>JAYESD010000010.1:28525674-29904261 GCA_036927565.1 Tuctoria greenei
GTGTTTGGCTAAGATAAACTATGGGATAGTGGAATAATTATCACCCTAATAAAAAATGAATTAAATAGCCATTAGTTAATAGAAATTTAAATATGAAATGTGAATAGAGTAATCTTCTCACTACACTAAAACAAAAAATAGCTATCTGAATCGGTATATCCGAACCAGTCGGTATAGAACCGATTCAGGAAACTTATCCGTGTCTGTTCTTTACTTCCGCAACCCTATTTCAAGTTGAGACATTAATAAACGGTGCAGATAGATTCCAACGAGACGAAGACACAGGGAGTTTTACATGGTTTGGGCCGCCTGAGAGTAATACCCTACTCCACGGGGTGGCTGTTGATTGTATGAGTGTGTGTATCCTTTTGCGCGTATGAGCTTGGTTGGACTTTTCTTCTACTGTGTGGCGCAGCCCTTTTATAGTCCAAGGACTGGCCGTTACATTGTTAGCCTGGCGCGACATGTGGCCCGGCGGTATTCAATCACCTATACACAATCTGCATGTATTAAGTGTCATTATCAGGGTGATAACGTGCCTTAATAGCAGCATTACCGATAATAATAGTCCTCTGATCGTGTGTCATTAACATGGCATTAATGACACATAATCAGGTCTTGTAACGGCTGCTTTAATTGCCCCTTGAATGTTCGCCGCCGTTGGAGATCTGTCAGACTTCTCATTGCAAGCTTAGGTCCGGAGGCTCGACACGTGGTAGCTCCGGAGCTTCCCTCTATGGTGAGGCAGGTCCAGAGCTGCTATACACGTGGCAGCACCGGAGCTTCACTCTGTTGATGGTTAGGTCTAGGGCCACTGGACATGTGGCATGACCGGAGCTTACTTATATAAGGAGTTAGCTCCAGCCTTGCATTACACGTGGCGGAGCTGGAGCTACCCAAATGAGGGAGGCGGGCCCAGTGCTGCGGGACACGTGGAGCCTTATGAGGTCTTCAACTCGGACAGGTGGAACTCCGTAGCTTTTCTGGCGGTATCGTGGGGTACCCGGTACGCAAAGTACCGACGGTGGCCCCCAGGACCACCTCTGGGAGAAAACCCTTTGGGTGAAGTTATTTTACCAGAGGGGTGGCCATCTTCGATTCCCACACTGCAGCTTCAAAGGTTTTTTCATTGCCCGTTTGGGCGACGGTCTGCGATTAAACCATCACCACGTGGCTCTTCTTGATGCGGCAGGTGAGATCCTAGCGTGCACATCTCACGGAATTGAAGGTTGCTAGTTCCCAATACAAAAATAGTATCAGTTCCGTGCGCCCTGTCGGGCCGCAGCCCTCGGGCTTCCAACTCCCCATCATGACAACGGTTCACCTAGTGTGATAACTTCGACTTTTCCGCCAAAATGGACCCGGGCCCATTTGTCATTGACGAGGTATATTTTTGAAATGGGATCTTGATCTCGACATGGTTTTCATCCAAGCGTTGCGGAGGCTTACTTAAGAAGGAAAGCCTGCACGGTTTGAGTACTCTTTATGCTTTCATTCAAACTTGCACTCAGAGCCCCTCCACCTTTGCATAGCCTTCCCAACTTTTGCTCCACTTTGCAGCGATGGAGTTGGGTCTTTCCCGTAGCAAGATCAATAGCGATGAAGATATGTCGAGGGTCCGAACCTACATGGGGTGTTCCAGTGACTCTCTCAACAACGCGATATGTTTCGACAAGGTTCTCTTCAAGAAGGAGCGCGTCGGCAAAATCGTCTATTTCTCGGCATACGCCAGGGTGGGTTTAATCCCGCCCTTCTCAAGACTTTTGCTGATGCTGCTAGATTTCTACGGACTCCAGCTTCATCACCGTGGACCCAACTCTTTCTTGCTAGTGGCGACCTTCGTCCACTTCTGCGAGATGTGGGTGGTTGTGTCACCGTGCATCGAGCACTTATGGACCTTCTTCACAGTAGACACCACGAGGAAGGGGAGCGAGCTGATTGGCTTCTACTACTTTATAAAATGCCAGAATTGCCCCTTCAAGTATTTGAGGACCTCCCGCTCTGGAAAGTGGGAAAACTGGAAGACGGATTCGGTGATCATCGTGTTGGATCATCACGACAGGCTGGAGTTGCCCACAAGCCTCCCCAACATTAACACCAACGCCTGGAATGCAGCTCCGGAGCGGTCTGAAGCATACAAGCCCATCTTGACTAGGATCCGGCAATACGTGGAGGCTGGAGTGATCCCTTAGATGGTCTTCAGCAACATCCGAGCGAATCGATGGGCTCTGCTGAAGGAGAGAGAGTGGCCCGACTGGGCTTTCAACAGCGAGATGGACCACAACCTAATCGAGGTTGGCCTCTGCCCCAAACTAAATGAAAGAGAGCTGAAGCTTCACCTCCAGAAACTTCAACACGGGGCTATCTCCCAAGACTCCTTGACACCTCCGGGGGAGTTCCTCCCTCGTAACATGGTTCTTCAGATCAGGAGGGAGCTTCGAAGGGGGATGCCAGAGCTTGATGACTTTGGCCTGGTAGAGAGGCGTGGGACCACCGCGGTTGCCATTCACAGAGCTTTGAAGAGGATCGCTCCCACCGCTCCAAGACAGAGGGTTGATGACTCCAGCAATGCAAGGGCAAGGAGCCGACCGAATCTTCTGGCCGAAAGAGGAAGTTTAGGCATGCTAACGGGAGCTCCCTCAGGTATGCTCCTCCTCTCGCAGCTTCCCCCCCCCCCCCCCCCCCCCCGATCAAGCAGAGTTTTGATGACGACAGCTTCCTCAGGGCCGGCGTGCTCGAAGGGCGCTAGCTCCGACAAGTGGACCCCGACCCAAGTGCCAGCTGCAGGCTCTAGGTCCGGGGGGCTTCCCAACTGAGGGAAGTCCCGGTTGAGGCGACTTCTGCCGCTGCGGCAAGCTCCCATCTGAGGTCCAGGTTTTCTGCCTCACCAGGCCTAGTGGGCTCGGACCCCGGACCTCAGAAGAAGATGTTCTGCAGCGACTGGGGCAGAAGCCTCCCAAGGTAAGCATTGTCTTATCACCTTGAGTTGCTGTTTTTTATCATTTTCCTGTATTGAGTTTTTTGGTCATTGCTTCCAGGATGTCGAAGAGGAAAGCCGATGCTTCAGCACGTGTTGCAGCAACTGTGGCTGTGAAGGCAGAGGCTCCTACTTCGATCCCGGTGCCTCCCCAAGTGTTGGCTGATGACACGACAGCTCTAGCGCCAGCTGTCGTGGATATGGCTCCAGAGATGACGCTCAAAGCTCTCGTGGTAGCGCCAAACCACAAGGGAGGTGTCGACGGTTTCGGAACCAACGACTGAGGCTTCAACACCAGAGTGGGGCATGGCGGAATTTCCGGCATGTGAGATGGAAGTGATTGATGCTCCGGCATTTGAGCCGGAGGTTGTTGAATTTCCGGTGCCTGAGCGGGAGGTGGTGGGGGCTCTGGGTGAAGCTCCATTGTCAGCCCCGGTTGCTATATTCACTACTGGAAACGCGATCATTTGCGATGGCTGAATTTATTTGCGACGGCCAGCCGTCGCAGATAGTATAAATTGTGACGACATGTAGTTGGCCGACGCAAATAAAGTAGCCATCGCAAATACCACTTATTTGTGACGGCCAACCCTAGGGTCGTCGCAAATAACATCTTATTTTCGACGGCCAACCCTAGGGCCGTCACAAATAAGCAAACTGTCGCAAATAAGTTCTGATTTGCGTTAGCTGCGAAAAGAACCGTCACAATTAAACTTAATTACAACGGCCATATTCCAAGGCCGTCGGAACTAAGGACGCCGGCGCAAATAAGGGCTTTTATCGGCCGCCCCCGACCCCGACGGTTCATTCACCTCCACAATTCGAACCCCTGCGGCCCTGCCGCGCCCTTGCCGCCGGCCTACCGTCACTGCCCCATCGCCGCCTTCAGCCCCGCTCCGGCCGTCAGCCTGCCGCGGCCCCGCCGCACCTGGCCCCGCCCCCGCGACGCCGCCCTGACCACGGGCCGTGCCCTCGCCCCGCGCGCAGCGTCGCCCCCTCACGTCGCCGGCCCGTCGCGGAAGCAGCCGGGCCCGCCCCGCCCCTGCAGCACCGCCCTTCCAGCCGCTGTCCCGCCGCACCACCGGCTCCGCCCTCGCAGCACCGCCCCTCCGGCCGCGCCTCTGACCCTGCCCCCACCAGCCCCTCCGGCCACCGCCGCAGCGCCGCCCCACCGCGGCCCTGCCCCCACCGCCGTCCCTGCCCCTAGCCACAGACAGCAGCGCCATCGTCCCTCCGACACTGCCGGCCACCAACCTCCTCCAGCGCCACCTCCTCCAACGCCGCCGTCCCTCCAACGCCTCCACCGACTAGGTATGAGAATGCGTTTGAATGATGGAATGTTTAGATGATGGACGTTTGATGCAATAGTTAAATTTTCAAGTTTTGTTTGGGAATGCATGATGGACGTTTGAATGATGGAATGTTTAGATGATGCAATGTTTAGATGATGCAATGTGGTAATGTTTAGATGATCCTACTTTATTGCTAGTTATGTTTAGATGATGCAATGATTTAAATTGTGCGTGCTCATATACGTGCTCATATATGATCATACATTGCTAGTTATGTTTAGATGATCCTACTTCATTGCTACTTCATTGCCAATGATCATACACATGCTCATATAACATATTGTCTATTGTTTGATATTTATTTTTTATTGGTGCTTATTGTTTATTGATATTTAATGTTTTTGAGTGACTACTTAATATATGTAAATAAAGGGGTTTTGAGCCGGCTCGGACCAACCCGGAAGGGCACGACACGCAATAAGTGTGATCGTGCCATAGAGACCATAGTATTGGTACCGTATGCGTCAAGGCGACATGGAAGCAAACGGGTTGGTAAGGACGTCAATGACCCGCGATTGCGTGGACGGTGGAAATGGATGTGGAATTGTCATCTGAGACCAACTTTCCTCTCACTCTTTATCTAGTTCTTTACTCTCTCTTAAATGACCTCAAAATGAAAATGAGCAACATAACCTATAGCAATGTATTACCCGTTTCGGATTGGCACGTCTCACATGCCATTGGCATGTGAGACGTGCAGGTTCGGAATTGTCCCTTTCTGGACAGCCTCGGAGTGACCGAGGGGGCGTGGCTTGTGACGAGACGCGGGTACGGATTTGGACAACATTTCGGTGGCGTAACCCTGTTGTTCTCTGCTACACCATTTTTGGGCATGAAGTGGAGAACAGCGGGGTTATGCTACCGAAATTTCATTCGAATCCGGATCACACGTCTTGTCATGAGCATGCTCCGCTTGGTCACTCTTAGGTGGGTTTAGGATCTATCTGCCTAGGTTGCAGGGCCGTGACATAACATAAAAATGAAACTAATAATATTTAATGTTAAACTACAGAGCCAAACATGGGTGAAGACCGCAGTTGTATGTATACTGGCTGGAAGAGCAGAACTGGTGGTCAATCGGATGAGTGGTTTATCAAGTTAGATCAATTTTTGGATCGATCATTTTCGTTGTCAACGAAAGGTATGGTGCGGTGCCCATGTACAAAATGCAAGAACACCAAGTTTTTGAGAAGATTGGAGCTTTCGTTTCACTTATGTCAAAACGGTTTCACTCCACATTATGAAGTGTGGACCTTTCACAGCGAGACTTATTCTCAAGTAATAGCCGAAGTGGATGAGGATGATGATATAACTGAGATTGATAGGTTGGATGAGATGCTAGAAGCTCTGGAAGCGGAGGATCCTCTTACAAATGAGGCAGAGAAGTTCTTCGAGGAGCTGGAGAAGTTACAAGAGCCGTTGCGTGAACACACGGTTGTGATCGTACTTGCTTTCTTGACCAAATTTATGGCAATTAAGTCCAAGTACTTTTTTCCATCAGCTGCTACAATGATCTCATGAAATTGATCTGCGATATCCTTCCACAACCTCACAATGCGCCACCAGATATGTATCATTCAAAGATCAAGATATCTGGTCTCGGTATGAAGTATGAGAAAATTGATGTGTGTCCACAAAACTGCATGCTATTCTGGAAAGAGCACGCCAATGAGAAGATGTGCTTGAAATATGGTAAATCGAGGTATGTCGAAGTTGTTAATGACGATGGCAATAATGTGATGACACATGTCGCACATAAGAAGCTTCATTACTTGCCTGTGACACCTCGGTTGAAGCGGTTGTTTCTTTCAAAAAGAACCGCAAGACACATGAGATGGCACAAAGAAGGTAAACGTGACAACAAAGAATTCTTGACGCATCCGTCCGACAGTGATGCATGGAAGGCGCTAGACCGTTTTGATCCAGACTTTGCTCGTGATGCGAGGAATGTTCGCATCGGATTAGCAACAGACGGATTCTCACCGTTCAGTACGAAAGCCACGCCATACTCATGTTGGCCTGTCTTTGTCATTCCGTACAACCTGCCACCTGCTTTTTGTATGAAGAACATGTTCATGTTTCTCAGCCTCATTGTACCTGGACCTGATCATCCCGGGTCACGTCTCAACGTGATGTTAAAACCGCTGATCGAAGAATTGAAAGTCTTGTGGACAGGAGTCGAAGTGTACGACAGTTACAAGAAGCAGAAATTCAGCCTTTGAGCTACTTATTTGTGGTCCGTCCATGATTTGCTGGCATACGGCATGTTTTCCGGATGGAGCACTCATGGTCGTCTGACGTTTCAGATATGTGCTTCAGACACAGATTAGTTTCGACTAACTCATGGAGGCAAAATATCTTACTTCGATTGTCACAGACGTTTGCTGCCCTCGAATCACATAATTTAGGCAGCAGAGGCATGTCTTTCGAAAGAACACTGTTGTCACTAAAGGACCATCGAAGCGTCTCAACGGGTCAGAAATGAACATCTTTTAATGAATATCTCTTCAATATACTCTTTTTCGCAGGCAAGGTATACTTTAGAGGACCCGAACGACCCTCGCCTGATTGAGGATGCGATGCGAGTGTTTCACTACAACACTGCCAAGGCGCTTCAACAAGCTTTGTGGAATGCCCGTGTTCAAATTATTAATGAGCACTTGAAGGCGAACTAGCAGCACGTGCTACACTTCCGGCAAGAGAGCGAGAGGCACCGAACTGAGGAGGAGTACGCGTAGGTAAGTGGGGTGTAGTAAGTATTTTTTCTGATAATTTCCTCGATGGTATCTTTAACGACTTCCAACTATGTGCAGGGCCATGTGAGCTGGTTGCAGGGTCGGACCGATGCATTTCGGGCCCTTTGTCGCTACTTGGCTAGCGATGAGTTTAAAGTTAAGTCCGACAAGGCTTGAGAGTGCAGATGGGTCGAGGGGAAGAGTAGACACGGGCAAGATAACCACTTGCGTTTAGCTAAACGATGGTAAGTGTATGTAACTTATGTTTATATATTCATAATAAATTGTTCGTACTAATACGTATTGACAGGAGCGCGAGATAGGGGTGCCGCCGACCCCTGCTGAGATTTGGAAGAGAGGTCACATAGACCCTTCTCATCCTCAGGGGTGCAGTCAGGCTGCAACCGAGTGATTGGTAAGTTTAGAAATCATTCATATTAAATATAACTATATGTATTGTTGAACTTACACAGTTTCCTTGTTTTGCAAGTTAAGTACGGGGAGGAGGCTAGGAAGATACACGGCGAAGATGTCGATTGGGAACGTGAACCAATCGATCCTCAAGCCTTGTATGCAAGCGGAGGTGGAAAAGAACACGGAAGGTGAGTTTATAAGTCATTTTATCATTTTCAATATAAAGTATTCAAGATATTTCAATTTGATATTACTGACTTTCTTTAATATAGGCTCGCCATATTCAACGGAGTGGTCGACTCAAGGGCGGGGTGACCTGCAGGAGGCAGCTCCATGTAGGCTTCTTTGGTGGGCACGACAGTTCGTCGCATCTCACAGAGGGACATTGAGATGCAGTTCCTCTGACAAACGTTAGAAGAAACCTTCAGGCGACAAGAGGAGGAAATGAGGGAGGCGGAACGCCAAAGCATCGCGATGGAGGCCACGATCCAAACCAAGGCAGCAGGTTGCCGCAGATGCGGGAAGCAATGGAGGTAACAGAATAAAAACTAAAGTTCTCATTAATTCAGCGTAAATGACTTACTAATAGATAACATTTAATGTTTGCAATGACATGCCATAGCTTGGGTGCAAGGTCTGGGGATCCAGCTACCGCTACTAACACCGGTCCTTCCAGGTGATTCTTCTTCCTCGGGTCAGTTATTTCTATGTTAACTTAACAATTCTAATTTTATCTCAATTTAACGAAAATAAAGCGAGAAAATAGAGTGACAATAAGAGATAGTTACATAGAGTGAGAGATGGAGTTAGAAGATGGAGGAAAATAGAAAAAAAATGAGATAGAAGAAAGAGGGAGATAGTTAGATAGAAGATAAGGATTGACATAGAAGAAAGAGTGAGATATAGTTAGATAGAGTGGGAGAGGAATGAAGAGAGAGAGGAAGATGTAGATGGAGATAGAGGGAGAGGAAGATAGAGGGAGGGAGATATAGATAGAGATAGAGGGAGGAAGATAGAGGGAAAAGGATAGCAATAGAAAGATAGATTGAGATAGAGAGAGAGAGAGGGGGAGGGAGAGAGATAGAGGGAGAGGTAGGGAGGGAGAGAGATGTTGATACATTTATATTCTAACTCTAAGTTTTATTAATTGCAGGGATCTGCGACGGCTGCACAAATGCCATTGCCATTGCTACCACCACCTGGAATGAGGCGCGACGACGACTTTGACTTCGGAGGTGGCTTCGGAGGTGGCTACGGAGGTCAGACGGGCAAGTGAGCCCTTGTTTGCTTTGTTGATGATCATGTGAGATGTATCGAGAATGTTGTTTGTTGACGATGTTTGTGTGTGATATATTGTGTGATATACTGTTTCTGTTCTGTGATTCTGGCCATCGAGCCGGGTAGTATTTTCTGTTTAAAAAAATAAAAAACTTTATTTACGACGGCTTTTTATACAGTACCGTCGCAAATAAGGTTCTAGGCCGTCGCAATTAAGCCTCTGCTATTTGCGACGGCCTGGCCGTCGCAAATAAGCATTAATTGCGACGGCTAGGCCATCGCAAATAGCCAAGTGGGTCCCGGGGACGACACGTGGGGCCATGCTGGCTGAACTTATTTGCGACTGCCAGGCCGTCACAAATAAGCCTTAAGTTACGACAACCTAGCCGTCGCAAATACATATGCGGGGCCCACTGGCCCCCGGGCAATAACTTGTGACGGCCGCTGCGAGCCATCGCAAATAGACTTATTTGCGACGGTGGCCATTGCAAATAATCTTAATTGCGACAAGTTATTTGCGACGGCCAAAAACCGTCGCAAATAACGAAAGCCGTCGCAAATAGCTTATTTGCGACTGTTTTTCCCTTATTTGCAACGGCCCTGGCCGTCGCAAATCGTTGGGATTCCTGTAGTGATTTTAATATGGGTATCTGGTGGTTCTTGTTATGGTAACGGTTTTAGTTGTCACTGTGCTCTATTCCACTGAATAATCTAATCAAGTAAAGGTTGATCATGAAAAAGGAGATGACAGTGCTTGCAAACTAGCTTGTTCTACAAACAGAACATGCAGATAATGGACACACACTCAATCCGTATGACATTGAGTCTAACAAGGAGCTTCTCTCTATTTGCAGCCTTAGGAACGTGAAACCATGCATGCTGCGTACGCCCACATGCAGCATGCACCATGATCTGCACGTTTTGTTCAACGATGTCGTGAGAGACATTCGCACGTCCCGGACATTACGGCACCATCCATAACAACCGGCGTGATGCACACATGCTGCACTTGACAATGTCACACCCGCAGCACCAACAGTCAACGCACGGTGTTGGGGCGACACACACATGACGTTCTCGTGCATGTCATCAGACAGAAGCCAGGGTTGCTAGAAGCATATGGTAATCGGCACCTGCTCCTCGTGCATGTTTATTGCATGGTGTCTAAGATGGTGTTCCCCACCTGGTTCAAAAGGAAGCAGCCCAACATCATTGACATCCTCGACGGCACCGCTGCCATGGACAAGAAAAGCATGGCCACTGCAAGTGAAGGGAAAATGAGTGCACTGTTACTCCCGCTCAGTGGATGCTCATACGGATGGCTGCTCAGTGAGAGAGTGATCGCTGTTGGATCTTCCACTGGGCAGAGGGTCTATTTGGTTTAGTAGTGAAGTCTAAGCTTAGATTCCCTTATGCTGCAGGGTTGTTACGGTTTTAGTTGTCACTGTACTCTAATTCACTGAACAATGTAATCAAGCAAGCGTTGGAACATTAAAAAAGAGATAGCAGCACTCGCGAACAAGCTTGTTCCACAAACAGAACGTGCAGATCATGGGCACACACTCAAACCTTACGATGTTTAGTCTAACAACAAGCTCTGCTCTATCGACAGCCTTAGGAACATATGCCGCCAGGAATGCTGCATACACAAATAAGCATCATGATCTGCACGTTCTGCTCAGCGGTGCAACAAAATCCATTCGCTCGTCATGGACGTTGTGGCACCTTCCATGAAAATTAGCACCACAAGCACACACTGCAACAGACCATGTCGTACCCGCAGCACCAATGGTCATCCCGCATTGCGCTGCCCCCGAGACGCATACACACACACAACACGCATGTCCGGGATGAACCTCGTGGCATGGTTTATGTTGGGACCCCGCCTTCCGTGGGTCCACTTGTGCATCTCGTACCAATCCCTGGATCAGTAGTTGGTACGCACAACAGAATAGATCGAGGTCCATACAACGATTATTTATTTATAAACAATATAAGTCTTACAAACATGATCTAGATTACATTGGACGTGGTTGTGGATGACCACCAAAACAGATAAATCCTCAGAATCAGCGGAGCAGAACGGCGTCATGCCCAACAGGCAGACTTGGGAAGTAGGACTAGACCTAATCGTCATCCTCACACGCTTCAGCAAGAGTGAGTACATAAGGTACTCTGCAAGCCCTAACACTACTCAAGTGGAGGTGTTTCATGCATTGGGACTCGTAGCAAGGAGAGGCCATACGACTTAGTTTTGCCAAAAAGCATTTTGTGCAAGGTTCTCTTTGAAAAGAGTTTTTCAATAAGGAGGAGAAGTAGTTAAATCAGTATTATTATAGTTGGCAGGCCATGGGAGAGTTTCAGACCATCCCGCCAGTTCTCTCACTTTTAAATGAGTCTTCGGACCCATGGCCCTGACGACTCCGCCATGCATGCCAACACTTTCCCAAAACAAAGCGTCCTCGACCCCCCCACCCCACACACACTTTAAGGAGATGCACTGGCGATAATAATAAGGAGCCCAGAGCATAGCGTGTCAAGACTGTGACAACATCTATCTGCATAGATTAAGACTCTGCAAAGTTTGTACACTTTACCCACAGGCCATGCCCACCGCGGTGTGACATGCTGCTCATCTCATCTTACCCAAGTAATCGTACAATCGCACCTCGGCCCGACGCAAGAGCTATTCGGGCATTCCCTACCTAGCTGGCCAACAGATGACCCTCAATCTCTATGCCATTTCCTGGTCCACCGTGCCCTCCATGGCTCTCCAGGTTTTCTCTTGTGGTAGTTAACAGAAAGGTAGAGCGAATCCCGCCCATATAGGTTCTTTGGTTGTAAGAAATCACTATGTTGCGGTCAAATGAACCGGTCCATATATTGGTGAGGTGGCTCCATCCGTCCTTGGCAGAAGGACTGGTCCGGAACATACAATATTGATTGAAACTAAAGTACTCAGCATAAGGCTAGTCTGGAAAACATGGTTATCAGACCAATACTGAAGCAGTCAACATCGTTTGGTGGGTTACATCGAATATGTAGCCGCAGCTGGTATACCTCTTAGGGAGCCTGCGACATCCCATGAAGAACTGGTCCGAAACACACATCATCGAACTAAACAGAAGTACTCGGCATAAGGCTAGTCCGGAAAACATGGTCATCGGACTATTACTGAAGCACTCAGCATCCCATCACCATACCCGCCTCAACCACCCTCCCTCTTCACACACACAGTTCATTAATCACCCACCCATATCGTAACTCACACCACCAAACACCTTTTAACACATTTCACAATCATGTATATAGTGTGTAGTGGTTCGCGATGGGAACGTCGCAGAGGTTCCTAAGCATAGTACTAACAATGAGGTGCTCACATCGCTGCTATAGTGCAGTGATGAAGCTGTTAGGTTGTCAAGGGGTTGTGTTGTCAAGGTCAAGGAGGGGATTGTGATAGTCACTGCTATTATCGTAGCTGACGCAGTGTCTTGTTTCAAGCCATTGATAGCGAGTAACTACTATGTTACTGTTTATCATTTGCTAGTGACTAATACCGATATTCAGTCATCAACATAGCTCATGCTACCATATTTCAAGTGGTTCATAGCAATGTTTTAAAATAGATACACAGTTATGCAATCAAAACAGGCCAATAGGTGCAATTGCAAAACATAGGAGAAATATGATCAAGGAGTTAGAGCTTGCCTTTACAGTGTTTTATCAAGGTCTTTGTCCCGTTCTTCAAGATCCAAGTCTTGAATATCTGCTTCACAAACTCTCCAGTTACTAGGTACGTAGCAACGCGAATAAAATATGATTCATCGATAAAGATACAAGAAATCCGAATAGAACTCCAATAAATACGAACCATCATTCAACAATGCAGTTGCTAAGATTCTTAGAAGGCTCATAAGAGAATACACCATTCTACTCATGGTTTATGATTTTTAACGTGAAATCACTAGTTTATTCTATAAATTACATATATTGTGGTCAATTAGTTGAACATAATTTCTATGGGCCACTTTATAGTTATTCTATCTTCACGATAGTGTATTCGCTAATGTTCTACTAATGTAAGTCTCACGTATTTTAGAGACTAAGCATGAGTCGTAACGTGTTTGGACTTAAGGTAATATTTTCTAGTGTAGACTAGTGTGAGACTTGTCACCCCCTTCTATTTCTTAATTTTTTTTCTTAGTATACTCTAAAGGTTATGAACTTACTCTAGAATTCCTTTAGTGTATGAATATTAGTACATCAGGGAATTACTAATGAAGGGTCTATTCAATTTGGAGCTCGTATGTGAATTTCCATTATACAATAGCTCTCTAATTGTTTTTCTATAATGACAACAGTTAGTTCTTTATCTCCTATTTTTTTTATTCAATTATTATTCTAGAGTTTTAGTAATACATTCCTTGGAATATTTAGAAGGTCATTTGTGGAGATATTATTTAATTGGGAGCTCCTATGTGCATTTAACTAATTATGACTTTTCACTTGATTTTTCCTATAGAAATGATAATCAATTCCCTATCCGACGTTTTATACTAGCCAATTTCTACCTTCATTATATTATATATGCGTAGCAACATTCTCTGGGGATTTTGGGTAGTAATTTATGAGGCAGTTTGTTTACTCAGGCTTTCCAGTAACTTTGGTAATTTACTCATCTTCCTATAGGAGTACACTTAGTTTAATATTTTATATTCTATATTGTTAAATACTATTTTTAATTACATTATATATGCCAATTAATATTCATTATACTTTTTAGATATTCACTTGTGGTGGGTTTTTCAGGCTGAAAGGCTAAATATTGAATTTTCCAATTTACTATTTAATAAAATGATTTTAATTAGTTAACAATAAGTGTAACATTTCCTACATATTATTTGTGTCACTAATTACTGGCTTATTATCTAATAGCCACTAAATAATTTTCAGGAAATTCCTACAAAGTTGTTAATAAGGGGTTTATCATTTTAGAGTCTAAACATAGTTCCTCATTAGTCTCCTAGTTGATTATTTCATTTTTGCAAACCAATAATATCTAAAACAATATATACAAGAAATTCATACGTTAAATCACTCCTATTATGTTTTAAGAGCAATTAAAGATTTTTTAGAAATTTTCCGTATTTTTCTTGTATCAAGAAAAGCATTTTATAAGTATCTGTGTGCACTAAGCGGGTTGTTGTAGCAGTTTTCTAGCGTTCAGTGAGGCTGAGAGTGGGTCTTTGCACTAGTTGTGTGTACGTGCGTGTGTGCTTGGCGATTAGCCGATGACCAGAGGCTGGTAGGTGGGCCCACGTAGGCAGTGGCTAGGGTGGCATGAATCCACGTGGACTGAGTGCACCCAAGGTGCGTGCGCTGGGGTGGCAGACCACGATCACGTGGCACCTCTGTTTGGTGAGGTCGCACCTACGTGGCAGACACACGTGTTCCTGACCACGTAGACACCACGGTGGCCAAATAGAAGAGGCGGCGGTGCGCGGCCCCGGGAGGTTGCCGGCGATGGCTTTGCACGGCATGCCCGGTCTCCTCTTCAAAAGATCCGCTGAGCACGCGTTGAAGGGATTGTACAATCACTCGGTGGCCTTGGCAAGGCCGGAAAGGCACCCACGACGGCCGGCGGTTAGCCGTTGCGACGAGTTGGTGCGGCGTTCGGTGAAGGATGCATTGATGCGCTGTTTTGAGACGGGAAATTCACAGAGATGTGCGCGAGGGTGCAAGGAATACATCTGGTGGCATGGCCGGGCATAGGTGGCACCAACAGTGGCAGCGCGCGGCATCGCGCCATCAATCTATGCTCCTCTGCAGAAAAACAAAGGGATGGCTTGTCAGCTACATGTTCCAGTGTGTAAGGAAGGTGTTCGGGCACTCGTACAGGTCGGGTAGGATTCAACGGCGGAGAGTGACGGCCGACGGCAACGGAGAATACGGCGGCGCGTTGCGTTCTTACTCTGAAAAGTGTTCCACCACATCGTGATATACCTGTACTACCTACATGCTACGGCCAGTCTAACGGGCAAGGTGGCTTTGGCTAAATGAGCTCATAGCTCGGCAGCGACTGTGGCGTGCGATGGCGCCGGCTAGGGGTCATTGGTATCTACTTCTGTTTGCGCTAAGCGACTAAGCAACACACGTTCTATGCGTTCTACACAATAGGGAAGCAGTGGGAGAGGTTAATTTTATTACCTTGACTCTGAAGCGTCGGAACGGGTGAAGTTGTCGGAATCGGGGAAAAAGATGGGGAACTCCGAATCGTCGTTCAGGGAGGGTTGCACGAGCTTGGTGACGTGCAGTGGGAGCGAGAGGAGGGTCGTGCAGTCTAATGGGTGAAGGATGGGTGTCATTTTATAGAGGGTAAGAGGCAGTTGGGCGAGGTTGCGGCCGGCTCTGTTTTTGGGCGCGGGCAGAGGCTTCTTGGCATGTGCGTTTCGTGGATGCTTGTTAGCTGGTGGTATCGGCGTGGCACTAGCAGGCGGCGTCGCCTTAGCGATGATGGCGCAACAGGCGTGATGATTGCTGGCGAGAACAGAGATGCCGGCGAGGTGGCAGCGGCGGTGCGGGATTCTTCACGCGCGAGATGCGAAAAGGTGATGTTTTCTGGTCATGGTGGCAATGATGCCGCGCCAAAAGTTGATCATCGGGCGGTTGGGCGCAGCGTGGCGCAGGGCGACATCGCGTCCCGGGTTTCCGGGCGCGCAGTCAGTTTAAGAAGGGAAGGCGGCGGAAGGAAGGGGCAAGCGGCACAGTAGCGGGCTGGGCCACGCGTGGGCGCATGAGAGAAAGGGAGGTGGGATGCGGGCCGCACGATGGAAGTGGGCGACACAGGGGGAGGCGCTAGGCCAGGCAAATAGGAGAGGCGCGGGCCATTTGGCTGGGCCGCACCAGGGTGAGGGAAAAGTGGGCTTTGCCCTCTTGTTTTTATTTCTCTTTTTATTTCCTTTTACCATTTCATTTAAGTTTGAATTCGAATTCCAGTTTGATTTGTTTCATGGATACACTCTCAGTTCATATTCTGTAGAATACTCATTTGGAAATTCTTCCATGGTGGATAAAATATTTTAATTTGAATTCAAATCTAGTTTGGGGTAATTTTTTGGATTCTAGCCTTTTGTTGGATTCAAATTGTTATCAATTTATTATCTATTTTCAATCTACTTTGGCAATTTGATTTTAAGCTTAATTTTTGGTTTAGTTTACATTGGCTGATTCGCCGCTGTGTCAATCTGTTTCTATATATTTTGTTACCTCTTGGTTGAATATACTCTTTTGTTTTATTCATTCAATTTGATTTATTAAGTGTTACACATATGTACTTATGCATATATGTGTTGTTCTATTTATTTAGTTATTTTTATTATAATCATCGTACTTTAGGTTCATAGTTTCAGAACTATTTTCTATTATACTTCGTAGTAGAACATGAATGTGTTTGTATTTATATATTAATATGCCTAAACTTTTATTGGTGACCAAATGTTTGTTCAAGTTGTCTAAAATTTTTAGTTCGGAGTTATTTTTATCTTTAATTAAAATTCGGGCTGTGACAGATATACCCCACTTAAATAGAATCTCGTCCTCGAGATTTGAAAGTCATCTTAGGTGGATAGGAATTTGTTTTCTAAGGTTATCCTTGGTCTTGAGATGGTCGTTTCCTTGATCTAGACATCACTGTACTGCAGTTGCCCTCGTTTACTGTGCCACAAGTTTGAGTACTCGTATAGTTAGTTCTCGGTATGCAGCATCGGTCTCTTGATCCATTACATCAAGCAGTACTTGCCCTTTAGTACTTTGTACGTGCCTTGCGTGTGATTGCACACCTTGAGGGGCATGTATCTAACATCCTTGTCTGGTACTCATGGTATTAGGTGGTGGCTCCTATTGTCTTAACTGGTCCGACTGGCTATGGAGGCAACATGCCGTAGTTTTGAAATTTTTTTTGTACCCCACACTGGTGTCTCCCTAGGGTACACACAGTTACTACCATGGTGACGAGTTCTTATGGTGGTTGTTTGTTTATTTTTACTGTTGACTACCTCTTTTTCCAGTTTTGTCAGGACCCGCCTTCCGAGGGTCCACTTGTGTATCACATACCAATCCCTGGATCAGTAGTTGGTACGCACAACATAATATATCGTGATCCATACAACAATTATTCATTTATAATCTATATAAATCTTACAAACATGATCTATATTACACTGAATGCGGTCGGAGATAACCACAAAAATGGATAAATCCTCAAAACAGCGAAGCAGAACAGCGCCATGACCACCAGGCAGACATGGGAAGTAGGACTAGACCTAACCGTCATCCTCACATGCTTCAGCTTCTTTGTCTTCTGATAAAACCACATATAAAGCAAGAGTGAGTACATAAGGTACCCCGCAAGCCCTAACACTACTCAAGGGGAGGTGTTTCATGCATCGGGGCTTGTAGCAAGGAGAGGACATACGGCTTAGTTTTGCCGAAAAGAATTTTATGCAGGTTCTCTTTGAAAAGAGTTTTGCAATAAGAGGGAGAGGTAGTTGAATCAGTATCATTATAGTTGGCGGGCCCTGGGGGAGTTTTAGACCATCCCGCCAGTTCCCTCACTTTTATATGAGTCTTTGGACCCAAGGGCCTGAAACACGCATGCCATCTCGTTCCCAAAACACGGCGGCCTCGGCCACCCACACACACTTCAAGGAGATGTGCTAATACTAATCAATAGGAGCCCAAAGCATAGTGTGCCAAGACTGTGACAACAGCTATCCGGATAGATTAAGAATCTGCAGTGTTTGTACACTTTACCCACAAGCCATGCACACCTAGCAAGGGTATGACATGACGCTCATCCCATCTTCCCCGCGTAACCCCACAATCACACCTCGGCTCGACCCAGGGGCTATTCGGGCAATTCCTACTCAGCCAGACACCAGACGACCCTCGGTCTCTGTGCCATTTTCTGGTCCACCTTGCCTCCATGGCTCTCCAGGTTTTCTCTTGTGGCAGTTACCAGAAAGGTAGGGCGAGTCCTGCCGATACAGGTTTTGTGGTTGTACGAAATCACTATGTTGAGGTCAAATGAACCAGTCCTTATATTTGTGAGTCGACTCCATCCGACCTTGGCAAAAGGACTAGTTCGGAACACCCATCATCGAACTAAACTGAAGTACTCAGCACAAGGCTAGTTCGGAAAACATCGTCATCGGACTACTACTGAAGCTCTCAGCGCCGATCGGTGGTTACATCGAATACAGAGCCGCAGCTGGTATACCTCTTAGGGAGCCCTCGGCATCCCATCACCATACCCACCTCGACCACGCTTCCCCTTCACACACACAGTTCATTAATCACCCCCCATATCCTAATTAACACCACCAAACACCATTTTAACACATTTCACAATCATGTATACAGTGTGTAGTGGTTCGCGATGCGAACATCGCAGGGGTTCCTAAGCATAGTACTAACAAGGAGGTGCTCACATCACTGCTATAGCGCAGCGATGAAGCTATTAGGTAGTCAAGGGGTCGAGTTGTCAAGGTCAAGGAGGGGTTTGTGATAGTCACAGCTATTATTGTAACTGATGCAGTGCCTTGTTTCAAGCCATTGATACCGAGTAACTACTGTGTTACTGTTTATCGTTGGCTAGTAGATAACGCCAATATTCAGTCATCAACATATCTCATGCTACCACATCAAGTGGTTCATAGCATAACATCATTTTAAAATAGACATACAGTCATGCAATGAAACAGGCCATAGGTGCGATTGCAAAACATAGGTGAAATATGATCAAGGAGTTAGAGCTTGCCTTTGTGGTCGTTTATCCAAGTCTTTGTCCTATTCTTCGTGATCCGGATCTTGAATATCTCCTTCACAAACTCTCCGATTACTAAGTACGTAGCTATGCAAATAAAATACATATCATCGATAAAGATCCAAGAAATCCAAATAGAACAGTAATAAATATGGACCGTCATTCGATAACGCGGGTGCTAATATTCTTATAAGTTCCATCGAAGAATACGGTATTCTACTGGTGGCTTATTTTGAAACGTTATTATTTCTCTGGTCCTTTAAATGGTCGCTGAACAACTATAATGATTTCATTGGCCCCCTTAGTTTAATTGTCTAGCTCCCAATTTTGTTACACTAAATGTTTCTGATAATGCCTTTAAGTTGTTATGGATGGTAGGACACCCATACTTGATGTTTAGCACAGTTTTCTTCAAGCTTGTAATATTTACATGATTTATGGTAATTATGGTTAACTCACTAGGGCATACCATGGATTACATATTTTGTGGTCAACGCGTCAATCATTATTTATGTGGGATTTATTTATAATCAACATATATTCATTGTAGCATTACTAATAATTTTCTAATGTAAGCCTCACCTATCATAGAGACTTATCCCGGGTTCTAACATTTCCTAGCACATGTACTTTTGTACTATGAGCTAGTGAATCTCTTATTGTTCTGTATACGTCTCTAAACCTTTTGTGTTAATAACGTGTTCTAAAAGCCTTAGGCCTATTCTTGATCTTTTTTTTAACATGCGCTCGACCTTGCCAGTGAACTACTAACGACAGGTTTATTCTATGTTCATGGGTTTCTAGTAGCTCCCTAATGCATACACTAGTTATTTTAGAGGTGGCGGCCAGTTTGGCGCCACATCAGCAGGCGGCACAGCGGCCGTGAGCGCGGCGGCGCTCGCCAGCGGCGGACTGGCGTGTGCGTCCAGCCACCAAGGCCATCGGGCGAGTTCTCAGGAGGGCATCGACTCTCGACGCGGCCATTCCCGGTCAGGGACGGTGCCCAAGGTGGCCGGCGGCTAGCCGCCATGTTCGCACGTGGCATCGCATCGGGGAGTAGTGCTACACGAGATTTCCTAATGAATTCACAGCTGAGGTGTGCGCGTGTGAGTCTGAGCTTGTGTGGTGGCCTTGTCGTGGGGCGTAGCACATTGCACGGTGGCAGACGATGTGCCGTGGCGGCGGCGCCCTATGGCTTCACGACGTTACGTGCTATGGCACCTTTTTCCCTCCAACCAAGGGATCGATCACACGTTCTAGGGTGCGATGGTGCCATCGGTGTACTCAGACTAGTCAAAGCAGTGCCTAAGGTGGCCGTCGACGAGGAGCGGCGATGAGCTTGGCGGTGGCGCGTTGGGAATGAACCTCCATTGGTCCTCTATTGTAATGAAGTCCACCTACGTGTTCCAGGAGCTAGTACAAACACGTCGGGCAAAGTTTGTCAGGAGGAGAAAGCTCATAGCTTGTCGGCGGCTATGGCGTGCGGCGGCGCCAAGGAGGGGACGTCGGGATCTACTTGTTGGTGCGACAAGAGGTAAAACAACAAGTGTTCTATGCGTTCTACACACATAGGAATCTACTAAAGAAGATAAGTGAACTATGGGCACTCACCGGAGTAAGAATGGAGACGGCGGCCGGAGTTGGGGAAAAATAGGGGTTCGGCGATGCCTGTCCAAATTGGAGGCGAGGAGAGCTCGTTAAGTGCGTCTTGGTGCTCGCACTGGTGTAGGGAAGAAGGGCGAAGGTGTGCCGCGCGATAGGAGGAATGGGGGGGGGGGGGGGGCGTTTCATAGGCTTGGCCAGGCGGTTCGTGGAGGCGGTCGACGGCGCAGCTTTTGTCGTGAGCGGAGGCGGTGCGAAGGGGTTCTGTGGCGCACGCGCCATGTTTTCTAGCTGGCGATGAGCATACGCACACGAGAAGTCATGTCGGAGAAATCATGGCTACGGGCGATGCGACGGGAGGATGGAGACACGACGACGACCGGTGGGCGCTGTGTTCGGTGCGAGTTGAGGCAGTGCGCATGGCGCTCGCTTTGTCACCATAGCAATGATGCTCTGGTAGAGGCTGCCTGCCTTGGCGCAGAGCGGGCGTGGTGCATCACGGCGCAGAGCAGAGCGATGGGCGGTGTTCCACCCTGGGAAACGAGGAGCTTGAACTAATCTACGAAATTGGCAAGCATGCATCCGATGGTCGGCCTTAAAGGGGAAACGGGAGGAGGAAGACGATACCGGTTCGCTTCTGGGCTGCGCTAGAGAATATGGGGCGGGCCGCGCGCTGGAGAAAGATGTGGGCCACGAGAGGAGAAAAGAAAGGAGGAGGGGAGCGGGCCGTCTGGCTGGGCCGCACCAGGGAGAGGGAAAAGGTGGGCTTTGCCCATTTGTTTCAATTTCTCTTCTTATTACCTTTTCCTATTTAAGTTTGAATTTGAATCCAGCCTGGGTAATTTAAATTCCAGTTTTTGTTGTATGTATTTTAATCCGATTTACCGATATAATTATTGTTTGGCATATATATATATATATATATATATATATATATATATATATATATATATATATATATATATATATATATATATATATATATATCTGTGTGTGTGTGTGTGTGTGTGTGTGTGTGTGCATGTTTGTGTGTGTGTGTGTATGTATGTATGTATGTATGTATGTATGTATGTATGTATGTATGTATGTATGTATGTATGTATGTATGTATGTATACGCACACATATATTCATTCTACTTAGGCATATTATTTAATTATTGCCTCCGATTTTAGAAGTAGATTTTGATTCGGTTTGCGCTAAAATTTTTTGATAATTAATCATTAAATTGTTCTCGTTAATTTGCTTATATTCATTAGCGGTGATCTCACAAGTACGTGTCTACGTGTATTTAAATTTGACTGCATACCTTACGCGTTCATTTCTATTCCAAATCTACTCTATAGTTTGATTTGTTTTTAAATGGGTGCATGTTCGTATTTGCACATTCATTCGCCTCGATTTTTATTAACGATTAACGTTTGTTCAAGATTTGATTAAATTTTTTAATTTAGAGTGATTTTTATCTTTGTTTAAAATGTCGGGTTGTGACAGATCTACTCCACCTAAATAGAATCTCGTCCTCGAGATTCGAAGACTGTCTTAGGTAGGAACGGATTTATTCTCTAAAGTTATCTTTACTGACTTGAGATGGTTGTTTCCTTGATCTTGACATCACTGTACTGCAGTTGCTCTCGTTTACTGTGCCACAAGTTCGAGTATTCGTACAGTTAGTTCTCGATATGCAGCATCGGTCTGTTGATTCATTGTATCAAGCAGTACTTGCCCTTTAAGACTTTGTGCTTGTCTTGCGTGTGATTGTACACTTGAGGGGCGTGTATCTAACATCCTTGTCTGGTACTTACGGTATTAGGTTGTGGCTTCTATTGTCTTACCTGGTCCAACTGGTCATGGAGGCAACATACCTTAGTTCCAAAAATTCTTTTGTACCCCACATCGGTGTCTCCCTAGGGTACACGCAAACCAGTACCATGGTGGTGAATCCTTACATTGGTTGTCTTTTTGTTACCGTTGACTGCCTTTGGTTTCAATTTCTACCTCTTAGGATCCTTACTACAGGCGGGGCAACGGAATGACTTTTTTCTCATCTCTAACCATACTAGTGCTTCTCGAAATTCAATATCGTGCATGGTCTCCAAAGGTGACATCTTTAGACTTTGTGGGGTCCACTACCTCCATTTGGCTTTTAGGGCTTGTCCAGGGAAGGTTTGCTGCTAGCTCCCCTACTGCTATCTTGCCCATACGACTCAAGAAGCAGACTGGTGTGTTGTTCAGTACGAAGGGCATTACCATGAAAACTCATATTTCAATATTGAGTCGTGAGCACTAGCTTCATGATGCGAGCATATATGACCTTGAAGTGGTATTAACATGACTCCAAATCACGGGTGTACCTAACCCTCTTAACTGGTTAAGCAAGTCATCGACTAAAGGTGACAGGTATTTCCACTACTTCGTCCGATGTTCGGTAGATGATGCACGTCTTGAACTTGTTTTCTTTATACTTGACCACAATAGTGGGGTTCCCTAAGGTGATGAACTTAGTCAGAAAATCCCTTCTCTTGTAGCTTACGGGTTTGTCTTTTGTGTTTGATCAAGCAATATGTGTCCATCTAGTAGGATCTCATTGCCCTCAGTGTTGCTTAGGGTGTTGACGTGGTCAAAAACTTCACGCCTATGTATGGTTCCATTCCTTGTAATCCTTCTAGATCTATATCTGATCATGTATACATTTCCGTCCTTTGTTCCATGGGCGTAGCTTCCAAACTACGTGTCATGAACTCTACGGGAGGTCTTTTGGCTGACCTCTTATCGTTATCTTAACATGATTTACTGTAGTGACCCTGCGGTTGGCACAGGTTGTAAATCCTTGTCGGTGTGCCGACCGGTCCATAAGGGTATGATCCACGCCGTTTGTCTTATGGTCTTTTAGGTCTGTTAAAATCTTACCCCACTTAAATAGGGTTTTAACTACTATGTACTCCCTCCTTTCTCAAAAGATTGTCACCTTCTAGTTCATTTTTGTACTAGAAGATGACAATCTTTTGAGAAAGGAGGGAGTATTTTTTTTACATCGGTGCGGGTTTATTATTATTATTATTATTATTATTATTATTATTATTATTATTATTATTATTATTATATTTTATTACTGTGGTTTGTTTTGTTGTATTTAATTATTTATTTATTGTCTTTGTGGGTTAACTGGAGTACTTGGCGAGACAGAGTTCCTGCATGAGCGGTTTACTCATAGTGAGCCCGAACACGGATAGGCTTCAGAATAGGTATTCGTTGATCCGATAAGAAAAGGGGAGTGAAAGATTTTGTTTTGGTCGTTACTATTATCCTCACGTATAAACCTTTATTTGCATATGTCGGTGCCTGGCGAACCGGGTATCCCTGAGTACAGAGATAAAAGGACACTGGGCCCACCGCCCACTGGGGCGAGGCTTGACATGTACCCAGAGCGCTACGAGGCAAGTGGTACAGTGGCTCCCTCCGTCAAGGGAAAGTTCAGTGTCACCAATGCGACCGTGGCCCTGGGTCCACCGCCTTGCCGGGGAATGACCCGACGAGGTCGCTAGAATGGCGGCACCGGACCCCCCTCCTGGGAAGAGGGTCCAATACTGCGACAATCCCCACAGCTCTGGGTCCACCCCCTGGAACCGAACGTTCCTCTGAGGGTCCTACATTGCTAGTTTCCAGCAGCCCCGGGCCCAACCTCGGAGAACTGAGCATTCCGCTGAGGTAAGGAGCACGAGGTGCCACGTGACAGGCGGCGCTGAGCCTGAGCTCTCCCACGGAAGGCTCAGAGAAGGGAGGCGTGCCCGGGACGCCAAAGCTAGGACGCACATGTTCCCTAGGCGAGCGGGAGCTCACACTCATAAGTCAAGTGGACTGTGGCTGGTCTTGTCATAACAAGTCAGGGCCGAACTACTACGTACAGCAAACCAATGAGAAGCCCCGACGGGACAGACAAGATGTGGCCCACCATGATGAGGGAACTATTCGTAGCCCTGCAGCAGGGCGTGGGCAGGCGGCACATTGAAGCCGTTGTCAGGGGATAACATTTACTCCCAGATCTTAGGGAGGATTTGGTATGCCTGGGGCCATTTGTCGGGCCATGGGCCCCACTTGTAAGCCGCTCGACCTTGGACTATAAAAGGACCGAGCGGCCACCGACTTAGACAACTTCGCTCGGACTAAGATACAGAATGAAGGAATACAACACACAAACCATTGTGGAGTAGGGTATTACGCTCAGGCGGCCCGAACCACGTAAATCCTTCGTGTTCATCGTCCATTGTGTTTGATCTTGCTAGGACTAGCCCCCAATAACACATCGAACCTTGTCAACATCGTGTTCATCGTCCATAGTGAAAACTCGCTCCAATGCCAGTTCCTCCAGGCCATAGCCTTGTCAACAAGTGGCGCATGAGGACCAAGCTTCATCTCACCCCAGAGACATGTCCCGCTCTAGGGCAGGAAAATCTGGGCCGTCACGTTACCAAACGGCCACCCCATCGACTGCAGGCCAGCGCGATGGGGCACGACGGACCCCAGCAGCAACAGCTGTCACGGCACCACCAGCAGCAAGCCCAGAGAGCGCGCTTCTAGATGGGCAGGAGTTGCTCCTCAACACACCTACTGCAGGGGCTCCCCAGGGTGCAACCCAGCAGTGGGTGAACGACGTTGACCATCTAGTCGTCGCCGCGCTCCAGGCGACTCCACGGGGCGGAAGGCGAGCGGCAACAACATTTGTTTCGTTGTCACACACGCCTACTGTCGATCGGCGGACCGCCGACAGCTGTTCA
The DNA here is from genome assembly GCA_036927565.1 of Tuctoria greenei. Lineage (NCBI taxonomy): Eukaryota > Viridiplantae > Streptophyta > Magnoliopsida > Poales > Poaceae > Tuctoria > Tuctoria greenei. Next base: position 28,550,630 of record JAYESD010000010.1, read on the forward strand.
ACTAGGCTTTCATCGACGGACCTGTGGACGAGGTTGCAACGTCGCCGCAGAGCCGGCGAGGACTGTCGGGTCATCATCGAGCGACAACGGGAGCAACGCAGTAACCTCGAAGCTGATTACAGCCTGCTGAGGGCCGGGGCCCAGGTGCACGACGCTCGTTCATCGCGTGAGGCGCATGCGGTGCCGCCCGAGCAGCACCAGGCGTACATGACGCCTCCCCAGCACCAAGCGTATGCCGCTCCTCCTCCACCGCAAGTGTATGGTGTGCTCCCGCCGCACCAGTCATCGATCGCAATACCCCAACAACCGGCTTACGCGGTGCAGCCAGCTCATTATGGCCACGCAGCGCCAAACTTGCCACCTGCAAGCACACGAGGTGGTTGCTCAGCCTTAGCTCCCCACCTACCAAGGGTGGTTTGGCCTCACAAGTTCCGGCCACATACACCGGAGAAGTATGATGGGAGCGTCAACCCGAGTGAGTTCCTACAGATCTACTCCACCTCAATTCTGGCCGCTAGGGGTGACGAGGTCATCATGGCCAACTACTTCCCCGTGGTGCTAGTCGGGCCAGCCCGGTCATGGCTCATGAACCTGCCACAAGACTCCATTACCTCGTGAGAGGAGTTGTGCCGATAGTTCATTGCCGACTTTGGAAGTTCGTACGAGCGTCCTGGCACAGAGCTCGACCTTCACGCTGTTAGACAACGATCGGGAGAACTGCTCCGGGCCTTCATCCAGCAATTCTCCCATGTTCGGAACACCACCCCCCACATCTCAAATGCATCTGTCATAGTTGCGTTTAGGAAGGGTGTGTGGGATAAGAAGATGCTCGATAATCTCGCCACGCACGATGTGCGTAATGTATCCGAGCTGTTTTCCTTGGCAGACATATGTGCCAAGGCTACAGAGGGGCGTAACTGGCATGCCCGACCCACCTCCGAGAGCGGGGAGCCCGCACAGTCTGAGGCAGAGGCTGCTGTTAGAGGTGGTGGCAAGAAGAAGAACAACGGGGGCCACGGCAGGAGCAAGCCAAGGTCCGAAGCCCCCACGGTGGCGGCTGCAGCACCTGGCAGAGCCCGGAGCTCGCATCAGGATAAGCGCCCGCGCTCGTCCCCAGAAATGGATGACGCCGTTTTCAGATGCCTTGTGCACTGGACCAATGGTCACAGTGCAAGCGAGTGTCGGGAGTTCAAGAAGCTCGCGGGGCGTTTCCGCGAACAGCGGCAAAAGCAGCAACATCAGGAGAGCGAGCCCTCTCGCCAGAGGGAGGGTGAGCAGAAGATCAACCCTGCTGAAGGCAAGGATGATGCCATGGGGTACCAGGAGCCCCAAAGAGCAGTAAAAGTTGTGTTCACTGGTTGTGAATCAGACACCAGCAATGACCAGGAGCGGCGGAAGCTCCTCTACGTCATCTATGGGGGGGCCTCGGACCCGGTGTCTCGAAATGCAGTGAAAGTCCTGCGATGCACCGTGGCAGCATTGGCCCCGGTGCCATTCCCAGCTCCCCACATGAGGTGGATGAACACAACTATTAGCTTTGATGCTTCAGAATGCCCGAAGAACATTGCAAGAGCCGGGGCGCTTCCCCTGCTCGTGGCCCCAACCATTGCCAACGTGAAGCTCCATTACGTCCTGGTCGATGGTGGGGCCGGCCTCAACCTCTCCACTGCAGCCTTCCGGAAGCTACAAATACCTATGTCTATCCTCACGCCTTCGAGTCCATTCTCAGGCATGGGCCTGGGGCAGATTGTGCCCAGTGGAAGTATCAACCTCCTGGTTACCTTTGGTACCCCGGAGAACTACCGCACGAAGAATGTCCTCTTTGATGTGGCAGATGTTGAGCTTCCCTTCAACGCCATCATCGGAATGCTGGTGCTCTACCAGTTCACATCCGTAGCTCACTACGGCTATCTGGTACTGAAGATGCCAACACCGTCCGGAGTCCTCAAGGTACGGGGAGATCGCACCATAGCGGTGTCGACCTTGGAACAGCTCCAAGCACTTGCTGTGGGGCGGACCCTGAGCCTGGATGAAGCAAATGAGGGCCAACTGAGTCAAGGCCCACCCCAACGGACCTCCTCTGCAGCCCCGCAATTGCTGCCTGCCGAAAACGACGTCCCGCTAAAGGTCATCAAGATAGGCCCGAGGCTGCCCAGATGACCTGCATAGCGGGTAACCTGGAAAGCAAATAGGAATTCACACTCGTCACCTTCCTCCGGGACAATGTCGATGTGTTCGCCTGGAAACCATCGCAGATGTCCGGGATCCCCAGGGAGGTGATTGGGCATCATCTGAAGATCCACCCCGACGCCTGCCCCGTACAACGGAAGCCCCGAAAACAGTCCGTGGAGCGCCAAAACTTCATCTGAGAGGAGATTAAGAAGTTGCTTGACGCCGGCTTCATCCTGGAGGTACACCATCCCCGGTGGTTGGCCAATCCTGTTGTCGTCCCCATGGCTGGCGGAAACATAGGATGTGCATCGACTACACCAATCTAAACAATGCATGTCCGAAAGATCCATTCCCACTTCCCAGGATAGATCAAATCATAGACTCTACGTCAGGTTGTGACTTACTGTGCTTCCTAGATGCGTATTCTGGTTTCCATCAAATACCTATGTCTAGGGACGATGAGGAGCACACTACTTTTGTAACAGTAGATGGCATGTATTGTTATGTCTCCATGCCTTATGGTCTTAAGAATGCTCTCCCCACCTTTGTACGTGCGATGCATAAAACATTTTGGGACCTCATTAACGACCTAGTAGAGGTGTATGTCGATGAAATTGTGGTCAAACTCAAAGATTGCGTGCTCTTCCTAGATAGCTTAGCGCAAGTCTTCAGCAGGCTGCGCCTTACGCGCACGATGTCGAACCCCGAAAAGTGTGTCTTTGGGGTCTCTTCTGGGAAGTTGCTAGGATTTCTGGTTTCTCACCAGGGGATAGAATCCAATCCAGAGAAGATCAAGGCAATAGAACTGATGCGACCCCCGGCTCGTATCAAGGATGTACAGAAGCTTGCCGGTTGCCTCGTGGCCCTTAGCCGCTTCATCTCGAGGTTGGCAGGACGAGCGCTCCCTTTCTTCAAGATTCTGCGCAAGGCCGGTCCTTTTGCTTGGACGGAAGAAGCGGAAGAAGCATTCCAGGAGCTCAAGAGGCACCTCACGTCCCTCCCGGTTATGGTGGCAACGGAGCCCGGAGAGCCCCTGCTACTATATGTTGCTGCAACAGCTGAAGTGGTCTGTATGGTCTTAGTCGCAGAGCGGTCCGAACTGCAACAGCAACATGCGCAAGGAGGAGCCCGCAACGCCAAGTCTCCAGTCCCAGACCAAGGCGTGCACCTCTCCCAGGTAGACTCCGGGAGCAGGAAGTCGCTGGCTCCCAGCCCCCGGGATATGAAGCAGGCTCCGGGAGCCAAGAACCCCCGGACCTGCATCCAATGCAGGTGCTACAGGACCTCTCGGAAAGAGTCAGGACCACACAGATGCCGGTTTACTACATCAGCGAAGTCCTCCATGAAGCAAAGACAAGATACCAGGAGATACATAAGCTGTTGTACACCGTGTTGATAGCATCGAGGAAGCTCCGACACTACTTTCAGGGACATAAGGTCTCAGTGGTCACCTCCTTCCCACTGATGACGGTCCTCCACAACCCTAATGCCACCGGCAACGTTGCCAAATGGGCAACCGATCTAGCAGAGTTCGAAATTGAGTTCCTTCCTCGGCATGCGGTCAAAAGCCAGATTCTAGCAGACTTTCTGGCTGAATGGACTCTGTTGCCCGATAATCCTGGAAGCCCAGTCAGTGGGGATATACTGTCCAGGGCACTGGCTTTCACTGAAACTCTGTGGCTACTGTACTTTGATGGTTCTTCCCGGAAGCAAGGGGTCGGGGCTGGCATGGTGCTCATAGCCCCAACAGAGGAACAGTTTAGATATATGGTGTGTCTTGGCTTCAAAGCCACCAACAACATGGCAGAGTACGAGGCCCTTATCTACGGGCTGAAGATGGCACTGGCCCTCAACGTCCGCCAGCTCCATGCCAACGGTGACTCCCAGTCAGTCGTCAAGCAGGTCAAAGGGTAGTGCAGTTGCAATGACCCCCAGCTGGCAGCGTACCTCCTGCATGTCAGTAAGCTGGAAAAATATTTCGAGGTCCTAGACCTATGCCATGTGCCCCGAGCTGAGAACTCAATTGTGGTCAACCTATCAACAAAGGCTTCTACAGAGGCACCAGTACCTGCAGGATTCTTTGCAAGGACGTTATCGTGACCAAATGCCCGAGTTGCCGAACTGGGCGAAGGGGGTGAAGCTAGCACCTCGAAGCTAGCAACCCTGGCGGCACTATAACCGTGGAGCCCGCCAAGGTTCCTATGCACCTCTAGCAGCTCCGAGCAGCTGGGCGCCAAAGAACCAGAAGCTCAAGAAGGTCCCGTTGCATGGATCTCGGAGGTCCGGGGCTACTTGAAGGACAACTACCTTCCCAAAGAGCATGCCCTGGCAGAACAGATTGTGTGGATGGTTAAAAGATACATGCTGGTAGAAGGGGATCTCTACGGGTGTGGCGCTAACGGCATCCTACTGCGTTGCATTACGCGGGAGAAGGGGTGCGACTTACTCGCAGAAATCCATGGAGGTGAGTGTGGGAACCACGCATTGGCCCGTACGCTGGTTGGTAAAGCCTTTTGGCATGGCTTCTACTGGCCCACAGCACTCTAGGATGCTGCTAACATGGTTAGGAGATGCAAGGCGTGCCAGTTCCATGCCAAGCAGATCCACACATCAACTCAAGCGCTGCAGATGATCCCTCCCTCCTGGCCATTCGCCGTGTGGGGACTGGACATCCTGGGACCCTTCTTGAGAGCCGTCAGAGGATTCCAGCACATCTACGTTGCTGTAGATAAGTTCACCAAATGGCCAGAAGCCACCCCGGTCGTGACCATCAACAAACAGTCCGTAGTGAAGTTCATCAAGTCGATTTTCTGCAGGTTTGGAGTCCCGAACATGATCATCACCGATAACGGGACCCAATTCACGAGTGCGGCATTTTGAGAATACTGCGAGGACCTTGGGATCCAAGTTTGTTACGCCTCTGTCGCCCATCCCAAGAGCAATGGGCAGGTAGAGAAAGCAAACGCTGAAATCCTCAAGGGCCTCCGGACTTGTACATAATCAAGCCTCAAGAAGCATGGTGCAGACTGGGTGGATGAGTTGCCATATGCGCTGTGGGCTAGCCGGACATCAATAAGCCGGGCTACGGGCGAATAGACCTACTTTCTGGTGTACGGGGCAGAGGCCGTCCTTCCCCCAGAGATCACCATTGTGGGGACCGGAATCCCGACATCCGAGGATCTCATTGGGTGGTGTCGTGCGATGCGACACCCAACAGTTATACAAGAATAGAACCTGAATAAGTACAAGACGAAGTCTTTTATTTATCATACAGCGGAAGTTTTACAATACTAGCGCAAGGAAAGAAACATATATATATCATAGCTATGCTCTCAGCACTAGCTATGCAAAAGCAAAGTTATCCATGCCTTGGATACTTTGCACTAGCAACACTCAATCAGGGCGGCGTGCAAGGTTCCCATTCGGTTGTACACCCTAGAGGAGGTGCAGCCTCATCATCAAACCTTCATCAATTGTATAACCTGCAAAAACTCGTTAACTGCAAACATGAGCATACGGCTTAGCAAGACTTAACCGTCTCACTTGACATATGCAGGGTGAATACTAACATAGGTAAGGAATAGCATAAATAGACTCGCCTACAAGTGGATCCTTATAATCATGTTTTAAGTAGCAAATGACATTCTCCAAGCACGGCACATCATGGGCTTCACAATCAAACAAGAAACGCTTTACTGATGATATGACATGCTCAGAGCACATAATGCTATTACAGCTAAAGTATGGGGAAATTGTAAACTTTTAATTATACTATCTCGAAATCATACAAGGTTGCAAAGCAATTATGATTCAAAATGATATAATTTTGTTGGCTTCTTTAGTATTTACTACGTCACGACACAGTAATCAAGTGGTACTCTATTACTGCGAGGGACAGTGATTGCAATCAGGACACACCCGGACAACACGACACATACGTCGTTCGGAAGTGTTAGCGAGCACACCCGTACCTACATAACACTTCGGTACTAGGCGTATATGGCCACCTTTCACAAGAAACCCGAACGCCGAACCCATCTCACCTCCACAAACAGAAGGTCTCCGCACGAAACACCTCATGTGTCCGCCAACCGATTTACACCTTACTGTCCTCAGCCCACCCCCATTGATGGTGAGTTAGTGGGCCCCGACACACCAGTTATATGGTTACATCAGTTTATTGGATTCCATATGTCTATTATGTTGCCGGTACAAGTCAGGCTTGTTCAGCGGGGTCGCACATGAAGCGGGCCTTAATCGACACAGGCAGGGCTATGCGCTGAGACTCAATTCACGCCGCTTCCTATCCATTCCCTGCCCGGTCTCAATTCTAGTATATTAATACATTTTCTATCTAACCAATTCTGTGAGATATGTCCAATATCTCTCGCGAGTAGATTCCAACTACTCGACTTCTACCGGATTTCCTATGCATTAGCAAGGCAGTTACTACAGGTCAAACTGTAACTCGTTCCAACCAATCCCTGGGATTTTTTTGGTCATGCAAGTGGAGTATCAACCATCCTAAACTTAATGTACAATTCATATACTATTCATCATAGTGATAAAGCAAAATTTTATAAATGACTTAAATGCAAATCGGGGCTTGCCTTGTTGTAGGTCAGAGTCTGAGCTAATATTTGGAAGGTGCTCTTCCAAGGCTTATGGCTCCTCCTCGACTTCGGTCACTATACGATATGCATATAACAGGTATATAAATGACTTTGAAAAATAATTATTACCGAGACCATAATTTAATCCATGGTGATCATTATATTATAGGGACCTTAATTGGCTTTGGAACTTTGATGGTAGATACTAGGGAAAATGATCAAAGCTCCTGCAAAGAATAGGAGATGATCAAAGTATATTGTTGTCTCTAAAATTATGGTTAGTATTAAAATTCCAAGAATTTTAAAGAAGAAACTGTAGCTTGAACAAAGCTGCCAGTTGATAATGATGATAGAGGAAGTTGTCCAGGTTCTAGCAAAATTTGTTTCATAATTTTCCAAGCTTTTGTAAAGGAGTTATTGAATTTCTAAGTGGGCAATAATTTCTGGAATTATTTATGTTTGAATTTTTAGCTTTTAAATAAATAGTCAGTTTGTAACTGATTTAGGACTATGATATTAGGTCAATTAAATCCAAGATTTTTACAGGAACTAGTGTATGACTAAAGGAAAACTCAGCCCAAATTTGAGACATAGTAAAGCAACTGAACATCCGTGAAAATTCAATAACTGAAAAAGGTAATTGAACTATACATAGGGTTGAGCAGGTGCAATGGCTCCCAAACTTTTTTCTGGTAGTCAAGAATAGGACACTAAATTTTATGTGAAATTTTGGGATTTTTCCAGTCGCTATCTTCTCTGTAAAAATTGTATTTGCTTTTGGAAATATTATTTTCTACAGAATTTAACTGTGAGTTTCACAGAACCTAATTGGTATTGACGAAAACTAGAGCTCAAGAGATTCCAAACAAAATTTGTTTGAAGATTTTTGGAGCATCCTACAGAATGTTATGGATTTTCTAAGTTGGAGCCAAATCTGAAATTAATTTCTAATTTGAATTAAACCGTGGGCTCCACGGTTTTAAAATGGACCAATGACATTTAAACCACACGGGGACCACAGAGATACACCGCGTAGCCAAAACAGATCCCGTGGCCACACCCGATCCGATGGGGTTGACAGACACTGACACGCGGGACCCACCATGTCGTCTTCCACCTCCTGACGCGAGCGGCGCGCGGGGCTCCCGCGGCGGCGCTCTCCGGCGAGCCTCGCCGAATCTCAGTTCCCGGCCACCGCAGCTCCTACACTTGGGCACCCAATCGTAAAATCACGCGCTGAGCATGATGGTGGGGTCGGGGAGGTCTGCCGACGATTGGAAACAACGGCGCATCGGCGGCGGCCGCCGCTAGGGTTCCGGCTATGTCAGAACTGCCGCTCCATGGTTAAAACCCTTCTAAAAAGGTTGGTGAACTTTTTTGGAACCACGAGGAACGTGATGGGCAGGTGATATCGTCGTGTAACGGTCGGCAAAGTAGTCGTCGACGGTGACAGAGGCAACTTCTTTACGGCGGAGGGGAGAACTCGCGATTCTTGAGCTACGGTCGATCATTTTCGGTGATTCCAGTTCGAGAGGGTGCACAAAGAAGTGTCGAAACTATTTTCTAGCAATTGTGGAGAGTGATTAAGTGTGGAACATGAATTGAATGAAAAACCGAGCGAGTTCATAAGCTTCAGCCAGGAGTAAAACTTAGCTAATTTGCTCGATACTTACGTAAACAAGGAACGGCTTTCACTGTTGCGTAGAGTGTGTCCCGGTGCACCAGTTTGCTATGGGAGTCGAAGCACGAAACTGCGTGCAGCGGCCTGGCACCATGGAGCAGGGACGGCGCGAGGTGAACATGACGGCGACCTTCGGTGTAGCTTCAAATTATCGGCCAAACCGTCAACTAGGCAACGAAAAAATTGATCCAGAGGACAGAGGAGGAAGAGAGGAACAACCTAGCTGTTGGAGGCTTGGCACGAGAGGCCTCCGGTTGGCCAGCAACGGGCGCGCGGCGCCGGCGGTCGGAAACTCACGCGCGGAACGAAAACGGTGCAGTCCGTTGGCTCAACGTGAGGGGAGGCGATAAGGGCGACTGGGGAGTGATAAGGGAGAGCCAGGGTGCTATTGATAGAGCTCAAACGGCGGTGGCTTGCTGCTGTCGCGCTGGGCATGCACGCCGGCGCGGGTGGCAGGCGCAGCGCGCGTTGAAATGCGGCTGCAGGTGGGCTGCTGACTGGTGAACCCCGCCAGTCAGCCCCACAGCTACTGCCATTTTAGAAATTCACTTAAAAATAGTAAATTAACCCCAAAAATCATGAAACTTCAGGGCTAAGTCAAGAAAATTTTGATGAACACAATGGTGTGTTTAGATCTTTATGTTCAAGTATATTTTGACCAGATTTTGAATTTGAATTTAAACTTGATTCAAACTCACTAAGCGTCTCAAATAAAATAACAAATGAGTTCCTAAAATCTTGAAATTTTGCAGGCAAGCTATTTAGAATATTAGAAGGTAAAGGAAAAAATTTAGAGCCTCTAATTTGAATATTTTTGGCAGGGCCCATTTAGTACTGCACTTTGAATTGCCTTAATAGACTTCATCCAAATAATTCTAATGCTTGAAAAGGGGTGAATAGAATCATTCTAGAATTAGTGGTGAGGTCCAATACTCATGTTAATAAAATTTAACCTTGAGTGCAAGAAAGGTTTCGATGGTATTAAGTTCATGTGTACCACTATATTGGATCTCTAATATAGTTGATCACAAAACTCATAACTGAATTCACATGCCACAAAAGTGGGGTTTTACATTCCCCCCCCCCCCCTTAAAAGAATCTCGTCCCGAGATTACAAAAGAAGGCAAAAGGAACAGATCTAATGAACATATGCCGCTAACAAGTCCGGATAGTTCGTTCTAAGATACTCCTCGCTTTCCCACGTGGCTTCTTTAGCACTGCGGTTGCTCCACAAGACCTTGTAGAAACACAAGGTGCGGCTTCTTGTGGTGCGAGTCTTCTCATCGACGATCTGAGTTGGATGCTCGGAATAGGTGATATCTGGTTGGAGAGCTTCCAAATCTTCTATACGGACATCAGTGGGAGTTTTAAGACATTTCCGTAACTGGTAAATGTGGAATACATTGTGAACCCCTGAAAGTGACGGCGGTAACTCCAATTGATAAGCCACAGGTCGGCATTGTGCCAGGATTGCGAATGGCCCATTAAAACGTGGAGCTAGCTTCCCCTTTACTCCAAATCGATGAACCCCTTTCATCGAAGACACACGAAGATAGACGGGATCCCCCACGTTGAAGTGAAGTGGTCGATGTCGTTTGTCCGCATAGCTCTTCTGACGAGACTGAGCAGCTTTGAGATTGGTTTGAATAGTGCGAACCCGCTCCTCAGCTTAATTCATCAAGTCGATGCCATACACCACTCGTTCACCGGATTCACACCAGTTTAGAGGTGTGCGACACTTCGAGCCATAAAGAGCTTCATATGGCGCCATCTGAATGCTAGCATGATAACCGTTGTTGTACAAAAATTCTGCCAATGGTAGATGATCATCCCAATTCCTACCATGGTGGATGACACAGGCGCGAAGCATGTCTTCTAGCACTTGATTCACTCGTTCGGTCTGACCATCGGTCTGAGGATGATAAGCCGAGCTCCGAATCAACTTGGTTCCCAGCGCATCGTGGAGATGCTCCCAGAATCGTGAAACAAATACAGCTGCACGATCCGAGATGATGGTGCGGGGTATCTCGTGGAGGCATACGATTCTGGCAATATATAACTCCGCGTACCTTGATGAATGATAGTTGGTATTGAAGGGAATGAAATGTGTCGCCTTAGTCAGTCAGTCAACTATCACGCAGATTGAATCGTGGTTTCGGAGAGTGAGAGGTAAACCCACAATGAAATCCATGCTGATATCCTCCCATTTCCATGCCGGGATGCTTAAGGGTTGAAGCTGTCCGGCTGGCTTCATATGGTCGGCCTTCACTCGCCGGCACGTATCACACTCGGATACGTACTTAGCTACTTCCCTCTTCATCCGAGTCCACCAGAACTTCTTTCTCAAATCTTGATACATTTTGTTACTTCCCGGATGAATGGAATACTTGGATAAATGAGCTTCATCCAGTATCTTCTTTCGAAGTTCCATGTTTCGGGGTACCACTATACGGTCTTTGAACCAAATGGTACCTTCATTGTCACATCAGAAACATTTCATCTCTCCCTTTTCCATTCTTTGCCGAATGTGTGACATTCCTTTGTCTTCCTTCTGAGCTGTTACAATATCCTACCTGATGGTAGGAATGAGAGCGAGATTGTAGAGTGCCCCATATGGAACCAAGTAGAGACTCAGTTCCTCTTCTCCTTCCATTGAGGTAATAGAAAGATTGTTGACATGGGACTTGCGGCTCAGAGCATCTGCGACTACATTTGCTTTGCTTGGATGGTAGTGGATCTCAATCTCATAGTCCTTGATCAACTCTAACCATCTCCATTGTCGCATATTCAGATCCTTCTGGGTGAAAATGTATTTCAAGCTCTTGTGATCAGTGTAGAGGTGTAATAGATTACCCAGTAGATAATGTCTCCACATCTTCAATGCTAGTACCACAGCAGCAAGTTCTAGATCATGAGTCAGATAGTGTTGCTCATGAATCCGAAGCTGCCATGATCCATAAGCGATCACTCGTCTATCCTGCATCAACACACATCCCAAACCAATTCCTGATGCATCACAATACACGTCAAAAGATTTGGTTGTGTCTGGTTGAGCTAATACTGGTGCCGTTGTGAGGTGTTTTACTAATGCTTGAAAACCTGCTTCACATGCCTCAGTCCACACATACTTCGTCCCCTTCTTCAGAAGTTCTGTCATTGGTTTAGCTATTTTGGAGAAACTGGGAATGAACCTCCGGTAATACCCAACTAAACCTAGGAAACTTCGAACTTCATGTACAGACTTTAGAGACTCCCATTTGAGGACTTGCTTGATCTTGCTTGGATCAACTGCAATCCCTTCTGCTGATATGATGTGCCCTAAAGATGGCACTTGGCTGATCCAGAATTCACACTTGCTGAACTTAGCATGTAGCTGGTGGTCCCGTAATCGTTGAATCACGATACGCAAGTGTTGAGCATGTTCTTCTTTGGATTTTGAATACACAAGTATGTCATCGATGAAGACTACGACAAACTTGTCCAATTCAGGCATAAACACCGAGTTCATGAGATACATGAAATGAGCCGGTGCGTTGGTCAATCCGAAGGACATAACAAGGTACTCATACAGTCCATACCTCATTGAGAATGTTGTCTTTGGTATATCTTCTGGTTGGATCCTAATCTGATGATAACCAGAACGAAGATCCATCTTCGAAAATACTTTAGCACCAACCAATTGATGGAAGAGAATATCAATGCGTGGCAGTGGATACTTGTTCTTGATGATGACAGCATTAAGTGGACGATAGTCTACACACAGTCTCAAGGTCTTATCTTTCTTCTCTACGAACAGTGCAGAACAACCCCATGGTGATGAACTTGGACGAATGAAATCCTTGTTCTCAAGTTCGGTTAACTGCTCCTTAAGTTCTGCAAGTTCCTTGGGTGCCATCTTGTAGGGTGGTCTTGAGATTGGCACTGTTCCCAGTGCAAGTTCAATCTTGAACTCTATATCTCTTTCTGGGGGCATACCAGGAAGATCTTCAGGAAACACGTCCGGGTATTCACATACTACCGGAATATCCTTAAGTTCCATAACCTCGATATTGTGAGTAGATGAATTCACTATAATGGCTTTCTCAAGCTTGAGGACTTGAGAGGCAAGGAGTGGAGAATTTAGATATATTTTTCGAGGGACCAGATCTAGAATAGCAACATGGTATTGTAACCATGCCATTCCCATGATGACATCTAATTTCTGATGCTCTAGTATCAGAAGTGAAGTAAGATATATGGTTCCATCTAGGTTAAGTGGTATCCCAGGAACCAATTCATTTGTTACTGTTTTTCCGGCTGGAGTGCTAGTCACATATCAAGTTTTGGTGGAGATAACAGGCAATCGACTTTTAATGACAAAGGATTTACTAATGACATTGTGTGAAGCTCCGGAGTCAAAGAGTATGACTACGGGATGATTGAAGATAGAGAACGTACCTGTGAGCACGGGTGCGCCTTCCGGAACATCCTCGATGGCAAGGTGGTGGACGTTGCCAAGTCTAGGAACTAACTTCATGGGCTGGTTGCATGGTTGGTTGGCCCCCTGGTAGGATGATTGCCCTCCGCCTTGTCGATTCTGCGGACAGTCCTTGGCGAAGTGCCCCGTGCGCCCACACGTGAAACACGTGTACGGGGTTTGGCCAGTACGAATGGGAGGACGGAATCCTGGTGCACGTGGTGGGGGTGGAAGTGCACGTGGGATCATCCCCTGTTGTTGCTGCGGTCGGAATCTGGAGTTGCTGAACTGGCGACCACTGAACATTGGTGGTCGTGATGGCGGTTGCCACCTCTGGCCGGATGGTGATCTATACACCATACGGTACTTCTGAGGAGCACCACCTCCGCTGCCCCGCGGAGCGCTCCTCTTATTTTTATCAGAGGACAGCTCGCGCGTAGCGTCCTCCTGCATGATAGCGGCATTGACGATGTCGTTGAAGCTGTCGTGGTTGAACAGGACAAGCTTGTCCTTCAACTTTGGGTTCAAACTCCGGTAGAAGCATTCGCTCTTCCGATCTTCGGTATTCACTTGGTCCAGAGCGTATTGGGCCAAGTGGCTGAATGATTTGGAGTACTCGTACGCACTCCTTCCTCCCTGCCTTAGCTCCAAGAACTCTTGAATCTCCCTCCTCGTAATCTCGGGTGGGATGTGGTAGGCGCGGAACGCCTCCCGGAATTCGGCCCAGCTTACGATATGGCCTGCGGGGCGTGCGGCAAAGTAATTGGCCCACCATGCGCCAGCAGATCTCTGCAGTTGCTGCGCTGCAAACAGCGTCTTCTGCTGTTCGGTTACCTCGAGTAAACCGGATTTTCCTTCAATGGTGCGAAGCCAATTATCCGCCTCCAACAGTTCATCGGCCTCTCTGAAGACCGGTGGATGTGTCAATGAGAAATCAGAGTAGGAACTCTGATATTGCTGACGCGGCCCATCATCCTGTCATCCCCCTTGACGGGACGAGTGCTGCACCAGAGTCTGTAGTAGCTCGTCTTTATCGTCGCACGAGCCGAGTACTGCAGCGAGAACCTCCGCGAGACTTCTGGGAAGTGTGGGTGGAGGTGGTGGAGGTGGTTGCGTTTGAGGCATATTTTGTCCCGGGGGTGGTGTGTCATCCCCCTGGCCTTCACTGGAACCTCCCCCATCTTGACTTGTATGAGTACACACCATACTGCAATACAATGGTTCATACCATAAGTCTCATTGCCTCGAGTTCATCCTTCCATATAAATAGTAATGCGGTAGATAACAATAGATGATGCATAACATTCACATATATTGATAAAGCACAAACTTTATACAATCCATATTATCTTGGGCCCAAGTTTACAATAGATCTCCAAAATTATACAGACTTCATCTAAAGAAGTCGTCTCATCTATGCTTGGTCACCACAAGTCGTCATGTCATTGTACACCCACCTCGCTACTATTTACAACACGACTCCAAAAGTCGCAAAATACGCGTGGTGTTTACTACACATCATTACACCCGACCTAAAGTGATAAGTACATCAACACTGCCCTCTACTCATAAAACTCGACCTCCTAAGGATCTTCTTCTTCCTCGTCATCCTCAGGATTAGGCACCACCGGTAAGGGTGTTGGAGCAGAAGATGATGCCTCGCTCAAAAGCGACGTCCTTCTGGCCATCTTAGCTTGCCAATCTGTCTGTATCATAAACATCCTCCATGCCTTGTTCTCCTGCTGAGCCTGCTCACAACTGGTCTTCCAGCTCTGAGCCTCCACTCTGGACTGATCCCGATCTGCAGTCACCGCGTTCAACTGGGTGTCTCGCTGGTGTCCATAGAGTAGGCTCGCCTCCAAGTCAATTTCCATCTCTAGAGTCTCCTGGCGAGACGCGGCTAAATCCATAACAGTGTCATGCCATTGATTCTCCCTGAGGTTCAAACGATGGTTGAGAGGTGCCATCATATCCCTAAGTCCGTCATTTGCCCACTCAAAGTGATCCGCTTGAATCATGGCTTGCTTCAGATTGTTTGTCAATTCTTTTACGCATGCCCTTTGATTACCCTTCTCGCGATGTGATGCGGATGTATACACCGCTAAGGCTGTCGTGGATGTTTCACCGTGATTGTCCACCTCCGCAAGCAAGCGGGTTGCCCAGGCTTCAGAAGCCCTGCCGGTAACTTGAAAGAACTCATACGGAGTACCCACCAGATTACTGTAATGGAGTTTGCAAAACCTCCCTATGGCAACACTTGCGGCGTAGCTCCATGTTTCCTCTAATATCAACCCTTTGATCTTGATGGAGTATGGAGCCCATCCGAGGTGCGGTAGACCAGCAGGCACATTGACGTAGATGATACAACTCCACATACCACTTTCCTGGAACTTCTTGCTCCAATAGCTAGGCAACACCAGGTAGACAAACTGGCGAAACAGCCTAACAAACACGTCCGGGAAACCGGCTTGCCGGGTGCACGTTGAGAACACACATCCATTAGGCAACTGAATTCTTGGTGCTGCCATCTGTGGACAAACATATCCGGATGTCAATACACCGTATAAGTATTCCACTCAATCAATGATAATGTTGGACAAAAGAAAATATCCATAATCAATTGATCCAGGAAAATCTGCAAAGTGGAAGTGATCACCGTTCTGATTCAGCCGACCTTCCTGTATCAACCCAAAAGTTTCATACAGGAAACGCCATAATTAAGAGTTAAGTTGAATATAAACGTTGTAGTCCACTTCAAAAACTTTCCATATTATACTCATACAGCTCCGGATGAACTAATATGAAGAATCTATACAGGTTTTAAGTTGACTCAAGTTTTCTGCAAATTTTGACAGAACCTCCCCTGTATATGGGCTTACCTCCACATTCTATACAGGTTTACCATGATAAGATATTGAGGTAATGACAAAATAAACATTGTATAAAATCGCGTTTACAATCCAGAAATAAAAGAGTTCCACCCCAAAAACTTTGTTATACAGGTATCGCGCACAAATTCACAACCCTGTGCAAACTGTTCCAAGTTCTGGACTGCAAGAACCAAGTTTGCAACAAATGGAATTAGGCATAGCTACACCCATATTCAGGTCAGGAGTGACAAATAAAGTTGATAGAGGACTTCCTAAGGTTTCCAGAAATGTATATATGTGACCATGTCACTATTCTGTATTAAGAGCTATAACTATCCGAACTTAACAGTTGAACTGACTGGTTTGCACCAGCAGTCCTGCAGTTCACTGTGTTGTCATCCGAATTTGGTTTAACTCCATCCCAAATCAGGAAAAAACTCCCATAACAAACTTGTAAAGCTCCTCCTACCCTTTCCAAAAATGTATCGCAATAAGGCATTGGATTTTTTTACAGCATGTTATGGTAAAAATACAGAGACTGGTACAATGGTAAGGTCATTTGGAGCAGTTACAATACACCCCAGATTTCAACAGATTATCAAGCTTTTCTGTCTTTATGGTCAACAGAAAAGTTGTATAGATCTTCACGAGCTTACCATCCATATATGATACTCCTATACTATCTATTAAATAACCAAGATTACAATCCGGCGAAGTCGAGCCAACTTCTGCCAGGAAACAAGAATCTTGATTCTATTTATTCTATCGAGTCGGAACTCTCTTTGTGGAGTCCAAACCTACCAGCACCTGATAGTCAGACTTTCCAAAACACAATGCAGCCATTCTGTCGGTGGGGATGGTCTAGTATCATATTTCATACTGACGGTACTACGTGCCTCACGAAAGAAAATGTTATCCGGGATATCCGGTTGCGTCTATAGGTGGTTCCTATATCGTTCTCTCGCTAACGGTTTCTACACGTTCTTCTACCGTAGTTAATGCTGCAAAAGACAAACAATCCCCTTTCACACCTTCACACCTCAAGGGCGGCATGGGGAAACACAACAGGCAGTCACAATAATATATATGAAAATAAATGCATACGACAATGGTGTGAGTCGTCCTTGGGCGAGGTCATGTCTCGAGGTACATGGCTGTAAATACGTCTGTACAGCAAAGACTCCCGTACGATCCGGCTTATACACGCTCGGGCATACGTGTTTCGCATGCTCCCATAGAACATGAATAGTTCTAGAGAGGCATACTATCGGGTTATACACCACCCGATGGGGGATCCCACTAACTTTGAAGCACGCTGGGGTACCGGGTGTCATAGGTTCTCAGAAACATTGAAATCTTGAGAGACTCCTATTAACTTCCCGTGCCAAGCCACAGGAATTTCACATACCACTCCTCGTATGCTGAGCTTACCAAGATTGATTCGCTCTCGGTGGCGTACCTTACCTCTTACCTGACGTCGGGGCGTCGTTACAGAATATAATAACACATAGTTAGCTTACCACCTTTATACCTTATACTAATAATACTCCTTATAAAGGCATATAGCTAATTCCTCACTCAAGTCCTAATTTTAGAAAATTTGTTCTTTTCAAGTACACTATTCCCAACAATGCTCTGATACCATGTCTATGGGGACCGGAATCCCCACATCCGAGGATCTCATTGGGTGGTGTTGTGCGATGCGACACCCAACAGTTATACAATAATAGAACCTGAATAAGTACAAGACAAAGTTTTAGAATACTAGCGCAAGGAAAGAAACATATATATATCATAGCTACGCTCTCAGCACTAGCTATGCAAAAGCAAAGTTATCCATGCCTTGGATACTTTTCACTAGCAACACTCAATCAGGGCGGCGTGCAGGGTTCCCATTCGGCTGTACACCCTGGAGGATGTGCAGCCTCATCATCAAACCCTTCATCAATTGTATAACCTGCAAAAACTCGTTAACTGCAAACATGAGCATAAGGCTCAGCAAGACTTAACCGTCTCACTAGACATATGCAGGGTGAATACTAACTAATGTAAGGAATAGCATAAATAGACTCGCCTACAAGTGGATCCTTATAATCATGTTTTAAGTAGTAAATGACATTCTCCAAGCACGGCACATCATGGGATCCACAATCAAACAAGAAACGCTTTACCGATGATATGACATGCTCAGAGCACATAATGCTATTACAGCTAAAGTATGGGGAAATTGTAAACTTTTAATTATACTATCTCCAAATCATACAAGGTTGCAAAGCAATTATGATTCAAAACGATATAATTTTGCTGGCTTCTTTAGTATTTACTACGTCACGACACAGTGAACAAGTGGTACTCTATTACCGCGAGGGACAGTGATTGCAATCAGGATACACCCGGACAACACGACACATACGTCGTTCAGAAGTGTCAGCGAGCACAGTCGTACCTACATAACACTTCAGCACTAGGCGTATATGGCAACCTTTCACAAGAAACCCGAATGCCGAACCCATCTCACCTCCGCAAACAGAAGGTCTCCGCACGGAACACCTCATGTGTCCGCCGACCGATTTACACCTTACTGTCCTCAGCCCACCCCTATCGATGGTGAGTTAGTGGGCCTTGACACTCCAGTTATCAAGTTACATCAGTTTATTGGATTCCATATGTCCATTATGTTGCCGGTACAAGTCAAGCTTGTTCAGCGGGGCCGCACACGAAGCGGGCCTTAATCGATACAGGCAGGGCTATGCGCCGAGACTCAATTCTCACCGCTTCCTATCCATTCCCTGCCCGGTCTCAATTCCAGTATATTAATACATTTTCTATCTAACCAATCCTGTGAGATATGTCCTACATCTCTCGCGAGTAGATTCCAACTACTCGACTTCTACCGGATTTCCTATGCATTAGCAAGGCAGTTACTACAGGTCAAAATGTAACTCGTTCCAACCAATCCCTGGGATTTTTTTGGTCATGCAAGTGGAGTATCAGTCATCCTAAACTTAATGCACAATTCATATACTATTCATCATAGTGATAAAGCAAAATTTTATAAATGACTTAAATGCAAACCGGGGCTTGCCTTGTTGTAGGTCAGAGTCTGAGCTAATATTTAGAAAGTGCTCTTCCAAGGCTTCTGGCTCCTCCTCGACTTCGGTCACTATACGATATGCATATAACAGGTATATAAATGACTTTGAAAAATAATTATTACTGAGACCATAATTTAATCCACGAATATAATTATATGATAGGGACCTTAATTGGCTTTGGAACTTTGATGGTAGATACTAGGGAATATGATCAAAGCTCCTGCAAAGAACAGGAGATGATCAAAGTATATTGTTGTCTCTAAAATTATGGCAAATATTAAATTTCCAAGAATTTTAAAGAAGAAACTGTAGCTTGAACATAGCTGCCAGTTGACAATCATTATAGAGGAAGTTTTCCTGGTTCTAGCAAAATTTGTTTCATAATTTTCTAAGCTTTGGTAAAGGAGTTATTGAATTCCTAAGTGGGCAATAATTTCTGGAATTATTTATATTTGAATTTTTAGCTTATAAATAAATAGTCAGTTTGTAACTGTTTTAGGACTATGATATTAGGTCAATTAAATCCAAGATTTTTACAGGAACTAGTTTATGCCTATTGGAAAACTCAGCCCAAATTTGAGACATAGTAAAGCAACTGAACATCTGTGAAAATTCAATAACTGAAAAAGGTAATTGAACTATACAGAGGCTTGAACAGGTGCAATGGCTCCCAAACGTTTTTCTAGTAGTCAAGAATAGGACACTAAATGTTATGTGAATTTTGGGGATTTTTCCAGTGGCTACTTTGTCTGGAAAAATTGTATTGGCATTTGGAAAGATTATTTTCTACAGAATTTAACTTTGAGTTTCACAGAACCTAATTGGTACTGACCGAAACTAGAGCTCAAGGGCTTCCAAACAAAATTCGTTTGAAGATTTTTGGAGCAACCTACAGAAAGTTATGGATTTTCTAAGTTGGATCCAAATCTGGAATTAATTTCTAATTTGAATTAAACCGTGGGCTCCACCGTTTTAAAATGGACCAATGGCATTTAAACCACACGGGGACCACAGAGATACACCGCATAGCCACAACAGATCCCGTGGCCACATCCGATCTGACGGGGTTGACAGACGCTGACACGCGGGACCCACCGTGTCGTCTTCCACCTCCTGAGGCGGGCGGTGCGCGGGGCTCCAGCGGCGGCGCTCTCCGGTGAGCCTCGCCGAATCTGAGTTCCCGGCCACCGCAGCTCCTACATTTGGGCACCCAACCGTAAAATCACGCGCTGAGCATGATGGTGGGGTCGGGGAGGTCTGCCGATGGTCGGAAACAACGGCGCATCAGCTGCGGCGGCCGCTAGGGTTCCGGCTATGTCGGAACTGCCGCTCCGTGGCAAAAACCCATCTAAAAAGGCTGGGGAACTCTTCTGGAACCACGAGGAACGTGATGGGCAGGTGATATCGTCGTGTAATGGTTGGCAAAGCAGTCGTCAACGGTGACAGAGGCAACTTCTTAACGGTGGAGGGGAGAACTCGCGATTCTTGAGCTACGGTCGATCATTTTCGGTGATTCTAGTTCGAGAGGGTGCACAAAGAAGTGTAGAAACTATTTGCTAGCAATTGTGGAGAGTGATTAAGTGTGGAACTCGAATTGAATGAAAAACCGAGCTAGTTCATAAGCTTCGGCCAAGAGTAAAACTTAGCTAATTTGCTCGATACTTACGTAAACAAGGAACGGCTTTCACCGTTGCGTAGAGCGTGTCCCGGCGCACCAGTTTGCTATGGGAGTCGAAGCATGAAACTGCGTGCAGCAGCATGGCACTGTGGAGCAGGGACGGCACGAGGTGAACACGATGGCGACCTTCGGTGTAGCTTCAAATTATCGGCCAAACCGTCAACTAGGCAACGAAAGGATTGATCTAGAGGACAGAGGAGGAAGAGAGGAACAACCTAGCTGTTGGAGGCTTGGCGCGAGAGGCATCCAGTTGGCCAGCAACGGTCGCGCGGCGCCGGAAACTCGCGCGCAGAACAAAAATGGTGCAGCCCGTCGGCTCAACGTGAGGGGAGGCGATAAGGGCGACTGGGGAGTGATAAGGGAGAGCCAGGGCGCTATTTATAGAGCTCAAATGGTGGTGGCTTGCTGCTGTCGCACTGGGCATGCACGCCAGCGCGGTGGCGTGCGCAGCGCGCGCAGCGCGCTTTGAAATGCGGCTGCACGTGGGCTGCTGACTGGTGGGCCCCGCCAGTCAGCCCCACAGCGACTGCCATTTTAGAAATTCACTTAAAAATAGTAAATGAACCCCAAAAATCATGAAACTTCAGGGCTAAGTCAAGAAAATTGTGATGAACGCAATGGTGTGTTTAGATCTTTATGTTCAAGTATATTTTGACCAGATTTTGAATTTGAATTTAAACTTGATTCAAATTCGCTGAGCGTCTCAAATAAAATAACAAATGAGTTCCTAAAATCTTGAAATTTGGCAGGCAAGCTATTGAGAATATTAGAAGGTAAAGGAAAAAATTTAGAGCCTCTAATTTGAATATTTTTGGCAGGGCCCATTTAGTACTGCACTTTGAATTGCCTTAATAGACTTCATCCAAATAATTCTAATTTTTGAAAAGGGGTGAATAGAATCATTCTAGAATTAGTGGTGAGGTCCAATACTCATGTTAATAAAATTTAACCATGAGTGCAAGAAAGGTTTGGATGGTATTAAGTTCATGTGTACCACCATATTGGATCTCTAATATAGTTGATCACAAAACTCATAACTGAATTCACATGCCACAAAAGTGGGGTTTTACAACCATGGGCTTCCCCCGTGTCTGGATGTACGACGAAGCCACGCAGGACCAGTTCTGGCGCGAAGATATCGACCTCATCGACGAGGGACGTATATGGGCGACCCTCCTAAACGCACGGTACAGGCAAGCGCTCCGGCGCTACCACCAGCGGACCATGAGCAGTAGGGAGCTCAAGGTGAACGACTTGGTTCTGCGACATCTGCTTTCCCGTGAAGGGGCAAACAAACTCTCCCCCAAGTGGCAGGGTCCCTTTTGGGTCGCACAGGTCTGTCGCCCAGGGTGTGTCCACCTAGCTACAGAGGATGGACAACCGGTACCCAACCATGGAACATTGAACACCTCCGTAAGTTCTATCCATAACCAGGGTTCATTCCTCATGTAAAGCCCGTTCTTAACAATGAGAAGTGATAATGAGAAAGCTGTTTGCCGTACCCTTGAATGCCTTGCTCATTTGAAATTATCTTTAGTTCTTATGAATGGTATCACGCAATTACCATTAGCTCTTCACCTAGCGTGGGTCTAGTCAATCTTTTCTTTGTCTCTGCAAAAGTGGGAGCTTTGCAATCCATTTGCTGCCAGACCGATTTGGGTACTTGCTCAAGCTTCCACAATGGCAGCGGAATGTGAGTCAATCGACACTAATAGAGCGTAGGTAAAAGATTGACTCGAGAGCGGAATTACCTTTTTTGCCTGTCATATGTGCAGGTCCCTCTAGTACAGCCTCTAAGCTCCAGAGCTCCACCAGTTGCCGGGGACATAGCGTCGACGTCCTACTGATATCATGGGTGTTGTCGGAGCCCCTAAAAGCTCCGACAACCCTAGGGGGCCAGGCGGTATGCCACGTCTCCTACAAATGTCTGGCCCGGCAGGGGGCCCAGCTGCTCAGGCGGTGTGCCACGTCTCCTACGAAGGTCCGTCCCTGCCGAAGCTCCTAAGCTCCGACAACCCCGGGGGCCCGGCAGTGGTCAGGCAGTGTGCCACGTCTCCTACGAAGGTCTGGCCCTGCCCGAGCTCCTAAGCTGCGACAACCCCTGGGGGCCCGGCAGTGGCACCCCCCATTGAGACCGCGAATGTTGCTCGGGCTCCTAAGCTCCAGCAACCAGGAGGGTCGGTGTTCCCGGAGCAAGTCCTAGTCCCCCATGGTAAAAGTACATGATCGGAGTTGCGTGCATATGTCAAGGAGCAGGACAGAAAAATACCGCGACCAAAGTTCAAGAGGACTCCATTCAATTAAAAGATTTTCTTACAAAAGTTTGAAGCATACAAGAAAGAGCGAGAGAGGAGAGACCTAAGTTCTGCAGATAGCTAAGGCGACATCCTCTGCGACCTCCTGAACACCTTCTCGAGCAGTGTCCAACCCTGCCGTGATTGGTCCTTGGACCGCTGGACTCAGGGGGAAGTGAGGGTCCCGGCTCCGATATCATGCTAGCACGTACTCAACGACAGTCTTGGTCAGGGGCCTACCCTCTGTGTCTAGCTGGTCAGCAACGAAGTCAATCACTGCATCAAGCTTGCAGCCAACAGAGCCAAGAATCGAAAACGCATCATGTAGATCCGGCGTCGGGTGGGCTGGATGTACAGGGCTGAGGCCAAAATGTGCCAGCGCTCCGTCCGCACGCTTCAGGAAGTCCCACACTTGCCGGGACTCGGACACCCTTGAGCCCGGCAACTCTTCCAGAGCCATCCTGGTGGCTGCCAGCTCTGCACCCTTCTTTGCCAGGTGCTCGGTCTCCTTGTCATGATGCTGGATGCTCTTGGCGAGTTGCCGCTCGCAATTAGTGTGCTCCGATTCCCGGGCAAGGATGCGGTTCTGGCGCTCTGCCAAGTATTCCTCCTGGCCCAAGACAGTGGCTTCCCTGGCAGAGACGTCGGTCTCCCGCGAGTTGACGCCTTGCCCGTGTTCCCAGGGCTTGTCAGCCTCGAGCTTGTACTGCGCTTCAAGTTGTTCGCGTCGGTCTGCCAAGCTCTGCTCGCCCGTCGACAACTTCCGGGAGAGTTCTTATTCTCTCTGAGTTAGGTCCTCCAGCTCCTTGGCGAGCTTGGACTCACCCAAGTCGAGCTCCTGCTGGCGCTTCTCGAGGGTCTCATGCCAAGCGGTTAGACAACTTTGGTGGTGGTCCGCAGCTCTATGGCATTCCACAGCTTCCTCATAAATCTTCTGGGCCTTCTGATCGAGAGACTCGAGGGTATCCTCCCTCGTGTCAAGAAGCCCTCTTTGTTCGGCCAGCCGAGCTTCCTCACCCTTGACCCATTCTTCACGATCACGGAGTCCCCTACGCTCCTCCAGAGCCTTGAAGTTGTGCTCGAAAGATGCGATGACTTGACGAAAACTGGAGCGAGTGTTGTCAATGGCAGCTCCAGAGGAAGGGGTGCAGGACCGGATAGGGACACTCCAGCCCCCGTCTCCATCAGGTCGCCCACCGTCACTCGGGAGGGACTACCGTGTGAAGGTGGCGGCACTTGCAGGCTCAAGACACCTGGGGCCTCTACCAGACCCTCCGGTGCAACTGCGGATGCTTCTGGCTCCACCCCCAATGCCTGAAAAGCAAGGCGTGTGCCCGGAGCCTCTGTGACTGGAAACACATCCACGGGCACGCTGGGTGCCGCTGTCTGAGGCACTGGGGTGGGAGACGATACTCCGACCACCATCAGGACAACCTCCCCAATTAAAGCAGTAGTAGGTAGGGGGGCGGCTCCTCTACCACCACCGGCTCCCTGGCCGGAACCCCATCGGTGCCTGACAATGGGGTCGGCCCCTCAGTTACGTCCGACTAAGAAGTCAGGACCCCCGTGGGAGACGGCGCGGGAGGTGACTCCTCAGTGGCACCCAACAGCAAAGGCTGAGATACCGACGACTCCTGGTCCAGCTGGAGCTTCGGAACCCCCTCGGAGGATGGCGTGGGAACCATCTCCTCGACAGCCCATGACACCGAGAGCGGAGTTTTTGCCAACTCTTGAGCAGGGCCAACATTTAGCATCGCCACCTCTACAGGAACCTCGGGGGCCACTGGCTCCGCCACTGGAGCTTCGTTCGCCACCACATTAACAGCCGGAATCTCTGAATCGGCCGCAATCGCACTTAGGGTTGGAACTACCTTTGTCTCAGTCGGGGCCACCACCGTCGTAGGGGCAGGAGCAGGAGTAGGAGTTGAGGCACCTACCTGCTCGACCCCCTACGACGCCGGGGGTACGGCGGTTGCCTGGCCATCCTTGGAAGCACTGCACGACCAAGAGAGAAACATCTAAAAGAAGACCTCGACCTAAAGAAGGTCCAGAGCAGGGAGCTCGGTTGCATACCTCGGGAAGCCCCAGATGTCGCGGATACGGAGCCGTTTTGGGGCAGGGCCGGAGCCAGTGCCTGATGGACCCGATGTGGCCGGAGCCTCAGGCCTCTCCGAAGCTTGACTCAGAGCCAGAGGTGGGACCTCCCTGGCCGGAGCAGCCTCTGTTTGAAGAGAGCCTCCGGAGCTTGGTCTTGTACTTGGTACCGTGGCGGGAGGTGGCCCCCCGGAGCCGGACCTTGCAGGAGGCCCCAGTGCCGCATGGGGTAGCTCGCCGGAGGTACCAACGTGACTTCTGTCACCCCGCACCAGTTTCCTCTTGCGGTTGGACGGCTCCACCAAGGTCTCGCCCATGCCGGAGCCGACGACTCTGCCCCCCAGGGCAGGAGGAACTGGGGCCGAACCCCCGGAGGTCCCCGGGGCGCTGGTTGCCGGAGGGGATCTCCTAGCCACGATCCGTATGTCATCCAGCATTGGCAGCAATATTCGGAGCTCCCGGTAGAAATCAGGAACCGTGTTCAAAGGGTGATAGGATGTTGGAGGCTCAAGAGACTCGAGTGAGATATTGGGCTTGCTCTAGAACTTCTTCAGCAAGTCCTTCAGTGATTCGTCTTTTACCTGGGTGCTCACATCCCGCGGTGTGAATGTCCACACCATCGGCTCCCTTAACATCAGTGGCACCCACCTGTTCCTCAGGAAGTTCCCGAACACCATCTCTGGGGTTACGCCGCCATCTACAGCCTTCGATCCTAGCCACAACGGGCTTGTATCCCGACGACAGCTCTGGGACCTCGTTCCATAGGTCCATGTCTACTTTTGGAATGCACTCAGAAAGCTCCAGCTTCTCGTGCCAGTCCACGGTGATGATCACCCACTCCTTCTTCTACTCATCCCATTTATCGGAGGAAAAGGTGTCCATGTACTTGAAAGGGGTCCGCTTCCGCTTCACGAAGTAGTACATACTGATCAACTCGTCCACCTTCCCGGTAGTCTGCAAAGTAAAGATATTTTGGAAGAGCTCCAGACTGGGCTGTACCCCGCCCACATTTCACAAAAATGGGTGATGATTGCGACCAGCGGGATGGAGTGGGGCCCAAGGAACTGTAGATGGATGCCGTAGAACTTCAGCAAAGTCATCAAGATGGATGAAAAGGGGGGGAGCAGGCTGACCATGGCGTACCCCTGGAAGAAGACCATGTCGCCGCATTCTTCTTCTCGAAAGGGAGTTCGCTGGTGCAGATCCTGCTGTCAAAGGACTCATGGGACCATCCCATGTAGGACTGGAACTTCTTCAGCCCCTTCTCGATCTTTATCTTGCTCGCGGGAAGTACCAACTCCATGGCGGCAAGTTGGAAGTCGGAAAGGTTGGATGAGCCGAAAGCTAGGGTTCGAAGCTGAAGGATGTGAGAAGGCAACAAGGGCTCAAGGTGCGAGCGCAAATAGAGGGGTGAAGAGTATGTGACTTGTGCTACTCTCTTCTTAAGTACGGGCCCGTGGTGTTCGAAAGGAAACCGCTGGCACTAAGATATTGGGGCTACTCGCCTTGTGACTGGTGGACCAAGGGCCTGGACCGGCGGGAAGGCCAAGAGACCGCCCCAAGGTAGCTGTTTTCATAGTGGAGAATTCAAATTTCTAGCACGAAGACGTAATGGGCGTGTGGATCTGAAATGTATTTTGTATAGGGAACCGACGTCTATCAGTGGAGCAATATCCGCGGTCAAAGATTTTGTCCGCCGCATTAAAGGAAGTCCTTAAAGCCACTGCACGTGGATTTGGAATGGCCCCACCATGGGTACAACTGCCTCTCCAAGGAAGTTCCTCCCTGAGGTGGGCCCAGGGGCCACTGTCGGTGCCTGGCGAACTGGGTATTTTTGGGTACAGGGATAAAAGGACACTGGGCCCACTGCCCACCAGGGCGAGGCCTGACATGGACCCAGAGCGCTATGTGGCAAGTGGTACAGTGGCTCCCTCCATCGAGGGAAGGTCTAGTGTCACCACGGCGACCGCGGCCCTAGGCCCACCGCCTCGCTGGGGAATGACCCGACGAGGTCCCTAGAATGGCAGCTCTAGACCCCCCTCCTGGGAAGAGGGTCCGATACTGCGACAATCCCCACAGCTCCGGGTCCACCCCCTGGACCCGGACGTCCCACTGAGAGTCCTACGCTGCTAGTTTCCAGCGGCCCCGGGCCCAACCTCCGGGAACTGAGCATTCCGCAGAGGTAATGGCCGGGAGGTGCCACTTGACAAGCGGCGCCGAGCCTGAGCTCTCCCACGAAAGGCTCAGAGAAGGGAGGCGTGCCCGGGATGCCAAAGATAGGACGCGCATGTTCCCTAGGCGAGCGGGAGCTCTCACTTATAAGTCAAGTGGACTGTGGCCGGTCTTGTCATAACTGGTCAGGGCTGAACTACTATGTACGACGAACCAATGAGAAGCCCCGACGGGACCGACAAGACGTGGCCCACCATGATGAGGGAATTATTCTTAGCCCTGCAGCAGGGTGTGGGCAGGCAGCACATTGAAGCCGTTGTCAAGGGATAACATTTACTCCCAGATCTTAGGGAGGATTTTGTATGCCTCCATTTGTCGGGCCATGGGCCCCACTTGTAAGCCGCTCGACCTTGGACTATAAAAGGACCGAGCGGCCACCAACTTAGAAAACTTTGCTTAGAGTAAGATACAGACTGAAGGAATACAACACACAAACCACCGTGGAATAGGCTATTAGGCTTAGGCATCCCGAACCACATAAATCCATCGTGTTCATCGTCCACTGTGTTTGATCTTGCTAGGACTAGCCCCCAATAACACATCGAACCTTCGAAGACCACTCCCGAGTGGGTCCGGGAGAGGTGTCAGTTTAGACACCTCGACATTTGGCGTGCCAGGTAGGGAGCGCTTTCTCCGGCAAGAATCTTCACCAGCAGTATAGTGAACACTCGCTCAAATGCCAATTCCTCCAGGCCACAGCCTTGTTAGCAAGTGGCGCATGAGGACCAAGCTTCATCTCACCCCAGAGACGGGTCCTGCTCTAGGTCAGGAAAATCTGGGACGTCACGTCACCAAACGGCCACCCCATCGACTGCAGGCGAGCACGATGGGGCACGACGGACCCCAGCAGTGACAGCCGTCACGGCACCACCAGCGGCAAGCCCAGAGAGCGCGCTTCTAGCTGCGCGGTAGTTGCTCCGCAACGCACTAACTGCAGGGGCTCCCTAGGGTGCAACCCAGCAGTGGGTGAATGACGTCGACCATCTGGTCGTCGCCGCGCTCCAGGCGACTCCACGGGGCGGAAGGCGAGCGGCAACAAAATTTTTTTCGTTGTCACGCATGCCTACTGTCGACCGGCAGACCATCGACAGCTGTTCAACTAGGCTTTCGTCGGCGGATCTGCAGGCAAGGTTGCATCGTCGCCACAGAGCCGGTGAGGACTGTCAGGTCATCATGGAGCGACAACGGGAGCAATGCTGCAACCTCGAAGCAGATTACAGCCTGTTGGGGGTCGGGGCCCAGGTGCACGACGCTCATTCACTGCGTCAGGCGCATGCGGTGCCGCCCGAGCAGCACCAGGCGTACATGACGCCCCCCCAGCACGAAGCGTATGCCGCTCCTCCTCCACCGCAAGTTTATGGTGTGCCCCCGCCGCACCAGGCATCGGTCGGAATACCCCAACAACTGGCTTACGCAGTGCAGCCAGCTCATTGTGGCCACGCACCGCCAAACTTGCCACCTGCAAGCACAGGAGGTGGTTGCTCAGCCTTAGCTCCCCACCTGCAAATGGTGGTTTGGCCTCACAAGTTCCGGCCACACACGCCGGAGAAGTATGATGGGAGTGTCAACCCGAGTGAGTTCCTACAGATCTACTACACCTCAATTCTGGCCGCTGGGGGTGATGAGGTCATCATGGCCAACTACTTCCCCGTGGTTCTAGCCGGGCCAGCCCTGGCTCATGAACCTGCCACAGGACTCCATTACCTCCTGGGAGGAGTTGTGCCGACAGTTCGTCGCCAACTTTGGAAGTTCGTACGAGCGTCCCGGCACGGAGCTCGACCTTCACGCTGTTAGACAACGATCGGGAGAACTGCTACGGGCCTTCATCCAACGATTCTTCCAGGTTCAGAACACCATCCCCCACATCTCAAATGCATTTGTCATAGTTACATTTAGGAAGGATGTGAGGGATAAGAAGATGCTCGAGAATCTCGCCACGCACGATGTGCGTGATGTATGTGAGTTGTTTGCCTTTGCGGACAGATGTGCCAAGGCTGTAGAGGGGCATAACTAGCACGCCCGACCCACCTCCGAGAGCGGGGAGCCCGCACAGTCTGAGGCAGAGGCTGCTGTCAGAGGTGGGGGCAAGAAGAAGAACAACGGGGGCCACGACAGGAGCAAGCCGAGGTCTGGAGCCCCTACGGTGGCGGCTGCAGCACCTGTCAGAGCCCGGAGCTCGCGTCAAGATAAGCGCCCGCGCTCGTCCCCCGAAATGGATGACGCTGACTTCATATGCCCTGTGCACTAGACCAATGGTCACAGTGCAAGCGAGTGCCGAGAGGTCAAGAAGCTCGCGGAGCGTTTCCGCGAATAGCGGCAAAAGCAGCAACATCAAGAGAGTGAGCCCTCTCGCCAGAGGGAGGGTAAGCAAAAGATCGACCCTACTGAAGGCAACGATGACGACATGGGGTACCAGGAGCCCCAAGGAGCAGTAAAAGTTGTGTTCACGGGTGGTGAATCGGACATCAGCAGTGACCAGGAGCGGCGGAAGCTCCTCTACGTCATCTATGGGGGGGCCTCGGACCCTGTGTCTCGAAATGCAGTGAAAGTCCTGCGACACGCCGTGGCAGCATTGGCCACGGGGCCATGCCCAGCTCCCCACAGCAGGTGGATGAACATAACTATTAGCTTCGACGCTTCGGACTGTCCGAAGAACATGGCAGGAGCCGGGGTGCTTCTGCTGCTCGTGGCCCCAACCATTGCCAACGTGAAGCTCCATTAAATTCTGGTCGATGGCGGGGCCGGCCTCAACCTCTCCACTACAGCCTTCCGGAAGCGGCAGATACCTATGTCTTTCCTCACGCTTTCGAGTCCATTATCAGGCGTGGGCCCGGGGCAGATTGTGCCCAGTGGAAGTATCAACCTCTCGGTTACCTTTGGTACCCTGGAGAACTACCGCACGGAGAATGTCCTCTTCGATGTGGCGGATGTTGAGCTTCCCTTCAACGCCATCGTCGAAAGGCCGACGCTCTACCAGTTCATGGCCGTAGTTCAATATGGCTATCTGGTACTGAAGTTGCCAACACCGTCTGGAGTCCTCATGGTCCGGGGAGATCGCACCATAGCGGTGTCGGCCTTGGAACAGCTCCAAGAAATTGCTGCGGGGCGGACCCCAAGCCTGGATGAAGCAAAGGAGGGCCAACCGAGTCAAGGCCCACCCCAATGGACCTCCTCTGTAGCCCCTCAGTTGCTGCCTGCCGAAAACGACGTCCCGCTGAAGGTTGTCAAGATCGGCCCCAAGGCTGCCCAGACGACGCGCATAGCGGGTAACCTGGACAACAAATAGGAATTCGCGCTCGTCACCTTCCTCCGGGACAATGTCGATGTGTTCGCCTGTCATTAATCGAAGATGCCCGGGATCCCCAGGGAGGTGATTGAGCATCATCTGAAGATCCACCCCGACGCCCGCCCTGTACTACAAAAGCCCCGAAAATAGTCCGTGGAGCGCCAAAACATCATCTGAGAGGAGATTAAGAAGTTGCTCGACGCCTGCTTCATCTGGGGGGTACACCATCCCCGGTGGTTGGCCAATCCTGTTGTCGTCCCCATGGCTATAGGGAAACTACATACGGCGAACCAATGAGAAGCCGCGACGGGACAGACAAGACGTGGCCCACCATGATGACGGAACTATTCGTAGCCCTGCAGCAGGGCGTGGGCAGGCGACACATTGAAGCTGTTGTCAAGGGATAACATTTACTCCTAGATCTTAGGGAGGATTCGTATGCCTGGGGCCATTCGTCGTGCCACGGACCCCACTTATAAGCCACTCGACCTTGGACTATAAAAGGACCGAGCGGCCACCGACTTAGACAACTTCGCTCAGACTAAGATACAAACTGAAGGAATACGACACACAAACCAACGTGGAGTAGGGTATTACTCTTAGGCAGCCTGAACCACGTAAATCCCTCGTGTTCATCGTCCACTGCGTTTGATCTTGCTAGGACTAGCCCCCCGATAACACATCGAACCTCCGCGGACCACTCTTGAGTGGGTCCGGGGGAGGTGTCAGTTTAGACACCTCGACAACATATATATTAAGTTTTATATCATGTATTCTTATTGGTGAATTATATTTGATATACGTATAGGCATACGTGCATAGGTATATAAATACACGTAACCCATATGTATTTATTTTATTAAACACCCAACTTATCTTCTTTCATTTGATTATTGATATGTGTTGGTATTAGAGCACACAAGTTCACTCAATCAAAGAACCAAATGAAAATCAGTGAATCACACTCATACATAACTTGATTACAAACTTATATATTATTCTATTAATCGTTCTATTCGTGACTTACTCTATGTCTATAGGCTAAGCCATTCTACTCATGGGCACTACGGTCATTATGGGATTCTATCGATGTGACTGGGGAATGTAGGGTTGCCTGTGGTTGCTCTTCCATCGATTGAGATGTCGTTCTTGATATGTGACGATAACATCTTCTAGTAGCCTTAGTAGAGTAATTGCTTTGTTTATCCTTTTGTACTCTCTTGAGTTGGTTAGAAGGTCGTTTGACTGATCACATCTTCGAATCCTATGGTGCAGATGTGGCATGGTTCCAATCTTGAGTATCGCGTTGGCGTCCATCTAACTCTTGATCGACCAAGGTATGTTGGGTTGAGGTCAGTGGCACTATTGAAGGAAATAAATTAAGTTTTCAACACCGAAGAAGGTAAGTGCAGAAACAACATAGAGGAGATAAATCTTTCAAAAATAGTTTTATACTTTTCAAAATATATTGTCAAGGTATATAATTACTCAAAGGTTTCATCCTACGGCCAAGCATGGCTCTGATACCACTCTGTCACGACCCGCCTTCCGAGGGTCCACTTGTGCATCCCGTACCAATCCCTGGATTAGTAGTTGGTACGCACAACAGAATAGATCGAGATCCATACAATGATTATTAATTTATAATCCATATAAGTCTTACAAACATGATCTATATTACACTGAATGCGGTTGGAGATGACCACAAAAATGGATAAATCCTCAAAACAGCGAAGTAGAACGGCGCCATGCCCACCTGGCAGACTTGGGAAATAGGACTAGACCTTACCGTCATCCTCACACGCTTCAGCTTCTTTGTCTTCTGATAAAACCACATATAAAGCAAGAGTGAGTACATAAAGTACTCCACAACCCTAACACTACTCAAGGGGGGGTGTTTCATGCATTGGGGCTTGTAGCAAGGAGAGGACATACGGCTTAGTTTTGCCGAAAAGCATTTTATGCAGGTTCCTCTTTGAAAAGAGTATTGCAATAATAGGGAGAGGTAGTTGAATTAGTATTATTATAGTTGGCGGGCCCTGGGGGAGTTTCAGACCATCCCGCCAGTTCCCTCACTTTTATATGAGTCTTCTGACCCAAGGCCCTGATGACTCTGACAGGCATGCCAACTCTTTCCCCAAACACGGCGGCCTCGGCCACCCACACACACTTGAAGGAGATGTGCTAATACTTATCAATAGGAGCCCAAAGCATAGTGTGCCAAGACTATGACAACAGCTATCCGGATAGATTAAGACTTTGTAGAGTTTGTACACTTTACCCACAAGCCATGCACACCTAGCAAGGGTATGACATGACACTCATACTTTCTTCCCCGCGTAACCCCACAATCACACCTCAGCCCGACCCAGGAGCTATTCGGGCAATTCCTACCCAGCCAGACACCAGATGACCCTCGGTCTCTATGCCATTTCCCGGTCCACTGTGCCCTCCATGGATCTCCAAGTTTTCTCTCGTTGCAGTTACCAAAAAGGTAGGTCGATTCCTGCCCATACAGGTTCTGTGGTTGTACAAAATCACTATGTTGAGGTAAAATGAACCGGTCCTTATATTGGTGAGGTGACTCAATCCGTCCTTGGCAAAAGAAATAGTTCAGAACACCCAGCATCGAACTAAACTAAAGTACTCAGCACAAGGCTAGTCCAGAAAACATGGTCATCAGACTAATACTGAAGCACTCAGCGTTGATCGGTGGTTACACCGAATACACAACCGCAGTTGGTATACCTCTTAGGGAGCCCTCAGCATCCCATCACCATACCCGCCTTGACCACCCTTCCCCTTCACACACACAGTTCATTAATCACCCACCCATATCCTAACTCACACCACCAAACACCATTTTAACACATTTCACAATCATGTATACAGTGTGTAGTGGTTCGCGATGCGAACATCACAGGGGTTCCTAAGCATAGTACTAACAAGGATGTGCTCACATCACTGCTATAGCGTAGCGATGAAGCTATTAGGTAGCAAAGGGGTAGAGTTGTCAAGGTCAAGGAGGGGTTTGTGATAGTCACAGTTATTGTTGTAACTGATGGAGTGCCTTGTTTCAAGCCATTGATAGTGAGTAACTATTGTGTTACTGTTTATCGTTGGCTAGTAGATAACACCGATATTCAGTCATCAACATAGCTCATGCAAGGTGGGCCTTGTCCGAGTGTGTGCACAAGTGGGGTAGCTGTAGCAAATAAGATGTACGCTTCAGGCTGACTGGTGGGCTCCGTGTGACAGTGGTTGGGCGTACTAGGGATAGTGGTCCATGGAGTCAGTGGCTAATGGCTATTGCTTCGTAGGCTGTGGACTTGGTTTATGGGACGTGTCTCCTTGGTCCATGAAGACCGTGCTCACCCAGTGCCCACACATGCTAGCGTGCTGGCGTGGCTCCATTGTGCCCTTGTGACAGCCGGGTGGCGGACACGTCGGCAAGAGCAGCTGAGGTGGCGGCCAGTTTGGCGCCACATCAGCAGGAGGCGCAGCGGCCGTGAGCGCGGCGGCGCTTGCTAGCGGCGGACCGGCGCGTGCGTCCAGCCACCCGGGCCATAGGGCGAGTTCTCAGGAGTGCATCGACTCCGGACGCGGCCATTCTCGGTCAGGGACGATGCTAAAGGTGGTCGGCGGCTAGCCGCCATGGTCGCACGCGGCGTCGCATCTGGGAGTGGTGCTACGGGAGATTTCCTAATGAGTTTGCGGCCGAGGTGTGCGCGTGCGAGTCTGAGGGTGTGCGGTGGCCTTGTCGTGGTGCGGAGCAAATTGCACGACGGCAGACGATGTGCCGTGGCGGCGGCGCCCTAGGGCTTCACAACGCTACGTGCTATGGCACCTGTTTCCCTCCAACCAAGGGACCGATTGCACGTTCTAGGGTGCGGGGGTGCCATCGGTGTACTTTGAATAGTCGAAGCAGCACCTAAGGTGGTTGTCGACGAGGAGCGGCGACGAGCTTGGCGGCGACACATCGAGAACGAACTTCCAGTGGTCCTCTATTCCAATGAAGTGCACCTACGTGTTCCAGGAGCTAATACAAACACGTCGGGCAAAGTTCATCGGGTGGAGAAAGCTGATAGCTCGTCGGCGGCTATGGCGTGCGGCAGCGCCGACGAGGGGCCGTCGGGATCTACTCGTTGGTGCGACAAGAGGTAAAACAACAAGTGTTCTATGCATTCTACACACAGAGGAATCTACTAAAGAAGTTAATTGATCTATGGGCACTCACTGGAGTAAGAACGACGGTCGGAGTTGGGGAAAAACAGGGGTCCGGTGATGCCCGTCCAAATTGGAGGCGAGGAGAGCTCGTTGAGTGCGGCTTGGTGCTCGCATGGGTGTAGGGAAGGAGGGCAAAGGTTTGTCGCGCGAGAGGAGGAATGGGGGGGGGGGCGTTTTATAGGCTTGGCCAGGCGGTTCGTGGAGGCGATCGACGGTGCAGCTTTTGTCGTGAGCATAGGCGGTGCAAAGGAGTTCCGTGGCGCACGCGCCACATTTTCTAGCTGGCGATGAGCAGACGCACGCGAGAATTCATGTCGGAGCCGTCATGGCGACAGGCAATGTGACGAAAGGATGGAGACGCGACGGCGACCAGCGGGTGCTGCGTTCGGTGCGAGTTGAGGCAGTGCGCATGGCGCTCGCTTCGTCGCCGTAGCAATGATGCTCTGGTGGAGGCGGCCTGCCTTGGCGCAGAGCGGGCATGGTGCAGTGCGGCGCAGAGCAGAGTGATGGGCGGTGTTCCATCCCAGGAAACGAGGAGCAACGGTTGGCCATGAAGGGGAAACGGGAGGAGGAAGACGATATCGGTTCGCTTCGGGCCTGTGCCAGAGAATATGGGGTGGGCCGCACACTGGAGAAAGATGTGGGCCGCGAGAGGAGAAAAGAAAGGAGGAGGGGAGCGCGCCGTCTTGCTGGGCCGCACAAGGGAGAGGGAAAAGATGGGCTTTGCCCATTTGTTTCAATTTCTCTTCTTATTACCTTTTCCTATTTAAGTTTGAACTTGAATCCAGTTTGGGTAATTTAAATTCCAGTTCTTGTTGTATGTATTTCAATCCGGTTTACCGATTTAATTATGTTTGGCACACACACACACACACACACACACACACACACACATGTATGTGTGTGTGTGTGTGTGTGTGTGTGTGTGTGTATGTATGTATGTATGTATGTATGTATGTATGTATGTATGTATGTATGTATGTATGTATGTATGTATGTATGTATGTATGTATGTATGTATGTATGTATGTATGTATGTATGTATGTATGTATGTATGTATGCATGTATGTATACACACACATATATTCATGCTACTTAGGCGTATTATTTAATTATTGCCTCCGATTTTAGAAGTAGATTTTTAATCTGTTTGCGCTAAAATTTTATGATAATTAATTATTAAATTGTTCTCCTTAATTTGATTATATTCATTAGCGGTGATCTCACAAGTACATGTCTACGTGTATTTTAAATTTGATTGCATACCTTAGGCGTTCACTTTTATTCCAAATCTACTCTATAGTTTGATTCGTTTTTTAATGGTTGCATGTTCGTAATTGCACATTCATTCGCCTCGATTTTTATTAACGATTAACTTTTGTTCAAGATTTGATTAAAAATTTTAATTCAGATAGATTTTTATCTTTGTTTAAAATGTCGGGCTGTTACAGGTTTCTACCTCTTAGGGTACTCACTACAGGCGGGGCCACATAATGACTTTCTTTCATCTTGACCATAATAGTGTTGCTTGATATTCAGTATCATACAGGGTCTCGGCAAGTGACATCTTTAGACTTGTGGGGTCCACTACCATGACTTTAGCGTTTAGGGCTTGTGTAAGGAAGGTTTGCTGCTAGCACCTCTACTGCTATCTTGCCCATGCGACTCAAGAAGCAGACTGATGGGTTGGTGAGTATGAAGGGCCTCACAGTCAAAACTCGTATTTTCCTCATTGGGTCGCGAGCACCGGCTTCATGATGTGAGCATATAGGGACCTGAATTAGTATTAACTTGATCCCAAATCACAGGTGTACCTAACTCTCTTAACTGAATAGGCAAGTCACTAACTCAAGGTGACTGGTATTTCCTATGCTTCATCCGATGTTCGGCAGACGATGCGCATCCTGAGTTGTTTTCTTTCTGCTTGACCACAACATTGGGTTCCCTATGGTGATGAACTTAGATGGAAAATCCCTTCTCTTGTAGCTTAGGGGTCTGTCTTTTGAGTTTGATCAATCAATATGTTTCCATCTGATAGGATCTCTTTGGCCTCAATGTTGCTTCGGGTGATAACGTGGTTAGAACATCTTGCCTATGTATGGTTCCATTCCTAGCAAACCTTCCAGATATATATCTGAGCATGTATACATTTCCGACTCTCGTTCCATGAGCGTAGCTTCCAAACTACGTGTCATGAAATCCATGGGAGCTCAAACGACTGACCTCTTATCGTTATGTCAACATGATTCATCGTAGTGGCATTGCGGTTGGCACAGGATGGAAAACCTTGTCGGTGTGCCAACCGGTCCATAAGGGTATGATCCACACCGTTTGTCTTATGGTCTTTTAGGTCTGCTAAAATCCTACCCCACTTAAATAGTTTTTTAACTACTATATTTTTTATTCATTGGTGCGGGTTTATTATTATTATTTCTATTACTACTATTATTGATATATTTATATTTTATTATCAGTAGTCTTGTTTTGTTTTGTTTTTTTCTATCTAGTTATTTATATTTTGACTTTGAGGGTTAACTGGAGTACTTTGGATTGAGATGGTGTTCCTGCATGAGCAGTGTGCTCATAGTGAGCTCCAACAGAGATAGGCTTCTGAATGGGTATTTTGTTAATCTGGTAGGAAGAAGGGAGTGGCAAATTTTGTTTTGGTCATTATTATTGTATTCTCGTATATACGTAATTTTGCATATATATTAAATTTTATATTGTGTATGTTCATTGGTGCATTATATTTGATATACATATAGATACGTGCATAGGTATATAAATACATGTAACCTGTATGTATTTATTTTATTAAACACTTAACTTGTCTTCTTTTGTTTGATTATTGATCTGTGTTTGTCTTAGAACACACAATTTTACCCAATCAAGAACCAAATGAAAACAAGTGAATCACACCCAAACATAACTAGATTACAAACTTATATATTATACTATTAATCATTCTATTCATGGCTTACTCTAGGTCACTATAGGATAAGCCATTCTACTCATGAACTTGCTTGCTCTTCTACTAATCTTGAGTTAGTTCTCCGTACGTGATGATGACATCTTCTAGTAGCGTTAGTAGAGTAATGGCTTCCTTCGTCTTTATGTATTCTCTTGAATTGGTTAGGAGGTTGTTTGACTGATCACAACGTCGAATCTTCTGGTGCAGATGTTGCATGGTTCCAACCTTGCGTATCGCTTGGGTGTCCATCTTACTCTTGAATGACCAAGGTGTGTTGGGTTAAGGTCAGTGACACTATCGAAGGAAATATATAAAGTTTTAACCATATAAGGGGTAAGTGCAGAAAGATCATAGAGGAGAGAGAGAATCTTTCATAAATAGTTTATACTATTAAATAATATATGTTCAGGGTATAGGATGACTCTAAGGTTTTGTCCTACAGCCATGTATGGCTCTGATACCACTATGTTGGGACCCACCTTCCATGGTTCCACTTGTGCATCCCGTAACAATCCCTGGATCAGTAGGCACAACTGAATAGATCAAGGTCCATACAATGATTATTTATTTAATAACAATATAGGTCTTACAAACATGATCTACATTACATTGGATGGTGTTGTGGATGACCACCAAAAATGATAAATCATAAAAAACAGCAGAGCAGAATGGCGCCATGCCCAACAGGTAGACTTGGGAAGTAGGACTAGACCAAATCGTCATCCTCACACGCTTCAACTTTTCTGTCTTCTGATAAACCACATATAAAGCAAGAGTTAGTACATAAGGTACTCTGCATTCCCTAACACTACTCAAGGGGAGGTGTTTCATGCATTGGGGCCTGTAGCAAGGAGAGGCCATACGGCTTAGTTTTGTCGAAAAGCATTTTATGCAAGGTTCTCTTTGAAAAGTGTTTTGCAATAAGAGGGGTAAGTAGTTGAATCAGTATTATTATAGTTGGCGGACCCTGGGGATGTTTCAGACCGTATTGCCAGTTCCCTCACTTTTAAATGATTCTTCGAACCCATGGCCCTGGCGACTCTGGCACTCATGCCAACACTTTCCCAAAACACAGTGGGCTCGACCACCCCCCTCCCCACACACACACACACTTCAATGAGGTGCACTAGTGGTAATCGTAAGGAGCCTAGAGCATAGTGTGTCAAGACTGTGACAATAGCTATCCGGATAGATTAAGACTCTTTAGAGTTTGTACACTTTACCCACAGGCCATGCCCACCGTGGTGTGACATGACACTCATCTAATCTTCCCTGAGTAACCCCACGATCACACCTCGACCCGACGCAGGAGCTATTCGCCCATTCCCTACCCAGCCGGCCAACAGATGACCCTCGGTTTGTATGCCATTTTATGGTCCACCGTGCCCTCCATGGCTCTCCAGGTTTTCTCTTGTGGTAGTTACCAGAAAGGTAGAGTGAGTCCCACCCATACAGGTTCTGTGGTTGTACAAAATCACTATGTTGCGCTCAAATGAACTGGTCCATATATTGGTGAGGCGAGTCCATCCGTCCTTGGCAGAAGGACTAGTCTGAAAAAAACAACATTGAACTAAACTGAAGTACTCAGCATAAGGCTAGTCCGGAAAACATGGTCATCGAACTAATACTGAAGCACTCAACATCGTTCAATGGGTTACACTGAATATGTAGCCGCAGCTGGTATACCTCTTAGGGAGTCTGCAGCATCCCATGAAGAAATAGTCCGGAACACACAACATCGAACTAAACTGAAGTATTCAACATAAGGCTAGTCCGGAAAACATGGTCATACCCACCTCAACCACCCTCCCTCTTCAAACACACAGTCATTAATCACCCACCTATATCCTAAATCACACCACCAAACACCTTTTAACACATTTCAAAATCATGTATATAGTGTGTAGTGGTTTGCAATGCGAACATCGCAGAGGTTCCTAAGCATAGTACTAACGAGGAGGTGCTCACATCGCTGCTATAGTGCATTGATGAAGCAGTTAGGTTGTCAAGGGGTTGTGTTGTCAAGGTCAAGGAGGGGATTGTGATAGTCACTGCCATTATTGTAACTGTTGTAGTGTCTTGTTTCAATCCATTTATAGCGAGTAGCTATTGTGTTACTATTTATCATTGGCTAGTGAGTAACACCGATATTCAGTCATCAACATAGCTCATGCTACCACATGTCAAGTGGTTCATAGCAATGTTTTAAAATAGATATACATTTATGCAATCAAAAAAGGCCAATAGGTGCAATTGCAAAACATAGGTGAAATATGATCAAGGAGTCAGAGCTTGCATTTACAATGTTTTATCAAGGTCTTTGTCCTGTTCTTCACGATCCAAGTCTTGAATATCCGCTTCACAAACTCTCCGATTACTAGGTACGTAGCTACTTGAATAAAATATGATTCATCGATAAAGATCCAAGAAATCCAAATAGAACTCCAATAAATACAAACAATCATTCAATAATGCAGTTGCTAAGATTCTTAGAACGCTCATAAGAGAATACACCATTCTACTTATGGTTTATGATGTTTAACGTGAACTCACTACTTTATACTATAAATTGCATATATTGTGGTCAATTAGTTGAACATAATTTCTATGGGCCTCTTTATAGTTAATCTATCTTCACGATGGTGTATTCACTAATGTTCTACTAATGTAAGTCTCACGTATTTTAGATACTAAGCATGAGTCCTAACGTGTTTGGACTTAAGGTAATATTTTCTAGTGAAGACTAGTCTGTGACTTGTCATCCCATTCTATTTCTTAATTTATTATTGTCTTAGTATACTCTAAAGGTTATGAACTTACTCTAGAATTACTTTAGTGTATGAATATTAGTACATAAGGGAATTACTAATGGAGGGTCTATTCTATTTAGAGCTCGTATGTGAATTTCCATTATCCAATAGCTCTCTAATTGTTTTTCTATAATGACAACATTTAATTCATTATCTCATATTTTATTTTATTCAATTATTATTCTAGAGTTTTAGTAATACATTCCTTGGAATATTTAGAAGGTCATTTGTGGAAAGATTATTTAATTCGGAGCTCCTATGTGTATTTCAGTAATTATTACTTTTCACATGATTTTTCCTATAGAAATGATAATAAATACCCTATCCTACATTTTATACTAGCCAATTTCTACCTTTATTATATTATATATGCATAGCTACATTCTCTAGGGATTTTTGGGTAGTAACTTATTAGGGAGTTTGTTTATTCAGACTTTCCAGTAACTTTGGTAATTTACTCATCTTCCTATAGGAGTACAATTAGTTTAATATTTTATATTCTATATTGGTTAAATATTACTTTTAATTACATTATATATGCCAATTAATATTCATTAGATAATCACTTGTGGTGGGTTTATCAGGCTGGAAGGCTAAATATTGACTTTTCCAATTTTCTATTTAATCAAATGATTTTCATTAGTTAATAATAAGTCTAAAATTTCCTACATATTATTTGTGTCACT
The DNA here is from genome assembly GCA_036927565.1 of Tuctoria greenei. Taxonomy (NCBI): domain Eukaryota; kingdom Viridiplantae; phylum Streptophyta; class Magnoliopsida; order Poales; family Poaceae; genus Tuctoria; species Tuctoria greenei. The sequence continues at coordinate 28,591,796 of JAYESD010000010.1, forward strand.
AATTACTGACTTATAATCTAATAGCCACTAAATAATTTTCAAGAAATTCCTAGAAAGTTGTTAATAAGGGGTTTATCATATTAGGGCCTAAACATAGTTTCTCATTAGTCTCCTAGTTGACTATTTCATTTTCGCCAACCAATAATATCTAACACAATATATAAAAGCAATCCATACGTTCAATCACTCCTATTATGTTCTAAAAGCAATTAAGGATTTTTAGGAATTTTCCAGATTTTTCTTGTATCAAGAAAAGCGTTTATAAGTATTTGTGTTCACTAAGCGGGTGGCTGTATCAGTTTTCTAGCATACAGTGAGGCTGAGAGTGGGTCTTTGCACTAGTTGAGCGTACGTGCGTGTGTGCATGGCGATTAGTCAACGACCAGAGGTTGGCAGGTTGGCCCACTCAGGCAGTGGCTTGGATGGCATGGGTCCACGTGGATCAAGTGCACCCAAGGTGCGTGCGCTGGGGTGGCGCACCACGATCATGTGGCGCCTTTGTTTGGTGAGGTGGCGCCTACGTGGCAGCCACACGTGTTCCTCGCCACGTAGACACCACGGTGGCTAAATAGAGGAGGAAGCGGCTGGCGGCACCGGAAGCTCGCCGGCGGCGGCTTTGCGCGGGATGCCCAATCTCCTCTTCAAAATATTGGCTGAGCACACATTGAAGGGAATGGGGAGTCCCTCAGTGGCCTTGGCAAGGCCGGAAAGGCACCCACGACGGCCGGCGGTTAGCCGTCGCGGCGAGTTGGGGCGGCGCTCAGTGAAGGATGCGTTGATGCGGGGCTTTGAGGCGGGAAATTCACAGAGATGTGCGCGAGGGTGTGTGGAATACGTCTGGTGGCTTGGCCGGGCATAGGTGGCACCAACGGCAGCGGGCCGTGGCGGCCGCGCGCGGCGTCGCGCCATTGATCTACGCTCCCCTGCAGCAAAACAACGGGATAGCTTGCCGGCTACATGTTCCGGTGTGTGAGCAAGGTGTTGGGGCACTAGTACAGGTCAGGTGGGATTCAGCGGCAGAGGGCGACGACCGACGACGGCGGAGAAGATGGCAGCGCATCACGTTCACACTCCCAAAAGCGTTACACCATGTCATGATATACCTGTACTACCTACATGCTACAGCCAGTCGAACGGGCAAGGTGGCATTGGCTGAACGAGCTCAGAGCTCGCCGTCGATTATGGCGCGCGGCGGCGCCTGCTAGGGGTCATCAGTATCTACTTTTATGTGCGCTAAGCGACCAAACAACACAAGTTCTAAGCGTTCTACACAATGGGGAAGCAGTGGGAGAGATTAATTTTATTACCTTGACTCCAATGTGTCGGAACGGGTGAGGTTGCCGGAATTGGGAGAAAATATGGGGAACTGCGAATCACAACTCGAGGAGGGTTGCACGAGCTTGGTGATGTGCAGTGGGCGCGAGAGGAGGGTCGTGCGGTCTAATGGGTGAAGGATGGGTGCCATTTTATAAAGGGAAGGGTAAGAGGCGGTTGGGCGAGTTTGCGGTCGGCTCTGTTTTTGGGCGCGGGCAGAGGCTTCTTAGCGCATACGTTTCGTGCATGATTGTTAGCTGGCAGTATCGGCATGGCACTGGCAAGCGGCGTCACCTTAGCGATGATGGCGCAGCAGGCGATGATGGCTGGAGAGAATAGAGATGCCGGCGAGGTGACAGAGGCGGTGCAGGCTTCTTCACACGCATGATGCGACAAGGTGTTGTGCTCTGGTCATGGTGGCAATGACGCCGTGCCAAAAGTTGATCGTCGGGCGTTTGGGCAAAGCGTGGCGCAGGGCGATGTCGCGCTGCGGATGTTCGGTCGCGCGGTTGGTTCGAGAAGGGAAGGCGTCGGGAGGAAGGGGAAAGCGGCACAGTAGTGGGCCGGGCCACGCATGGGCGCAGGAGAGAGGGAGGTGGGATGCGGGCCGCACGATGGAAAGAGGCTGGGCCTCGGTGGGGATAGGGAAGTGGGCCATGCAGGGGGAGGCACTGGGCCAGGCAAAGGGAGAGGTGCGGGCCATCTGGCTGGGCCGCACCAGGCAGAGGGAAAGGTGGGCTTTGCCCTCTTGTTTTTATTTCTCTTTTTATTTCCTTTTCCCACATCATTTATGTTTGAATTCGAATTCCTATTTGATTTGTTTCACAGATACGCTCTCAGTTCATATTCTGTAGTATACTTATTTGGAAATTCTTCCATAGTGGATAAGCATGGCTCTGATACCACTATGTCACGACCCGCCTTCCGAGGGTCCACTTGTGCATCCCGTACCAATCCCTGGATTAGTAGTTGGTACGCACAACAGAATAGATCGAGATCCATACAATGATTATTCATTTATAATCCATATAAGACTTACAAACATGATCTATATTACATTGAATGCGGTCGGAGATGACAACAAAAATGGATAAATCCTCAAAACAGCGAAGTAGAACGGCGCCATGCCCACCTGGCAGACTTGGGAAATAGGACTAGACCTTACCATCATCCTCGCACGCTTCTGCTTCTTTGTCTTTTGATAAAACCACATATAAAGCAAGAGTGAGTACATAAAGTACTCCAAAACCCTAACACTACTCAAGGGGAGGTGTTTCATGCATTGGGGCTTGTAGCAAGGAGAGGACATACGGCTTAGTTTTGCCGAAAAGCATTTTATGCAGGTTCTCTTTGAAAAGAGTTTTGCAATAAGAGGGAGAGGTAGCTGAATCAGTATTATTATAGTTGGCGGGCCCTGGGGGAGTTTCAGACCATCTCGCCAGTTCCCTCACTTTTATATGAGTCTTCTGACCCAAGGCCCTGATGACTCTGACAGGCATGCCAACTCTTTCCCAAAACACGGCGGCCTCGGCCACCCACACACACTTCAAGGAGATGTGCTAATACTAATCAATAGGATCCCAAAGCATAGTGTGCCAAGACTATGACAACAGTTATCCAGATAGATTAAGACTCTGTAGAGTTTGTACACTTTACCCACAAGCCATGCACACCTAGCAAGGGAATGACATGACGCTCATACTATCTTCCCTGCGTAACACACAATAACACCTCGGCACGACCCAGGAGCTATTCGGGCAATTCCTACCCAGCCAGACACCAGACGACCCTCGGTCTCTGTGCCATTTCCTAGTCCACTGTGCCCTCCATGGATCTCCAGGTTTTCTCTCGTTGCAGTTACCAAAAAGGTAGGGCGAGTCCTGCCCATACAGGTTCTGTGGTTGTACGAAATCACTATGTTGAGGTCAAATGAACCGGTCCTTATATTGGTGAGGCGGCTCAATCCGTCCTTGGCAAAAGGACTAGTTTGGAACACCCAGCATCGAACTAAACTAAAGTACTCAACACAACGCTAGTCCAGAAAACATGGTCATCAGACTAATACTGAAGCACCCAGCGTTGATCGGTGGTTACACCGAATACACAACCGCAACTGGTATACCTCTTAGGGAGCCCTTGGCATCCCATCACCATACTCGCCTCGACCACCCTTCCCCTTCACACACATAGTTCATTAATCACCCACCCATATCCTTACTCACACCACCAAACACCATTTTAACACATTTCACAATCATGTATACAGTGTGTAGTGGTTCGCGATGCGAACATCACAGGGGTTCCTAAGCATAGTACTAACAAGGAGGTGCTCACATCACTGCTATAGCGTAGCGATGAAGCTATTAGGTAGCGAAGGGGTCGAGTTGTCAAGGTCAAGGAGGGGTTTGTGATAGTCACAGCTATTGTTGTAACTGATGGAGTGCCTTGTTTCAAGCCATTGATAGTGAGTAACTACTGTGTTATTGTTTATCGTTGGCTAGTAGCTAACACCGATATTCAGTCATCAACATAGCTCATGCTACCACATCAAGTGGTTCATAGCATAACAACATTTTAAAATAGACATACAGTCATGCAATGAAAACAGGCCATAGGTGCGATTGCAAAACATAGGTGAAATATGATCAAGGAGTTAGAGCTTGCCTTCGTGGTGGTTTATCCAAGTATTTGTTCTGTTCTTCGTGATCCGGATCTTGAATATCTCTTTCACGAACTCTCCAATTACTAAGTATGTAGCTATGCGAATAAAATACATATCATCGATAAAGATCCAAGAAATCCAAATAGAACCGTAATAAATATGAACCGTCATTCGATAACGCGGGTGCTAATATTCTTATAAGGTCCATCGAAGAATACGGTATTCTACTGGTGGCTTATTTGGAAACTTTATTACTTCGCTGGTCCTTTAAATGGTCGCTGAACAACTATAATGATTTCATCAGCCCCCTTAGTTTAACTGTCTAGCTCCCAGTTTTGTTACACTAAATGTTTCTGATAATGCCTTTAAGTTGTTATGGATGGTAGGACACCTATACTTGATGTTTATCACGGTTTTCTTCAAGCTTGTAATATTTAAATGATTTATGGTAATTATGGTTAACTCACTAGGTCATACCATGGATTACATATTTTGTGGTCAACGCGTCAATCATTATTTATGTGGGCTTTATTTATAATCAACATATATTCATTATAGTATATTTACTAATAATTTTCTAATGTAAGCCTCACCTATCGTAGAGACTTATCCCGGGTTCTAACATTTCCTAGCACATGTACATTTTTACTATGAGCTAGTGAATGTCTTATTGTTCTGTATCTCTCTCTAAACCTTTTGTGTTAATAACGTGTTCTAAAAGCCTTAGGCCTATTCTTGAGCTTTTTTTTAACATGTGCTCGACCTTCTATGAACTACTAACAACAAGTTTATTCTATGTTCATGAGTTTCTAGTAGCTCCCTAATGCACACACTAGTTATTTTAGAGCCAAACTTAGGTTCTAACATCTTCTAGTTAATTGGGCACTTTATTATCATCTATTGAATGTCTTATTGGTTTATAAGATTACCCCTGAGTGCAACTTATTATCATTATGGTATGCAATGTTAAAATATTCTAGGATTTCTACTAAATATTGCCATTGTGATTTACTTTATACAGAGAATTTGGGGTGTATTCCTATTATTTCATAGTCATTTATATAATTTTCCTATGAATACAATAATTAATTTCTATCCTTCCTTAGTCTATATTATCCATAAATGACTATCACTATATTTTAGATGTCAAATACTATTTCTAGACATTTTTGGATAAACATTGGTAGACCTATTATTTTACTTAGTGGTTACATGTCATTTTCTATTAACTATTTAACAATTTTTGAGATTTCTGCAATTATTTTGCCCTTCCATAATTTATTTATACTACTAATCACGTCTAATATATTTAATGGTTTATTACCATTTGTATGGGATTTTTTGGAATTCTTTTACATTTGGAAATGTTGTTTAAATGATTCTGTGTACATTATCCTAGTGTACCCAGCACTTTATGCGCGTGAACAAAGGCTGCAAGGTGGGCCTTGTCCGAGTTTCTGCACAAGTGGGGTAGCTGTAGCAAATAAGATGTACGCTTCAGGCTGACTGGTGGGCTCCGCGTGACAGTGGTTGGGCGTACTAGGGATAGTGGTCCATGGAGTCAGTGGCTAATGGCTATTGCTTCGTAGGCTGTGGACTGGGTTTATGGGACGTGTCTCCTTGGTCCATGAAGACCGTGCTCACCCAGCGCCCATACATGCTAGCGTGCTGGCGTGGCTCCATTGTGCCCTTGTGACAGCCGGGTGGCGGACACGTCGGCAAGAGCAGCTGAGGTGGCAGCCAGTTTGGTGCCACATCAGCAGGCGGCACAGCGGCCGTGAGCGCGGCGGCGCTCGCCAGCGGCAAACCGGCGCGTGCGTCCAGCCACCCGGGCCATAGGGCGAGTTCTCAGGAGTGCATCGACTTCGGACGCGGCCATTCCCGGTCAGGGATGGTGCCCAAGGTGGTCGGTGGCTAGCCGCCATGGCCGCACGCGGCGTTGCATCTGGGAGTGGTGCTACGCGAGATTTCCTAATGAGTTCGCGGCCGAGGTGTGCGCGTGCGAGTCTGAGGGTGTGCGGTGGCCTTGTCGTGGTGCGGAGAAAATTGCACGATGGCAGACGATGTGCCGTGGCGGTGGCGCACTAGGGCTTCACGACGCTACGTGCTATGGCACCTGTTTCCCTCCAACCAAGGGACAGATCGCACGTTCTAGGGTGCGGGGTGCCATCGGTGTACTTTGAATAGTCGAAGCAGTGCCTAAGGTGGCTGTCGACGAGGAGCGGCGACGAGCTTGGCGGCGACGCATCGAGAACGAACTTCCAGTGGTCCTCTATTCCAATGAAGTGCACCTACGTGTTCCACGAGCTAATACAAACACGTTGGGCAAAGTTCGTCGGGTGGAGAAAGTTGATAGCTCATCGGCGGCTATGGCGTGCGGCGGTGCCGACGAGGGGCCGTCGGGATCTGCTCGTTGGTGCGACAAGAGGTAAAACAACAAGTGGTCTATGCATTCTACACACAGAGGAATCTACTAAAGAAGTTAATTGATCTATGGGCACTCACCGGAGTAAGAACGACGGTCGGAGTTGGAGAAAAACAGGGGTCCGGCGATGCTCGTCCAAATTGGAGGCAAGGAGAGCTTGTTAAGTGCGGCTTGGTGCTCGCACGGGTGTAGGGAAGGAGGGCAAAGGTTTGTCGCGCGATAGGAGGAACGGGGGGGGGGGGGGGGGGGGGCGTTTTATAAGCTTGGCCAGGCGGTTCGTGGAGGCAGTCGATGGCGCAGCTTTTATCGTGAGCAGAGGCGGTGCAAAGGGGTTCCATGGCGCACGGGCCACATTTTCTAGCTGGCGATGAGCAGACGCACGCGAGAATTCATGTCGGAGCCGTCATGGTGATGGGCGATGTGACGGGAGGATGGAGACGCGACAGCGACCAGCGGGTGCTGCGTTCGGTGCGAGTTGAGGCGGTGCGCATGGCGCTCGCTTCGTCGCTGTAGCAATGATGCTCTGGTGGAGGCGGCCTGCCTTGGCGCAGAGCGGGCATGGTGCAGTGCGGCGCAGAGCAGAGCGATGGGCGGTGTTCCATCCCGGGAAACGAGGAGCAACGGTCGGCCTTGAAGGGGAAAGGGGAGGAGGAAGACGATACCGGTTCGCTTCTCGGCTGTGCCAGAGAATATGGGGCGGGCCGCGCACTGTAGAAAGATGTGGGCCGCGAGAGGAGAAAAGAAAGGAGGAGGGGAGCGGGCCGTCTTGCTGGGCCGCACAAGGGAGAGGGAAAAGGTGGGCTTTGCCCATTTGTTTCAATTTCTCTTCTTATTACCTTTTCCTATTTAAGTTTTAACTTGAATCCAGTTTGGGTAATTTAAATTCCAGTTCTTGTTGGATGTATTTTAATCCGATTTACCGATTTAATTATGTTTGACACACACACACACACATATGTATGTGTGTGTGTGTGTGTGTGTGTATGTATGTATGTATGTATGTATGTATGTATGTATGTATGTATGTATGTATGTATGTATGTATGTATGTATGTATGTATGTATGTATGTATGTATGTATGTATGTATGTATGTATGTATGTATGTATGTATGTATGTATGTATGCATGTATGCATACACACACATATATTCAAGCTACTTAGGCGTATTATTTAATTATTGCCTCCGATTTTAGAAGTAGATTTTGATTCGGTTTGCGCTAAAATTTTATGATAATTAATCATTAAATTGTTCTCCTTAATTTGCTTATATTCATTAGCGGTGATCTCACCAGTACGTGTCTACGTGTATTTTAAATTTGATTGCATACCTTACGCGTTCATTTCTATTCCAAATCTACTCTATAGTTTGATTCGTTTTTAAATGGGTGCATGTTCGTAATTGCACATTCATTCGCCTCAATTTTTATTAACAATTAACGTTTGTTCAAGATTTGATTAAAAATTTTAATTTAGAGTGATTTTTATCTTTGTTTAAAATGTCGGGTTGTGACAGGTTTCTACCTCTTAGGGTACTCACTACAGGCGGGGCCACATAATGACTTTCTTTCATCTTTACCATAACAGTGTTGCTCGATATTCAGTATCATACAGGGTCTCGGCAAGTGACATCTTTAGACATTGTGGGGTCCACTACCATGACTTTAGCGTTTAGGGCTTGTCTAAGCAAGGTTTGCTGCTAGCACCTCTACTGCTATCTTGCCCATGCGACTCAAGAAGCAGACTGATGTGTTGGTGAGTATGAAGGGCCTCACAGTCAAAACTCGTATTTTCCTCATTGGGTCGCGAGCACCGGCTTCATGATGTGAGCATATAGGGACCTGAATTGGTATTAACTTGATCCCAAATCACAGGTGTACCTAACTCTCTTAACTGAATAGGCAAGTCACTGACTCAAGGTGACTGGTATTTCCTATGCTTCATCCGATGTTCGGTAGACGATGCGCATCCTGAGTTGTTTTCTTTCTGCTTGACCACAACATTGGGTTCCCTATGGTGATGAACTTAGATGGAAAATCCCTTCTCTTGTAGCTTAGGGGTCTGTCTTTTGAGTTTGATCAATCAATATGTGTCCATCTGATAGGATCTCTTTGGCCTCAATGTTGCTTCGAGTGATAACGTGGTTAAAACTTCATGCCTATGTATGGTTCCATTCCTAGCAAACCTTCCAGATATAGATCTGAGCATGTATACATTTCCGACACTCGTTCCATGAGCGTAGCTTCCAAACTACGTGTAATGAAATCCATGGGAGCTCAAACGACTGACCTCTTATCGTTATGTCAACATGATTCATCGTAGTGGCATTGCAGTTGGCACAAGATGGAAATCCTTGCCGGTGTGCCAACCGGTCCATAAGGGTATGATCCACACCGTTTGTCTTACGGTCTTTTAGGTCTGCTAAAATCCTACCCCACTTAAATAGGATTTTAACTACTATATTTTTTATTCATTGGTGCGGGTTTATTATTATTATTTCTATTACTACTATTATTGATATATTTATATTTTATTATCAGTAGATTGTTTTGTTTTGTTTTTTTTTGTATCTAGTTATTTATATTTTGACTTTGAGGGTTAACTGGAGTACTTTGGATCGAGATGGTGTTCCTGCATGAGCAGTGTGCTCATAGTGAGCTCCAACAGAGATAGGCTTCTGAATGGGTATTTTGTTGATCTGGTAGGAAGAAGGGAGTGGCAAATTTTGTTTTGGTCATTATTATTGTATTCTTGTATATACGTAATTTTGCATATATATTAAATTTTATATTGTGTATGTTCATTGTGCATTATATTTGATATACATATAGATACGTGCATAGGTATATAAATACATGTAACCTGTATGTATTTATTTTATTAAACACTCAACTTGTCTTCTTTTGTTTTATTATTGATCTGTGTTTGTCTTAGAACACACAATTTTACCCCAATCAAGAACCAAATGAAAACCAGTGAATCACACCCAAACATATCTAGATTACAAACTTATATATTATACTATTAATGATTCTATTCATGGCTTACTCTAGGTCACTATAGGCTAAGCCATTCTACTCATGGACATGCTTGCTCTTCCTCTAATCTTGAGTTAGTTCTCCGTATGTGATGATGACATCTTCTAGTAGCGTTAGTAGAGTAATGGCTTCCTTCGTCTTTATGTATTCTCTTGAATTGGTTAGGAGGTTGTTTGACTGATCACAACGTCGAATCTTCTGGTGCAAATGTTGCATGGTTCCAACCTTGCGTGCCGCTTGGGTGTCCATCTTACTCTTGAATGACCAATGTGTGTTGGGTTAAGGTCAGTGACACTATCGAAGGAAATATATAAAGTTTTCAACATAGAAGGGGTAAGTGCAGAAAGATCATAGAGGAGAGAGAGAATCTTTCATAAATAGTTTATACTATTAAATAATATATGTTCAGGGTATAGGATGGCTCTAAGGTTTTGTCCTACAGCCATGTATGGCTCTGATACCACTATGTTGGGACCCACCTTCCATGGTTCCACTTGTGCATCCCGTACCAATCCCTGGATCAGTAGTTGGTTCGCACAACTGAATAGATCAAGGTCCATACAATGATTATTTATTTAATAACAATATAGGTCTTACAAACGTGATCTACATTACATTGGATGGTGTTGTGGATGACCACCAAAAGTGATAAATCATAAAAAACAGCAGAGAAGAACGGCGCCATGCCCAACAGCCAGACTTGGGAAGTAGGACTAGACCAAATCGTCATCCTCACACGCTTCAACTTTTCTGTCTTCTAATAAACCACATATAAAGCAAGAGTCAGTACATAAGGTACTCTGCATTCCCTAACACTACTCTAGGGGAGGTGTTTCATGCATTGGGGCCTGTAGCAAGGAGAGGCCATACGGCTTAGTTTTGTCGAAAAGCATTTTATGCAAGGTTCTCTTTGAAAAGTGTTTTGCAATAAGAGGGGTAAGTAGTTGCATCAGTATTATTATAGTTGGCGGACCATGGGGGAGTTTCAGACCGTATTGCCAGTTCCCTCACTTTTAAATGATTCTTCGAACCCATGGCCCTGACGACTGTGGCACGCATGCCAACATTTTCCCAAAACACAGTGGGCTCGACCACCCCCCTCCCCCCCCCCCCCCACACACACACTTCAATGAGGTGCACTAGTGGTAATCATAAGGAGCCTAGAGCATAGTGTGTCAAGATTGTGACAATAGCTATCCGGATAGATTAAGACTCTTTAGAGTTTGTACACTTTACCCACAGACCATGCCCACTGCGGTGTGACATGACACTCATCTCATCTTCCCTGAGTAACCCCACGATCACACCTCGGCCCGACGCAGGAGCTATTCGCCCATTCCCTACCCAGCCGGCCAACAGATGACCCTCGGTTTGTATGCCATTTTACGGTCCACCGTGCCCTCCATGGCTCTCCAGGTTTTCTCTTGTGGTAGTTACCAGAAAGCTAGAGTGAGTCCCGCCCATACAGGTTCTGTGGTTGTACAAAATCACTATGTTGCGCTCAAATGAACTGGTCCATATATTGGTGAGGCGGGTCCATCCGTCCTTGGCAGAAGGACTAGTTCGAAAAAAACAACATTGAACTAAACTGAAGTACTCAGCATAAGGCTAGTCCGGAAAACATGGTCATCGAACTAATACTGAAGCACTCAACATCGTTCGATGGGTTACACCGAATATGTATACCTCTTAGGGAGTCTGCAGCATCCCATGAAGAACTAGTTCGGAACACACAACATCGAAATAAACTGAAGTATTCAACATAAGGCTAGTACGGAAAACATGGTCATACCCACCTCAACCACCCTCCCTCTTCACACACACAGTTCATTAATCACCCACCTATATCCTAACTCACACCACCAAACACCTTTTAACACATTTCCAAATCATGTACATAGTGTGTAGTGGTTTGCAATGCGAACATCGCAAAGGTTCCTAAGCATAGTACTAACAAGGAGGTGCTCACATCGCTGCTATAGTGCATTGATGAAGCAGTTAGGTTGTCAAGGGGTTGTGTTGTCAAGGTCAAGGAGGGGATTGTGATAGTCACTGCTATTATTGTAACTGATGTAGTGTCTTGTTTCATACCATTTATAGCGAGTAGCTACTGTGTTACTATTTATCATTGGCTAGTGACTAACACTGATATTCAGTCATCAACATAGCTCATGCTACCACATGTCAAGTGGTTCATAGCAATGTTTTAAAATAGATATACATTTATGCAATCAAAAAAGGCCAATAGGTGCAATTGCAAAACATAGGTGAAATATGATCAAGGAGTCAGAGCTTGCCTTTACAGTGTTTTATCAAGGTCTTTGTCCTGTTCTTCACGATCCAAGACTTGAATATCTGCTTCACAAATTCTCCGATTACTAGGTACGTAGCTACGTGAATAAAATATGATTCATCGATAAAGATCCAAGAAATCCAAATAGAACTCCAATAAATACAAACAATCATTCAATAATGCAGTTGCTAAGATTCTTAGAACGCTCATAAGAGAATACACCATTCTACTTATGGTTTATGATGTTTAACGTGAACTCACTACTTTATACTATAAATTGCATATATTGTGGTCAATTAGTTGAACATAATTTCTATGGGCCTCTTTATAGTTATTCTATCATCACGATGGTGTATTCACTAATGTTCTACTAATGTAAGTCTCACGTATTTTAGATACTAAGCATGAGTCCTAACGTGTTTGGACTTAAGGTAATATTTTCTAGTGAAGACTAGTCCGTGACTTGTCATCCCATTCTATTTCTTAATTTATTATTGTCTTAGTATACTCTAAAGGTTATGAACATACTCTAGAATTCCTTTAGTGTATGAATATTAGTACATAAGGGAATTACTAATGGAGGGTCTATTCTATTTAGAGCTCGTATGTGAATTTCCATTATCCAATAGCTCTCTAATTATTTTTCAATAATGACAACATTTAATTCATTATCTCATATTTTATTTTATTCTATTATTATTCTAGAGTTTTAGTAATACATTCCTTGGAATATTTAGAAGGTCATTTGTGGAAAGATTATTTAATTCCGAGCTCCTATGTGTATTTCAGTAACTATTACTTTTCACATGATTTTTCCTATAGAAATGATAATAAATTCCCTATCTTACGTTTTATACTAGCCAATTTCTACCTTTATTGTATTATATATGCATAGCAACATTCTCTAGGGATTTTTGGGTAGTAACTTATTAGGGAGTTTGTTTATTCAGACTTTCCAGTAACTTTGGTAATTTACTCATCTTCCTATAGGAGTACAATTAGTTTAATATTTTATATTCTATATTGGTTAAATATTACTTTTAATTACATTATATATGCCAATTAATAATCATTAGATAATCACTTGTGGTGGGTTTATCAGGCTGGAAGGCTAAATATTGACTTTTCCAATTTTCTATTTAATCAAATGATTTTCATTAGTTAATAATAAGGCTAAAATTTCCTACATATTATTTGTGTCACTAATTACTGGCTTATTGTCGACTGTTGGAGTCGACAGTTCTCCTGACACTGCTAAAGTGTTGAAGGAGTTTGTGGTTCGGTGTGGGCGCGCGGAGACTCAAGAAGGTGAATTGTGATTTAACACAGGAGACACAAGGATTTACGTGGTTCGGGCCGCCTAAGCGTAATACCCTACTCCACGAGTGTGTTGGTGTTGTATTAGCTTGTCACGTATGATTGCTTGTCCACGTCTGTGAACGTCTGTCCTCCTCCCGTGTATCATCGGCTTGTCCTTTTATAGTACAAGGACAGACCATTACAAGCTAGCCTGGCCCAACATGTGGCCCCGGCGGTTACTAGTATTGATACACGATTAATTGCTGTTAATGATTCTGTAACGGGCTCCGACAGTGCCGTTACTAGTGTTAAGATCGTCCATTTAAGCGTCATTAATATGGCATTAATGACGCCTAATCGGGTCTTGAAGTCCTTGGCTCTCCTTTGAAGATCCGGAGCCGTTACAAGGTCTTCCGGAGGTTGAGGCTGCCAGCTCCGACGTTTGGACATGTGGCAGCTCCGGAGCATGCTATGGGAAGCAGGTAGCTCCGGGGCTATCTGACACGTGTCAGGTTCGGAGCTTCTCTCGGTCAGGGGTTAAGTCCGGAGGTGCCATTTCGGTACTTGGACCGGAGCTTCCCCCTTGTGGGTGGTAGCTCCAGTTTGGCAGTACACGTGGCGACCTAGGGATTAACCATGTTGGAGAAGCAAGTCCGGTCATGTCTGACAAGTGGGCCTCCGAGGGTCTTCAATCCAAGTAGATGGCCTTCCTTCGAGATCTTTGTAACCTAAGGGGGTGTACGGTTTTTAGGGTACTGACAGTGGCCCCCTGGACCTACCTCCGAGGAAGGTCACTGGGGTGAAGTCGTTCCGTCGGAGGTGGGTCCATCCTTGCGACTCTTGAACTGGGTCTTCAAGGGTCTTCGGAGGTGCCGTTGGCAGGGTTTTACAGTTAGATCCCGCCGCGTGGCGCACCTCAGGCGGCAGATGAGATCTTTGACGTGCGGATCTCACGCAATTGAAGGTCGCCGGTTCCCGATACGAAAACCATATCAGTTCCGCGCGCCCTGTCAGGCCGCCGCCTTTGGGTTTCCCGCCTCGTGATGACAACCGTTCGCCTGGGTAAGAGCGTCGACTTGATCGTCGGGGTGGTCCCGGGCCCTCTTGTCATCGGCTAAGTTGAATTCTTGAGTAGTATCTTCGACTTCCCTGCGGTTTCCATCCAAAAGCGTTGTGAGGGCTTACTTAAGAAGGAAAGCGCGCACCGTCGGGAGTTCTTTATGCCTCTCATTTGATCTTGCGCTCAAACTCCCGACTCGTACTTTGCTCCTCTTCTCTTGCCTAGCTGTGCCGCGACGGAGTTGGGTCTGCGTGAGAGTCGCCTGAAGACCGACAACGATTTGAAGAAGGTCCGGGCCCTCATGGGGTGGTCCCCGGACTTCTTCAACCGCTTGGTCCGTGCCGGCGGGGAGCTCCCCTTTGAGAAGGAACGCGCTGGCGAGATGGTGTACTTTTCTTCATACGCCATGGTGGGGCTGATCCCACCTTTTTCTTCTTTCTTCTTGATGCTGCTAGACTTCTATGGTCTGCAGCTATACCACCTTGGCCCTCACTCCATTCTCCTCGTGTCCATCTTTGTCCACTTCTGCGAGATGTGGGTGGGCATCCCCCCCTGCATCGAGCTCTTCCGAACCTTCTTCACTGTTCACACCACCGACCGGAGCAATGAGTACCTTGGCTTCTACTACTTCGTGAAGCGCAAGAAGTGCCCATTCAAGTACCTCCGGTCGTTCCCTTCCGGGAAGTGGGATGACTGGAAGAAAGATTGGATAGTCGTCAGGGTGGAGGAGAATGAGCGGTTGGAGCTGCCTGACGGTCTGCCCGGCATCGACACGTCGATATGGAGTGAGGTTCCGGTGCTGGCGGAAGCTTTTGACCCTGCCCTGACCTGGATCCGCCGATGCGTGGATGGAGGATTGACTCCCCAGGCGGTGTTATGCAACTTCCTGACCAACAGGTGGGCGCCGCTAAAGAGGAGGGAGAAGCTCGCCTGGGCCCTCAACAGCGTGATGGACGAGGACCGGGTTGAGACTGGGTTGAAGTCCAACATGGTGGGGAAGACCTTGGAGTTCCACCTCAAGAAATTCCAGCACGGCATCGACGTCGACAGTGATGACTTGACTCCACCGTCGGCCTTTCTCCCCCTGAAAATGGAAGTGGAGTTCAGCAGGGAGCTCCGGCGGACGATGCCCGCGCTTGAAGACCTTGGTGTCGTCGAGAGAAGACCAACCACCCGGGTGGCAATCCCCGGGGTGCCCGAAGATGGCTCGGTCCCTGCTCCACAGCTGAGGGTCGAGGTCATCGGCAAGGGCAAGGAGCTGGTGGAGGAGCCGGAGAGTCGGAAGAGGATGCTACGACATGCCGACGGAAGGTCCGTCAGGCCCGCTACTTCTGCCTCGGTTCCTTCTCCCCAGGAGGGAAGATCTTCTGCCACCGTGGCGACTGTCCCTGTAGTGGGGTCCTTCCAGAACAATACTGTTCCTACAGTGGGATCCTCCCGGACGCGTCTGTCCCCGTGGTGGAGCCCTCCTGGGGTGCTAGCTCCGGGTGCACGACCTCGGCACCTGGGACGGTGGGAGCCTCCAGGTCCAGGGGTTCCTCCCGATCGAGGAGAGCCTCGACCCGGGAAATGCCCGTGGCTGCGACAAGTTCTAGGGGGCCTCCCGGAGCTCCTACGCCGACCATGGCCAGCCCGGAACGTCCGGGAAAAAGGTTCCGCGCAAGCTGGTGCGGAAGCCTTCCAAGGTAATTTTTGATCTTTACCTTGGTTAACTTTTTAATTGTAGCGATTGTTTGTTAATTTTCTTTATCCATCCTCTGCAGCCTCCCCAACAAGGGGAGTGAAGCTCCACCCTCGGCCACGATGTCTGAGGCTGTGGGAGCTTCTGCTCCTGTCCCAGTGCCGCCCTAGGTGGTGGCTGAGGCTGCGACAGCTCCGGCGCCGGCTGTCGTGGTCATGAACCTCGACTCGTCCCCAGAATTTCCCGTGGTAGCGCCGGACCACGGGAGTGAAGACACGCCAGCGGCACTTGTCTCGGAGGTTGAAGCTTCGAGTCCTGGTGCTGCAGTAGTGGAAGCTCCGGCTGTAGAGCCGGAAGAAGTAGTAGTCCCGGCCTCGGAGCCAGAACTTGTCGAAGCCCCGGTGACTGAGCCGGAGGTGACTGAAGCTCCGGCATGCGAGCCGGAAGTCGAGGTAGTTCCGGCAGTTGAGCCGGTTACCTCCGAAGCACCGATCGCTGAGCTGGTTATTGTTGGAGCGCCGGTCACAGAGCCGGCGGTTGAAGAGGCGAGGGAGCTCGATCTTCCCTCGGAAGAGGTGTCCCGGCCGGAGCCAGTAGTAGCTCCCGCTACGGGGGCGACGACTCCGATGGTACCTGCGGCCGAGCCGGAGTGCCCAAGCGAAGTCGCTGGCCCCCTGGCCAAGGGGGCGAATGAAGACTTGGCGGCGGGGCCTTCTTCGATGGCGACTGAGGCCATCCCGGAGGACGGCCCTAGTGCCTTGGAAGCTCAGGGTTCCACTCTCGTAGAGTGGGACCCAATTTTTGTATGTGAAGACCCGCTGGAACCAGCGGAGGAGACCCCAGCAGGTCCGGAGCCCATCCCGCTGTAGATGTCTATCGACAACGCCTGCTCCAGTCTACGTCAGGTCCAACTGGCCTTCTTCCACTACAGCAAGGCTCTTGAAGAGGAGCGCCAAACCCTTAGGCGGTGGCGTAATCGGCTCCACTTCGAGACTAAGCTGGCGCAGTCGAGGCTAGCGGACGACAAGGAGTGGATCAAGCGGGAGAAGATCCGCCTGGAGTACTGGGACAAGCTGCTGCATGAGAGGGAGAGCATGACCCATGCCCTTGACGCTCAATCCCGGGAGATCCATGATCAGGCCAAGGCTGCCAACGACGCGGCCAATGCTCGGTACGAACAGCTTGAGGCCATCAACGCCGCACTCATCAAGCGCCGAGAAGCACTCGAAGGGAGGGAGAGACGGCTCGAGGACGAAGTGCAAAAAATCCTGGAGCTGCAGGATGACGTCCTGAGGAGGGAAGAGGAGCTCGCCGAGAAAGTAGCTCTGGCTGACAAGGGCCTCGAGGAGCGCACTAAGAAGTTGGAAGAGCGCTGCCTCGAGGAAGAGGAGAAGACCTGGGTGCGGGGGCAGGAACTCTACGAATACGAGTGTGCCCTTGTTGCCCGGGAGAAGAAAGTGGAGGCCAGGGAGAAGGACCTGGTCGATCGTCGGAACAAGATCCACCTCCGGGAGGAGGAGCTCGGAAGACTTGAGAGGCGGGTTGCTGCAAAGATTCAGCAAAACGCCAAAGAAGTTGAGCGCCTCGCCCGTGAGAATTTTGAACTGACGGCAGCCAAGAGATCCCTGGAAGAGGTGAAGAGCCTGAGGACGGCGGACTCCCTGCAGATTTGGGAGTTCCTGGGCAAGGCCAATGATGCGCTGACGCCGATGGGTTTCAGCCCCGTGCGCGCGGATGATCCGGAGCCGGAGCCGGACCTTGCGCTGCAGGCGTTGAGCACAGCGGGTAGCAAGCTCTCCAAGGTGGGCGACGTCATCGCGGACCAACTGGAGGTCGAGGGGCAATCCCTGGCGAGGAACGTCACAGAATATGTGCTGACGTGCTATACCAGCCGGAACCCTCAATTTCCTCTGGACTCGGTGCTTGAAGGCCCCGTCGAAGGAGAAGGCGAAGCTACCCGAGCCAGCGTGTCGGAGGTCGCCCAGAAGGTCGCCGAGTTCTTCCATAGGGTCTAGGACCATCTCTTTTAGCTCTCACTTGTATTTTCTCTTCTTCTTCCTCAATTTTTGTAATCCCATGTCTCCAGATGTAATCTTCTATCTCCAGATGAATGAAATCCCCAAATTTTTGCGAATTTCATTTTTTGTCTTCAACATCTTTATCTTCACTTGGACCCCTGGTAGATGTACACAATTTGATCGTGAACATGTACCAAAAGGATATTGAGTTTTGTTGAAGACGCATTTGCTCCGAACTTGTAGAATTTAGGTCCGAAGTCTTCGATAGTGAAGGTCCCCTGAGGTTGTCGGAGCTTAGAAGCTCCGGCATTGTCCATCGCTGGAGCTTGGTAGCTCCGGCAATAGCCTCTATCAACACGTAGAGCGTCGATAGTTAGTCCTCCGAGGTGTCGAAGCTTAGTAGCTCCGGCAGTGACCTTTGCCAACACTTAGTTTGTTGGCAGCAGACTCCATTTACGGGGTCTTCTCACCATCTTTTACTCATCGTCGACGGTTGACCCCCTTGAGGGAGTCAGAGCTTGGTTAGCTCCGGCTTTTCTCCATCAACATAGAGTTTATTTTTCCTGCACACTTAAGCCAAGAAAAATGGTAAAATTCGTTCCTTGTCTATAATTTCGTCGCGACTTACGATTCTCAAGAAAATTTTATGTTGAACGCGATTTTAAATACAACTGGATGCGTTGTCTTTTCTCTTAGATCCAATTGTCCATGGACCCGCCTTACTTCGGCCTGCCGGGGTGTAGGTAGAGTGGCGTACTTAGGGTGCTTGACCAGGCTAAGTCGATAGCGCACTCCGGCCCTAGATTGGCTTGATGGCTTTCAGGCGAGTTGGCCATAAACGATATTTAAATCCAAAAGATCTGACAATACAATTCAAATCGTATATAAACCGGTCGAACTAAAAATTTCTTAAGAATTGCACGTCTCTGTTATAGACAAGAAAGAGAAAAATAAAAATGTCGAGCCTGCACAAAATGAATGCACGTGGAGTCTATTTCATATGAAGATGTCTTTCATTATAGGTCCGGGGTACAGGGGAAACAAGTACACTCTTAGGGTACGAGACCATGCTAAGTGTGTTTGGTTTCTCGTTTGACCCAGGGTAGTTAGCCACACTTTTAGTCCGGAGACTGTGACAAGTGATGCATGAGCTTTGCGGACCTTTCGGGAAAGGTCCGGCCGCTCTCCCAGAGGAACTACCCGACTCTGTACAATGACTCTATAACATACATCTCAAGTTACTCAAGACTCACCTCTGTGGTATTAAGTGTAGAACTTACGGAGGTGCTCGATGTTCCAAGGATTTGGGAGAGGTGTCCCATCCTCGGTAGCCAAGCGAACGCTTCTGGGACGGGATACTTTGATCACTCGAAAGGGCCCCTCCCAGCCGGGGGAGAGTTTGTTTAACCCTTCTCTGGATAGTATTCTCCGTAGCACCAGATCGCCTTCCTCGAGCTGTCGGTTGTGTACATGCCGCTGGTGATAACGCCGTAGAGTTTGGCGATATCGGGCATTCCGAACAGCTGCTTGGCACCTTCCCTCCTCGAGGAGGTCTAGGTCTTCACGCCGGAGCTGGTCCTGCGCGGCTTCATCGAAGGTCCGGACCCGGAGCGAACCCAAGATGATTTCCGGAGGAAGAATTGCTTCAGCTCCGTACACCAGAAAGAAGGGTGTTTCTCCGGTTGACCGGTTTGGAGAAGTCCTGTTGGCCCATAGAGTGGGCGGAAGCTCTTCGATCCAGTTGGCTCCGTGCTTTTTCAAGCACTCATAGGTGCGCGTTTTGAGTCCTTTAAGGATTTCTGCATTTGCTCTCTCGGCTTGGCCATTGCTGGCTGGATGAGCTATGGAGGCGTAGCAAACTTGTATGCCGAGGTCTTCGCAATATCCTTGGAATGCGGAGCTTGTGAATTGAGTCCCATTATCAGTGATGATCTTGTTTGGGACTCCGAATCCGCTTACAATGGATTGCAGAAAGTTGATAGCAGATTGCTTGTTGATCGTCACAACTGGAGTTGCTTCCGGCCACTTGGTGAACTTGTCAATGGCGACGTACAGGAACTTGTAACCTCGGACGGCTCTTGGGAAGGGTCCCAAGATGTCCATCCCCCACACAGCGAAGGGCCATGTAGGAGGTATCATTTGTAAGGGCTGAGCAGGTGTATGAATTTGCTTTGCATGAAATTGGCATGCTTCGCATTTCTTCACCAGCTCAGTGGCATCCTGGAGCGCTGTAGGCCAGTAGAAGCCATGCCGAAAGGCTTTTCCGACCAGCGTGCGGGAAGATGCGTGGTTCCCACACTCGCCTCCATGGATTTCTGCGAGGAGCTCGCAGCCTTCTTCCCTTGTGATGCACCGCATTAGGATGCCGTTGGCACCGCGCCGGTAGAGATCCCCTTCTACCAGCGTGTATCTTTTAGCCAATCTGACTACCCGGTCAGTGGATACATCATCGTCAGGAAGGATGTTGTCTTTCAAGTAGTTCCGGATCTCCGAAATCCATGCATCGGAACTGACTTGAGCATTTCAGTTTTGCGTGCTGGGTTGCTCGGAGCTTCCGGCAGCACCTACGACCCTTGATGGCTGCTATGGTAACAGGGCCATCGGGACCGTCAGCTTCGGGATGCTGATCTCGCCCCCTTCGTTCAGTTCGGCAGGCTGAACTGTGGGTTTTGACAACCTCCGGACAAAGATTCCGTCAGGAGCTGGAGATCCGGTTGACGCTTTAGTCGAGAGTTCGTCAGCTTCAGCGTTGTGGGCACGCTGAACATGGTGGAGGTCTAGGACTTCAAAGTCCTTCTGAAGCCTCTAGACTTCAAGGAGGTAAGCAGCTAGCTGGAGATTATTGTAGGAGCATTCACCCTTCACCTGTTTGATGATGAGCTGTGAATCTCCTTTGACCAGCAGCTGCTTGACACCGTATGATAGTGCCACCTTTAGTCCATAGATGAGTGCTTCATACTCCGCCATGTTGTTGGTCGCCTTGAAGTCAAGGTGTACCATGTATTTTACCTTCTCCCCAGTCAGTGCAAGGAGAAGGATTCCAGCTCCGGCCCCCTGCTTCTGCATGGAGCCATCGAAGTAGAGGGTCCAGTGAGGCTCGGTGAAGGTTGGAGCTTGATGCTCCGTCTTCTGCTCGCTGGGGCCCCCAGGGTTTGATGGAGAGGGAGTCCATTCCGCCACGAAATCTGCCAACGCTTGACTCTTGATGGCTTGCCTCGGAGTGAATTCGAGATCGAATTCAGCCAATTCCGCTGCCCACTTTGCTATATTCCCAGTTGAATTGGGATTATGCAAGATTGCTCGAAGTGGATAGGAAGTCACCACGGAGACTTTGTGAGCTTGGAAGTAGTGTCGAAGCTTCCTGGAGGCAATAAGAACTGCACAAAGCAGCTTATGCACCTCTAGGTATCGAGTCTTGGCATCGTGTAATACTTCACTGATGAAGTATACCGGGCGTTGAATGGTCCGGACCCTCCCGGAGGGGTCCGGGGTTTCCTCTTCATTGATCCGGACCCTGTCGGAGGAGTCCAGATTATCTTTGGGGACTTCCGGGTTCTGGCTGGAGGAACTCGGAACTTCATCAGAAATGTCCTGGACCCTCTTAGAGTAGTCTGGGTCTTCTGAAGTGACTTCTTGTGGATTTGAGTCTGGGAGCTGGGACCCAGACTCACTTTCAGGAACCTCCGGACCCTCCTGAAGGGGTCTGGATTCCTGAGTATGGGGTAGTTCCGGTCTCTCCGCAACCAGAACCATACTGACGACTTCGTCAGTAGCTGAAACGTAAAGCAACAAAGGCTCACCAGGGTTCGGAGCTACCAGAATTGGTAGGGTGGTGAGGAACTGTTTCAGCTCCTGGAATGCCTTCTCTGCTTCTTCGGACCATTGGAATGGTCCGGACTTCCTCAACAACTTGAAGAAGGGAAGTGCCCGTTCCGCCAGTCTTGATATGAACCGGCTGAGGGCCGCTAGACACCCAGATAACTTTTGGACGTCTTTGATGCGGGTTGGTGGCCGCATGTCTTCAATGGCTTTTATCTTCGCCGGATTAGCCTCTATGCCCCGGTGACTTACCAGGAAACCAAGAAGTTTTCCGGAGCTAACCCCGAAGACACACTGTCTGGGTTTAGCTTCGTGCGGGTGGCCCGCAGCTTGTCGAAGACAGCCTGCAAGGTGTCCAATAGGGACTCCTTGTTCTTGACCTTGACCACGATGTCATCGACGTACACTTCCACTATGTCTCTGATGAGTTCTTCAAAAGTTTTGTACATAGCCTGTACAAAAGTTGAAGCTGCATTCTCGAGACCAAATGGCATGGCTGTGTAACAATACAATCCATCTACTGTGATGAATGAAGTATGCTCTTCATCCTCCCTAGACATCCTGATTTGATGATACCCAGAATATGCGTCTAGGAAACACAGTAACTCACACCCGGAGGTGGAATCCACTATCTGATCTATTCTAGGTAGTGGGAATGGATCTTTTGGACATGCCTTATTCAGTGTGGTGTAGTCGATGGACATCCGAAGCTTCCCGCCGGCCTTGGGCACAACGACTGGGTTCGCCAGCCATTTTGGATGGAAGACTTCTCAGATGAATCCGGCTTCGAGCAACTTCTTCACTTCTTGTCGGATGAAGTTCTGCCGCTCTACGGATTGCTTCCGAGGCTTCTGATGCACAGGCCGAGCATCGGGTAAATCTTCAGATTGTGCTCAATCACTTCCCTGGGGATCCCAGGCATTTGTGACGGTTGCCAGGCAAACACGTCAACATTAGCCCGGAGGAATGTGATGAGCGCGAGTTCCTATTTGTCGTTCAACCCTCCAGATATACGGGTGGTTTGAGCGGCATCGGAACCAATTTGGATGACTTTGACGGGAATGTCGGTGTCGCCGCTTGGCTGCACACGGGGTGCAGAGGTTGAGCCTCGTTGACGAATGCTCGGGGGTTTTGGAGCTTGCTCCTGTCTGGAGTCCTCCTCTTGCGCCGTGGTGAGTGCATGGAGCTCCTCCAAAGCAGTTACTCCGGCGGTGCGATCTCCGCGGATCCGGAGAACGCCTACTGGTGTTGGCATCTTCAACACCAGGTATCCATAATGAGCAGCTGCCATATATTTGTATAGGGCAGGTCTACCCAAGATGGCATTGAATGGTAAGTTGATCTGAGCGACATCGAAGACCAACTTCTCGGTGCGATACTTCTCCCGTGTCCCGAAGGTAACAGGGAGAGTTATAGCTCCGAGTGGGGTAATGGCCCCCGAACCTACTCCGGATAAAGGTCGAGAGGGCTGGAGATCCGAAGGTCGGAGCTGAAGCTTGGTAAAAGCTTCAAAGCTTATGAGGTTCAGCCCCGAACCTCCGTCCACCATAACATGATGGAGCTAGATGTTATTGATGGTGGGAGATACCATCAAAGGTAACTGTCCAGCTCTGACGATGCTGCGAGGACAGTCCGAAGCATCAAAAGTGATGGATGTGTCCATCCACTTTCGATGTGGCTCCGGTCTAGCTGTAGGAGCTACAGCGGCCATATCCCGTCGCATAGTCTTGATGACGCGACGGGAGGTGATGTCCCATGATCCACCAAAAATGGTGTTCATAGTTTTCCGACGCTCGTTGTCAGAGACATCAAAGTCATCGTCGACAGAGGTGTAGACGGCCTTCAGGACCTTTTTGGGGTCCTGAAACCCTAACTCCTCTTCACCCGGAGCTTCGTCGACCTTCTGTTTTCCTTCCCTCTATCGAAAAGGGGACCCTTCCCGACGCTTGCTGTAGCGCTCGGCAAGGTTTTGGACCTCTCGACAGTCTTCCAAACCGTGGCTGCCCGTTTTGTGAATGGGACACCACACTTTGGGTTTGCCACCGTCTTCGGAAGACGGTCGAGGTCGCTTCTCAGGGCGTGGCCCCCGGCCACCCGGAGTTGCAGCAGCTGCAACGTTGGATGTGCCAGCCGACGGCTTCTTCTTACCGTTGGTCTTCTTTTTCTTCTTGCCACCCCCGGAGGTAGCGGCTTCTTCTTTGGAGGATTTCTTGTGATCCTCCGAGGCTGGTTTGGAGTGCATTTCACGGCCCTCCGCAGCTCTGGCACATTTGTCTGCCAGGCTGAAGAGTTCCGTGACGCTGGTGATCTCTTTGATCGCCAGCTTTTCCAACATCTTCTTGTCCCGTACGCCCTGTCTGAATGCCACAATGACAGAAGCACTTGAGATAGAAGGGATTGTATTGCGTACCTGAGAGAACCTCTGGATGAAGGACCGCAAAGATTCTCCCCCTTTTTGCACGACCGCAAAAAGGTCCAGTTCAGTGCCTGGTCGGGTGTATGAACTCCCGAAGTTGGCAGTGAACTGACGGCACAGCTCCTCCCAACTGTTGATAGAGTTGGGTGGAAGGCTCATAAACCAGGACCTGGCGGTCCCAGTTATGGCCACTGGAAAGTAATTGGCCATTACATCCTCGTTTCCTCCAGCTGCCAAGATTGCAGTGGAGTATATCTGAAGGAATTCGGCGGGGTTGACAGTCCTGTCGAATTTTTCCGACAGGTGTGGCCGGAACTTCTGTGGCCATCTAACCATGCGCAGGTGCATGGCTAGGGCTGAACAGCCTCCTCCTACTCCTTCCAGAGTAGAAAGGTCCTGAGCTTCCCATCTTTCACGAGCACGCTCGATATGGACACGGCCATCCTGTTGGCGGTATCGGCGATCAAGCGCCGCCCGGAGGTCATGAGTCGAAAGCCTGGATACCGTATGGGTGCGTCGTGCCCTAGAGGGCAACGACGTCACCTGTTGTGATGCAGATTGTCTCCTGTTGTTGGAGACGTGCGGACCAAGTCTACCTGACAAAGTCCGCCGCTGCGGCGGGGCCCGTCCTGAAGGAGGAGGACCCTGGTTGTTGAGACGTTCGACCGCTGCTGCGACCAAATGCTCCACATCGGCCCTCAACTGCTCCATTGCATCTCGAGATGGATCCGGAGGTGGTGGACGTTGGAGAAGAGCACGCGCTGCATGGAGCGCGTGTTCCGGGTTGTCATGACTTGCCGACGCAGTAAGTGACGCCGGCGCACCATCACGTTGCCCAGCACGATTTGCTGGAGAAGATGGTGGTGGTGGGAGTGTGGCTCCTGCTGGTGCTGAGGCTCCTGCTGGTGCTGAGGCTCCTGCTGGTGGCTGCCTGTTGGAGGGATTGCCCCCAACAGCCTGAGCAGCAGGTTGGCCGTTTGATGATCCAGCCGCGGAGTTCACCATTCTCGAAAATCTCAGGCGCCCCTACCTGGCGCGCCAACTGTAGATTGTTGGAGTCGACAGTTCTCCTGACACTGCTAAAGTGTTGAAGGAGTTTGTGGTTCGGTGTGGGCGCGCGGAGACTCAAGAAGGTGAATTGTGATTTAACACAGGAGACACAAGGATTTACGTGGTTCGGGCCGCCTAAGCGTAATACCCTACTCCACGGGTGTGTTGGTGTTGTATTAGCTTGTCACGTATGATTGCTTGTCCACGTCTGTGAACGTCTGTCCTCCTCCCGTGTATCGTCGGCCTGTCCTTTTATAGTACAAGGACGGACCGTTACAAGCTATCCTGGCCCGACATGTGGCCCCGGCGGTTACTAGTATTGATACACGATTAATTGCTGTTAATGATTCTGTAACGGGCTCCGACAGTGCTGTTACTAGTGTTAAGATCGTCCGTTTAAGCGTCATTAATATGGCATTAATGACGCTTAATCGGGTCTTGAAGTCCTTGGCTCTCCTTTGAAGATCCGGAGCCGTTACAAGGTCTTCTGGAGGTTAGAGGCTGCCAGCTCCGACGTTTGGACACGTGGCAGCTCTGGAGCTTGCTGTGGGAAGCAGGTAGCTCTGGGGCTATCTGATATATGTCAGGTCCGGAGCTTCTCTCGGTCAGGGGTTAAGTCCAGAGGTGCCATTTCGGTACTTGGCCCGGAGCTTCCCCCTTGTGGGCGGTAGCTCCGGTTTGGCAGTACACGTGGCGACCTAGGGATTAACCATGTTGGAGAAGCAGGTCCGGTCATGTCTGACAAGTGGGCCTCCAAGGGTCTTCAATCCAAGTAGATGGCCTTCCTTCGAGATCTTTGTAACCTCAGGGGGTGTACGGTTTTTAGGGTACCGACAGTTATAATCTAATAGCCACTAAATAATTTTCAAGAAATTCCTAGAAAGTTGTTAATAAGGGGTTTATCATTTTAGAGCCTAAACATAGTTCCTCTTTAGTCTCCTAGTTGATTATTTCATTTTCGCGAACCAATAATATCTAACACAATATATAAAAGCAATTCATACGTTCAATCACTCCTATTATGTTCTAAAAGCAATTAAGGATTTTTAGGAATTTTCCAGATTTTTCTTGTATCAAGAAAAGTGTTTATAAGTATTTGTGTGCACTAAGCGGGTGGCTGTATCAGTTTTCTAGCGTACAGTGAGGCTGAGAGTGGGTCTTTGCACTAGTTGAGCGTACGTGCGTGTGTGCATGGCGATTAGCCGACGACCAGAGGTTGGCAGGTTGGCCCACTCAGGCAGTGGCTTGGATGGCATGGGTCCACGTGGATCGAGTGCACCCAAGGTGCGTGCGCTGGGGTGGCGCACCACGATCATGTGGCGCCTTTGTTTGGTGAGGTGGCGCCTACGTGGCAGCCACACGTGTTCCTCGCCACGTAGACACCACGGTGGCTAAATAGAGGAGGCAGCGGCTGGCGGCACCGGAAGCTCGCCGGCGGCAGCTTTGCGCGGGATGCCCCTCCTCTTCAAAAGATTTGCTGAGCACACATTGAAGGGAATTGGGAGTCCCTCAGTGGCCTTGGCAAGGCCGGAAAGGCACCCACGATGGCCGGCGGTTAGCCGTCGCGGTGAGTTGGGGCGGCGCTCAGTGAAGGATGCGTTGATGCGGGGCTTTGAGGCGGGAAATTCACAGAGATGTGCGCGAGGGTGCGTGGAATTCGTCTGGTGGCTTGGCCTGGCATAGGTGGCACCAACGGCGGCGGGCCGTGGCGGCCGCGGGTGGCGTCGCGCCATTGATCTACGCTCCCCTGCAGCAAAACAACAGGATAGCTTGCCGGCTACATGTTCTAGTGTGTGAGCAAGGTGTTGGGGCACTCGTACAGGTCGGGTGGGATTCAACGGCGGAGGGCGACGACCGACGGCGGCGGGGAAGATGGCGGCGCATCACGTTCGCACTCCCAAAAGCGTTCCACCATGTCATGATATACCTGTACTACCTACATGCTACAGCCAGTCGAACGGGCAAGGTGGCATTGGCTGAACGAGCTCAGAGCTCGCCGGCGACTATGGCGCGTGGCGGCGCCTGCTAGGGGTCGTCGATATCTACTTTTATGTGCGCTAAGCGACCAAACAACACAAGTTCTAAGCATTCTACACAATGGGGAAGCAGTGGGAGAGATTAATTTTATTACCTTGACTCCAATGTGTCGGAACGGGTGAGGTTGCCAGAATTGGAAGAAAAGATGGGGAACTCCGAATCTCAACTCGAGGAGGGTTGCACGAGCTTGGTGATGTGCAGTGGGCGCGAGAGGAGGGTCGTGCGGTCTAATGGGCAAAGGATGGGTGCCATTTTATAAAGGGAAGGGTAAGAGGCGGTTGGGCGAGGTTGCGGTCGGCTCTGTTTTTGGGCGCGGGCAGAGGCTTCTTAGCGCATAGGTTTCGTGGATGATTGTTAGCTGGCAGTATCGACGTGGCACTGGCAGGCGGCGTCACCTTAGTGATGATGGCGCAGCAGGCAATGATGGCTGGCGAGAATAGAGATGCCGGCGAGGTGACAGAGGCGGTGCGGGCTTCTTCACGCGCATGATGCGACAAGGTGTTGTGCTCTGGTCATGGTGGCAATGATGCCATGCCAAAAGTTGATCGTCGGGCGGTTGGGCAAAGCGTGGCGCAGGGCAATGTCGCGCTGCGGATTTTCGGCCGCGCGGTCGGTTCGAGAAGGGAAGGCGGCGGGAGGAAGGGGAAAGCGGCACAGTAGCGGGCTGGGCCACGCATGGGCGCAGGAGAGAGGGAGGTGGGATGCGGGCCGCACGATGGAAAGAGGCTGGGCCTCGGTGGGGATAGGGAAGTGGGCCATGCAGGGGGAGGCACTGGGGCAGGCAAAGGGAGAGGTGCGGGCCATCTGGCTGGGCCGCACCAGGCAGAGGGAAAGGTGGGCTTTGCCCTCTTGTTTTTATTTCTCTTTTTATTTCCTTTTCCCATTTCATTTATGTTTGAATTCAAATTCCTATTTGATTTGTTTCACAGATACGCTCTCAGTTCATATTCTGTAGTATACTTATTTGGAAATTCTTCCATAGTGGATAAAATATTTTAATTCGAATTCAAGTCTAGTTTGGGATAATTTTTGGATTCTAGCCTTTTTTTGGAGTCAAATTGTTATCAATTGATTATCCATTTTTAATCTACTTTGGCAATTTGATTTTAAGCTTAAATTTTGGTTTAGTTTACATTGGCTGATTCGCCTCTGTGTCAATCTGTTTCTAGATATTTTGTTACCTCTTGGTTGAATATATTCTCTTTTGTTTTATTCGTTCTATTTAATTTATTAAGTGTTACACATATGTACTTATGCATATATGTGTTGTTCTATTCATTTAGTTATTTTTATCATAATCATCGTACTTTAGGTTTATAGTTTCAGATCTATTTTCTAGTTTACTTCGTATTAGAACATGAATGTGTTTGTATTTATATATTTATACGCCTCAATTTTTATTGGTGACCAAACTTTTGTTCAAGTTGTCTAAGTGTTTTAATTCGGAGTAATTTTTATCTTTAATTAAAATTCGGGCTTTGACAGTTTATTCCAACAGGCCAGTGGTAATGGCAGCGACTTGTCATCTCCGAGCTCGTCCTCCGTGCCATCAGACAACAGCCCGGGTAGCAAGAAGCAGATGGTAATCGGCATGTCCTCCGAGTGCATGTCGTACTGCATGGTGTCCAAGAAGGGGTTCGCTACCTGCTTCAAATGTAAGCAGCCAAACGGTGCTGCTGCCATGGACAAGAAGCGTGGCCAACTCAAGTGAAGGGGAGATGAGTGCACTGCCACTCCTACTCAGTGGATGCTCATATACAGATGTTTTTCTCAGTTGAGAGTGATCGCCGTTAGATCTTCTACTGCAGAGGTTCTATCTGCTTTGGTAGTAAAGTCTAAGATATGTTTCCTTTATGCTGCATATTTTTTATGTTTTAGTATGGGCATCGGGTTTTAGTTGTTATGGTAACTGTTTTAGTTGTCACTGTGCTCTATTTCCACTACTACAATAAGCCTCATCACATACGGCTCCAAACCTATTATCACAAACGGCTTTTAAAACCGCCTGAAACGAAGAGCCTGTGATAATCCGCAATTTCACAAGCGGAGAAGTGATACCGCCTGTGAAGACAAATTATCATAGGCGGTTCTTTACTTAGGATAGCCGTCTGTGAAGATATTTTATCATAGACGGGTCGTGTAGCATATATAACCGCCTGTGATAAATGTCTTATCGCAGGCGGGTATTGAAGCATAACTAACCGCCTATGATAATGTGTCTTCACAGGCGGGTATTGAAGCATAACTAACCGCCTATGATAATGGTGTTGTCACAGACGGACGTTTACCTACATCAGCCGTCTGTGAAGACCTTTTAACGTAGCCGGTTTCTACCATAACAGTCACCGCCTGTGAAAATTAGGTTATCACAGATGGTTCTTTACTTGTATCTAGCGACCTGTGATAATTGTTTTTCACAGTCATGCCTAGCCGTTGGTTAATAATCACCTGTGATAAGATATAACCTATGCAGCACTACTGTTGTTATTTCTAATTTCCAGGTCAATTCAATATAATCACAGAACAAAAAACAACAATATCATCACAGAACAAAAGTCAACAATATTATCATCACAAAAGTCAATTTCACTA
Source organism: Tuctoria greenei (assembly GCA_036927565.1). Lineage (NCBI taxonomy): Eukaryota > Viridiplantae > Streptophyta > Magnoliopsida > Poales > Poaceae > Tuctoria > Tuctoria greenei. The sequence goes on from JAYESD010000010.1 coordinate 28,621,500, forward strand.
AAACAATATACATATGTACAAGTTACAGATACAATTCATCTTAAAGTTTACAAGTTTTCACTAAAAACTGTTTCTATTGGCATAGTCGCAAAGTTCTGGCACATCAGCTGCTGCACAATTCTTATCAAAGAACTTCCCTTTTTTGTGCAAAATTTCACGACGAATGAACTGACTGAGTTTAGCAGCAATCCTATCGGCTCCTCCACTAGGAATACTTCTACAAACCAGCCATTCTTCGTTCAGATTCTTCGTGTGCTGCAATATAACACATAACAAGGTTTACAATGTATTTGTTTGAACAATCTCAAAGTGTAGATCAAAGTGAGAGTATACAGGAATTTATTTGGTATTTTTGTACTATGACCAATTGAATTTTGAAGTTGGAATCAAAATATGAAAATAATATTTCTGGTAATATTGAACAGTAGAGAATATAAGCATTAAACTATGCTAGTTACAATGAAAATGAAACACAAAAGTAAGAAAATAAGGTATTGACATTAAGGATAACTTACATCCTCACGATTCACTCTATATACGCCGGCGGTCTGAAGATGCTCGCATACATAATACCCGCATAAGACACTCCTAGCAGGCTGCTTCGGACAAGAATAATACGTTTTAATGTTCAATGCATTCGTATTAGGAGGTCTCTGACCGCCAAGATGTTCTGTGTAAAACAGCCAAGCGCTGTAATACAAGAAATGTCATATAAAACTTGTCAACACATTCTAAATGTGCGTAAATTAAAATTATTGAATAAACCTATAGTTTCAAAATGGAAAGGAAGTATTTGTAACGATCTGGTGAGAAATCGGCCGAGTTTAAGACTGTTGTCATTCCCTGCGTTGGCTTCGTGAAGATCATTATGTAGTGATTAATGCAAACATACAAACAAACGTGTTAACAATTACCAATAATTGCTATTTCAATGTCATGTGTCGAACTTACTCGAAGTGGTACGGAGCCTTTACGAAGTTCTTGCCGTCTCTAACAAAGTTAAACATTGCATGTCCTATGTAAGCTGCAACTTCTGTCTTTCTATCCTTCTTAAGTTTTGCAATTGCTTTTTCAAAATCTCTTTTGTTCATGTGTTTGTACTGTCCTGAGTCTCGATTCGCCTGGACGTCGAATAGCGACTTTGCAATCCTAGTAGGGTCAAGGATACCTGCCTTGTGCTCCAACTTTTCATTATCCATGTATTGCATCCTATTGAAGAAGTCCAGAATTGTTATAATCTCATGAAATGTGTATGTGTGTAGTAAGAAAAGCAAATACAAAATATTAGAGCACTTACAAGCACCAGACGAGTAGTAGGTTGATTTCGAGCATGCCCCGATGGAAAAGGGAATGCAGCTCTTCAAATAAAATGACTCGTTTATCTACTCCAGTGCTCCAGAATGCTGCTTTTGGAATACAAAATGTGACGCAATTAAGACCATATTTTGTGCTGGCAGTGATGTACCACTCATGCATTCTTCTGAGCTGGACGAGTTGTTTGCTAAGTTGTACGGATGTCATGAACGGCTTTCCATTTGCAAATTTAGGAGGAACATCCTCAAGCTTGTATATTGGAACTCCTGGTTTAACTAAAGCCATCCGCGGATTATACATGACACCGTCTTCTTCCCACTCCTCGATATCTTCTAATGTTGTCTCATGAGAAGAACGAGATGCACTCGATTTTCTAATATTTTCCTTCATAGCTTCCAAATACTTTGACACTTCTGATGAAGGTTTATTAATTTCGTATGAGCTAACTTTTATAGACACTGATGATCAAGGAGTAGTCGTCGGAAGTTGGACACTGGCTTGTTGTTGAACCTGTTGTTCAACTGATTGCTCTTTACTCCCAGCAGTTGGCTCTAGTACTACTTCAAGCTGTTGCTCAACTAGGTGCTCTTTACTAGCAACAGCTTGCTCTGGTACTGCTTGAAGCTTTTATCCAACTTGTTGCTCATGGATATCATCCTTGCTGAGACATAGGGGGAGTGGATCTTCCCGGACTGGAAGTGGATCTTCATGCACTTTCGCCTTTGAAGATGGGGTTGCAGTATTTGGAGATGCGACGGGGCTAGAAATTGGCTCATCGTCCAACACGATATCGCGTCGGTGCCAAAGGATTAATTGGTTGATAGCCTGCCCCAAAGTCGTGATCCCCTCGGGTGTGAAGTGGTCTATTTCATAATCTTCATAATCATTATCAATGATCTGAAGAACTTGCACCACGCAGCATAATACAACGGAAGTGGATTCCCGTTGAAGTCACGATCACGCTTTGCCATAGCAGTGACAACCTGTTTGGTTTTGTTCCCTGCTCTGCCTATCGGGACAAGAAGACGACAAGATTTGTCATTAGCAATATCATCGACAGGGAACTAATGGGTTGACCCTGAGCCTGGCACGGAACCAATGCTGCTAGGGTAGGCAGTTGGAGATACTAATTGCTCCTTTTGCACCGGAAACATCACTGTACTCGATGCCACTAATTGTCCTGATTGTCTAAGTTGTTCCATTATTTCTTGCATATTTTCTTTGACATTTTGAGCAATCATTTTATCAAGTGTTTTCTTAAACTTCTCACGTCTTCTATATGTGTCTTTATCTTTTGGGAAACCATCTTGTGGGGACAGGAATCCCGACATTCGAGGATCTCATTGGGTGGTGTCGTGCGATGCGACACCCAACAGTTATACATGAATAGAACCTGAATAAGTACAAGACGAAGTCTTTTATTTATCCTACAGTGGAAGTTTTTACAATACTAGCGTAAGGAAAGAATATATATATATATATATATATATATATATATATATATATATATATATATATATATATATATATCATAGCTACGCTCTCAGCACTAGCTATGCAAAAGCAAAGTTATCCATGCCTTGGTACTTCGCACTAGCAGCACTCAATTATGGCGGCGTGTAGGGTTCCCACTCGGCTGTACACCCTGGAGGGGGTGCAGCCTCATCATCAAACCAGTCATCAACTGTATAACCTGCAAAACTCGTTAACTGCAAACGTGAGCATAAGGCTCACCAAGACTAACCCGTCTCACTAGACATATGCAAGGGGACACTAAACATGGGTGAGGTGAAGCGTAAATGACTTGCCTACAAGTGGATCCTTATAATCAAGTTTTAAGTAGCAAAAGACATTCTCCGAGCACGTCACATCATGGGCTCCACAATCAAATAAGAAACGCTTTACCGATGATATGACATGCTCAGGGCACATAATGCTATTACAGCTAAAGTATGGGGAAATTGTAAACTTTTAATTGTACTATCTCTAAATCATACAAGGTTGCAAAGTAATTATAATTCAATGCAATATAATTTTCTGACTTCTTTAGTATTTACTACGTCACGGCGCAGTGAACAAGTGGTACTCTACTACTGCGAGGGACAGTGATTGCAATCAGGACACACCCGGACAACACGACACATACGTTGTTCGGAAGTGTCAGCGAGCACACCTGTACCTACATAACACTTCAGTACTAGGCGTATGTGGCCACCTTTCACAAGACACTCAAATGCCGAACCGGTCGATCCGTCACGAGTAGGAGGTCCCTGCGTGGGGCGTACTCTGACGTGCCCACCAGCGGATCTACACCTTACTGCCATCAACCCACACCTATAAAATGGAACGGTATGCCTCGACACCCAAGTGACCAAGCTACGTCAGTTTATTGGATTCCATATGTCCATTATGTTGCCGGTACAAGTCAAGCTTGTCCGAAGGGGCCGCATACAGACGGGCCTTAATTGACACAGGCAGGGCTATGCGACTGAGACTCCATTCCCTATCCATTCCCTGCTTCCTATCCATTCCCTGCCCGGTCTCCATTTCATTATATTATTCCATTTTCTATTTAACCAATCCTGTGAGATATGTCCTACATCTCTCGTGAGTAGATTCTAACTACTCGACTTCAACCGGATTTCCTATGCATTAACAAAGCAGTTACTACGGGTCAAACTGTAAGTCGTTCCAACCAATCCCTGGGATTTCTGGCCATGCAAGTGGAGTATCAAACAACCTATACTTAATGCACACATCAAACTTATGATGTAAGGTGATAAAGCCTGTAAAAACTCTGTAAAGCTTTTAAATGCAAACCGGGGCTTGCCTTGTTGCAGGTCAGAGTCAGAGTTAAAATTTGGAAGATGCTCTTCCAAGACTTCTGGCTCCTCCTCGACTTCGGTCACTATACGATATGCATATAACATGTATATAAATGACTTTGAAAAATAATTATTACCAAGACCATAATTTAACCCATGGTGATCATTATATGATAGGGACCCTAATTGGCTTTGGAACTTCGATGGTAGATACTAGGGAATATGATCAAGGCTCTTGCAAAGAACAGGAGATGATCATATTAGATTGTGGTCTCCAAAATTTATGGCAAGCAATCAACTTCCAAAAATTCTAGAGATGAAACTGTAGCTTGAACCTAGCTAACAGTTGATAATCAAGGTAGAGGAAGTTGTCCTGGTTCTAAAAAAATTTGTTTCATAATTTTATTAGATTCGGTAAAGTAGTTATTGAATTTCTAAGTTGGCAATAATTTCTGGAATTATTTACATTTGAATTTTTGGCTTTTAAACAACTAGTCAGTTTGTAGCTGTATTAGGACTATGATATTAGGTCAATTAAATCCAAGATTTTTACAGGGACTAGTATGTGACTAAAGGAAGGTTCAGTTTAAATTTGAGACATAATAAAGCAACTGAACATCTGTAAAAATTCAATAACTAAAAAAGAAATTGAACCATACAGAGGTTTAAACAGGTGCAATGGCTCCCAAACTTTTTCTGGTGATCGAGAAGAGGACGCTAAATTTTATGTAAATTTTGGGTATTTTTACAGTGATTATCTTGTCTGGAAAAATTATATTTGCATTTGGAAAGATTATTTTCTACAGAATTTAAATTTAAGTTTCATAGAACGGTATTGACAGAAACTAGAGATCAAGTGCTTTCAAACGAAATTTGTTTGGAGATTTTTGGAGTAGTCTACAGAGAGATATTCAATTTAGAAATTTGAATAATTTTCTGGAATTATTTTAATAGCCCGTTGGCGCCAGAATTCAAATTTCAATCGGCGGGTCCCATGGGCCACGTGGCGCGCTCTGGTCAATGCAACACCGTGGTCCACAGAACTATTTGCGCGCAGCCGCACGGGATCCCTGCCGCACCGTGATCTCGCAGTCGCTGGCAGGTGGGACCCTACGGGTCGTCTTCTACCTCGGGCCAGTGCCCGCACGAGGCGGCGCCCGCGGCGGTGACTCGCCGGCGAGCTCGCCGCCGGCTAAACCAACAGGTCAAACTCGCTCAAACTCGCCGCCTGTGGTGTTTTTGGGGTTGCTGAGTACGACGGTGAGGTCGGTGGGCCAGAAACTCGCCGGAAGTGGTTGTGTGACGGCGGCGGTGAGCACTCGGGCAACATGGAACTTGCTCCAGAGTAGCTCAAACCACTCGGGATCTTCTTCAAAACCTTCCTGGGACGATGCTGTTCAAGGAAATGGACGTGGAAGAGGAGAAAACCACCGGGAACTATGAGCTCGACGGTGAACCGAGGTTTCCTCACCAGCAGCGAGGAAAACTCGATTTCCTCAGCCGTTGCTTGATAACTTTTAGGGGTTTTTGCTCAGGTAGGAGAGCTAGGACCTATAGAAACTATCCCTAAGCAATTTCATAGAATCATTACTTGTAGAAACGGAATTTAAACGAAAACCTAGCAAGTTCATTCACTTCGGCCGGAAGAAAGAAGATCGATAACTTCTTCAATTCTCAACGAAAAAGGAAACAGTTTGCACCGAGAGTTAGAGCTCGACTAGGCGCACCTTTAAGCTGTTGGAGTCGTGGCTTGAAACAGCGCTAGACGGCGGCGCACCACGGAGCAGAGGTGGGCGGCGGCGATGGCGCGCGGCGGAGATTAACTCATGAGAGGGGGGAAAACACAGATCGGGGAGGGAAATATGGGAGCGTCGGCGGCCTTTTATAGCCCGCGGCAAGCTAGCACGCAGGCAGCTTGCTGGAGCTGCATGCGCGCGTTCTGTCGAGCGGTCGAGCGCCGGCGTAGAGATGGAAGGCGGCCGACCTGACCCCTTCAGCAGCGGTTGACCGGTGGGGCCCACAGGCCAGTCAGACCCCCCAATACAAAAGTTAATAATTCATTTAAAAATAGAAGATCAACCCCAAAAATCATGAAACTTTGTGGAGATGGTCAATGAATTATTCTGAACCCAATGGTGAACTCAAATCTTATGTTCAAAGAAGTTGGAAAAAAAATTTAAATTTAGATTTGAATTTGATTCAAATTTGTTAAGCGCCTCAAATAAAATAGCAAATGAGTTCCCAAAATCTTGAACTTTTGCAGGCAAGCTATTGAGAATATTAGGAGGCCAAGGAAAAATTTAGAGCCTCTAATTTGAATACTTTTGGCAGGGCCAATTAGTACTGCACTTTAAATTGCCCTAATAATCTTCATCCAAAAAAAATTCTAAAAAGTTGAAGAGGGGTGAATAGAATCATTCTAGAATTAGTGGTGATGTCCAGTACTCATGTTAATAAAATTTAACCATGAGTGCAAGAAAGGTTTGGGTGGTATAAATTTCATGTGTACCACTATATTGGATCTCTAATATAGTTCATCACACAACTCATGACTGAATTCACATGCCATAAAAGTGGGGTTTTACATTCCTCCCCCCTTAAATGAATCTCATCCCGAGATTACAAAAGGATGCAAGAGGAAAAAGATCTAACGAACATATGCCGCTGACAAGTTCGGATAGTTCGTTCTAAGATACCCCTCGCTTTCCCACGTGGCTTCTTCAGCACTGTGGTTGCTCCACAAGACCTTGTAGAAATGCAAGGTGTGGCTTCTTGTGGTGCGGGTCTTCTCATCGATGATCTGAGTGGGATGCTCGGAATAAGTGAGATCTGGTTGGAGAGCTTCCAAATCTTCTATACGGACATCAGCGGGAGTTTTAAGACACTTCCATAACTGGGAAATGTGGAATACATTTTGAACCCCTGAAAGTGACGACGGTAACTCCAATTGATATGCCACAGGTCCGCATCTTTTGATTATTGCGAACGGCCCAATAAAACGTGGAGCTAGCTTCCCTTTCACTCTGAATCGATGGATACCTTTCATAGGGGATACCTGGAGATAAACTTGATCCCCAACCTCGAAGTGAAGAGGTCGACGTAGTTTGTCCGCGTAGCTCTTCTGACGAGACTTAGTGGCTTTGAGATTTGTTTGAATAATGCGTACTTGCTCTTCGGCTTCTTTTATTAAGTCGATGTCATATACCACTCGTTCACCAGATTCGCACCAGTTCAAGGGTGTGCGACACTTCCGGCCATAAAGAGCTTCATATGGCGCCATCTGGATGCTAGCCTGGTACCTGTTGTTGTACGAAAATTCCGCCAATGGTAAATGATCATCCCAATTCCTACCATGGTGGATGGCACAGGCACGAAGCATATCCTCTAGCACTTGATTTACCCGTACGGTTTGTCCATCAGTCTGAGGATGATAAGCCGAGCTTCGAATCAGCTTGGTACCCAACGCATCGTGGAGGTGCTCCCAAAAGTGAGCGAAAAAAATAGACCCACGATCTGAAATGATAGTGCGGGGTACACCATGTAGACACACTATTCTGGAGATATAAAGCTTTGCATACCGCTTTACATCATACTTGACACTGACAGGTATGAAATGAGACGATTTGGTCAACCGGTCAATGATCACCCAAACTGAGTCGTGCTTATGGATAGTGGGAGCCAACCCATCAATGAAATCCATGCTAATATCCTGCCATTTCCATGTCAGTATGCTTAAAGGTTGAAGTTGTCCTGCTGCTTTCATATGGTCGGCCTTCACTCGCCGGCACGTATCACACTCAGATACGTATTTAGCTACTTCCCTCTTCATCCGAGTCCACCAAAACTTCTTTCTTAAATCTTGGTACATTTTTTTACTTCCTAGATTAATAGAATACTTGGATAAATGAGCTTCATCGTCACTTCGGAAATATTTCATCTCCCCCTTCTTCATTCTTTGCCGAATATGGGACATCCCCTTGTCCGCTTTCTGAGCTGCCATAATATCCTCTTTGATAGTAGGAATGAGAGCTAGGTTGTAGAGTGCCATATATGGAACCAAGTAGAGACTCGGTTCTTCTTCTCCTTCCATGGAGGTAATGGAAAGATTGTTGACATGGGACTTGCGACTCAGAGCATCTGCGACTACATTAGCTTTGCCTGGATGGTAGTGGATCTCAATCATATAGTCCTTGATCAACTCTAACCATCTTCGTTGTCGCATATTCAAATCCTTCTGAGTGCAAATGTATTTCAAGCTCTTGTGATCAGTGTAAAGGTGTACTAGATTACCCAGTAGATAGTGCCTCCACATCTTAAATGCCAGTACCACAGCAGCGAGCTCAAGATCATGAGTCGGGTAGTGCTGCTCATGATTCCGGAGCTGCCGTGATCCATAAGCGATCACTCATCTATCCTGCATTAACACACATCCCAAACCAATTCCCGATGCATCACAATACATGTCAAAAGATTTGGTCATGTCTGGTTGAGCTAATACTATTGCCGTTGTAAGGTGTTTCACCAATGCTTTGAAACCTGCCTCACATGCCTCAGTCCATAAATACTTCTGCCCTTTCTACAGAAGTTCGGTCATTGGTTTAGCTATCTTGGAGAAATTGGGTATAAACCTCCGGTAATATTCTGCTAAACCCAGGAAACTTCGAACTTCATGTACAGATTTTGGAGACTCCCATTTGAGGATTTGCTTGATCTTGCTAGGATCAACTGCAATCCCTTCTGCTGATATGATGTGCCCTAAAAATGGTACTTGGCTGATCCAGAATTCACACTTGCTGAACTTAGCATATAGCTGATGGTCCCGTAATCGTTGAAGCACGGTACGCAAGTGTTGAGCATGTTCTTCTTTCGATTTTGAATACACAAGTATGTTGTCAATAAAGACCATGACAAACTTGTCCAATTCGGGCATAAACACCGAGTTCATGAGATACATGAAATGAGTCGGTGTGTTGGTCAATCCGAGGGACATAACAAGGTACTCATACAGTCCATACATTGTTGAGAAGGTTGTCTAGGGTATATCTTCTGGTCGGATCCTAATATGATGATAACCAGAACGAAGATCCATCTTCGAAAATACCTTAGCACCCACCAATTGATCGAAGATAATATCAATGTGTGGCAGTGGATACTTGTTCTTCATGGTGACAGCATTAAGTGGACGATAGTCTACACACAGTCTCAAGGTCTTATCATTCTTCTCTACGAACAGTGCAGAACAACCCCATGGTGATGCTCTTGGATGAATGAAACCTTTGTTCTCAAGTTCAGTTAACTGCTCCTTAAGTTCTGCAAGTTCCTTGGGTGCCATCTTGTAGGGTGGTCTTGAGATTGGCACTATTCCAGGTGCAAGTTCAATCTTGAACTCTATATCTCTTTTTGGGGGCATACCAGGAAGATCTTCAGGAAACACGTCCGGGTATTCACATACTACTGGAATATCCTTAAGTTCCATAACCTCGGTATTGTGAGTAGATGGGTCCAATGGAATGATGTTCTCAAGATTGAGAACTTGGGGTTGATGGAGTGGAGAGTTTAGATAAATCTTTCGAGGAACGATATCAAGAATAGCACCATGGTATTGTAACCATGCCACTCCTAAGATGATATCTAGCTTTTGAGTCTCTAAGATAATGAAGGAGGTAGGATAGATGTTCCCATCTAGGTCGAGAGGTACCCTATGGACCATTTCATATGTTACTACCCTCCCTGCTGGAGTGCAAATCATATAAAGAGTTTTGGTGGAGATAACAGACAGCTGATTTTTAATGACAACAGATTTACTAATGGCATTGTGTGAAGCTCCGGAGTCAAAGAGTACAGCTACGGAATGATTGAATATAGTGAACGTGCCCGTGAGCACGGGCGCGCCTTCCGAAACGTCCTCGATGGCGAGGTGGTGGACGTTGCCGGGTCTGGTGGCTGGCTTCTTGAGTTGGTTGCGGGGTTGGTTGGCGCCCTGATAGGATGATTGCCCTCCGCCTTGTCGATTCTGAGGGCAGTCCTTGGCGAAGTGCCCCGTGCGCCCACACGTGAAACACGTGTACGGGGTTTGGCCAGTCTGAATGGGAGGACGAAATCCCGGTGCACGTGGTGGAGGTGGAAGTGCACGTGGGATCATCCCCTGTTGTTGCTGCGGTCGGGATCCAAAGTTGCTGAACTGGCGACCACTTAACATTGGTGGTCATGATGGCGGTTGCTACCTGTGGCCGGATGGTGATCGGTACACCATACGGTACTTCTGAGGAGCACCACCTCCGCTGCCCTGCGGATCACTCCTCTTCTTTTTTTCTGAGGACAGCTCGCGCGTAGCGTCCTCCTGCATGATAGCGGCATTGACAATGTCATTGAAGCTGCCGCAGTTGAACAGGACAAGCTTGTCCTTCATCTTGGGGTTCAAACCCCAGTAGAAGCATTCGCGCTTCCGATCTTCGGTATTCACTTGGTCCTGAGCGTATTGGGCCAAGTGGTTGAATGCTTTGGAGTACTCATATGCACTCCTTCCTCCTTGCCTTAGCTCCAAGAACTCTTGAAGCTTCCTTCTCATAATCCCAGGAGGGTTGTGGTAGGCGCGGAACGCCTCCCGGAATTTGGCCCAGCTTACAACATGGCCTGTGGGGCGTGCGGCAAGGTAATTGGCCCACCATGCACCGACAGACCCATGCAGTTGCTGTGCTGCAAACAGCGCCTTCTGCTGTTCGGTTACATCGAGTAAGCTGAACTTTCCTTCAATGGTGCGGAGCCAATTATCCGCATCCAACGGTTCATCGGCCTCTCTGAAGACCGGTGGATGTGTCTATGAGAAATCAGAGTAGGAACTCTGATATTGCTGACGTGGTCCATCATTCTGTTGTCCCCCTTGACGGGACGAGTGCTGCACCAGAGTCCGCAATAGCTCGGTTTGCTCGTTGCGCGAGCCGAGTACTGCAGCAAGAACCTCCGCGAGGTTCCTCGGAAGTGTGGGCGGAGGTGGTGGAGGTGGTTGCGTTTGAGGCGTATTCTACCCCGGGGGTGGTGTGTCACCCCCCTGCCCTCCACTTGAGCCTCCCACTTCTGGGGCTGCACGTGTACGCACCATGTTGCAATACAAAGATTCACACCATAAGTCTCATTGCCTTATGTTCATCCTTCCATATAAATAGTAATGCGGTAGGTAACAATAGATGATGCATAACATTCACATATATTTATAAAGCACAAACTTTATACAATCTATATTATCTTGGGCCCAAGTTCACAATAGAACTCCAAAAATAGACAGACTTCATTTAAAGAAGTCGTCTCATCTATGCTTGGGCACCACAAGTCGTCAGGTCCATGTCATCGTACCCAGACCTTGCTACTATTTAGAACAAGACTCGTAAAGTCACACAACACACGTGGTGTTTACTGCTCATCATTACACTCGGCCTAAAGTGATAAGTACATCAACACGGCCCTCTACTCATAAAACTCGATCTCCTGAGGATCTTCTACTTCTTCGTCATCCTCAGGATTAGGCGCCACTGGTATGGGTGCTGGAGCAGAAGATGATGCCTCGTTCAAAAGTGACGTCCTTTTGGCAATCATAGTTTGCCAATCCGTCTGTACCATAAACATCCCCCAGGCCTCGTTCTCCTGCTGAGCCTGCTCACAGATGGTCTTCCAGCTCTGAGCCTCCACTCTGGACTGATCCCGATCTGCAGTCACCGTGTCCAACTGGGTGTCCCGCTGGTGTCCATAGCGTAGGCTCGCCTCCAAGTCAATTTCCATCTCTAGAGTCTCCTGGCGAGATGCGGCTAAATCCATAACAGCGGCATGCCATTGATTCTCCCTAAGTTTCAAACGATGGTTGAGTCCATCATTTGCCCTCTCAAAGTGATTCGCTCGAATCATGACTTGCTTCAGATTGTCCGTCAATTCTTTTATGCATTCCCTTTGATTTCCCTTCTCGCGATGTGATGCGTATGCGTACACCGCTACGGCTGTTGCGGATGTTTCACCGTGCTCGCCCACCTCTGCAAGCAAGCGGGTTGCCCAGGCCTCAGAAGCCCTGCCGTTAACTGGAAAGAACTCATATGGAGTACCCACCAGATTACGGTAATGAAGTTTGCAAAACCTCCCTATGGCAATGCTTGCGGCGTAGCTCCATGTTTCCTCTAATATCAACCCTTTGATCTTGATGGAGTATGGAGCCCATCCAAGGTGTGGTGGACCAGCAGGTACATCGACGTAGATGGTGCAACTCCACATACCGTTTTCTTGGAACTTCTTGCCCCAATAGCTAGGCAACACCTGGTAGCCAAACTGGCAAAGCAACCTAACAAACACGTCTGGGAAACCGGCTTGCCCGGTGCACGTTGAGAACACCCATCCATTAGGCAACTGAATTCTTGGTGCTGCCATCTGTGGACAAACATACCCGGATGTCAATACACCGTATAAGTATTCAACTCAATCAACGATAATGATGGACAAAAGAAATTATCCATAATCAATTGATTCAGGCAATTCTGCAAACTGGAAATGATCACAGTTCTGGTTCAACTGACCTTCCTGTATTAACCCAAAAGTTTCATACAGGAAATGTCAGAATTAAAAGTTAAGTTGAATACAAAAGTGTAGTACACTTCAGAAACTTTCCAGATTGTACTCATACAGCTCTAGGCGAACTAATATGAGGAATCTATACAGGTTTTAAGTTGACTCAAGTTTTCTGGAAATTTTGACAGAACCTCTCCTATATATGGGCTTACTTCCACATTCTATACAGGTTTATCATGATAAGATAACGAGGTAATGATAAAATAAACATTGTATAACATCACGTTAAAAATCCATAAATAAAAGAGTGCCATCCTAAAAATTTTTGTTATACAGGTATCGCGCACAAATTCACAACCCTCTGCAAACCGTTCCATGTTCTGGACTGCAAGAACCAAGTTTGCAACAATTGGAATTAGGCATAGCTACACCCATATTTAGGTCAGGAGTGACAAATAAAGTTGATAGAGGACGTCCTAAGATTTCCAGAAATGTATATATGTGACCATGTCACTATTCTGAATTAAGAGCTATAACTATCCAAACTTAACAGTTGAGCTGACTGGTTTGCACCAGCCGTCCTGCAGCTCACTGTATTGACTTCCCAATTTGGTTTAACTCCGACCCAAATCAGGGAAAACCTCCCATAACAAACTTGGAAAAATCCTCCTAACCTTTCCACACATGTATCCCAACAAGGTAGTGGATTTTTCTACAGCAAGTTATGGCAAAAAAAAAAATACAGAGACTGGTACAATGGGAAGGTCATCTGGAGCAGTTACAATACACCCCTGATTTCAACAGATTATCAAGCTTTCCTGTCTTTATGGTCAACAGAAAAGTTGTAGAGATCTTCACGAGCTTTCCATCCATATATGATACCACTATACTATCTACTAAATAACCATGATTACAACCCGGCGAAGTCGAGCCAACTTCTGCCAGAAATCAAGAATCCTGATTCTATCTACTCTATCGAGTCGGAACCCCTTTTTGCGGAGTCCAAACCTACCAGCATCTGATATTTGGACTTCCCAAAACATTATGCATCCATTCTGTCGTTGGGGATGGTCTAGTATCATGTTTGATACTGACGGTAGTACGTAGCTCACCAAGGAAAATTCTATCCGGTATTTCCGGTCACGTCTATAGGTGGTTCCTATATCGTTCTCTCGCAAACGACTTCTACACGGTCATCTATCGTAGTTAATGCTGCAAAAGACAAACAATCCCCTTTCACACATTCACACCTCAAGGGCGGCACGGGGATACACGACAGGCAGTCACAATAATATATATGAAAATAAATGCATACGACTCTGGTGTGAGTCGTCCTCGAGCGAGGTCATGTCCCGAGGTACATGGCTGTAAATACGTCTGTACAGCAAAGACTCCCGTACGATCCGGCTTATACACGCTCGGGCATATGTGTTTTGCATGCTCCCATAGAACATGGATAGTTCTAGAGAGAGACATACTATCGGGTTATACACCACCCGACGGGGGCTCCCACTAACTTTGAAGCACGCTGGGGTACCGCGTGTCATAGGTTCTCAGAAACATTGACAGCTTCAGAGACTCCTATTAAGTTCCCGTGCCAAGCCACGGAAATTTCACATACCACTCCTCGTATGCTGAGCTTACCAAGATTGATCCGCTCTCGGTGGCGTACCTTACCTCTTACCTGACGTCGGGGCGTCGTTACAGAATATAATAACACATAGTTAGTTTACCACCTTTATACCTTATACTAATAATACTCCTTACAAAGGAATATAACTAATTCCTCACTCAAGTCCTAATTATTGAAAATATGTTCTTTTCAAGTACACTGTTCCCAACGATGCTCTGATACCATGTCTGTGAGGACCGGAATCCCGACATCCGAGGATCTCATTGGGTGGTGTCGTGCGATGCGACAACCAATAGTTTTACATGAATAGAACCTGAATAAGTACAAGACGAAGTCTTTTATTTATCTTACAGCGGAAGTTTTTACAATACTAGCGTAAGGAAAGAATATATATATATATATATATATATATATATATATATATATATATATATATCATAGCTACGCTCTCAGCACTAGCTATGCAAAAGCAAAGTAATCTATGCCTTGGATACTTCGCACTAGCAGCACTCAATTATGGCGGCGTGCAGGGTTCCCAATCGGCTGTACACCCTGGAGGGGTTGCAGTCTCATCATCAAACCCGTCATCAATTGTATAACCTGCAAAACTCGTTAACTGCAAACGTGAGCATAAGGCTCAGCAACACTAACCCATCTCACTAGACATATGCAAGGGGACACTAAACATGGGTGAGGTGAAGCGTAAATGACTTGCCTACCAGTGGATCCTTATAATCAAGTTCTAAGTAGCAAATGACGTTCTCCGAGCACGGCACATCATGGGCTCCACAATCAAACAAGAAACGCTTTACCGATGATATGACATGCACAGGGCACATAATGCTATTACAGCTAAAGTATGGGGAAATTGTAAACTTTTAATTGTACTATCTCTAAATCATACAAGGTTGCAAAGTAATTATAATTCAATACAATATGATTTTCTGACTTCTTTTTTATTTACTATGTCACGGCGCATTGAACAAGTGGTACTCTATTACTGTGAGGGACAGTGATTGCAATCAGGACACAACCAGAGAACACGACACATACGTCGTTCGGAAGTGTCAGCGAGCACACCTGTAGCTACATAACACTTCAGTACTAGGCGTATATGGCCACCTTTCACAAGACACTCAAATGCCGAACCGGTCGATCCGTCACGAGCAGGAGGTCCCTGCGTGGGGTGTACTCTGATGTGCCCACCAGCGGATTTACACCTTGCTGCCCTCAACCCACACCTATAAAACGAAACGGTATGCCTCGACACCCAAGTGACCAAGCTACGTCAGTTTATTGGATTCCATATGTCCATTATGTTGCCGGTACAAGTCAAGATTGTCCGAATGGGCCACATACAGACGGGCCTTAATCGACACAGGCAGGGCTATGCGACCGAGGCTCACTTCTCGCTGCTTCCTATCCATTCCCTGCCCGGTCTCCATTTCATTATATTATGCCATTTTCTATTTAAAAAATCATGTGAGATATGTCCTACATCTCTCGCGAGAAGATTCCAACTACTCGACTTCTACCAGATTTCCTATGCGTTAGCAAAGCAGTTACTACGGGTCAAACTGTAAGTCTTTCCAACTAATCTCTGGGATTTTTGGCCATGCAAGTGGAGTATCAAACACCCTATACTTAATGCACACATCAAACTTATGACGTAAGGTGATAAAGCCTGTAAAAACTCTGTAAAGCTTTTAAATGCAAATCGGGGCTTGCCTTGTTGCAGGTCAGAGTCTGAGTTAAAATCTGGAAGATGCTCTTCCAAGACTTCTGGCTCCTCCTCGACTTCGGTCACTATACGATATGCATATAACATGTATTTAAATGACTTTGAAAAATAATTATTACCAAGACCATAATTTAACCCATGGTGATCATTATATGATAGGGACCCTAATTGGCTTTGGAACTTCGATGGTAGATACTTGGGAATATGATCAAGGCTCTTGCAAAGAACAGGAGATGATCTTAGTAGATTGTGGTCTCCAAAATTTATGGCAAGCAATCAACTTCCAAAAATTCTAGAGAGGAAACTGTAGCCTGAACCTAGCTAACAGTTGATAATCAAGATAGAGGAAGTTGTCTGGGTTCTAAAAAAATTTGTTTCATAATTTTCTTAGCTTTGGTAATGTAGTTATTGAATTTCTAAATTGGCAATAATTTCTGGAATTATTTACATTTGAATTTTTGGCTTTTAAACAACTAGTCAGTTTGTAGCTGGATTAGGACTATGATATTAGGTCAAGTAAATCCAAGATTTTTATAGAAACTAGTACATGACCAAGGGAAGGTTCAGAATAAATTTGGGACATAATAAAGCAACCGAACATCTGTAAAAATTCAATAACAGAAAAGGGTAATTGAACCATACCGAGGTTTAAACATGTGCAATGGCTCCCAAACTTTTTTCTGGTTCTCAAGAAAAGGACACTAAATTTTATGTAAATTTTGGGGATTTTTCCAGTGGTTATCTTTTCTGGAAAAATTGCATTTGTGTTTGGAAAGATTATTTTCTACAGAATTTAACTTTGAGTTTCACAGAACCTAATTGGTATTGACAGAAACTAAAGCTCAAGGGCTTTCAAACAAAATTTGTTTGAAGATTTTTGGAGTAGTCTACAGAGAGATATTCAATTTACAAGTTTGAATAATTTTCTGGAATTATTTTAATAGCCCGTTGGCGCCAGAATTCAAATTTCAATCGGCGGGTCCTATGGGCCACGTGGCGCGCTCTGGTCAATGCAACACCGTGGTCCACAGAACTATTCGTGCACAGCCGCACGGGGTCCCTGCCGCACCGTGATCTCGCAGTCGCTGGCAGGTGGGACCCTATGGGTCGTCTTCTACCTCGAGCCAGTGCCCACGTGAGGCGGCGCCCGCGGCGGTGACTCGCCGGCGAGCTCGCCGCCGGCTAAACCGACGGGCCAAACTCGCTCAAACTCGCCGCCTGGGGGTTTTTGGGGTCGCTGAGCACGACGGTGAGGTCGGTGGGGCCAGAAACTCGCCAGAAGTGGTCGTGCGACGGTGATGGCGGCGGTGAGCACTCAGGCAACATGGAACTTGCTCCAGAGTAGCTCAAACCACTCAGGATCTTCTTCAAAACCTTCCTGGGATGATGCTGTTCAAGGAAATGGATGTGGAAGAGGAGAAAACCACCGGGAACTATGAGCTCGACAGTGAACCGAGGTTTCCTCACCGGCGGCGAGCAAAACTCGATTTCCTCAGCCGTTGCTTGATAACTTTTAGGGGTTTTTGCTCAGGTAGGAGCGCTAGGACCTATAGAAACTATCCCTAAGCAATTGCATAGAATCATTACTTGTGGAAACAGAATTTAAACGAAAACCTAGCGAGTTCATTCACTTCGGCCGGAAGAAAGAAGATCGATAACCTCTTCAATTCTCAACGAAAAAGGAAACGGTTTGCACTGAGAGTTAGAGCTCGATTAGGCGCACCTTTAAGCTGTTGGAGTCGTGGCTTGAAACGACTCAAGACGGCAGCGCACCACGGAGCAGAGGTGGGCGGCGGCGATGGCGCGCGGCGGAGATTAACTCGCAAGAGGGGGGAAAACACCGATCGGGGAGGGGAAATATGGGAGCGTTAGCACACTGGCAGCTCGCTGGAGCTGCATGCTCGCACGCTGTCGAGCGGTCGAGCGCCGGCGCAGAGATGGCAGGCGGCTGACCTGACCCCTTCAGCAGTGGCTGACCAGTGGGGCCCACAGGTCAGTCAGACCCCCCAATACAAAAGTTAATAATTCATTTAAAAATAGAAGATCAACCCCAAAAATCATGAAATTTTGTGGAGATGGTCAATGAGTTATTTTGAACCCAATGGTGAACTCAAATTTTATGTTCAAAGAAGTTGGAAAAAAAATTTAAATTTAGATTTGAAGTTGATTCAAATTTGTTAAGCGCCTCAAATAAAATAGCAAATGAGTTCCCAAAATCTTGAACTTTTGCAGGCAAGCTATTGAGAATATTAGGAGGTCAAGGAAAAATTTAGAGCCTCTAATTTGAATATTTTTGGCAGGGCCAATTAGTACTGCACTTTAAATTGCCCTAATAATATTCATCCAAAAAAAATTCTAAAAATTTGAAGAGGGGTGAATAGAATCATCCTAGAATTAGTGGTGATGTCCAATACTCATGTTAATAAAATTTAACCATGAGTGCAAGAAAGGTTTGGGTGGTATAAAGTTCATGTGTACCACTATATTGGATCTCTAATATAGTTGATCACACAACTCATGACTGAATTCACATGCCATAAAAGTGGGGTTTTACACATCTAGCCAAGACATTTGAGAAGAGACAGCTCGAACCCGTCCGCTGTGTTCAGGGTTTCCTAAGATAGCGGTAAGTTGGTCATTCTCCCTCTTCGGCTTGAAGAGACCCTTCTGTTGCTTTTCAATTACTTCTTTCATTTTATCCTCTACTTCATTCAAAGAGTCGAGCTTTTCAAGTTTGCCCTCGCTGGTCAGACCTGACCGAGCAAAGACCCAGCATTGGGTTCGCTCATCGCACCCTTCTAATGGGTGAGGATTGCCCTTACAGGTAATTTCATCTAATATCTTATTACATTTTTGGACTTTGGGGGCATATTTGGCAGACCCCAAGCAGTGATGGTATTTGTTCTTTTTTGCAAGCTCTGACCTAGTTGCACTTAGAGCTTTAGCATCAGGTGTGCTCTTTTGACGAACAAACTCTTGCCACTGAGCTTGTGTGATTTTTCCCATCTTCCTCGGGCTAGGGTCAGCCTTAACATAAGCATTCATTTCACTCTTTCAGCATCGAAACTTCTTGCCGCAAGAGACCAATGTTGCTTTCTTTACAGCTTCTTCTGTGCCTTTCGGGAACTTGAATTGTTTCTTTATCTTTTCCCACAACTCATTCTTGGTCTACCCGGGTAATTTCCTTCAATTCTCGGTTGTGATCGGCACAACCTCCCTAACAAGAAAACCGCATGCATTACGGTACTTGGTAACTGAATCCAGTGGTTCTTGGGGAAGCCCACCTGGACCGACCCTTGTTATGTACATGATGCAGTCCAATGGACCCTTATTGGGACCTCGTTGCCCTCGTTTCCGCTTGAGTGAAGCTGAGGATTCACCATTGGAGAACCTTCTGCGGTTTTAGGAGCTGATGTCACCTCATTGTCTTCGCGATTAATCTAGGTAGAAAAATATTATAAGACTTTGTATACTTGACAACCAACATTAACTTGAACTATTGAAGTTAAGATTCGTGATCCATACCTCGTCGGCAGGATCATATTCCGGGTCTAGATCCACATAAGTCTTTTTAATATTTATATTCGGAAAAGGATCCGATGGACTGTGATAGGAGCCTGAACTGCTCGAGTCAGTAAACTCCATATTGTCTTCTTTGTTGTTACTACCAGGACCTGTCTTCTTAGGGCTTTTCATGCTAGATCTAATAAGACAAAAAATATAATAAATGACATATTAACTCTACATGAAGTGTTGCATGAAGAAAAATATGGATTCATTCTAGGATTTGATAAGGCATTCTAGGGTTTAAGGCGACTGACCAAAAGGTTCCTATACATTGCGAGGGTGACAAGCATGTTAAAGTTGTTCACCAGCAGTGGCAATTTTTATCTTTTAATTCTAAATGTGCTAGCTTCATTCAGAGTAGCTGCAGACGAGAAGAGACACTCTTTTTCAGCGATCATCTCTACAACCGTGGGATTTGCACGGTAAAAAAAAGATAAAAGACCCACATTTTCAAACGAATCAGGAATCCAGAAACATTCGCCAAAATCTAATCCCGTTGTGCCCGGCCGCACCAAATGGGCTCATCATGGCAGCAGGTTCAGCCATCATGAAAAGCATTACGTACCCCGCATATGATGGCACCAAGGATTTCTGGGATTGTCAATTGTCCTGGCTGTTTAGAAAACAGGATAGGGAAGTCGGCGCCTCCTATAGTGATAAACTTGGTGAGTTCTAGAGGTTGACGAGGTTTAGGTGACTTGATCAAGTCTGGGCATATGAAACCTTTGGTGGAATATTTCTGATAGGATGGGATTAACCAGGTCGAGGGGTTGGGGGCTTATTTTTGAAATCCCCCTTCATGTGACTCCAAATCCTATATGGATTGTAACTCAATTCGTACTAGGGCTAGGACTGGTTCCTATACT
The DNA here is from genome assembly GCA_036927565.1 of Tuctoria greenei. NCBI lineage: Eukaryota > Viridiplantae > Streptophyta > Magnoliopsida > Poales > Poaceae > Tuctoria > Tuctoria greenei. The sequence goes on from JAYESD010000010.1 coordinate 28,641,990, forward strand.
GTATCTGACTCCTAACTCTATTCAGAGTAGGACTCTACTAATATCGTTAAGGACGAAATCTGCTTTATCTAGAACAATCATATACCCCTAGACTGGTGTTTCCGCAACTTTGTCCAATGAACAAGTTCGACTCCTCTACTGGGTGCACCAGATACCCAGACCATCCAACAAAAATGAAGTCCCAATATATCTAGTTTGATACAAATGGTGCTAACAAATCATAAATGGGTACATAAACTTTGTTCCTGTGAAATGCCTTAATATTAAGCTGAGTTCAATAATGGGATACATAATTGTTTTGACGCGTGCAATCCTTCTATAATTCTTCACATCATCATGATTGGATAAGCTATTCAATAAACAAACTCATAGTCATATAACTGCTACACTATCAGCAAGAATTATTCAACATAGTAATATATCATTCTCTAAAGGATAAGATACATATATGTTTATTGTACGTGTTCATGTATTTCAATTTGACCATTGTACTAAAAAATGCAAATCGTAGCCACTAATTTCGTTCAATTGTGCCAATATGGCCATTATCATCACAATCCTACGTATTTGAGTGACACATCATATGTTTGGCATCCAACACCGCTAGAAGATGGACACACCTACTTCCAATAGAGTTCTCATTGCAGTTACCCCCTCAACCTAACTCATTTTGTGTATCGAGTGTGAGTCACCATGAATATTCCAGTTCATTACGTATTCGAATTCCGGTTAGGTGAGGACATTGGGTTGCTGGAACTGCTGGTGCGTAGAATTGATAGAAGTACACCGACAACCCAAGGATGCCTACCCATCGAACCCTAACCAAAGATGCCATCGAACTTGACAGTTTTTCGAATTCCACCGAACCCTAACCAAGGATGCCTACAATTTTCCAATTCCCGAACCCTAACCAAGGATATGCAAGGTGGCGGCGAGGGCGGGGAGTGAGGCGACACGGCGAAGGAGGATGGAAGGTCGAAGGGTTTAGGGTTTACCTTGAAGCTCGGTGGCGACGGCAATGGCTTCGCTCGGCGTACCTGGAAGTGACGAGGGCGAAGCTCGACGGTGACGGCGAAGCTCGGCGACGGCGAAGCTCGACGGCGTAACTGGAACTGACGAGGGCGAACACTTGGCGGAAAACAAAATTTTTGCAGCCTAACGGCGTCTAAGTGTTTCTCCCGGGTTAGGTTTTTCCATCACTGCCGAGGGGTATATATAGACTCCCATTTTCTCAGGCGGATTTTAAGTACCGACCTCCTGAGAAGATTGTTACCTCTGGCGGGTTTTACTTACCAACCGCCTAAGAAGATACAATTATCTCAGGCGATTGGTTAGTAACACCCATATGAGATAAATTTCTTTTGCAGACTGAATGGGAAGATGGTTACTACCCCCTGACAATCTCCTTCTCTGAGGACTATCCCTTGGTGCCTCCAAGATGCGCCTTTCTAATTGGGTTCTTCCGCCCAAATGTCCATTGTTCGGGAGCACTCTACATTGGGATTCTTGATCAAGAGACTGTAAGGTAGACCTATTTTGTTCATGTAATGATTACTTATAATTGTTGTCGAACTTATTTGAACTGGTTTCTTATTTTGCTTAAATTATATTTTGTAGGGGTGGTGCAGTGCTTTTACAATCAAAACTATAGTACTTGAAGTTCAGCGTTTGCTGCATCAGCCAAATGTGCCTGATGTTGAAAATGATTGCTATAATCTACATATCAAGGTTAGATGACACTTTGACTTAGTGACCAGTGTAGGTTATTCATTCCTCCTTCGACATTTGTTAATTTAAATAATGTCAATATTTTCAGGATCCAGCAGAATATATTAGACGTGTTTGGGAGCAAGCAGGACAGTACAATTTTGATTGATCGATGGGAGCTTCATCGTCAATCTACAATGAATGTAGCATGATTTTTGTTCTCAGTGTGTAAAGAAATTATCTTTGAACAATTGTAAAGCCTCTAATGGTGTATTATCACAATTAAACCAGCCTCACTGGTGATCGAGCATTTCCTATAATGCATTGCTGTACTAGTATCCCATCATCTGTGTTTTTTTCCTGATACAATTTTCCCTGCAATGACTACATACGGTTGTGATAATTGCAACGACTACATCCCTGTAATTTCAATGAAAACCGCTTGTGATAATTGAACAACTACATACGGTTATCAAACAATAACCGCCACTAAAAATACATGATCTTCTCAGGCCGTTGTTAATTAAGAACCGTCTGTGAAGTTCATTACATTACAGGCGGTTATTAATTAAGAACCGCCTATGAAGATCATGTATTTACACAGGCGGTTGTTTCTTAAAATCCGCTTGTGAAGTTCATTGCATCACAGGCGGTTCTTAATTAAGAACCGTCTGTGAAGATCATGTATTTACCCAGACGGTTGTTCTTGAAAATCCGCCTGTGTTGTTCTTCATCACAGACGGTTATTATATCATTCGTAATCACAGTCGCATATTTTTAAGGACCGCCTATGTTTGAAAATTTGAGGCGCCTGTAAAAATGCTTTTTGTAGTAGTGTTCGCTGAAAAATGTAATCAAGCAAGGTTGAACATCAATAAAGAGATTGCAGTGGTCGCATGGTTGTTATCTCTAAATGATCTCCATGTTCTCTCAGCAACACCGTGAGAGCCATTGTCTCATCCCGGGCGGCAACTTCCGTGAAAACCTGCACCACACACACACGCTGCACCGGACGATGTTGCACCTGCAACACCAATGGTCATCGCACGGTGGACCCGTAACACACGCATGACATGCACGTCTGAGACAGACCTTGTGGCGTGGTTTATTCCAACAGTTGGTAACGGCAGCGACCGGGTAGCAAGAAGCGGATGGTAATGATTATAGTTGTCACTGTGCTCTACGACCCTGAACAATTTAATAAAGCAAGGCTTGACCATAAATAAAGAGATGGCAGTGCCTGCAAACTAGCTTGTTCTACAAACAGAACATGCATATCAAAGCCAGACACTCAACCCGTACAACGTGGAGTCTATAAACAAGTTCCGCTGTATCCGCAGCCTTAGGAACCACCACCATGCGTGCTTGACACACACACGTGCACCATGATCTGCTCGTTTTTTCAGCAACACCGCGAGAGCCATTCACTCATCCCTGACGTCGTGGCAACTTCAATGAAAACCTGTGCCATGCAAACACGCTGCACCAGAAGGTGTCGCACCTGCAGCACCAATGGTCGTTGGGTGGTGCACCCGTGGCAGACACATGCCAAGCACATCCGAGACAGACCTTGTGGCGTGGTTTATTCCAACAGTGTTAATAGTGGTAGAAACTCATCGTTACCGAGATCGTGCGTGTCGTCAGACAGCAGCCCGGGTAGCAAGAAGCAGATGTAATCGGCATGTGCTCCAAGTGCATTCTATACTGCATGGTGTTCAAGAAGTTGTTCCACATCTGCTACAAATGCAAGCAGCCCAGCCTCATGGACGCTCTCGACGCTGCGGCTGCAATGGACAAGAAGTGTGGCCAATGCAACTGAAGGGGAGATGAGCGCACTGCCACTCTCGCTCATTGGATGCTCATACGGATGGCCGCTCAGTGGGAGAGTGAGCGCCATTGGATCTTCCACTGGGCAGAGGGTCTATTCAGTTTGGTAGTAAAGTCTAAGCTAAGTTTCATTTACGCTACATGGTTATGTTTCAGTACGTACATCAGGTGGTTCTTGTTATGATAATGGTTTTAGTTGTCACCGCGCCCTCTTTCACTGGACAATGTAATCGATCAAGGGTTGAACATAAACAAGCAGATGACAGTGCTCTAAAAACAGAATGTGCAGATCATGGCCACACACTCAATCTGTAAGATGTTGAAATAATGACCTCCGTTCTATCTGCTGCCTTAGGAACCGGCCACCATGTATGGTTCATACATGCACATGTGCAATGATCTGCATATTCGACTCAAAGACACAGCGAGAGTCATTCGCTCATTCTGGACATTTCAGCACTTTCTGTAAAAATTGGCATCGCACCAACATGATGCACCGGATAATGTCGCACCCGCAGCACCAATGGTCATTGCGTGGTGTGCCCATGACACATACACAACACGCACACCAGTGTCAGACCTGGTGGCAAGGTTTATTACAACAGGTGGTATCGGCGGTGACTCGTCATCGCCGTGCTCGTGCAAGGCATCAGACAGCAGCCCAGGTAGGCCAAGTCTCCAACACCGTCCCCCCATACATTGGCTGCAGCTGGCGACAAGATAGTGGTCCAGCAGGCAGCTGGGCCTGTCGACTCTCTGCTGGCTATGGAAGACCTGCAAACTGGAAGCTACCAACGCCTATTTTATGATCCTGACCCGGTCTGGATGTTTGGCAGACTCGGAAAGGAACCTGACTACATTCCTTCTTTGGTCGTGGTCGACCCAATGCTCGAGGAAGTCACAGCTTGGCCGGGGACGGTGGGCCCGAAGCCAAACGCGTGCCTACCTGTGGCACATGTGTCTGGGCCCCATGGGCTGGACGCCTTGTCTGGTGATGCAGCCAAGCAGGCTGCGCCCAGCTGGTGTGGAGGCCATGCACACTCCAACTCTAAGTGCATCGCCGCTGCCTGGACCGGACGGCCGGGATGTATCTATGAAGCTCTTCAAGACTACTCAAGCTCTGCTGGATGCACCACCCTCGGTCCCACCTAAAAGGGGCCGCCGTAAGAAAGATACTACGCCCAGCATGGGGCCCCTCGTCATAGTGCTCGACAGGCGGCTTGCCCCTCGATGATCCCTGTATTGCAGCATGCACAACACCGCCTCATGCGCCTCTTCGACGCTTTGGCGTCACCATCTGCGGTTGAGTTCGATAAGCTCAAGGCCACCTTTGCAAAACCACTTACAGAAGAGACCATTGGTGTGATTCGTGAAGTGCTTCAGCTTGACCATGCACCGCTAAAGGCTGCCACTGATGACTTGGCGGTAGAGGAGGCTGTGGTCGGTTCTTGAGGATGATCACGACTGACGGTCGACCACGAGTGTTGCCTCAATGTTAGCTATGTGTTCCTTGTTCAGTGCTCCGTACCCGTTGTCGTGCTGGTTGGTTAGGCGTCTCAACTGCTTCTTTGTTGCTTTCATGTCTGTGTGTCGTGACGAGCGTTTGGAGGCAACCTGTACCAGTGTGTCCACCAAGATACGGTGGGTAGTCTTAATGCTGATGTCTGTTTGCTGCCGTGTGTGCTTCACTGGACTCCTGTCTTCATCTCTTGCCTGTCTGACGAGGTGGTTGATGGACCGGGCATGGCCGATCATCATTGTTTCATATGGATCACAAGCGATTTAGCCTTCTGTCTTGGAATGTTCGAGTTCTCAATCAGCCAGCGAGGAGTTTGGTGGTGCAACAACTGATTCAGTCGGCAACCCCAATGATTGTTGGCCTGCAGGAGACCAAATTAGCTACAATCTCGCCGTTGCTTCAACGTGAGATCTTGGGCCCAAGCCTCTCTGGCATGGAATTTCTCCCAGCCATTGGCACCCGAGGGGGCATCCTAATAGCATTGGACTCCACTTATGTTTCTGTCTTGGGCACACACAGAGGGCGATACTGCTTCTCAGTTATGGTTCGATTAATTGGTCTTCAGGACATCTTCAAGCTGACAGTAGTTTATGGCCCTTGTGATGACGCCGACAAGGCAGAATTTCTGGAGGAGCTGAGCCAGGCTAAACCAACTTCCGGCACTTCATGGCTGTGCGCTGGTGACTTTAATATCATTTATCAAGCAAGTGATAAGAACGATGCAAATATCAACCGCAGAATTATGGGGTCATTCCGGCGTACCATTGACAGATGTGAGCTATTGGAGTTTGCGTTGCAGAATCGGCGCTTCACCTGGAGCAATGAAAGGGAAAACCCCACTCTTATCCGCCTGAATCGGGTATTTTGTAACAAAGAATGGGATATGGTTTACTCTGATCTCTGCCTTAGCCCCTTGTCATCATCGCTATCTGATAATTGCCCCATTCTTCTTGGTCACCAGCAAAGGCCTTGGAAACAGGCTACGTTCCATTTTGAAACTTTCTGGACCCGTGTTCCTGGCTTCCTGGAGGTGGTCACTGAAGCATGGAATGCTGCACCTATGCAGTCCTCACCTCTTGCTACTTTCCACTGTCGACTCAAGGCAGCATCAAGGGCCTTACGAAAATGGAGCAAATCAATCTTCAGCAAAGCTAGGATCCAATTAGCAATGATCAATGAAGTAATCCTTCACCTTGACGCTGCCCAGGAAAGCCGCTTGCTCTCGGCTGCTGAACTGAGCTTACGCCGTGAGCTGAAGTCTAGAATTCTGGGACTAGCTGCCATTGAGAGGGCTTGACGCAAGCAAGCTTCTCGGTTGACTTGGCTCAAATCCGGCGACGCGTGCACCAGGTTTTTTCACCTTAAGGCGAATGCCAGATCTTGCAAATTGTTTATACCTCGGCTCAGACAGGAGGATCAAGGGCTCGTCACCACCCATGATGAAATGGCGGACATAATGTATCAGCACTTTCAGACTACGTTGGGAACACGGGTTCAGCGTTCACTGACTTTTCGGTGGGAGGAGCTCCAAGTCCCTGCACTTAACGAACATGAGATTGACAAGGAGTTCTCTGTAGACGAGATTAAATACGCTCTTCTGGACATGCCGTTGGAAAAGGCCCCTGGTCCAGACGGATTTACTGTGGATTTTTATAGATGCTGCTGGGACATCATCAAGTCTGACCTAATTGCGGCATTTCAGTACTTGTTTCAGCTTCGAGGTGGCTCGTTATGGAGACTCAATGGAGCTCTGATTACACTCCTGCCCAAAACAGACAGCAGAATGGCCTAGTGAGTTCAGACCAATAAGTCTAATTCACTCATTTGCTAAATTGGTTACCAAAGTGCTAGCTCGCCGCCTTCAGGTTCATATGCATTACCTGGTTGATTCAGCGCAGAGTGCTTTCATACCAGATCGATGCATACACGGTAATTTTCTCTATGTCAGAAATGTGGCGCGCCTCTACCACAGGAAACAGAGACCGATCCTCGTGTTTAAATTTGATATATCGAAGGCTTTCGACTCTATCTCCTGGGAATACATGATTGAGATGTTGCAATGGAGGGGGTTCCCGAGCCGATGGATCAGTTGGCTTTGTCTTCTCTGGTCCACTTCTTCATCGGCAGTAAAGCTTAATGGCAGTTTTGGTGAATGGATCAAGCACCGATGCGGGCTTCGTCAGGGCGACCCTATCTCGCCGTATTTATTCATTTTGGGCATCGATCTCTTACAGCAGGTGTTCGAGGCTGCGACTAGGGAAGGATATCTCACCCCTCTTGCAGAAAGTGCCGCAAAGAGCAGGGTCTCGTTTTATGCTGATGATGTGATTGTCTTTGTCAATGCAAACAATCCAGATGTGGCAAATGTGTTGAAAATCATGGAGTGCTTTGGTTCCTCTACGGGTCTTCATGTGAACATGTCTAAGAGCTTGGTTTCTCCCATCCGGTGTGATAGTATTGATCTGTCGGAGGCTCTGACGGAGTTTGGCGGACAGGTTTCAGCCCTCACGGTGACTTATCTGGGTCTCCCTCTATCGACTGACAGGCTCTCCATGACTCAATTACAACATATGCTTGATCGGGCACAAGGGCGCTTAGCTGGTTGGCAGAGCGGGTTATTGTCTATGGCGGGGTGACGAGAATTGGTACGGTCAGTCCTCAGTTCCATTCCTATCTATGCCATGACGATGCTTCAACCGCCCAAGAGGTTCATCTCTACTCTGGACAAAATACGACGCTGATTCTTATGGGCCGGGTCGCAAATCCCGACTGGAGCTAAATGTATGGTGCATTGGCCAAGTTTTGCAGGCCCGTTGACAGGGGCGGACTGGGACTACTTGATCTGAACCGCTTCAGTCGAGCCTTAAGACTTCTCTGGTTATGGCATCGATGGCGTTCCCCTTCGAAGCTCTGGATTGGAATGGACTTGCCTGTAGACTCTACCGATAAAAACCTCATTGCTGCTGCCACCAGAGTGACGGTTCGGAATGGGCGCAACACAAAATTTTGGTCGGACAATTGGAGACTCGGCCGGCCATTAGCATCAGACTTCTCAGACCTTCGTCGCTGGAGCAGGAGGAAAAAGAGTACGGTTGCTAATGCATTACAAAATCAAAATTGGCTACATGATCTGTTACCCATCCCAACGATGGCTCTATGGCCACAGATTGCTGCTCTTTGGGAGCTTCTACAGGAGGTTGAGCTGGTTGATGATCCGCAGCAGTGTGATCAGATAGTTTGGACCTTCACAACGAATGGCATCTATTCTGATCGCTCTGCCTGCAATATGCAGTTTGAGGGCTCTATGAGATCGTGGTACCCGGCAGCGATCTGGCACGTCTGGGCGCCACCAAAGTGCAAGTGCTTTGCTTGGCTCATGGTGCAAGATCGATTGTGGTCTGCAGCTCAACTGCAGCAGAGGGGGTGGCGCAATCAATACTTATGCACACTCTGCTTCAGGAATGTCGAGACTTCCCTACACCTGTTCATGGAGTGTCCAGTTTCAAGATTAATTTGGGCATCGGTTGCACGTCGATTTGGCATGCCATCTCTTAGCCCGAATACCTGGTCACCAACGAATGAACTAGGTGGCTGGTTCCAATGTCTGTGAGGTCAGGGACCGAGGAAGCGTGTTCGGGGTATCCGGACTATTGCTTTGCTTGTCTGCTGGATAATTTGGGGTGAGTGGAACAGACGAGTCTTCGACCAGGCCGAGAGATCAGTACCCCAGCTACTACGCGACATCTCGGAGGCAATACGGCAGTGGTCAATGGCAGGAGCGATGGACCTGAGATCTAATTTACTCTTTTTATAAGTTTTAAGTTGCAGAATGCATAGGTGGACCGAGGGAGTCAATGTAGTGATTATCAGTGTTGGTAGGTTGTGTGCACCACCGTGCACGGACGTGCCTTAATCTTGTAAATGTACTCTATTTCTTTTTATTAACGAACGCCGGCCTTGGCCTGGATCTTTTTAAGAAAAAGCAGCCCGGGTAGCAAGAAGCAGATGGTAATCGGCGCATGCTCCCATTGCATATTGTACTACAAGGTGTCCAAGAAGGTGTTCCCCACCTGCTTCAACTGCCACTCCCGCTTGGTGGATGCTCATACGGATGGATGCTCAATTGGAGAGTAACTGTCGTTGGATCTTCCACTGGACAGAGTGTCTATATATTGTTTGGTAGTAATGTCTAAGCTAAGTTTCCTTTATGCGTCGTGGTTGTTATATTTTAGTTTGGGCATCAGGTGATTCTTGCTATGGCAATGGTTTTAGTTGTCACTGTGCTCTATTTCACTGAGCAATTTAATAAAGCAAGGGTTGAACATCAACAAAGAGATGGCAGTGCTGCCAAACAAGCTTTTTCTACAAACAGAACGTGCAGATCATAGCCACACACACTCAACCCATAGAATGTTGAGGCTATAAATGATCTCCGCTGTATCCGCAGCCTTAGCACTACTACAAAATGTATTTTCGCAGGCGCCACAAATTTTCTTTTACAGGCGGACTGTAAAAAAATCCGTCTGTGCTGTAAAATGCTTCAAAAATCGCCTGTGATAATCATATATCACATGCGGTTTGTAACTAAAAACCGTTTGTGAAAAAATATGGATTATCCCATGCGATTGGTGGTACAAACCGCCTGTGATAATAGACAATATCACAGGCGGTTGGTGATATAAACCACCTGCAAAAATACTGCCGAAGCCCATTCAGGTCTTCGACCAATCAGCGCTCTTCACTCAGATCCACACATCACTGTTTGTCCGTCTCCCTCCTCAATAATACATCAACCACCCGTCTCCTTCCCAAACCAGAAGAGTCGAAAATCCCCAATCTCTCTCGACTTCAAGGTCTGCCTCTCTACGCGCGCCTCCGCTTCGCCCTGGCCCTACCGAAAATCGCCGCTCCCGCCAGCGCTAGAGGCAAGACGCCGCCGCGGCAGTAGGGGCAGCGGCCGCGTCCTCCTCCAGTGCCCATCCAGACTAGCAGACGAACGAACAGAGAGGGTGGGAGCCTACTGGTGGACGACGAGCGGATGCAGATCTGCTTCTTCGATGGCGAGCGGATGCGGGCATGCTGGTGATGGCGGGGCGGTTGGCGTGCAATGAGGTCTGCGCCCGATGGCCAGCAGATGTGGCGCGAGCTGGCGGAGGCAGGGAGGCCGACACGGCCGATGACGCCACCTTCGACGACTTCGGCAAGCCAATCGTCTACAACGGGTACAACGGCAAGGACTCGAGACTCGTCGTTCAGGTTCGTTCGCCTAGGTTCCAGAACATCGGCCTCTCCGATTGAAGCGACTAGATCTGACCCACCACCCGTTGCCTGCGCAGGTGCTCGGGGAGAGGAACAGCGGCGGCGTCTGAGGCATAGAGGTCGCGACATCAGCATGTACACGTCCTGGCCGGCGAACAAGGTGTTGTACATCAAGCCGTCGGCCAACATGCTGACACACAACAAGGTGTTGTCCCTGTAGAAGAAGCCGGGCTCAACAAACTCTATGGCCCTCCTAGTGGCAGCTGTTGTATTAGTCGTAATAGAACTTCAGCTTGTGCTTCCAGATTAAGTTTGATGGTCTGCACTTTGTATTACAGATTCCAGTGTAACCGCCTGGTCTATAATGTATTGCATGGTCAAATCATTATTTTATATTTTGCAATGTTTCTTCGTAGCCCCCAACAGAGCATGTTGTCAGCCACGAACACGGTGCACCGCCTGTGATAATACTATGCAAGTTCAGTTCCTTATTTTTACAGACGGTTTTTAATTAAAAAATGCCTGTGAAAATGCACTTTTACAGGAGGTTTGTAATTGAAAACCGTCTGTGATAATGTATTTTTAAAAACCGCATGTGATAATGCATTTTTACAGGCAGATTTTCCTGCTGCCTGTGATAATCGCTTATTTTCACAGTCTTTTTGTCACAGACGATTTTTAAAACAACCAGCGATAATATGTTTAGAGCTGTTTGTAAAAATATTTTTTGTAGTAGTGTAGGAACAGCCACAACGTGTGCTTCAGACATGTACATGCACCATAATCTGCACGTTCTCTCAGCACTAACACGAGAGCCATTCACTCATCCTGGACATTGTGGGGCAACATCCGTGAAAACCTGCGGCACACACACATGGTAAACCGGATGATGTTGCACCTGCAGCACCAATAGTCACCACACGGTGCGCCCGTGACACAGGCATGAGATGCATGCCCGAGAGAGACCTTGCTGTATGGTTTATTCCTACATTTGGTAACGGCAGCGACTCGTTGCCACCGAGCTCGTGCCTGTTGTCAGACAGCATGCCCGGCTACCAATAAGCAGATTGTAATTTGCATGTGCTCCCAGTGCATGTTCTACTGCATGGTGTCCTAGAAAATATTCCCACCTGCTTCGAATGCAAGCAGCCCAACCTCATCAAGGCCCTCGACACTGCCCCTGCCACAGACAAGATGAATGGCCAACGCGGGTGAAGGGGAGATAAGCGCACTGCCACTCCCGCTCATTGGATGCTCATAAGGATGGCCGCTCAGTGGGAGAGTGATGGCCTTTGGATCTTCCACTGGGCAGAGGGTCTTATATAGTTTGGTAGTAAAGTCTAAGCTAAGTTTCATTTGTGTCCATGGTTGTTATGTTTTAGTTAGACATCAGGTGGTTCTTGTTGTGGTAATGGTTTTAGTCGTCACTGTTCCCTCTTTCACTGAACAATGTAATCAATTAAGTGTTGAGCATCGATAAATAGATGACAGTGATCTACAAATAGAACGTGCAGAACATGACCACACACTCAATCCGTACGATGTTGAAATAACAAGCTCCACTCTATCCGCTGGTTTAGGAACCAGCAACCTTGCATGCTTCATACATGCACATGCCATGATCTGCACGTTCTACTCAACAACACCGCGAGCTCGTTCTGGATGTTGTGGCACCTTCCGTGGAAACCTGCACCACACACACGCTGCACCGGAGATGTCGCACCTGCAGAACCAATGGTCATCGCATTGTGCGCCCGTGACGAACACATGACATGCATGCCCGATATATAACTTATGGCATTGTTTATTCCAACAGGTGGTAATGGCACCGACTTGTCCACTACAAGAAACTATTAAAAGGGCATTGGCCATATAGACGTCAGTTGTCTACTAAAACCGACATCTATAATTTATATTCGCCAGTGAACCATCAGCTTTAGCTGATGCCCTTTAGTCGATGCGTTTAACTGCTAAAGCCATCGGTCCCGACGCACATAAGAGGTAAGGCCGTCGGTTTCAGCGCCCGACAGCTTCAATACCGTAAAGACGTCGGCCTACAATCCAACACACATAATAGATTAAAGCCATCGGTCACCTGCTACACCCACTACTACAAAAAGCATTTTTACAGGCGCCTCAAATTTTCAAAAACAGGCGGTCCTTAAAAAATATGCAACTGTGATGTCGAATGATACAATAACCGCCTGTGATGAATGAACAACATAGGCGGATTTTAAAGAACAACCGTCTAGGTAAATACATGATCTTCATAGGCGGTTCTTAATTAAGAACCGCCTGTAATGCAATGAACTTCACAGACGGATTTTAAGAAACAACCGCCTGGGTAAATACATGATCTTCATAGGCGGTTCTTAATTAATAACCGCCTGTAATGTAATGAACTTCACAGACGGTTCTTAATTAACAATGGTCTGAGAAGATCATGTATTTTCAGTGGCGGTCATTGTTTAAGAACTGTATGTAGTTGTTCAATTATCACAAGCGGTTTTCATTGAAATTACAAGGATGTAGTCGTTGCAATTATCACAACCGTATGTAGTCGTTGCAGGGAAAATTGTATCAGGAAAAAAAACACAGATGAGCGGATACTAGTAATGCATTATAGGAAATGCTCGATCACCAATGAGGCTGGCTTAATTGTGATAATACACTGTCGGTACCCTAAAAACCATACACCCCCTGAGGTTACAAAGATCTCAAGGGAAGGACATCTACTCAAATTGAAGACCCTCGGGGGCCCACTCGCCAGACGTAACCGGACCCGCTTCTCCAACATGGTTAGCCCCTAGGTTGCCACGTGTACTGTCAGACCAGAGCTATTACCCGCAAGGGTGAAGCTCCGGGCTAGGTACTGAAACGGCACCTCCGGAGGTAACCCCTGACCGAGAGAAGCTCCGGACCTGACACGTGCCAAGCCACCCCGGAGCTTCCCGCTTCTCCCAGCAAGCTCCGGAGCTGCCACGTGTCCATACGTCGGAGTCGGCCGCTTCAAACCCCCGGGAGACGTTGTAATGGCTCCGGATCTCCAAAGGACAGCCGCGGACTTCAAGACCCGATTAATTATCATTAATTCCATGTTAATGATATTTAATCGGACGATCTTAACACGTGTAACGGCACTGTCGGAGCCGTTACAGGGTTATTAACAACAATTAATCTCGTGTATCAATACTAATAACCGCCAGGGCCACATGTCGGGCCAGGCTGACTTGTAACGGTTTGTCCTTGTAATATAAAAGGACAAACCGACGATACACGGGGGAGGACTCTCGAACACTCTGAGGCTGACAAGTTAATACAACACATACACACCCGTGGAGTAGGGTATTACGCTCAGGCGGCCCGAACCACGTAAACCACTGTGTCACTTGTGTCCAATCGCATTTCACCTTATTGAGTCTCCGCGCGCCCAAACCGAACCACAAACTCCTTCAACACTTTCGTAGTGTCAGGGGATCCGCCGACTCCAACAGTCGACAGTTGGCGCGCCAGGAAGGGGCGCCTGAGATCTTCAAGAATGGTGAATTCTGCGGCTGGATCATCCAACGGGCAACCTGCTGTTCAAGCTGTCGGAGGCAATCCCTCCAACATGCAGCCACCGGCAGGAGCCTCAGTTCCAGCAGGAGTCACACTCCCACCACCACCATCTTCTCCGGTAAGACATGCCGGACGACATGATGGTGCACCGGCGTCACATTCTGCGCCGGCAAGTCGTGACAACCCAGAACACACGCTCCATGCAGCGCGTGCTCTCCTCCAGCGACCACCACCTCCGAATGCATCTCAAGGTGCCATGGAGCAATGGAGAGCTGATGTTGAGCATTTGGTCGCAGCAGCGGCCGAACGCCTCAACAACCAGGGTCCACCTCCTTCAGGGCGGGCCCCGTCGCAGCGACGAACGTTGTCTGGAAGACTTGGTCCACATGTCTCCAACAACCGGAGAAGAGCTGCGTCACAGCAAGTGACGTCGTTGCCCTCTGGGGCACGACGCACCCATACCGCATCTCGGCTTTCGACACATGACCTCCGGGCGGAGCTTGATCGCCGATACCGCCAACAGGATGGCCGTGTCCACATCGAGCGAGCTCGAGAAAGACGAGAGGCTCAAGACCTTTCTACTCTGGAAGGAGTAGGAGGAGGCTGTTCCGCCCTAGCCATGCACCTGCGCATGGTTAGATGGCCACAGAAGTTCCGGCCACACTTGCCGGAAAAATTCGACGGGACTGTCAATCCTGTAGAATTTCTACAGATATACTCCACTGCGATCTTAGCAGCTGGAGGAAACGAGGCCGTAATGGCCAATTACTTTCCAGTGGCTTTAACTGGGACCGCCAGGTCCTGGTTTATGAGCCTTCCACCCAACTCTATTGACAGTTGGGAGGAATTGTGCCGCCAGTTCACCGCCAATTTCGGGAGTTCATACACCCGTCCGGGCACTGAACTGGACCTTTTTGCGGTCGTGCAAAAAGGAGGAGAATCTTTGCGGTCATTCATCCAGAGATTTTCTCAGGTACGTAACACAATCCCTTCTATCTCAAGCGCTTCTGTCATTGTGGCATTCAGACAGGGTGTACGAGACAAGAAGATGTTGGAGAAGCTGGCGATCAAAGAGATCACCAGCGTCACGGAGCTCTTCAGCCTGGCTGACAAATGTGCCAGAGCTGCGGAGGGCCGTGAAATGCACTCCAAACCAACCCTGGAGGATCATAAAAAATCTAAAAAATCCTCCAAAGAAGAAGCCGCTACCTCCGGGAGTGGCAAGAAGAAAAAGAAGACCAACGGCAAGAAGAAGCCGTCGGACGGCACATCCAACGTTGCAGCCACTGCAACTCCTGGTGGCCGGGGGCCACGCCCCGAGAAGCGACCTCGACCGTCTTCTGAAGACGGTGGCAAATCCAAGATGTGGTGCCCCATTCACAAAACGGGCAGCCACAGATTGGAGGACTGTCGGGAGGTCCAAAACCTTGCCGAGCGCTACATCAAGCGTCGGGAAGGGTCTCCTTTCCGACAGAGGGAAGGGAAACAAAAGGTCGATGAAGCTCCGGCTGAAGAGGAGTTAGGGTTTCAGGACCCCAAAAAGGTCTTGAAAGCCGTCTACACCTCCGTCGACGATGACTCCGACGTCTCCGACAACGAGCGTCGAAAAACCATGAACACCATCTTTGGTGGATCATGGGACATCACCTCTCGTCGTGTCATCAAGACTATGCGACGGGATATGGCTGCTGTAGCTCCTACAGCTAGACCGGAGCCACATCGAAAGTGGATGGACACACCCATCACTTTTGAAGCTTCGGACTGTCCTCAAAGCATGGTCGGAGCTGGCCAATTACCTTTGATGGTATCTCCCACCATCAACAACATCCAGCTCCATCATGTCCTGGTAGACGGAGGTTCGGGGCTTAACCTCATCAGCTTTGAAGCTTTCACTAAGCTCCAGCTCTGACCTTCGGACCTCCAGCCCTCTCGACCTTTCTCCGGAGTAGGTCCGGGGGCCATCACTCCACTCGGAGCTATTACTCTCCCCGTTACCTTCGGGACTCGGGAGAAGTATCGCACCGAGAAGTTGATCTTCGACGTCGCTCAGATCAACTTACCATTCAACGCCATCTTGGGTAGACCTGCCTTGTACAAATTCATGGCAGCTGCTCATTATGGATACCTGGTGTTGAAAATGCCAACACCAGTAGGCGTCCTCCGGATCCGCGGAGATCGCACTGCCGGAGTAACTGCTCTGGAGGAACTCCACGCACTCACCACAGCGCAAGAAGAGGACTCCAGACAGAAGCAAGCTCCACAACCTCCGAGCATTCGTCAACGAGGCTCGACCTCTGCACCTCGTGTGCAGCCAAGCGGCGACACCGACATTCCCGTCAAAGTCGTCCAAATTGGTTCCGATGTCACTCAAACTACCTGCATATCGGGTGGCTTGAACGACAAATAGGAACTCGCGCTCATCACTTTCCTCCGGGCTAATGTTGAAGTGTTTGCTTGGCAACCGTCACAAATGCCTGGGATCCCCAGGGAAGTGATTGAGCACAATCTGAAGATTTACCCCGACGCTCGGCCTGTGCATCAGAAACCTCGGAAGCAATCTGTAGAGCAACAGAACTTCATCCGACAAGAAGTGAAGAAGTTGCTCGAAGCCGGATTCATCCGAGAAGTCTACCATCCAAAATGGCTGGCAAACCCAGTCGTTGTGCCTAAGGCCGGCGGGAAACTTCGGATGTGCATCGACTACACCACACTGAATAAGGCATGTCCAAAAGATCCATTCCCACTACCTAGAATAGATCAGATAGTGGATTCCACCTCCGGGTGTGAGTTACTGTGTTTTCTAGACGCATATTCTGGATATCATCAAATCAGGATGTCTAGGGAAGATGAAGAACATACTTCATTCATCACAGTGGATGGATTGTATTGTTACACAGCCATGCCTTTTGGTCTCAAGAATGCAGCTTCAACTTTTGTACGAGCTATGTACAAAACTTTCGAAGAACTCATCAGAGACATAGTGGAAGTGTATGTCGATGACATCGTGGTCAAAGTCAAAAACAAGGAATCCCTCTTGGACACCTTGCAGGCTGTCTTCGATAAGCTGCTGGCCACCCGCACGAAGCTAAATCCAGACAAGTGCGTCTTCGGAGTTAGTTCCGGAAAGCTTCTTGGTTTCCTGGTAAGTCACCGGGGCATAGAGGCTAATCCGGCGAAGATAAAAGCCATTGAAGACATGCGGCCACCAACCCGCATCAAAGACGTCCAAAAATTAACTGGATGTCTAGCAGCCCTCAGCCGGTTCATTTGAAGACTGGCGGAAAGGGCACTCCCCTTCTTCAAGTTACTGAGGAAGTCCGGACCATTCCAATGGTTTGAAGAAGCAGAGAAGGCATTCCAGGAGCTGAAACAGTTCCTCACCACCCTACCAGTCTTGGTAGCTCCGAACCCCGGTGAGCCTTTATTGCTTTACATTTCAGCTGCTGACGAAGTTGTCAGTATGGTTCTGGTTGCGGAGAGACCGGAACTACCCAATACTCAGGAATCCAGATCCCTTCGGGAGGATCCGGAGGTTCCTGAAAGCGGGTCTGGGTCCCAGCTCCCAGACTTGAACCCACAAGAAGCCACTTCAGAGGACCCTGATTCCTCCGAGAGGATCCAGGTCATTCCTGAAGAAGCTCCGGGTTCCTCCAACCAGAACCCGGAGGTCCCCGAAGATAGTCCGGACCCCTCCAAGAGGGTCCGGATCAATGAAGAGGAAGCTCCGGACCCCTCCGGGAGGGTCCGGACCATTCAATGCCCAGTATACTTCATCAGTGAAGTGTTACATGATGCCAAGACTCGATACCTAGAGGTGCATAAGCTGCTTTATGCAGTTCTTATTGCCTCAAGGAAGCTTCGACACTATTTCCAAGCTCACAAAGTCTCGGTGGTAACCTCATATCCACTTCGAGCGATCCTGCATAATCCCAATTCAACTGGGAATATTGCAAAGTGGGCAGCGGAACTGGCTGAATTCGACCTCGAATTCATTCCAAGACAAGCAATCAAGAGTCAAGCGTTGGCAGACTTCGTGGCAGAATGGACTCCCTCTCCATTAAACCCTGGGGGCCCCAGCGAGCAGAAGACGGAACCACAAGTTCCAGCCTTCACTAAGCCTCACTGGACCCTTTACTTCGACGGCTCCATGCAGAAGCAGGGAGCCGGAGCTGGAATCCTTCTCCTCGCACCAACCGGGGAGAAGGTGAAATACATGGTGCACCTTGACTTCAAGGCAACCAACAACATGGCAGAGTACGAAGCACTCATCTATGGATTAAAGGTGGCACTATCATATGGTGTCGAGCAGTTGCTGGTCAAAGGAGATTCACAACTTGTCATCAAACAGGTGAAGGGTGAATGCTCCTGCAATAACCTCCAGCTGGCTGCTTATCTCCTTGAAGTCCAGAGGCTTCAAAAGGACTTCGAAGTCCTAGACCTTCACCATGTTCAGCGTGCTCACAACGCTGAAGCTGACGAACTCTCGACCAAGGCGTCAACCGGAGCTCCGGCTCCTGACGGAACCTTTGTCCGGAGGTTGTCAAAACCCACAGTTCAGCCTACCGAACTGAACGAAGGGGGCGAGATCAGCATCCCGAAGCTGACGGTCCCGATGGCCCTGTTACCATGGCAGCCATCAAGGGTCGTAGGTGCTGCCGGAAGCTCCGAGCAACCCAGCACGCAAGACTCAAATGCTCAAGTCAGTTCCGATGCATGGATCTCGGAGATCCGGAACTACTTGAAAGACAACATCCTTCCTGACGATGATGTATCCGCTGACCGGGTAGTCAGATTGGCTAAAAGATACACGTTGGTAGAAGGGGATCTCTACCGGCGCGGTGCCAACGGCATCCTAATGCGGTGCATCACAAGGGAAGAAGGCTGCGAGCTCCTCGCAGAAATCCATGGAGGTGAGTGTGGGAACCACGCGTCTTCCCGCACGCTAGTCGGAAAAGCCTTTCGGCACGGCTTCTACTGGCCTACAGCGCTCCAGGATGCCACTGAGCTAGTGAAGAAATGCAAAGCATGCCAATTTCATGCAAAGCAAATTCATACACCTGCTCAGTCCTTACAAATGATACCTCCTACATGGCCTTTCGCTGTGTGGGGGATGGACATCTTGGGACCCTTCCCAAGAGCCGTCGGAGGTTACAAGTTCCTGTATGTCGCCATCGACAAGTTTACCAAGTGGCCGGAAGCTACTCCTGTTGTGACGATCAACAAACAATCTGCAATCAATTTTCTACAATCTATCGTGAGCAGATTCGGAGTCCCAAATAAGATCATCACTAATAATGGGACTCAGTTCACAAGCTCCGCATTTCAAGGATATTGCGAAGACCTCGGCATACAAGTTTGCTACGCTTCCGTAGCTCATCCTGCCAGCAATGGGCAAGCCGAGAGAGCAAACGCAGAGATCCTTAAAGGACTCAAAACGCGCACTTATGAGCGTTTGAAAAAGCACGGAGCCAATTGGATCGAAGAGCTTCCGCCCACTCTATGGGCCAACAGGACTTCTCCAAGTTGGGCAACCGGAGAAACACCCTTCTTCCTGGTGTACGGAGCTGAAGCGATCCTTCCTCCGGAAATCACCTTGGGTTCCCTCCGAGTCCGGACCTTCGACGAAGCCGCGCAGGACCAGCTCCGGCGTGAAGACCTAGACCTCCTCGAGGAGGGAAGGTGCCAAGCAGCTGTTCGGAATGCCCGATACCGCCAAGCTCTACGGCGTTATCACCAGCGGCATGTACACAACCGACAGCTCGAGGAAGGCGATCTGGTGCTACGGAGAATACTATCCAGAGAAGGGCAAAACAAACTTTCTCCTGGCTGGGAAGGGCCCTTCCGAGTGATCAAAGTATCCCGTCCCGGAAGCGTTCGCTTGGCTACTGAGGATGGGACACCTCTCCCAAATCCTTGGAACATCGAGCACCTCCGTAAGTTCTACACTTAATTCCACGGAGGTGAGTCTTAAGTAACTTGAAATGTATGTTATAGAGTCATTGTACAGAGTCGGGTAGTTCCTCCGGGAGAGCGGCCGGATCTTTCCCGAAAGGTTTGGAGAGCTCATGCAACACTTGATACAGTCTCTGGACTAGAAGTGTGGCTAACTACCCAGGGTCAAACGAGAAACCAAACACACTTAGCTCGGTTCCGTACCCTAAGAGTGTACTTGTTTCCCCTGTACCCCGGACCTATAATGAAAGACATCTTCATGTGAAATAGACTCCACGTGCATTCATTTTTGCATAGGCTCGACATTTTTATTTTTCTCTTTCTTGTCTATAACAGAAGCGTGCAATTCTTAAGAAGTTCTAGTTTAACCGGTTTATGTACGATTTGAGTTGAATTGTCGGATTTTTTAGATTTAAATGCCGTCTGTGGCCAACTCGCCTGAAAGCCGCCAAGCCATTCTAGGGCCGGAGTGCGCTATCGACTTAGCCTGGTCAAGCACCCTAAGTACGCCACTCTACCTACATCCCGGCAGGCCAAAGTAAGGTGGGTCCATGGACAATCGGATCTAAAAGAAAAGACAATTCATCCAATCGTACTAAAAATCGTGTTCAACTTGAAATTCTCTTGAGAACCGTAAGCCGCGACGAAGTTATAGATAAGGAACGAATTTTACTGTTTTTCTTGGCTTAAGTGTGCAGGAAAAATGAACCCAAAGTTGAGGGAGAAAAACCGGAGCTAACCAAGCTCCGACTCCCACCAGGGCGTCAACCGTCGGAGTTGACTTAAAGATGGTGAGAAGACTCTACCACTAGAGTCCGTTGCCAACAAACCAGGCGTGGCAAGGGTCATTGCCGGAGCTACTAAGCTCCGACACCTTGGAGTATTAACTATCGACGCTCAACGTGTTGGTAGAGGCTATTGCCGGAGCTACTAAGCTCCGACGATGGACAGTGCCGGAGCCTCTAAGCTCCGACTACTTCAAGGGACCTTCACTATCGAAAACTTCGGACTTAAATTATACGAGTTCGAAGCAAATTCGTCTTCAACAAAACTCAACATCCTTTTGGTACATGTCCACAATCAAATTATGCACATCTACCAGGGGGCCAAGTGAAGACAAAGATGTTGAAGACAAAAAAAAAATGAAATTCACGAAAAATTGAGGATTTCATTTCATCAGAAGACCAGAGATTACATCTGGAGACAAGGGATTACAAAATTGAGGAAGAAGAAAAGATACAAGTAAAGGCTAAGAGAGACAGTCCTAGACCCTATGGAAGAATTCGGCGACCTTCTGGGCGACCTCCGACACGCTGGCTCGGGTAGCTTCGCCTTCTCCTTCGACGGGGCCTTCGAGCACCGGGTCCAGAGAGAATCGAGGGTTCCGGCTAGTGTAACACGTCAACACATACTCTGTGATGTTCCTAGCCAGGGATTGCCCCTCGACCTCCAGCTGGTCCGCGATGACGTCGCCCACCTTGGAGAGCTTGCTGCCTGCAGCGCTCAACGCTTGCAACGCAAGGTCCGGCTCCGGCTCCGGATCGTCCGGGAGCACGGGGCTGAAACCCATCGGCGCCAGTGCATCTTCGGCCTTGCTCAGGAACTCCCAAATTCGCAGGGAGTCCGTCTTCCTCAGGCCCTTCATCTCTTCCAAGGACCTCCGGGCCGCCGCCAGCTCCGAATTCTCGCGGGAGAGACGCTCAACTTCTTTGGCGTTTTGCTGAATCTTCGCAGCAACCCGCTTCTCAAGTCTTTCGAGCTCCTCCTCCCGGAGGTGGATCTTGTTCCGGCGGTCGACCAGGTCTTTCTCCCTAGCCTCTATTTTCTTCTCCCGGGCAACAAGGGCACACTCGTACTCGTAGAGTTCTTGCCCCCGCACCCAGGTCTTCTCCTCTTCCTCGAGGCAGCGCTCTTCCAATTTTTTAGTGCGCTCTTCGATACCCTTGTCCGCCAGAGCTGTCTTCTCGGCGAGCTCTTCTTCACGTCGCAAGACGTCATCCCGTAGCTCCAGGAGTTTTTGCTCCTCATCCTCGAGCCGCTTTTCCCTTCCCTCAAGTGCCTCTCGGCGCTTGATGAGTGCGGTGCTGATGGCCTCGAGTTGATCAAACCGAGCGTTGGCCGCGTCGTTAGCAGCCTTAGCTTGGTCATGGTACTCCCAGGATTGGGCGTCGAGGTTGTGAGTCATGCTCTCCCTCTCGTCCAGCAGCTCACCCCAGAGCTCCAGGCGGACCTTCTCCCGCCTGATCCATTCCTTGTCATCCACAATCCTCGACTGCGCCAGCTTGGTCTCGAATTGGAGTCGATTACGCCACCTCCTAAGGGTTTGGCGCTCCTCTTCAAGAGCCTCGCTGTCGTGGAAGAAGGCTAGTTGGACTTGACGTAGACTGGAGCAAGCGTTGTCGATGGACATCGACAGCGGGATGGGCTCCGGACCTTCTGGGGTCTCCTCCGCTGGTTCCAGCGGGTCTTCACTTGCAAAAATTGGGTCCCACTCTACAAGAGCGGAACCCCGAGCTTCCAAAGCACTGGGGCACTCCTCCGGGATGGCCTCAGTTGCCACCGAAGAAGGTCCCGCCACCAAGCCTTCATTTGCCCCCTCAGGCTGGGGGCCGGCGACTTCGTTCAGGCACTCTGGCTCCGCCACGGGTACCATCGACGTCGTCACCTCCGCTGGCTCCGGCCGGGACACTCCTTCTGAGGGAGGCTCAAGCTCCCTCGCCTCTTCGACCACTGGCTCTGCGGCCGGCGCCTCCACAACTACCGGCTCTGCAGCCGGCGCTCCAATAGTTACCGGCTCTGCGACCGGAGCTTCAGAAGTAACCGGCTCAATTGCCGGAACCACTTCAACTCCCGGCTCGCATGCCGGGGCTTCAGCTACCTCCGGCTCAACCGCCGGGGCTTCAGCATTTTCCGGCTCTGAAGCCGGGACCGCTACTTCCTCCGACTCAATAGCCGGAGCTTCTACTTCTGCAGCACCAGGACCCGGAGCTCCAACCTCCGGAACGGGTGCCGCTGGCGCATCTTCAATCCCGTGGTCCGGCGCTACCACGGGAACATCTGGAGACGAGTCGAGGTCCATGACCACGACAGCCGGCGCCGGAGCTGTCGCAGCCTCCGCTTGGGGCGGCACCGGAGCTGGAGCAGAAGCCCCCGCAGCCTCAGACACTGGGGCCGAGGGCGGAGCTTCACTCCCCTTCTTGGGAACGCTGCAGATAAAGAATGAAGAAATTGAGCAAACAGATGCTATAATTGAAAGTTAATTGAGGTAAGCAAGAAAAATTACCTTGGGAGGCTCACGCACCAGCTTGCGCGGAACCTCTTTCCCGGACGTTCCGGGCTGGCCACAGTCGGCGTAGGAGCTCCGGGAGGACTCCCAGGACTTGCCGTGGCCGCGGGCGTTTCCCGGGTCGGAGCTCCCCTTGATCGGGAGGAACTCCTGGACTTGGAGGCCCTCGCCGCTTCTCGTACCGGAGTCGCCTGCCCGGAGCTGGCACCTCCGGAGGGACCCACCACGGGGACAGCCGCACTCCGGGAGGATCCCACCGCCGGAACCGTAGCGCTCCGAAAAGACCCCACCACGGGGACAGCTGCCACGGCGGCGGAAGATCTTCCTTCCTGAGGATGTGGAACTGGGGGGGAAGTAACAAGCCCGACGGACCTTCCGTCAGCATGTCGCAGCTTCCTCTTCCGGCTCTCCGGCTCCTCCGCCAGCTCCTTGCCCTTGCCAGTGACCTCAGTTCTCGGCTGAGAGACAGGGGCGGAGCCGCCTTCCGACAACCCGGGGATCGCCAACCGGGCGGTCGGTCTTCTCTCGACGACGCCAAGGTCGTCAAGCGCGGGCATCTTCCGCCGGAGCTCTCTGCTGAACTCAACTTCCACGTCCACGGTCAAGTACTCTCCGTCAACATCGATGCCGTGCTGGAATTTCTTGAGGTGAAACTCCAAGGACTTCCCCACCATGTTGGACTTCAACCCGGTCTCAACCCGGTCCTCGTCCATCACGCTGTTGAGGGCCCAGGCGAGCTTCTCCCTCCTCTTCAGCGGCGCCCACCTGTTGGACAGGAAGTTGCAGAACACCGCCTGGGGAGTCAATCCTCCCTCCACACATTGGCGGATCCTGGACAGGACGGGGTCGAAAGCTGCCGCCAGCACCGGAACTTCGCTCCACACCGACGTATCAATGCCGGGCAGACCGTCTGGCAACTCCAACCGCTCGTGCTCCTCCACCCGGACAACTACCCAATCTTTCTTCCAGTCATCCCACTTCCCGGAAGGGAATGACCGGAGGTACTTGAACGGGCACTTCTTGCGCTTCACAAAGTAGTAGAAGCCAAGGTACTCGTCGCTTCGGCCGGTGGTTTGGACGGTGAAGAAGGTTCGGAAAAGCTCGATGCAGGGAGGAATGCCCACCCACATCTCGCAGAAGTGGACAAAGATGGACACAAGGAGGATGGAGTGAGGGCCAAGGTGGTATAGCTGCAGACCATAGAAGTCCAGCAGCATCAATAAGAAGGAAGAAAACGGTGGGATCAGCCCCACCATGGCGTACGATGAAAAGTACACCATCTCGCCGGAGTGCTCCTTTTTAAAGGGAAGCTCTCCGCCGGCGCGGACCGAACGGTTGAAGAAGTCCGACGACCACCCCATGAGGGCTCGGACCTTCTTCAGATCGCTCTCCGTCTTCAAACGACTCTCACGCAGACCCAACTCCATCGCAGCACAGCTAGGCAAGAGAAGAGGAGCAAAGCACGAGTTGGGAGTTTGAGCGCAAGAACAGATGGAAAGCGTAAAGAACTCCCGACTGTGCGCTTTCCTTCTTAAGTAAGCCCTCGCAACGCTTGGATGGAAACTGCAGGGGAGTCAAGGATACTACTCAAGAATTCAACCCAGCCGATGACAAGAGGGCCCGGGACCACCCCGACGATCAAGTCGAGGTTCTTACCCAGGCGAACAGTTGTCATCACGAGGCGGGAAACCTAAAGGCGGCGGACTGACAAGGCGCGCGGAACCGATACGGTTTTCGTATCGGGAACCGGCGACCTTCAATTGCGAGAGATCCGCACGTCAAAGATCTTATCTGCCACCTGAGGTGCGCCATGCGTCGGGACTTAACCGTAAAGCCCCGCCAAAGGCACCTCCGAAGACCTTTGAAAACCCAGTTCAAGAGTCGCAAATGTGGACCCACCTCCGGCGGAATGACTTCATCCCGTTGGCCTTCCCCGGAGGTAGGTCCAGGGGGCCACTGTCGGTACCCTAAAAACCATACACCCCCTGAGGTTACAAAGATCTCAAGGGAAGGACATCTACTCAAATTGAAGACCCTCGGGGGCCCACTCGCCAGACGTAACCGGACCCGCTTCTCCAACATGGTTAGCCCCTAGGTTGCCACGTGTACTGTCAGACCAGAGCTATTACCCGCAAGGGTGAAGCTCTGGGCTAGGTACTGAAACGGCACCTCCGGAGGTAACCCCTGACCGAGAGAAGCTCCGGACCTGACACGTGCCAAGCCACCCCGGAGCTTCCCGCTTCTCCCAGCAAGCTCCGGAGCTGCCACGTGTCCATACGTCGGAGCCGGCCGCTTCAAACCCCCGGGAGACGTTGTAATGGCTCCGGATCTCCAAAGGACAGCCGCGGACTTCAAGACCCGATTAATTATCATTAATTCCATGTTAATGATATTTAATCGGACGATCTTAACACCTGTAACGGCACTGTCGGATCCGTTACAGGGTTATTAACAACAATTAATCTCGTGTATCAATACTAATAACCGCCATGGCCACATGTCGGGCCAGGCTGACTTGTAACGGTTTGTCCTTGTACTATAAAAGGACAAACCGACGATACACGGGGGAGGACTCTCGAACACTCTGAGGCTGACAAGTTAATACAACACATACACACCCGTGGAGTAGGGTATTACGCTCAGGCGGCCCGAACCACGTAAACCACTGTGTCACTTGTGTCCAATCGCATTTCACCTTATTGAGTCTCCGCGCGCCCAAACCGAACCACAAACTCCTTCAACACTTTCGTAGTGTCAGGGGATCTGCCGACTCCAACAGTCGACATACACCATTAGAGGCTTTACAATTGTTCAAAGATAATTTCTTTACACACTGAGAACAAAAATCATGCTACATTCATTGTAGATCGACGATGAAGCTCCCATCGATCAATCTAAATTGTATCGTCCTGCTTGCTCCCGAACACGTCTCTTATATTCCGCTGGATCCTGAAAATATTGACATTATTTAAATTAACAAATGTTGAAGGAGGAATGAATAACCTACATTGGTCACTAAGTCAAAGTGTCATCTAACCTTGATAAGTAGATTATAACAATCATTTTCAACATCAGGCACATTTGGCTGATGCAGCAAACGCTGAACTTCAAGTAGTATAGTTTTGATTGTAAAAGCACTGCACCACCCCTACGAAATATAATTTAAGCAATATAAGAAACCAGTTCAAATAAGTTCGACAACAATTATAAATAATAATTACATGAACAAAATAGGTCTATCTTACAGTCTGTTGATCAAGAATCCCGATGCAGAGTGCTCCCAAACGATGGACATTTGGGTGGAAGAACCCAATTGGAAAGGCGCATCTTGGAGGCACCAAGGGATAGTCCTCAGAGAAGGAGACTGTCAGGGGGTAGTAACCATCTTCCCATTTAGTCTGCAAAAGAAATTTATTAATAGGAGGACGATGGTTAAACTCATATTGTGCTTGTTCTTCATGACTTACCCCTTCTTTACCGGGGACGATGCACTGCCACTTCAATAAATCTCCTGATTCAGGCTTCGCAGAGAAACCATATGCCAAGAAATTGAAAATACTAAAAACAAACAAGATGGAAAAACAAACTACAGTTAAGTTCATCAGTCCATTATAGATACATATGTATATACAACCATGCGACCGGTGTGCCATATGTACATACATGGGGATGGTTCTTGCGCCATGCCAAGTGCTCCTCTTTCAATTGGCTACACGCCCGAGACATCATATCTGAAAGACCAAACTTCCAAACTTCCAAATTATTGAGTCCAAACGCATATGTACACAAATGCAAAAGGACGCAATCCATATACCAACATTGTTCTAAGTTGATTTCAAAAGATACAAATATATAAAATATATATCATCTCGCATTGCTATATACATTTTTTCCAGCATTGACATCTTCACGCATATAGGGTTTCAAATTCTTTTTAATGCTTCTCTCTACGCGCTTGATGTTTTCTAGTTCGGTGAAAAGGTACATCTCTTCATACTGATTATATTCCTCTTCATTATCTCCCACATTCTCAACCCCAACAATATTTTGCTTTCCAAAAACAACTACGTGCAACTTCTCAGTTTCTGGATCTTGAACATAAAAAACTTGTGTAACATTATCGGCGAGAACCCACAGGTCATCTTTGTAACCCACTTTATTCAAGTCTACCAGTGTCAGCCCGTAATCGTCCACTTTCAAACCATCAGGATGTTTGACCCATTGGCACTTAAATACGGGCATTACCATTCTTTCGCCATAATCGAGTTCCCATATTTCCTCTATGAACCCAAAATATGTGGTCTTCTGCCCTTGTAAATCATAAGCCTCAATACGAACACCACTATTTTGTGCAACACTCTTACCGTCTTTTTCTTTAGTGTAAAATGTGTAACCATTGATGTCATATGCTTGCCATGATGTTACCAAAGCAGATGGGCCAGAAGCTAACTTCTTCATTGTTGCCTCTTCTATAGTGTTTCCGTATGATATATTTTTGTCCATTAACCATTCAGTGAAACATCTTCTATGCTCTTTCATGATTCAGTCCTCTGTGTCGTCTTGGTTTTTATCACGAAGCTCAATTTGGTGTTCCTCAATGTACGGCTCAGCTATTGCGAGCTGTTGTAGTACACCAAAATGTGCACGGTGTACATTCTTGTAATCTTGAACAATAAAAGTTTTCTTACCCACTTTGCCTCTCCTACGTAGTCTACCCTCATGTACCGGTATAGGCACACCTATCGATTTTCCATCTTTGATGTAATCAGCGCAACCATCAATCACTTCTTCAGTGGTGTATCCTTCCATAATTGAACCCTCTTGATGAGCATGGTTCCGCACAGAACCTTTTAATACTCCTAAATATCTCTCCAACGAAAACATATGATGTAAATATAGTGGCCCCAATGCTTTTATCTGATCAACAAGATTTATGATTAGGTGTACTTGCATATCAAGAAAGGATGGTGGGAAACACATCTCAAGCTTGCACATTGTCTCGACGATGTATGTTTTCAGATAGTCTAAATCTTCACGTGCTATCACCTTTTGTGATACTGCATTGAAGAAGTAACACAAACGTGTAATGACAACTTCTATATGCTCAGGTTTGATTACTCTTATTGCAATGGCAAGGAAAACTGTCATCATCATGTGACAGTCGTGAGAATTATAACCGAATAAAGACAAGTCTTTCATTGATACTAGTTTGCAGATATTGGATGAGAAACTCGTGGGCACTTTGATCCCACGCAAGCATTCGCAAATTGTTTTTTTCTCTTCTAGCGTCAAGTTGTAGCTGGCTGGGGGAAGGTAATGCTTCCTGTTCGCCTTTTCTACTAGATGAAGCTCTGGTCTCAAATCAAGATTTAATAGGTCCATACGTGAATTTAATCCATCCTTTGTTTTCCTCGGCATGTCCAGCAAGGTCCCAATGATGTTGTCAAATACATTCTTTGTAACGTGCATCAAATCAATACTATGGCAAAATTCCAGATTCTTCCAATACGGAAGATACTTGAAAAAAATTGATTGTTTCTTGAAATCCATGTCAGTTGTATCATCCGAAGATGTACTTTTCTTTCTCTTAATTCCTTTTCTATTTTTTCCCTTACCGAAAGCAATATGAATGTTCTTGACCATTTCAAACACAAGTTTTCCACTCTAAGGTTTCAGTGCAATAACTTTTTCAATTTTGTTATCAAATTGTTCTTTCATCTTCCTATACTTGTGTGTATCTGTCAAGAATCGTCGATGTCTCATGTACACCGTCTTTCTGGATTAAGTGAGGTATAGAAATCCAGTTCTATCCACGCACCTAACACAACCTTTCTTCCCTTTCATTTGTCCCGATAATGTAAACAGTCCGGGATAATCATGCACGGTAACAAATATCATTGCTCTTAGCGTGAAATACTCCCGCTTGTACTCATACCATGTACGTACCCCTTCATTCCACAATTTCGCCATATCTTCCATTAAAGGTTCCAAGAACACATCAATTTCGATGCTGGGTTTTTTCGGACCTTGGATAAGAACAGATAATAAGATATATTTCCTTTTGTGACACAACCACGTCGGTAGGTTGTACATCGTTAAGACCACGGGCCATGTGCTGTGTATGCTCCTTTTTTCACCAAACGGATTCATTCCATCTGTACCCAAGGCAAACCTCACATTTCTGATTTCCTTCGCAAATTCTGGATACTGAATATCAAAATCGTTCCACTGCGTTGCATCACAAGGGTGTCGTATATGTTTTTCATTCTTCTTGCGTTGCTCGGAATGCCAACGCATAAGTTCAGCCTCCTTAGGGCTTGAGAACAAACGCTTCAAGCGATCAATTACCGGAAGGTACCACATCACCAAGGCAGGAATTTTTCTCTTATTCTTCCCGTCTGCATCGCCAGAAGTATCATCATCGTCACCTTCAGGACCAATAATAAACTTCTTATTCTTCTGAGTTTTTTTCATGTTGGTAACATACTGGTGATTGTAGTCCTTCTTATATCTACTGACACCACAAATGGGGCATCTAGTTGCGAGCTCATGGTCTTTGCAATACAGAATACAATGGTTCACACAAGCGTGTATTTTTGTCACACCTAGTGCCATCGGGCAAAGAAGTTTCATCGCTTTATAAGTGCTTCTGGGCAGTTTATTTGGATTTGGATGAATTTCTGCTAGAAGATTCAAAAGATCAGAGAAACTACAATCAGACCATCCGTGCGTAGCTTTCAACTTTAGTAGTTCTAAGACTGCACGCAATGTAGTAAACTCTTTATCACAACCGTTCGATTCATCATATAAAAGCTCTGTCGCTGCATTCTGCAATGTCTCCATTTTACATAAACCTTTGCTTGCTCCCATAGAATTCAGTACATATGGTTCAATGTGACGCAACATCTCCTCACAATCGAACTCATCATCATCATCACCAGCTTGATTGTCACTACCATCATCGATATGAACATTATCATCATCTGAGCCTCTCTCATCATCTTTATCCACATCATGTGTATCTAACTCACCATGCTCTGTCCATATTGTGTAGTTTTTTTTAAAACCTCTTTTCACCAAATGAGATTGGATTACTATAGTATCCGTCCAAGCAATCTTATTTTCGCAGTCGATACATGGACATAATATGTCATCTATCTTTTGCAACTTTGCATGTCTCTTGGATGCTTCAATAAAATTTGCAACATTATGAATGTACATAGGATCGGGTCTTGGCATGTTATACATCCACGCTCGACGGTCCATGCTTCAATAATAGAATTTTTGTCAGATTTACAAAATTTGGTCACAAATATTCTCTAAAGGTCTTCTATAAAATGAATTTACAGAGACATAACAAGTATGATTTGGGCGACTAATGTAGGAGACGGGTGACGTCTTGAGGCGGACGGAGTCAAAGGGGGAAACATGCTCAGCAGCATGGGCTAGGTCTGGGTGGGATCCAGTCCGTTATATCTTGACGTCGGATCCCATCCAACGATGGTACCTAAATGGGTGAGTTATTAAACCATCTCCCTAGAAAGCTAACCCTAATCACTCCTTTGAAATATATGCAAGCAGGAGGTACGCACACACAAGTAGCATATTGAAAAGGAAAACACATAAAACTACAATTCCAAGTTTGGGTAAACTTCATGCATCTTATATATATTACAATAGCATCTGTTAATTAAACATCATATTCATGTCACATAATAGGTACAAAAAGGAAACAATCCATATAGTCCATACATCGATATACCAGAACACACAAAACTAACAACTTATCAGCTAATGAAAATATAAGAAAATGTAAAGAAACTACATTTACCTTGCATCTGTTAATTAAACAATAGCATCTTATATATATATATATATATATATATATATATATATATATATATATATATATATATATATATATATATATATATATATATATATATATATATATATATATATATATATATATATTACAATAGCATATGTTAATTAAACATCATATTCATGTCACATAATAGGTACAAACTACAATAAGCTTATTACAATATAGTCCATACATCAATATACCAGAACACAATCCATAAAGTGCTTACACATGCAAAAGGACAGAATCCATATACCAGAACACACAAAACTAACAGCTTATCAGCTAATGAAAATATACAAAGAAAAAGTAAGGAAACTACATTTACCTTGCAGAGGCGTCAACACGGTGGGGAGGCGTCAGCACGGTGGGCCGGCTGGGTGGAGAAGTGGCGGTGCGGGGTTGAGCGGCGGCGCGGCAGTATGGGCTGGGCGACGGAGCGGCGGCGCGGCACAGGGGAAATTCAACAGCCTTGCGGCGTCGATATAAATTCTCCAGGGTTGCATTTTGACTGCGGTGAGGGGTCCTTATATAGACGTCGGTTTTTCATATGCGGTTTTTAACTTTATCTCAGGCGGGTTTTACTTACCAACCGCCTGAAAATATATTTAATCAAGAATATTAATTAAGAAGTAAATATTTTCACAGGCTGTTGGTTCTTAATAACCGCTTAAGAAGACGTTTATCTCAGGCGGGTATTACTTACCAACCGCCTGAGATAATGCCAACTGAACAAAATATTTTTAAAACTTGTATAGCTGACATTGTAATGTTTTGGTAAATATCAAATTAATTTCTACTCACATATTATTCACATTTGTGTATCTCTTCACTCAAAATTGTTGGTATGAACATATTTGTATAATTTATACATGTATGAATTTTTTTAAAAGAATTCCAACATGTCAAACTTCAAATTATCCACCATTCTAACTAAATGCTCATATACATATGAGCGTTTAGAGCACATTCACTTGATTGAAATCCAGATATTCTAACACACCAGTATTCATTGACACGAATGAACACATATATATTACCAAACATAAGAAATATGTACAAGAACAGAATTAAAGCTAAACATGTAAAAGAACTCCTAAAACTACAAAAGAAATATGTACAAGAACTCCTAAAACTACACTACGGCCCCGCCTCCTCCGCCCTCTCCGCCAACTTCTCAAACCATGCCAAGCGGTCCTCATCCAACTCGTCGTCGTCATCGTCGTCATCACCATGGTGGTGGTTGCCGTCGTCGTCGCCGTCATCATCATTGTCTTCATCATCACTGTCATCGTCGTCCTCCTCCTCCTCCTCCTCCTCTTCTTCCTCCTCCTCATCCTCCTCCTCCTCCTCCTCATCCTCCTCCTCCTCCTCCTCCTCCTCCTCTGGCGACGATGCAGCAGGAGACTAGGTCGGCTGCTCTGGTTGAGCCGATTGCTCCGGCTGTACCGGTGGCTCCGGCTGCACCGGCGGGGGAACGCGCTGGTCGTCATTCACCCTCTCGGGGGAGCTGCAGCGTATCCGCTTACAGGGTGGCTGCCTCGGCGGGCTAGGAGGCGGAAGGTTGGCCATGGCTGTGGTGGTTCGTCGGCGCCGGACTAGGAGGTGGAACGATGGAAGAAGAAGGAAGGAGTGCAATAGTTCTGTGCTTGTACATAACCGACGACGCGCCTTATATATGGTCTGTGCAGAGCGGTTTGTTTCCCGCGCATTGAACTCTTTGCAGACCTTATGCGGCGCACAATTAAACCACTATGGAAGACGATCTTTAGAGATCCTTCCGTCTCTCTGGTATCCATGTGGAACGTCGCGCACGCGTCCCTACACCACGGCTTCTTAACTTCTCCGCAGACCTCGTGCGGCGTGTTAGTTGATTAACATCTTCTCAGGCCGTTGATTAACATCTTGTAGTTTCAAAAATGTTTATCTCAGGCGGGTATTACTTACCAACCGTCTGAGATAATGCCCGATACTGTTCTTCAGTTTCCTTATCCCTTCTTTTTTATTTAGATTCCAACATAAATACTCAAACATTTTTAGATTCTGCAAATTGTGTCCAAATTCGATGATTCTTTCTTCTACATTTGTATAAAATTAACATCTACCACCTGAACAAAATATTTTTAAAACTTGTATAGCTGACATTGTAATATTTTGGTAAATATAAAATTAATTTCTACTCACATACTATTAACATTTGTGTATCTCATAAAAAAAAGTTCCTTCACTCAAAATTGTTGGTATGAACATATTTGTATAATTTATACATGTATGAATTTTTTTATTTTTTTTAAATCATTCCAACATGTCAAACTTCAAATTATCCACCATTCTAACTAAATGCTCATATACATATGAGACATTCATCAAATTATGAACACACATTGATTCAAAAAAAATTTAAAAAATCTGAAAAAATTCATAGAGGTTGGTATGATGAGTAAAAATGTCCACTGAAAAAATAAATGAAAAAGCATTATATTCATCAAGATAGAAAAATGAAAAATAGCATTTGCTATATGTTTTTTATGTTCTAGCCAATTTCAAAGGATTTATGAAGTGCAATTTAATGGTAACCTTTACTTATCAATAATATTACAAGAAAGTTGATTTTTTCCTTTTTAAAGGACCACATTTAATCAAGAATATTAATTAAGAAGAAGTAAATATCTTCACAGGCGGTTGTTACTTACCAACCGCTTGAGAAGATGTTTATCTCAGGCGGGTATTACTTACCAACCGTCTAAGATAATGCCCGATACTGTTCTTCAGTTTCCTTATCCCTTGCTTATTTTTTATTTAGATTCCAATATAAATACTCAAACAGGGTCTCATTATATGCTGATGATGTGATTGTCTTTGTCAATGCAAACAATCCAGATGTGGCAAATGTGTTGAAAATCATGGAGTGCTTTGGTTCCTCTACGGGTCTTCATGTGAACATGTCTAAGAGCTCGGTTTCTCCCATCCGGTGTGATAGTATTGATTTGTCGGAGGCTCTGACGGAGTTTGGTGGACAAGTTTCAGCCCTCACGGTGACTTATCTGGGTCTCCCTCTATCGACTGACAGGCTCTCCATGACTCAATTACAACCTATGCTTGATCGGGCGCAAGGGCGCTTAGCTGGTTGGCAGAGCGGGTTATTGTCTATGGCGGGGCGACGAGAATTGGTACGGTCAGTCCTCAGTTCCATTCCTATCTATGCCATGACGGCCCTTCAACCGCCCAAGAGGTTCATCTCTACTCTGGACAAAATACGACGCCGATTCTTATGGGCCAGGTCGCAAATCCCGACTGGAGCTAAATGTAAGGTGCATTGGGCCAAGGTTTGCAGGCCCGTTGACAGGGGCGGACTGGGACTACTTGATCTGAACCGCTTCAGTCGAGCCTTAAGACTTCGCTGGTTATGGCATCGATGGCGTTCCCCTTCGAAGCTCTGGATTGGAGTGGACATGCCTGTAGACTCTACCGATGAAAACCTCTTTGCCGCTGCCACCAGAATGACGGTTTGGAATGGGCGCAACACAAAATTTTGGTCGGACAATTGGAGACTCAGCCGGTCATTAGCATCAGACTTCCCAGACCTTCGTCACCGGAGCAGGAGGAAAAACAGTACGGTTGCTAATGCATTACAAAATCAAAATTGGCTACATGATCTGTTACCCATCCCAACGATGGCTCTATGGCCACAGATTGCTGCTCTTTGGGAGCTTCTCCAGGAGGCTGAGCTGGTTAATGATCCGCAGCAGTGTGATCAGATAGTTTGGACCTTCACAACCAATGGCATCTACTCTGTTCGCTCTGCCTACAATATGCAGTTCGAGGGCTCTATGAGATCGTGGTACCCGACAGCGATCTGGCACGTCTGGGCGCCACCAAAGTGCAAGTGCTTTGCTTGGCTCATGGTGCAAGATCGATTGTGGTCTGCAGCTCGACTGCAGCAGAGGGGGTGGCCCAATCAATACTTATGCACACTCTGCTTCAGGAATGTCGAGACTTCCCTACACCTGTTCATGGAGTGTCCAGTCTCAAGATTAATTTGGGCATTGGTTGCACGTCGATTTGGCATGCCATCTCTTAGCCCAAATACCTGGTCACCAACGCATGAACTAGGTGGCTGGTTCCAATGTCTGGGAGGTCAGGGACCGAGGAAGCGCGTTCGGGGTATCCGGACTATTGCTTTGCTTGTCTGCTGGACAATTTGGGGCGAGCGGAAAGACGAGTCTTCGACCAGGCCGAGAGATCAGTACCCCAGCTACTAAGCGACATCTCGGAGGCAATACGGCAGTGGTCAATGGCAGGAGCGAAGGACCTGAGATCTAATTTACTCTTTTTATAAGTTTTAAGTTTCAGAATGCATAGGTGGACCGAGGGAGTCAATGTAGTGTTTATCAGAGTTGGTAGGTTGTGTGCACCACCGTGCACGGACGTGCCTTAATCTTGTAAATGTACTCTATTTCTTTTTATTAATGAACGCCGTCCTTGGCCTGGATCTTTCTAAAAAAAAGCAGCCCGGGTAGCAAGAAGCAGATGGTAATCGGCGTTTGATTCCAGCGCATGTTGTACTGCACGGTGTCCAAGAAGTTGTTCCCCGCCTCTTCCAATGCAAGCAGCTGACCTCACCGACATCTCGGATGCTGCTGCTGCCATGGACAAGAAGTGGGGCCAACACAATTAAGGGGAGATGAGCGCACTGCCACTCCCACCTGTTGGATGCCCATACGGATGGCTGCCCAATGGGATTGTGACTGTCGTTGGATCTTTCACAGGGCAGAGTGTGTATTTTATTTGGTAGTAAAATCTAAGCTAAGATTCCTTTATGCTACATGTATGGTTGTTATGTTTTAGTTTGGGCATCGGGTGGTTCTTCTTAGGGTAATGGTTTTAGTTGTCACTGTGCTCTATTTTACCGAACAATGTAATAAAGCAAGGGTTCCACATCAATAATGAGATGGTGATCATGGCCGCACACTCAACCCATATAACGTTGAGTCTATAAACAAGCTCTGTTGTATCCGTAGCCGTAGGAACTGCCACCACGCGTGCTGCATACATGCACATCCACCAAGATCTACACCTTCTTTCAGCAACACCGCGAGAGCCATTCACTCATCCCAGATGTTGTGGCACCTTCCATGAAAGCTGCACCACTCACACATGCTGCACCAAGCGATGTCGCACCTGCAGCACAATGGTCATCGCACCGTGCACCCATGACACACACCTGACATGCATGCCCGAGACAGACCCTGAAGCATGGTTTATTCCAACAGGAGGTAACAGCAGCTACTCGTCGTTGTCGAGAGCGCTCGTGCATGTCGTCAGAAAGCGGCTAATGTAGCAAGAATCCGATGATAATCGGCAAGTGCTCCAGAGTCCACGTTATACTTTATAGTGTCCAAGAAGGTGTTTCCCACCTGCTTCAAATGTAAGCATCCCAACCTCATTGACGTCCACGACGCCGCAGCTGCCATGCAAAAGAAGTGTGGCCAACGCTAGTAAAGGGGAGTTGAGCGCACTGCCACTCCCGCTCATTGGATGCTCATATGGATGGCTGCTCAGTGGGACAGTGACCGCCCACTGGCTGAGAGGGTCTATTTATGCTCCATGGTTGTTATGTTTCAGTATGGATATCAAGTGGTTCTTGTTATGATAATGGTTTTAGTTGTCACTGAGCTCACTTTCACTGAACAATGTAATCAATTAAGGGTTGAACGTCAACAAAAAGATGACAGCGATATACAAACAGGACGTGCAGTCGTGGCCACACACTCAATATGTATGATGTTGAAATAACGAGCTCTGCTCTATCCGCAGCCTTAAGAATAGGCCACCATGCAAACATCATACATGCACATGTGCCATCATATGCTATTCTACTCAAAAACACGGTTAGAACCATTCACACGTTCTGGACATATTGGCACCTTCCGTAAAAACTGGAACCACACACATACGCTGCACCAGACGACATCACACCTGCAGCACCAACGGTCATCAGACGGTGTGCCCGCAACGCACACAAACACAATAGGCACACCCGTGACAGGACTTGTGGTGAGGTTTATTCCAACAACAGGTGGTAACGGTAGCGACTCGTTGTCGCCAAGCTCGTGCGTGTCATCAGACAGCAGGTCAGGAAGCATAAATCAGATGATAATCGGCGAGTAATCCCAGTGCACGTTGTACTTCATGGTGTTCACGAAGGTGTTCCCCACCTGCTTCAAATGCAAGAAGCCAACCTCATTGGCATCCTTGATGCAGCCGCTCCCTTAGACAAGATGTGTGTCCTGTTAAGAATAGAAGGCTATCAATATTTAATAGCCTTGATATGTTACCATATATCTCAGGATCACATTTGATATGATTGATAGACTACCATATACATCACTCACATATTTGGTAGATAATATGTTATACATAGAAGTCTATTAAAAGATAGAAGGGTATCATCTATTTTGGGAACATATATAACATTTCATGTATGTACTCTTAAATAAATATGAGACCCCATGACCCATAGTGGTCATCTTGCGCCATTCAAACCAACATGGTAACAGAGACGGCGAGATCATAACTATCCACCAAATTATTTTCTCCTCCTCCCCTCCTCCATCTTCCCATGGCTGCCGCAAGTGCTTCTTCTACCATGGAGCCTATCCCACTTCATCAAGTCGTCACTATACGACTAACGAAGTCCAATTATCTACTATGGCGTGCTCAGCTTCTGCCCTACCTTCGAGGTTCGAAGCTGATGGGGTTCCTTGATGGCTCCAACGCTGTGCCAGAAAAGCATATCATTGCGTCCACGACCGTCGGCAATGATCAAGTACCCAACCCGGAGTACGAGCGCTGGTACGATCAAGACCAGCAGCTGCTTAGTGGCCTTCTCTCATCGATGACCGAAGAAATTCTTTGTGGCGTCGTTGTGGCCACGTCTTCCAAGGAGGTATGGGACTCCCTCCAAAAGAAATTTCCCTCGTCTAACAAGGTGCGCACGGTGCAAATCCGTTTTGAACTCGCGACATTAAAGAAGCGTGATCTATCTACTGCCGACTTCTTCCGTAAGATAACGAGACTCGCCATCGAGCTTGCCGCCGTTGACGCTCCTCTTTGAGACCAAGAGTTGCTCGCTTATTTGCTTGCAGGTCTCCCGATCGAATACGAGCACTTCGTCACCTCCATGACGACCAAGAGCGATGCTCTCTCCCTCGATGATGTTTTTGCACACCTCGTTGCCTTCGAGGCGAGTCAACATCAACATGAATCGGAGCTCCAACCACAGTTTTGTGCCTCCCTAAATTATGCGGGTCATGGACGCTTCTTCTATGGCCACGGTCGTGGTGACCATGGTCCTGGCCGGCACTCTCGTGGTGGCACGCCTACTAATGGTGACCACCGCCCTCAGTGCCAAATATGCGGCAAACTCGGCCACACCGCCATCAAGTGTTTGTACCGAATGGATGCTACATACCAGGAAGACAGCCCATCAGCGGCCTTG
This sequence comes from Tuctoria greenei, assembly GCA_036927565.1. Taxonomy (NCBI): domain Eukaryota; kingdom Viridiplantae; phylum Streptophyta; class Magnoliopsida; order Poales; family Poaceae; genus Tuctoria; species Tuctoria greenei. Next base: position 28,680,466 of record JAYESD010000010.1, read on the forward strand.
GCATCTTTGAGATCTTACAAGGTGGATCCGAATTGGTACACTGATACCGGTGCCACGGATCACATCATGAGTGATCTTAATCGCCTCGCCTTGCGTGAGCAGTATCACGGTGGTGACACGGTGCAAGTTGGTAATGGAGTAGGTTTGAAAATTTTGCATACTGGTTCTTGTTTGATTAATACTGCTACTCGCCCTCTTGCACTCAATAACGTTCTTCATGTTCCTGAAATATCAAAACATCTTCTCTCAGTTCATAAACTATCTCGTGATAACAATGTATTTTTTTATTCCATCCATGGTATTATCTTATAAAGGATCGGGCAACACGGAAGCTGCTTTTGGAAGGACAGTGTGAATCCAGTCTCTATCTTCTCAAGCCGTCCGACGTCAAGTTCCTTCATCAAGCCTTTGTTAGCCACTCCGCATGACCGGATCAATGGCATGCCCAATTTGGTCATCCTTCTTCTCAAACCATTCGATCTATTTTGCGTCTTCATAATCTCCCTTGTCTCAAGGAGTCTAGTGTGTCTTTGGTTTGTAATGCTTGTCAATTGGCTAAAAGTCATCAACTACCCTATAATAATTCTATCCATCCGACTACCAAACCACTTGAAACTATTCATTCTGATGTTTGGGGTCCCGTTCCAATTTCGATTGGTGGTTATAGGTATTATATAAGCTTTATTGATGACTTTACAAAATTCACATGGATTTATCTTTTAGCAGATAGAACCCAGGTTCAACACATTTTTCTCCAATTTAAAAAACACGTTGAACGATTCCTTGACACCAAAATTAGACGTGTTCAGTCCGATTGGGGTGGGGAATACCAAAAACTTCACAATCAATTTTTTATTTCACTCGGAATTGCTCATCGTGTTTCTTGTTCCCACCCCCACCAGCAAAATGGATCCGACGAACGCAAACACCATCACATTGTTGAGACGGGTCTTGCTTTTTTAGCTCATGCCGGCATGCCACTCAAATTTTGGGATGAAGCATTCTTGACAGCCACATACCTCATCAATCGTATCCCGACTCCTGCCATAGATAATTTGTCCCCTATGGAACGATTATTCAAAATTCCACCAAATTATTCTATGCTGAAAATTTTAGGATGTGCTTGTTTGCCCCATCTTCGACCTTACAACAAACATAAACTTGAATTTCATTCCAAACCTTGTGTCTTTCTTGGCTATAGCTCTCTTCATAAAGGATACAAGTTTCTTGATATGAACACGGGACGTGTCTATATTTCTCGGGACGTTATTTTTGACGATTTTGATTTTCCAATCTCTAACCCTTCATCTAACTTTGTTGAGCAATTGGGTGATAGCAGTTTTAATTTGAACACTAATCACATGCAAATTTTCCTTCCTGCTAACTCTGTGCATACAGCTCTGTCAAATGTAGTAGATCCAGCAAGCATGGGGACTATATCTTCTCCTCTACATGCAATAGATGCAGTATCTTATGATTTGCCTCTTTCCTCGGAAAATCCTCCTACGGATTCATCTCCAAATTACTCTGGTGGTGATTTTGATGAAGCTCCGGCCGAACCCGCCAGCTCTCATGTTGCTCCTGCACATCCGTACGGTACTCGTCTTCGAAACAATATTCGGCAATCAAAGACTCGTACTAATGGTGCTGTCACATATTCAGTGTCATGGATTTCTTCTTTAGAATCATCATCTTATATCACTGCTATGGAGCATCCTTTGTGGCGTCAGTCTATGCAAGATGAATTTGATGCACTTATCAAAAATAAGATGTGGCATCTTGTTCCACCATGAGCTGGTATCAATGTCATTGATTCTAAATGGGTTTTTAAACTCAAGAGTAATCCTGCTGGTTATATTAATCGCTATAAAGCTCGTGTGGTAGCCAAAGGATTTAAGCAACAGTATGGTGTTGATTATGATGCTACATTCAGTCCCGTTGTCAAGGCCACTACTATTCGGTTGTTGTTATCTTGGGCGGTTTCTCGGAATTGGTCTCTTCGTCAAATTGATATCCAAAATGCATTTTTGCATGGTGTTCTTGATGAAGATGTGTATATGAAACAACCGCCAGGTTTTAAAGATTCAACACATCCAAAAATTTTATGCAAACTTGACAAGTCTCTATATGACCTTAAACAGGCGCCTCGGGCATGGTTCTTTCGCCTGAGCGGCACGTTGATCAAATTGGGATTCCAAGCATTGAAGGCTGATGTTTCCTTGTTTATCATTAATCAAGATGGCCTTCAGATTTATATTCTTATATATGTGGACAATATTATTATTGTTAGCTCCTCATCTTCAGCGACGGACAAGCTTCTCCAATAGCTTCGTCATGAGTTTGCTGTGAAGGATCTTGGTCGACTCAATTATTTCTTTGGGATTGAGGTGCATCACAATTCTTTGGGACTGGTTTTGACGCAATGCAAGTACATATGTGATCTCTTGCTGCGCACAAACATGGATATATCTAAGGGAGTTTCTACACCTATGCTGTTCGCTGATAAGCTCTCTCTTCATGACGGTGATCCTCTATGTTCTGAAGATGCTACAAAGTAAATAAGTGTTGTAGGTGCACTACAATACTTGTCACTCACCCGACCTGATATATCTTTCTCGTTGAATCAGGTTTGCCAGTTTCTCTCCACACATACTACAACTCATTGAGCTGCTGTGAAGCGGATTCTACGGTATCTTTGTGCCACTATTGATTTTGGACTTTGCTTCACCAAGTCTGAGTCTTCTCTTTTGAGCGCCTTCTCTGATGCTGATTGGGCTGGCAATCCCGATGATCGATGCAACATGGGAGGCTTCACCATCTTCTTCAGCCATAATCTGATATCATGGGGATCTCGAAAACATCCGACGGTTTCTCATTCTAGTATGGAGGCTGAATACAAGGAAGTTTCTAATGCCACTGCAGATGTCATTTGGATCCAAGTTCTTCTTCGTGAGCTTGGGATTTCTCAAGATCGTCCTCCCAATTTATGGTGTGATAACATTTGTGCCACCTATCATACCGCTAATCCAATTTTTCATTGTCGCATGAAACGTGTAGAAGTTGATTACCACTTTGTTCGAGAACATGTGGCTTCGCGACAACTCGATGTTCGAATCATATCATCAAAAGATCAGGTGGCTGACATCATGACCAAGCCATTGGCAGGATGGCTATTAGCAGAATTTGTGGCAATCTGATCTTAATTTCATACCATCCAGATTGAGGGGGGTGTTAAGAATAGAAGGCTATCAATATTTAATAGCCTTGATAGGTTGCCATATATCTCAGGATCACATTTGATATGATTGATAGACTACCATATACATCACTCACATATTTGGTAGATAATATGTTATACATAGAAGTCTATATTTATAGATAGAAGGGTATCATCTATTTTGGGAACATATGTAACATTTCATATATGTATATAATATGAGACCCCATGACCCATAGTGGTCATCTTGCGCCATTCAAACCAACATGGACAACACAATTCAAGGGCGGATGAGTGCACTACCACTCTCGGTCTTTAGATACTCATACGGATGGCCGCCCAGTGGGAGAGTGACCACCGTTGGATCTTCCACTGGGCAGTGGGTCTATTTTGTTTGGTAGTAAAGTGAAAGCTAAGTTTCATTTATGCTTCATGGTTTTTATGTTCTAGTATGGACATCAGGTGGTTCTTGTTACAGTAATGGTTTTAGTTGTCGCTGTGCCCTCTTTCACTGAACAATATAATTAATCAACACTCAATATGTACAATATTGAGTCTAATAACGAGCTCCGCTCAATCTGCAGCCTTGGGAACCAGCCACCACGTGTACTTCATACAAGCACATGTGCCATGATCTGCACGTTCTACTCAAAGACACCGCGAGAGCTATTTGCTCGGAAAGGATGTTGCCATATTTTCCATAAAAACCGGCACCACAAACACGCTACACCGTACGACGACGCACTCGCAGCACGCACGCGCGCGGGCACACAAACAATGTGCACACCTGTGATCTTGTGGTGTGGTTTATTCCAACAGGTGGTTAAGGCGGCGACGCATCGTTGGTTAGCTGTTGTGTGTCATCGATCAGACAACAGACTAGGTAGCAAGATGAAGATGATAACCGGCGTATGCTCCCAGTGCATGATGTACTACATGTTGTCCACGAAGGTGTTCCCCACCTGCTTCAAATTCAAGCCGCTCACCTGATCGGCGTCCTCGATAGCGCCGCGCGGCCAAGCACAAGAAGTGTGGCCAACACAAGTGAAGGAGACATGAGCGCACTGCCACTCCCGCTTGGTGGATGCTCATACAGATGGACGCTCAAAGAGAGAATGGCTATCGTTGTATCATCCACTGATCAGAGTGTCAGTTTTGTTTTGTAGTAAAGTCTAAGCTAAGTTTTATTTGTGCTACGTGGTTGTTATATTATAGTTTGGACATTGGGTGGTTCTTGTTCTGGTAATGGTTTTAGTTGTCACTGTGCTCTATTTCACTGAGCAATTTAATAAAGCAGGGGTTTAACATCAATAAAGAGATGGCAGTGCTCGCAAACTAGCTTGTTCTACAGCCAGAACGTGCAGATCATAGCCACACACTCAACCCGTAGAACGTAGAGTCTATAAATGAGCTCCGCCGTATCCTCAGCCTTAACGTCGAGTCTAAAATGAGCTCCGCCGTATCCTCAGCCTAAGGAACAGCCACAACACGGCTTCGTACACACATGCACCATGATCTGCACGTTCTCTCAGCAACAATGCGAGAGCCACACTCATCCCGAGCATTGTGGCAACTTCTGTGAAAACCTGCGCCACACACACACTGCACCGGATGACCTCTCACATGCAGAACCTATGGTCACCGAACGGTGCGCCCGTGACACACACATGACATGCACGTCCGAGACAGACCATGATGCATGGACTATTCCTACAGTTGGTAACGGCAATGACTCGTCATCGCCGAGCTCATGTGTGTCATCAGACAGCAGCCCGGCTAGCAAGAAGAAGATGGTTATTGGCATGTGCTCCCAGTGCCTGTTATACAGCATGTTGTCCAAGAAAGTGTTCCCAGCTGCTTCACTACAGGAAACGCTATCACATACGTCGGCCAACTTTATTTACGTCGGCCGGCCGACGTAAATTAAATAACTTACGTCGGTAAGGAAAAACCAACATAAGTTAACTAACTTACGTCGGCGGCCGACGTGAGTTAGAAGACCGACATCAATAAATGTAAACATACGTCGGCCTGGACAACTAGCCGACATGAATAAAGATGCCGACGTAAGTAAGGATTAACTTACGTCGGCTGGAAGACTGGCCGACGTAAGTTACATAGGCCGACATCATTTAACTATTTAGCCAACTTAAATTAAGTATTTTAACCTACCCCGCGTCCCTTCTCTTTTCCCTTTCTTACCGCGCGCGCTGCTTTGCCAACCCGTCGCCGCCGATGAGCTCCTCCGATGCCGCCGCTTTGCTAACCGTCGCCGCCGCCACCGCTTCGCCAACCTCACCGCTGCCGCCATCCGACGCCGCCACCATGCCGCCGCCGCCAGGTATGCTTCTCCCCTCCCCTCCCTGACCGCCGGCCCGGCCCCCCGCCCCCTCCCCGAGCGCCGCCCCGCCCTCCCCATCCGACGGCCCCCTTTCTAACCCTCCCTCCACCTCCCCTCCCCCTCCCCTCCGCGATCGAGCGCTGCCCCCCTTCCCCTCCCCTCCCCTTCCCAGCGCCCCCTCCCCCTCCCCCTCCCCCTCCCCTCCCCGCCCCCCCCCTCCCCCTACACTCCCCCACCCTCACCCTGCTCCCCGCCTTCCCGCCCCCCACCCTCACCCTGCACCCTGAGCCCTCCCCCCCCCCAATTGAAAGACAAATTTCAATTTGAATTGAAATCAAATTCAATTTTGAATTTGAAATTTTTTAAATTTTGCTGAAATTGCTTAATTGTTTTGTAATTATGGTTAAGTGGTTAATTTGCTTAAATATGCTTAAGTGGTTTATTTTATTATGCTTAATTTTCTTAATTATGCATAATTAATCTTAAGCGGTTTATTTAATTATGCTTAATTTTCTTATTTTTGCTTAATTTGCTTAATTATGCTTAGGTGGTTTATTTAATTATGTTTAATTATGCTTAAATTGCTTAAATTTGTTTAATTATGCTTATGTTTATTTAAGTTGTTAATTTGCTTAGGCGTTTAATTATACTCAAGTGGTTTATCTATTTATTCTTAAGTGGTTAATTGCACCATGAGGAGGGCAGCGTCGAGGGCGGCCGACTATCGGGTGCCACGGCGTCGCCGGTAGCTCCAAGAGAGAGAGAGAGGAGGTGGGTCGTGTGTAGGGGTGAGCAGAGGAGATCGGGGCTGCGGCGCAGCTTGGTGCGTCATGCAGCATGCAGAGGAGTTCGCGCTGAGAGGAGCTCGCGCTGGCGGAGGAGCTCGAGGCGGTGGGCGGCACGCAAAAGAAGCTCGCGCCGGCGGTGAACTGGGAAACGCGGTATATTTTGTCGTTGAACATAGTTATTAAGGCGTCGCTTTAGTGTCGCTAAAGCGACACTAAAGCGGTAAGGCGCTCCAGCATCATAAGGCGCGTCTGTCGCCTTGCTTTCTAGGGTAAGGCAGCGGCGGCCAGGGAAGCCGGCGGCGGCAGGGAAAGCTGGTGCCGCGAGAGCAGGGGGATCTGTCGTCTTAAGTCTCCTTACTGCCTTAAGAACGTCAATGACCCGCGATTGCGTGGACGGTGGAAATGGATATAGAATTGTCATCTAAGACCAACTTTCCTCTCACTCTTTCTCTAGTTCTTTCCTCTCTCTTAAATGACCTCAAAATGAAAATGAGCAACGTAACCTATAGCAATATATTACCCCTTTCGGATCGGCCTCGGAGTGACCGAGGCGGTGTGGGTTGTGACGAGATGCTGGTCCGGATTTGGACGCGATTTTGGTGGCGTAAGCCTGTTGTTCTCTACTGCACCATTTTTGGGCGTGCAGTGGAGAACAGCGGGGTTATGCTGCCAAAATTTTGTTCGAATCCGGATCACGCGTCTCGTCATGAGCACGCTCCGCTCGGTCACTCTTGGGTGGGTTTAGAATCTATATTCCTAGGTTTTAGGGCCGTGACATAACATAACAATATATTAACGACAATTTCTTTCGCGTTAAACTACAGAGCCAAACATGGGTGAAGACCACAGTTGAATTTATACTGGCTGGAAGAGCAGAACTGGTGGTCACTCAGATGAGTGGTATGCCAAGATAGAAGCTTTTGCGGAACGAGCTTTTTCGTTGTCAAATAGCGATAAGGCGTAGTGCCCATGTACGAAATGTCAAAACGCAACGTTTTTGGACAAAGTGAAACTTACGCTGCACTTGTGTCAAAACGGTTACGTGTCACATTATGAGTTGTGGAACTTCCTCGGCGAGACAGCTTCTCAAGATGTACAAGAAGTTGAAGCGGATAATGATGATGCCACAAAGGTTGATATGATGGATGAGATGCTGGAAGCTATACGACCAGAGCTTACAGAAGATCCTCAAACACCAGAGGTTAAAGAGTTCTTCAAACGTCTCAAAGATTTAGAAGAGGCACTGCATGGACACACTAAAATGTCAATCCTCAATTTTGTGACTAGACTTATGGCAATTAAGTCTAAGTGCTTCTTTTCTAACAATTGTCACAACATGCTCATTGATTTGTTCAAAGATGCCCTTCCACAACCCAACAAAGTGCCTAAGGATATGTACAACTCGATGAAAATTCTTTTCGGTCTCGGTATGAAGCACGAAAAGATTGATGTGTGTCCGGACAGTTGCATGCTTTTCTAGAGAGAGCATGCCAATGAGAACAAACGTTTGAAATGTGGTCAACCGAGGATTGTCGAAGTTGTTAATAATGATGGTAATAATGTGACGACGGAAGTCACACGTAAGCAGCTTCGTTACTTACCTTTGACACCAAAGTTGAAGTGGCTATTCCTTTCAAAAAAATGGCAACACAGGAGATGGCACAAAGAAGGTGACCGTGAGAACAATGGAGTCATGACGCACCCGTCCGATTGTGAGGCATGGAAGGCGCTGGACCGGTTCGACCCAGAATTCGCTCGTGAAGCGAGAAATGTTCGCATCGGGTTGGCGATAGATGGGTTCATGCCGTTCAGCACAAACGCCACACCATACTCCTGTTGGACCATCTTTGTCATTCCGTACAATCTTCCACCAGCTTTTTGCATGAAGAATGAGTTTATGTTTCTGACCCTCATTGTACCTGGGCCAGATCATCCTGGGTCACGTCTCAACGTGATGTTGAAACCGTTGATTGAAGAGTTGAAAATGTTGTGGACAGGAGTCGAAGCGTACGACTGTTACAAGAAAAGAAAATTCAACCTCTGAGCTACTTATTTGTGGTCCGTTCATGATTTTCCGACATAAGCCATGTTTTCTGGATGGAGCACTCATGGTCGATTGACGTGTCCGATATGTGCCTCGGATACCGATTGCTTTCGACTTACCCATGGAGGCAAGATATCTTACTTCGATTGTCATAGACGTTGGCTGCCTTCGAATCACTTGTTTAGACAACAGAGGAATGTCTTCAGAAAGAACACCGTTGTCACTAAAGGACCACCAAAATGTCTTAACGGGTCAGAAATATCTAATATGTTGGACAAATTGGTGCCAGATGAAGGTGGTCCTAGATATTTTGAAGGTTACGGAGACAAACACAATTGGACTCACATATGTGGACTTTGGGAGTTACCGTATGTGAAGTCGTTGATTCTAAGGCACAACATTGATGGTATGCATCAAGAGCGTAACATGGCCGAATGCATCATAAGCACATGCATGGACATGAAGGGCAAAACAAAAGACAATTTAAAGGCTCGAAAGGATCTTGTCGAGCTTTGTAATTGTCAAACTCTTGAGCTCTCCGAAAATGGTGGTAAACCACATGCTCCTTTCTGTCTTCGACCTAAAGAAAAAAAGAAGTTCTCGAATGGTTGCAAAGTTTGAAATTCCCAATCATTATGCAGCTAGTCGGAGACGAGCCATGAACGTGAAAACGGGAAAGCTCATTGGGTTGAAGAGTCATGATTATCACATAATCATGGAAAGACTTCTGCCTGTTATGTTTCTAAGCTATTTTGATGATGCAGTGTGGAATGTGTTAGCTGAGCTTAGCCACTTCTATAGGCAACTCTGTGCTAAAGAAATCACGCTAGAGATGATGACTAAATTGGAAAAGGAGGTTCCAGTACTTTTGTGTATGATGGAAAAAAAATTTCCTCCAAGATTTTTCAATCCAATGCAACATCTCTTAAGTCATCTTCCATTTGAAGTGAAAGTGGGCGGTCCCGTGCAATATAGGTGGGTGTATCATATTGAAAGATCACTTAGATATCTGAAACCAATGGTTGGTAACAGGGCAAGGGTTGAAGGTTGCATCAGCGAAGCTTTTACTCTTAAGGAAGTAGGATACTTCTCAAGTGTTTACTTTGCAGAGGAAAACAATGTTCATACTTCGGTAATGCGGTACAATATAGATGAGTACCTCCTTGTAGCGATCTCTCCATTTTTGCAATAAGAGGCACTACTGTTGGTAGTTACACTTTGTACGATGTTAGCGAAAAAGAAAGGCGTGCTGCATTCTTCTACATGTATGCTAATATGGAAGAAATGAATGAATATTTCAAGTAAGTGTTTCTCCTACACTTATGCTTTTCACCATCTTTTCCGACACATGTATTCTAAAAGGTTCTCTTTGTTGTGTAGTATGTTCGACAAGCAAAATTGGAGACATAGACATCAACCCACGAGCAAGCAAATAGAACATATTCGACGGGAAGGAATAAACTGGTGATCTAATTTTCTCTCCTGGTTTCGAGATCATGTAACATTTTCTCAATAACTAATCAATGTTAACAATGTTTTCTTATAACTTAAGAATGCTTATGTTTTCTAATAACTCCATATCTTGGACAGTGCCAAAAAGATGCCAACGTCCATGAAGATTTGGGACAACTATCCCATGGAGTGGTTAATGTTAGAAGCTATGGTCGATATGACATCAACGGCTTTCGATTGCATACAACTCAATTTGAATCTCTTCGTCCTCTCGCGGCAACATGTAATACTGGAGTTGTGATGAGGGCAATCGATTCGAAGGATCATGAAACGCAGTACTACGGGATTATTAACAATATCTGTGAATTCACTTTTGTCGCAAACAAGAAAATTCGAGTAGTATTCTTTGACTGCGAATGGTTTGATTCCATTCGTGGAATTCGAGTAAACGAATTTGGCATGGTCGAAGTAAAACACAAGGAACGGTTGAAAGGATTCGATTCATTAGTTCTGGCACACCAAGTAGAGCAAGTGTACTATCTATCTTATCCATGCAATAAATTCATAGCTTGGTGGGTGGTACATAATGTGAATCCTCGTGAGCGGTTATACGCTACAGGAGATGATGATTACCATGATGAAGCTGAGGTTGATTGTGTCTACCAAGAGGAAGAGTTGCCAGACTCCTTCTCAGTCGAGCCCAGTGTAGGACTCGATGACTTAGTTGGAGACGCTCAAGATATCGAGGCTGGCACGAAAGCGGAAACAGAATCAGAATCGGAAACTGAAGATATCGATGACATAGTCGAACCTGTTGATTTGCTTAAACGAAAATGATATGCGGAAGAAGAAGATCGATGGGCTGGTTTAAAGAGTAGGGTGCATGATCGTGATGTCGATGAATTTTGAAGTAACGTTTTATTCACTAATTTAACATTTATTTTGTATATTATCTTTGCATATTAATCATTTATTCCTTGCAACAGGATGTTGTCAAAGGGGAAGGGGAAGGGGAAGGGGAAGCCAGTGAGAGGGCTTGAGACGCCACGAGACCCTTGCTCAGGGAGCTCGTTCCTTTCTAGCCGACGTTCCTTCTTTCTGGCACACGCTCCACCCTCAGCTATCGTGTGCTTTCAGCAGACAGAGGTAAATTTTAGTTACAATAAAGTTATTTTTGAAATTGTAGTTGTTATTAATTATTTATTGTCAATCTTTTCCTTTTGTGCAGTCTGACTCATAGACTTCTGAGTCAGAGTCAGAGGCTAGGGGGCTGCTACAGGAGCCCGACTCAGAGGCTAGGGGGCCACTACAGGAGCCCTCTAGCGCTAGCCTCCCTTCGTAGCCGGCTAGTGGTAGCCTCCCTGTGCAGCTGGCTACCACTAGTATTCCTGGAGACTCCGGTGGTTCCGCAGAGCCTTCAGGGTCACAGGACGTGGCAGCGTCGTAGCAGAGGCGACGGACGAGGAGGACCCACTTTGCGGCTCCTCCTCTGGTTACTACTCAGCGGACCACGATCCGTCCTGTTGGAGACTGGTAAATACTGTATATAGTATATTAAATATTAGATGTTGTTTTCCTTTACTTATAGATTTAATATATTTTGTAGATGTTGGTACGACTTTTCGTTCACGGAGGCCGAGAAGCACCACAGGCAGGTTAACAATGTCCCGCGTGCTATCGTGAAGTTGCACTACCCCGGTGCCATTGACGGTTTTCCTGCCCTGTCGTGGGATGACTACGCTCATGTCTCTCACCCGGTCCATGGCACGGTTCAGGGAGCCGTGTGGCACGATTTTATGGTAAGTTTAACTGTTTCATTTTTTCAACTCATTTGAATTATTAATGCATATCACTTAAATATTTGTTTGCTTAAAGCTGAGGTACCAAGTAGAGGAACCGGGCATGGAGGACCACGTGAGATGCATGTTCCATTACAATGCTCGGAAGCTCACTACGGCGGCGTTGTCGTACGCCCGGATCCAGGACGTCAACGCGTACTACAAGCGGCACCCCCAGGAGCAGGAGCAGGAGCAGTAAAGGGGTGTATTTTGGAAGGACTCCGACTCGTACTTGACAGAGGAGCAGTACACGAAGGTAAGTATTTAATATTATTAAATATTTACAATATCTACGTATGTTAACTGCGTTGATGAAAAATGAAATATGTGCATGTTAGTATTTCCTGGTTACAGGGTAACATCGAGGCGTACTTAGCTCTCTGTCGGTACTGGGCTAGCGACGCTTTCATCAATAAGTCCACAAAGGCTAGACAATGCCGCATGGGGTCCGAGGGCAAGCACGACTATGGCGGCAATGGCTACTTGCATTTGGCTAAATGCATGGTAAGTACCTTTTCATTTTATTTATGTGTTCCTAATATATTATTTATCTCACTAACATGGCTGTACAGGAGCAAGAGATGGGTCATGAGCCGACCCCGACACAGGTTTGGAAGAGAGGTCACAAGGGAAGTGACCCTTCTCAGCCAGGGCAGTGTAGTCAGGTCGCAGCCGACCGACAGGTAAGTTTTCGAAATTCATAAATTTCATTATAACTAATACTATTATTGACATGCTTACAAGATTTATTTGTTTTGTAGGCAAAGTACGCGCAGGAGGTCGTGAAGATACATGTGTGAATTATGATTGGGAAAGTGTGCCGATCGACCCCCAAGCCGCGTACGCAAGCGGAGGCGGGAAGGCCCACGGACGGTGAGTTCTTCGTGTGTTTCATTTATTTTTCAATTAATCTTCTTCTACTTAGTGTTTTCATTCTTTTGCAGGTTTGCCATTTTTGATGGAGTTATCAACTCGAGGTCGACGCGACCTTTGAGAGGTGCTTCATCATCGCAGGCTTCGTCCGTTGGGACCAGTGGTCGTCTCTCGCAGACCTAGCTGGAGCTCCAGGCCATGAGGGAGACGCTGACGCAAACCCAGGCAGAGCTGGAGAGGACGAGAGCGGAGGCAAGAGAGGAGCAGCAGAGGACGACCTTAATGATGGCCCAGATTCAAGTAGTGGTGGTGGTAAGTAATTTAAAGTAAGGTAGTTAAATTTCACAACACTTCAATAACATATATCTTCTAATATTTTGTAATGGCGGGCTCTTGCTCGACACAGCGGTCAAGATATCGAGATTCCTATGCTTCCGCCGTAGCAGACACCGAAGCAGGTGATAAACTCTCTCTTTAATATTGTTGTACCCGTTTTAGTATTTTACATAGAGAGATAAGGAGGTAGAACATAGAGGTACATATCGATGACTTGTCAGATATTGATTCCTATATTGGTGAGGAAGTTAAGTGTATCTAATCAAGCTTTAGTAGTTTTTGACCATGGTAGAAATGATTAGTATATAGTTAATAAGTTATCAGTGCTTCCATTTAACAAAGGGCTAGTGGTTCATAAGCTTGACCTGCTACCTAAAGTCTCCAACTCTGATATCTGCTAGTTTTCTATTTATATATGCAACATTACTTCATTTGAAACTACAGCATGCTTTCTTCTTTTGTCACTTATGTTCTTGGACTCTTATGTTATCACTGAATTGACATTGATGCTTACTAGTGACTATGTTTCTTTGCTAGGTTCGAGAACGCGCCGAAAAGATCCCGGAGGCAGTGGAGGGGCTAGCGTGTAGCCCGGTGGATGTTTTGTTGTTTTTGATATTTTGGAACTTAATTTGCAACTGTTTTGCGTTCTGTATACTGTTCTGTATATCTATGTATATCTGTATATTGTTCTGTGTTCTCGCCATCAAGCGAGGTAGTCAGTTTCTCTTTTAAAAAAAAATTCGAAAACTTAACTTACGTCGGCTATGGCCTTGCCGACGTAAGTTAGCTCTGTTTAACTTACGTCGGTCCGACCAAACCGACGTAAATTAAACCGCTTAACTTACGTTGGATTGGAACAACCGACGTAAGTTAAACCACTTAACTTACGTCGGCATGCTGTGGTCGACGTAAGTACTCCGGCCCAGCCCGCGGCCCATCGCTGTATGTGACTTACGTCGGCTGCTGCAGACCGACGTAATGAAGATAACTTACATCAGTGACCGACGTAAGTTACCTTAATTACGTCCAAACCGCTATGTTGGCCAACCGCCAACGTAATTAAGAAAAAACGACGTAATTAAGTTACTTACGTTGGTTTAGGCCTTAATTACGTCGGCTTTAGCCGACGTAATTGATCGATATTCCTGTAGTGCTTCAATTGCAAGCAGCACAACCTCATCGACGTCTTGATGCTGCCGCTGCCATGGACAAGAAACGTGGCCAACACAAGTGAAGGGGAGATGAGTGCACTGCCACTCCTGCTCATTGGATGCTCAGATGGAAGGGCGCTCAGTGGGAGAGTGACCGTCCTTGGATCTTCCACTGGGCAAAGGGTCTACTTAGTTTGGTAGTAAAGTCTAAGCTAAGTTTCATTTGTGCTCCGTGGTTGTTATGTTTTTGTATGAACATCATGTGGTTCTTGTTATGGTAATGGCTTTAGTTCTCGTTGTGCTCTCTTTCACTGAACAATTAAAATCAACAAAAAGATGACAGTGATCTACAGACAACATGCAGATCGTGGCCGCACACTCAATCTGTACAATGTTGAGTCTAATTACGAGCTCTGCTGTATCTGCATCCTTAGGAACGAGCCGCCATGTGTGCTTCAGACATGCACATGTGCCATGATCTACACGTTCTAGTCAAAGAAACCATGACACACACAAACAAACACACATGTGACAGACCTTGTGGTGAGGTTTATTCCAACAGGTGGTAGAGGCGGCGACACTACTACAAAAAGCATTTTTACAGGGGCCTCAAATTTTAAAACACAAGCGGTCCTTAAAAATATGCGACTGTGATGACGAATGATATAATAACAGCCTATGATGAAAGAACAATACAGGCGGATTTTAAAGAACAATCGTCTGGGTAAATACATGATCTTCACAGGCGGTTCTTAATTAAGAACCGCCTATAATGCAATGAACTTCATAGACGGATTTTAAGGAACAACCGCCTGGATAAATACATGATCTTGATTGGTGGTTCTTAATTAATAACGGTCTGTAATGTAATGAACTTCACAGATGGTTCTTAATTAACAATGGCCTAAGAAGATCATGTATTTTCAGTGGCGGTCATTGTTTAAGAATTGTATGTAGTTGTTCAGTTATCACAAGAGGTTTTCATTGAAATTATAGGGATGTAGTCATTGCAATTATCACAACCGTATGTAGTCATTGCAGGGATAATTGTATCAGGAAAAAAACACAGATGAGCGGATACTAGTACAGTAATGCATTATAGGAAATGCTCGATCACCAGTGAGGCTGGCTTAATTGTGATAATACACCATTATAGGCTTTACAATTGTTCAAAGATAATTTCTTTACACCCTGAGCAAAAATCATGCTACATTCATTGTAGATCGACGATGAAGCTCCCATCGATCAATCTAAATTGTACCGTCCTGCTTGCCCCCAAACACGTCTCTTATATTCCGCTGGATCCTGAAAATATTGACATTATTTAAATTAACAAATGTCGAAGGAGGAATGACTAACCTACATTGGTCACTAAGTCAAAGTGTCATCTAACCTGGATAAGTGGATTATAGCAGTCATTTTCAACATCAGGCACATTTGGCTGATGCAGCAAACGCCGAACTTCAAGTAATATAGTTTTGATTGTAAAAGCACTGCACCACCCCTACGAAATAAAATTTAAGCAATATAAGAAACCAGTTCAAATAAGTTCGACAACAATTATAAGTAATAATTACATGAACAAAATAGGTCTATCTTACAGTCTCTTGATCAAGAATCCCGATGCAGAGTGCTCCCGAACGATGGACATTTGGGTGGAAGAACCCAATTGGAAAGGCACATCTTGGAAGCGCCAACGGATAGTCCTCAGAGAAGGAGATTGTCAGGGGGTAGTAACCATCTTCCCATTCAGTCTGCAAAAGAAATTTATTAATAGGAGGACGATGGTTAAACTCATATTGTGCTTGTTCTTCATGACTTACCCCTTCTTTACCGGGGACGATGCACTGCCACTTCATTAAATCTCCCGATTCAGGCTTCGCGGAGAAACCCTACGCGGAGAAATTGAAAATACCAAAAACAAACAAGACGGAAAAACAAACTACAGTTAAGTTCATCAGTCCATTACAGATACATATGTATATACAACCATGCGACCGGTGTGCCATATGTACATACATGGGGATGGTTCTTGCGCCACGCCAAGCGCTCCTCCTTCAATCGACTACACGCCCGAGACATCATTATCTGAAGACCAAACTTCCAAACTTCCAAATTATTGAGTCCAAACGCATATGTACACAAATGCAAAAGGATACAATCCATGTACCAACATTGTTCTAAGTTGATTTCAGAAGATACAGGTATATACAATATATATCATCTCGCATTGCTATATACATTTTTTCCAGCATTGACATCTTCAAGCATATAGGGTTTCAAATTCTTTTTAATGCTTCTCTCTACGCGCTTGATGTTTTCTGGTTCGGTGAAAAGGTACATCTCTTCATACTGATTATATTCCTCTTCATTATCTCCCACATTCTCAACCCCAACAATATTTTGCTTTCCAGAAACAACTATGTGCAACTTCTCAGTTTCCCGATCTTGAACATAAAAAACTTGTGCAACATTATCGGCGAGAACCCACAGGTCATCTTTGTAACCCACTTTATTCAAGTCTACCAGTGTCAGCCCGTAATTGTCCACTTTCAAACCATCAGGATGTTTGACCCTTTGGCACTTAAATACGGGCATTACCATTCTTTCGCCATAATCGAGTTCCCATATTTCCTTTATGAACCCGAAGTATGTGGTCTTCTGCCCTTGTGAATCATAAGCCTCAATACGAACACCACTATTTTTGCAACACTCTTACCGTCTTTTTCTTTAGTGTAAAATGTGTAACCATTGATGTCATATGCTTGCCATGATGTTACCAAAGCAGATGGGCCAGAAGCTAACTTCTTCATTGTTGCCTCTTCTATAGTGTTTCCGTATGATATATTTTTGTCCATTAACCATTCAAAGAAACATCTTCTGTGCTCTTTCATGATCCAGTCCTCTGTGCGGTCTTGGTTTTTACCACGAAGCTCAATTTGGTGTTCCTCGATGTACGGCTCAGCTATTGCGAGCTGATGTAGTACACCAAAATGTGCACGGTGTACATTCTTGTAATCTTGAACAATAAAAGTTTTCTTACCCACTTCGACTCTCCCACGTAGTCTACCCTCATGTACCGGTATAGGCACACCTATTGATTTTCCATCTTTGATGTAATCAGCGCAACCCTCAATCACTTCTTCAGTGGTGTATCCTTCCATAATTGAACCCTCTGGATGAGCACGGTTCCGCACATAACCTTTTAATACTCCTAAATATCTCTCCAACGAAAACATATGATGTAAATATAGTGGCCCCAATGCTTTTATCCGATCAACAAGATGTATGATTAGGTGTACTTGCATATCAAAAAAGGATGGTGGGAAACACATGTCAAGCTTGCACAAAGAAAAAGTAAGGAAACTACATTTACCTTGCAGAGGCGTCAGCACGGTGGGGAGGAGTCAACACGGTGGGCCGGCTGGGTGGAGAAGTGGCGGTGCGGGGTTGAGCGGCGGCGCGGTAGTATGGGCTGGGCGGCGGAGCGGCAGCGCGGCGCAGGGGAAATTCAACAGCCTTGCGGCGTCGATATAAATTCTCCAGGGTTGCGTTTTGACTGCGGTGAGAGGTCCTTATATAGATGTCAGTTTTTCACAGACGGTTTTTAACTTTATCTCAGGCGGGTTTTACTTACCAACCTCCTGAAAAGATATTTAATCAAGAATATTTATTAAGAAGTAAATATCTTCACAGGCTGTTGGTACTTAATAACCGCCTGAGAAAATGTTTATCTCAGGCGGGTATTACTTACCAACCGCCTGAGATAATGCCAACTGAACAAAATATTTTATACATGTATGATTTTTTTAATTTTTTTTAAAAGCATTACAACATGTCAAACTTCGAATTATCCACCATTCTAAATAAATGCTCATATACATATGAGCATTTAGAGCACCTTCACTTGATTGAAATCTAGAAATTCTAACACACCAGTATTCATTAACATGAATGAACACATATATATGACAAAACACAAGAAATATGTAAAAGAAGAGAATTGAAGCTAAACATGTACAAGAACTCCTAAAACTACAAAAGAAATATGTACAAGAACTCCTAAAACTACAGTATGGCCCCGCCTCCTCCGCCCTCTCCGCCAACTGTTTAAACCACGTCAAGCGGTCCTCCTCCAACTCGTCGTCGTCGTCACCATGGTGGTGGTCGCCGTCGTCGTCGCCATCATCATTGTCGTCATCAACATCGTCGTCGTCGTCCTCCTCCTCCCCCTCCTCCTCCTCCTCCTCCTCCACCTCCTGCGATGATGCAGCAGGAGAGTGGGTCGGCTGCTCCGGCTGAGCCAATTGCTCTGGCTGTACCAGTGGCTCCGGCTGCACCGGCGGTGGAACGCGTTGGTCGTCATTCACCCTCTCGGGGGAGCTGCAGCGTATCCATTTGCAGGGTGGTTGGCTCGGCGGGCTAGGAGGCGGAAGGTTGGCCATGGCTGTGGTGGTCGTCGGCGCCGGGCTAGGAGGTGGAACGATGGAAGAAGAAGAAAGGAGTGCAAAAGTTCTGTGCTTGTACATAACCGACGACGCGCCTTATATATGTTCTGTGCGGAGCGGTTCCTTTCCCGCGCATTGAACTCTTTGCAGACCTCGTGCGGCGCACAATTAAACCACTGTGGAAGACGATCTTCAGAGATCCTTCCGTCTCCCTGGTATCCATATGGAACATCGCACACGCGTCCCTGCACCACAGCTTCTTAACTTCTCCGCAGACCTCGTGCGGCGCATCAGTTAATTAACATCTTCTCAGGCCGTTAATTAACATCTTGTAGTTTCAAAAATGTTTATCTCAAGCGGGTATTACTTACCAACCGCCTGAGAAGATGTTTATCTCAAGCGGGTATTACTTACCAACCGTCTGAGATAATGATTGATACTGTTCTTCAGTTTCCTTATCCCTTGCTTCTTTTTTATTTAGATTCCAATATAAATACTCAAACATGTTTAGATTCTGCAAATTGTGTCCAAATTCAATGATTCTTTCTTCTACATTTGTATAAATTAACATCTACCACCTGAACAAAATATTTTCAAAACTTGTATAGATGACATTGTATTGTTTTGGTAAATATCAAATTAATTTCTACTCACATATTATTCACATTTGCGTATCTCATAAAGAAAAAGTTCCTTCACTCAAAATTGTTGGTATGAACATATTTGTATAATTTATACATGTATGAATTTTTTAATTTTTTAAAAGCATTCCAACATGTCAAACTTCAAATTATCCACCATTCTAACTAAATGCTCATATACATATGAGGCATTCATCAAATTATGAACACACATTGATTCAATAAAAATTTAAAAAAATCTGAAAAAATTCATAGAGGTTGGTATGATGAGTAAAAATGTCCACTGAAAAAAAATGAAAAAAACACTATATTCATCAAGATAGAAAAATGAAAAATAGCATTTGTTGTATGTTTTTTATTTTCTGACCAATTTCAAAGGATTTATGAAGTGCAATTTAATGGTAACCTTTACTTATCAATAATATTACAAGAAAGTGGATTTTTGCCTTTTTAAAGGACCACATTTAATGAAGAATATTAATTATGAAGAAGTAAATATCTTCACAGGCGGTTGGTATTTACAAACCTTCTGAGAAGATGTTTATCTTAGGCGGGTATTACTTACCAACCGTCTGAGATAATGCCCGATACTGTTCTTCAGTTTCCTTATCCCTTGCTTCTTTTTTATTTACATTCCAATATAAATACTTAAACATGTTTAGATTCTGCAAATTGTGTCCAAATTCGATGATTCTTTCTTCTACATTTGTATAAAATTAACATCTACCACCTGAACAAAATATTTGTAAACTTGTATAGCTGACATTGTAATGTTTTTGTAAATATCAAATTAATTTATACTCACATATTATTGACATTTGTGTATCTCATAAAAAAAGTTCCTTAAATCAAAATTGTTTTTTATGTTCTGACCAATTTCAAAATTAAGATGAACACACTACACATTCATTCATTCACACAGTTGAAGAACACACAAGATACTCATTCATTAACAATATTCAGTCACACATCTCACAAAAGAACACACATGATGCACAATATTTACACAAGAACACACAAGAACACACAAGATACACAAGTAATATTCATTCACATAGATGAACAATGATAGATTTCATTCATTAACAATATTTACAAAACAGAAGCAACTAAATACAACAAAGAGAAAAACTAATTAAATCCTACTCCTACTCCTACTCCTCTTCCTCCTCCTCCTCGTCCTCCTCGTCCTCCGGCGGCGACTCCGGCACCGGTGCAACAGGAGACAGGGCCGGCTGCACCGGTTGCACCGGCTGCACCGGCGGTGCAACCCTGAGGTTGCTAGCCGTCGCCTCCACCAGCGTTCTACAGCCCTCAGGGCCAAGAACATAGGCCATCGTCGTGAACAGAATGTCGAGACGATCAGCCACCCACGTGAGGGCGTAGAGGTAGTGGCCGATGGTACCCATTCCAGGATACTCTGGAAGGGTACCCAGCCCCAAGGCACTCATGGCACGAGACGTATTATTGTATGCCTCTCGTGCCATGAGGAGGCGCTGCTCGGTGTTGATCTTCTCGGGGGAGCTGCAACATAGTTTCTTGCAAGGTGGCTCCCTCAGAGGGCTTGGCGGCAGAAGGTCGGCCATAGTGGTGTTGGGTCGTCGAAGCGGAAGAAGACGAAGAAAACAAGTGGATTCAAAGTGAGCGATGCGCTTGTGGAGAACTAACGGGTGATAGCGCGTCTTTAAGGCCGCGCGGAGTGGAAGATGGAGCAGTTGGTTTACCACGAATTGAAAGGTCGCGCCTCGGGGAAAAGAAAGGTCGCGAACGGTCGTCGACACATATTAATTAAGAACCTCACAGGCGGTTGGTGAGGGGTCTTAATGTAGGCGTTCATCAAATTATGAACACATATTAATTAAGAAGGAGTAAATATCTTCACAGGTGGTTCGTAATTAATAACCTTCTTAGAAGATGTTTATCCGTAGAGGTAGCGACGGAAGATCGGCCATAGTGGTGTTGGGTCGTCGGAACGGAGGAAGACAAAGAAAACAAGAGGATTCAAAGTGAGCGCCAAGCTTGTGGTGTTATCGTGTCTTTAAGGCCGCATGGAGCAGTTGGTTTATCACGCATTGAAAGGTCGCGCCTTAAGGAAAAGAAAGGTCATGCCTCGGCGAAAAGAAAGGTCGCGCACGGACGTCGACACGTCTTCACAGGCGGTTGGTACTTAATAACCGCCTGAGAAGATGTTTATCTCAGGTGGGTATTACTTACCAACCGCCTGAGATAATTGTATCTTCTTAGGCGGTTGGTAAGTAAAACCCGCCTGAGGTAAAAATCATCTCAGATGGTTGGTACTTAAAATCCGCCTGGGAAAATGGGAGTCTATATATACCCCTCGGCACCGGTTGAAAAACCTAACCTGGGCGAAACACTTAGACACCGTTAGGCTAACAAAATTTCGTTTGCCGCCAAGTGTTCGCCCTCGTGAGTTCCAGTTACGCCGCTGAGCTTCGCCGTCGCCGCCGAGCTTCGCCCTCGTCTCTTCCAGGTACGTCGAGGGAAGCCATTGCTGTCGCCGCCGAGCTTCAAGGTAAACCCTAAACCCTTCGACCTTCCATCCTCCTTCGCTGTGCCGCCTCCCTCCCTGCCCTCGCCGCCGCCTTGCATATCCTTGGTTAGGGTTCGGGAATTGGAAAATGGTAGGCACCCTTGGTTAGGGTTCGGTAGAATTCGAAAAACTGTCAAGTTCGGTGGCATCTTTGGTTAGGGTTCGGTGGGTATGCATCCTTGGGTTGTTGGTGTACTTCCATCAATTCTACGCAGCAGCAGTTCCAGCAACTAAATGTCCTCACTTGACCGGAATTCGAATACGTAATGAACTGGAATATTCATGGTGACTCAAACTCGATACACAAAATGAGTTAGGTTGAGGGGGTAACTGCAAGGAGAACTCTATTGGAAGTAGTGTGTCCATCTTCTAGCGGTGCTGGATGCCAAACATATGATGTGTCACTCAAATACGTAGGATTGTCATGATAATGGCCATATTGGCACAATTGAACGAAATTAGTGGCTACTATTTGCATTTTTTAGTACAATGGTCAAATTGAAATACATGAACACGTACAATAAACATATATGTATCTTATCCTTTGGAGAATGATATATTACTATGTTGAATAATTCTTGCTGATAGTGTAGCTGTTATATGACTATGAGTTTGTTTATTAAATAGCTTATTCAATCATGATGATGTGAAGAATTACAGAAGGATTGCATGCGTTAAAACAATTACGTATCCCATTATTGAAATCAGCTTAATATTAAGGCATTTCACAGGAAAAAGGTTTATGTACCCATTTATGATTTGTTAGCAACATTTGTATCAAACTAGATGTATTGGGACTTCACTTTTGTTCGATGATCTGGGTATCTGGTGCACCCAGTTGAGGAGTCGAACTTGGACTTTGGACAAAGTTGTGGAAACACCAGTCTAGGGGTATATGATTGTTCTAGATAAAGCATATTTCGTCCTTAACGATATTAGTAGAGTCTTACTCTGAATAGAGTTAGGAGTTAGATACAGTTTAGGAACCAGTCCTAGTCTTAGTATGAAATGAGTTACAATCCATATAGGATTTGGAGTCACATTAAGGGGGATTTCAAAAATAAGCCCCCAACCTCTCGACCTGGTTAATCCCATCCTATCAAAAATATTCCACCAAAGGTTTCATATGCCCAGACTTGATCAACTCACCTAAACCTTGTGAACCTCTAGAACTCACCAAGTTTATCACTATAGGAGGCGCCGACTTCCCTGTCCTATTTTCTAAACAGCCAAGACAATTGACCATCCCAGATATCCTTGGTGTCATCATATGTGGGGTACGTAATGCCTTTCATGATGGCTGAACCTGCTGCCATGATGAGCCCATTTGGTGCAGCCAGGCACACCGAGATTAGATTTTGGCGAATGTTTCCGGATTCCTAATTCGTTTGAGAATGTGGGTCTTTTATCTTTTTTTACCGTGCAAATCCTACGGTTGTAGAGATGATCGCTGAAAAAGAGTGTCTCTTCTCGCCTGCAGCTACTCTGAATGAAGCTAGCCTATTTAGAATAAAAAGATAAAATATCCATTGTTGGTGATCAACTTTAACATTCTTGTCACCCTCGCAATGTATAGGAACCTTTTGGTCAGTCGCCTTAAACCCTAGAATTCCTTATCGAATCCTAGAATGCATCCATCTTTTTCTTCATGCAACACTTCATGTAGAGTTAATATGCCATTTATTAGATTTTTTGTCTTATTAGATCTAGCATGGAAAGCCCTAAGAAGACTGGTCTTGGTAGTAACAACAAAGAAGACAATATGGGGTTTACTAACTCCAGCAGTTCAGGCTCCTATCACAGTCCATCGGATCCTTTTCTGAATATAAAAATTAAAAAGACTTCAGTGGATCTAGACCCAAAATATGATCCTGCCGACGAGGTATGGATCACGAATCTTAACTTCAGTAGTTCAAGTTAATGTTGGTTGTCAAGTATACAAAGTCTTATAATTTTTTTCTACCTAGATTAATCGCGAAGACAATGAGGTGACATCGGCTCCTAAAACCGCAGAAGGTTCTCCAATGGATGAATCCTCAGCTTCACTCAAGCGGAAACGAGGGCAACAAGGTCCCAATAAGGGTCAATTGGACCGCATCATGTACATAACAAGGGTCGGTCCAGGTGGGCTTCCCCAAGAACCACTGGATTCAGTTACCAAGTACCGTAATGCATGCGGTTTTCTTGTTAGGGAGGTTGTGCCGATCACAACCGAGAATTGGAGGAAATTACCCGAGCAGACCAAGAATGAGTTGTTGGAAAAGATAAAGAAACAATTCAAGTTCCCAAAAGGCACAGAAGAAGTTGTAAAGAAAGCAACATTGGTCTCTTGCGGCAAGAAGTTTCGATACTGGAAGAGTGAAATGAATGCATATGTTAAGGTCGATAAGGTCCCTAGCCCGAGGAAGATGGGAAAATCACGCAAGCTCAGTGGCAAGAGTTTTTTCATCAAAAGAGCACACCTGATGCTAAAGCTCTAAGTGCAACTAGGTCAGAGCTTGCAAAAAAGAACAAACACCATCATCGCTTGGGGTGTGCCGGATATGCCACCAAAGTCCAGAAATGGAATAAGATATTAGACGAAATTACCAGTAAGGGCAATCCTCACCCATTAGAAGGGTGCGATGAGCAAACCCAACGCTGGGTCTTTGCTCGGTCAGGTTTGACCAGCGAGGGCAAACTTGAAAAGCCCGACTCTCTGAATGAAGTAGAGGATAAAATGAAAGAAGTAATTGAAAAGCAACAGAAAGGTCTCTTCAAGCCGAAGAGGGAGAATGACCAACTTACTGTTATCTTAGGAAACCCTGAACACAGCGGACAGGTTCGAGCGGTCTCTTCTCAAATGTCTTGGCTAGATGGTTTCCCTAAAGATAAAGACACATATAGAAGACGTGAGAAGTTTAAGAAAACACTTGATGAAACGATTGCTCAAAAGGTCAAAGAAAATATGCAAGAAATAATGGAACAACTTAGACAATCAGGACAATTAGTGGCACTGAGTACAGTGATGGTTCCGGTGCAGAAGGAGCAATTAGTATCTCCAACTGCCTACCCTAGCAGCGTTGGTTCCGTGCCAGGCTCAGGATCAACTCATAAGTTCCCTGTCGATGATATTGCTAACGACAAATCTTGTCATCTTCTTGTCCTGATAGGCAGAGCAGGGAACAAAACCAAATAGGTTGCCACTGCTATGAAAAAGCCTGATCGTGACTTCAACGGGAATCCACTTTCATTGTATTATGCCGTGGTGCAAGTTCTTCAGATCATTGATAATGATTATGAAAATTATGAAATAGACCACGTCACACCTAAGGGGATCGCGACTCTTGGGCAGGCTATCAACCAATTAATCCTTTGGCACCGACGCGATATCGTGTTGGACGATGAGCCAATTTCTAGCCTCGTCAGATCTCCAAATACTGCAACCCCATCTTCTAAGGCGAAAGTGCATGAAGATCCACTCCCAGTCCGGGAAGATCCACTCCCCCTATGTCTTAGCAAGGATGATATCCAAGAGCAACAAGTTGGACAACAGCTTCAAGCAGTACCAGAGCAAGCTGTTGCTAGTAAAGAGCAACCAGTTGAGCAACAGCTTGAAGTAGTACTAGAGCCAACTGCTGGGAGTAAAGAGCAATCAGTTGAACAACAGGTTCAACAACAAGCCAGTGTCCAACTTCCGATGACTACTCCTCGATCATCAGTGCCTATCAAAGTTTGCTCATACGAAATTAATAAACCTTCATCAGAAGTGTTAAAGTATTTGGAAGCTATGAAATAAAATATTAGAAAATCGAGTGCATCTCGTTCTTCTCATGAGCTAGCATTAGAAGATATCGAGGAGTGGGAAGAAGACGGTGTCATGTATAATCAGCGGACGGCTTTAGTTAAACCGGGAGTTCCAATATACAAGCTTGAGGATGTTCCTCCCGAATTTAAGAATGGGAAGCCGTTCATGACATCCGTACAACTTAGCAAACAACCCGTCCAGCTCAAAGAATGCATGAGTGGTACATCACCGCCAGCAAAAAATATTGTCTTAATTGCGTCACATTTCGTATTCCAAAAGAAGCATTCTGGAGCACTGGAGTAGATAGACGAGTCATTTTATTTGAAGAGCTGCATGCCCTTTTCCATCAGGGCATGCTCGAAATCAACCTGCTGCTCGTCTGGTGCTTGTAAGTGCTCTAATATTTTGTATTTGCTTTTCTTACTACACGCATACGCATTTTATGAGATTATAACAATTCTGGACTTCTTCAATAGGATGCCATACATGGATAATGAAAAGTTGGAGCACAAGACAGGTATCCTTGACCCTACTAGGATTGCAAAGTCGCTATTCGATGTCCAGGCAAATCGAGACTCAGGACAGTACAAATACATGAACAAAAGAGATTTTGAAAAAGCAATTGCAAAACTTAAGAAGGATAGAAAGACAGAAGTTGCAGCTTATATAGGACATGCGATGTTTAACTTTGTCAGAGATGGCAAGGACTTCGTAAAGGCTCTGTACCACTTCGAGTAAGTTCAACACATGACATTGAAATAGCAATTATTGGTAATTGTTAACACGTGTGTTTGTATGTTTGCAGTGATCACTATATAATGATCTTCATCAAGCCAACGCTTATTTTCACAGTCTTTTTCTTAGAGACGATTTTTAAAACGACCAGTGATAATATGTTTAGAGCTGTTTGTAAAAATATTTTTGGTAGTAGTGTAGGAACAGACACAACGCGTGCTTCAGACATGTACATGCACCATAATCTGCACGTTCTCTCAGCACTAACACGAGAGCCATTCACTCATCCTGGACGTTATGGGGCAACATCCGTGAAAACCTGCGGCACACACACATGCTGAACCGGACGATGTTGCACCTGCAGCACCAATAGTCACCACACGGTGCACCCGTGACACACGCATGAGATGCATGCCCAAGAGAGACATTGCTGCATGGTTTATTCCTACAGTTGGTAACGGCAGCGACTCGTTGCCACCGAGCTCGTGCCTGTTGTCAGACAGCATGCCCGGCTACCAATAAGCAGATGGTAGTTGGCATGTGCTCCCAGTGCATGTTCTACTGCATCGTGTCCTAGAAAATATTACCACCTGCTTCGAATGCAAGCAGCCCAACCTCATCAACGCCCTCGACACTGCCCCTGCCATAAACAAGATGAGTGGCCAACGCGGGTGAAGGGGAGATAAGCGCACTGCCACTCCCGCTCATTGGATGCTCATAAGGATGGCCGCTCAGTGGGAGAGTGATGGCCTTTGGATCTTCCACTGGGCAGAGGGTCTTATATAGTTTGGTAGTAAAGTCTAAGCTAAGTTTCATTTGTGTCCTTGGTTGTTATGTTTTAGTTAGACATCAGGTGGTTCTTGTTGTGGTAGTGGTTTTAGTCGTCATTGTTCCCTTTTTCGCTGAACAATGTAATCAATTAAGTGTTGAGCATCGATAAATAGATGAAAGTGATCTACAAATAGAACGTGCAGATCGTGACCACACACTCAATCCGTACGATGTTGAAATAACAAGCTCCGCTCTATCCGCTGGTTTAGGAACCAGCAACCTTGCATGCTTCATACATGCACGTGCCATGATCTGCACGTTCTACTCAACAACACCGCGAGCTCGTTCTGGATGTTGTGGCACCTTCCGTAGAAACCTGCACCACACACACGCTGCACCGGAGATGTCGCACCTGCAGAACCAATGGTCATCGCATGGTGCGCCCGTGACAAACACAAGACATGCGCGCCCGATATATAACTTATGGCACGGCATTGTTTATTCCAACAGGTGGTAACGGCACCGACTTGTCCACTACAAGAAACTATTAAAAGGGCATTGGCCATATAGACGTTAGTTGTCTACTAAAACCGACATCTATAATTTATATTCGCCAATGAACCATCAGCTTTAGCTGATGCCCTTTAGTCGATGCGTTTAACTGCTAAAGCCATCGGTCCCGACGCACATAAGAGGTAAGGCCGTCGGTTTCAGCGCCCGACAACTTCAATACCGTAAAGACGTTGGCCTACAATGCAACACACATAATAGATTAAAGCCATCGGTCACCTACTACACCCACTACTACAAAAAGCATTTTTACAGATGCCTCAAATTTTCAAACACAGGCGGTCCTTAAAAATATGCGACTGTGATGACAAATGATATAATAACCGCCTGTGATGAAAGAACAACACAGGCGGATTTTAAAGAACAACCGTCTGGGTAAATACATGATCTTCATAGGCGGTTCTTAATTAAGAACCGCCTGAAATGTAATGAACTTCACAGGCGGATTTTAAGAAACAACCGCCTAGGTAAATACATGATCTTCATAGGTGGTTCTTAATTAATAACCGCCTGTAATGTAATGAACTTCACAGACGGTTCTTAATTAACAATGGCCCGAGAAGATCATGTATTTTCAGTGGCGGTCATTGTTTAAGAACCGTATGTAGTTGTTCAATTATCACAAGCGGTTTTCATTGAAATTACAGAGATGTAGTCGTTGCAATTATCACAACCGTATGTAGTCGTTGCAGGGAAAATTGTATCAGGAAAAAAACACAGATGAGTGGATACTAGTACAGTAATGCATTATAGGAAATGCTCGATCACCAGTGAGGATGGCTTAATTGTGATAATACACCATTAGAGGCTTTACAATTGTTCAAAGATAATTTCTTTACACACTGAGAACAAAAATCATGCTACATTCATTGTAAATCAACGATGAAGCTCCCATCGATTAATCTAAATTGTACCGTCCTGCTTGCTCCCGAACACGTCTCTTATATTCCGCTGGATCCTGAAAATATTGACATTATTTAAATTAACAAATGTCGAAGGGGGAATGAATAACCTACATTGGTCACTAAGTCAAAGTGTCATCTAACCTTGATAAGTAGATTATAGCAATCATTTTCAACATCAGGCACATTTGGCTGATGCAACAAACGCTGAACTTCAAGTAGTATAATTTTGATTGTAAAAGCACTGATCACCCCTACGAAATATAATTTAAGCAATATAAGAAACCAGTTCAAATAAGTTCGACAACAATTATAAGTAATAATTACATTAACAAAATAGGTCTATCTTACAGTCTCTTGATCAAGAATCCCGATGCAGAGTGCTCCCGAACGATGGACATTTGGGTGGAAGAACCCAATTGGAAAGGCGCATCTTGGAGGCACCAAGGGATAGTCCTCAGAGAAGGAGATTGTCAGGGGGTAGTAACCATCTTCCCATTCAGTCTGCAAAAGAAATTTATTAATAGGAAGACGATGGTTAAACTCATATTGTGCTTGTTCTTCATGACTTACCCCTTCTTTACCGGGGACGATGCACTGCCACTTCAATAAATCTCCCGATTCAGCCTTCGCAGAGAAACCATACACGGGGAAATTGAAAATACTAAAAACAAACAAGACGGAAAAACAAACTACAGTTAAGTTCATCAGTCCATTACAGATACATATGTATATACAACCATGCGACCGGTGTGCCTTATGTACATACATAGGGATGGTTCTTGCGCCATGCCAAGCGCTCCTCCTTCAATCGGCTACACGCCCGAGACATCATTATCTGAAAGACCAAACTTCCAAACTTCCAAATTATTGAGTCCAAATGCATATGTACATAAATTCAAAAGGACACAATCCATATACCAACATTGTTCTAAGTTGATTTCAGAAGATACAAATATATACAATATATATCATCTCGCATTGCTATATACATTTTTCCGAGCATTGACATCTTCGCGCATATAGGGTTTCAAATTCTTTTTAATGCTTCTCTCTACGCGCTTGATGTTTTCTGGTTCGGTGAAAAGGTACATCTCTTCATACTGATTATATTCCTCTTCATTATCTCCCACATTCTCAACCCCAACAATATTTTGCTTTCCAGAAACAACTACATCCTACTTCTCAGTTTCTGGATCTTGAACATGAAAAACTTGTGCAACATTATCAGCGAGAACCCACAGGTCATCTTTGTAACCCACTTTATTCAAGTTTACCAGTGTCAGCCCGTAATTTTCCACTTTCAAACCATCAGGATGTTTGACCCATTGACACTTAAATATTGGCATTACCATTCTTTTGCCATAATCGAGTTCACATATTTCCTCTATGAACCCAAAGTATGTGGTCTTCTACCCTTGTGAATCATAAGCCTCAATACGAACACCACTATTTTGTGCAACACTCTTACCGTCTTTTTCTTTAGTGTAAAATATGTAACCATTGATGTCATATGCTTGCAATGATGTTACCAAAGCAGATGGGTCAGAAGCTAACTTCTTCATTGTTGCCTCTTCTATAGTGTTTCCGTATGATATATTTTTGTCCATTAACCATTCAGTGAGACATCTTCTGTGCTCTTTCATGATCCAGTCCTCTGTGCGGTCTTGGTTTTTATCACGAAGCTCAATTTGGTGTTCCTCGATGTACGGCTCAGCTATTGCGAGCTGTTGTAGTACACCAAAATGTGCACGGTGTACATTCTTGTAATCTTGAACAATAAAAGTTTTCTTAACCACTTTGCCTCTCCCACGTAGTCTACCCTCATGTACCGGTATAGGCACACCTATCGATTTTCCATCTTTGATGTAATCAGCGCAACCGTCAATCACTTCTTCAGTGGTGTATCCTTCCATAATTGAACCCTCTGGATGAGCACAGTTCCGCACAGAACCTTTTAATACTCCTAAATATCTCTCCAATGAAAACATATGATGCAAATATAGTGGCCCCAATGCTTTTATCTGATCAACAAGATGTATGATTAGGTGTACTTGCATATCAAAAAAGGATGGTGGGAAACACATCTCAAGCTTGCGCATTGTCTCGACGATGTATGTTTTCAGATAGTCTAAATCTTCACGTGCTATCACCTTTTGCGATACTGCATTGAAGAAGTAACACAAACGTGTGATGACAACTTTTATATGCTCAGGTTTGATTACTCATATTGCAATGGCAAGGAAAACTGTCATCATCATGTGACAGTCGTGAGAATTATAACTAAATAAAGACAAGTCTTTCATCGAGACTAGTTTGCGGATATTGGATGAGAAACTCGTGGGCACTTTGATCCCACGCAAGCATTCGCAAATTGCT
This sequence comes from Tuctoria greenei, assembly GCA_036927565.1. Taxonomy (NCBI): domain Eukaryota; kingdom Viridiplantae; phylum Streptophyta; class Magnoliopsida; order Poales; family Poaceae; genus Tuctoria; species Tuctoria greenei. The sequence goes on from JAYESD010000010.1 coordinate 28,711,293, forward strand.
TTTTTTCTCTTCTAGCGTCAAGTTGTAGCTGGTTGGGGGAAGGTAATGCTTCCCGTTCGCCTTTTCTACTGGTTGAAGCTCTTGTCTCAAATCAAGATTTACTAGGTCTATACGTGAATTTAATCCGTCCTGTGTTTTCCTCGGCATGTCCAACAATGTCCCAATGATGCTGTCAAATACATTCTTTGTAACGTGCATCAAATCAATACTATGGCAAAATTCAAGATTCTTCCGATACGGAAGATACTTGAAAAAAATTGATTGTTTCTTGAAAGCCATGTCAGTTGTATCATCCGAAGATGTACTTTCCTTTCTCTTAATTCCTTTACTACTTTTTCCCTTACCGAAAGCAATATGAATGTTCTTGACCATTTCAAACACAAGTTTTCCACTGTATGGTTTCGGTGCAGTATCTTTTTCGATTTTGTTATCAAATTGTTCTTTCATCTTCCTATACTTGTGTGTATATGTCAAGAACCGTTGATGTCTCATGTACACCGTCTTTCTGGATGAAGTGAGGTATAGAAATCCAGTTCTATCCACGCACCTAACGCAACCTTTCTTCCCTTTCATTTGTCTCGATAATGTAAACAGTCCGGGATAATCATGCACGGTAACGAATATCATTGCTCTTAGCGTGAAATACTCCCGCTTGTACTCATCCCATGTGCGTACCCCTTCATTCCACAATTTCGCCATATCTTACATTAAAGGTTCCAATAACACATCAATTTCGATGTCGGGTTGTTTTGGACCTTGGATAAGAACATATAATAAGATATATTTCCTTTTGTGACACAACCACGTCGGTAGGTCGTACATCATTAAGACCACGGGCCATGTGCTGTGTATGCTCCTTTTTTCACCAAACGGATTCATTCCATCTGTACCCAAGGCAAACCTCACATTTTTTATTTCCTTCGCAAATTCTGGATACTGAATATAATAATTTTTCCACTGTGTTGCATCACCAGGGTGTCATATATGTTTTTCATTCTTCTTGCGTTGCTCGGAATGCCAACGCATAAGTTCAACCTCCTTAGGGTTTGAGAACAAACGCTTTAAGCGATCAATTACCAGAAGGTACCACATCACCAAGGCAGGAATTTTTCTCTTATTCTTCCCGTCTGCATCGCCAGAAGTATCATCATCGTCACCTTTAGGACCAATAATAAACTTCTTATTCTTCTGAGTCTTTTTCATGTTGGTAACATACTGGTGATTGTAGTCCTTCTTATATCAACTGACACCACAAATGGGACATCTAGTTGCGAGCTCATGCTCTTTGCGATACAGAATACAATGGTTCACACAAGCATGTATTTTTGTCACACCTAGTGCCATCGGGCAAAGAAGTTTCTTCGCTTTATAAGTGCTTCTGGGCAGTTTATTTGGATTTGGAAGAATTTCTGCCAGAAGATTCAAAAGATCAGAGAAACTACAATCAGACCATCCGTGCGTTGCTTTCAACTTTAGTAGTTCTAAGAATGCACGCAATGTAGTAAACTCTTTATCACAACCGTTTGATTCATCATATAAAAGCTTTGTCGCTGCATTCTGCAATGTCTCCATTTTTCTTAATCCTTTGCTTGCTCCCATAGAAGTCAGTACATATGGTTCAATGTGACGCAACATCTCCTCACAATCGAACTCATCATCATCATCACCAGCATGATTGTCACTACCATCATCGATATGAACATTATCATCATCTCAGCCTCTCTCATCATCTTTATCCGCATCATGTGTATCTAACTCACCATGCTCTGTCCATATTGTGTAGTTATTTTTGAAACCTCTTTTCATCAAATGAGATTGGATTACTATAGTATCCGTCCAAGCAATCTTATTTTCGCAGTCGATACATGGACATAATATGTCATCTATCTTTTGCAACTTCGCATGTCTCTTGGATGCTTCAATAAAATTTGCAACATTATGAATGTACAGAGGATCGGGTCTTGGACATAATATGTCATCCACGCTCGACGGTCGATGCTTCAATAATAGAATTTTTGTTAGATTTACAAAATTTGGCCACAAATATTCTCTAAAGGTCTTCTATAAAATGAATTTACATAGACATAACAAGTATGATTTGGGCGACTAATGTATTAGACGGGTGAAGTCTTGAGGCAGACGGAGTCAAAGGGGGAAACAGGCCCAGTAGCATGGGCTGGGTCTGGGTGGGATCTAGTCCGTTATATCTTGACGTCGGATCCCATCCAATGATGGTAACTAAATTGGTGAGTTATAAAACCATCTCCCTAGAATGCTAACCCTAATCACTCCTTCGAAATATATGCAAGTAGGAGGTACGCACACACAAGTAGCAGAACACACAAAAAGGAAATTGTATAAAAGACCAAACTAGCAGAACACACAAAAAGGAAACAATCCATATAGTCCATACATCAATATACCAGAACACAATCCATACAGTGCTTACACATGCAAAAGGACAGAATCCATATACAAGAACACACAAAACCAACAGCTTATCAGCTAATGAAAATATACAAAGAAAAAGTAAGGAAACTACATTTACCTTGCAGAGGCGTCAGCACGGTGGGGAGGCGTCAGCATGGTGGGCCGTCTGGGTGAAGAAGTGGCGGTGCGGGGTTAAGCGGCGGCGCGGCAGTATGGGCTGGGCGGCGGAGCGGCGGCGCGATGCAGGGGAAATTCAATAGCCTTGCGGCGTCGATATAAATTCTCTAGGGTTGCATTTTGACTACGGTGAGGGGTCCTTATATAGACGTCAGTTTTTCACAGGCGGTTTTTAACTTTATCTCAGGCGGGTTTTACTTACCAACCGCCTGAAAAGATATTTAATCAAGAATATTAATTAAGAAGTAAATATCTTCACAGGCTATTGGTACTTAATAACCGCCTGAGAAGATGTTTATCTCAGGCGGATATTACTTACCAACCGCCTGAGATAATGCCAACTGAACAAAATATTTTTAAAACTTGTATAGCTGACAATGTAATGTTTTGGTAAATATCAAATTAATTTCTACTCACATATTATTCACATTTGTGTATCTCATAAAAAAAAGTTCCTTCACTCAAAATTGTTGGTATGAACATATTTGTATAATTTATACATGTATGAATTTTTTTAAATTTTTTTTTAAAAGCATTCCAACATTTCAAACTTCAAATTATTCACCATTCTAACTAAATGCTCATATACATATGAGCAATTAGAGAACATTCACTTGATTGAAATCCAGATATTCTAACACACCAGTATTCATTGACATGAATGAACACATATATATTACAAAACACAAGAAATATGTACAAGAACAGAATTGAAGCTAAACATGTAAAAGAACTCCTAAAACTACAAAAGAAATATGTACAATAACTCATAAAACTACACTACGGCCCCGCGTCCTCGGCCCTCTCCGCCAACTTCTCAAACCACGCCAAGCGGTCCTCCTCCGACTCGTCGTCGTCGTCGTCACCACGGTGGTGGTCGCTGTCATCATCGTCATCATCGTCGTCGTCGTCGTCGTCCTCCTCCTCCTCCTCCTCCTCCTCCTCCTCCTCCTCCTCCTCCAGCGACGATGCAGCAGGAGACTGGGTCGGCTTCTCTGGCTGAGCCGATTGCTCCAGCTGTACCGGTGGCTCCTGCTGCACCGGTGGTGGAACGTGCTGGTCGTCATTCACCCTCTTGGGGGAGCTGCAGTGTATCCGCTTGCAGGGTGGCTGCCTTGGCGGGCTAGGAGGCGGAAGGTTGGCCATGGCTGTGGTGGTTCGTCGGCGCCGGGCTAGGAGGTGGAACGATGGAAGAAGAAGAAAGGAGTGCAAAAGTTTTGTGCTTGTACATAACCTACGACGCACCTTATATATGGTATGTGCGGAGCGGTTCGTTTCCTGCGCATTGAACTCTTTGAAGACCTCGTGCGGCGCACAATTAAACCATTGTGAAAGACGATCTTCAGAGATCATTCCGTCTCTCTGGTATCCATGTGGAACGTCGCGGACACGTCCCCACATCACGGCTTCTTAACTTCTCCACAGACCTCGTGCGGCGCGTCAATTAATTAACATCTTCTCTGGTCGTTAATTAACATCTTGTAGTTTCAAAAATGTTTATCTCAGGCGGGTATTACTTACCAACCGTCTGATATAATGCCCGATACCGTTCTTCAGTTTTCTTATCCCTTGCTTCTTTTTTATTTAGATTCCAATATAAATACTCAAACATGTTTAGATTCTGCAAATTGTGTCCAAATTTGATGATTCTTTCTTCTACATTTGTATAAAATTAACATCTACCACCTGAACAAAATATTTTTAAAACTTCTATAGCTGACATTGTAATGTTTTGGTAAATATCAAATTAATTTCTACTCACATATTATTCACATTTTCGTATCTCATAAATAAAGTTCCTTCACTCAAAATTGTTGGTATGAGCATATTTGTATAATTTATACATCTATGAATTTTTTTTTAATTTTTTAAAAAGCATTCCAACATGTCAAACTTCAAATTGTCCACCATTCTAACTAAATGCTCATATACATATGAGGCATTCATCAAATTATGAACACACATTGATTCAAAAAAATTAAAAAAATCAGAAAAAATTCATAGATGTTGGTATGATGAGTAAAAATGTCCACTGAAAAAATAAATAAAAAAAGCATTATATTCATCAAGATAGAAAAATGAAAAATGGCATTTGTTGTATGTTTTTTATGTTCTGACCAGTTTCAAAGGATTTATGAAGTGCAATTTAATGGTAACCTTTACTTATCAATAATATTACAAGAAAGTTGATTTTTTTCTTTTTAAAGGACCACATTTGATCAATAATATTAATTAAGAAGAAGTAAATATCTTCACGGGCGGTTGTTACTTACCAACCGCCTCAGAAGATGTTTATCTCAGGCGGGTATTACCTACCAACCGTCTGAGATAATGCCTGATATTGTTCTTCAGTTTCCTTATCCCTTGCCTTTTTTATTTAGATTCCAATATAAATATTCAAACATGTTTAGATTCTGCAAATTGTGTCCAAATTCGATGATTCTTTCTTTTACATCTGTATAAAATTAACATCTACCACCTGAAACAAATATTTTTTAAAACTTGTATAGCTGACATTGTAATGTTTTGGTAAATATCAAATTAATTTCTACTCACATATTATTCACATTTTCGTATCTCATAAATAAAGTTCCTTCACTCAAAATTGTTGGTATGAGCATATTTGTATAATTTATACATGTATGAATTTTTTTTAATTTTTTAAAAAGCATTCCAACATGTCAAACTTCAAATTGTCCACCATTCTAACTAAATGCTCATATACATATGAGGCATTCATCAAATTATGAACACACATTGATTCAAAAAAATTAAAAAAAATCAGAAAAAATTCATAGATGTTGGTATGATGAGTAAAAATGTCCACTGAAAAAATAAATAAAAAAAGCATTATATTCATCAAGATAGAAAAATGAAAAATGGCATTTGTTGTATGTTTTTTATGTTCTGACCAGTTTCAAAGGATTTATGAAGTGCAATTTAATGGTAACCTTTACTTATCAATAATATTACAAGAAAGTTGATTTTTTTCTTTTTAAAGGACCACATTTGATCAATAATATTAATTAAGAAGAAGTAAATATCTTCACAGGCGGTTGTTACTTACCAACCGCCTCAGAAGATGTTTATCTCAGGCGGGTATTACCTACCAACCGTCTGAGATAATGCCTGATATTGTTCTTCAGTTTCCTTATCCCTTGCCTTTTTTATTTAGATTCCAATATAAATATTCAAACATGTTTAGATTCTGCAAATTGTGTCCAAATTCGATGATTCTTTCTTTTACATCTGTATAAAATTAACATCTACCACCTGAAACAAATATTTTTAAAACTTGTATAGCTGACATTGTAATGTTTTGGTAAATATCAAATTAATTTCTACTCACATATTATTCACATTTGTGTATCTCATAAAAAAAATGTTCCTTCACTCAAAATTGTTGGTATGAACATATTTGTATAATTTATACATGTATGAACTTTTTTTAATTTTTTTAAAAGCATTCCAACATGTCAAACTTTAAATTATCCACCATTCTAACTAAATGCTCATATACATATGAGGCATTCATCAAATTATGAACACACATTGATTCAAAAAAATTTAAAAAAATCTGAAAAAATTCATAGAGGTTGGTATGATGAGTAAAAATGTCCACTGAAAAATAAATGAAAAAAGCATTATATTCATCAAGATAGAAAAATAAAAAATAGCATTTGTTGTATGTTTTTTATGTTCTGACCAATTTCAAAGGATTTATGAAGTGCAATTTAATGGTAACCTTTACTTATCAATAATATTACAAGAAAGTTGATTTTTTCCTTTTTAAAGGACCACATTTAATCAAGAATATTAATTAAGAAGAAGTAAATATCTTCACATGCGGTTGTTACTTACCAACCGCCTGAAAAGATGTTTATCTCAGGCGGGTATTACTTACCAACCGCGTGAGAAGATGTTTATCTCAGGCGGGTATTACTTACCAACCGTCTGAGATAATGCCCGATACTATTTTTCAGTTTCCTTATCTCTTGCTTATTTTTTATTTAGATTCCAATATAAATATTCAAACATGTTTAGATTCTGCAAATTGTGTCCAAATTCGATGATTCTTTCTTCTACATTTGTATAAAATTAACATCTACCACCTGAACAAAATATTTTTAAAACTTGTATAGCTGACATTGTAATCTTTTGGTAAATATCAAATTAATTTCTACTCACATATTATTCACATTTGTGTATCTCATAAAAAAAAGTTCCTTCACTCAAAATTGTTGGTATGAACATATTTGTATAATTTATACATGTATGAATTTTTTTAATTTTTTTAAAAGCATTCCAACATGTCAAACTTCAAATTATCCACCATTCTAACTAAATCCTCATATACATATGAGACATTCATCAAATTATGAACACACATTGATTCAAAAAAATTTAAAAAAATCTGAAAAAATTAATAGAGGTTGGTATGATTAGTAAAAATGTCCACTAAAAAATAAATAAAAAAGCATTATATTCATCAAGATAGAAAAATGAAAAATAGCATTTGTTGTATGTTTTTTATGTTCTGACCAATTTCAAAGGATTTATGAAGTGAAATTTAATGATAACCTTTACTTATCAATAATATTACAAGTGGATTTTCGCCTTTTTAAAGGACCACATTTAATCAAGAATATTAATTAACAAGAAGTAAATATCTTTTCGCCTGAGAAGATGTTTATCTCAGGCGGGTATTACTTACCAACCGTCTGAGATAATCTTCTTCTTAGACGTGTTTTAATTAATGATGAACACACTACAGATTCATTCATTCACACAGTTGAACAACACACAAGATACTCATTCATTAACAATATTCAATCACACATCTCACAAAAGAACACACAAGATGCACAATATTTACACAAGAACACACAAGAACACACAAGATACACAAGTAATATTCAATCACATAGATGAACAAAGATAGATTTCATTCATCAACAATATTTACAAAATAGAAGCAACTAAAAACAACAAAGAGAAAAACTAATTAAATCCTACTCCTACTCCTACTCCTCTTCCTCCTCCTCCTCGTCCTTCGGCAGCGACTTCGGCACCGGTGCAACAGGAGACAGGGCCGGCTGCACTGGCTGCACCGGCGGTGCAACCCCGAGGTTGCTAGTCGTCGCCTCCACCAGCGTTCTACGACCCTCGGGGCCAAGAACCTGGGCTATCATCGCGAACAGAACATCGAGATGATCAGCCACCCCCGTGAGGGCGTAGAGGTAGTGGCCCATGGTACCCATTCCAGGATACTCTAGAAGGGTACCCAGCCCCAAGGCACTCATGGCGCGAGACGTATTGTTGTACGCCTCTCGTGCCATGAGGAGGCGCTGCTCGGTGTTGATCTTCTCGGAGGAGCTGCAACATAGTTTCTTGCATGGTGACTCCCTCGGAGGGCATGGCGGCGGAAGGTCGGCCATAGTGGTGTTGGGTCGTCGGAGCGGAGGAAGACGAAGAAAACAAGAGGATTCAAATTGAGCGATGCGCTTGGGGAGAACTAATGGGTGATAGCGCGTCTTTAAGGCCGCGCGGAGTGGAAGATGGAGCAGTTGGTTTACCGTGCATTGAAAGGTCGCGCCTCGGGGAAAAGAAAGTTCGCGTACGGTCGTCGACACATATTAATTAAGAACCTCAGAGGCGGTGGGTGAGGGGTCTTTATGTAGGTGTTCATCAAATTATGAACACATATTAATTAAGAAGAAGTAAATATCTTCACAAGCGGTTGGTAATTAATAACCGCCTGAGAAGATGTTTATCTTAATTGTATCTTCTCAGGCGGTTGGTAAGTAAAACCCGCCTGAGGTAAAAATCTTCTCAGGCGGTCGGTACTTAAAATCCGCCTGAGAAAATGGGAGTCTATATATACCCCTCAGCAGCGTTGGAAAATCCTAACCCGGGCAAAACACTTAGATGCCGTTAGGCTGCCAAAATTTCGTTTGCCGCCAAGTGTTCGCCCTCCTCAGTTCTAGGTACGCCGCCGAGCTTCGCAGTCGCCGAGCTTTGCCTTCGCCGTTGAGCTTCGCCCTCATCACTTCCAGGTACGCCGAGCGAAGGCATTGCCGTCGCCGCCTTGCATATCCTTGGTTAGGGTTCGGGAATTGGAAAATGGTAGGCATCCTTGGTTAGGGTTCGGTGGAATTCGAAAAACTGTCAAGTTCGGTGGCATCTTTGGTTAGGGTTCGGTGGGTAGGCATCCTTGGGTTGTTGGTGTACTTCCATCAATTCTACGCAGCAGCAGTTCCAGCAACCCAATGTCCTCACCTGACCGGAATTTGAATATGTAATGAACTGGAATATTCATGGTGACTCACACTCAATACACAAAATGAGTTAGGTTGAGGGGGTAACTGCAATTAGAACTCTATTGGAAGTAGGTGTGTCCATCTTCTAGCTGTGCTGGATGCCAAACATATGATGTGTCACTCAAATACGTAGGATTATGATGATAATGGCCATATTGGCACAATTGAACGAAATTAGTGGCTACGATTTGCATTTTTTTAGTACAATGGTCAAATTGAAATACATGAACACATACATAAACATATATGTATCTTATCCTTTGGAGAATGATATATTACTATGTTGAATAATTCTTGCTGATAGTGTAGCTGTTATATGACTATGAGTTTGTTTATTGAATAGCTTATTCAATCATGATGATGTGAAGAATTACAGAAGGATTGCATGCGTTAAAACAATTATGTATCCCATTATTGAACTCAGCTTAATATTAAGGCATTTCACAAGAAAAAAGTTTATGTACCCATTTATGATTTGTTAGCACCATTTGTATCAAACTAGATATATTGGGACTTCATTTTTGTTGGATGATCTGGGTATCTGGTGCACCCAGTAGAGGAGTCAAACTTGGACTTTGGACAAAGTTGCGGAAACACCAGTCTAGGGGTATATTATTGTTCTAGATAAAGCAAATTTCATCATTAACGATATTAGTAGAGTCCTACTCTGAATAGAGTTAGGAGTCAGATTCAGTTTAGGAACCAGTCCTAGTCCTAATATGAATTGAGTTACAATCCATATAGGATTTGGTGTCACATGAAGGGGGATTTCAAAAATAAGCCCCCAACCCCTCGACCTGGTTAATCCCATCCTATCAAAAATATTCCACCAAAGGTTTCATATGCCCAGACTTGATCAAGTCACCTAAACGTCGTGAACCTCTAGAACTCACCAAGTTTATCACTATAAGAGGCGCTGACTTCCCTGTCCTGTTTTCTAATCAGCCAGGACAATTGACCATCCCAGAAATCCTTGGTGCCATCATATGTGTGGTACGTAATGCCTTTCATGATGGCTGAACCTGCTGCCATGATGAGCCCATTTGGTGCGGTCGGGCACACCGGGATTAGATTTTGGCGAATGTTTCCAGATTCCTGATTCGTTTGAGAACGTGGGTCTTTTATCTTTTTTACCGTGCAAATCCCACGGTTGTAGAGATGATCGCTGAAAAATAGTGTCTCTTCTCGCCTGCATCTACTCTGAATGAAGCTAGCCTATTTAGAATAAGAAGTTAAAATTGCCATTGCTGGTGATCAACTTTAACATGCTTGTCACCCTCACAATGTATAGGAACCTTTTGGTCAGTCGCCTTAAACCCCAGAATGCCTTATCAAGTCCTAGAATGCTTCCATCTTTTTCTTCATGCAACACTTCATGTAGAGTTAATATGCCATTTATTAGATTTTGTCTTATTAGATCTAGCATTGAAAGCCCTAAGAAGACTGGTCCTGGTAGTAACAACAAAGAAGACAATATGGAGTTTACTGACTCCAGCAGTTTAGGCTCCTATCACAGTCCATCGAATCCTTTTCCGAATATAAAAATTAAAAAGACTTCAGTGGATCTAGACCCGGAATATGATCCTGCCGATGAGGTATGGATCACGAATCTTAACTTCAGCAGTTCAAGTTAATGTTGGTTGTCAAGTATACGAAGTATTATAATTTTTTTCTACCTAGATTAATCGCGAAGACAATGAGGTGACATCGGCTCCTAAAACCGCAGAAGGTTCTCCAATGGATGAATCATCAGCTTCACTCAAGAGGAAACGAGGGCAACGAAGTCCCAATAAGGGTCCATTCGACCGAATCATGTACATAACAAGGGTCTGTCTAGGTGGGCTTCCCCAAGAACCACTGGATTCAGTTACCAAGTACTGTAATGCATGCGGTTTTCTTGTTAGGAAGGTTGTGCCGATCATAACCGAGAATTGGAGGAAATTACCCGAGCAGACCGAGAATGAGTTGTGGGAAAAAATAAAGAAACAATTCAAGTTCCCGAAAGGCACAGAAGATGTTGTAAAGAAAGCAACATTGGTCTCTTGCGGTAAGAAGTTTCGATGCTGGAAGAGTGAAATGAATGCTTATGTTAAGGCCGAAAAGGTCCCTAGCCCAAGGAAGATGGGAAAAATCATACTAGCTCAGTGGCAAGAGTTTGTTCGTCAAAAGAGCACACCTGATGCTAAAGCTCTAAGTGCAACTAGGTCAGAGCTTGCAAAAAAGAACAAATACCATCGTCGCTTGGGGTCTGCCGGATATGCCCCCAAAGTCCAGAAATGAAATAAGATATTAGACAAAATTACCAGTAATGGCAATCCTCACCCATTAGAAGGGTGCGATGAGCGAACTCTACGCTGGGTCTTTGCTCGGTCAGGTTTGACCACCGAGGGCAAACATGAAAAGCCCGACTCTCTGAATGAAGTAGAGGATAAAATGAAAGTAGCAATTGAAAAGCAACAGAATGGTCTCTTCAATCCGAAGAGGGAGAATGACCAACTTACTGCTATCTTAGGAAACCCTGAACACAGCGAACGGGTTCGAGCGGTCTCTTCTCAAATGTCTTAGCTAGATGGTTTCCCTAAAGATAAAGACACATATAGAAGACGTGAGAAGTTTAAGAAAACACTGGATGAAACGATTGCTCAAAAGGTCCAAGAAAATATGCAAAAAATAATGGAACAACTTAGACAATCAGGACAATTAGTGGCACCGTGTACGGTGATGGTTCCGTTGCAAAGGAGCAATTAGTATCTCCAACTGCCTACCCTAGCAGCATTGGTTCCGTGCCAGGCTCAGGGTCAACCCATAAGTTCCCTGTCGATGATATTGCTAATGACAAATCTTGTCGTCTTCTTGTCCCGATAGGCAGAGCAGGGAACAAAACCAAACAAGTTGCCACTGCTATGGCAAAGCCTGATCGTGACTTCAACGGGAATCCACTTCCGTTGTATTATGTTGTGGTGCAAGTTCTTCAGATCATTGATAATGATTATGAAGATTATGAAATCGACCACGTCACACCTGAGGGGATCGTGACTCTAGGGCAGGCTATCAACCAATTAATCCTTTGTCACTGACGCGATATCGTGTTGGACGATGAGCCAATTTCTAGCCCCGTCGCATCTCCAAATACTGCAACCCCATCTTCTAAGGCGAAAGTGCATGAAGATCCACTCCCAATCCGGGAAGATCCATCCCCCTATGTCTTAGCAAGGATGATATCCAAGAGCAACAAGTTGGACAATAGCTTCAAGCAGTACCAGAGCAAGCTGTTGCTAGTAAAGAGAAACTAGTTGAGCAACAACTTGAAGTAGTACTAGAGCCAACTGCTGGGAGTAAAGAGCAATCCGTTGAACAACAGGTTCAACAACAAGCCAGTGTCCAACTTCTGACGACTACTCCTCGATCATCATTGCCTATCAAAGTTAGCTCATACAAAATTAATAAACCTTCATCAGAAGTGTCAAAGTATTTGGAAGCTATGAAGGAAAATATTAGAAAATCGAGTGCATATAAATCTTCTCATGAGCCAGCATTAGAAGATATCGAGGAGTGGGAAGAAGACGGTGTCATGTATAATCGACGGACGGCTTTAGTTAAACCAGGAGTTCCAATATACAAGCTTGAGGATGTTCCTCCTAAATTTGCGAATGGAAAGCTGTTCATGACATCCGTACAACTTAGCAAACAACCCGTCCAGCTCAGAAGAATGCATGAGTTGTACATCACTGCCAACACAAAATATGGTCTTAATTGCGTCAAATTTCGTATTCCAAAAGCAGCATTATGGAGCACTGGAGTAGATAAATGAGTCATTTTATTTGAAGAGCTGCATTCCCTTTTCCATTGGGGCATGCTCGAAATCAACCTGTTGCTCATCTGGTGCTTGTAAGTGCTCTAATATTTTGTATTTGCTTTTCTTACTACACACATACGCATTTCATGAGATTATAATAATCCTGGACTTCTTCAATAGGATGCAATACATGGATAATGAAAAGTTGGAGCACAAGACAGGTATCCTTGACCCTACTAGGATTGTAAAGTCGCTATTCGACGTCCAGGCGAATCGAGACTCAGGACAATACAAACACATGAACAAAAGAGATTTTGAAAAAGCAATTGCAACACTTAAGAAGGATAGAAAGACAGAAGTTGCAGCTTACATAGGACATGCGATGTTTAACTTTGTCAGAGACGGCAAGGACTTCGTAAAGGCTCCGTACCACTTGGAGTAAGTTCGACACATGGCATTAAAATAGCAATTATTGGTAATTGTTAACACGTGTGTTTGTATGTTTGCAGTAATCACTACATAATGATCTTCCTCAAGCCAATGCAGGGAATGGCAACTGTCTTGGACTCGGCCGATTTCTCAGCAGATCGTTACAAAGATTTCCTTTCCATTTTAAAATTGTACGTTTATTCAATAATTTTAATTTACGCACATTTAGAATGTGTTGACAAGTTTTATATGACATTTCTTGTATTACAGCGCTTGGCGGTTTTACGCGGAATAGCTTGGCGGTCAGAGACCTCCTAATACGAATGCATTGAACATTAAAACGTATTATGCTTGTCCGAAGCAGCCTGCTGGGAGTGTCTTATGCGGGTATTATGTATGCGAGCATCTTCGAACATCAGCATATATAGAGTGAATCGTGAGGATGTAAGTTATCCTTAATGTCGATACCTTATTTTCTTACTTTTGTGTTTCATTTTCATTGTAACTAGCATAGTTTAATGCTTATATTATCTGCTGTTCAATATTACTAGAAACATTATTTTCATATTTTGATTCCAACTTCAAAATTCAATTGCTCATAGTACAACTGCTCCAAAAATACCAAATAATTCTTGTATACTCTCACGTTGATCTATACATTGAGATTGTTCAAACCAATACATTCTAAACCTTGTGATGTGTTATATTGCAGCACACGAGGAATCTGAACGAAGAATGGCCGGTTTGTAGAAGTATTCCTAGTGGAGGAGCCGACAGGATTGCTGCTGAACTCTCTCAGTTCATTCGTCGTGAAATTTTGCACAAAAAAGGGAAGTTCTTTGATAAGAATTGTGCAGCAGCTGATGTGCCAGAACATTGCGATTATGCCAATAGAAACAGTTTTTAGTGAAAACTTGTAAACTTTGAGATGAATTGTATTGTAACTTGTACATATGTATATTGTTTTAGTGAAATTGACTTCTGTGATGATAATATTGTTGACATTTGTTCTGTGATGATATTGTTATTTTTTGTTCTGTGATTATATTGAATTGATCTGGAAATTAGAAATAACAGTAGTAGTACTGCATAGGTTATACCTTATCACAGGCGGTTATTAATCAACGGCTAGGCATGACTGTGAAAAACAATTATCACAGGCGGCTAGATACAAGTAAAGAACCATCTGTGATAACCTAATTTTCACAGGCGGTGACTGTTATGGTAGAAACCGGCTACGTTAATAGGTCTTCACAGACGGCTGATGTAGGTAAACGTCCGCTTGTGATAACACCATTATCATAGGCGGTTAGTTATGCTTCAATACCCACCTGTGAAGAAACATTATCATAGGCGGTTAGTTATGCTTCAATACCCGCCTGTGATAAGACATTTATCACAGGCGGTTATATATGCTGCACGACCCGTCTGTGATAAAATATCTTCATAGGCGGCTAGCCTAAGTAAAGAACCGCTTATGATAATGTGTCTTCACAGGTGGTATCACTTCTCCGCCTGTGAAATTGCGGATTATCACAGGCTCTTCTTTTCAGGCGGTTTTAAAAGCTATTTGTGATAATAGGTTTGGAGACTCCTGTGATGAGGCTTATTGTACTAGTGAACCGACAGCTTTAATGCTCTGACCGTCGGTACACCTGACGGCTTTAAGTTGCTCCACAAAATAAAAAAATGAAAACACGCCAATTATACAAGACTGAATCTTCTGCAGGATCGGCAACGACATCAGCTTGTGCAGGATTGCATGATCTAGCAAGTATCAAGCAAAGAACATACATACGGGGGCATTATACAAGACCAAATCTTTACATCTCTCACACAAAAACAGATCATAATCCCGTACAGGAACAAAGCCACTAGAACTAATGATTAAATCAAAAAATGGGCCGTGAGAGCATGAGCAGGCGGTCCCTTTTCCTGCTCAGCGCGGCAGAGGCAGCCGATGCCGATGGCGACTGCAGTGTCGAGCTGCTAGATGCGCTCGCAGAGGTCCTTGGCCTCGGCATCACGCTTGTTGAGCTGCACGCAGAGCTGCGCCGCCTCTGCCTCAAGACGCCTGAGGCGGGACGCCAGCGCCATGGAGGTGATCTTGTAGTCCACGTCCAGCTGCTCGAACGGGTCCGCCGGCAGAAGCACCGTCAGCTCTGGGGCAGCCAGAAGTCAACCCTCGCCTCTGCTAGTTCTCCTGAGTCCTCGCCCAACGTCGCCAACGTCGCCGGTTCTCCAGTGTCCTCACCCATCGCAGGTTCTCCAGCGTCCTCGCCCACTGCAGGGGACGCCGGATCCTGCGGTTCTTGGATCTCGCCGCTGCCGTGTCAGCATCGCCGCCGCCGGCGTGCGGGCAGGTGGAGCTGGACGGAGCCCGAGCGGAGCTCAAAGGAGGGCGCGAGAGAGATGGGGAGGAGAGAGGAAGATGTGTGTGCGCTAGGTTTGGGCACTTGGTAGCAGTTATTGTTGGGCACACTGTGGTGCAGTTGCGCTAGGGAGGGGAATCAAGGGCCGGGGAAATAAAAATAGTGAGGTACAGTTTCGACAGCCGTTGATGGCCCGATGCATTTTCTTATGCCCGTGTGCCCGGACCAAACATCGAAGGCTTTAAATATCAGGCGGGAGAAGGTTTTTTGGGAGTGTCGGTCTGATAGTATGGTTGTCGGTCTGGGAGAAAGTATCACAACTTTAAGTAAGGCCGTCGGGCTTATTGATGTAACTGACATAGTTAAATATGGCTGTCATGTCAGGACCCACCTTCGAGGGCCTACTTGTGCTTCTCGTATCAATCCCTAGATTACTAGTTGGTATGCACAACAGAATAGATTGAGATACATAAAACAATTTTTCATTAATAATCAATATAACTGTTACAAACATGATCTAGATTACATCGGACATTGTCAGAGATGACCACCAAAATAGATAAATTCTTTAAACAGCGGAGCGGAATGGCGCCATGCTCAACAAGCAGACTTGGGTAGTAGGACTAGACCTAATCGTTATCCTCACACGCTTCAACTTCTACATCTTCTGACAAATCACATATAAAGTAAGAGTGAGTACATATGGTACTCCGCGAGCCCTAACACTACTCAACCAAAGGTGTTTCAAGCATTAGGGCTTGTAGCAAGGAGAGGCCATACAGCTTAGTTTTGCCGAAAAGCATTTTATGCAATTTTCTCTTTAAAAAGAGTTTAGCAATAAGATGGAGAAGTAGTTGAATTAGAATTATTATAGTTGGCGGGCCCTAGGGGAGTTTCAGACCATCCCGCTAGTTCCCTCACTTTTAGATGAGTTTTCGGATTCATGGCCCTAACGACTCCGCCACGCATGCCAACACATTCCCGAAACACAGCAGCCTCAAACACCCACACACACACACTTCAAGGAGATGCACTAATGCTAATCATAGTGAGCCCATATCATAGTGCACCAAGACTATGACAACAGCTATCCAGATAGATTAAGACTCTGCAGAGTTTGTACACATCACCCACAGGCCATGGACACCTTGCAAGGGTATGACATGACACTCATCCCATCTTTTCCGAGTAGCCACCCAATAACACCTCGGCCCGACGCAGGGGCTATTCGGGTATTCAGTACAGAACTAGACACTAGATGGTCCTCGGACTCCTTGCCATTTCCTGGTCCATCATGCCCTCCATGGCTCTCTAGGTGCCTCATGTGGTAGTCACCATAAAGGTAGGGTGAGTCCTGCCCATACATGTTTTGTGGTTGTAAAAAATCATAATGTTGAGGTCAAATCAACCGGTCGTTATATTAGTAAGGCGGCTCCAAATCGTCAACGATAGGTGGACCGTACCGAAGCATAATTACTACACATTCACCATAACCCTCCTCGACCACCATCCCTCTTCACACACACAGTTGATTAATCACCCACCCTGTCGGTACCTTGCGTAGCGGATACACCTTGGGATTGCAGAGATCACAAGGAAACTCCATCTACCAGATTTGAAGACCTCCGAAGGCCCCACATGTCAGGCGTAACCGGACCTGCTTTCCCGACATGGTTAGTCCTAGGGCCGCCACATGTATCATAAGACCGGAGCTACCGCCCACATACGGGAGAGCTCCGAACAGAATACCAGTATGGCACCCCCAGACCTAACCCCAGACAGAGGGAAGCTCCGGTACCGACACGTGTCCAACAGCATCGGACATCCCCGTCCACGACGGTAAGCTTCAGAGCTGCCACGTGTTCGAACTGCCGGACCTTCAATTTTAACAATCAGGCTGGTGGACCCACCAATGGCTCGCACCTTCAAGGGACAATCAAGGACTTCAAGATCCGATTAAGTGTCACTAAGACCATATTAATCACACACGATCGGAAGGCCCTTAATACCAATAACGGCACTGTCAAGACCCGTTACCACACCATTAAGGGTAATTAACCTCATTAATTGTGTATCAAGCATTTGTAACCGCCAGGGCCACATGTCGGGCTAGGCTAACGGTGTAAAGACCAGTCCTTGTACTATAAAAGGATTGGTCGATGATACACAAGAGACCTCTTCAGACGGCTTCTGGACTCCCTGACCTAGGCGAGCTTCTTCTTCTGGAGCTTCTTCTAGACTCACATGCTCAATACAACACCACCACACCCCGTAGAGTAGGGTATTACGCTCAAGCGGCCCGAGCCACGTAAATCTCTGTGTCTACTTGTCATTCACCTTCTTGAATCTCTGCGCGCCCATTACCTAACTACAACTCCGCGATCTACCAACAGTAGTATCGGGAGATCCGCCGGATCCAAACAACGACAGTTGGCGCGCTAGGTAGGGGTGCCCGAGATTTCAAGAATGGTGAACTCAACTGCTGGATCGTCCAACGGCAACCCCGCTGCGCAACCTGCTGGAGGCAACCCCTCCAACATGCAGCAACCAGCGGGTGCCACGGCTCTAGCAGGAGTCATGCCATCGCCGCCACCGCCTGCACCAGCAAATCAAGCTGGAGAACAGGACAGAGTAGCACCATCTATTACAGCATCGAAATGTGAAGAATATGTTATGCATCTGTTGCAGAGAGATCAGAACCCTCACAAGCTCAGGAATCTAGACCCCTCTGGGAGGGTGAGGAGGTTCCTGAAGGGGAGTCTAGGTCCCAGCCCCCAGACTTGTATCTACAAGGAGTTACTCTTGTCGAACAAGAGTATTCGGACCCCTCTGGGAGGGTCCGGGTCACTCCAGAAGAAGCTCCGGGTTCCTTCAGCAAGGACCTGGAAGTCCCCGAAGAAGGTCCGGACCCCTCTGGGACGGTCTGGGTCGATGAGGAGGAAGCTTCGGGCCCCTCCGGGAGGGTCTGGACGGTCCAACGCCCAATGTACTTCATCAGCGAAGTACTCCATGACGCCAAGACTCGATACCTAGAGGTACATAAGCTGCTCTATGCAGTTCTTATCGCCTCCAGGAAGCTTCGCCATTACTTCCAAGCTCATAAGATCTTAGTGGTGACCTCTTATCCACTGCATGCGATCTTGCATAATCCCAATTCCACTGGGAACATTGAAAAGTGGGCAGCAGAATTGGTCGAATTGGATCTTGAATTTGTCCCAAGACAAGCGATCAAGAGTCAAGCATTGGCAGACTTCGTGGCGGAATGGACCCCCTCTCCATAAACCCTAGGGGCCCTAGTGAGCAGAAGACGGAGCTCAAGGCTCTGTTCTTCACTGAGCCTCACTGGACTCTCTACTTTGACGGCTCCATGCAAAAGTAGGGGGCCGGAGCTGGAGTCCTTCTCCTCGCTCCAACCGGGGAGAAGGTAAAATACATGGTCCACCTTGACTTCAAGACGACCAACAACATGGCGGAGTATGAAGCACTCATTTACGGATGAAAGGTGGCACTATCATATGGTGTCAAGCAGCTGTTGGTCAAGGGAGATTTGCAGCTCATCATTAAACAGGTGAAGGGTGAATGCTCCTGTAACAATCCTCAACTAGCTGCTTATCTCCTTGAAGTCGAGAGGCTTCAGAAGGACTTCGAAGTCCTGGACCTCCACCATGTCCAGCGTCTCCAAAATGCTGAAGCTGACGAACTCTCGACTAAAGCATCAACCGGAGCTCCGGCTCCTGACGGAACCTTCGTCCGTAGGTTGTCAAAACCCACAGCTCAGCCCGCCGAAATGAGCGAAGGGGACGAGACCAGCATCCCGAAGCTGGCGGTCCCGATGGCCCTGTTACCATAGCAGCCATCAAGAGTCGTAGGTGCTGCCAGAAGCTCCGAGCAACCCAACACGCAAGACTCAAATGCTCAAGCAAGCTCCGATGCATGGATCTCGAAGATCCGGAGCAAATTGAAAGACAATATCCTTCCTGACGATGATGTATCCGCTGATCTGATAGGTAGATTGGCTAAAAGATACATGCTGGTAGAAGGGGATCTCTACCGGCGCAATGCCAACGGCGTCCTAATGTTGTGCATCACAAGGGAAGAAGTTTGTGAGCTCCTCACAGAAATCCATGGAGGCGAGTGTGGGAACCACGCGTCTTCCCGCACGTTGGTCGGTAAAGCCTTCCGGCATGGCTTTTACGGGCCTACATCGCTCTAGGATGCAACTGAGCTAGTGAAGAAATGTGAAGCATGCCAGTTCCATGCAAAGCAAATTCACACACCGGCTCAACCTCTACAAATGATACCTCCTACATGGCCTTTTGCTGTGTGGGGGATGGAATCTTGGGACCTTTCCCAAGAGCCGTCGGAGGTTACAAGTTCCTATATGTTTCCATCGACAAGTTCACCAAGTGGTCGGAAGCAACTCCAGTTGTGACAATAAATAAGCAATCAGCTATTAACTTCTTGCAGTCCATCGTATGCAGATTTGGAATCCCAAACAAAATCATAACTGATAATGGGATCCAGTTCACAAGCTCTGCATTTCAAGGATATTGCAAAGACATCAGCATTCAAGTCAGCTACGCCTCAGTAGCTCACCCTGCAAGCAATGGCCAAGCCGAGAGAGCAAATGCAGAAATCCTGAAAGTACTCAAGACGTGCACTTATGAGGGCCTGAAAAAACATGGAGCCAACTGGATCAAAGAGCTTTCGCCCACTCTATGGGCCAACAGGACAACTCCAAATCGGTCAACTGGAGAGACACCCTTCTTTCTAGTATACGGAGCTGAAGCAGTCCTTCCTCCGAAAATCACCTTGGGGTCGCTCCGGGTCCGGACCTTCGTTGAGGCCACGCAGGACCAGCTCGTGCGTGAAGACCTTGACCTCCTGGAAGAGAGAAGGTGCCAAGCTGCTGTTCCGAATGCCCGATACCACCAAGCTCTTCGACGCTATCACCAACGGCATGTTCACAGCCGACAGCCCGAGGAAGGCGTTCTGGTGATACGGAGAATACAATCCAGAGAAGGGTTAAACAAACTTTCCCCCAGCTGGGAAGGACCCTTCCAAGTGATCAAAGTATCCCGTCCTGGATGCGTTCGCTTGGCAACTGAGGATGGGACACCTCTCCCAAATCCTTGTAACATTGAGCACCTGCATGAGTTCTACGCTTAATATCACGAAGGTGAGTCTGTAATTACATGTGATGTATGTTATAGAGTCATTGTACAGAGTCGGGTAGCTCCTCAGGGAGGGCAGCCGGACCTAGCCCGTTAGGTCCGCAAGGCCCATGCAACACTTGTCACAGTCTCAGAACTAAAAGTGTAGCTAGCTACCTTGGGTCAAACGAGAAACAAAACACACTTAGCCTGGTTCCGTACCCTAAGAGTGTACTTGTTTCCCCTGTACCCCGGACCTATAATGGAAGACATCATTGTGTGAAAACAGACTCCACGTGCATTTACTTTGTACATGCTCAATATTTTATATTTTTCTCTTTCTTGTCTATAACAAAGTTGTGCAGCTCTTAAGAAACTTTAGCTCGACCAGTTCATGTACAATTCGAGTTGCATTGTCTGTTCTTCCGAGTCCGAACATTGTTGATGGTCTACTCGTCTGAATGCTGCCAAGCCAATCTAGGGCCGGAGTGTGCTATCGACTTAGACTGGTCATGCACCCTAAGTACGCCACTCTACCTACACCCCGGCAGGCCGAAGTAAGGCGAGTCCAGTAACGATCGGACCTGAAGGAAACAAGACGGCGCTCTTGATTGTATTTAGAATTGTGTTCGACCTAAACTTTCTCGGGAATAGTAAGCCGCAATGAAGTTATAGATAGCAAAATGGATTTTACTGTTTTTCTTTACTTCAGTGTGCAGGAAAAATAAAGACCACACAATGATGGTGAATGACCGGAGCTACCAAAGCTCCGACATCCCCTAGGTGGCTTGTGGTCGATGTTAGAACATTGATAGCGAGCGTCACCGAAGCTACTCAGCTCCGGTAAAGCTAGGGGACCAGTTGTCAACGTGAAGAAAAGATGATGGGAAGACTCTATAGTGGAGTCTGCCGTTGACACACCATGTGTTCACAGAGGTCATTGCCGGGGCTACCAAGCTCCGACACCCCAGAGGGCTAACTGTCAATGCTCTACGCGTTGATGGAGACTACTGCTAGAGCTACTAAGCTCCGAAGATTGTCAATGTCAGAGCCACTAAGCTCCGACAACCTCAGGGGGCCTACACTATCGAAGACTTCGGACCTACAATCTACAAGTTTGAAGCACACAAGTCTTCAACAACTGTTACATCCTCTTGGTACATGTTCACAATCAAATTGTGTACATCTACAAGGGGGCCAAGTGAGACAAAGGTGTTGAAGAACAAAAATGAAATTCACAAAAAAAAGGAAGTTCATTCATCTGGAGTCAAGAGATTAAAAAAATTGGAGAAGAAGAAGAGAGAATACAAGCGGGGGCTACAAAGAGATGGTCCTAGACCCTGTGGATGAATTGGGAGACCTTCTGGGCAACCTCCGACACGCTGGCTCGGGTGGCTTCACCCTATCCTTCGATGGGGCCTTCAAGAACCGGGCCCAGAGGGAATTGAGGGTCCTGGCTGGTGTAGCACGTCAGCATGAACTCTGCGATGTTCTTTGCCAGGGATTGTCCCTCAGTTTCCAGCTGGTCCGCGATGACATCGCCCATCTTTGTGAGTTTGTTGCCTGCTGAACTCAGCGCCTCCAACACCTGGTCCAAATCTGGCTCCGGATCATCCGTACGCATAGGACTAAAGCCCATTGGTGTTGGCGCGTCGTTGGCTTTGCCCAGGAAGTCCCAAACTTGTTGGGACTCTGCAACCCTTGTGATTTGCATCTCCTCCAAGGATCTTTTGGCTGCCACAAGCTTCGAATTCTCCTGAGCAAGACGCTCCACCTCCTCGGCATTCTGCTGAATATTTTTAGCAACCTACCTTTCGAGTTTACTGAGCTCTTCCTCCCGAAGGTGGATCTTGTTCTGGCGGTTGACTAGATCCTTCTCCTGGCCCCGCACTTTCTTCTCCCTAACGGCGACGGCATTCTCCTGCTTGTAGAGATCTTGCCCTCGCTCCTAGGCCTTCTTCTCCTCTTCCTAGCAACACTCCTCCAATTTCTTTCTGTGCTCTTCGAGGTTCTTGTCAGCCAGAGCTGTCTTTTGGACAAGCTCTTCCTCCCTCTTCATGAGGTCGTCCCGCAGCTCCAGGAGTTTTTGCTCTTCATCATCGAGCTTTTTCTCCCGCTCCTCAAGAGCCTCCTGACGCTTGACAAGACTAGCGTGGATGGCGTCGAGCCTCTTGGAGATCGTCCGCTGTGCTATTAGTAGCTTTGGCCTATTCATAGATAGCCCGGGACTGGTTGTCGAGGGATCGCATCATGCTTTCCCTCTCATCCAACAGCTTACCCCAATACTCCAGGCGGACCTTCTCCCTCTGCACCCACTCCTTGTCGTCATCCAGCCTCGACTGCGCCATCTTGGTCTCGAATTGGAGCCGGTTGCAAAACCTCCTAAGGGTTTGGCGCTCCTCCTCGAGGGCCTTGCTGTCGTGGTAGAAAGCTAGCTGGACCTGATGAAGACTAGAGTAGGCGTTGTCAATAGACAACGATAGGGGGATCGAATCTGGACCTGCCGGGGTCCTCTCTGTTGGCTCCAGCGGGTCTTCAGTGACAAAAATTGGGTCCCACTCAACAAGAGTGGTCCCCTGAGCTTCCACAACACTAGGGCCATCCTCCGGGATAGCCTCGGCTGCTGCCGAGGAAGGTCCTGCAGCAGAAGTTCCGACCTCCGGAATCGCTCTGAAGGTCCCGCCGCCCGATCATCAACAACTGACCCCTCACGCTGGGGGCCAGCAGCTTCATCTTGGCACCCTGGCTCAGCAGCGGGCACCTCCGGGATCACCACTTCCGGAGCAGGTGTTGAAGGTTCGGTCGGAGCAGAAGCTACTTCCAGCTCCGACGCAGGCGCCTCCTCCGCCACTGGCTGAGGTGCTGGCGCTTTGACCATCATGGGCTCAGGCGCCGACACCTCCGCAGAAACTGGCTCAGATGCCAGAACCTCTTCAACAACCGGCTCTACAGCCGAAACTTCTACAGCAACCGGCTCTACAGCCAGAACTTTTGCAGCAACCGGCTCTACCTCCGGGACCTCATCAACCACCGTCTCAACTGTCGGGGCTTCAACAACATCCGGCTCTAGGGCCGGAATTGCAGCTACCTACGGCTCTGAGGCCGGAGCGTCCATCATTTCAGCATCTAAGCACGGAGCTTCAACCTTCGGGGCTGGTGCCGCTGGTACATCTTCATTCTCTTGGTCTGACGCTACCAAGGGAGCTTCTGGGGATGAATCGAGGTCCAAGACCACGACAGCCGGCACCGGAGCTGCTGCAGCCTCAGCCACCTCTTCGGGTGGCGCTGAAATTAGAGCCGGAGCTTCCGCCTGCTCAGCCTCAACTGCTGCTGCAAGAACCAGATCTTTGGCCCTTTTCTTAGGCATGCTTTGGATGAAGGACAAAGAAACTCAAAATATAGTTATAACAATAAAACAACTGACTGAGGTAAAAAATCAAAAATTACCTCAGAAGGCTTCTGCACCAGTTAGCACGGAACCTCTTTTCCGAACGCTCCAGACTGGCCCCAGCCGCCACTAGTGTGGTAGTCCCAGAAGGTCCCTCGGAGCTTGCTGCTGCTATCGGCGTTGCCTTGGTCGAGGCCCCCCTCGACCGGGAAGGACCTCCTGACCCAGAGCCCTCAGTTGGCCTTGGTACTGGAGTCACATGGCCGGAGCTAGCACCCCGGGAAGATGCCGCTGCTGGAGTAGATGCCACCGTTGAAGACCTCCCCCTCCGGGGAGAAGGAGTCACTATGGAAGGAGCAGGCATGACGAACCTCCCGTCAGCATGCTTCAGCTTTCTCTTGCGGCTCGAGGGCTCGGCCAACTCTTTGCCCTTGCCCATGACTTCAACTCTATGTTCCGGGATGGAATGGGAACCACGCTCGGAAGCTCCGGAGATCACCACCCCGGTGATCGAACGCCTCTCACTGACATCAAGGTCGTCAAGCACCGGCATCATCCGCCGGAGCTCACTGCTGTACTCTGCCTCCATATTCAGAGGGAGAAAAGTACTGGCGGAGTCAAGTCGTCACCTTCGATGTTGATGCCATGCTGAAACTTCTTGAGGTGAATCTCCAAAGTTGCACCCTCCATGTTGGACTTCAAACGGGTCTCAATCCGGTCGTCGTCCAGCACACTGTTGAAATCCCAAGCAAGCTTCTCCCTCTTCTTCAGTGGAGCCCACCTGTTGGTCATGAAGTTGCACAACACCGCCTGAGGAGTCACCCCTCCTTCCATGCACAGGTAGATCCTGGTCAGAGCAGGGTTGAAGGCATTCGATAACACCGGAGCTTCACTCGAAGCTGCAATGTCGATGTTGGGGAGGCCTTCCGGCAACTCCAGCTTCTCGGGCTCCTCCACCCTGATGACGATCCAATCCTTCTTCCAGTCATCCCACTTCCTAAAAGGGAACGATCGCAAGTACTTGTACGGGAACTTCTTGCGCTTCACAAAATAATAGAAGCCAAGGTACTCGTCACTCTTGCTGGTTGTCTGGACAGTGAAGAAGGTGCGGAAAAGCTCAATGCAGGGGGAATGCTCACCCACATCTTGCAAAAGTGGACAAAGATCGACACTAAAAGAATGGAGTTGAAGCCAAGGTGGTACAACTGCAAACCATAGAAGTCTAGCAGCATCAAGAAGAAAGAGGAGAAAGGTGGGATCAGTCCCACCATGGCGTACGCGGAGAAGTACACCATGTCGCCGACGTGCTCCTTCACGAAAGGAAGCTTGCCGGCGCGGACCAAGTGGTTGAAGAATTCAGGGGACCACCCCATGAGGGCCCGCACCTTCTTCAAATCACGTCAGTCTTCAGTCGGCTCTGACGAAGACCCAACTCCATCGCGGCACATCGAGGCAAGATAGTTAAAGCAAGCAAAATTTTGAGGATTTGAGCGCAAGTTCGAATGAAAGGAGTAAAGAACCCCAAACGGTGCGTGCTTTCCTTCTTAAGTAAGCCCCCGTAACGCTTCGATGGAAACCGTGCAGGAGCCGACGATACCATTCAAAAACTTCACCTTGCCAATGACAAAGGGACCTGGGGCCACCCTGGCGATTAAGTCGAGGTCCTTACCCCAGGTGAACGGTTGTCATCTTGAAAGGCGAGAAACCCGAAGGCGGCGGCCTGACAGGGCGCGCGGAACCGATACGATTTTCGTATCGAGAACCGGCGACCTTCAATTGCGTGAGATACGCATGCTAAGATCTCACCTGCCGCATCCAGGATATGCCACGCGGCGAAACCGGAGAATGGACCCACCTCCGGCAGAATGACTTCATCCAGAAGGTCTCTAACAGAGGTGGGCCCAGGGGGCCACTGACGGTACCTTGCGTACCGGATACCCCTTGGGATTGCAAAGATCACAAGAAAGCTCCATCTACCAGATTTGAAGACATCCGAAGGTCCCACTTGTCAGGCATAACCGGACCTGCTTCCCCGACATGGTAAGTCCCAGGGCCGCCACGTGTATCATAAGACCGGAGCTACCGCCCACACACGGGAGAGCTCCGGACGGAATACTAGTATGGCACACCCGGACCTAACCCCAATCATAGGGAAGCTCTGGTACCGACACGTGTCCAACAGCACCGGACCTCCCCGTCTAAGACGGTAAGCTCCGGAGCTGCCACGTGTTCGAACCGCCAAACCTTCAATTTCAACAATCAGGCTGGTGGACCCCCCAACGGCTCGGACCTTCAAGGGACAATCAAGGACTTCAAGACCCGATTAAGTGTCATTAATACCATATTAATGACACACGATCAGAAGGCCCTTAATACCAATAACGACACTATCAAGGCCCGTTACCACGATATTAAGGGTAATTAACCTCACTAATTGTGTATCAAGCATTTGTAACCGCCAGGGCCACATGTCGGGCAAGGCTAACGGTGTCACGACCAGTCCTTGTACTATAAAAGGACTGGTCGACGATACACAAGGTACCTCTCGAAACGGCTTATGGACTCCCTGACCGAGGCAAGCTTCTTCTTCTGGAGCTTCTTCTAGACTCACACGCTCAATACAACACCACCACACACAGTGGAATAGGGTATTACGCTCATGCGGCCCGAACCACGTAAATCTCTGTGTCTACTTGTCATTCACCTTCTTGAATCTCTGCGCGCCCATTACCGAACTACAACTCCACGATCTACCAACAGTAGTATCGGGAGATCTGCCGGATCCAAACACCGACACACCCATATCCTTCACACCACCAAACATTATTTAACACATTTCACAATCCATGTATATAATGTATAGTGGTTTGCGATGCGAACATCACAGGGGTTCCTAATCACAGTACTAACAAGGAGGTGCTCACATCACTGCTATAGTGCAGTGATGTAGCTGTTAGGTTGTCAAGGGGTTGTGTTGTCAAGGTCAAGCAGGGGATTGTGATAGTCATTGTTATAATTATCGTAATTGATGCAGTGCCTTGATTCAAGCCATTAATAGCGAGTAACTATCATGTTACTATTTATCGTTGGCTAGTAGCTAACACCGATGCTCAGTCATCAACACTGTCGAGACCCGCCTTCCGAGGATCCACTTGTGCATCCTGTACCAATTCCTGGATCAGTAGTTGGTCCGCACAACAGAATAGATCGAGATCCATACAATGATTATTTATTTATAATCAATGTAAATATTACATACATGATTTAGATTACATCATATGTAGTCAGAGATGACCACCAAAATAGATTAAGGTAATATTTTCTAGTGAAGACTAGTAGTCTGTGACTTGTCATCCCATTCTATTTCTTAATTTATTATTGTCTTAGTTTACTCTAAAGGTTATGAACTTACTCTAGAATTACTTTAGTGTATGAATATTAGTACATAAGGGAATTACTAATGGAGGGTCTATTCTATTTAGAGCTCGTATGTAAATTTCCATTATCCAATAGCTCTCTAATTGTTTTTCTATAATGACAACATTTAATTCATTATCTCATATTTTATTTTATTCAATTATTATTCTAGAGTTTTAGTAATACATCCCTTGGAATATTTAGAAGGTCATTTGTGGAAAGATTATTTAATTGGGAGCTCCTATGTGTATTTCAGTAATTATTACTTTTCACATGATTTTTCCTATAGAAATGATAATCAATTCCCTATCCTACGTTTTATACTAGCCAATTTCTACCTTTATTATATTATATATGCATAGCAACATTCTCTAGGGATTTTTGGATAGTAATTTGTTAGGGAGTTTGTTTATTCAGACTTTCTAGTAACTTTGGTAATTTACTCATCTTCCTATAGGAGTACAATTAGTTTAATATTTTATATTCTATATTGGTAAAATACTACTTTTAATTACATTATATATGCCAATTAATATTCATTAGATATTCACCTAAGTACAAGCTTGTGGTGGCTTTATCAGGTTGGAAGGCTAAATATTGACTTTTCCAATTTCCTATTTAATCAAATGATTTTCATTAGTTAATAATATGTCTAACATTTCCTACATATTGTTTGTGTCACTAATTACTGTCTTATAATATAATAGCCACTAAATAATTTCCAAGAAATTCCTAGAAAGTTGCTAATAAGGGGTTTATCATTTTAGAGCCTAAACATAGTTCCTCATTAGTCTCCTAGTTGATTATTTCATTTTTTCAAACCAATAATATCTAACACAATATATAAAAGCAATTCATACGTTCAATCACTCCTATTATGCTCTAAAAGGAATTAAGGATTTTTGGGAATTTTCCAGATTTTTCTTGTATCAAGAAAAGCATTTATAAGTATCTGTGTGCACTAAGCGGGTGGCTGTAGCAGTTTTCTAGCGTACAGTGAGGCTGAGAGTGGTCTTTGCACTAGTTGTGTGTACGTGCGTGCGTGCTTGGCGATTAGCCGATGACCAGAGGTTGGCAGGTTGGCCCACTCAGGCAGTGGCTTGGGTGGCATGGGTCCACGTGGACCAAGTGCACCCAAGGTGCGTGCGCTGGGGTGGCGCACCACGATCACGTGGCACCTCTGTTTGGTGAGGTGGCGCCTACGTGGCAGCCACACGTGTTCCTTGCCACGTAGACACCACGGTGGCCAAATAGAGGAGGCAGCGGCGGGCGGCACCGGAAGCTCGCCGGCGGCGGCTTTGCGCGGGATGCCCAGTCTCCTCTTCAAAAGATTTGCGGAGCACACATTGAAGGGAATGGGGAGTCCCTCAGTGGCCTTGGCATGGCCGGAAAGGCACCCACGACGGCTGGCGGTTAGCTGTCGCAGCGAGTTGGGGCGGCGCTCAGTGAAGCATGCGTTGATGCGGGGTTTTGAGGCGGGAAATTCACAGAGATGTGCGCAAGGGTGCGTGGAATACGTCTAGTGGCTTGGCCGGGCATAGGTGGCACCAACGGCGGCGGGCCGTGGCGGCCGCGAGCGGCGTCGCGCCATCGATCTACGCTCCCCTGCAACAAAACAACGAGATAGCTTGCCGGCTACATGTTCCAGTGTGTGAGCAAGGTGTTGGGGCACTCGTACAGGTCGAGTAGGATTCAACGGCGGAGGGTGACGATCGACGGCGACGGAGAAGACAGCGGCGCATCGCGTTCGCACTCCCAAATGCGTTCCACCATGTCGTGATATACCTGTACTACATACATGCTACAACCAGTCTAAAGGGCAAGGTGGCTTTGGCTGAACGAGCTCATAGCTCGCCGGCAACTATGGCGCGCGGCGGCGCCTGCTAGGGGTCGTCGGTATCTACCTTTATGTGCGCTAAGCAGCCAAACAACACACGTTCTAAGCGTTCTACACAATGGGGAAGCAGTGGGAGAGGTTAATTTTATTACCTTGACTCCAAAGCATCGGAACGGGCGAGGTTGCCAGAATTGGGAAAAAAGGATGGGGAACTCCGAATCACAACTCAAGAAGGGTTGCACAAGCTTGGTGACGTGCAGTGGGAGCGAGAGGAGGGTCGTGCGGTCTAATGGGAGAAGGATGGGTGCCATTTTATAGAGGGGAGGGTAAGAGGTGGTTGGGCGAGGTTGCGGTCGGCTCTGTTTTTGGGCGCGGGCAGAGGCTTCTTAGCGCATACGTTTCGGGGATGCTTGTTAGCTGGCAGTATCGGCATGGCACTAGCAGGAGGCGTCACCTTAGCGATGATGGCGCAGCAGGCGATGATGGCTGGCGAGAATAGTGATGCCGGCGAGGTGACAGAGGCGGTGCGGGCTTCTTCACGCGCATGATGCGACGAGGTGTTGTGCTCTGGTCATGGTGGCAATGATGCCGTGCCAAAAGTTGATCATCGGGCGGTTGGGCGCAGCGCGGCCCAGGGCGATGTCGCGCTGCGGATTTCCGGCCGCGCGGTCAGTTCGAGAAGGGAAGGCGGCGGGAGGAAGGGGAAAGCGGCACAATAGCAGGCTGGGCCACGTGTGGGCGTAGGAGAGAGGGAGGTGGGATGCGGGCCGCACAATGGAAAGAGGCTGGGCCTCGGTGGGAAAAGGGAAGTGGGCCACACAGGGGGAGGCACTGGGCCAGGCAAAAGGGAGAGGTGCGGGCCATCTGGATGGGCCGCACCAGGGAGAGCGAAAGGTGGGCTTTGCCCTCTTGTTTTTATTTCTCTTTTTATTTCCTTTTCCCATTTCATTTATGTTTGAATTCGAAATCCGGTTTGATTCGTTTCACGGATACGCTTTCAGTTCATTTTGTGTAGTATACTTTTTTGGAAATTCTTCCATAGTGGATAAAATATTTTAATTCGAATTCAAGTCTATATTGGGATAATTTTTGGATTCTAGCCTTTTTCTGGATTGAAATTGTTATCAATTGATTATCCATTTTTAATCTACTTTGGCAATTTGATTTTAAGCTTAAATTTTGGTTTAGTTTACATTGGCTGATTCGCCTCTGTGTCAATCTGTTTCTAGATATTTTGTTACCTCTTGGTTGAATATATTCTCTTTTGTTTTATTCGTTCCATTTGATTTATTAAGTGTTACACATATGTACTTATGCATATATGTGTTGTTCTATTCATTTAGTTATTTTTATTATAATCATCTGTAAAAGCCCGCTTTTCGAGAGAACAAAAACGCAAAAATTCGAACTTAAAAATTTTGCAAGTGGACTTGGAAATCCAAACTCACATGAACCTTATGAGTTAACCATTGTTCACTAAAAATAGGGACTTGTTAAAAGTTTACATATAGAACATGTTTGCTAATGTATATTGGAACTTAAGGTGTAAAATCTTTAATTTCCAAGTATTCACATTTTCAATGAAAAATTAAAGGAGAAAAGAAAACAAAATAGAGAGAAAGAAAAGGGAATTCTTCCAGACCAAAAATGGGACATTCAAAAAATTCAAATCTATGGTTGTAAATTTTTCCATGACCTTCTAATATTCCAAATAGACTCTCGGTAAAATTTCAAATTTTTTCAAGCACGTTTTCCATTTATTAAACATGTACTGAGAGGTTAATCAAAGTCGACTTCAAACTTAAACTTTGTACTTAACCTTGTCCAAATCCACTCAAAATTTTTCCCGAAGTCCCTTATGGTTCAAAAAGGTTAACTTCATAGTTTCAGGATTTTTGAACCTAGTTTACTATTTATTTCTTTGAATCAAGTATCACCACTTGAATTCAAATTCAAACTTGAGTAAAAAATCAACTTGCTCAGTTCCGAAATCTGATTGCAGCATAAAATTGTTGACATTTCATTTAGTCATTGGGCCAAAGTTGAATATTTTTGAAGCATGTTTGCTAGTTCTATTTGAAATTGGAAAGAAGAATGAGGGAAACCGGTGGGACCCACCGGTCAGGTCGGCAACTGCCCACAGCGTGACACCGATACACTGCATGTGCCACGATTGGTTGCCCTCATCCACAGCTGGGCACAGCTCACAAGTTTTCCAATCCAGTGTTCCTTTTCCCTGCGAGCCCGCAGTTTCTCTTCCGCACAAACCCACGCCCTCCTTGTTGCCCTGTTGTCCACTGTCGTATGCCATTTCTTGCTGGGTGCCGAGCAGCTCACCAACTGCTATCAAGGCGTGCAATCCACCCTCACCATGGTCCATTTCTGTAAAAGCCCGCTTTTCGGAAGAACAAAAACGCACAAATGCGAACTTAAAAATTCTGAAAATGGACTGCGAAATCCAAACTCACGTGAACCAAATGAATTAACCAATGTTCACTTAAAATAAGGACTTGTTAAAATTTTACATACAGAACATGTGTGCTAATGTAGATTGGAACTTAAGGGGTAAAATCCTTAATTTCCATGTATTCCCATTTTCAATGAAAAATTTAAAAAAGAAAAGAAAACAAAATAGAGGGAAAGAAAAAGACATTTTCCAACCCTAAAATGGGACATCCAAAAATATTCAAATCTCATGCCTTAAATTTTTCCATGACCTTCTAATATTTCAAATAGACTCTCGGTAAAGTTTCAAAATTTTTGAAGCACGTTTCCCATTTGTTGGACACGTACTGAGAGTGTAATCAACGTCGACTTCAAAATTAAACTTTGTGCTCAACCATGTCCAAATCAACTCCAAATTTTTCCTGAGGTCCCTTATGGTTCAAAAAGATTAACTTCAAAGTTTCAAGATTTTTGAACCTAATCTACTATTTACTTCCTTGAGTCAAGTATCACCACTTGAATTCAAATTCAAACTTGAGTTCAAATTCAACTTGCTCAGTTTTGAAATCTGATTGGACCATAAAATTCTCCACATTTTATTTAGTCACTGGGCCAAAGTTGACTATTTTTGAAGCATGTCTACTAGCTCCTTTTGAATTTTGAAAAGAGGAGGGAGAAGAGAGTGGGACTCACATGTCATATTTATCCTCAATACTTGGAAAAAGTGGCCCCACATGTCATGTTTATCCTGGTGGTCACAAAAACCAAATAGGCTTCTTCTCACCCGGTCCTTATCATAGCGCGCCCGACCCCTTTCCCCGCCTCTGCTCCCGACGGCGCCCGGCCCACGCTGCTCCCCGCCAGCCGCTCACGGCACCGCCGCCAGCACCGCACCTCCACCTCGCCGCGGTAGCGCGCCGCCCCCACCAGCTCGCGCCTCCGCACGCTCGACCCCGCGCGCCGCCATCCCGCCGCCAGCGCCGCGCCTCCTCCTCGCCGGCTCTGCCCGCGCCTGCTGCTCGCCCTGCATCCCCGGCGGTCGCCCCCAGCGCCCGTGTGCTCCGCCGCCTCGGTTCCAGCACCTCCCGGCCGCCGGCTTGCACCGCACCCACGGTAACTCGCGCCGCCACCTCCAGGTCCGCTGCGCCGTGCTTCTCCGCGCCCAGTCACCCTGCTCCTGCCGACCACCTCACCGACGCCCTACCGCCACTCTGGCCTCGCGGATGGTCACCCATGCCCGCACCCAGCTCCGCCAGCACACCTTGGCACAACACCGCTGCCCTCGTTCCTCCCCATCAGCCGCATGCCCTGGTCGCCGTCTTGTTTCTCCCATGCCCTGCTCGTCCCTCTCCATGCTGCCGCAATGTTGGTCGCTACTCATCGCGCCTCACTGCGCGAGCCACACCGTGCGCGCTCCCTGCGTCCAGTCCGGCTGCGAGCACCACGCACGCCATGCCCACAACGACGTCAGTTGTGCTGCAACCTGCCCACCTGCCCAGCGCCATGGTCAGTGCGGTGCTCGTCGTCCTCCCTCGCTGCTTTCCAAGTCCACCTATGCGCCACCGACAAGCCCGTGTGTGTGCTCGTGTCGGTTTGACTTGTGCTGTCCCGATGTTATCACCTTCATGGCGTCATCACGATGTTCTGAGCTGTGGCAGTGTCCTGGTAACGAAGCAAGTTATGTATGTGATGCACATGATTCGGGAACACATTGATGATGCAACGGCGACGAAAATTGGTCCAAGGTTAGTTTTGAATCGTGCAAGATTGATTAGATTAGTAACTGCAGCCTAGGTGTTCGATGAAATGTTCACGAGGAAAGCACCAACTATGTTGATGTTTAGAACTGGTCTATGATGCAGGGGTAGGATGATGTGGCAAATCGACATGCCAAAGTGCCACAATACACTTCGAATAGTGATGAAGTGACGAAATGAAGAACAGACCCAAGATGT
The DNA here is from genome assembly GCA_036927565.1 of Tuctoria greenei. Classification (NCBI taxonomy): domain Eukaryota; kingdom Viridiplantae; phylum Streptophyta; class Magnoliopsida; order Poales; family Poaceae; genus Tuctoria; species Tuctoria greenei. The sequence goes on from JAYESD010000010.1 coordinate 28,745,012, forward strand.
TCGGCGAAATGCCTACAAGGTGAGCCTTGCCCTGAAATACCTTGCTTGACGTCATTGAAGTCCGTTCGTCGTGACCCTTAATGGTACTCGTGTGTCGTCAAGCCGTACGTCCATCTTCGCGTTAATATCATTCCTATAGGAGTCCCCAAGTCGACCTCCTTTGTCGTTTGTATCATGTTGGCTTGTCTGTACGTGCTCGTGATTCTCCACCATGAGCCGCGTCGACGTCGTTGACCATATGATGTTGTCGTGATGCTCCGAGCCGTAATCGTGTCCTGGCATCGAGATGAAGGATGCTTGTGATGTGGGTGGTGCTGAAACACCAGCACGACTTGTCGTACAATGGTCATTTGGCCAAATTAGGGTTTAGTCGAGGTGAGACTCGTCGAGCCCTGGGTGTAACCAAGGTGCTCGATGAAATGCCTTCTAGGTCAAACCAAGTGGTTCGGTGGTCACCAATGACCTGGGGTAGAAGGATGCCAGAACGTTGCGACCAACAAGGAGAACTAGACCAAGGGGAACCTTGGATAAGAGTTCCTTGGTTGTGTCGAGGATGTTTCCTAACCGATCACAGGATTGGTTAGCTTGGTGTACCACTTCATCGACGACAGGTTCGTCGAGTCACTTGTCAACAACCGAGTCGACATCACTAGCCTTAAGACTCACAAGGTGGTGTTCGGGATTCCGCTCACCCCATTGACGAGTCCGGGTTGATGTGGACGTCACTAAGACGATCTTCTCGAGATGGCAAAGCATGCCTTCACGGCAAGGTCTCGCATCATGGTTAAGTCCCAAGAGCTTACTGAGCTCACCTAGACAAGCTTGCAGAAGACACTACATTAGTGTTGTCGTGTAAGCACGTGAACGATGCTCGAGAAGCTTGCCGTAGAAACTACTTTACCTAAAAGTCAGTTGAACGTTGTCTTGGTACTCACGTCAGGTTAACAAGGCTCGTTATGACGTCTTATGTCCAAAGAATGTTGACCTCATTTCACTCCCAAGTGTCGCTAGGGTTTCACCCTGGTTCATCCTTATCAGAACCCTGCGACCACACCTAACACGTAATTAGGTTTACTCCTTAATAAGTTTGTGTAACTTCACTGGTCGACTTCTAAGTCACAACCTCTTGTTGCACAGTTCACTCATTTCTTATGCTTTCAATGCTCCATCTTGATCGTTTAGTCTTCCTTACATCACACAGTCCAGTAATGCTTCTTCACCATTCTACCTTATCACTCTTTGAGCGGCATAGCTCCAAGTGTCGAGTGCTAAATCGCGATGTGTCATTACATTGCACCTTTCAGTGCTTATCTCGACACTACTATGTCACCTTGAGTCATCCTTTGTTTATCCACACAACAGAGGCATGTCTGCTCCTCTTAGTCAATCTCGTCGTTCCTAAAGAGTACACAATCTTCTTAACTCTAGTGTTTCCTTATATTACTTACTTATATGCATATCATGTCGATAGGAAACGTGATGGTAGGTGATCGACGAGGAGCTTCACTTGGAGGAGAAGGCCAAGGTGTTCCAACTTGAAGTTCCATGGCAGGTTCTCCGGAGGAAGACCAGGCCCTAACAATTGACATTTATTCGAGTCACAAACTAAGGCAAGCCCCGGTTTGCATTTACGAGCTTTTCAAAGTTTTTCTAGTTTTATTCACTTACGTCCCAGTTGATATTGTGCATTACGTATAAGGTGTTTGATACTCCACTTGCATGGCCAAAAATCCCAGGAATTGGTTGGAACTAGTTACAATTTGACCTGTAGTATTTGCCTTGCTAATGCATAGGAAAGCCGGTAGAAGTCGAGTAGTTGGAATCTACTCGCGAGAGCTGTAGGACATATCTCACTGGATTGGTTAGATACAAAATGGCAGAATATAATGAAATGGAGACCGGGCAGGGAATGGATAGCAAGCGGCGAGAAGTGAGTCTCGGTCGCGTAGCCCTGCCTGTGTCGATTAAGGCCCGCTTCATGTGCGGACCTGCTGAACAAGCTTGACTTGTACCAGCAACATAATGGACATATGGAATCCAATAAACTGATGTAACTTGATAACTGGGGTGTCGAGGCCTATTAACTCACCATCGATAGGGGTGGGCTGAGGACAGTAAGGTGTAAGCCGGCCGGCGGACACATGAGGTGTTCCATGCGGAGACCTTCTGTTCGCGGAGGTGAGACGGGCTCGGCGTTCGGGTTTCTTGTGAAAGGTGGCCATATACGCCTAGTACTGAAGTGTTATGTAGGTACGGGTGTGGTCGCTGACACTTCCGAACGACGTATGTGTCGTGTTGTACGGGTGTGTCCTGATTGCAATCACTGTCCCTCGCAATAATAGAGTCCCACTTGTTCACTGTGTCGTGACGTAGTAAATACTAAAGAAGCCAGAAAATCATATTGTATTGAATTATAATTACTTTGCAACCTTGTATGATTTAGAGATAGTACAATTAAAAGTTTACAATTTCCCCATACTTTAGCTATAATAGCATTAAGTGTCCTGAGCATGTCATATCATCGGTAAAGCGTTTCATGTTTGATTGTGGAGCCCATGATGTGCCGTTCTCGTAGAATGTTATTTGCAACTTAAAACATGATTATAAGGATCCACTTGTAGGCGAGTCTTTTATGCCATTCCTTACCTATGTTTAGTATTCACCCTGCATATGTCTAGTGAGATGGTTAAGTCTTGCTGAGCCTTATGCTCACGTTTGCGCTTTAATGATTTTTGCAGGTATTAGTTTTATTTCTACTGGTCAGGTTATACATGAGACTCGAGGTGTCGAGATAAACTCTCATGTTAACCATGCCACTGCTGAATGTTCTTCATGTTGCTAGTGAGAATCGTCCTAGGGCATGGACGCCTTATCTCCTGCTTAGTTAGGTGAGATTATGAGTATGTATTTTCCGCTGCGTGTGTACTTCTATTGTACACTCTTTTGTAAACTCTTCTTATTATAAAATGAAAACTTTATATGTTTTGGTATCCTTTTTGTGTGTGCTGTTAGGTGCCGCATCGCACGGCACCACCCAATGAGATCCTCGGATGTGTGGACTCCGGTTCCCACAGACATGGTATCAGAGCTTCATTGGGAATAGCATGCTCGAAAAGAGCCTATTTTCGAAAACTCCGAAGTAGTCGAGTGAGGATTAGCTATATGCCCATTAAGGACTATTACTAGTATAAGTTATAAATGTGGTGAACTAACTTGTTATATTATTCTGTAACGACGCTTCGTCGTCAAGGTAAGAGGTAAGGTACGCTGCCGAGAGCGGATCAATCTCGGTAAACTCTGCATACGAGATATGGTATGTGATATTTCCGTTGCTTGGCACGGAAAGTTAATATGAGTCTCTCAAACTTTCCATGTTTCTGAGAACATATGACACGCGGCACCCCAGTGTGACACAAAATTAGTGGGAGCCCTCGTCGGGTGGTGTATAACCCGATAGTATGCATCTCTAGAACTATTCATGTTCTATGGGATCATGCGAAACACGTATGCCCGAGCGTGTATAAGCCGGTTCGTACGGGAGTCTTTGCTGTACAGCCGTATTTACAGCCATGTACCTCGAGACATGACCTCACTTGAGGGTGACTCACACCAGAGTCATATGCATTTACTTTCATATATATTATTGTGATTGCCTTTCGTGTTTCCCCGTGCCGCCCTTGAGGTGTGAAGGTGTGAAAGGGGATTGTTTGTCTTCTGCAGGTACACTAACTCCGGTAGCGACCCGTGTAGAATAAGTTTGCGAGTGATGGATATTAGGACCGCCTATAGACGTATCCGGATATACCGGGTTAGACTTTTCTTTTGGTAAGGCACGTAGTACCGTCAGTATCCCACTTGATACTTTGACCATCCCCCACGAAAGAAATGGCTTCATATTCATATTTAGGTCCAAGTATCAGTTGCTGATATCTTATGGAAAAGGTAAAATGTTTCTCTTCAAGAGTAGGTGAACCAAAGTCCTATGATCCTGGCGAGAGTTTAGCTCGACTTCGCTGGAGTAAGATTTTGGTTAAGCATAAAGATCCATAGTGATATGCTGTGGATAAGAAGGTCGTCAAGTCTCTTTTAAAGATTCCATTTGTTTCCAAAGAAAATGATTTGTTGTGAATCAATTTCTAGCCATCGGACTTGAGTTTTGAGCTAAGTTTCAAAATTTGAGTTTGTTTCCAAATTCTTGTGTTTCGAAGCCGGTGAGTTCTGTTTTCGAACAGAATTGACCTGACTTTGAAATTCCATATCTCTTCAACCTGGAGGGCTTTGGAGGCAAGTGAATACTTTTTGGAAAGCTTTCGAAGTATTCTATAAGTTTTCTATTGACCTCCATGCCAAAAGACCTTTGTATGGTGATGAAAATGCACCATAACTACTGTAGCTGCTGTTCTGAAACTGTACAAGACAGTATCTGAACTTTTGTCATATTTCCTTGAAGAAAGCTCTTCTATTCCACTATGATACATTTATTCAAAGGGGAAGAGCTATTCTACAACTTTATTATTTAGTGTTACCTCAAATTCAGTTTATAACTAATTAGAAAACAGAGTTGAAGATAGTACATGTATATAGGTGCTATCTGAAACAGTCAAAAAAATTCTGAACTTTGAACGGCCATAACTCGTAAACTAGAAATGCAACCTAGGCATATTTATACATTCCTGGAAATCTTAAAGAGCCCTCTACCAACTTCCTATTCAACACGAAGGCTAAAACTTGCCATAACCAAGTCTAAATTGAAGTATCGTTTAAGGTGTCAAAACAGTTCAGAATATGGACCGTTACCTATTCTGTTACTGTTTCGATTATAATTCCTAGTAGACTTATCGAATGGCTTCGTATTTTACATTTCTGGGATCCTGAGAATGTATGCAACAAGTTTACTATGTATTACTTTTGCATATATTGATGTTTGAATATCTGAAAATTGTGGACAAAATCAGCCTTAAACAAAGGGGATGCTGTCCAAATTTTCAGAAAAACTGTCAACTTGCAAATGCCATATCTTCTCAATCAGAAGTGCTATGACGGCAAGTAAATACTCCTTATAAAGATTTGGAAGTAATTTACGAGTTCTCTATGCATTTCAAGACCAAAATCCTTTTCTAGGTGGGTGAAATTTGGATAATCACAGAGACTGTCCAGGCATACCGAAACTGGACAGCAATCTGTACACCTCTGAATTTGAACCATACCTAGCAGATTTTGCATCCAATGGTGTCGCGCGAGTAACCGTTGGACAGGTTAGAGAGTAAGATACAATTTTTGTAATTGGATCCAGACCTGAATCTGTCGTCTACTTTTTCCAAATCGAGTTTGAATGCAGAGTGGTCAATCTGAACTGAATTCAAATTCTGAATGCTGAAATTTTACCCAACTTCAAAAATTCATATCTTTTGAACCAGGACTGATATGAAGACAAGTAAGTAAATTATGGAAATCTTATTACCTTGGATACAACTTTGTAAATAAGAATATTTCCATATTTTGATCAGAACAGCCTGAAAACTTCATATCAAAACTGCTACTGTTTAAGCAGATTCTGCTGAAAGTGCAGAGAAATCTGCTAACTTTAAAATTTTATAACTTGCAAACCAGAGATGATCTAGAGGAAAACCAATACTTTTTGGAAAGTTCTTGAAGTGTACTTTAACTTTTTTGTTCACCTCAAGATCTGATTTTTCCATTTACTTGGCCAAAATTGAAGTTGTGTCCAAGCTGTTCATCCTCCACCAGGATTTAATCGGGTGATGACCCTTTAAGGTGATTATGGATTTGGTTCTCGAGTTCAACTCGGGGAGTTTCATAACATCCCAGGTGTTACGACCCAATAATATTTGCCATTAGAGTTGAGTATTACACTAAGGCAAATCCCTTTTTGCTCGGATGCACATGCTAGTGTTTTAACTATGCAACCTTACACCTCACACTTTATTTATGCATTGAGCATGTATGACACTTCACTTAGTTGGACGACCCTCCCCATAAAGATTGCTTGGAGTAAGTTTCTTGCTCACCTATCTTGAATCTAAGGGGGAAGGAGTTCATCTAGTAATCGAAGTGTTACGTTCACCTAGGTGTCATACCAAGGTACATCGACACCGAACCAACGTGCTGGAAGCAATGCTCAAGTAAGTAGGACCGAGTACAGCATTGACTCATTGAGTCAATGAGAAGCTTAAGTAACGGATCACCTCGAACCCTGTTTCTTGTGGAACTCGATCATCGAGTTAAAGAAGTCAGTTGATTCTCCACGCTAAACCACTCCCTTGCTTCCGTCTTTGAGACGAGAAGCCATGTGTGAGTAGTATGAGCTGGAGATTCTTTAGCAAGAAGGATCACTAACCAAGGTCGTGCCTAGCACAGTACCTTGTCAACCACTTCGTGCAACCTACGGAAGTGATGAGAACCTTACTCTTCAGAGGTTACTCTCTTTGCAATTTCTGAAGGTAACCCCGCCGCACCTTTTTAGGGGTAGACATAGTACTTTAAGAAAACTACGAGATGAAAAACCTGACCCTTTGTTAAGGAACCACAACTACCTGTAAGTTGTGATTTACAAGCTTTAGGAAACTTCCGATCAACAAGAAGTTCAATCACTTTGTTCCATTCTGTACACTTCGTTGCCTTGAGATGAACCTCACCATTCATTGCTAATACTTTTACCTTGAAACCATCAAACTTGGTCGAGATATGAAAGTAGCAAGTCTTGTCTGGCACCTTTCATGACCAAGTTTATTCAATCCTCCTGTAATTGGGATACTTCTGACTGTGTTTGGATTGTCTTATCTATTTTTGCTCAAAGCATAATAATGAATGCATCATACCCTCTACATTTCTAGCTGGCCAGCATTGCATCATTAATGCATAATATTATTCCACTTGTGATGCATCATGAAACGTAATTACCAATGAGTTTTGAGCAAGAATATATGCCCCCATTCAAATACCTACGTTGTGTCTCACAATTTTGAGTTGTGATCAACTTTATCATTCGCAACGCCTTCAACTTGTTTCATTATCTTGAGTGGCACAAGGCAAACCACTTAACACCTTGTGACCAAAACACAGTTGAGCTTTTGTCCTTGACTCGTTGAAACTCAAATCGCCTTGAGCACTTGCAACTAAACAAACACTTGGACTTCCATCCTTTACTTGGTAGGTTCAAGTATCTTGATTGTTGCAGCTATACCGTTCGTCGTCGAGTGGTCATCAGTTCGAGGATCAACCTTGTAAAATCCATGAAATCTCCTTCCTCGGGAGGATACTGTTCGATTGTCAACCTCTTGAAACTCTTTGGATCCATCTAAGATCTTGCGTTGGTATATGGTAACCTTGATACTCCAAGAACCTTGTAGTTACCATATGATTGAGTTCTTTGCTGTGTTGAAACATATGAGGATGCTGAATCTTTAGATCCTCGTATGCCACCACAAAGAGTCCTCAAATTCTATTTCTATTGTTTAAAGATGTTTATATACCCAAAAATCTTGTAGTCGCCATATCTTCAGTATTCCTGCTGTTTTGTCCACATAAGAATGTTGAGTGCTTTGCTACTCTTATGCTACAGTAAGGAATCCTATGGTTGAATAAACATCAAACGAGGTTAACGATTGTTGTTTAACCTCGTAAACCATCTTAAACCATGTCAGGGGAAATACCACATTAAGTTATAAGGACCTATGCAAGACCAAGCAAGCAACCAAGAATCAATGCAAAGATGGTTTCAAACTATCCAGGTGACGTAGAGAAGCAAAGAAAAAGTCTTGTTTCTTCAAGTCAAGACTAGGACAGGACAAGATGTCATGTCACTGTAAGAGTACAACAATAAAGGATCAGTACCAAACGTGAGAGCTTTACGATGTAATATTGCCATGTCAAGCATCCTGTCAAGGTTATCAACCTAAAGACTGGAATCCCCCGAGTCAAACTTTAAAATTTCTTTAGATGTCTGAAGATAATCATTATTTCGTAGAACCCAAGTCTTTAAGGGCATTGTCATTTTCATTAGTCAATGACCCTCTTTTGCGAATCGTTCCCTCATCGTTTCTGCTATTCTACTTGTTAGAATCTCGGGACAAAATTCCTTTAAGGGGGAAGGATTGTAAAAGCACGCTTTTCGGAAGAACAAAAACACACAAATGCGAACTTAAAAATTCTGAAAATGGACTGGGAAATCCAAACTCACGTGAACCATATGAATTAACCAAGGTTCACTTAAAATAGGGACTTGTTAAAATTTTACATACAGAACATGTGTGCTAATGTATATTGGAACTTAAGGGGTAAAATCCTTAATTTCCAAGTATTCCCATTTCAATGAAAAATTTAAAAGAGAAAAGAAAACAAAATAGAGAGAAAGAAAAAGACATTTTCCAACCCTAAAATGGGACATCCAAAAATATTCAAATCTCATGTCGTATATTTTTCCATGACCTTCTAATATTCCAAATAGACTCTCGGTAAAGTTTCAAAATTTTTGAAGCACGTTTCCCATTTGTTGGACACGTACTGAGAGTGTAATCAACGTCGACTTCAAAATTAAACTTTGTGCTCAACCTTGTCCAAATCAACTCCAAATTTTTCCTGAGGTCTCTTATGGTTCAAATAGGTTAACTTCAAAGTTTCAAGATTTTTGAACCTAATCTATTATTTATTTCCTTGAGTCAAGTATCTCCACTTGAATTCAAATTCAAACCTGAGTTCAAATTCAACTTGCTCAGTTTTGAAATCTGATTGCACCATAAAATTATCCATACTTTATTTAGTCACTGGGCCAAAGTTGACTATTTTTGAAGCATGTCTGCTAGCTCCTTTTGAATTTTGAAAAGAGGAGGGAGAAGATAGTGGGACCCACGTGTCATATTTATCCTCAGTACTTGGAAAAAGTGGCCCCACATGTCATGTTTATCCTGGTGGTCACAAAAACCAAATAGGCTTCTTCTCTCCCGGTCCTTATCATAGCGCGCCCGACCCCTTTCCCCGCCTCTGCTCCCGACGGCGCCCGGCCCACGCTGCTCCCCGCCAGCCGCTCGCGGCACCGCTGCCAGCGCCGCACCTCCACCTCGCCGCGGTAGCGCGCCGCCCCCGTCAGCTCGCACCTCCGCACGCCCTACCCCGCGCGCCGCCATCCCGCCGCCAGCGCCGCGCCTCCTCCTCGCCGGCTCTGCCCGCGCCTGCTGCTTGCCCTGCCTCCCCGGCGGCCGCCCCCAGCGCCCGTGCGCTCCGCAGCCTCGGTTCCAGCACCTCCCGGCCGCCGGCTTGCCCCGCACCCACGGCAACTCGCGCCGCCACCTCCAGGTCCGCTGCGCTGTGCTTCTCCGCACCCAGCCACCCTGCTGGTGCCGCCCACCTCACCGACGCCCTACCGCCACTCTGGCCGCGCGAATGGTCACCCATGCCCGCGCCCAGCTCCGCCAGCACACCTTGGCACAACATCGCTGCCCTCGTTCCTCCCCATCAGCCGCATGCCCTGGTCACCGTCTTGTTTCTCCCTTGCCCTGCTCGTCCCTCTCCACGCTGCCACGATTTTGGTCGCTCCTCATCGCGCCTCACCGCGCGAGCCACACCGTGCGCACTCCATGCGTCCACGCCGGCTACGAGCACCACGCGCGCCACGCCCACAGCGACGTCAGTTGTGCTGCACCCTGCCCACCTGCCCAGCGCCATGGTCAGTGCGGTGCTCGTCATCCTCCCTCGCTGCTTTCCAAGTCCACCTATGCGCCACCGAGAAGCCCGTGTGTGTTCTCGTGTCGGTTTGACTTGTGCTGTCCCGATGCTATCACCTTCATTGCGTCATCACGACGTTCTGAGGTGTGGCAGTGTCCTGGTAACGAAGCAAGTTATGTATGTGATGCACATGATTCGGGAACACATTGATGATGCAACGGCAATGAAAATTGGTCCAAGGTTAGTTTTGAATCGTGCAAGATTGATTAGATTAGTGACTGCAGCCTAGGTGTTCGATGAAATGTTCACGAGGAAAGCACCAACTTTGTTGATGTTTAGAATTGGTCTGTGATGCAGGGGTAGGATGATGTGGCAAATCGACATGCCTAAGTGCCAAGATACACTTCGAATAGTGATGAAGTGTCAAAATCAAGAACACACCCAAGATGTTCGGCGAAATGCCTACAAGGTGAGCCTTGCCCTGAAATACCTTGCTTGACGTCATTGAAGTCCGTTCGTCGTGACCCTTAATGGTACTCGTGTGTCGTCAAACCGTACGTCCATGTTCCTCGTTAATATCATTCCTATAGGAGTCCCCAAGTCGACCTCCTTTGTCGTTTGTATCACGTTGGCTTGTATGTGCGTGCTCGTGATGCTCCACCATGAGCCGCGTCGACGTCGTTGACCATATGACGTCGTCGTGATGCTCCGAGCCGTTATCGTGTCCTGGCATCGAGATGAAGGATGCTTGTGATGTGGGTGGTGCTGAAACACCAGCATGACTCGTCGTACAATGGTCGTTTGGCCAAATTAGTGTTTAGTCGAGGTGAGACTCGTCGAGCCCTGGGTGTAACCAAGGTGCTCGATGAAATGCCTTCTAGGTCAAACCAAGTGGTTCGGTGATCACCAATGACCTGGGGTAGAAGGATGCTAGAACATTGCGACCAACAAGGAGAACTAGACCAAGGGGAACCTTGGATAAGAGTTCCTTGGTTGTGTCGAGGATGTTCCCTAACCGATCACAGGATTGGTTAGCTTGTTGTACTACTTCATCGACGACAGGTTCGTTGAGTCGCTTGTCAACAACCGAGTCGACATCACTAGCCTTAAGACTCACAAGGTGGTGTTCGGGATTCTGCTCACCCCATTGACGAGTCCGGGTTGATGTGCACGTCGCTAAGACGATCTTCTCGAGATGGCAAAGCATGCCTTCACGGCAAGGTCTCGCATCATGGTTAAGTCCCAAGAGCTTACTGAGCTCACCTAGACAAGCTTGCAGAAGACACTACATTAGCGTCGTTGTGTAAGCACTTGAACGATGCTCGAGAAGCTTGCTGTAGAAACTACTTTACCTAAAAGTCAGTTTGACGTTATCTTGGTACTCACGTCAGGTTAACAAGGATCGTTATGACGTCTTAAGTCCAAAGAATGTTGACCTCATTTCACTCCCAAGTGTCACTAGGGTTTCACCCTGGTTCATCCTTATCAGAACCCCGCGACCACACTTGTCACGTAATTAGGTTTACTCCTTAATAAGTTTGTGTAACTTCACTGGTCGACTTCTAAGTCACAACCTCTTGTTGCACTGTTCACTCATGTCTTAAGCTTTCAATTCTCCATCTTGATCGTTTAGTCTTCCTTACATCACACAGTCCAGTAATGCTTCTTCACCATTCTACCTTATCACTCTTTGAGCGGCATAGCTCCAACTGTCGAGTGCTAAATCGCGATGTGTCATTACATTGCACCTTTTAGTGCTTATCTCGACACTACTATGTCACCTTGAGTCATCCTTTGTTTATCCACACAACAGAGGCATGTCTGCTCCTCTTAGTCAATCTCGTCGTTCCTAAAGAGTACACAATTTTCTTAACTCTAGTGTTTCCTTATATTACTTACTTATATGCATATCATGTCGATAGGAAACGTGATGGTGGGTGATCGACGAGGAGCTTCACTTGGAGGAGAAGGCCAAGGTGTTCCAACTTGAAGTTCCATGGCAGGTTCTCCGGAGGAAGACCAAGCCCTAACAATTGACATTTATTCGAGTCGCAAACTAAGGCAAGCCCCGATTTGCATTTAAGAGCTTTTCAAAGTTTTTCCAGTTTTATTCACTTACGTCCTAGTTGATATTGTGCATTACGTATAAGGTGTTTGGTACTCCACTTGCATGGCCAAAAATCTAAGGAATTGGTTGGAACGAGTTACAATTGGACCTGTAGTAACTGCCTTGCTAATGCATAGTAAAGCCTATAGAAGTCGAGTAGTTGGAATCTACTCGCGAGAGATGTAGGACATATCTCACAGGATTGGTTAGATACAAAATGGCAGAATATAATGAAATGGAGATCGGGTAGGGAATGGATAGGAAGCGGCGAGAAGTGAGTCTCGATTGCGTAGCCCTGCCTGTGTCGATTAAGGCCCGCTTCATGTGCAGCCCCGCTGAACAAGCTTGACTTGTACCGGCAACATAATGGACATATGGAATCCAATAAACTGATGTAACTTGATAACTGGGGTGTCGAGGCCCATTAACTCACCATCGATAGGGGTGGGCTAAGGATATTAAGGTGTAAATCGGTCGTTGGACACATGAGGTGTTCCGTGCGGAGACCTTCTGTTCGCGGAGGTGAGACAGGCTCGGCGTTCGGGTTTCTTGTGAAAGGTGGCCATATACGCCTAGTACTGAAGTGTTATGTAGGTACGGGTGTGCTCGCTGACACTTCCGAACGACATATGTGTCGTGTTGTACGGGTGTGTCCTGGTTGCAACCACTGTCCCTCGCAGTATTAGAGTACCACTTGTTCACTGTGTCGTGACGTAGTAAATACTAAAGAAGCCAGAAAATCATATTGTATTGAATTATAATTACTTTGCAACCTTGTATGATTTAGAGATAGTACAATTAAAAGTTTACAATTTCCCCATACTTTAGCTGTAATAGCATTAAGTGCCCTGAGCATGTCATATCATCGGTAAATCGTTTCTTGTTTGATTGTGGAGCCCATGATGTGCCATGCTTGGAGAATGTCATTTGCAACTTAAAACATGATCATAAGGATCCACTTGTAGGCGAGTCTTTTATGCCATTCCTTACCTATGTTTAGTATTCACCCTGCATATGTCTAGTGAGACGGTTAAGTCTTGCTGAGCCTTATGCTCACGTTTGCGTTTTAAGGATTTTTGCAGGTATTAGTTTTATTTCTGCTGGTCAGGTTATACATGAGACTTGAGGTGCTGAGATAAACTCTCATGTGAACCACGCCGCCGCTGAATGTTCTTCATGTTGCTAGTGAGAATCGTCCTAGGGCATGGACGCCTTCTCTCCTGCTTAGTTATGTGAGATTATGAGTATGTATTTTCCGCTGCGTGTGTACTTCTATTGTACACTCTTTTGTAAACTCTTCTTATTATAAAATGAAAACTTTATATGTTTTGGTATCCTTTTTGTGTGTGCTGTTAGGTGCCGCACCACACGGCACCACCCAATGAGATCCTCGGATGTGTGGACTCCAGTCCCCACAATTTCCTTCCTCCATTCGTTGGTCATCAGCTCAACAAAACAATCGATTTACCCACCCAACCACCATGGCACCGTGGTTATACCGTGCTGCGTCAGTATCCAGCCATGCTCTGCGCCTCACTACCGCCCCGGCGCCACAGCAGCCAGCGGCCAAGCTGAGGCCACCAAGGCGTGCACACAAGCGTGCTCGCGTCCCCAGCCTCCGCACCGGCTACCTGCTCGCCCCCTGCCGTGCCGCTCCGCTCCGCCGCTCGCCCTGGCCGCCTTCCGGCCGCAGCGTCGCCCTGCGCCCGGAGCTGCGCCACCCCACCAGCCACAGCGCGCCTCGCCTGGCCGCCGGCCCACGCGCCTCCGCCGCCGTCTGCGCACCTCACCCTCTGTTCGCCAGCCTTCGGTCTACGGCCGCGCTCCGCTGTCCCCACACGTCGGTTTGCCTCCCTGCTGGCCGAGCCGCCAAGCATCTCGCGCCCCGCCTACAGCACCATCCCCCTGCGACACCGACGCTGCGCCCAGCCCGCTGCTGCCGCCGTGTGCCCGATTCGCTGCTTCTGTGCGCCCACGGCAAGCGTCGCGTCTCGCTTTGTTGCACGCTGGCCACCGTTTGCACCATGGCCGCCCGCGCCCTGCTCTTCTTCATGCTCCCGAGCGTGTCCTCACCGCCCAGGCCCTCCTGCTCGCCGCGCTCTTGCGCCACGGCACCCCGACGCACCAGCCTCTGCCCCGCACCACCTGCGCCACGTCACCACCAGACGACCGTCGCGCCGCGCCACACAAACCGCGCCCTGTTCCTCTGCTCCTGCCGAGGCCATGCCCCAACTTCCGCCCGTCACCTTCAATGCGACGTTCCGTGCCGTGGCTATGTCCTGGAAGAAAGACAAATGATTGGTGTGATGGATGAAATGCAAGAACACGTCGTTGACACACCAGCATCGACAATTGATCCAAGGTTAGCTCTGATATGTGCAAAGATTAGTCGGATCAATGCTGCAGTCAACCTGTTAGATGAAATGTTTACAAGGGAAGAACCAACTTTGTTGATGTTTAGAGCTGGTCTGTGATGCAGGGGTAGAATGATGTGGCAATCAACAAGGACATGTGCCAAGATACCCTTTTAATGGTGATGAAGTGACGGAATCAAGTACACACCCAAGATATTCGACGAAATGCCTACAAGGTGAGCCTTGCCCTGAAATGCCTTGCTTGACGCCCCGAAATCCGTTCGTGGTGACCGCTAATGGTACTCATGTGTCATCAAGCCGTGCGTCCATGTTACGCGTTGATATCATTCCTATAGAAATACCCAAGTTAACCTTATTTGTCTTTTGTATCATGTTGGCTTGTCCATTTGTGTCCTTGATGCTCCACCATGAGCCGCATCGATGTCATTGACCACATGACGTCGTCATGACGTTCCGAGCCGTCAGTGTGCCCAGGCATCGAGATGAAGGATGCTTGTGATGTGTGTGGTGCTGGAACAAAAGCACGACTCGTCGGACAATGGTTGTCAAGCCAAATTAGGTTTTAGTCGATGTGAGGGTGATCGAGTCCTAGCTATAGCCAAGGTGATCGATAAAATTCCTTCGAGGTCGAACCATGGTGGTTGGTGATCACCGATGACCTGTGGTTGAGTAATGCGAGAACGTTGCGACCGACAAGGAAAACTAGACCAAGGGGAACCTTGGATAAAGAGTTTCTTGTTTGTGTCGACGATGTTTCTTAACCATCCGCAGAATTGCTTAACTAGGTGTGTCGTTTCATCGACGACAGGTTCGTCGAGTCGCTTGCTGACGATTGAGTCGACATCACTAACCTTGATACTCATAAGGTGGTGTTTGGGATTCCGCTCACCACCATGGACGAGTCCAGATTGATGTGAACGTCGATGAGATGATCTTCCCGAGATTGCAACGCACATCGTCGCGACATAGTAATGCCTTATGTTCGAGTTCCAGGAGTTCACTGAGCTCATCTGAACAATCTTGCAAAGGACACTGCAATGGAGTCATGTAAGAACTTGGATGATGTTTGCGAAGATTGTCGTAGCGATTGATTTACCTAAAGGTCCTCTGAACGTGTCTTGGTACTCACGTTAGGTTAGCAATGCTTGTGATGACTCTTTGAGTCCAAGCAATGCCGATCTCACTTCTTTTCCAAGTGTCGCTAGGGTTTCACATTGATTCATCCTAGTTTAGAACCCTACGACCACACTAGTCACTTAATTAGGTTTACTCTTTAATGAGTTTGTGTAACTTCATTGGTCGCTTTCTGAGTCATGACCTCTTGTGCACAGTTCACTCATGCCGTAAGCTTTCAATGCTTCACCTTGATTCCTTAGTCATTCTTACACTACCAGTCCAACACTTCACCACCATTCAGCTTTATCGTCCTTGAGTGGCATAGCGTCGAGTGTTGAGTGCCAAGTTGCAATGTGTGCTTACATTGCATCTTTCAATTCACATCTCGATATTACAATGACCACTTGACTCTGTCCTTTGTTTATCCACACAACAGAGGCATACCTTTTCCTTCTAGTTAGTCTTACCGGTCTTAGAGTTGTTTAACTTGTTTAATCTAAAGTATATTACATTATGTAGTTATATGCATATCATGTCCGTAGGAACGTGGCGATAGGTGATCGATGAGTAGCTTCGCTTGGAGAAGAAGGACATGGTGTTCCAGATTGAAGTTCCATGGCGGACTCTTCGAAGGAAGACCAAGCCAATAACAACTGACATTGATATAGTGTCGCACACTAAGGCAAGACCCGGTTTGCATTTAAGAGCTTTTCAAAGTTTTCTAGTTTTACTCACTAATGTCTTCAGTTGATATTGTGCATTACGTATAAGGTGTTTGATACTCCACTTGCATATCCACAAATCCTATGGGAAGGTTGGGAAAGTTTACAGCTTGACGTATAGAATTGCCAATGCTAATAGTGTAGATATACTGGTAGAAGTCGAGTAGTTGGAATCTACTTGCGAGATAGGAATAACAATTCATATGAGGGTGAAAGATGACAAAATGGCTTATGAAATGAATATGAGACCGGACAGGGAGAATAGGAGTCGACGAGATAGAGTCTCGGGCGCATAGCCCTGCCTGTGTTGCTTGAGGACCATGCCGTATGCAGCACCGTTGGGCAAGCTTGAACTGTACCGGTTGCATAATGGTATATGGGACCCATTAAACTGATGTAACTACAGGCTGTAGTGTAAAGACTCCTCGGTTGTCTTTGAATGGAGATGCGAAGGCATAAAGGTGTAAATCTTCTCGCGGCCAACTTTGACGTGTCCGTGTAGGGGACCTTTTGCTCGGGATGAAGAGGTTTGTCGACATTGGGGTCTTGTGTGAAAGGTGGCCACGTATGACGCGGGGAGGAGGGCACATATGTGTCTCCCACGCGGGTGTGCGTGTCGTGCAGTCCAGGTGTGTCCTGATTGCAATCACCGTCTCTCGCGGTAATAGAGTACCACTTGTCCGTCGCTGTCGTGATGTAGTAAATACTAAAGAAGCCAGAAAAATATGTTGTATTGAATTATAATTGATTTGCAACCTTGTATGGTTTAGAGATAGCACAATTAAAAATTTACAGTTTCCAAATACTTATCCTGTAATAGCATTATGTGCCTTGGGCATGTCATATCATCGGCAAAGCGTTTCTTGTTTGATTGTGGAGTCTATGATGTGTCGTGCCTGAAGAATGTCATTTGCTACTTAAAACATGATTATAAGGATCCACTTCTAGGCGAGGCTATTTATGCTATTCCTTACCTATGCTTATTATTCACCCTTGCATATGTCTAGTGAGACGGGTTAGTCTTGCTGAGCCTTATGCTCATGTTTGCGCTTTAACAATTTTTGCAGGTATTAGGTTCATTTCTGCTGTTCAGGTTGACCTGAGATCTCGAGGTATCGAGATAAATCTCATGTGAACCACGCCGCTGCTGAATGTTCTCCTTGTTGCTAATGAGAAGCGTCCTAGGGCATGGACGTCTTCTCTCCTGCTTAGTTAGGTGAGGTTATGAGTATGTATTTTCCGCTGTGTGTGTACCCCTGTTGTACACTCTTTTGCAAACTCTTCTAATTATGAAATGAAAACTTCATATATTTTGGTATCCTTTTTGTGTGTGCTGTTAGGTGCCGCATCGCACGGCACCACCCAATGAGATCCTCGGATGTGTGGATCCCGGTCCTCACATCATCGTACTTCAGGTTTATAGTTTCAGATCTATTTTCTAGTTTACTTCGTATTAGAACATGAATGTGTTTGTATTTATATATTTATACGCCTAAATTTTTATTGGTGACCAAACTTTTGTTCAAGTTGTCTAAATGTTTTAATTCAGAGTGATTTTTTCTTTAATTAAAATTCGGGCTTTGACAATTTATTCCAACAGGTCAGTGGTAATGGCAGCGACTTGTCATCTCCGAGCTCGTCCGTGCCATCAGACAACAGCCCGGGTAGCAAGAAGCAGATGGTAATCTGCATGACCTCCGAGTGCATGTTGTACTGCATGGTGTCCAAGAAGGGGTTCGCTACCTGCTTCAAATGTAAGCAGCCAAACGGTGCTGCTGCCATGGACAAGCGTGGCCAACTCAAGTGAAGGGGAGATGAGTGCACTGCCGCTCCTACTTGGATGCTCATATACAGATGTTTTTCTCAGTTGAGAGTGATCGCCGTTAGATCTTCCACTGCAGAGGTTCTATCTGCTTTGGTAGTAAAGTCTAAGATATGTTTCCTTTATGCTGCATATTTTTTATGTTTTAGTATGGGCATCGGGTTTTAGTTGTTATGGTAACTGTTTTAGTTGTCACTGTGCTCTATTTCGCTGAACAATGTAATCAAGCAAGGTTGAACATCAATAAAGAGATTGCAGTGGTCGCATGGTTGTTATCTCTAAATGATCTCCACGTTCACTCAGCAACACCGCGAGAGCCATTGTCTCATCCCGGGCGGCAACTTCCGTGAAAACCTGCACCACACACACACGCTGCACCGGACGATGTTGCACCTGCAACACCAATGGTCATCGCACGGTGCACCCGTAACACACGCATGACATGCATGTCTGAGACAGACCTTGTGGCGTGGTTTATTCCAACAGTTGGTAACGGCAGCGACCGGGTAGCAAGAAGCGGATGGTAATGGTTATAGTTGTCACTGTGCTCTACGTCCCTGAACAATTAAATAAAGCAAGGCTTGACCATAATTAAAGAGATGGCAGTGCCTGCAAACTAGCTTGTTCTACAAACAGAACATGCATATCAAAGCCAGACACTCAACCCGTACAACGTGGAGTCTATAAACAAGTTCCGCTGTATCCGCAGCCTTAGGAACCACCACCATGCGTGCTTGACACACACACGTGCACCATGATCTGCACGTTTTCTCAGCAACACCGCGAGAGCCATTCACTCATCCCTGACGTCGTGGCAACTTCAATGAAAACCTGTGCCATGCAAACACGCTGCACCAGAAGGTGTCGCACCTGCAGCACCAATGGTCGTTGCGTGGTGCACCCGTGGCAGACACATGCCATGCACATCCGAGACAGACCTTGTGGCGTGGTTTATTCCAACAGTGTTAATAGTGGCAGCAACTCATCGTTGCCGAGATCGTGCGTGTCGTCAGACAGCAGCCCGGGTAGCTAGAAGCAGATGTAATCGGCATGTGATCCCAGTGCATTCTATACTGCATGGTGTTCAAGAAGGTGTTCCCCATCTGCTTCAAATGCAAGTAGCCCAACCTCATGGACGTCCTCGATGCTGCCGCTGCAATGGACAAGAAGTGTGGCCAATGCAACTGAAGGGGAGATGAGCGCACTGCCACTCTCGCTCATTGGATGCTCATACGGATGGCCGCTCAGTGGGAGAGTGAGCGCCATTGGATCTTCCACTGGGCACAGAGGGTCTATTCCGTTTGGTAGTAAAGTCTAAGCTAAGTTTCATTTACGCTACATGGTTATGTTTTAGTACGTACATCAGGTGGTTCTTGTTATGATAATGGTTTTAGTTGTCACTGCGCCCTCTTTCACTGGACAATGTAATCGATCAAGGGTTGAACATAAACAAACAGATGACACTGCTCTAAAAAAAGAATGTGCAGATCATGGCCACACACTCAACCTGTAAGATGTTGAAATAATGACATCCGTTCTATCCGCAGCCTTAGGAACCGGCCACCATGTATGGTTCATACATGTGTTGGTGATGTGCCCAAGTGGCAATTATAACAATTCGGGTTGAGGCCTATTGGATATTTGATCCATAAGCAATTAGGGTACTACTGGGCATGCGACCTAAAAGCCCATTAGTACGCCTATAAATATGAGGGGTAGGGTTAGGGGCTAATCATCCCACCACGTGACAGTCCTAGCCGCCACACCTCGAAGGCCTCACGCCGAGACCCTTGCCGCGCGCGCGGTGCTAGCACACCGGCGCACGACGTTCCTCTCCGTACGTGTGGACTCTGTGGAGGCGCTGCTGCTACTGTTGCGCTGATCAGCTACGACGATCGTGATCGTCTACCTGCTGTCGTGACGAGGACGAGGAGGAGACGAACAAGATCGTCTACTTCCCCTACACCGACGCGCATCTACATTCCGCTACGTTGCACATCTAGTGGTAACGATCCATGACCTCTATACTCGCATGTTTCCTGGATGATGCGGTAGAGTTGCTAGAGTAGCGTACCGCAGATTTCCCAACAGTGGTATCAGAGCCGACTTACATAGTTTTTGGTCTCGATCTTGTTAGTAGATGGGATCTACTGCAGTCATATTCATACGATGAATTTATCGCACGGTTTTTGGGGTTTGGAATTGGTTAGAGTAGATTGCGATCGTATATGACTGAAGGGTCAGTTCGTGCTCCTTCTCTGTTGTGTGCGCAACTTGTCCCTACCTGCTGGAATCACCATCGGGACTAATCGCGTACATATCTAACAGATTGAGCCAACAAACCACGGTCATGAGTCGCGATCTACTCATGAATAATCGGTCGCATTGAAAATTGAGGCATTCTGAATGGCTCAGATTCGGGTTGATTTGATCAATCCGATGAGATTTTCATAGTGATTTCATAGATGCGATCTATGTAACTCCGCTTGGTGTTCAGGGCGCTGCCGTTTTGCTGTCTGCTATAGCGATTACATAATATAGTTTTGCACTAGAAATTGTTCTACGCTTAACTCGTTTTTGCAGGGAATGATGTGAATGGTATGGCCTTAATGTGATGTGATGATCTTTGTGTAAATTTGTGTAGCCTGCGTGTTGCAAATTTAACACAACCGGGTTGAAGTTGTCACATAATTGTATAACGACCTGCGTGTCGACCTGTGATGCTTGATCTCTCATGTAATTTATTTGGTAGCTATTAGTTGTATTAGCTTCTTTTATTATCATGGAGATGTCTTCAAGCATGGTGGAGATGGAGATCACCACAAGAAGGGAGGCATGGCAGCTCAGATCTTGATGGAACCATGGCAATGGAGACCATTTTGATTCTAAAGGTCATACTATTCACAATGTGATTTGATCATATGCCTGTGATGCTTTTCATGCTTTTCACAATGTAATAGCTTCCCTCACAAAAGTTAAGCATTTGATGCCATTTACCAATAGCTGCACCTATGATATTTTGATCATTGTGTGGTAGGTTTGCCAAAGCAAAGTACCATCATGTATCATAATTCATAGGGTGAATGTTGGACATTCACATGCATAGTGTTGGTTTACTCAACAAAGCTATCAAAACGGTTTTGGGCTTTATGGCATAGAGTTGGGAGCCGGGGCATTGGATGTCACCCAACAAACAAGAGTCATATAGAGATATGATTAACAATGGTTGTTTACCTATGTCACTAATTTCCTAGCAGTGAAGCCAAAGCTCACTAGGAATTAGTGAATATGGATCTTGAACCACTTATGTCGTTAGAGGGAAGACGATGATCATATAGTGGTGATATCTTTTATTAAACTGTTAATAGAAGATTGGTACATAACATAGTGCTAAACCTTGCATATTTATTTTCTATTGTAGATAATGTCTGCTAGTAACAATTCCGATTTCAATTTGCGATCTGTGCTTGAAAAGGAAAAGCTCAATAGAGCTAACTTTATCGATTGGTGCCGCAACCTGAGAATCGTTCTTAGGCAAGAGAAAACCGAGTACGTTCTTCTGCAGCCTTACACTGATGACCTCCCAGATGATGCAACTAATGCAGCATGTAGAGCTTATACGAAGCACTGCGATGATGCGCTTAATGTAAGCTGCCTCATGCTCGCCACTATGTCCCCTGATCTGCAAAAACAGTATGAGCATACAGATGCTTATTCTATGATTGAGGGACTGCGTGGAATGTTTGAGAATCAAGCAAGGGCTGAGAGATACAACATCTCGAAGTCCTTGTTCTCATGCAAGATGACGGAGGGTAGCCCGGTCAACCCTCATGTAATCAAGATGATTGGTTACATTGAAACTTTGGGCAAACTTGGTTCTGAACTCAAGGATGATCTGGCTATTGGCGTTGTTCTCTAGTCGCTCCCACCAAGCTATGAGCCATTCAAATTGAATTTTCAAATCAATGGCATGGAGAAAACTTTGGCTGAATTGCATGGGATGCTTGAAACAGCTGAAGAAAGCATTAAGAAAAACGCCACTCATGTGATGATGGTGCAAAAGGAGAATAAAAAGAGGAAGCGTGTGACGCATCCTAAAGGTAAAGGCAAGGGAAAGGTTCCCAATGAGCCTTCAAGCTCAAAGTCTAAACCAAAGGGCAAATCTGGCCCTTCTCCTGATGATGAATGCTTTCACTGTCATGGTAAGGGGCACTGGTCTAGAAACTGCAAGAAGTACTTGGAGGATAAGAAGAAGAAGGGAAGTGAGACTTCCACTTCAGGTATAAATGTTATAGAAATTAACATTGCATTATCTTCTAGTGAATCATGGGTATTTGATACTGGATCGATGATTCACACTTGCAAATCGTTGCAGGGTCTAAGTGAGACTAGAAGATTTGCAAAAGGCGAGTTGGATGTCCGTGTCGGCAATGGAGCAAAGGTTGCGGTCATAGCTGTCAGAACTTACCACTTGTCATTACCTTCGGGATTAGTTTTGGAATTGAATAATTGTTATTGCATTCCTACTTTGAGCAAGAACATTATCTCTTCTTCGTGTTTAGAAGAAGTTGATGGTTATGAGATTGTAATAAAGAACAAATGTTGCTCTATTTATTACAATAAAATTTTCTATGCTCAATGTCCATTGGTGAATGGATTATATGTTCTTGATCTTGAGGATAAAACTGTCTGTAACATTAATACCAAAAGAGCTCGTAATAATGATCTAAATCTCACTTTTATTTGGCATTGTCGCTTAGGTCATATAAATGAGAAACGCATTGAAAAACTCCATAAAGATGGTTTACTAAGCTCATTTGAATTTAAATCCACTTGACACATGCGAATCTTGTTTGCTTGGGAAGATGACAAAAGCACCCTTCAATGGTCAATGTGAGAGGGCGACTGACTTGTTGGGACTTATACACACATATGTATGTGGACCAATGAGTTCAGTTGCCAGAGGTGGTTTTCAGCACTTCATTACATTTACCGATGACTTTAGTAGATATGGTTATGTCTACCTAATGAGGCACAAGTCTGAATACTTTGAAAAGTTCAAAGAATTTCAGAATGAAGTACAAAATTAATTGGGCAAGACAATTAAACTTCTACGATCTGATCGTGGGGGTGAATATTTGAGCCATGAATTTTATGATCATTTAAAACAATGTGGAATTGTTCCATAGTTGACTCCACCTGGAACGCCTCAATGGAATGAGGTGTCTGAGCGGAGGAACCGAACCTTCTTGGACATGGTTAGGTCGATGATGAGCCAAGCAGATCTTCCACTATCCTTTTGGTGTTATGAATTTGAAACTGCTGCATTTACACTAAATAGAGTCCTAACTAAGTCTGCTGAAAAGACACCATATGAGATGTGGACCGGGAAACGTCCTGGATTGTCTTTTCTCAAAGTTTGGGGATGTGATATTTATGTAAAACGTTTGACGTCAGACAAAATCACTCCAAAATCAGATAAATGCTTCTTTGTGGGATATCCTAGGGAAACCAAAGGATATTATTTTTATAATAAAACAGAGGGCAAAGTGTTTACCGCTCGCAATGGTGTCTTCTTGGAGAAAGAGTTTCTCTCAAAAGGAGTTAATGGGAGCAAGGTGCATCTTGAAGAAATTCAAGAAATACCTGAAAATATTTCAACAGCCACTAATCCTATACAGGATGTACAAGATGTTGTGCAACCAGTTGATGAAATACCAGCCCCACGAAGGTCTACGGGGGCACGTCGTGCAACTGAAAAGTTAACGCTTCTAACCACGGAGCAGCATGACTTAGTATTGTTGGACAATAATGAGCCCATGACCTATACTGAAGCAATGACGGGACCCAACTCTGAGAAGTGGCTTGGAGCCATGGAATTCGAAATTGAATCCATGCATGAAAATCAAGTTTGGAACTTGGTTGATCCAATCGAAGGTGTGAGACCTATCGATTGTAAATGGATTTTCAAGAAAAAGACTGATATGGATGGAAATGTTCACATCTATAAAGCGCGATTGGTGGCGAAAGGTTTCAAAAAAATTCAAGGTGTTGATTATGATGAAACTTTCTCACCCGTTGCAATGCTTAAGTTTGTTCAGATTCTTCTAGCAATTGCTGCATATTTTGAATATGAAATATGGCAGATGGATGTCAAAACAACCTTTCTTAATGGAAGTCTGACTGAGGATGTGTACATGACACAACCTGAGGGTTTTGTCGATCCTAAAAATGATAGAAAAATATGCAAGCTTCAAAGTCTATCTATGCACTAAAGCAAGCATCTCGGAGTTGGAATCGGCGTTTTGATGAAGTAATCAAAGGGTTTGGTTTCATCAAGAACATAGAAGAACCTTGTATTTACAAGAAGTTTAGTGGGAGCGCACATGTATTTCTGGTCCTATATGTAGATGACATATTATTGATCAGAAATGACATTCCAAAGCTTGATGATGTTAAATCCTCATTAAGAAGAAGTTTCTCAATGAAGGATTTAGGAGAGGTAGCGTATATTTTGGGTATAAAGATCTATAGAGATAGATCTAAAAGGCTATTTGGATTAAGCCAAGATACATACATTGACAAGATATTGAATCGGTTCAATATGCAAGATTCCAAGAAAGGTTTCTTGCCAATGTCACATGGCATTACTCTAAGCAAGAGTCAGCGTCCTTCGACACCTGATGAGCAAAAGAGGATGAGGGTGATTCCTTATGCTTCGGCTATTGGATCCATCATGTATGCCATGCTATGTACACGCCCAGATGTATCTTATGCTCTAAGTATCACAAGCAGGTATCAATCAGATTATGGTGAGGCTCATTGGACCATTGTCAAAAACATCCTTAAGTACATGAGAAGAACTAAGGATGCGTTATTAGTGTTTGGAGGTGAAGAAGAGCTCGTTGTAAAAGGTTACACCGATGCTAGCTTCCAAACTGATAAGGATGATTCTAGATCGCAATCCGGATTTGTGTTCTACCTCAATAGAGGGGCAGTGAGCTGGAAAAGTTCCAAGCAAGATACAGTAGCAGATTCAACCACAGAGGCGGAGTATATTGCAGCTTCTGAAGCTGCAAAGGAAGCTGTTTGGATTAGAAAATTTGTTTCTAAGTTGGGTGTTGTTCCTAACACGTTCAGTCTTGTGGATCTCTACTGTGACAATAGTGAAGCCATCGCACAAGCAAAGGAGCCTAGATCACACAAATGATCCAAACACATACTACAACGCTATCACCTCATTCGAGAGATCATCGACCGAGGTGATGTGAAGATATGTAAGGTGCACATGGATTTGAATGTTGTAGATCTGTTGACAAAGCCTCTTCCACAATCAAAGCATGAGGCACACACGAGATCTATGGGTATTAGATACTTACATCAGTGATCATAGTCTATAGTGGGAGACTTGTGTCACAGCTATGTTTATGTACTATTGAATAAATTGTTATATGAGTAATCATTATTTACATTGATCAACAAGTATGTGACTTGATCGTGAAACTCTTTGTTAAAAGTAATGTTACTCTAGATGATCCCTAGTCTATATCATTATATGAGATAATGATTGCATACAGACTAGCACATGTATTAATTAATGATCACGTTTCACGGATCATAGATATGGAGATATAGAATTAATAATGTTAACACATGTTAGTGAACATGGTGTTGGATTGACCCACTACAAGACACTGCTGGGATTGTTATTTCCATATGTGCCATCAGTTGGTCTTCAGTGATACACCTGCTAGATCCTTAGACCTGAGATCGCCATTGTTTCTCACTATGCGTAGTTGTGTACTTTGAGACTACCAAACACTACTCTGTAACTGGGTAGTCATAAAAGTAGTCTTTGGGTATATAATGAAACATAGAATGGGATGTGCGCGGATCAAGATGGGATTTGCCCCTACTTAATAACAGGAGAGATATCTCTGGGCCCCTCGAGATAGTTGGATTTGAAAGTTCATGGCCATGCCAAGGTGATTAAAGGTTCATGACAGTGACTAAAAGTAAGTCACGAAATGAATCCACTATTTGATCGAGTGAATGGTCGAGCTATCACAAGGATGGCACGCATCTCGCCTTGAGCTTGACTGGTATCATGTGGCAAAGGGATTAGCATGTTGAATGTATCTAGATTCGGCCGATATGATCTTTATGTACATTCGGGAGTCAGTATGTCCTGCTAGGTACCTCTA
Organism: Tuctoria greenei; assembly: GCA_036927565.1. NCBI lineage: Eukaryota > Viridiplantae > Streptophyta > Magnoliopsida > Poales > Poaceae > Tuctoria > Tuctoria greenei. The sequence goes on from JAYESD010000010.1 coordinate 28,771,039, forward strand.
CTGACTTGTGGTTGGAAATGGTTTCCATTCACAACCGCCTGCACATGAACCTAACGGGTCACACACTTAAAAAGTTGGAATATAAAAAATCATGGCTAGATAGTTGTCTCCAGTGCAAGTGGGAGATTGTTGGTGATGTGCCCAAGAGGCAATCATAACAATTCGGGTTGAGGCCTATTGGATATTTGATCCATAAGCAATTGGGGTACTAATGGGCCTGCGACCTAAAAGCCCATTAGTACGCCTATAAATATGAGGGGTAGGGTTAGGGGCTAATCATCCCACCACGTGACAGCCCTAGCCGCCACCCCTCGAAAGCCTCACACCGAGACCCTTGCCGCGCGCGCGGTGGTAGCACACCGGCGCCTGGCGTTCCTCTCCATACGTGTGGACTCTGTGGAGGCACTGCTGCTACTGCTGCGTTGATCGGCTACGACGATCGTGATCGTCTACCTGTTGCCGTGACGAGGACAAGGAGGAGACGAACAAGATCGTCTACTTCCCCTACACTGACACGCATCTACGTTCCGCTGCGCCGCATCTAGTGGTAACGATCCATAACCTCTGTACTCGCATGTTTCCTGGATGATGCGGTAGATTTGCTAGAGTAGCGTACCGCCGATTTCCCAACAACATGCACATGTGCAATGATCTGCATATTCGACTCAAAGACACGGCGAGAGTCATTCGCTCGTTCTGGACATTTCATCACTTTCTGTGCGCCAACATGGTGCACCGGATAATGTCACACCCGCAGTACCAATGGTCATTGCATGGTGTGCTTATGACACATACACAACACGCACACCAGTGTCAGACCTGGTGGCGAGGTTTATTACAACAGGTGGTATCGGCGGTGACTCGTCGTCGCCATGCTCGTACAAGCCATTAGATAGCAGCCCAGGTAGCAAGAAGCAGATGGTAATCGGCGTTTGATTCCAGCGCATGTTGTACTGCACGGTGTCCAAGAAGTTGTTCCCCGTCTTCTTCAAATGCAAGCAGCTGACCTCACCGACATCTTGGATGCTGCCGCTGCCATGGACAAGAAGTGGGGCCAACACAATTAAGGGGAGATGAGCGCACTGCCACTCCCACCTCTTGGATGCCCATACGGATGGCTGCCCAATGGGATTGTGACTGTCGTTGGATCTTCCACAGGGCAGAGTGTGTATTTTATTTGGTAGTAAAATCTAAGCTAAGTTTCCTTTATGCTACATGTATGGATGTTATGTTTTAGTTTGGGCATCGGGTGGTTCTTCTTAGGGTAATGGTTTTAGTTGTCACTGTGCTTTATCACTACTACAAAAAGCATTTTTACAGGCGCCTCAAATTTCAAACACAGACGGTCCTTAAAAATATGCAACTGTGATGACGAATGATATAATAACTGCCTGTGATGAAAGAACAACACAGGCGGATTTAAAAGAACAACCGTCTGGGTAAATACATGATCTTCACAGGCGGTTCTTAATTAATAACCGTCTGTAATGCAATGAACTTCACAGGCGGATTTTAAGAAACAACCGCCTGGGTAAATACATGATCTTCATAGGCGGTTCTTAATTAATAACCGCCTGTAATGTAATGAACTTCACAGACGGTTCTTAATTAACAACGGCCTGAGAAGATCATGTATTTTCAGCGGCGGTCATTGTTTAAGAACCGTATGTAGTTGTTCAATTACCACAAGCGTTTTTCATTGAAATTACAGGGATGTAGTCGTTGCAATTATCACAACCGTATGTAGTTGTTGCAGGGAAAATTGTATCAGGAAAAAAACACAGATGAGCAGATACTAGTACAGTAATGCATTATAGGAAATGCTCGATCACCAGTGAGGCTGGCTTAATTGTGATAATACACCATTAGAGGCTTTACAATTGTTCAGAGATAATTTCTTTACACACTGAACAAAAATCATGCTATATTCATTGTAGATCGACGATGAAGATCCCATCGATCAATCTAAATTGTACCATCCTGCTTGCTCCCGAACATGTCTCTTATATTCCGCTGGATCCTGAAAATATTGACATTATTTAAATTAACAAATGTCGAAGGAGGAATGAATAAACTACATTGGTCACTAAGTCAAAGTGTCATCTAACCTTGGTAAGTAGATTATAGCAATCATTTTCAACATCAGGCACATTTGGCTGATGTAGCAAACGCTGAACTTCAAGTAGTATAGTTTTGATGTAAAAGCACTGCACCACCCCTACGAAATATAATTTAAGCAATATAAGAAACCAGTTCAAATAAGTTCGATAACAATTATAAGTAATAATTACATGAACAAAATAGGTCTATCTTACAGACTCTTGATCAAAAATCCCGATGTAGAGTGCTCCCGAACGATGGATATTTGGGTGGAAGAACCCAATTGGAAAGGAGCATCTTGGAGGCACCAAGGGATAGTCCTCAGAGAAGGATATTGTCAGGAGGTAGTAACCATCTTCCCATTCAGTCTGCAAAAGAAATTTATTAATAGGAGGATGATGGTTAAACTCATATTGTGCTTGTTCTTCATGACTTACCCCTTCTTTACCGGGGACGATGCACTGCCACTTCAATAAATCTCCCGATTCAGGCTTCCCAGAGAAACCCTACGCGGAGAAATTGAAAATACCAAAAACAAACAAGACGGAAAAACAAACTACAGTTAAGTTCATCAGTCCATTACAGATACATATGTATATACAACCATGCGACCGGTGTGCCATATGTACATACATGGGGATTGTTCTTGCGCCACGCCAAGTGCTCCTCCTTCAATCGGCTACACGCTCGAGACATCATTATCTGAAAGACCAAACTTCCAAACTTCCAAATTATTGAGTCCAAACGCATATGTACACAAATGCAAAAGGACACAATCCATATACCAACACACAAAACTGGCAGCTGATGCTGCTAAGCTCCTGTCAAGCTAATCCCTACACAACAAGCTATTGTAGATGCAAGTAACACCCGTGGCTCATCATTTGAATTGTTGAAAGCATCAATTTGAAGCCTGACGATCCTTGGAAGGATTTTCCCATCCATTTGAACGATTTCTTTCCCTCCTGTCCATTTGAAAACTTAGGAAGATGCTCCTTTCTCGGTTTTAATGCCTAAATATATTGACTAAAAATAAGTACTCACTTTCTTAGTACTTCACACAAGCGAGTAAGCGAACAACTTCAATCACAAATCTTGTTTTTATACTTTCATAGGGATTTAATTTTAATCTTTCAAGCATAGATTTATCAAATATGTGAAGCTTCCTTATCACACATGTTAATGGCAGTTATAAGTGAAGAATGTGTCAAAGCTAATGAAATCTAAATCAGACTGAAGATAAAGAGATCCTGCATGAGTGGCAATGTCTAAGTTAAACAGCGTGAAACTATGATGACAACCTTCAACAACATGAAAAGTGATGCCAAAGTTACACTTGCATCAACCAAGGCATGTTGTGAGGGTATAACACTTGTTAGGCCAAGCATAACCTTGGCCAAAATCAGAAATAATGCCACCGTGGATTACTCTAAAGCCGCCATGGATTACTTTGAAGTTTTCTCTGTGCGTACTCGGTAAACTTCAGAGTAATCCATGGCGCCTTCAGAGTAATCAATGGTGGTGTGATTTCTGATTTTTGCCAAGGTTATGCTTGCCCCAACAAGTGTTATATCCTCACAACATGCCTTGGTTGATGCAAGCATAACCTTGGCATCACTTTTCATGTTGTTGAAGGCTATCATCATAGCTTCATGTTGTCTAACCTGGACATTGTCAATCATATGCAGCATCTCTCTGTCTTCAGTGCCGTTGAGATTTCGTTAGCTTCAACACACCCTTCCCTTCTAATTGTCATTAACATGTCTGATGAGGAAGCTTCAATTATTGATAAATCTAAGCTTGAATGATTAAGGTCAAATTCCTATGTAAATGGTACAAACAAGATTTGTAATTGAAGTTGAACGTTTCGTCGCTTGTGTAAAGCACTAAGAGAGATGATACTGATTTTTAGTCAATATATTCAGCCATTAGAACTGATAAAGTAGCATCTTCGTAAGATGTCAAAATGGAGAGAAGAGAAAGAAATCTTGCAGGGCTTGTTTGGGTGTACTCCTATACAAACAAGCCCTCAAATGGACGGGAAGTATCGTCAGACTTCAATTGAAGCTTTTAACAATCCAAATGATGAGTCTCAGGTGTTACTTGCATCTACAAGAGCTTGCTGTGAAGGGATTAGCTTGACAGGAGCTCGAAACAGAAGCTGAATTTAATAATGTTCGAAACATGCTCTCTAAAGATGAAATAGAACATTGTTCTAAGTTGATTTCAGAAGATACAAATATATACAATATATATCATCTCGCATTGCTATATACATTTTTTCCAGCGTTGACATCTTCTCGCATATAGGGTTTCAATTCTTTTTAATGCTTCTCTCTACGCGCTTGATGTTTTCTAGTTCGGTGAAAATGTACATCTCTTCATATTGATTATATTCCTCTTCATTATCTCCCACATTCTCAACCCCAACAATATTTTGCTTTCCAGAAACCACTACGTGCAACTTCTCAGTTTCTGGATCTTGAACATAAAAAACGTGTGCAACATTATCGGCGAGAACCCACAGGTCATCTTTGTAACCCACTTTATTCAAGTTTACCAGTGTCTGCCTGTAATTGTCCACTTTCAAACCATCAGGATGTTTGACCCATTGGCACTTAAATACGGGCATTACCATTCTTTCGCCATAATCGAGTTCCCATATTTCTTCTATGAACCCGAAGTATGTGGTCTTCTGCCCTTGTGAATCATAAGCCTCAATACGAACACCACTATTTTGTACAACACTCTTACCGTCTTTTTCTTTAGTGTAAAATGTGGAACCATTGCTGTCATATGCTTGCCATGATGTCACCAAATCAGATGGGCCAGAAGCTAACTTCTTCATTGTTTCCTCTTCTATAGTGTTTCCGTATGATATATTTTTGTCCATTAACCATTCAGTGAAACATCTTCTGTGCTATTTCATGATCCAGTCCTCTGTGCGGTCTTGGTTTTTATCACGAAGCTCAATTTGGTGTTCCTCGATGTACGGCTCAGCTATTGCAAACTGTTGTAGTACACCAAAATGTGCAAGGTGTACATTCTTGTAATCTTGAACAATAAAAGTTTTCTTACCCACTTTGCCTCTCCCACGTAGTCTACCCTCATGTACCCGTATAGGCACACCTATCGATTTTCCATCTTTGATATAATCAGCGCAACCCTCAATCACTTCTTCAGTGGTGTATCCTTCCATAATTGAACCCTCTTGGTGAGCACAGTTCCGCACATAACCTTTTAATACTCCTAAATATCTCTCCAACGAAAACATATGATGTAAATATAGTGGCCCCAATGCTTTTATCTGATCAACAAGATGTATGAATAGGTGTACTTGCATATCAAAAAAGGATGGTGGAAAACACATCTCAAGCTTGCACATTGTCTCGACGATGTATGTTTTCAGATAGTCTAAATCTTCACGTGCTATCACCTTTTGTGATACTGCATTGAAGAAGTAACACAAACGTGTGATGACAACTTTTATATGCTTAGGTTTGATTACTCTTATTGCAATGGCAAGGAAAACTGTCATCATCATGTGACAGTCGTGAGAATTATAACCGAATAAAGACAAGTCTTTCATTGAGACTAGTTTGCGGTTATTGGATGAGAAACTCGTGGGCACTTTGATCCCACGCAAGCATTCGCGAATTGCTTTTTTCTCTTCTAGTGTCAAGTTGAAGCTGGCTGGGGGAAGGTAATGCTTCCCGTTCGCCTTTTCTACTGGATAAAGCTCTGGTCTCAAATCAAGATTTACTAGGTCCATACGTAAATTTAATCCGTCCTTTGTTTTCCTCGGCATGTCCAGCAAGGTCCCAATGATGCTGTCAAATACATTCTTTGTAACGTGCATCAAATGAATACTATGGCAAAATTCCAGATTCTTCCAATACGGAAGATATTTAAAAAAAATTTGATTGTTTCTTGAAAGCCATGTCAGTTGTATCATCCGAAGATGTACTTTTCTTTCTCTTAATTCCTTTACTATTTTTTCCCTTACCGAAAGCAATATGAATGTTCTTGACCATTTCAAACACAAGTTTTCCACTGTAAGGTTTCGGTGCAGTATCTTTTTCGATTTTGTTATCAAATTGTTCTTTCATCTTCCTATACTTGTGTGTATATGTCAAGAACCGTCGATGTCTAATGTACACTGTCTTTCTGGATGAAGTGAGGTATAGAAATACAGTTCTATCCACACACCTAACGCAACCTTTCTTCCCTTTCATTTGTCCCTAATGTAAACAGTCCGTGATAATCATGCACGGTAACGAATATCATTGCTCTTAGCGTGAAATACTCCCGCTTGTACTCATCCCATGTGCGTACCCCTTCATTCCACAATTTCGCCATATTATCCATTAAAGGTTCCAAGAACACATCAATTTTGATGCCAGGTTGTTTCGGACCTTGGATAAGAATAGATAATAAGATATATTTCCTTTTGTGATACAACCATGTCGTTAGGTTGTACATCGTTAAGACCATGGGCCATGTGCTGTGTATGCTCCTTTTTTCACCAAACGGATTCATTCCATCTGTACCCAAGGAAAACCTCAAATTTCTGATTTCCTTCGCAAATTCTGGATACTGAATATCAAAATTGTTCCACTGCGTTGCGTCACCAGGGTGTCGTATATGTTTTTCATTCTTCTTGTGTTGCTCGGAATGCCAATGCATAAGTTCAGCCTCCCGAGGGTTTGAGAACAAACGCTTCAAGCGATGAATTACCGGAAGGTACCACATCACCAAGGCAGAAATTTTTCTCTTATTCTTCCCGTCTGCATCGCCAGAAGTATCGTCATCATCACCTTCAGGACCAATAATAAACTTCTTATTCTTCTGAGTCTTTTTCATGTTGGTAACATACTGGTGATTGTAGTCCTTCTTATATCTACTGACACCAAAAATGGGGCATCTAGTTGCGAGCTCATGCTCTTTGCGATACAGAATACAATGGTTCACACAAGCGTGTATTTTTGTCACACCTAGTGCCATCGGGCAAAGAAGTTTCTTCGCTTTATAAGTGCTTCTGGGCTGTTTATTTGGATTTGGAAGAATTTCTGATAGAAGATTCAAATGATCATAGAAACTACAATCGGACCATCCGTGCGTAGCTTTCAACTTTAGTAGTTCTAAGACTGCACGCAATGTAGTAAACTCTTTATCACAACCGTTTGATTCATCATATAAAAGCTCTGTCGCCGCATTCTGCAATGTCTCCATTTTACTTAAACCTTTGCTTCCTCCCATAGAAGTCAGTACATATGGTTCAATGTGACGCAACATCTCCTCACAATCGAACTCATCATCATCATTACCAGCTTGATTGTCACTACCATCATCGATATGAACATTATCATCATCTGAACCTCTCTCATCATCTTTATCCATATCATGTGTATCTAACTCACCATGCTCTATCCATATTGTGTAGTTATTTTGGAACCTCTTTTCACCAAATGAGATTGGATTACTATAGTATCCGTCCAAGCAATCTTATTTTCGCATTCGATTCATGGACATAATATGTCATCTATCCTTTGCAACTTCGCATGTCTCTTGGATGCTTCAATAAAATTTGCAACATTATGAATGTACATAGGATCGGGTCTTGGCATGTTATACATCCACGCTCGACGGTCCATGCTTCAATAATAGAATTTTTGTCAGATTTACAAAATTTGGCCACAAATATTCTCTAAAGGTCTTCTATAAAATGAATTTACAGAGACATAACAAGTATGATTAGGGCGACTAATGAAGGAGACGGGCGACGTCTTGAGGCGGACAGAGTCAAAGGCGTCGGGAGCAGCAAGTGGTGGTGAAGGATTGAAGTCGTGGGGCAAACAGGCCCAGCGGCATGGGCTAGGTTTGGGTGGGATCTAGGGATGGCAGTTATACTCACGGGTGTGGGTGGATTTTTGCCACCGCCCCTGACTTGACACGATGGAGAGGCGCGCTACTGGAGCATGGCACGGCTCCACATCGCCACTTCGCTGGCTTCTGCACCCTGCCACCATTGATTTCACCTAGCAACGAGGAGGTATGGTCACCAACGCCCAACCCTACTGCAGCTTGAGGCGGACGGAGTCGAAGGCGTCAGGAGCAGCAATCGGGGGTGAAGGATTGAAGTCGTGGGGGAAACAGGCCCAGCAACATGGGCTAGGTCTGGGTGGGATCCGGTCCGTTATATCTTGACGTCGGATCCCATCCAACGATGGTAACTAAATGGGTGAGTTATAAAACCATCTCCCTAGAAAGCTAACCCTAATCACTCCTTCAAAATATATGCAAGCAGGAGGTACGCACACACAAGTAGCATATTGAAAAGGAAAACACTTAAAACTACAATTACAAGTTCGGGTAAACTTCATGCATCTTATATATATTACAATAGCATCTGTTAATTAAACATCATATTCATGTCACATAATAGGTACAAAAAGGAAACAATCCATATAGTCCATACATCAATATACCAGAACACAATCCATACAGTCCTGACACATGCAAAAGGACAGAATCCATATACCAGAACACACAAAACTAACAGCTTATCAGCTAATGAAAATATACAAAGAAAAAGTAAGGAAACTACATTTACCTTGCATCTATTAATTAAACAATAGCATCTTATATATATTACAATAGCATCTGTTAATTAAACATCATATTCATGTCACATAATAGGTACAAAAAGGAAACAATCCATATAGTCCATACATCAATGTACCAGAACAAAATCCATATAGTCCTTACACATGCAAAAGGACATAATCTGTATACCAGAACACACAAAACTAGCAGCTTATCAGCTAATAAAAATATACAAAGAAAAAGTAAGGAAACTACATTTGTCTTGCATCTGTTAATTAAACAGTAGCATCTTATATATATTACAATAGCATCTGTTAATTAAACATCATATTCATGTCACATAATATGTACAAAAAGGAAATAATCCATATAGTCCATACATCAATATACCCGAACATAATCCATACAGCCCTTACACATGCAAAAGGACAAAATCCATATACCAGAACACACAAAACTAACAACTTATCAGCTAATGAAAATATACAAAGAAAAAGTAAGGAAACTACATTTACCTTGCATCTGTTAATTAAACAATAGCATCTTATATATATTACAATAGCATCTGTTAATTAAACATCATATTCATGTCACATAATAGGTACAAACCACAATAAGCTTATCACAATATAGTACATACATCAATATATAAAAGACCAAACTAGCAGAACACACAAAAAGGAAACAATCCATAGAGTCCATACATCAATATACCAGAACACAATCCATACAGTGCTTACACATGCAAAAGGACAGAATCCATATACCAGAACACAAAAAACTAACAGCATATCAGCTAATGAAAATATACAAAGAAAAAGTAAGGAAACTACATTTACCTTGCAGAGGCGTCAGCACGGTGGGGAGGCGTCAGCACGGTGAGCCGGCTATGTGGAGAAGTGGCGGTGCGGGGTTAAGCGGCGGCGCGGCAATATGGGCTGGGCGGCGGAGCGGCGGCACGGCGCAGGGAAAATTCAACAGCCTTGCGGCGTCGATATAAATTCTCCAGGGTTGTGTTTTGACTGCGGTGAGGGGTCCTTATATAGACGTCGGTTTTTCACAGGCGGTTTTTAACTTTATCTCACGCAGGTTTTACTTACCAACCGCCTGAAAAGGTATTTAATCGTGAATATTAATTAAGAAGTAAATATTTTCACAGTCTGTTGGTACTTAATAACTGCCTGAGAAGATGTTTATCTCAGGCGGGTGTTACTAACCAACCGCCTGAGATAATGCCCGATACTGTTCTTTACTAAGGGGGCCGCGCGGAGTGGTAGATGGAGCAATTGGTTTACCGCGCATTGAAAGGTCGCGCCTCGGGAAAAAAAGGTCGCGCACGGACTTTCACAGGCGCATTCGATGATTCTTTCTTCTACATTTGACTGAACATATTTGTATCATTTAAACATGTATGAATTTTGTTAATTTTTTAAAGCATTCCAACATGTCAAACTTCAAATTATCCACCATTCTAACTAAATGCTCATATACATATGAGACATTCATCAAATTATAAACACACATTGATTCAAAAAAATTTTAAAAAATCTGAAAATATTCATAGAGATTTGTATGATGAGTAAAAATGTCCACTGAAAAATAAATGAAAAAAGCATTATATTCATCAAGATAGGAAAATGAAAAATAGCATTTGGTCTATGTTTTTTATGTTCTAACCAATTTCAAAGGATTTATGAAGTGAAATTTAATAGTAACCTTTACTTATCAATAATATTACAAGAAAGTGGATTTTTACTTTTTAAAGGACCACATTTAATCAAGAATATTAATTAAGAAGAAGTAAATATCTTCACAGGCGGTTGGTACTTAATAACCGCCTGAGAAGATGTTTATCTCAGGCGGGTATTACTTACCAACCGTCTGAGATAATGCCCGATACTGTTCTTCATTTTCCTTATCCCTTGCTTCTTTTTTATTTAGATTCCAATATAAATACTCAAACATGTTTAGATTCTGCAAATTGTGTCCAAATTTGATGATTCTTTCTTCTACATTTGTATAAAATTAACATCTACCACCTGAACAAAATATTTTTAAAACTTGTATAGCTGACATTGTAATGTTTTGGTAAATATAAAATTAATTTCTACTCAAATATTATTCACATTTGTGTATCTCATAAAAAAATTTTCCTTCACTAAAAATTGTTGGTATGAACATATTTGTATAATTTATACATGTATGAATTTTTTTATTTTTTTAAAAGCATTCCAACATGTCAAACTTCAAATTATCCACCATTCTAACTAAATGCTCATATACATATGAGACATTCATCAAATTATAAACACACATTGATTCAAAAAAATTTAAAAAAAATCTGAAAAAAATTCATAGAGGTTTGTATGATGAGTAAAAATGTCCACTGAAAAAATAAATTAAAAAACATTATATTAATGAAGATAGAAATATGAAAAATAGAATTTGTTGTATGTTTTTTATGTTCTAACCAATTTCAAAGGATTTATGAAGTAAAATTTAATAGTAAACTTTACTTATCAATAATATTACAAGAAAGTGGATTTTTGCCTTTTTAAAGGACCACATTTAATCAAGAATATTAATTAAGAAGAAGTAAATATCTTCACAGGCGGTTGGTACTTAATTACTGCCTGAGAAGATGTTTATCTCAGGCGGGTATTACTTACCAACCGTCTGAGATAATGCCCGATACTGTTCTTTAGTTCCCTTATCCCTTGCTTCTTTTTTATTTAGATTCCAATATAAATACTTAAACATGTTTAGATTTTGCAAATTGTGTCCAAATTCGATGATTCTTTCTTCTACATTTGTATAAAATTAACATCTACCACCTGAACAAAATATTTATAAAACTTGTATAGCTGACATTGTAATGTTTTGGTAAATATCAAATTAATTTCTACTCACATATTATTCACATTTGTGTGTCTCATAAAAAAAAGTTCCTTCACTCAAAATTGTTGTTATGAACATATTTGTATAATTTCTACATGAATGAATTTTTTTAATTTTTTTAAAAGCATTCCAACATGTGAAACTAAAAATTATCCACCATTCTAACTAAATGCTCATATACATATGAGGCATACATCAAATTATCAACACACATTGATTCAAAAAAATTTAAAAAATCTGAAAAAATTAATAGAGGTTGGTATGATGAGTAAAAATGTCACTGAAAAAATAAATGAAAAAACATTATATTCATCAAGATAGAAAAATGAAAAATAGCATTTGTTGTATGTTTTTTATGTTCTGACCAATTTCAAAGGATTTATGAAGTGAAATTTAATGGTAACCTTTAGTTATCAATAATATTACAAGAAAGTGGATTTTTGCCTTTTTAAAGGACCACATTTAATCAAGAATATTAATTAAGAAGAAGTAAATATCTTCACAGGCGGTTGGTACTTAATAACCTCTTGAGAAGATGTTTATCTTAGGCGGGTATTACTTACCAACCGTCTGAGATAATCTTCTTCTCAGACGTGTTTTAATTAACGATGAATTCACTACACATTCATTCATTCACACAGTTGAAGAACACACAAGATACTCATTCATTAACAATATTCAATCACACATCTCACAAAAGAACACACAAGATGCACAATATTTACACAAGAACACACAAGATATACAAGTAATATTCAATCACATAGATGAACAAAGATAGATTTCATTCATTAACAATATTTACAAAATAGAAGCAACTAAAAACAACAAAGAGAAAAACTAATTAAATCCTACTCCTACTCCTACTCCTCCTCCTCCCCCTCCTCGTCCTCCGGCGGCGACTCCGGCGCCGGTGCAATAGGAGACAGGACCGGTTGCACCGGCTGCACCAGCGGTGCAACCCCGAGGTTGCTAGCCGTCGCCTCCACCAGTATTCTACGGCCCTCGGGGACAAGAACCTGGGCCATCGTCGCGAACAGAATGTCGAGACGATCAGCCACCCCCGTGAGGGCATAGAGGTAGTGGCCCATGGTACCCATTCCAGGATACTCTGGAAGGGTACCCAGCCCCAAGGCACTCATGGCGCGAGACGTATTGTTGTACGCCTCTCGCGCCATGAGGAGGCGCTGCTGGGTGTTGATCTTCTCGGGGGAGCTGCAACATAGTTTCTTGCAAGGTGGCTCCCTCGGAGGGCTTAGCGGCAGAAGGTCGGCCATAGTGGTGTTGGGTCGTCGGAGCGGAGGAAGACGAAGAAAACAAGAGGATTCAAAGTGAGCGACACGCTTGTGGAGAACTAAAGGGTGATAGCGCGTCTTTAAGGCCGCATGGAGCAGTTGGTTTACCTCGCATTGAAAGGTCACGCCTCAGGGAAAAGAAAGGTCGAGCCTCGGGGAAAAGAAAGGTAGCGCACGGACGTCGACACATCTTCACAGGCGGTTGGTACTTAATAACCGCCTGAGAAGATGTTTATCTCAGGCGGGTATTACTTACCAACCGCCTGAGATAATTGTATCTTCTCAGACGGATGGTAAGTAAAACCCGCCTGAGGTAACAATCTTCTCAGGCGGTCGGTACTTAAATTCCGCCTGAGAAAATGGGAGTCTATATATACCCCTCGGCAGCGTTGGAAAAACCTAACCCGGGCGAAACACTTAGACGCCGTTAGGCTGCCAAAATTTTGTTTGCCGCCAAGTGGTCACCCTCGTCAGTTCCAGGTACGCCACCGAGCTTCGCCCTCGTCACTTCCTGGTACGCCGAGCGAAGCCATTGCCGTCGCCGCTGAGCTTCAAGGTAAACCCTAAACCCTTCGACCTTCCATCCTCCTTCGCCGTGCCGCCTCCCTCCCCGCCCTCGCTGCCGCCTTGCATATCCTTGGTTAGGGTTCGAGAATTGGAAAATGGTAGACATCCTTGGTTAGGGTTCGGTGGAATTCGAAAAACTGTCAAGTTCGATGGCATCTTTGGTTAGGGTTCGGTGGGTAGGCATCCTTGGGTTGTCGGAGCACTTCCGTCAATTCTACGCAGCAGTAGTTCCAGCAACCCAATGTCCTCACCTGACCAGAATTCGAATACATAATGAACTGGAATATTCGTGGTTACTCACACTCGATACACAAAATGAGTTAGGTTGAGGGGGTAACTGCGATGGGAACTCCATTGGAAGTAGGTGTGTCCATCTTCTAGTGGTGCTGGATGCCAAACATATGATGTGTCACTCAAATACGTAGGATTGTGATGATAATGGCCATATTGACACAATTGAACGAAATTAGTGGCTACGATTTGCATTTTTTAGTACAATGGTCAAATTGAAATACATGAACACGTACAATAAACATATATGTATCTTATCCATTGGAGAATGATATATTACTATGTTGAATAATTCTTGCTGATAGTGTAGCTGTTATATGACTATGAGTTTGTTTATTGAATAGCTTATTCAATCATGATGATGTGAAGAATTACAGAAGGATTCCATGCGTTAAAACAATTATGTATCCCATTATTGAACTCAGCTTAATATTAAGGCATTTCACAGGAAAAAAGTTTATGTACCCATTTATGATTTGTTAGCACCATTTGTATCAAACTAGATATATTGGGACTTCATTTTTGTTGGATGATCTGGGTATCTGGTGCACCCAGTAGAGGAGTCGAACTTGGACTTTGGACAAAGTTGTGGAAACACCAGTCTAGGGGTATATGATTGTTCTAGATAAAGCAGGTTTCGCCCTTAACGATATTAGTAGAGTCCTACTCTGAATAGAGTTAGGAGTCAGATTCAGTTTAGGAACCAGTCCTAGTCCTAGTACGAATTGAGTTACAATCCATATAGGATTTGGAGTCACATGACGGGGGATTTCAAAAATAAGCCCCCAACCCCTCGACCTAGTTAATCCCATCCTATCAGAAATATTCCACCAAAGGTTTCATATGCCCAGACTTGATCAAGTCACCTAAACCTCGTGAACCTCTAGAACTCACCAAGTTTATCACTATAGGAGGCGCCGACTTCCCTGTTCTATTTTCTAAACAGCCAGGACAATTGACCATCCCAGAAATCCTTGGTACCATCATATGTGGGGTACGTAATGCCTTTCATGATGGCTGAACCTGCTGCCATGATAAGCCCATTTGGTGCGGCCGGGCACACCAGGATTAGATTTTGGCGAATGTTTCCGGATCCCTGATTCGTTTGAGAATGTGGGTCTTTTATCTTTTTTACCGTGCAAATCCCACGGTTGTAGAGATGATCGCTGAAAAAAGTGTCTCTTCTCGCCTGCAGCTACCTCGCCTCGCCTCACCTCACCATCCAAATCCAAGTGCCACACTTTGGGATTCTTGATACTAGAAAAAGGCTGGAGGATTTGCTTTTTGTCCCTTGCTTGATCAGTTATAGGTCCGGAGCTAGGCGCCGCCTAGTAAACCTCAAGAACGTGGTCGCCACTCTGAACGAAGCTAGCCTATTTAGAATAAAAAGATAAAATTTCCATTGCTGGTGATCAACTTTAACATGCTTGTCACCCTCGCAATGTATAGGAACCTTTTGGTCAGTCACCTTAAACCCTAGAATGCCTTATCAAATCCTAGAATGCTTCCATCTTTTTCTTCATGCAACACTTCATGTAGAGTTAATATGCCATTTATTATATTTTTAGTCTTCTTAGATCTAGCATGGAAAGCCCTAAGAAGACTGGTCCTGGTAGTAACAACAAAGAAGACAATATGGAGTTTACTGACTCCAGCAGTTCAGGCTCCTATCAAAGTCCATCGGATCTTTTTCCGAATATAAAAATTAAAAAGACTTCAGTGGATCTAGACCCGGAATATGATCCTGCCGACGAGGTATGGATCACGAATCTTAACTTCAGCAGTTCAAGTTAATGTTGGTTGTCAAGTATACAAAGTCGTATATTTTTTTCTACCTAGATTAATCGCGAAGACAATGGGGTGACATCGGCTCATAAAACCGCTGAAGGTTCTCCAATGGATGAATCCTCAGCTTCACTCAAGCGGAAACGAGGGCAATGAGGTCCCAATAAGGGTCCATTGGACCGCATCATGTACATAACAAGGGTCGGTCCAGGTGGGCTTCCCCAATAACCACTCTATTCAGTTACCAAGTACCGTAATGCATGCGGTTTTCTTGTTAAGGAGGTTGTGCCGATCACAACCGATAATTGGAGGAAATTACCGGAGCAGACCAAAAATGAGCTGTGGGAAAAGATAAAGAAACAATTCATGTTCCCGAAAGGCACAGAATAAGCTGTAAAGAAAGCAACATTGGTCTCTTGTGGCAAGAAGTTTCGATGCTGGAAGAGCGAAATGAATGCTTATGTTAAGGCCGATAAGGTCCCTAGCCCGAGGAAGATGGGAAAAATCACACAAGCTCAGTGCCAAGAGTTTGTTCGTCAAAAGAGCACACCTGATGCTAAAGCTCTAAGTGCAACTAGGTCAGAGCTTGCAAAAAAGAACAAATACCATCATTGCTTGGGGTCTGCCAGATATGCCCCCAAAGTCCAGAAATGGAATAAGATATTAGACGAAATTACCAGTAAGGGCAATCCTCACCCATTAGAAGGGTGCGATGATCGAACTCAACGTTGGGTCTTTGCTCGGTCAGGTTTGACCAGCGAGGGCAAATTTGAAAAACCCGACTCTCTGCATGAAGTAGAGGATAAAACAAAAGAAGTAATTGAAAAGCAGCAGAAGGGTCTCTTCAAGCCGAAGAGGGAGAACGACCAACTTACCGCTGTCTTAGGAAACCCTGAACACAGCGGACAGGTTCGAGCAGTCTCTTCTCAAATGTCTTGGCTAGATGGTTTCGCTAAAGATAAAGACACATATAGAAGATGTTAGAAGTTTAAGAAAACACTTGATAAAACGATTGCTCAAAAGGTCAAAGAAAATATGCAAGAAATAATGGAACAACTTAGACAATCAGGACAATTAGTGGCACCGAGTACAGTGATGGTTCCGGTGCAAAAGGAGCAATTAGTATCTCCAACTGCCTACCCTAGCAGCGTTGGTTCTGTGCCAGACTCAGGGTCAACCCATAAGTTCCCTGTTGATGATATTACTAATGACAAATCTTGTCATCTTCTTGTCCCGATAGGCAGAGCAGGGAACAAAACCAAATAGGTTGCCACTGCTATGGCAAAGCCTGATTGTGACTTCAACGGGAATCCACTTCCGTTGTATTATGTTGTGGTGCAAGTTCCTTAGATCATTGATAATGATTATGAAGATTATGAAATAGACCACATCACACCTCAGGGGATCGCGACTCTAGGGCAGGCTATCAACCAATTAATCCTTTGGCACCGACGCGATATCGTGTTGGACGATGAGCCAATTTCTAGCCCCGTCGCATCTCCAAATACTGCAACTCCATCTTCTAAGGCGAAAGTGCAAGAAGATCCACTCCTAGTCTAGGAAGATCCACTCCCCCTATGTCTCAGCAAGGATGATATCCAAGAGCAACAAGTTGGACAACAGCTTCAAGCAGTACCAGAGCAAGCTGTTGCTAGTAAAGAGCAACCAGTTGAGCAACAGCTTGAAGTAGTACTAGAGCCAACTGCTGGGAGTAAGGGCAATCAGTTGAACAACAGGTTCAGCAACAAGCCAGTGTCCAACTTCCGACGACTACTCCTCGATCATTAGTGCCTATCAAAGTTACCCCATACGAAAATAAGAAACCTTCATCAGAAGTGTCAAAATATTTGGAAATTATGAAGGAAAATATTATAAAATCGAGTGCATCTCGTTCTTCTCATGAGCCATCATTAGGAGATATCGAGGAGTGGGAAGAAGACGGTGTCATGTATAATCGGCGGACGACTTTAGTTAAACCAGGAGTTCCAATATACAAGTGTGAGGATGTTCCTCCTGAATTTAAGAATGGGAAGCCGTTCATGACATCCGTACAACTTAGCAAACAACCCGTCCAGTTAAGAAGAATGCATGAGTGGTACATCACTGCCAGCACAAAATATGGTCTTAATTGCGTCACATTTCATATTCCAAAAGAAGCATTCTGAAGCACTGGAGTGGATAGACGAGTCATTTTATTTGAAGAGTTGCATGCCCTTTTCTATCGGGGCATGCTCAAAATCAACCTGCTGCTCGTCTGGTGCTTGTAAGTGCTCTAATATTTTGTATTTGCTTTTCTTACTACACGCATATGCATATCATGAGATTATAACAATTCTGTACTTCTTTAATAGGATGCAATACATGGATAATGAAAAGTTGGAGCGCAAGATAGCTATCCTTGACCCTACTAGGATTGCAAAGTCGCTATTCGACGTCCAGGCGAATCGAGACTCAGCACAGTACAAACACATGAAAAAAAGATTTTGACAAATTAATCGCAAAACTTAAGAAGGATAGAAGGACAGAAGTTGCAGCTTACATAGGACATGCGATGTTTAACTTTGTCGGAGACGGCAAGGACCTCGTAAAGGCTCCAAACCACTTCGAGTAAGTTCGACACATGACATTGAAATATCCATTATTGGTAATTGTTAACACGTGTGTTTGTATGTTTGCAGTAATTACTACATAATGATCTTCATCAAGCCAATGCAGGGAGTGGCAACAGTCTTGGACTCGCCCGATTTCTCACCAGATCGTTACAAAGATTTCCTTTCCATTTTGAAACGGTACGTTTATTCAATAATTTTAATTTACGCACATTTAGAATGTGTTGACAAGTTTTATATGACATTTCTTGTATTACAGCGCTTGGCGGTTTTACGCGGAACAGCTTGGCGGTCAGAGACCTCCTAATACGAATGCATTGGACATTAAAACGTATTATGCTTGTCCGAAGCAGCCTGCTGGGAGTGTCTTATGTGGGTATTATGTATGCGAGCATCTTCGGACCGCCGGCGTATATAGAGTGAATGGTGAGGATGCAAGTTATCCTTAATGTTGATACCTTATTTTTTTACTTTTGTGTTTCATTTTCATTGTAACTAACATAGTTTAATGCTTAAATTCTTTGCTGTTCAGTATTACCAGAAACATTATTTTCATATTTTGATTCCAACTTCAAAATTCTTAACTCTCACTTTGATCTATACTTTGAGATTGTTCAAACCAATACATTCTAAACCTTGTTATGTGTTATATTGCAGCACAAGAAGAATCTGAATGAAGAATGGCCGGTTTGTAGAAGTATTCCTAGTGGAGGAGCCGACAGGATTGCTGCTGAACTCTGTCAGTTCATTCGTCGTGAAATTTTGCACAAAAAGGGAAGTTCTTTGATAAGAATTGTGCAGTAGCTGATGTGCCAGAACTTTGCGACTATGCCAATAGAAATAGTTTTTAGTGAAAACTTGTAAACTTTGAGATGAATTGTATCTGTAACTTGTACATATGTATATTGTTTTAGTGAAATTGACTTCTGTGACGATAATATTGTTGACTTTTGTTCTGTGATGATATTGTTGTTTTTTGTTCTGTGATTATATTGAATTGACATGAAAATTAGAAATAACAGCAGTAGTACTGCATAGGTTATACCTTATCGCAGGCGGTTATTAACCAACGGCTAGGCATGCCTATGAAAAACAATTATCACAGGCGGCTAGATACAAGTAAAGAACCATCTGTGATAACCTAATTTTCTCAGGCGGTGACTGTTATGGTAGAAATCGACTGCGTTAAAAGGTCTTCACAGACGGGTGATGTAGGTAAACGTCTGCCTGTGAAAACACCATTATCATAGGCGGTTAGTTATGCTTCAATACCCGCCTGTGATAAGACATTTATCAGTGGCGGTTATATATGCTGCACGACCCGCCTGTGATAAAATATCTTCACAGGCGGCTAGCCTAAGTAAAGAATCGCCTATGATAATGTGTCTTCACAGGTGGCTAGCCTAAGTAAAGAACCGCCTATGATAATGTGTCTTCAAAGGCGATATCACTTCTCCGCCTGTGAAATTGCGGATTATCACATGCTCTTCGTTTCAGGCGGTTTTAAAAGCCGTTTGTGATAATAGGTTTGGAGCCGCCTGTGATGAGGCTTATTGTACTAGTGTATTTTACCGAACAATGTAATAAAGCAAGGGTTCCACATCAATAATGAGATGGCGATCATGGCCACACACTCAACCCATATAACGTTGAGTCTATAAACGACCTCTGTTGTATCCGTAGCCGCAGGAACTACCACCACGCGTGCTGCATACATACACATCCAACAAGATCTACACCTTCTTTCAGCAACACCGCAAGAGCCATTCACTCATCCCAGATGTTGTGGCACCTTCCATGAAAACCTGCACCACGCACACATGCTGCACCGAGCGATGTCGCACCTGCGGCACAATGGTCATCGCACGGTGCACCCGTGACACACACCTGACATGCATGCCCGAGACAGACCTTGAAGCATGGTTTATTCCAACAGGAGGTAACGGCAGCGACTCGTCGTTGTCGAGAGCGCTCGTGCATGTCGTCAGAAAGCGGCTAATGTAGCAAGAATCAGATGATAATCGGCAAGTGCTCCAGTGCACGTTATACTTTATAGTGTCCATGAAGGTGTTCCCCACCTGCTTCAAATTTAAGCATCCCAACCTCATTGACGTCCACGACGCCGCCGCTGCCAAGCAAAAGAAGTGTGGCCAACGCAAGTAAAGGGGAGTTGAGCGCACTGCCACTCCCGCTCATTGGATGCTCATATGGATGGCTGCTCAGTGGGACAGTGACCGCCGTTGGACCTTCCACTGGCTGAGAGGGTCTATTTATGCTCCATGGTTGTTATGTTTCAGTATGGATATCAAGTGGTTCTTGTCATGATAATGGTTTTAGTTGTCACTGAGCTCTTTTTCACTTAACAATGTAATCAATTAAGGATTGAACATCAACAAAAACATGACAGCGATATACAAACAGGACGTGCAGTCGTGGCCACACACTCAATATGTATGATGTTGAAATAACGAGCTCTGCTCTATCCGCAGCCTTAAGAATAGGCCACCATGCAAACATCA
This sequence comes from Tuctoria greenei, assembly GCA_036927565.1. Taxonomy (NCBI): domain Eukaryota; kingdom Viridiplantae; phylum Streptophyta; class Magnoliopsida; order Poales; family Poaceae; genus Tuctoria; species Tuctoria greenei. The sequence goes on from JAYESD010000010.1 coordinate 28,791,709, forward strand.
TACATGCACATGTGCCATCATATGCTATTCTACTCAAAACACGGTTAGATCCATTCACACGTTCTGGACATATTGGCACCTTCCGTAAAAACTGGAACCACACACATACACTGCACCTGACGACATCACACCTGCAGCACCAACGGTCATCGGACGGTGTGCCCGCAACGCACACAAACACAATGCGCACACCCATGACAGAACTTGTGGGGAGGTTTATTCCAACAACAGGTGGTAACGGCAGCGACTCGTTGTCGCCAAGCTCGTGCGTGTCATCAGACAGCAGTTCAGGTAGCATAAATCAGATGATAATCGGCGTGTAATCCCAGTGCACATTGTACTTCATGGTGTTCACGGAGGTGTTCCCCGCCTGCTTCAAATGCAAGAAGCCAACCTCATTGGCATCCTTGATGCAGCCGCTCCCTTAGACAAGATGTGTGGCCTGTTAAGAATAGAAGGCTATCAATATTTAATAGCCTTGATATGTTGCTATATATCTCAGAATCATATTTGATATGATTGATAGACTACCATACACATCACTCACATATTTGGTAGATAATATGTTATACATAGAAGTATATTTATAGATGGAAGGGTATTATCTATTTTGGGAACATATATAATATTTCATGTATGTACTCTTCTATAAATATGAGACCCCATGACTCATAGTGGTCATCTTGTGCCATTCAGACCAATATGGTACCAGAGCCAGCGAGATCATAACTATCCACCAAATTTTTTTCTCCTCCTCCTCCCCTCCTCCATCTTCCCATGGCTGCCGCAAGTGATTCTTCTACCATGGCGCCTATACCACTTCATCAAGTCGTCACTATACGACTAACGAAGTCCAATTATCTACTATATATAGCATGCTCAGCTTCTGCCCTACCTTCGAAGTTTGAAGCTGATGGGGTTCCTTGATGGCTCCAACGCCGCGCCAGAAAAGCATATCGTTGCGTCCACGACCGTCGGCAACGATCAAGTACCCAACCCGGAGTACGAGCGCTGGTATGATCAAGACCATCAGCTGCTTAGTGGCCTTCTCTCATCGATGACCGAAGAAATTCTTTGGGGCGTCGTCGTGGCCACGTCTTCCAAGGAGGTATGGGACTCCTACAAAAGAAATTTGCCTCGTCTACCAAGGCACGCACGGTGCAAATCTGTTTTGAACTCGCGACATTAAAGAAGCACGATCTATCTGCTGCTGACTTCTTCCGTAAGATAACGAGACTCGCCACCGAGCTTGCTGCCACTGACGCTCCTCTTCGAGACGAAGAGTTGCTCACTTATTTGCTTGCAGGTCTCCCAACCGAATACGAGCACTTTGTCACCTCCATGACGACCAAGAGCGAGGCTCTCTCCCTCGATGACGTGTCCGCACACCTCATTGCCTTCGAGGCACGTCAACATCAACATGAATCGGAGCTCCAACCACAGTTTGGTGCCTCCGCAAATTATGCGGGTCGTGGACGCTTCTTCTATGGCCACGGTCGTTGTGACCATCGACCTGGCTGGCACTCTCGCGGTGGCACGCCTACTGATGGTGACCACCACCCTCAGTGCAAAATATGCGGCAAACTCGGCCACACCACCATCAAGTGTTGGTATCGGATGGATGCTACATACCAGGAAGACAGCCCATCAGCGGCCTTGGCATCTTTGAGCTCTTACAAGGTGGATCCGAATTGGTACACTGATACCGGTGCCATGGATCACATCATGAGTGATCTTGATCGCCTCGCCTTGCGTGAGCAATATCACGGTGGTGACCCGGTGCAAGTTGATAATGGAGCAGGTTTGAAAATTTTGCATACTAGTTCTTGTTTGATTAATACTGCTACTCGCCCTCTTGCACTCAATAACGTTCTTCATGTTCCTGAAATGTCAAAACATCTTCTCTCAGTTCATAAACTATCTCGTGATAACAATGTCTTTTCTTATTTCATCCATGGTATTATATTATAAAGGATCGGGCAACACGGAAGCTGGTTTTGGAAGGACAGTGTGAATCCGATCTCTATCTTCTCAAGCCGTCCGACGTCAAGTTCCTTTATCAAGCCTTTGTTAGCCACTCGGCATGACTAGATCAATGGCATGCCCGATTTGGTCATCCTTCTTCTCAAACCATTCGATCTATTATGCGTCTTCATAATCTCCCTTGTCTCAAGGAGTCTAGTGTGTCTTCGGTTTGTAATGCGTGTCAATTGGCTAAAAGTCATCAACTACCCTATAATAATTCTATCCATCGGACTACCAAACCAGTTGAAATTATTCATTCTGATGTTTGGGGTCCCGTTCCAATTTTGATTGGTGGTTTTAGGTATTATATAATCTTTATTGATGACTTTACAAAATTCACATGGATTTATCTTTTTTAGAAAGAACTCAGGTTCAACACATTTTTCTCATTTCAAAAAAACGTTGAATTCCTTGACACCAAAATTAGATGTGTTCAGTCCGATTGGGGTGGGGAATACCAAAAACTTCACAATCAATTTTTTATTTCACTCGGAATTGCTCATCGTGTTTCTTGTTCCCACCCCCACCATCAAAATGGATCCGCCGAACGCAAACACCGTCACATTGTTGAGACGGGTCTTGCTTTTTTAGCTCATGCCGGCATGCCACTCAAATTTTGGGATGAAGCATTCTTGACAGCCACATACTTCATCAATCGTATCCCGACTCGTGTCATAGATAATTTGTCCCCTATGGAACGATTATTCAAAATTCCACCAAATTATTCTATGCTGAAAATTTTAGGATGTGCTTGTTGGCCCCATCTTCGACCTTACAACAAACATAAACTTGAATTTAATTCCAAATCATGTATCTTTCTTGGCTATAGCTCTCTTCATAAAGGATACAAGTTTCTTGATATGAACACGGGACGTGTCTATATTTCTCGGGACGTTATTTTTGACGAGGCTGATTTTCCATTCTCTGATCCTTCATCTAACTTTGTTGAGCAATTGGGTGATAGCAGTTTTAATTTGAACACTAATCACTTGCAAATTATCCTTCCTGCTAACTCTGTGCATACAGCTCTATCAAATGTAGTAGATCCGGCAAGCATGGGGACTATATCTTCTCCTCTACATGCAACAGATGCAGTATCTTATGATTTGCCTCTTTCCTCGGAAAATCCTCCTACGGATTCATCTCCAAATTACTCTGGTGGTGATTTTGATGAAGCTCCGGCTGAACCCACCAGCTCTCATGTTGCTCCTGCACATCCGTACGATACTCGTCTTCGAAACAATATTCGACAATCAAAGACTCGTACTGACGGTGCTGTCACATATTCAGTGTCACGGATTTCTTCTTCAGAATCATCATCTTATATCACTGCTATGGAGCATCCTTTGTGGCGTCAGGCTATGAAAGATGAATTTGATGCACTTAAAAATAAGATGTGGCATCTTGTTCCACCACGAGCTGGTATCAATGTCATTGATTCTAAATGGGTTTTTAAACTCAAGCATAATCCTGATGGTCCTATTAATCGCTATAAAGATCGTGTGGTAGCCAAAGGATTCAAGCAACAGTATGGTGTTGATTATGATGCTACATTCAGTCCCGTTGTCAAGCCCACTACTACTCGATTGTTGTTATCTTGGGCGGTTTCTCGGAATTGGTGTCTTCGTCAAATTGATATCCAAAATGCATTTTGGCATGGTGTTCTTGATGAAGATGTGTATATGAAACAACCGCCAGGTTTTGAAGATTTAACACATCCAAAATTTTTATTCAAACTTGACAAGTCTCTATATGACCTTAAACAGGCGCCTCGGGCATGGTTCTCTCGCCTGAGCGGCACGTTGATCAAATTGGGATTTCAAGCATCGAAGGCTGATGTTTCTTTGTTTATCTTTAATCAAGACGGCCTTCAGATTTATATTCTTATATATATGGACGATATTATTATTGTTAGCTCCTCATCTTCAGCGACGGACAAGCTTCTCCAATAGCTTTGTCATGAGTTTGCTGTGAAGGATCTTGGTTGACTCAATTATTTCCTTGGCATTGAGGTGCATCACAATTCTTTGGGGCTGGTTTGGACGCAACGCAAGTACATATGTGATCTCTTGCTGCGCACAAACATGGATATATCTAAGGGAGTTTCTACACCTATGCTGTCCGCTGATAAGCTCTCTCTTCATGATGGTGATCCTCTATGTTTTGAAGATGCTACAAAGTACAGAAGTGTTGTAGGTTCACTACAATACATGTCACTCACCCGGCCTGATATATCTTTCTCGTTGAATCGGGTTTGCCAATTTCTCTCCACACCAACTAAAACTCATTGGGCTGCTGTGAAGCGGATTCTACGGTATCTTTGTGCCACTATTGATTTTGGACTTTGTTTCACCAAGTCTGAGTCTTCTCTTTTGAGCGCCTTCTCTGATGCTTATTGGGCTGGCAATCCCGATGATCGATGCAGCACGGGTGGCTTCACCATCTTCTTTGGCCATAATCTGATATCATGGGGATCTCGAAAACATCCGACGGTTTCTCGTTCTATTACGGAGGCTGAATACAAGGAAGTTGCTAATGCCACTGCAAATGTCATTTGGATCCAAGTTCTTCTTCGTGAGCTTGGGATTTCTCAAGATCGTCCTCCCAATTTATGGTGTGATAACATCTGTGCCACCTATCTTACCGCTAATCCAATTTTTCATTGTCGCATGAAAAATGTAGAAGTTGATTACCACTTTGTTCGAGAACGTGTGGCTTCGCGATAACTCGATGTTCGAATCATATCATCAAAAGATCAGGTGGCTGACATCATGACCAAGCCATTGGCAGGACGACATTTAGCAGAATTTGTGGCAATCTGAACTTAATTTCATACCGTCCAGATTGAGGGGGGGTGTTAAGAATAGAAGGCTATCAATATTTAATAGCCTTGATAGGTTGCCATATACCTCAGGATCACATTTGATATGATTCATAGACTACCATATACATCACTCACATATTTGGTAGATAATGTGTTATACATAGAAGTCTATATTTATAGATAGAAGGGTATCATCTATTTTGAGAACATATATAACATTTCATGTATGTACTCTTCTATAAATATGAGATCCCATGACCCATAGTGGTCATCTTGCGCCATTCAAACCAACATGGACAACACAATTCAAGGGCGGATGAGTGCACTACAACTCTCGGTCGTTAGATACTCATACGGATGGCCGCCCAGTGGGAGAGTGACCGCCGTTGGATCTTCCACTGGGCAGTGGGTCTATTTTGTTTGGTAGTAAAGTTAAAGCTAAGTTTCATTTATGCTCCATGGTTTTTATGTTCTAGTATAGACATCAGGTGGTTCTTGTTATAGTAATGGTTTTAGCTGTCGCTGTGCTCTCTTTCACTGAACAATATGATTAATCAACACTCAATATGTACAATATTGAGTCTAATAACGAGCTCCGCTCAATCTGCAGCCTCGGGAACCAGCCACCACGTGTACTTCATACAAGCACATGTGCCATGATATGCACGTTCTACTCAAAGACACCGCGAGAGCTATTTGCTCGGAAAGGATGTTGCCATATTTTCCATAAAAACCGTCACCACAAACACGCTACACCGTACGACGACGCACTCGCAGCACGCACGCGCGCGCGCACACAAACAATGTGCACACCTGTGACCTTGTGGTGTGGTTTATTCCAACAGGTGGTTAAGGCGGCGACTCATCGTTGGTTAGCTGTTGTGTGTCATCCATCAGACAACAGACTAGGTAGCAAGATGAAGATGATAATCGGCGTATGCTCCCAGTGCATGATGTACTACATGTTGTCCACGAAGGTGTTCCCCACCTGCTTCAAATTCAAGCCGCTCACCTGATCGGCGTCCTCGATAGCGCCGCGCTGCCATGCACAAGAAGTGTGGCCAACACAAGTGAAGGAGACATGAGCGCACTGCCACTCCCGCCTGGTGGATGCTCATACAGATGGACGCTCAAAGAGAGAGTGGCTATCGTTGTATCTTCCACTGAGCAGAGTGTCTATTTGTTTTGTAGTAAAGTCTAAGCTAAGTTTTATTTGTGCTACGTGGTTGTTATATTATAGTTTGGACATTGGGTGGTTCTTGTTCTGGTAATGGTTTTAGTTGTCACTGTGCTCTATTTCACTGAGCAATTTAATAAAGCAGGGGTTGAACATCAATAAAGAGATGGCAGTGCCCGCAAACTAGCTTGTTCTACAGCCAGAACGTGCAGATCATAGCCACACACTCAACCCGTAGAACGTAGAGTCTATGAAAATCAACAAAGAGATGACAGTGATCTACAGACAACATGCAGATCGTGGCCGCACACTCAATCTGTACAATGTTGAGTCTAATAACGAGCTCTGCTCTATCTGCATCTTTAGGAACGAGCCACCATGTGTGCTTCAGACATGCACATGTGCCATGATCTACACGTTCTAGTCAAAGAAACCACGACACACACAAACAAACAGACATGTGACAGACCTTGTGGTGAGTTTTATTCCAACAGGTGGTAGAGGCGGCGACTCATTGTCGCTGAGCTCGTGCGTGTCATCAGACAGCAGTCCAGGTAGCAAGATGCACAGATGGTAACCGGCGCATGCTCCCATTGCATATTGAACTACAAGGTGTCCAAGAAGGTGTTCCCCACCTGCTTCAAATGCAGGCCGCTGACCTCATCAGCGTACTCGATGCTGCCGCTGCCATGGACAAGTGTGGCCAACACAAGTGGAGGGTAGATGAGCGCACTGCCACAACCGCTTGGTGGATGCTCATACGGATGGATGCTCAATTGGAGAGTAACTGTCGTTGGATCTTCCACTGGACAGAGTGTCTATATATTGTTTGGTAGTAAAGTCTAAGCTAAGTTTCCTTTATGCGTCGTATTTGTTATATTTTAGTTTGGGCACCAGGTGATTCTTGCTATTGCAATGGTTTTAGTTGTCACTGTGCTCTATTTCACTGAGCAATTTAATAAAGCAAGGGTTGAACATCAACAAAGAGATGGCAGTGCTCCCAAACAAGCTTTTTCTACAAACAGAACGTGCAGATCATAGCCACACACACTCAACCCGTAGAACGTTGAGGCTATAAATGAGCTCCGCTGTATCCGCAGCCTTAGCACTACTATAAAATGTATTTTCGCAAGCGCCACAAATTTTCTTTTACAGGCGGACTGTAAAAAAAATCCGCCTGTGCTGTAAAATGCTTCAAAAACCACCTATGATAATCACATATCACATGCGGTTTGTAACTAAAAACCGTTTGTGAAAAAATGTGGATTATCCCCATGCGGTTGGTGGTACAAACCGCCTGTGATAATAGACAATATCACAGGCGGTTGGTGATAAAAACCACCTGCGAAAATACTGCCGAAGCCCATTCAGGTCCTCGACCAATCACCGCTCTTCACTCGGATCCACACATCACTGTTTGTCCGTCTCCCTCCTTAATAATACATCAACCACCCGTCTCCTTCCCAAACCAGCAGAGTCCAAAATCCCCAATCTCTCTCGACTTCAAGGTCCGCCTCTCTACGCGCGCCTCCGCTTCGCCCCGGCCCTACCCAAAATCGCCGCTCCCGCCAGCGCTAGAGGCAGGATGCCGCCGCGACAGTTGGGGCAGCAGCCACGTCCTCCTCCAGTGCCCAACAAGACTGGTGGACAGACGATCGGAGAGGGCGGGAGCGTACTGGCGGACGACGAGTGGATGCAGATCTGCTTCTTCGATGGCGAGCGGATGCGGGCGTGCTGGTGATGGCGGGGCGGTTGGCGTGCGATGAGGTCTGCGCCCGATGGCCTGCAGATGTGGCGCGAGCTGGCAGAGGCAGGGAGGCCGACGTGCCCGCTGACACCACAGTCGACGACTTCGGCAAGCCATCGTCTACAACGAGTACAACGGCAAGGACTCGAGACTCGTCGTTTAGGTTCGTTCGCCTAGGTTCCAGAACATCGGCCTCCCCGATTGAAGCGACTAGATCTGACCCACCACCCTGTAGGAGAAGTCGTGCTCAACAAACTCTATGGCCCTGCTAGTGGCATCTGTTGTATTAGTCGTAATAGAACTTTAGCTTGTGCTTCCAAATTAAGTTTAATGGTCTGCAATTTGTATTACAGATTCCACTGTAACCGCCTGGTCTATAATGTATTGCATGGTCAAAGCATTGATTTTTATTTTGCAATGTTTCTTCGTAGCCCCCAACAGAGCATGTTCTCAGCCATGAACACAGTGCACCGCCTGTGATAATACTATGCAAGTTCAGTTCCTTATTTTTACAGACGGTTTTTAATTAAAAACCGCATGTGAAAATACACTTTTACATGAGGTTTGTAATTGAAAACCGTCCGTGATAATGTATTTTTACAGACGGGTTTTAATTAAAAACCGCCTGTGATAATACATTTCTACAGGCAGATTTTCCTGCTGCCTGTGATAATCACTTATTTTCACTGTATTTTTGTTACAGACGATTTTTAAAACCACCAGCGATAATATGTTTAGAGCTGTTTGTAAAAATGTTTTTTGTAGTAGTGTAGGAACAGCCGCAACGCGTGCTTCAGACATGTACATGCACCTAATCTGCACGTTCTCTCAGCACTAACACGAGAGCCATTCACTCATCCTGGACGTTGTGGGGCAACATCCGTGAAAACCTGCGGCACACACACATGCTGAACCGGACGATGTTGCACCTGCAGCACCAATAGTCACCACACGGTGTGCCCGTGACACACCCATGAGATGCATGCCCGAGAGAGACCTTGCTGCATGGTTTATTCCTACAGTTGGTAACGGCAGCGACTCGTTGCCACCGAGCTCGTGCCTGTTGTCAGACAGCATGCCCGGCTACAAATAAGCAGATGGTAATTGGAATGTGCTCCCAGTGCATGTTCTACTGCATGGTGTCCTAGAAAATATTCCCACCTGCTTCGAATGCAAGCAGCCCAACCTCATCAACGCCCTCAACACTGCCCCTACCATAGACAAGATGACTGGCCAGCGCGGGTGAAGGGGAGATAAGCGCACTGCCTCTCCCGCTCATTGGATGCTCATAAGGATGGCCGCTCAGTGGGAGAGTGATGGCTTTTGGATCTTCCACTGGGCAGAGGGTCTTATATTGTTTGGTAGTAAAGTCTAAGCTAAGTTTCATTTGTGTCCATGGTTGTTATGTTTTAGTTAGACATCAGGTTCTTGTTGTGGTACTGAACAATGTAATTAATTAAGTGTTGAGCATCGATAAATAGATGACAGTGATCTACAAATAGAACGTTCAGATCGTGGCCACACACTCAATCCGTACGATGTTGAAATAACAAGCTCCCCTCTATCCGCTGGTTTAGGAACCAACAACCTTGCATGCTTCATACATGCACGTGCCATGATCTGCACGTTCTACTCAACAACACCGCGAGCTCGTTCTGGATGTTGTGGCACCTTCCGTGGAAACCTGCACCACACACACGCTGCACCGGAGATGTCGCACCTGCAGAACCAATGGTCATCGCACGGTGCGCATGTGACAAACACATGACATGCGCGCCCGATATATAACTTATGGCATTGTTTATTCCAACAGGTGGTAACGGCACCGACTTGTCCACTACAAGAAACAATTAAAAGGGTGTTGGCCATATAGACGTCGGTTGTCTACTAAAACCGACATCTATAATTTATATTCGCCAGTGAATCATCAGCTTTAGCTGATGCCCTTTAGTCGATGCGTTTAACTGCTAAAGCCATAGGTCCCGACGCACATAAGAGGTAAGGCCGTCGGTTTCAGCGCCCGACAGCTTCAATACCATAAAGCCGTCAGCCTACAATCCAACACACATAATATATTAAAGCCATCGGTCACCTGCTACACCCGACAGCTTTAATGCTCTGACCGTCGGTACACCTGACGGCTTTAAGTTGCCCCACACAATAAAAAAATGAAAACACGCCAATTATACAAGACCGAATCTTCTGCAGGATCGGCAACGACTTCAGCTTGTGCAGGATTGCAGGATCTAGCAAGTATTAAGCAAAGAAAAGACATACGGGGGCATTATACAAGACCAAATCTTTACATCTCTCACACAAAAACGGATCATAATCCAGTACAGGAACAAAGCCACTAGAACAAATGATTAAATCAAAAAACGGGCCGTTAGAGCATGAGCAGGCGGTCCCTTTTCCTGCTCAGCGCGGCAGAGGCAGCCGGTGTCGATGGCGACTGCGGTGTCGAGCTGCTAGACGCGCTCGCGGATGTCCTTGGCCTCGGCGTCACGCTCGTTGAGCTGCACGCAGAGCCGCGCCGCCTCTGCCTCAAGCCGCCTGAGGCGGGATGCCAACGCCATGGAGGTGATCTTGCAGTCCACGTCCAGCTGCTCGAACGGGTCCGCCGGCAGAAGCGCCGTCAGCCCTGCGGGCAGCCTGAAGTCAACCCTCGCCTCTGCTAGTTCTCCTGAGTCCTCGCCCAACGTTGCCAACATCGCCGGTTCTCCCGTGTCCTCACCCACCGCAGGTTCTCCCGCGTCCTCGCCCACCGCAGGGGACGCCGGATCCTGCAGTTCTTGGATCTCGCCGCTGCCGTGTCTGCATCGCCGCCGCCGGCGCGCGGGCAGGTGGAGCTGGCCGGACCCCGAGCTGTAGCTCAAAGGAGGGCGCGAGAGAGACGGGGAGGAGAGAGGAAGACGTGTGTGCGCTAGGGTTGGGCACTTGGTAGCGGCTGTTGTTGGGCACACTGTGGTGCAGTTGCGCTAGGGATGGGAATCACGGCCCGGGGAAATAAAAATAGTGAGGTACAGTTTCGACAGCCGTCGGTGGCCCGATGCATTTTCTTATGCCCGTGTGCCCGGACCAAACATCGACGGCTTTAAATATCAGGCGGGAGAAGGTTTTTCGGGAGTGTCGGTCTGATAGTATGGTTGTCGGTCTGGGAGAAAGTACCGACGGGCTTATTGATGTAACCGACATAGTTAAATATGGCCGTCGTGTCAGTACCCACCTTCGAGGGTCTACTTGTGCTTCTCGTATCAATCCCTAGATTACTAGTTGGTACGCACAACTGAATAGATCGAGATACATGCAACAACTTTTTATTAATAATCAATATAACTGTTACAAACATGATCTAGATTACATCGGACGTTGTCAGAGATGACCACCAAAATAGATAAATTCTTAAAACCGCGGAGCGGAATGGCGCCGTGCTCAACAAATAGACTTGGGTAGTAGGACTAGACCTAATCGTTATCCTCACACGCTTCAACTTCTACATCTTCTGACAAATCACATATAAAGTAAGAGTGAGTACATAAGGTACTCCGTGAGCCCTAAAACTACCTAACAAAAGGTGTTTCAAGCATTAGGTCTTGTAGCAAGGAGAGGCCATACGGCTTAGTTTTGTCAAAAAGCATTTTATGCAATTTTCTCTTTAAAAAGAGTTTTGCAATAAGATGGAGAAGTTGTTGAATTAGAATTATTATTGTTGGTGGGCCCTAGGAGAGTTTTAGAGCATCCCGCTAGTTCCCTCACTTTTAGATGAGTCTTCGGATTCATGGCCCTGATGACTCCTCCATGCATGCCAACACATTCCCAAAACACGGCGGCCTCAAACACCCACACACACACACACTTTAAGGAGATACACTAATGCTAATCGTAGTGAGCCCAGATCATAGTGCACCAAGACTATGACAACAGTTATCCAGATAGATTAAGACTCTGTAGAGTTTGTACACTTCACCCACAGGACATGCACACCTTGCAAGGGTATGACATGACACTCGTCCCATCTTTTCCGAGTAGCCACACAATAACACCTCGGCCCGACGCAGGGGTTATTCGGGTATTCAGTACACAACTAGACACTAGATGGTCCTCAGACTCCTTGCCATTTCCTGGTCCATCGTGCCCTCCATGGCTCTCTAGGTGCCTCATGTGGTAGTCACCATAAAGGTAGGGCGAGTCCTGCCCATACATGTTTTGTGGTTGTACAAAAGCATAATGTTGAGGTCAAATCAACCGGTCCTTATATTAATAAGGCGGCTCCAAATCGTCAACGATAGGTGGACCGTACCGAAGCATAATTACTACACATTCACCATAACCCTCCTCGACCACCATCCCTCTTCACACACACAGTTGATTAATCACCCACCCATATCCTTCACACCACCAAACATCATTTAACACATTTCACAATCATGTATATAATGTATAGTGGTTTGCGATGCGAACATCGCAGGGGTTCCTAATCATAGTACCAACAAGGAGGTGCTCACATCACTACTATAGTGCAGTGATGTAGCTGTTAGGTTGTCAATGGGTTGTGTTGTCAAGGTCAAGCAGGGGATTGTTATAGTCACTGCTATAATTATCGTAATTGATGCAGTGCCTTGTTTCAAGCCATTAATTGCGAGTAACTATCATGTTACTATTTGTCGTTGGCTAGTAGCTAACACCGATACTCAGTCATCAACATTGTCAGGACCTGCCTTCCAAGGGTCCACTTGTGCATCCTGTACCAATCCCTTGATCAGTAGTTGGTACGCACAACAGAATAGATCGAGATCCATACAACGAATATTTATTTATAATCAATGTAAGTCTTACATACATAATTTAGATTACATCTGATGTAGTCGGAGATGACCACCAAAATAGATAAAATCACCAAAACAGTGCAGCAGAACGGTGCCATGCCCAACAGGCGGACTTGGGAAGTAGGACTAGACCTAATCGTCGTCCTCACATGCTTTGTGTCTTTTGATAAAACCACATATAAAGCAAGAGTCGGTACATAAGGTACTCCGCAAGCCCTAACACTACTCAAAGGGAGGTGTTTCATGCATTGGGGCTTGTAGCTAGGAGAGGCCATACAGCTTAGTTTTGTCGAAAAGCATTTTATGCGAGATTCTCCATGAAAAGAGTTTTGCGATAAGAGGGAGAAGTAGTTGAATCAATATTATTATAGTTGGCGGGCCCCGGGGGAGTTTCAGACCATCCCACCAGTTCCCTAACTTTTAGATGAGTCCCCGGACCCTGGCCCTAACGACTCCGGCACGCATTTCAACACTTCCCTAAAGCACAGCAGCCTCGGCCACCCACACACACACACTTCAAGGAGGTATACTAATGCTAATCAATAGGAGTCTAAAGCATAGTGTGCCAAGACTGTGGCAACAACTATCTGGATAGATTAAGACTCTGCAGAGTTTGTACACTTTAACCACAAGCCATGCACACCTAGCAAGGTTATGACATGACGCTCATCCCATCTTTCCTGCGTAACCCCATTCACACCTCGGCCCGACGCAGAGACTATTCGGGCATTCACTACCCAGCCAGACACCGGACGACCCTCAGTCTCCGTGCCATTTCCTAGTCCACCGTGCCCTCCATGGCTCTCCAGGTTTTCTCATGTGGCAGTTACCAGAAAGGTAGGGCGAGTCTCGCTCATACAGGTTCTATGGTTGTACGAAATCACTATGTTGAGGTCAAATGAACCGATCATTATATTGGTGTGGCGGCTACATCTTTCCTTGGCAAAAGGACTAGTTCAGAACACACAGCATCAAACTAAACTGGCAGAAGGACTAGTTCGGAAAACACAGCCTCAAACTGAACTGAAGTACTTAGCACTAGGCTAGTCCGGAAAACATGGTCATCGGACTATTACTGAAGCACTCAGCACCAATCGGTGGTTACATCGAATACACAGCCGCAGCTGGTACACCTCTTAGGGAGCCCTCGGCATCCCATCACCATACCCACCTCGACCACCCTTCCCCTTCACACACACAATTCATTAATCTCCCACCCATATCCTAACTCAGACCACCAAACATCTATTAACACATTTCACAATAATGTGTACAGTGTGTAGTGGTTCGCGATGCGAACATCGCAGGGGTTCCTAAGCATAGAACTAACAAGGAGGTGCTCGCATCTCTGCTACAGCGCAGTGATGAAGCTGTTAGGTTGTCAAGGGGTTGTGTTGTCAAGGTCAAGGAGGGGATTGTGATTGTCACTGCTATTATCATAATTGATACAGTGTCTTGTATATAGCCGTTGATAGTGAGTAACTAATGTGTTACTGTTTATCGTTGGCTAGTAGCTAACACCGATATTCAGTCATCAACATAGCTCATGCTACCACATCAAGTGGTTTATAGCATAACAACATTCAAAATAGACATACAGTCATGCAATGAAAACAGGCCATAGGTGCAATTGCAAAACATAAGTGAAATATGATCAAGGAGTTAAAGCTTGCCTTTATAGTGGTTTATCAAAGTCTTTGTCCTGTTCCTTGTTCCTTGTGATCCAGATCTTGAATATCTCCTTTGCGAACTTTCCGATTACTAAGTACATGTCTACAAGAAGAAAATACGACTCGTCGATAAAGATCCGAGAAATCCAAATAAAACTCCAATAGATACAAACAATCATTCATTAACATGGTTTCTAAGGTTCTAAGAATGCTTATCGGAGAATACGTCATTCTACTGGTGACTTATTTGAAAAACATTACTATTTTGATGGTCATCTAAATGGTCATTGGGAGGTTATGACGGTTTTATCAGGTCCTCTATTATTCTCAGGGTTCATGACCATTATGGTTAAGTCACTAGTTTATATTATAAATTACTTATATTACGGTCAACGGGTTAACTGTGACCTCTATGAGACTTCTTTATAATTAGCCTATCTTCATAATAGTATATATAATACTCACTTATTTTATAGGCCAAGAATATGTTCTAGTATTCTTGAGCCACTAAGTATTTTTAATAACAACTAGTGCATGCCTCATTTATTTATACCACTTTCTTAACCAATTACCTTCTTAGTACATTTTAACATAAAGAACATAGTTTAGGACTTATTTGTTATATAGTCATTAGGGTTTTATAGAATCACTAGTGAATATATTATCTTCTTTAGAGTTTGCATGTGAGTTTCTCTTATATAATAGCTCTCTAATTACTTTGTATTAATGTCACTAGTTTGTTCTTTATCCTATAATTTATTTTAGTCAACTACTATCATTAAAGTCCTAATGTATATTCTTAGGAATATTTAGAAGGTAATTTGTGAAAAGACTTCCATAATTGTTTTACTATCCTACAACCCTATTAATACATTCCTATGATCATTTAGAGAGTGATATGTGAAGAGATATTTAATGTGAACTTCTAGGTGTATTTTACTAATTATGATTATTCACTTGATCGCTTTATGGGAATGACAATCAATTCCCTATTCTATATTACATATTAGTCAATTTCTATTTACGTTATATTGTATATTCCTAGCAATATCTTCTATGATTTCGGGTAATTTATTTGAGGGGGTTTGTTTATATAGACGTTCCACTACTATTGGTGATTCAATTTTTTTTCAATAATGAGGATAATTATTTTACTATACTAGGTCTTATGTTGGTGGAACACTTAATTGCATTATTAATTCCGATTATTATTCCTAATATTTTTAGATATTTATTTTGATGGGTTTATCAAGTTGGGAGGCTATATATGGATTCAACCAATTTTCTACTTGTTTATTATTATTATTATTATTATTATTATTATTATTATTATTATTATTTATTAACTAATAGTATTTTACAAAATAAATATCATTTCTTTGTGTCCCAAATCACTGTTTCACACTCTAATAGTCATTTCCTAATTATAGAAAAATTTCCAGAATTTTCCTAGATAAGAAAATGCATTTTCTAAATGTATGTGTGCACTCAGCGTGTGGCTTTAGCAGTTTCAGTACTTGAACGTTGGCTGACATGTGGGACCTGGCTACACCCGTGTGGATCTAGCAATTTCTATCCTCTGAGTATGGCTGGCAATGAGGGCCCATTAATCAGTGGCGCACGGCGGACTGGTCTATGGACCCAGGCTTGGTCTATGGGCCGTTAGGTGTGCGGTCTACGTGGACCCAGTGCCCCCAATGGGTCTAGGGGCTGGTGTGTGCGTGGCGCTGAGGTGGAGCTTGGCTGGTGGCCACGTGCGCGCCACATAGGTGCCACAAATGTGGACATGGGACGCAGCGGGGAACACCGGCCGTAGGCTACGACGGCGGCGGCTTGTAGTGCTTCTCTGAGGAGGCACCGATCTTCACTAAATCTTGTTGCCTTGCGCGTGTGTCAGAGTGTGCTAGTGCATGCAAAGCACTTTACTGAGCCGAAGCAGTCTCGACGGCGGCTAGCGGCGTGAAGCGGCGGCGAGCGGTGGTGTCGCATCATGCTAGCGGGGGTTTGTGCAAAAATCTGAGAAAATCATCTCGTCTACATAGATATAGGCTTGAGGGAGGTGCGGGGGCGCACAAGGCTAGACCAGAGCGGCACCGACGGCGGCCGGCGGTAGGCTGTGGCAGCCGTGTACACCGGCGCGTCGTCGATCTACTCAAGCGTGTGAGTTTTCATAGAACCCGTGTGTCAGTGATGTGTTCCCGAGTACATTGAATGGGTCAGTGTGCTCGGCCGAGTCGGGGAATGCTCCTCGGTAGCCGGCGGTGTGCGCTAGTGGCAGGGGATGGCAGCGCTTGGGAAGACTACCCGTGTAGTGGCTTACTCATCATTCTAAGGGCATTTATACATCCTACAGATCACGGTGAAAATGTTTGGCAACAAAAGCATGCTGGAAAGGTTTCCTAGGTGGACGGCGGCAGTGCACCACAGTGGTGGGCGGCAGCGCGGCTAGGGCTGACCCCACATCTGTGCTAGAGGGCAACACATGTTCTAGATTACATGTAAGATTAGGAAGCTAAACGAGAAATTAACTGGAATATGGAAGCTCACCGGAGTGGGAACGGAGAGGGCTGCCAGCGTCGGGGAAGAAATGGGGAGCGGTGAAATTCCACTCGATGAAGGCCGTTCGAGCTTGGTTATGTTTGGTGGGATTGAGAGCGAGGCATATGCGTGCGAATGGAGGAGAGGGGGTGCCCATTAATAGAGGGGAGAGGCGGTGTGGCAAGGTGGTGGCCGGCTTTCTTTTGGCGCGGGCAGAGGCGGTGCGCGGAGCTTCCTTGGCGCCTGCGTTTCCTGGGTGCCATGATTGCAAGGTGGACAAAGGGAGGAGGCGACGTCGTGCCAGGCCTCCAGTGCGGCGATGCGACGGGACGTGTTGCGTCCCTGTTTCCCGGTGTAGTGCGTGAGCGCAGGGGTGTCGGGGCGAAATGGGAAGGCGGCGCGCTGGGGGAGAATGCGCTACAGCGCCAGGCCGGGCTGGGCCGCGAGGGAAAGAAAGGAGGTTGGCCGTCCTGGGCTGCGCGCTGGAAGAAAAGAAAAAGGAAAGTGGGCCACACTGGTTAATAGAGGAGGGAGGAGGTTTGGGCTGTATGGGAAAGAAATGATGGGCCGAGCTGGAGGACTGGACCAAATTCCCTTTTCTTATTTTTGGTTGATTTTCTTCCCCTTGTCTATTTAACTTCCATTTGAGTTTGAATTTGATTTCAAAGTTTGTTCAGGTTTAACTGATCCTCTCGCAGTTCACTGTATTTAGATATTTTTATTTCATAATTTTCCATGGTGGTTGAATTATTCAGATTTGAGTTTGAGTCTATTTTGGATAATATGAATTTTTGTTTGAATTCGGATTTGCTTGCACCCAATTATTCCATTACATATTTGATTTAATATTCTCACTATATTTCCTGTTTTATTTGAATTATTATTAGGTTCACATATACATGTACTTTTACTAGTATATGTCTCTTTATTCATGTATTCACTTCTTGACCCTCAGTATTGCACATCTAAGTTTGTGATCTGTGTTAGGTATACTTATATTGATTTTCTTTTGGAATTTACATGTCTTAATTGTCTCGAATTTTCACCCACTGGTTATTTCTCATTTCTGTATTTATTTTAAATAGCAATGATTTCATTTATACATGTTTATCCATGTAGGTGTGTGTGTATGTATATGTGTGTATTTATGTGTGTGTGTATTTTGATGTCATTTGTACTTCCATTGTGGTGGTGTTTATTTTTAATCCATTCTATATCTTGGTTTTAGTGGGTTCGTGTTCGTATCTGCACATTCATTCACCTCGATTTTTATTAACGATAAACATCTGTTCAAGATTTGATTAAAATTTAATCCAGAGTGATTTTTATCTTTGTTTAAAATATGGGCTGTGACAGATCTACCACACTTAAATTGAATCTCGTCCTCGAGATTCAAAGAATATCTTAGGTAGGTAGTAGTTCATTTTCTAAGGTTTCCTTTACTGCCTTGAGATGGTGGTGCCCTTGATCTTGACATCATTGTACTGCAGTTCTCTTGTTTACCGTGCCACGAGGTGGAGCATTTGTACAACTTGTTCTTGATGTCCAACATTAGATTGTAGGTCCATTGTGTCAAGCGGTACTTGCTCCATAGGGTTCTTTGTAAGTGTCTTGCGTGTGATTGCACACCTTGAGGGCGCGTGGTTCTAATATCCTTGTCTGGTACTTACGGTATTAGGTTGTGGCTCCTATTGTGTCAACTGGTCCGACTGGTCATGGAGGCAACGTGTCTTAGTTCCAAAAATTTATTTGTACCCCACACTGGTGTCTCTCTAGGGTACATACAATCACTACCGTGGTGGTGGCTTACACTGGTTTTTTGTTTATAGTTACCATTGAATACCTCTCGTTCCAGTTTTTGCCTATTAAGGTCCTTACTACTGGTTGGGCCACATAATGACGTTCTTTCATCTCTGACCATACTGGTGCTACTTGACATTCAGTATCATACAGGGTCTTGGAAGGTGACATCTTTAGACTTTGTGGGGTCCACTACCATGTCTTTGGCTTTAAGGGCTTGTCCAAGGAAGGTTTATTGCTAGCTCAACTACAACTATCTTGCCCATACGACTCAAGGAGCAAACTGATATGTTGGTCAATACGAAGGGCGTCATCGTGGAGGCTCAGATTTTCCACATTGGGTCGTGAGCACCGGCTTCATGATGTGAGCATATATGATCTTGAATGTGTATTAGCTCAATCCCAAATCACAGGTGCACGTAACTCTCTTAACTGGTTAAGCAAGTCATCGACTCAAGGTGATGAGTGTTTCTGCTACTTCATGCGATGTTTGGTAGATGATGCTTGTCCTGAGCTTGCTTTCTCCCTGCTTGACCACAACTCTGGATTTCCCTAGGGTGATGAACTTAGTCAGAAATCCCTTCTTGTAGCTTACGGGTATGTCTCTATGTTTTATTAATCATTAGGTGTCTGTCTGATAGGATCTATTTGCTCTCAGTGTTGCTTTGGATGTTGTCGTAGTTAGAAACTTCACGCTTGCGTATGGTTTCATTGCTTGCAATCCTTCCAGATCTATATCTGAGCATGTATACATTTTCGACACTCGTTCCATGAGCGCAGCTTCCAAACTACATGCCATGAATTCCATGATGATCTCTTGTGGTTGACCTCCTATCGTTATCTCAAAATGGTTCACCGTAGTGATCTTGCGGTTGGCACAGGGTGTATATCCTTGCCGATGTGCCAACCAATCCATGAAGGTATGATCCGCACCGTTTGTCTTATGGGCTTTTAGGTCTATTAAGATCCTACCCCACATAAATAGAACTTTAACTACTCTATTTTTTTCATTAGTGCGGGTTTATTATTATTATTATTATTATTATTATTATTATTACTGTTATATTTATATTTTATTTTCTGGAGTTTGTTTTGTTTTGTTTGGTTTGTTTTATTTATGTATTTAATTAATTATTTATTGACTTTGAGGGTTAACTGGAGTACTTTGGATCGAGACGGTGTTTCCGCATGAGCGGTGTGATCAGAGGAGCTCAAATAGGGATAGGCTTCTGAATGGGTATTTCGTTGATCTGGTAGGAAGAAAGGAGTGAAAGATTTTGTTTTGGTCTTTAGTATAATCCTCACATATATACGTTCGTTTGCATATATATTAAATTTTATATTATGTATTCTTATTGGTGCATTATATTTGATATACATGTAGGTATACATGCGTAGGTATATAAATACACGTGACCCATATGTATTTATTTTATTAAACACCCAACTTATCTTATTTCATTATATTATTGATCTGTGTTTGTATTGGAGCACACAATTGCACTTAATCAAAGAATCAAATGAAAATAAGCGAATCACACCAAACATAACTAGATTACAAACTTATATATTATACTATTAATCGTTCTATTCATGACTTACTCTAGGTCGCTATAGGCTAAGCCATTCTACTCATCGGCACTACGATCATTATAGGATTCCTATCGATGTGACCGAGGAATGTAGGGTTGCACATGGTTGCTCTTCCATCGATCGTGATGTCGTTCTTGATACGTGACGATGACATTTTCTAGTAGCCTTAGTAGATTAATTGCTTTCTTTATCCTTTATGTTCTCTCTCAAGTTGGTTAGAAGGATGTTCGACTAGTCGAATCTTCAACTTGTCTGGTGCATACGTTGCATAGTTCCAACCTTGCGTATCGCGTTGGTGTCCATCTTACTCTTGAATGATCAAAGTGTTTTGAGGGGGTTAGTGAAATCATTGATAGGATAGAGTTGAGTTTTCAACATAAAAGGAGGTAAGTGCAGAAAGAACATAGAGGAGAGAGAGAATCTTTCATAAATAGTTCTATACTTTTCAAAATATGGATTCAGGAACTAGGATGACACTAAGGTTTCATCCTACGGCCAAGTATGGCTCTGATACCACTCTGTCAGGACCCGCCTTCCAAGGGTCCACTTGTGCACCCCGTAACAATCCCTGGTTCAGTAGTTGGTACGCACAACAGCATAGATCGAGATTTACAACGATTATTTATTTATAATCATGTAAGTCTTAAATACATGATTTAGATTACATCTGATGTAGTCGGAGATGACCACAAAAATAGATAAGTTCCACAAAAACAGCGGAGCAGAACGGTGCCATGCCCAACAGGCAGACTTCAGAAGTAGGACTAGACCTAATCAACATCCTCACACGCTTCAACTTTTGTGTCTTCTGATAAAACCTCATATAAAGCAAGAGTGAGTACATAAGGTACTCCGCAAGCCCTAACAATACTCAAGGGTAGGTGTTTCATGTATTGGGGCTTGTAGTACGGAGAGGCCATTTGGCTTAGTTTTGCCGAAAAGCATTTTATGCGAGGTTCTCCATGAAAAGAGTTTTGCAATAAGAGGGAGAAGTAGTTGAATCAATATTATTATAGTTGGTGGGCCATGTGGGAGTTTCAAACCATCCGGCCAGATCCCTAACTTTTAGATGAGTCTCCGGATGTGTCGGTACCCTGCGTACCGAATACCCCTTGGGACTACAAAAACATTAAAGGAACTTCACCTATCTAAGTTCAAGACCTCCAAAGGCCCCACGTGTCATACATGACTGTACGTGCCTCCGTTCTATGGTTAGTCCCTGTGCTGCCACGTGTATACTGCAACCGGAGCTATATCCCACACATGGAAAAGGTCCAGGCTAAATACCTGTGCGGCACATCCAGACCTAACCCCTGACAGAGGGAAGCTCCAGTCCTGACACGTGTATAACAGCACCAGACCTACCAATTCTAGACGGTAAGCTCCAGAGCTGCCACGTGTCCAACCACCGGACCTTCAACTTCAACAAGCAGACTGGTGGAACCCCAACGGCCTGAACCTTCAAGGGGCAATTAAAGACTTCAAGACCCAATTAAGTGTCATTAATACCATCTTAATGACACACGATCGGAGGGCCCTTAATACTAGTAACGGCACTGTCAAGGCACGTTACCACACTATTCAGGGTAATTAAGCTCATTAATTATGTATTAGGCATCAGTAACCGCCAGGGCCACATGTCGGGCCAGGCTAACGATGTAACGACCAGTCATTGTACTATAAAAGGACTGGTCGAGCGATACACGGGGTACTCTTGGAGACTCTTCCAAACTCAGGTCTAACACACGCTCACAAGTGCTCAGACGCTCAATACAACAACTACACACCCCATGGAGTAGGGTATTACGCTTAGGCGGCCCGAACCACGTAAATCTTTGTGTCAACTTGCCATCGTGTTCTGAATCTATGTGCGCCCACAACCGGACTATAAACCCCGCGGGCTGCCAACAGTAGTATTGGGAGAATTGTCGGAACCAAACTCTGACAGTAGGCGTGCCAGGTAGGGGGACGCCCGAGATTCAAGGATGGTGAACTCTGCTGCTGGATCGTCCAATGGCAACCCTACTGCGCAACCTGCTGGAGGCAACCCCTCCAACATGCAGCAGCCAGCGGGCGTTGTGGCTCTAGCAAGAGTCATGCCACCACCACCACTGTCTGCACCTACGAATCAAGCTGGACAGCAAGATGGGCGTCTGTGTCGGTCACTGCATCGGCGAACAACAATCCCGAACACACGCTCCATGCTGTGTGTGCTCTTCTTCAACGTCGACCGCCTCCAGGAGCATCCCAGGGTGCAATGGAGCAGTGGAGAGCTGACGTGGAACATTTGGTTGCAGCAGCCGATCGCATCAGCAACCAAGGTCCTCCCCCCTTGGGGCGGGCCCCATCGCAGCATCGCACCATGTCGGGTACACTTGGTCCGCACACTTCACAACATAGGAGGCGTGCTGCGTCTTAATAGGTGACGTCGCTGCCTTCCAGGGCGTGATGTACCCATACGATAACCAGGCTTTCGACCTAGGACCTCCGAGTAGAGCTTGATCATCGTTACCGTCAACAGGACGGCCGCGTCCATACCGAGTGTGCTCGCGAGAGGCGAGAGGCTCAGCACAGTCCTGCTCCTGAGGGAGTAGGAGGAGGCTGTTCAGCCCTGGCCATGCACCTACACATGGTCAGATGGCCGCAGAAGTTCTGGCCTCACCTGCCGGAGAAATTTGACGAGACTGTCAATCCCGCCAAATTTCTCCAAATCTATTCCACCGCTATCCTTGCGGCTGGAGGCAATGAGGCCATAATGGCCATTTATTTCCACGTGACTTTGACTGGGACCGCCAGGTCCTGGTTCATGAGCATTCCGCCCAACTCCATCAACAGTTGGGCGGAACTATGCCAACAGTTCACCGCCAATTTCGGGAGTTCATACACCCAACCAGGCACCGAACTGGACCTTTTTGCTGTCAAGCAGAAGGGGGGAGAGTCTCTACGATCCTTCATCCAGAGGTTCTCCCAAGTACGAAACACCATACCTTCTATCTCAAGCGCTTCTGTTATTGTGGCATTTAGACAGGACGTACGAGACAAGAAGATGCTGCAGAAGCTGGCGACTAAGGCAGTCACCAGTGTCACGGAACTCTTCAGCTTGGCAGACAAGTGCGCCAAAGCTACGGAGGGTCGTGAAGGGCACTCCCAACCACCTCTGGAGGACAACAAAAAGTCCTCCAAGGGTGAAGCCACTACCTCCGGGAGTGGTAAGAAGAAGAAAAAGACCAACGGCAAGAAAAAGCCATCGGCCGGCACACCTACTGCTACAGCTTCTGCAGCTCCGGGTGGCCGTGGGCCATGCCCCGAGAAACGACCTCGGCCGTCGTCTAAAGATGGAGGCAGCTCCAAGATGTGGTGTCCTATACACAAGAAGAACAGCCACAACCTGGAAGGCTGCCGAGAGGTCCAGAACCTTGCCGAGCGCTACAACAAGTGCCGGGAAGAAGTTCCTTTCCGTGAAAGGGAAGGAAAACAAAAAGTCAATGAAGCTCCGACTGAAGAGGAGTTAGGCTTTCAGGACCCTAAAATAGTATTGAAGGATGTTTACACCTCCGTCAACAACGACTCCGATGTCTCCGACAACGAACGTCGTAAGACCATGAACAGGATCCTTGGTAGTTCGTGGGACATCACCTCCCGCCGTGTCCTCAAGACCATGCGCCAGGACATGGCTTCGGTAGCTCCCACTGCCAGGGCGGAGCTACATCGGAAGTGGATGGACACTGCCATCACTTTTGATGCTTTAGACTGCCCTCGGAACATGATCGGAGCTGGCCAGCTTCAACTGATGGTATCTCCTACCATCAACAACATCCAACTCCACCATGTGATGGTGGACGGAGGTTCGGGTCTGAACCTCATAAGCTTTGAAGCTTTCGTCAAGCTTCAGCTCCGACCTTTGGATCTTCACCCCTCTCGACCTTTCTCTGGAGTATGTCCGGGGGCCGTAACTTCACTCGGTGCCATTACTCTCCCGGTGACCTTCGGGAGTAGGGAGAATTACCGCACTGAGAAGTTGGTCTTCGACGTGGCATAGATCAATTTACCATTCAACGCCATCCTGGGCAAGCCAGCCTTGTACAAATTCATGGCCGCTGCTCATTATGGCTATTTGGTGTTGAAGATGCCAACACTAGTAGGTGTTCTCCAGATCCGCGGAGATCGCACCGCCGGAGTGACTGCTCTAGAAGAACTCCATGCGCTTGCTACAACGCAGGAGGAAGAATCCGGAAAGGAGCAAGCTCTGAAACCCCCGAGCATTCGTCATCGAGGCTCAACCTCTGCACCTCGCGTGCAACCAAGCGGCAACCACAACATTCCCATCAAAGTCGTCCAAATCGGTTCCGACGCTGCTCAGACCACCCGTATATCGGGAGGTCTGAATGACAAATAGGAACTCGCGCTCGTCACTTTCCTCCGGGCTAAGGTCGACGTGTTTGCCTGGCAACCATCACAAATGCCTGGGATCCCTAGGGAAGTGATCAAGCACAATCTGAAGATCTATTCCGACACTCGGCCTGTACACCAGAAGCCTCAGAAGCAATCAGTAGTGCGACAAAACTTCATACGTCAAGAAGTGAAGAAGTTGCTTGAAGATGGATTCATCCGAGAAGTCTTCCACCCAAAATGGCTGGCAAAACCAGTCGTTGTACCCAAGGCCGGTGGGAAGCTTCAGATGTGTATCGACTACACTACACTAAATAAGGCATGTCCAAAAGATCCATTCCCACTACCTAGAATAGATCATATAGTGGATTCCACCTCCGGGTGCGAATTATTGTGTTTTCTAGATGCATATTCTGGGTATCATCAAATCATAATGTCTAGGGAATATGAAGAGCATACTTCCTTCATCACAGTAGATGGATTATATTGTTACACTGCCATGCCATTTGGTCTCAAAAATGCTGCTTCAACGTTTGTACGAGCTATGTAAAAAACTTTTGGAGAGCTCATCAGAGATGTAGTGGAAGTGTACGTGGATGACATCGTAGTCAAGATCAAGAACAAGGAGTCATTCCTTCACACCTTGCAAGCTGTCTTAAACAACTTGCAAGTCACACGCACAAAGCTGAACCCAGACAAGTGTGTCTTCGGGGTTAGCTCTGGAAAGCTTCTTGGATTCTTGGTGAACCACCGAGTAATAGAAGCAAATCTGGTGAAGATTAAATCTATTGAAGACATGCGGCCACCAGCCCGCATCAAGGACGTTCCGAAGCCGACTAGATGTCTATCTGCCCTCAGCCGGTTCATCTCAAGACTGGATGAAGGGGCGCTACCCTTCTTCAAGTTATTGAGGAAGTCCGGACCATTCCAATGGTCTGAAGAAAAAGAAAAGGCATTCTAGGAGCTGAAGCAGCTCCTCACCACTCTATCAACCTTGGTAGCCCCGAATCCTGGTGAGCCACTTCTGCTTTACATTTCGGCAACTAACGAAGTTGTCAGCATGGTCCTGGTTGCGGAAAGACCAGAACCATACCCACTTCAGGAGTCCAGACCCCTTCGGTAGGGTCCGGAGCTACCTGAAGGCGAGTCTGGGTCCCAGCCCCCAGACTTGGATCCTCAAGGTAAGACGCCAGAGGATCCATCTCCTTCAAATGAAGGAGTCACTGCTACTGAACAAGAAGATTCGAACCCCTCCAGGAAGGTCTGGATCACTTCAGAAGAAGCTCCAGGTTCTTCAAGCAAGAACCTGGAGGTTCCTGAAGAAGGTCCGGACCCCTCTGGGAGGGTCCGGGTTGATGAGGAGGAAGCTCCGGGCCCGTTCAGAAGTGTCCGTACATTCCAACGCCCAGTGTACCTCATCAGCGAAGTACTCCATGACACCAAGACTTGGTACCTAGAGGTGCATAAGCTACTCTACGCAGTTCTTATTGCTTCTAAGAAGCTCCGACACTACTTCCAAGCTCACAAGATTTTGGTTGTAACTTCTTATCCACTGTGTGCAATCTTGCATAACCAAAACTCTACTGGGAACATTGCAAAGTGGGCAGCGAAATTGGCCTAGTTCGGCCTTGAATTCGTCCCAAGACAAGCGATCAAGAGTCCAGCATTGGTGGACTTTGTGGTGGAATGGACCCCCTCTCCATCAAATCCTGGGGGCCCCAGTGAGCAGAAGCCGGAACCCAAGGCTCCGGTCTTCACCGAGCCTCACTGGACTCTATACTTCGACGGCTCCGGGCAGAAGAAGGAGGCTGGAGCTGGAGTCCTTCTCCTCGCTCCGACTGGGGAGAAGGTCAAATATATGGTTCACCTTGACTTCAAGGCGACCAACAACATGGCGGAGTATGAAGCACTAATCTATTGGCTTATGGTGGCACTATCATATGGTGTCAAGCAACTGTTGGTAAAGGGTGATTCACAACTCATTATAAAGCAAGTCAAAGGTGAATGCTGCTGCAACAATCCTCAACTAGCTGCATACCTACTTGAAGTCCAGAAGATTCAGGAGGACTTTGACGTCTTGGAACTTTGCCATGTCCAGCGTCTCAACAACACTGAAACCGACGAACTCTCGATGAGAGCTTCAACCGGAGCTCTGGCTCCCAACGGAACCTTCGTCCGGAGATTGTCAAGACCAACAGCTCAGCCTGCTGAACTGAGCGAAGGGGGCGAGACGAGCACCTCGAAGCTGGCGGTCCCGATGGCCCTGTTACCATGGCGTCCATCAAGGGTCGTAGGTGCTGCATGAAGCTCCGAGCAACCCATGCAAGACTCAAATACTCAAGTTAGCTCCGATGCATGGACCTCGGAGATCCGAAGCTACTTGAAAGACAATTTCCTTCCTGAAGATAATGTATCCGCTGACCAGATAGTTAGATTGGCTAACAGATACCTGCTGGTAGAAGGGGATCTCTACTAGCACGGAGCCAATAGCGTCCTAATGCGGTGCATTACAAGATAAGAAGGCTGCGAGCTCCTCACAGAAATCCATGGAGGCGAATGTGGAAACCACGGGTCTTCCCGCACGTTGGTCGGTAAAGCCTTCCGACATGGTTTTTACTAGCCTACAGGACTCCAAGATGCAACAAGCTAGTGAAGAAATGCGAAGCATGCCAGTTCCATACAAAGCAAATTCACACACCAGCTCAACCTCTACAAATGATACCTCCTACATGGCCATTCGCTGTGTGGGGGATGGATATCTTGGGACCCTTCCCAAGAGCCACCGGAGGATACAAGTTCCTGTACGTTGCCATTGACAAGTTCACCAAATGGCTGGAAGCAACTCCAGTTGTGTCAATAAACAACCAATCAGCTATCAACTTCTTGTAGTCAATCGTATGCAGATTTGGAGTCCCAAATAAGATCATAACTGATAACGGGACCCAATCACAAGCTCTACATTCCAAGGATATTGCGAAGACATCAACATTCAAGTCAGCTACGCCTTAGTAGCTCACCCGACAAGCAATGGCCAAGCTGAGAGAGCAAATGCAAAAATC
Organism: Tuctoria greenei; assembly: GCA_036927565.1. Taxonomy (NCBI): domain Eukaryota; kingdom Viridiplantae; phylum Streptophyta; class Magnoliopsida; order Poales; family Poaceae; genus Tuctoria; species Tuctoria greenei. Next base: position 28,819,357 of record JAYESD010000010.1, read on the forward strand.
CTAAAAGGTCTCAAGACGCGCACATATGAGCGCGTGAAAAAACATGGAGCCAACTGGATTGAAGAGCTTCTGCCCACAATGTGGGCCAACAGGACAACTCCAAACCGGTAAACTGGAGAGACACCCTTCTTCTTGGTTTACGGAGCCGAAGCTGTCCTTCCTTCGGAAATCACCTTGGGGTCACTCTGGGTCCGGACCTTCGACGATGCCATGCAGGACCAGCTCCGGCATGAAGACCTTGACCTTGTTGAAGAGGGAAGGTGTCGAGCAGCTGTTCGGAATGCCTGATACCCCCAAGCTCTTTGGCGCTATCATCAATGGCGTGTTCACAACCGACAGCTCGAGGAAGGCGATCTGGTGCTACGGAGAATACAAACTCGAGAAGGGTTAAACAAACTTTCCCCCGGCTGGGAAGGACCCTTCCGAGTGATCAAAGTATCCCGTCCCGGATGCGTTCGCTTGGCAACTGAGGATTGGACGCCGCTCCCATATCCTTGGAACACTGAGCACCTCCGTAAGTTCTACGCTTAATATCACGAAGGTGAGTGTGTAATTACACGTGATGTATATTATAGCGTCATTGTACAGAGTCGGGTAGCTCCTCCGGGAGGACAGCCGGACCTTCCCTGGAAGGTCTGCAAAGTTCAGGCAACACTTGTCACAGTCCCATAAATAAAAGTGTAGCTAGCTACCCTGGGTCAAATGAGAAATACAACACACTTAGCCTGGTTCCGTACCCTAAGGGTGTACTTGTTTCCCGTGTACCCCAGACCTATAATGAAAGACATCATTATGTGAAAACAGACTTCACGTGCATTTACTTTGTACATGCTCAATATTTTTTATTTTTCTCTTTATTGTCTATAACAAAGTTGTGCAATTCTCAAGAAACTTTAGCTCGAACAATTTATGTATGATTCAAGTTGCAATGTTAATTCTTTCGGGTCTTAGCATTGTTGAATGGCCCACTCGCTTGAATGTCGCCAAGCCAATCTAGGTCCGGAGTGTGCTATCGACTTAGCCTGGTCCTGCACCCTTAGTATGTCACTCTACCTACACCCTGGCAGGCCGAAGTAAGGCGAGTACAGAAACGATCGGACCTGAAGAAAACAAACAAATGTGCTTGATTGTATTTAGAATTGCTGTCGAGCTAAATTTTCTTTCGAGAATAGTAAGACTCATTTGAGTTATAGACAGGAAATGGATTTTACTTTTTTTCTTGACATCAGTGTGCAGGAAAAATAAGAATCTCGTGATGATAGTGGAAAATACCGGCGCTACCAAAGCTCCGACATCCCCTAAGGTGGCTTGTTGTCGATGTTTTAAACATTGATAGCGAGCGTCGCTGGAGCTATTAAGTTCTGACAAATCCAGGGGGCCATCCGTCAACGTGAAGAAAAGATGGTGGAAGAATGCTCCCCGCCATCGAACCTCTACGTGTTAACAGCGGTTGACGCCGGAGCTACCAAGCTCCGACCACCCCAGAGGACTTGCTACAGGGCTCTACGTGTTGATGGAGGCTGCTGCCGGAGCTACTAGGTTCCGATGATGGTCGCTATTGGAGCTACTAAGCTCCAACAACCTCAGGGATCTCTACTGTCAACACAATAAGACTTCGGACCTACGCTCTACAAGTTTGAAGCACGCAAGTATTCAACAACTATTACATGCTCTTGGAACATGTTCACAATCAAATTATGTACATCTACCAGGGGGCCAAGTGAGACAAAGATGTTGAAGACAAAAATGAAATTCATAAAAAACTTGGATTTCATTCATCTGGAGACAAGAGATTACAAAATTGAGCAAAAGAAGAGAAAATACAAGTGGGAGATACAAAGAGAGAGTCCTAGACCCTACGGAAGAACGAGGCAACCTTCTGGGCAACATTCAACACACTGGCTTTGGCAGCTTGTCCCTCTCCGTCGAGGGGACCTTCAAGCAACGGGTCTAGTGGGAAGTGAGGATCCCGACTGGTGTAGCATGTCAGCATGAACTCTGTGACGTTCCTCGCCAGGGATTGTCCTTTGGTTTCCAACTGGTCCACGATGACATCGCCCATCATGGAGAGCTTGTTGCCCGCCGACCTCAACGCCTGTAACACCAGATCCAGCTCTGGCTCCGGATCATCCGGACGCACGGGACTAAAGCCCAGCGGCATCAGCGCATCATTGGCTTTGACCAGGAAATCCCATACTTGTTGGGACTCTGCAGCCCTTTAGCCTCACAATTCTTCCAAGGACCTTTTGGTTGCCGCAAGCTCCGAATCCTCCCGGGCAAGGCGCTCAACCTCTTTGGCGTTCTGCTGAATCTTTTCAGCAACCTAACTTTCGAGTTTACTATGATCCTCTTCTCGGACGTGGATCTTGTCCTGGCGATCGACCAGGTCTCTCTCTCGGCCCCGCACTTTCTTCTCCCTGGCAGCTACTTCATTCTCCCTCTTGGTGAGGTCCTTTCCCCGCTGTCAGGCCTTCTTCTCCTCATTCTTGCAGCACTCCTCAAACTTTTTGGTGCGCTCCGCGAGACTCTTGTCACCGAGAGTCAGCCTTTGAGTAAGCTCCTCCTCCCTCTTCACGAGGTCATCCCGCAGCTCCAGTAGTTTTTGCTCTTCATCTTCGAGCTTTTTCTCCCGCTCCTCAAGAGCCTCCCGGCGCTTGACGAGGCTGTTGTGGATGGTGTTGAGCTTCTCTTGGCGACCATTCACTGCATTATTAGCAGCTACAGCCTGTTCAAGGATGGCCCGGGACTAGTTGTCGAGAGTCTCATCATGCTTTCCCTCTCGTCCAGCAGCTGGCTCCAGTACTCCATCCGAGCCTTCTCCCTTTTCACCACTCCTTGTCGTCGGCAAGCCTCGACAGCGCCAGCTTGGTCTCAAATTATAGCCGGTTGCGCCACCTCCTAAGGGTTTGGTGCCCCCCCTCGAGGGCCTTGCTGTCGTGGTAAAAGGCCAGCTGGACCTGACGAAGACTGGAGCAGGCGTTGTCGATAGACAACGACAAAGGGATTGGCTCCAGACCTGCCGGGGTCTTCTCCGCTTGCTCCAGTGAGTTCTTCGTAACAAAAATCGGGTCCCACTCTACAAGATTAGTCCCCTGAGATTCCACAGCACTAGGGCTGCCCTTCGGGATAGCCATGGCCGCCACCAAGGAAGGTCCTGCAGCAGAAGTTCCTACCTCTAGAGTCGGCTCCTAAGGTCCTGATGCCTGGTCATCAGCAACTGAACCCTCAGGTAGGGGACCGACAGCTTCATCTTGGCAACCTGGCTCAGGCGTGGGCACCTCCGGAACCACTACCTCTCGGGTAGGCGTTGAAGGTTTGGCCGGAGCTGAAGCCACTTCCGGCTCCGACGCTGGCGCCTCCTCCACCACCGGTTTAGGCGCTTGTGCCTCGACCGCCATTGGCTCGGGCGCCGGCACCTCTACGACAACCGGCTCGGGCGCCGAAACTTCATCAACCACTGACTCTACTTCCGAGGCTTCATCAACCACCTGCTCTGCTGTCGGGGCTTCAACAACTTCTAGCTCTAGGGCCAGAACCACAGCTACCTCCAGCTCTGAGGCTGGAGCGTCCATCATCTCAGCATCCAAACCCGGAGCTTCAACCTCCGGAGATGGTGCCGCTAGTACATCTTCATTCCCGTGGTACGGCGCTACCACATGTGCTTCGGGAGATGAGTCGAGGTCCAGGACCACGAAAGCCGGCGTCGGGGCTGCCGCGACCTTAGACACCACCTAGGGCGGCGCTGGGATTGGAGCCAGAGCCTCCGCCTGCACAGCCTTAGCTGCTGCTGTAGGAACTGGAGATTCAACCCCTTTCTTGGGTACCTTGTGGATGAAGGACAAAGAAACTCAAGACATGATTTCAACAAAAACAATCAACTGAGGTAAAAAATCAAACTTACCTTGGAAGGCTTCTACTCCAGCTAGCGCGGAACCTCTTCACCGGATGTTCAGGAATGGACCCTGTCGCCACTTGTGTGGTAGCTCCGGAAGGTTCCCCGAAGCTTGCTCCCACCATCAGCGACATCTTGACTGAGGCCCCCCTCAACCATGAAGGACCTTCGAACCTAGAGCATTCAGCTGGCCCTGGTACCGGAGCCACATGGCCGGAGCTAGCGTCCCGAGGAGATGCCGAAGCTGGAGTAGCCGTTGCTGTCGAAGACCTCCTCCGCTGGGGAGAAGGAGCTGTCGTGGAAGGAGCAGGTCTGACGGACCTCCTGTCAGCATGCTTCAATTTCCTCTTGCGGCTTGAGGGCTTGGCCAACTCCTTGCCCTTGTCTACGACTTTAGTTCTTGGCTTTCGAGCGGGAACGGAGCCATCCTCCAAAGCTCTGGGGATTGCCACCCTGGAGGTTGATCGCCTCTCCATCAGGCCCAAGTCGTCCAACAGCGGCATCTTCCTCCGGAGCTCTTTGCACTCCTCTGGTATCATATTCAAAGGTTGGAAGGCTGCCTGTGGAGACACGTCACCAGGGTCGATGTTCCCAGGCTGGAACTTCTTGAGATGGGTCTTCAAGGCTTCACCGGTCAAGTTGGTGTCCAAGTCGACCTCAATGTGGTTGGTATCCATCTCACTGTTGAAGGCCAAGGTAGGCCGGCTCCTAGACCTCAGCGGGGCCCACCTATTCATCAAGAAGTTGCCGAAGACCATCTGGGGGGTCACCCCACCTTCGACACAGTCCTGGATTCTTTCCAGAATGGGCCTGTACTCCCTCGACAGCTCCGACACGTTACTCCAAGTGTCAGTGTCGACGCGAGGGAGGCCTTCAGGCAGCTCTAGCCTCTCGTGTCCCTCGACGGTGATGACCACCCAGTCTTTCTTCCAATAGTCCGACATGCTAGAAGGGAAGGACCTCAAGTACTTGAGGGGGAGTTTTTCCGCTTCACAAAGTAGTAGAAGCCGATGAAGTCATTGCTCATCCCGGTCGGGTGGACAGTGAAGAAAGTCCAGAACAACTCCATGCAAGGGGGCACACCCACCCACATCTCGCAAAAGTGGAAGAAAGTCGCCACCAGCAAGATTGAGTGGGGGGCAAGATGGTGGAGGTGCAGACCACAGAAATCTAGCAGCATCAGAAAGAAAGTGGAGAAAGGCGGGATCAAACTCGCCATGGCGTACTCAAGGAAGTAGACCATATCTCCGGCTCGCTCCTTCTCGAAGGGAATCTTGCCGCAGCGAATGTCGTTGTCGAAGGAGTCATTGGACCATCCCATGTAGGTCCGGACCCTAGACAACTCCTTCTTGCTTCCGATGCGGCTCTTGGGAAGTCTTAACTTCATGACAGCACAACGTGGCGAGAGTGGAAAAGCAAGCGAAACTTTGGAGAATTTGAACGCAAGTTCGAATGAAGGCGTATAGAATCCCCAAACAGTGCGCGCTTTCCTTCTTAAGTAAGCCTCCACAACGCTTGGATGGAATACGCAGAGGGGCCACCCTGACGATCAAGTCGAGGTCCTTACCCCAGGTGAAGAGTTGTCATCATGAGAGGCGGGAAGCCCGAGGGCGGCGGCCTAACAGGGCGCGCGGAACCGATACGGTTTTTTTATCGAGAACTGGTGACCTTCAATTGCATGAGACCCGCACGCTCAGATCTAACCTGCCGCATCCTCGATATGCCACGCGGCGATGGTTTAACTGTGAACTATTGCCAACGGCACATCCAAAGACCCTTGAAGACATGGATCAAAAACCGAAGGATGGACCCACCTCCGGCAGAACGACTTCATCCAAAAGGTCTCTCCCAGAGGTGGGCCCAGGGGGCCACTGTCGATACCCTGCGTACCGAATACTCCTTGGGACTGCAAAAAGAATAAAGAAACTTCATCTATCTGAGTTGAAGACCTCCGAAGGCCCCACGTGTCATACGGGACCGGACCTGCCTCCCTTCTATGGCTAGTCCCTGTGCTGCCACGTGTACCCTGCAACCGGAGCTATATCCCACACATGGGAAAGCTCCGGGCTAAATACCTGTGCGACACCTCTAGACCTAACCCCCGACAGAGGGAAGCTCCGTTCCTGACATGTGTATAACAGCACCGGACCTACCCGTTCTAGAAGGTAAGCTCCAGAGCTACCATGTGTCCAAGCACCAGACCTTCAACTTCAACAAGCAGACTGGTGGACCCCCAACGGCTCGGACTTTCAAGGGGCAATTAAAGACTTTAAGAACCGATTAAGTGTCATTAATACCATCTTAATGACACACGATCGGAGGGCCCTTAATACCAGTAACGGCACTATCAAGTCGCATTACCACACTATTTAGGGTAATTAAGCTCATTAATTGTGTATTAAGCATTAGTAACCGCCAGGGCCACATGTCAGACCAGGCTAATGATGTAACGACCAGTCCATGTACTATAAAAAGATTGGTCACGCGATACACATGGGACTCTTGGAGACTCTTCCAGAATCGGCTTTGACACACGCTCACAAGTGCTCAGACGCTCAATACAACAACTACACACCCCGTGGATTAGGGTATTATGCATAGGTGGCCCAAACCACCTAAATCCTCGTGTTAACTTGCCATCGTGTTTTGAATCTCTGCGCCCACAACTGAACTATAAACTCCGCGGGCTGCCAATGGTAGTATCAAGAGAATTGCCGGAACCAAACTATGACAGTACCCCTGGCCCTGATGACTTTGGCACGCATGCCAACACTTTAACAAAACACGACAGCCTCGGCCACCCACACACACACACTTCAAGGAGTTATACTAATGCCAATAATTAGGAGCCCAAAGCACTGTGTGCCAAGATTGTGACAACAGCTATCCAGAAAGATTAAGACTCTGCAGAGTTTGTACACTTTACCCACAAGCCATGCACACCTAGCAAGGGTATGACATGACGCTCATCCCATCTTTCCAACGTAACCCCACATTCACACCTCGGCCCGACGCAGGGGCTATTCGGGCATTCACTACCCAGCCAGACACCAGATGACCCTTGGTCTCCGCGCCATTTCCTGGTCCACGTGTCCTCCATGGCTCTCTAGGTTTTCTCATGTGGCAGTTACCAGAAAGGTAGGGCGAGTCACGCCCATACAGGTTTTGTGGTTGTACAAAATCATTATGTTGAGGTCAAATGAACCGATCCTTATATTGGTGAGGCAGCTCCATCCGTCCTTGACAAAAGGACTAGTTCAGAACACACAACATCGAACTATATCGGTAGAAGGACTAGTTCGGAACACACGGTCTCAAGCTAAACTGAAGTACTCAGCACAAGGCTAGTCCAGAAAACATGGTCATCGGACTATTACTGAAGCACTCAGCACGAATTGGTGGTTACACTAAATACACAACCGTAGCTGTTACACCTCTTAGGGAGCCCTCGGCATCCCATCACCATACCCGCCTCAACCACCCTTCCCCTTCACACACACAATTCATTTATCTCCCACCTATATCCTAACTCACACCACCAAACACCTTTTAACACATTTCACAATCATGTATACAGTGTATAGTGGTTCGCGATGCGAACATCGCAGGGGTTCCTAAGCATAGTACTAACAAGGAGGTGCTCACATCGCTGCTATAGCAGTGATGAAGCTGTTAGGTTGTCAAGGGGTTGTGTTGTTAAGGTCAAGGAGGGGATTGTGATAGTCACTACTATTATCGTAACTGATACAGTGTCTTGTTTCAAGCCGTTGATAGCGAGTAACCAATGTGTTACTGTTTATCATTGGCTAGTAGCTATAACCGTTATTCAGTCATTAACATAGCTCATGCTACCACATAAAGTGGTTCATAGTATAACAACATTTTAAAATAGACATACACTCATGCAATGAAAACAGGCCATAGGTGCGATCGCAAAACATAGGTGAAATATGATCAAGGAGTTAGAGCTTGCCTTTACAGTGGTTTATCAATGTCTTTGTCCTGTCCCTTGTGATCCAGGTCTCGAATATCTCCTTCGCGAACTCTCCGATTACTATGTACATGTCTACGAGAAGAAAATACGACTCATCGATAAAGATCCAAGAAGTTCAAATAAAACTCCAATAGATAAAAACAATCGTTCATTAACATGGTTTCTAAGGTTCTGAGAATGCTTATCGGAGAATACGTCATTCTACTGGTGACTTATTTGAAAAACATTACTATTTTGTTGGTCATCTAAATGGTCATTGGGAGGCTATGACGGTTTTATCGGGTCCTCTATTATTCTCAGGGTTCATGACCATTATGGTTAATTCACTAGTTTATATTATAAATTACTTATATTACGATCAACGGGTTAACCATGACATCTATGAGACTTCTTTATAATTAGACCATCTTCATGATATTATATATAAGACTCACATATTTTAGAGGCCAAGAATATGTTCTAGTATTCTTGAGCCACTAAGTATTTTTAATAAGAACTAGCGCATGCCTCATTTATTTATACCATTTTCTTAACCAGTTACCTTCTTAGTACGTTTTAACGTCAAGAACATATTTTAGGACTTATTTATTATATAGTCATTAGGGTTTTATAGAATCACTAGTGAAGATATTATCTTCTTTAGAGTTTGCATGTGAGTTTCTGTTATCCAATAGCTCTCTAATTACTTTGTAATAGTGTCACTAGTTTGTTCTTTATCCTATAATTTATTTTAGTCAACCACTATCCTAAAAGTCCTAATGTATATTCTTAGGAACATTTAGAAGGTAATTTGTGAAAAGACTTCCATAATTATTTTACTATCCTACAATCCTATTCATACGTTGCTATGCTCATTTAGAAAGTGATATGTGAAGAGATTTTTAATGTGAACTTGTAGCTGTATTTTACTAATTATTATTATTCACTTGATCGCTTTATTGGAATGACAATCAATTCCCTATTCTATATTACATATTAGTCAATTTCTATTTTTGTTATATTGTATTTTCCTAGCAATATCTTATGAGATTTCGGGTAATTTATTTGAGGGGGTTTGTTTATTTAGACGTTCCACTACTATTGGTGATTCAATTTATTTTCTATAATGAGGATAATTATTTTACTACACTAGGTCTTATGTTGGTGGAACACTTAATTGCATTATTAATTCCAATTATTATTCCTAATATTTTTAGATATTTATTTTGGTGGGTTTATCAAGTTGGGAGGCTATATATGGATTCTGCCAATTTTCTACTTGAATATTATTATTATTATTTATTAACTAATAGCATTTTACAAAATTGATACCATTTCTTTGTGTCCCAAATCACTGTTTGAGACTCTAATTGTCATTTCCTAATTATAGAAAAAATTCCAGAATTGTCCTAGATAAGAAAATGCATTTTCTAAATGTCTGTGTGCACTCAGTGTGTGGCTTGCAGTGCTTCTTCGAGGAGGCACCGATCTTCACTAAATCTTGCTACCTTGCGCGTGTGTCGGAGTGTGCTAGTGCGTGCAAAGCACTTTACCGAGCCGAAGCAGTCTCAACGGCGGCTAGCGGAAGCAAGTGGCAGCGAGCGGTGGTGTCACATCATGGAGGCGGGGGTTTGCGCAAAAATCCAGGAAAACCGTCTCGCCTACACAGATCTGGGCTTGAGAGAGGTGTGGGGGCGCACAAGGCTGGACCAGAGTGGCACCGACAGCGGCCGGCGGCGGGCTATGGCGGCCGTGTACACCGGCGCGTCGTCGATCTACTCAAGCGTGCGAGTTTTCATAGAACCAGTGTGTTAGTGATGTGTTCCCGAGTACATTGAATTGGTCAGTGTGCTCGGCCGAGCCGGGGAATGCTCCTCGGCAGCCGATGACGTGCGCTATCGGCAGGGGACGGTGGTGCTCGGGAAGACTACCCGTGTAGTGGCTTACTCATCATTCTAAGGGCATTTACACGTCCTACGGATCACGATGAAGATGTTTGGCAACAAAAGCATGCCGGAAAGAATTCCTAGGTGGACGGCGGCAGTGCACCACTGTTGTGGGCGGCAGCGCGACTAGGGCTGACCCCAGATCCGTGCTAGGGAGCACTAAACCACAAAGCAACACGTGTTCTAGATTACATGGAAGATTAGGAAGCTAAACGAGAAATTAATTGGAATATGGAAGCTCACCGGAGTGGGAATGGAGACGGCTGCCGGCGTCGGGGAAGAAATGGGCAGCGGCGAAATTCCGCTCGATGAAGGTCGTTCGAGCTTGGTTGTGTGTGGTGGGATTGAGAGCGATGCATATGCGTGCGAATGGAGGATAGGGGGTTCCCATTTATAGAGTGGAGAGGCGGTGCGATGAGATGGCGACCGACTCTGTTTTGGCGCGGACAGAGGCAGTGCGCGGAGTTTCCTTGGCGCCTGCGTTTCCTGGGTGCCATGATTGCAAGGTGGATAAAGAGAGGAGGTGACGTTGTGCTAGGCCTCCAGTGCGGCGATGCAATGGGATGTGTCGCGTCCCTGTTTCCCGGTGTCGGGCGTGCGCGTGGGGGTGTCGGGGCAAAACGGGAAGGCGACGCACTAGGGGAGATGGCGCTACAGTGCGAGGTCGGGCTGGGCCGCGGGGGAAAGAAAAGAGGTTGGCCGTCCTGGGCTGCACGCTGGACGAAAAGAAAAAGGAAAGTGGGCCATGCTGGGTAATAGAGGAGGGAGGAGGTTTGGGCTGTATGGGAAGAGCTAGAGGACTGGACCAAATTCCCTTTTCTTACTTTTGGCTGTTTTTCTTCTCCTTGTCTATTTAACTTCCATTTGAGTTTGAATTTGATTTCAAAGTTTGTTCAGGTTTAAGTGATCCTCTCCCAGTTCACTGTATTTAGATATTTTTCTTTCGTAATTTTCCATGGTGGTTGAATTATTCAGATTTGAGCTTGAGTCTATTTTGGATAATATGGATTTTTGTTTGAATTCAGATTTGCTTGCACCCAATTATTCCATTACATATTTGATTTAATATTGCCACTATATTTCATGTTTTATTTGAATTATTATTAGGTTCACATATACATGTACTTTTAATAGTATATGTCTCTTTATTCATGTATTTACTTTTTGACCCTCAGTATTGCACATCTAAGTTTGTGATCTGCGTTAGGTATACTTATATTGATTTTCTTTTAGAATTTACATGTCTTAATTGTCTCGAATTTTCACCCACTGGTTAGTTGTCATTTCTGTATTTATTTAAATAGTGATGATTTCATTTATACATGTTTATCCATGTAGGTGTATGTTTATGTATATGTGTGTACGTCTGTGTGTGTGCTTGTGTGTGTGTGTGTGTATTTTGATGTCATATGTACTTCCATTGTGGTGGTGTTTATTTTTAATCCATTCTATATCTTGTTTTTAGTGGGTTCGTGTTCGTATCTGCACATTCACTCACCTCGATTTTTATTAACAATAAACATCTGTCCAAGATTTGATTAAAATTTAATTCAGAGTGATTTTTATCTTTGTTTAAAATTTGGGCTGTGACAACACAGCTCATACTACCACATTCCAAGTGGATCATAGCATAGCAACATTTTAAAATAGACATACAGTCATGCAATGAAAACTGACAATAGGTAAGATTGCAATACATAGGTGAAACATGATCAAGGAGTTAGAGCTTGCCTTTACGATGTTTATCAGAGTCTTTGTCCTGTTTGTTGTGGTTTAGGTATTGAGATTCGTTCACAAACTCTCCTATTACTATATATGTAGCTACGTTAATAAAATACGAATCATTGATAGAGATCTAAGAAACCCAAATAAAACTCCAATAAGTAGAAACACTCATTCAATAACATGGTTTCTATCCTTGGAAGGCTTATCGAAGAATATGTCATTCTACTGGTGGCTTATTTGGAAACATTATTATTTGTTTGATCAACCAAACGATCATTGAATGGTTATAACGGTTTTATCGGTCTTCTGGTTATTTACAAGTTTATGACTATGCCAATATTTTTAATACCAACTAGTTTATGACTCATTAATTTATATCATTTCTTAACCACTTACTTTTATAATATGTTCTAAACGTCAAGAACATATTTTAGAGCTTCTTTATTATACAGTAATTAGGATTTTATGGAATCACTAGTGAAGATATTCTTTTATTTAGATCTTTCATGTGAGTTCCTTTTACTTGATAACTCTCTAATTGTGCTTCCTATGCTGCCGCTATTTAGTTCATTATTCTATAGTCTATTTTAGTCAATCACTATTCTAAAGTCCTAATAATACCCTATTAGAGCTATTTAGAAAGTTTGTGAAGTGATCAATGGGAGCTCATATGTGCATCTTGCTAATTATAAATATTTACATGACTTTCCTATGGGAACGATGATCAATTTTTATCCTATAATTTAATTAGCCAATTACCACATATATGTGTAACCATATTTTCCGGAAAATTTTGATAATTGTTCATGAGGAAATTATTCTTCGAAGTTTATATGTGTTTTTTCTAATAACTGTTGATAATTTAGTTGATGTCCTATAAGAATGGCAAATATTTTTCTATCTCATAATTCCTATTAACTATATACTACTTATATTAAAATGTCGATACCAAATAATGTTTATCGAATTCTTTAGATAACTATCCAAGAAAGGATTATCAAATCTGAGGACTTAAGCAAGGATTTCCTCAATTTTCTATTTTATTTATCGATTTTTGTCAGACAGTATTAAATCACAAAATTTCTACAATTGCTTTATGTCGCTAATCATTATTTTTATTCTGTAACAGCAGATTTGTAATTTTATGGAATTTCCTCAATTTTTCCAACACATGGAAATGTGCTTATATATTTTTGTGGGCACTATTGGGTGGCTTCAGCAAATAAGGTACATGGTGCAGAGGCTGATGGCTGGGCCACAGTGGGCCATGGGTGCAGTTAGCAATTGACTAACGCATGCGGGACCTAGCTGTCATTGGCGTGTGGGCCACTGGTCCATGTTAACCAAGCCTACGCAAGGTGTCCGGTGCCTACACGCCCATGGGCAGGGGCGTGACGGGGTGGCGCTTATGTGGCGGCCACATGTGTGCCACGTAGTCGCCACGACGGCAAGAACAGGGGTGGAACTATGGAAGCTGCAGCCTGCCGGAGAGGCTCGCCGGCGGTGTAGCTACACGTGCGCCAAGCCAACGCAGTTGTCGGGCAAGTGTTCAGTGGTGTGGTGATTCCTTCCGCGGGCTTGTCCGGGCCGGGATGGCGCCCAAGGTGGCCGGCAGCTAGCCGTCATAGCAAGTTGGGGTGGCGCTCGGTGAAGGAAGCGTGGGTGCAGGATTTCAAAGCGGAAAGTTGTTGGAGACAGTGTGCTAGCGTGCGGCGAAGCTAATGGCGGCCCTGGCTGCGTCAGAGCGGGGCTTTAGGTGGCTGGCAGCGGGTAGTGGCGGCCGTGCACGGCGGCGCATCAGCGAGCTATGCGTGTGTGCAAAATCCAGCGGGATGGCTTGTCGGTGACATGTTCTAGTGTGGGGGAAAACTGTTGGGACGCTCAGCTAGTCCGGGGAGGTCCCCACGGTGGCCGACGGCGTGCAGGGAGCAGGGGTGGCGACACCTAGGGTTTGTCGCGAATTCCCCGCTAGGGTGCACTAAACCATGATATAATGTTTTTCCAGCTAGGAGAGATGCTAGGCAAGCTACATGTGGAATTAATCAAAGAACAAAAGCTTACAGGAGCGGGAATGGGACGGCGACCAAGGTTGGGGAAGAAACAGGGGACCATCGACTTCTCCCAAATTTTGAGGCGAGAAGGCGCGGTGAACCGCGCGCGTTTGCCAGAGAGTGCTAGAAGAGTGTGGCGAGCCATTATGTGAAATAACAGTGGGGGAGCCGTTTTAAAGGCATCCGAGGCGGTTCGCATGGCACGACTTGAGGCAGTGTGCGCACGGACGTGACTCAAGCGGTGGGTGTGGGTTCTGTGGCGCACGCACCGTGCTTGCTAGCTGGCGATGATCGGACACACGCGTGAAGTGACTTCGGGGTAGGCGACGTGATGGGAGGATGGAGACGCGACAGGGACATGACGACGGCCGGCGGGCGCTGCTTTTGGCGCAAGCTGAGGCGGTGCGCCAGGCATTTCTCTAGTCGCGGGGGTCATGATTTGAGGACAGAGGGCTGGAGGCGACATGATCATGGCAGCGCGGCAGGAGGTGCCCGAGCAGCGTCCCATCGTGGGAGACCCGGTGGGGTTGTCGGACTCAGTTAGTAAACGGAGGAGGAAGAAGATAGGGGCGGTTCGCCCTTGGGCCGAATTGGACCGGGCCGTACGCGCAGGAGAAACGGAGAGGGCCACATGGGATCAATGAGAGAGAAGGTTCGCTTGGCCACGCGGGGACAAAGGGGAATGTGGGTTGCGCCCATATGTGTTACCCTTTTTATTTTCTTTTCTATTTTTAGTTTGAATATAAATTCTAGTTTGATTCCAGCTTGTTTTGCTTGTTTTCATGACATCTTTAGTAAATATTTTATTTAAAGATTTTTATATACTCACTCAATTATTTGTGCATTCTTGTTTATTTAATTACTTCCAATTGACTAGGAAGTTTGCTGTTATGATTTAAATTAGACGTATGTGAAGTGATTTCTCATTAAAATTTGGCTTTGCTTAATATCCTAGAATATTCACTCTATTGTTAGCTCTCATTCACTTATTTATTTCAAATAGTGATGACCTTATGTACACTAATATAATTTTGTATTTTATTTTCATCTATACAATCACATTTGTGTTTAGTTCAAATCTATTTTGTTATGAGTTCCGTATTTAGGCTAGGTGCACACTTATGTGCCTTAATTTTCTTTGGCGAGTAATATTTGTTCAGGATTTAATAAAATTTTTAATTCAGAGCAATTTTTATATTATTTAAAAATTTGGGCTGTGAAGCGTCGGCTGTCACAATTGTACCGATGGCTATAATGCTTTTACCGTCGGGATGAGTAAACCGACGTCATTACACGATTTATGTTTGATGGCCCGACGTTTATAGTTTTCCCGACGCCCTATTGATCGATTCTTGTAGTGGTCTGGCACTGAGCTTGTGCGTTTCACCAAACAGCAGCCCGGGCCGCAAGAAGCAGATTGTAATCATCGCATGCACCCAGTGCATGTAGTACTGCATGGTTTCAAAGAATGTGCTTCCCACCTGCTTCTAATATAAGAAGCCAACCTTATCGGCATCCTTGATGCTGCCACTGCCATGGACAAGAAGCATAGCCAACGCAAATGAAGAGGAGATGAGCGCACTACCACACGTGCTCGGTCGATGCTCATACAGATGGCCACTCAATGAGAGAGTGACTGCTGGTTGATCTTCCACTGGTCAGAAGGTCTATTTTGTTTGGTAGTAAAGTCTAGGCTAAGTTTCCTTTATGCTGCACGGTTATTATGTTTTAGTTTGGGCATCGGGTGGTTTTTGTTATGGTAAATGTTTTAGTTGTCACTATGCTCTATTTCACTGAACAATGTAATCAAGCACGCATGTTGAACATCAATAAAAAGATGGCAGTGCTAGCAAACCAGCTTGTTTTACAAACAGGACGTGCAGATCATGGCCACACACTCAATTCATACGACGTTGCGTCTAACAACAAGCTCTGCTCTATCCGCAGCCTTAGGAACCGCCACCACGCGTGCTATACATACACACACATGCACCATGATCTGCAGTTTCTGCTCAGCAACAACCAGTGTTATCCTAAATTGTAAACAGTAGATAGTCGGTGAAGGTATGTCGATTTGCCTTTTTAAACAGTGTTTAAACAGATAAAATGGTTTGTACTGTTGATACACTGTTGCAGTAAGTAAATACATTTTTAGTAACCTTTTTTTGCACTACATTTGAATCATTAGATGTCCTCAGCTAGTTCTCACATTTTCAACTCTGCACCTGCATAGTAAATGAAAAATGTTTCAACAACAACATATGTTTCAACTCAAACTAGCTACTCAAGAAAACTACTCACTGCAGCTTGACAGATATAGGAGGGAAAACCAAGCATTCAGTTAAGGAGAAGACAATTCACTTTCAAGTTCATCGAATAAAGATGTCATCAAGAGGACAATTATTACTTTTGTCTTTGTTTCATGATCTGGTATAATACAATTTCTGCGAGGATGAAATTAAAGTATGAATAAAATAGTGACAGGTTTGGACCACGAAAGATAAAACTGAAAAAGGCAAAATAATGCCATGATTTTTGCTTCGTCTTCAAAACTATATAAGCCATGCCTGAAGTTATTTTATTCTTTGAATCATGGGTAATAAGTGCACAGAGCAGAATTCATATTGCTGAACAGTTACCTGTTTAAAGCTAACATCCTCTGCCTCTTCTAGACTAAGGTCTGCAACATCAAGAAATGGTTTCAGTTACCTGTTTAATTCTATATAGCAACATTTCAGATATGAAACATCTCAAGCCACATTTTGAAAATATAGGGTATTTAGCTCACTCCTAAGTTCGCAAAAGTGTTTTTCATCTAGTGGCTTGGTGAATATATTGGCTAGTTGTTTTTCGGTTCTAACATGAGAAATGACTATACCCCCTTCAAAGAATGATCTCTCAAGAAGTGGTGCTGGATATCTATGTGTTTAGTCCTAGAGTGCTCAACAAGGTTATGGACAATCCTAATGGCACTCCCATTGTCACATAGGAGTGGAATATGGTTCGATTTGAGACCATAGTTAGAGTTTGTTGCATCCATAGAAGTTGTGCAGAACAACTTCCCGCTGCAACATACTCCGCTTCGGCTGTGGATAAGGCAATTAAGTTTTATTTCTTGGGTGACCATGACACTAGGGACCTACCCAAGAATTGGCAAGTCTCGGAGGTGTTTTTTTTATCTACCTTACATCTAGCATAATCCGCATCGGAGTATCCAATGAGATTAAAGTTCATCCATTTTGGATACCAAAGCCCAAGGTTAGGTGTGTGTACTAAATAACACAATATTCTCTTAACAGTCGTCAAATGACATTCTTGGTATCCAAGAAAGAACTTCAGTTGTCCCATCATTGAAATCTCAAACCTATCGGTCATAATTTTGCTATGCTCATTGCAATAAGATTTGTTAGTCGATACAAATATTATGTCGTCAACATGAATTTTGCATACAAATTTATAATTGTCAACATGCTTAGTAAAGAGGGTATAATTAGGTTTTCCAATTTTAAAACCATTCTTAACGAGGAAGTCTCTAAGGCACTCATACCAAGCTCTAGGAGCTCGTTTAAGGTCATAGAGAGCTTTGTGTAACTTAAAGACATGGTTAGGATATTTATTGTCCTCGAAGCCGGGGGGTTGATCCACATACTCCTCTTCCTTGATTAGACCATTGAGGAAGGCGCTTTTCGCATCCATTTTATACAAGTCACTGTGAGTAGCATAGGCTGAAATAATGCGAATAGATTCAAGCCTAGCTACAGGAGCAAAAGTTTCACCAAAGTCCAAACCTTCGACATGTGCACAGCCTTTTGCAACAATCCGTGTCTCGTTCCATGTTACCACCACGTTTTCGACTTGCTTGTTTTGAAACACCCACTTGGTGCCTAACACATTGGCATTGGGTCTCTTCACAAGCTTCCATACTTGATTCTTCTTGAAGTTGTTCAACTCTCCTTGCATCGCCATCACCCTATACAGATCATGTAGTGCATCTTCCACCTTGTATGGCTCCGAAGAAGACACAAAAGAGTAATGTGCACAAAAATAGACCATATGAGATCTAGTTACTACCATCTTGGAGATATCTTCAAGTATGTTGTCAATGGGATGATCTCATTGAACACTTTGGTGGACTCGTGGGTGTGGCACTTGTGGTCTCGTCAAATTAATCATCATCTTGTTCTTTGTCCTCCCCTTGATCATTGCCACCGTCTTGATTTGCTTCTTGTTGCACTTGCTGGTCTTCTTCTTTTGGATGGTTGTGCTTGTTCTTGTGCTTGAGGTTCAGAATGTGAAGGTGATGGATCACTTAGACTTGGCATTTCTTGAAGTCAAATATTGCCAAGTGCCATCATGTTTAATGCAACTCTTGGTTCATCCTCCTAATCTATCATAAATTGATCAACTTGCTCAACTTGGGAGCCATTAGTTTCGTCAAACACCACATCACGTGCTATATCAACAAATCCAGAGGTTTTGTTGAAGACACGATAGCCGTAGGTGTTTGAGTCATAGCAAAGC
The DNA here is from genome assembly GCA_036927565.1 of Tuctoria greenei. Taxonomy (NCBI): domain Eukaryota; kingdom Viridiplantae; phylum Streptophyta; class Magnoliopsida; order Poales; family Poaceae; genus Tuctoria; species Tuctoria greenei. The sequence continues at coordinate 28,837,465 of JAYESD010000010.1, forward strand.
AAGAATCCTTCATCAGATTTCGAGGCAAACTTTGAAGCCCTAGGTTTCTCATTGAGAACGGTTAACATCACGAAGGTTAATGCCATCGTAGTGAGACTTCATGACCACAAGGAAAACACGTGACCCGAGGTTAATCCACAGTAGCCACAACACTGAGTTGGGAGGCCACTTTATTCGGAAGCTCCGCCATCTTAGCACCCAACTGTGACATAGAGGAACCCCCGAACACCGATCCACACGCAACAAGTCTGGTGGTACAAATCCCGTGAAGATCTGCCACCACTGCCCCATGTTGTTGGGAACCTCTCGAAGCCTAGCTGCTAGGAAGGAGTCACTCGACGTACCAAGCTCTAGCCGGCCGAGCACCAAGTCACATGCCGATGTCGCCACTACCCGCACCTCCGCAACCTCCCACCGAGTGACGAGAAAGCGGGTGGGGATCCCCTGAAGATGATAATCCAACCCGATGCCCACTTCAATCAGTCCAAGTAACAACTCGCACACTAGAGAAGTAGGGCACAGAGGGCACCGAGCTCCTCGACAACGACCGTGCCCTGCCGAACAGCCCGCTCTGCCTCTTCTCAGCCCACAACAATATCGTCTCGATGTCGCTTCGACTCCACACGTGCCTTCTCGGCGACCGCGCGAGCAGCCTTCGCACTTGCCCAGGCTCGCTCAAGTTCGTTGGGTAGTACCGCTTTCTCATCCTCCTAGAAACTTAGGCCACCCTCACGAGAGAGACGCACCCTCTCTGCAGCTTCCCGGGCCAACCTCTACAAGGAAGGTAAAAATCAGCCTGGAAGGTAACCCCAACAAGAAACCAAAAGAAATTACCTGGCTGTGGGAGGCTGCGGCCTTCAGCCTCTAGAGCACCTCGAGGACCCCGTCACATCCCGCCTCGAGGTTTGTTCTCACATTGGCAAGCTGGGAACATAAACAACGTCCTCCTGGACTGTCTCAGACTTGGCATGCGCCTTGACCCTGCCCTGCTTGGAAGTATCCCGACCTACAGGTAATGAGAACTAAGAATCGCCTCTCGCACCCGCGCCTTGGGCCTCATGCTCAGCAAGTGCCACGACCATGACCTCAGGTAGCACCAACGGAGAAATACCCTTGGTCCTCGGATTAGAAGGCTGCAGCAACCTCGTAGGGGTTACCGCTCGCATGGCCAACTCATCTATTGGAGGCAACTCAGATGGAACCGTCAGAGCAACATCGCTAGTCTCCGGAGTGTGCCTTGGTGCAAGGCCCACGAAACAGGTGGCAAATGGGGCAATCAGCTCACCACCATGGAAGCCACCCCCGAAGATGATGACACCTGTTCCTGTTTCAATGGGGACATCACCGTAATCGAAGGAGACAGCCCTCCCAATCCCCTCACTAGAACAACCACACTATGTTGATGGTCTCTGAAATAAGAGAGAAGGTCATGAAACAAAAAGGCACGACAAGAGTGAACGGTGCAGGAGCCTCATTCTGTAAGAACTGCGGGTACTGATGACTCCCTGACCCCCTCATCAACCAATGCGTTCACGCCCTCAGTCGCGGGCTGTGGGGTGGTGCATTGGTGACCGAAGCAACGATACCAGCATTGGGAGTCTTGGGCGATGAGGACCCTCTTCGGCACCCGTACTAACCTTATTTGCTGCATCATCGTCTTCATCCCCTTTCACTCTATTCAACCACGATGACATCATGACGAACGACGACAATGGTTATCCTAGGAGTTCCTGCCTCGCCTCTTGCAAATAGTTGACTCTTTTTGGTTTTGCGGGAAAAGAAGAGGAGGCGCAAGGAAACCTGAAGATGAATGGGTAAGGCAGAGGAGGTTAGCTTATACGCCAAGGCCTTTTATAGCGCTCGACACAGAGGTTACGAGAGCATGTGTTTCGGGAAACATGTGGGTGGCGGACACAGGTGTTAAGGCACTTTGTGATGTTAGAAACATACTATTGTAGGTGATGGAATGGAGCACCAGGGCATGTGCCATGTGCCCCTAACCCCTCGTAACGGGTGCCACATCTGATCGTTTTCGTGTGGTGCATCACCGAAATCTTCGGATACTCGCAGAGACTAGATTTTGTCTGGCGGCTACCTCTTCGTAACATGCACCAACTCCAAGTCGTGCGGCATCACCAAATCTCCCACTATGCCCAAAGACAATGGCGCTTGCAGACAAGTGGACCTAGGTAAGATGGATAAGTTTATGACTCACTTTTGGGTTAACGCATAGTTCCAGGTTCGAATCGCCTTTTTGTCTAATAGGTCGCAACAGCTGCTCTAAACAAACAAGAGCGAGGGATGAATGACTTGACATGGTCTGTAGTCGGGCGGACTCAGGGGAACATATCCCTTCAACACATCCAACTATCTTTATCCGAGTCTTCGCTTGGCTACTCCGTAGTGTCCCTATGAAGGGTTGGCTCCTGAGGCACTCGAGTCCCTCTAAGGACCCTGGAAATACATAGTGGTCTCTGGTGGGATTTATGGAATGCTAGCACCGTGCCACGATCAGGTCCATCTCTAACGAATAGCGACGGCCCATTCTGCTCAGTCCAAATGAATTTACTCGACCGGGTTTCACTCGGAGCTAACCGTTTGATAACTCATCGAGCACAGGATCCCATCCCTACCCTTGGGAACTTCTCGGCCTGCCCACCCCTGCGAGCTATGGATATCTTGTTCACGGGGTGCAAAATGAACTTGCGAACATATTTACCCAACCTTGCGAGACGCTCGGAGTCCACCATGTGATTCGAGCTAGTGACGACCGGACCCAATACCCTTCTGAATGTAACTTGGGTCGCTAGTGGTCAGGCGTGTATAATGAACCAATACTAACACATCTTATTAAACTCTTGATTTTCAGGGTCCTTGATGCAAAAGCAAGCACGGCCTCTAACGAACTCCGCGAACACTCGGCCGAAGTCTCGGGGGCTACTGATGGAGTCTTGTACACTGGGTACCAAAGACACGTGACCTGATGATGGTAAGTCACCACTATACGGCGATGAACCGCATCTACCCTACAGCGCGAAAAGGAGCCCACCACCAGCACCTCGGCGTACCACAAATCATCTAGTTGTTGGTATTTCTTAACACCACCAATCATCTCCAGTGAGAGCTGAGATTCCGTAATCGCACGGGAGATATTTTTGCAGCATTTCACCCAAGACTATTCCCAAGGGTATCGTATCTATCCCAAAGGAAGGCGGTGAAGTAAAGTAAACACTATACTTATGATCAAGACATAGGGTACTAAATAGCTATCAGAACAGGGGCAAGATGATAATAGGGGTAGTGTGACACACCTAAGCAATCTACTCTAAGGGTAAGGTTTTCCAAGTGAGGGTTAGTCTATGAGAAGGGGCTGCTCCTACTGTGCTCTAATTACTCAAATACATAGCCTACTAGTGTACACATAAGTATGCCAACGATGAATAATAGGGCTTAGTGGTCCAACATATTGGGCACGGTTTTACCCCTGACAACATCAGGATGATTCCCGCCTCAAGCCCGTGGCGTAGCCGAACATGGAGGATTATGAAGGACTGACAGTACTGTCACCTCCTGTTGCCTAACTTTACAACCCGTGGGTCTACGAGACATCCAACGCTACTTAACTATCTAAGCACCACGATTACATGTTAAGTAAATACATTAAAAACCTTGGTACAATAACCATCCTAAGCAATGGCTAACTTGAACATCGTTGAACCAATGTTGGATCCAAGCAACAACATATTCATAATAACATAATCATATTATTACCTAATTAGACTATAGTGGTGGTGTACAATGTTTACGATAACATGATATGAGCATTATGACTAAACCATAATAACATCTACATCTAGCATATACATGGACTACATAATCAAACAAGAAACGCTTTGCCCAAGTATATGAATAAAGAGAGACTAATAATAATATTATTATAATGTATAAAGTCAAATAGGAAAAGAAGGATACATGAGCGATACCTTTCCCTATTTGGACTTGGGACTAGAGGCTCCTCCCTACAGCCTAACCTCCTTTAAGGACCTAGGAGAATTAGTGTATACAAGAGAGAATGTTTGAGTGATGTGTGTAATGAAGTGAGGCACCCCCCCCTATTTATACATGGAGGTGAGGTGGTTCCCGCCAGAATATGCATATATATCAGTCGGTATCGCTATCAAGGAGTCATGAGGAGTCTCCACGTGGAAGCTGATCAAGTTTGTTGCGAATACCAAGTCGAGTGACCCCTGGGTTCGACAGACTTTCTCGTGGGCGTAAACACAATATTTTTCCTCCAGGAGACTATTTGTCGGGCCCTCATCGTGGGTATGGGTAATTCTCGTGATTCTTAGTCAGTTTTCTCCCCTGTGTGGGCCCATTAATCCTCGCACTTGCGCCTGATTGGTAAGAAGGTATGTTTTCTGGACTCCTCCATTATATTCACCTCAATTCTTTATAGAATACCCGCATGCACCATTTTCTCCAAGCACAAGTGCAACTAGGTTATTTCTAAAGGACATGTGTGTAAGAAATGTCTAGTACTCCGTGATTATGAGTTATATTAGCAGTCTAAAGTGGTACCTAATAACCGTCAACACTAGTCCACCCGAGTCCCGACCTTTGAGGTCGGACGGATTATTCCTTCCGGACTCGAGTGTAGGAGAGGTGGGTAGTTGGTGGCATTTAAGACGGATGGTGGGCGCCATAACATCCGCTGAAGGAATAACACATGATGTGACCACTAGGATAAACCTAACATCAATCCTATCTATTGCAGAAGAATGAGAACATTATGCGGCCTAACCCTAGCGATAACGAAGAAGTTAAGATGATGAAGCTTTCGCACCCCAGGCAGCCCCAGCAGCCTGACATACGATCGCTGTACAATTCGGCCCAACTATGAGGAAGTCGATTAGATAGGACCACCTCGAACCTCTATAAAAGGGCGCAAGGCCACCTTCAAAAGGGGCGAATTCACGATGTACTAGATTTACATACGCATCTGGATGTTTACTTACACACTTGCATACGCGTTTGACTTATGCATGACATTTCCGATCAAGGCTTGCTTGTAATCTGTTCCCTATGCGTTTTGAGCTAACAAAGATCACGGTTGACTCACACTGGACGTAGGGCATTCCTGCCCAAATCAGGATAAATCACTTGTCTTTTGCAGCTAGCCATACGTAGACGAATGTGTATCAATACGATTTACTAGTCGTTACTCGAGATGCCGACACATAGCAAATTTTGTTTTTCATGTTTGCTACTTAACAATAATTCACCATGAAAACATAGAGCATAACAATATTTTGATGTTCACGTTGGCTACATAGATAAAATTACCATGCAATTTAATAATCCTAGAACATAGTAAAAATGTTTTTCACGTTGGCTACTTGACAAAATTAGCATGAAAAGCTTAAGAGCGAAAGCATAACTATGGGCATTTTTAATCATAATTTAAAAGATTCTACAACAAAATTAAAGTAAATGTACTGAGAAAAATAACTAATTATAGCAATAATATACAATAAAATATTAAATCATTACACCAAAACATTTCAATACTACACAAAAAATTCTAATAATTTTTCCTCAGCCAATTAAATTCATTGAGTGGGTCCCACATAACTTATTTGCCCATATTTATTTTCTGAAAACATAAAAAAAAGACTAAAAGGATACCACCGCTAATTTCGGCCCTAGAGGCCCTAATGTGGCCCAGCCCACTAATAAAAATAATTCAGAAAAGGAAACTAATTCTATTTTGGGCTCAGTCCAACAAACTGGCCCACTAAGCTTTTCAGCCTGAAAACCATTCTGAAAATCAACGAAAATCCCGAAAAATTAAAAGAAAAAAAACCAGCCTGATGGCTTGGCAATTTCTCTGATTATGCCCATTGGGCTACTAAGAAAACCGGGAAAATCATCGAGAAATTAAAAGGGAAGCTCAGCTCAGCTCAGCCCAAGTTCATGCCCGCATGGGCTCGCAGCCTGCTGGTGCTTAGCATCGCGTGCGAGTCGTCCAAATGAAGATTCACGACTCGGGTTAATCCGCACACGTTAGCTAAATAATTTGGGACATTGATCGCATGATGATGGTCGATGATGATTCGACTGAGGTACTTAAGCTAATCGGGCCGAAACCCTAGCTCATTTGCACATGACCTAGATCCCCTTCGGTCAGAGAGAGAGAGGAGAGAAGAGAGAGAGAGAGAGAGAGAGAGAGAGAGAGAGACAGACGAGAGGTGACACCCGCTGTCATCTAGGTACTCTGCGGTGCTCCCGCGATCGCCGTGCCATCACGCGAGCTCATCGTGCTCATCGTCGGAGGTAGGCTCGCTAGCCAGAAGCCACGAAGACGATATCCCAACGCACATTAGGGTCGGGTTTCTGCCCGGAACCCTAGGTTCCGGCGAGCCTACCCGCAGCGAGGCTATGTCCAACGAGCACCTCTACAGCCCTCTCACCGGAGTGCGAAGCTCACAGTTGAGTGGCGCGCTGCTGTCGAGCGCCCCATAGGGTGCCCAATGCTGACTAAGTTTGTGGCACCACCACCCTTCCTGATGACCTCCACATGGAGAACTCCATTGCGGTGGCACCATAGCTTCTCCGAAGAGCACAGAGGCTACGGCAGAGAGAACCAGCGGCACCAACTTTGGTAAGTCCGAATCCCCTTTCTCATTCGAGTACAAGTCCGAATCGAGTGTTTAATTCAAAATTGATTATGAGTTTTCATCTGGTTTTGTCAAATTTGAAATCAATTCAAGTTTGGATTCTAATTGCTTTTCTGATTTGAACCATTTCGTAATTCAATTCGAAATTGGTACTAATTTGGGATTAGAAACCCTAATACCCTAATTTGGTTTTGATTTCATGTTTGAAACCGGAATCCTAAGTACTTAGTTCGAGTCACCTTCTTCTAAATGTTGTTGGATCTTATCTTAGTGGTCAAAAGAGATCAAGCATAGGGATAAGGCATATATAGGACTAAGGTAGAAGTGCTTAGTGCCTAATTGAGGTTAGGCTTGGAATACTAGTATAATCAACAGAGGCAAAGCAAGAGCAAAACACCAAGCAATCAAGCAAGTAGTCTTGCTTAGGGTTGGAGAATAGATGATTATACCTCCTGGTGTAGCAGTGTTGGCGGCCATCGAGTCGAGTCTCGGTGAGGCGCAGATGGTCGATGGTTGACGTTGTGCCGAGCCAGGACAACTCCCCCAATTGCGATGCAATCACCGTTGGTGATCAAGGTGACTATGAAGATGGCGGGGTGAAGACGACGAGTGGGAGTCCTCCCCTGGGTTCCTCTCCGATCAATCAGTGCTATTCTTATTTCATAGGTGGCGATGTAACATAGAATGAATGGCCTATTGTGAGAGCAAAGCTCTCCTTATATAGATGAGAGGATGACCTAGTGGGCCTCTCAAACCGAATTCGGTTGGGACTATCTCCGATCAAGATAGAGGAGGAGATGAGAGGAGTTTGAGTCTGTTACCCAGTTACGAGGATAACCGACTACTAATCATCCTATGCTCACATAACTAAAAAAACTATAAAGCACACTACCACTCCTGCTCAGAGAATGCTCACATACGGATGGTCACTCAATGGGAGAGTGACCGCTGTTGGATATTCCACTGGGCAGAAGGTCTATTTGGTTTGGTAGTAAAGTCCAAGCTAAGTTTCCTTTATGCCGCATGGATGTTATGTTTTAGTTTGGGCATCGGTTGGTTTTCTTTTATGGTAATGGTTTTTTTTTTGTCATTGTGATCTATTTCAGAACGTGCAAACATGCAAATCAACTAATTAAGCAACAAGAGCTGGCTGATAAAAGATTAAAATCAAACAACTAGTGCTCTGATCCAGTGAAAATAAAGTAAGCATGCCTGTTCTGTTCCAGCACTGAGCGCGCGCGGGGCAGGGAGCACGGGGCTCGGGCAGGAGGGGGTGTGCTGTTGTGTGCAGCTGTGCGGGGGGTACACATGGGGTTCAAGAGCACACGGCGACAACAGGAGGTGCTCGAGCATGTGCAAGCGAGGGTACTATGGCGAGGCAGGAGCATGCGGACCGCGTGTAGCCTCCTTTCCCGCGGGGGGGGGGGGGGGGGGGGGGTGGACTCGTGCGGCCTCTGCTTGGGGGAGGGCGGAGGGGGATTCCCTGTGGAGTGGCGAGCTGGAGAAGATCGAGGATTAGGGGTACCTGGCCTAGCGGCATAGCAGATCGAAGCTGCCTCGAGCTCTCAGAGACAGTAAACGGAAGTGAACAGGAGAGGAAGGTTAATGGGCCGATGAAACCAGTACGTTGATCCTTCACCTAAATGCTGTAAACGCTTTTAAACGCGAGTAAAGTTCATTTCATTTAGTCTCTTTCGCACATTTAAATGGCTTTTGATCTGTTGAAACAGGTCAACCGTTTACATGCTCATTTAGGTTCTAAACTACACATTGAGGCCCTATTTAGCATTTAAACACGTTTAAAATGCCCTAAATGACCTTTTAGGATAATCCTGGTGACAGCGTGAGAGCCATTAGCTCATCCCAGACGTGTGGCACCTTACGTGAAAACCGGCGCCACGCACACATGCTGCACGGATGATGTTGCACCTGCAGCACTAATGGTCATTGCACAATGTGCCCGTGACACATACACGATGTAGAGCCCGAGACAGACCTTTTGGCATGGTTTATTCCAACAGGTGGTGACGACACCAACTCATCATCCACTACAGGAAAGATATAGAAGGGTGTCGGCCGTAGAAATGTCAGTTGCATGAAGCAGCCGACATATATAACGTAAAAATATCGGTTAACAGATGTTCTTACCCGACGCAATTCTGGCGATGTTTTTAACAGATATGTGCGTCGGGGCCAAATGATGCGGCACCGCAAGACCAATTCTACTCTGCAACACCACAAGACCAATTCGCTCACCCCGAATGATGCGGTGCCTTCTGACAAAACCAGCACGACGCACACACTCTGAACCAGAAGACGCCGCACCACAGCACCAACGGTCATTGCACGGTGTGCCTTCAACACACACATGCACAGCACGCACGCCTGAGCAGACCTTGTTGCGTGGTTTATTCCAACAGGTGTTAATGGCAGCGACAAAATCGTCGTCGCCAAGCTTGTGCATGTCGTTAGACTGGAGCACCGGTAGCAAGAAGCAGGTGGTAATCAGCGCGTGCTCCCAGTGCATGTTGTACTGCAAGGTTTCCAAGAAGGTGTTCCCCACCCATTTAGAATGCATGCAGCCCAACCTCATCAGCGTCCTCGATCCTGCTGCTGCCATGGACAGGTTGAGTGGCCAACACAAGTGAAAGGGACATGAACGCACTGCCACTCCTGCTTTGGTGCAAGCTCGTATGGATGGGCGCTCAACGGGAGGATGACCGCCGTTGGATTTCAACTGGCAGGGGGTCTATTTTGTTTGGTAGTGAAGGCTAAGGTACATTTCCTTTATGCTGCATGGTTGTTATGTTTTAGTTTGGGCATCGTGTAGTTCTTGCTATGGTAATGGTTTTAGTTGTCATTGTGCTCTATTTCATTTAACAATGTTTTAGTTTGGGCCACCATGGTGCCACCTCAGTGCTACTCTGTGTGCCTCGCCACATGAACTCGGTCCATGGGGACCGATAGCCCAATGGGTCTACGAGACATCCAACGCTACTTAAGTATCTAAGCACTACGATTACATGTTAAGTAAATACCTTAAAAACCTTGGTACAATAACCATCCTAAGGACATGACTAACCTGAACACCGTTGAACCAATGTTGGATCCAAGCAACAACATATTCATAATAACATAATCATATTATTACCTAATTAGACTATAGTGGTGGTGTAAATGTTTACGATAACATGATATGAGCATTATGACTAAACCATAATAACATCTACATCTAGCATATACATGGACTCCATAATCAAACAAGAAACGCTTTGCCCAAGTATATGAATAAATAGAGACTAATAATAATATTATTATAATGTATAAAGTCAAATAGGAAAAGAAGGATACATGAGCGATACCTTTCCCTATTTGGACTTGGGACTAGAGGCTCCTCTCTACAGCCTAACCTCCTTTAAGGACCTAGGAGAATGAGTGTATACAAGAGAGAATGTTTGAGTGATGTGTGTAATGAAGTGAGGCACTTCCCCCCCCCCCCCCCCCCCCCCCCCTATTTATACATGGAGGTGAGGTGGTTCCCGCCAGAATATGCATGGAAATCCGTCGGTATCGCTATCAAGGAGCCATGAGGAGTATCCACGTGGAAGCTGATCGAGTGTGTTGCAAATACCAAGTCGAGTGACCCCTGGGTTCGACAGACTTTCTCGTGGGCCTAAACACAGTATTTTTCCTCCAGGAGACTATTTGTCGGGCCCTCATCATGGGTATGGGTAATTCTCGTGATTCTTAGTCAGTTTTCTCCCGGCGTGGGCCCATTAATCCTCGCACTCGCGCCTACTTGGTAAGAAGGTCTGTTTTATGGACTCCTCCATTATATTCACCTCAATTCTTTATAGAATACCCGCATGCACCATTTTCTCGAAGCACAAGTGGAACTAGGTTATTTCTACAGGACATGCGTGTAAGAAATGTCTAGTACCCCGTGATTATGAGTTATATTAGCAGTCTAAAGTGGTACTTAATGACCGTCAACACTAGTCCACCCGAGTCCCGACCTTTGAGGTCGGACGGATTATTCCTTCCGGACTCGAGTGCAGGAGAGGTGGATAGTTGGTGGCATTTAAGATGGATGGTGGGCGCCATAACATCCGCTGAAGGAATAACACATGATGTGACCACTAGGATAAACCTGACATCAATCCTATCTATCACAGAAGAATGAGTACATTATGCAGCCTAACCCTAGTGATAACGATGAAGTTAAGATGATGAAGCTTTCGCACCCCAGGCAGCCCCAGCAGCTTGACATACGATCGCTGTACAATCCGGCCCAACTATGAGGAAGTCGATTAGATAGGATCACCTCGAACCTCTATAAAAGGTCCCAAGGCCACCTTCAAAAGGGGCGAATTCACGATGTACTAGATTTACATACGCATCTAGATACATGTTTACATACACACTTGCATACGATTTTTACTTATGCATGACATTTCCGAGCAAGGCTCTCTTGTAATATGTTCCCTACGCTTTTTGAGCTAACAAAGATCACGCTTGACTCACACTGGACGTAGGGCATTCCTGCCCAAATCAGGATAAATCACTTGTCTTTTGCGGCTAGCCATACGTAGACGAATGTGTATCAATACGATTTACTAGTCATTACTCAAGATGCCGACACATAGAAAATTTTGTTTTTCATGTTTGCTACTTAACAATAATTCACCATGAAAACATAGAGCATAGCAATATTTTGATGTTCACGTTGGCTACTTAGATAAAATTACCATGCAATTTAATAATCCTAGAACATAGTAAAAATGTTTTTCACGTTGGCTACTTGACAAAATTAGCATGAAAAACTTAAGAGCGAAAGCATAACTATGGGCATTTTTAATCATAATTTAAAAGATTCTACAACAAAATTAAAGTAAATGGACTGAGAAAAATAACTAATTATAGCAATAATAAACAATAAAATATTAAATCATTATACCAAAACGTTTCAATACTACACAAAAAATTCTAATATTTTTTTCCTCAACCAATTAAATTCATTGAGTGGGTCCCACATAACTCATTTGCCCATATTTATTTTCTAAAAACATAAAAAAGACTAAAAGGATACCACTGCTAATTTCGGCCCAAGAGGCCCTAATGTGGCCCAGCCCACTAATAAAAATAATTCTGAAAAGGAAACTAACTCTATTTTGGGCTCAGTCCAACAAACTGGCCCACTAAGGTTTTCAGCCTGAAAACCATTCTGAAAATCAACGAAAATCCCGAAAAATTAAAAGAAAAAAACCAACCTGATAACTTGGCAATTTCTCTGATTATGCCCATTGGGCTACTAAGAAAACCGGGAAAATCATCGAGAAATTAAAAGGGAAGCTCAGCTCAGCCCAAGTGCATGCCCGCATGGGCTCGCAGCCTGCTGGTGCTGAGCATCGCGTGCGAGTCGTCCAAATGAGGATTCACGGCTCGGGTTAATTCGCACACGTCAGCTAAATAATTTGGGACATTGATCGCATGACGATGGTTGATGATGATTCGACTGAGGTACTTAAGCTAATTTGGCCGAAACCCTAGCTCATTTGCACGCCACCCAGATCCCCTTCGATCAGAGAGAGAGAGAGGAAAGAAGAGAGAGAGAGACGAGAGGTGACACTCGCTATCAGCTAGGTACTCTACGGTGCTGCCGCGGTCGCCGTGCCATGACACGAGCTCATCGTGCTCATCGTCGGAGGTAGGCTCGCTAGCCAGAAGCTACGAAGACGGGATCCCAACGCACATTAGGGTTGGGTTTCTGCCCGGAACCCTAGGTTCCGGCGAGCCTACCCGCAGTGAGGCTATGTCCAACGAGCACCTCTACAGCCCTCTCGCCGGATTGCACTCACAGTTGGGTGGCGCGTTGCTGTCGAGTGCCCCATAGGGTGCCTGATGCTGACTAAGTTTGTGGCACCACCACCCTTCCTGATGACCTCCACATGGAGAACTCCATTGCGGTGGCACCATAGCTTCTCCGAAGAGCACAGAGGCTACGACAGAGAGAACCAGCGGCACCAACTATGGTAAGTCCGAATCCCCTTTCTCATTCGAGTACAAGTCCGAATCGAGTGTTTAATTCAAAATTGATTATGAGTTTTCATCTGGTTTTGTCCAATTTGAAATCAATTCAAGTTTGGATTCTAATTGCTTTTCTGATTTGAACCATTTCGTAATTCAATTCGAAATTGGTACTAATTTGGGATTAGAAACCCTAATACCCTAATTTAATTTTGATTTCATGTATGAAACTGAAATCCTAAGTACTTAGTTCAAGTCACCTTCTTCTAAATGTTGTTGGATCATATCTTAGTGGTCAAAAGAGATCAAGCATAGGGATAAGGCATCAATAGGACTAAGGGAGAAGTGCTTAGTGCCTAATTGAGGTTAGGCTTGGCATACTAGTATAATCAACAGAGTTAAAGCAAGAGCAAAACACCAAGCAATCAAGCAAGTAGTCTTGCTTAGGGTTAGAGAATAGATGATTATACCTCCGGGTGTAGCAGTGTTGGCGGCCATCGAGTCGAGTCTCGGTGAGGCGCAGATGGTCGATGGTTGACGTTGTGCCGAGCCGGGACAACTCACCCAATTGCGATGCAATCACCGTTGGTGATCAAGGTGACTATGAAGATGGTGGGGTGAAGACGACGAGTGGGAGTCCTCCCCTGGGTTCCCTCTCCGATCAATCGGTGCTATTCTTATTTCATAGGTGGCGATGTAACATAGAATGAATGGCCTATTGTGAGAGTAAAGCTCTCCTTATATAGATGAGAGGATGACTTAGTGGGCCTCTCAAACCGAATTCGGTTGGGACTATCTCCGATCAAGATAGAGGAGGAGATGAGAGGAGTTTGAGTCTGTTACCCACAGTTACGAGGATAACCGACTACTAATCATCCTATGGTCATGTAACTAAAAAACTAACAAAGCGCACTACCACTCCTGCTCAGAGGATGCTGACATACGGATGGTCACTCAATGGGAGACTGACCGCAGTTGGATATTCCACTGGGCAGAAGGTCTATTTGGTTTGGTAGTAAAGTCCAAGCTAAGTTTCCTTTATGCCGCATGGATGTTATGTTTTAGTTTGGGCATTGGTTGGTTTTTTTATGGTAATGGTTTTTGTTGTCATTGTGATCTATTTCAGAACGTGCAAACATGCAAATCAACTAATTAAGCAACAAGAGCTGGCTGATAAAAGATTAAAATCAAACAACTAGTGCTCTGATCCAGTGAAAATCAAGTAAGCATGCCTGCTCTGTTCCAGCACTGAGCGCGCGCGGGGCAGAGAGCACGGGGCTCGGGCAAGAGGGGGTGTGCTGTCGTGTGCAGCTGTGCGGGGGGTACACATGGGGTTCAAGAGCGCACGGCGACAACAGGAGGTGCCCGAGCATGTGCAAGCGAGGGTACTAGGGCGAGGCAGGACCCTGCGGACCGCGTGTAGCCTCCTTTCATGGGGGGGGGGGGGGGAGGGGGGGGGGAGGGGGGGGGGGGGAACTCGTGCAGCCTCTGCTGGGGGGGGGGGGGGAGGGGGGTTCCCTGTGGAGTGGTGAGCTGGAGAAGATCGAGGATTAGGGGTACCTGGCCTAGCGGCAGAGAAGATCGAATCCGCCCCGAGCTCTCAGAGACAGTAAACGGAAGTGAACAGGAGAGGAAGGTTAATGGGCCGATGAAACCAGTACGTTGCTCCTTCACCTAAATGCTCTAAACGCTTTTAAACACGAGTAAAGTTCATTTCATTTAGTCTGTTTCGCACATTTAAATGGCTTTTGATCTGTTTAAACAGGTCAACCGTTTACATGCTCATTTAGGTTCTAAACTACACATTGAGGCCCTATTTAGCATTTAAACACGTTTAAAATGCCCTAAATGACCTTTTAGGATAATAATGGTGACAGCGTGAGAGCCATTAGCTCATCCCAGACGTGCGGCACCTTACGTGAAAACCGGCGCCACGCACACATGCTGCACGGATGATGTTGCACCTGCAGCACCAATGGTCATTGCACAATGTGCCCGTGACACATACACGATGTGGAGCCCGAGACAGACCTTTTGGCATGGTTTATTCCAACAGGTGGTAACGGCACCAACTCATCATCCACTACAGGAAAGATATAGAAGGGTGTCGGCCGTAGAAATGTCAGTTGCATGTAGCAGCCGACATATATAATGTAAAAATATCGGTTAACAGATGTTCTTACCCGACGCAATTCTGGCGACGTTTTTAACAGATATGTGCGTCGAGGCCAAATGATCCGGCACCGCAAGACCAATTCTACTCTGCAATACCACAAGACCAATTCGCTCACCCCGAATGATGTGGCGCCTTCTGACAAAACCAGCACGACGCACACACTCTGAACCAGAAGACGCCGCACCACAGCACCAACGGTCATTGCACGGTGTGCCTGCAACACACACACGCACAGCACGCACGCCTGAGCAGACCTTGTTGCGTGGTTTATTCCAACAGGTGATAATGGCAGCGACAAGATCGTCGTCGCCAAGCTTGTGCATGTCGTTAGACTGGAGCACCGGTAGCAAGAAGCAGGTGGTAATCGGCGCGTGCTCCCAGTGCATGTTGTACTGCAAGGTTTCCAAGAAGGTGTTCCCCACCCATTTAGAATGCATGCAGCCCAACCTCACCAGCGTCCTCGATCCTGCCGCTGCCATGGACAGGTTGAGTGGCCAACAAAAGTGAAACGGAGATGAACGCACTGCCACTCCTGCTTTGGTGCAAGCTCGTATGGATGGGCGCTCAACGGGACGGTGACCGCCGTTGGATTTCCACTGGCAGAGGGTCTATTTTGTTTGGTAGTGAAGGCTAAGGTAAGTTTCCTTTATGCTGCATGGTTGTTATGTTTTAGTTTGGGCATCGTGTAGTTCTTGCTATGGTAATGGTTTTAGTTGTCATTGTGCTCTATTTCATTTAACAATGTTTTAGTTTGGGCCACCCTGGTGCCACCTCAGTGCTACTCTGTGCGCCTCGCCACATGAACTCGGTCCATGTGGACCCATAGCCCAATGGCCATGGGCCAGACAGCCAGCCCATTTTGGGCCATGCGCAAGAGCCACTAACCCACCGGACCTGCCTGTCAGCCACTACAACCGAAGGATATTGCTAGATTTAACCGATCAGTGTATAAATACATCTGCATTCACAGAAAATTTCTAAAAACCTTAAGAGACTGTTAGAGCATAAAAATACTGTCTATTAGCATAAATAAATTGAAGGAACTATGTTAACTATTATTGTCTCACAAAAATCAATTAATTAATTAGGAAAACTACAGAAGCACATGTCTTTGCTTAAAGTTGATAATCACATTGCAAATAATTTTCTAAGACTTCCTAAAGACATTACTGACTTATAAAATGTGTTGCATGTGTATTTGGCTAAGATAAACTATGGATAGTAGAATAATTATCACCCTAATAAAAAGGTATTAAATAGCCATTAGTTAATAGAAATTTAAATATGAAATATTAATAGAGTAATGTCTTCACTACACTAAAACAAAAATAGCTATCTGAGTCGGCACATGTGAACCGGTCGGTACAGAACCGATTCAGGAAAGTTATCCGTGTCGGTTCTTTACCACTGCAGCCCTATTTCAAGTTGAGACAATAATAAAAAATGCATACAGATCATATTAGAATGGGCTCTTATGTGAAACCGGTACTGAAACGTATTTGAATGATGTGTACCTATCGAAGTGTGCGATCGACACTCCCCCCCAGTACTACTAAAGCGTAGTCCGTGGAGGTTCGTATTCGGTTGGGGCTTGCGTAAGATTAGAACGAGACGAAGACACGAGGATATTTATGTGGTTCGGGCCGCCTGAGCGTAATACCCTACTCCACGGGGTGGCTGTTGATTGTATGAGTGTGTGTATGCTTGTGCGCATATGAGCTTGGTTGGACTTTTCTTCTACCGTGCGGCGCAACTCTTTTATAGTCCAAGGACTGGCCGTTACATTGTCAACCTCGCCCTACATGTGGCCCGGCGGTATTCAATCACCTATACATGATATGCATGTATTAAGTGTAATTAACAGGGTGATAACATCCCTTAATAGTGGTGTTACCGGTATTAATAGTGCTCTGATCGTGTGTCATTAATATGGCATTAATGACACATAATCAGGTCTTGTAATGGTTGCTTTAACTGCCCCTTGAATGTACGTGCCGTTGGAGATCTGTCAGTCTTCCCATTGCATGCTTAGGTTCGGAGGCTCGACATGTGGTAGCTTTGGAGCTTCCCTCTGTGGGGAGGCAGGTCCAGAGCTGCTATACACGTGGCAGCAGCGGAGCTTCCCTCTACTGAGGGTTAGGTATGGGGCCACTGGACATGTTGTATGACCGGAGCTTACCTATACAAGGAGTTAGCTCCGGCCTTGCATTACGTGTGGCGGCGCTAGAGCTACCCAAACAAGGGAGGCGGGCCTAGTGCTGCGGGACATGTGGAGCCTTAGGAGGTCTTCAACTCGGAAAGGTGGAACTCCATAGTTTTACTTGCGGTATCGTGGCGGTACCCGGTACGCAGGGTACCGATAGTGGTCCCTGGGCCCACCTCTGGGAGAAACCATTTGGGTGAATTTATTTTTACTAGAGGTGGGGCCATCTTCGATTCCCACACTGCAACTTCAAAGGTTTTTTCATTGCCCATTGGGGCGACGGTCTGCAGTTAAACCATCGCCACGTGGCTCTTCTTGATGCGGCAGGAGAGATCCTAGCGTGCATATCTCATGCAGTTGAAGATCGCTAGTTCCCAATACAAAACAGTATCGGATTCGAGCGCCCTGTCAGGCTGCAACCCTCGGGCTTCCAACTTCCCATCATGAAAACAGTTCACCTGGTGTGATAACTTTGACTTTTCCACCGAAGTGAACCCGAGCCCATTTGACATCGACAGGGTATATTTTTGAAATGGGATTTTGATCCCGACGTCGTTTTCATCCAAGCGTTGTGGAGGCTTACTTAAGAAGGAAAGCGTGCACGGTTTGAGGACTCTTTACGCTTTCATTCGAACTTGTGCCCGGAGCCTCTCAACCTTTGCATAGCCTTCCAAACTTTTGCTCCACTTTGCAGCGATGGAGTTGGGTCTTTCCCACAGCAAGATAAATAGTGATGAAGATATGTCGAGGGTCCGTACCTACATGGGGTGGTCCGGCGACTCTCTCAACAACGCAATCCGTTTCGGCAAGCTTCCCTTCAAGAAGGAGCGCACTGACAAGATCGTCTATTTCTCGACGTATGCCTGGGTGGGTCCGATCCTGCCCTTCTCAAGCCTTTTGCTGATGCTGCTGGATTTCTACGGACTCCGGCTTTATCACCTTGGCCTTCACTCCTTCTTGCTAGTGGCGACCTTCATCTACTTCTACAAGATGTGGTTCGGTGTGCCACCGTGCAACGAGCTCTTCCAGACCTTCTTCACAGTCCACACCACGAGGAAGGGGAGTGAGCTTATTGGCTTCTATTAATTCGTGAAGCGCAAGAATTGCCCCTTCAAGTATTTGAGGACTTTCCCCTCTGAAAAGTGGGACAACTGGAAGACGGATTGGGTGATCACTGTGGTGGATCATCACGACAGGCTGTAGTTGCCCACAAGCCTCCCCAACATTAACACCAACGCTTGGAATGCAGCTTCGGAGCTGTCTGAATCATACAAGCCCATCCTGACTAAGATCATGCAATGCGTGGAGGGTGGAGTGATCCCTTAGATGGTCTTCGACAACTTCCTGGAAATCCAGTGGGCTCCGCTTTAAGGAGAGAGAGTGGCCCTACTAGGATTTCAACAGCGAGATGGACCACAACCAGATCGAGGTTTGCCTCCGGACCAATCTGAATGAAGGAGCGCTGAAGCATCACCTCCAGAAACTTCAACACGGGGCTATCTCCTAAGACTCCTTGAAACCTCCTGCGGAGTTCCTCCCTCTGAACATGGTTCCTGAGATCATAAGGGAGCTTCGAAGGGGGATGCCGGAGCTTCATGACCTTGGCCTGGTAGAGAGGCGTGGGACCACTGGGATTGCCATTCCCGAATCTTCGGAGAGGATCGCTCCCACCGCTCCAAGATAGAGGGTTTACGAATGCGGCAAGGCCAAATGCAAGGGCAAGGAGACAGCCGAATCTTGTGGCCGAAAGAAGCTAAGGCATGCTGACGAGAGCTCCCTTAGGTCTGCTCCTCCTATAGTAGCTTCCTCCCCCCGACCAAGCAGAGTTTCAATGATGACACCTTCTTTGGGGCCGGTGTTCTTGAAGAGCGCTAGCTCCGGCAAGTCGACCCCGACCCAAGTGCCAGCTGTGGGCTCTATGTCTGGGGTCCTTCCCAGCCGAGGGAAGTCTCGGTTGAGGCGACTCCTGCCGCTGCGGCAAGCTCCCATCCGAGGTCCTGGTTTTCTACCTCACAAGGTCCTGTGGGCTCCGACCTCGGACCTTAAAAGAAGAAGTTTTGTGGAGACTGGGGCAGAAGACTCACAAGGTAAGCATTGTCTTATCACCTTGAGTTGTTTTTTTTATCATTTTCTTGTATTGAATTTTTTGGTCTTTCCTTCCAGGATGTCGAAGTGGAAAGCCGATGCTTTGGCACCTGTTGCAGCAACTATGGCTGTGCAGGCAGAGGCTCCTGCTTCAATCTCGGTTCCTCCCCAAGTGGTGGCTAATGACACGACAACTCTAGCGCCAGCTGTCGTGGATCTGGATCCAGATATGACGCTCGAAGCTCTCGTGGTAGCGCTAAACCACATGGGAGATGTTTGTGAAGATGTGCTGATGGTTTCAGAACCAGCGACTGAGGCTTCGGCACCAGAGCGGGGCATGGCGAAAGTTCTGGCATCCGAGTCAGATGTGATTGAAGCTCCGACATCTGAGCCGGAGGTTGTTGAAGCTCCGATGCTTGAGCCAGTTGTGGTGGGGCTCCGGGTGAAGCTCCAATGTCAGCCCCAGAGGTTATTACTCCGGAGGTGCTTTTGTCAGAGCCGGTGCACCCATAAAAGTCAC
Source organism: Tuctoria greenei (assembly GCA_036927565.1). Lineage (NCBI taxonomy): Eukaryota > Viridiplantae > Streptophyta > Magnoliopsida > Poales > Poaceae > Tuctoria > Tuctoria greenei. The sequence continues at coordinate 28,857,156 of JAYESD010000010.1, forward strand.
TGGCAGGTCCTCCACATACCGAGCCAATGATTGAAGATCCGGCGGAGGGACCTTCATCGTCAGGCCCAGAGGTTGAAGTTCCACTGCAGGACCCTCCTCAACCCCGACGGATGTAGAAGTGATCCCGGAGGGTGGCCCTATCACTGTAGAGCCGCAAGGGACCACACTTGTGTCATGGGACCTAATTTTTGTTATGGAAGATCCCCTCGAACCAGCAGAGCCGCTTTAGGCAGGCTCGGAGCCAATTCCTTTGGCATTGTCTATAGACAGTGCCTACTCTAGTCTTTGGCAAATCCAGCTCGCCTTCAATCATGATTGCAAGGTCCTTGAAGAAGAGCGCAACACCCTGAGGCGTTGGTGCAACATACTTCACTTCGAGACCAAGCTGACACAATCAAGGCTTGTAGACTAGCAGGAGTGGTTCGAGAAGGAGAAGGCCCGGCTGAAGCATTGGGGGCTCTTGCTAGATGAGCGGGAAGCATCCATCAAGGCCCTTGACACGAAGGCTCGAGAAATTTTTGAGCATGCTAGGGAGTCCAACGAGGCTACTGATAACCGTTAGGACAACCTCAATGAACTGAATGAGATACTCCTCATGTGCCGAGAAGAAATCGATGAGAGGGAGGACAAGCTCCTGGAGAAGCAGGAGGACATCCTAAGGAGGGAGGAAGAGCTCACCCAGAGGTTGTCTCCGGGTGAGCAGAGCTTGGCAGACCGCACCAAAAAGTTTGAACAGCGGTGCAAGCAAGAAGAGGAAAAGATCTGGCATGTGGGAAAAGAGCTCTCCAAGAGATAGGTTGACGTCGCAACCAGAGAAGAAAAAGTGAAGGGCAGGGGGCAGGGAGAAGGAGCTGTTGAATCGTCGAAACTGCATCCACCTCCGGGAGACGGAGCTTGCTGATCGTGAAAAGCATGAGGTTGAAAGTATTCAACAGCATGCCAAATAGGTCTAGCGAATCACTTGGGAAGGTTCGGAGCTTGTGGCCGCCAAAGTCACTAGAGGAACAGAGGAACTTGAGGGCGGCTGAGTCTGAGCAAGTCTGGGACTTCCTGGGGCATGCTAAAAAAGCTTTGGTGCCGCTTGGTTTCAGTCCGGTACATCCGACTGACCCAGAGCCAGAGCTGGACAAGGCGCCGGTGGCATTGAGCTCTACCAGCAACAAGCTAGATGCAATGGGTGACATCATCATCGACTAACTGGAGACGAAGGTGAAATCCTTGGCCAAAAACGTCGCTGAATATGTGCTAATGTGTTTCAAAAGTCGAGACCCTCATATGTCACTGCATCCAGTAGATGAAGGACCATTATTAAAGAAGAAGATGCTGCCAGGGCCAGCATTCAAGAAGTTGCCTAGAAAGTTGCCTCATTTTTCCATAGGACCTCCAGTAATTAGATCATATTTTCTTCTGCCCTAACTTGTAATCCTAATTTTGAATCCATGAAATCCAATGTTTTGAATGAATGAATTCCATTTTGTGTATGTCTTCAATGCATTGTCCTTTCTATTGTTGGCCCCTGGTAGATGTACACAATTTTGATTGCGAACATGTACCAAAAGGATTTGAAAATGTCTTGATGATTTCACTCCTCGCCCGTAGTTGAATCAATAGCTCCGAGTTCCGAGGTTTATCTCCAACATCTCAAGGGACCCTTTGTTACATCGATGGCGGGCCCCCCTAGGAGTTTTTGGAGCTTAGTAGGTCCGATGGTGCCCACTGCCAACACGTAGAGCTTCGATTGTGGGCCCCTTGGGGGTTGTCGAAGTTTGGTAGGTCTGATGGCTCCCACTGCCAACACGTAGAGCGTCGACAGTGGGCCCCCTGGGGGTTGACGAAGCTTGGTAGGTCCAATGAGCCCACTCCCAACATGTAGAGCATCGACGGTAGGCCCTTTCGGGGTTGTCGGTGCTTTGTAGCTTCGACGACACCCACTGCCAACACGTAGAGCATCGATGGCAGGCCCCCTGGAATTGTCGGAGCTTCCTTGCTTCGACGGTGTCCACTGTCAACATTTAATACGTCAACGACAGACCCCCTCAGAGTGATCTCTCCACCATCTTCATTTAGATTTCCATTACTTCTTCACATCGACGGCTGGCTGCCAAGGGTGTTTTCAGAGCTTGTTAGCTTCAAGGACGCCCACTTTCGACGTATAAAACGACCACCTGAAAGTGCATCTAGGACTCCCTTGTGGGTTTTGGATGATTCATGACAAGCAATTGGGATCCTAATCCGTTTGTTGAGATGAATGCAGGAAGATGCTGGAAAATGAGTAAAATGCCAAAAAGTGGGAAATTAAGAAGGAGAATGAATTTGAGCTCAAGAAGAAGAAATTAGTAGATTAGTATGTATGGAGTGTGTTAAGGAAACACACCCAAGAGCTCAATCTCACTTTATCACACACACACAATGCACAAAACCATACAGGACCGGACTAGTCCGATATCAACCGGACTAGTCCGATATCACATTCTGCACAAGATCGGACAAGTCCGGTCCCCACCGGACTAGTCCGATATCTTTCTGTTCCACTTCGGACTAGTCCTCCCCAGTGCGGACTAGTCCTCAACACAATGCACAAGTCACTAGATCGGACAAGTCCGGTCGCTACCGGACTAGTCCGATTCCCTTTCTGATCCACTTCGGACAAGTCCGGTGACTACACGGACTAGTCCGATTTACACTCTGTTCTAAATCGGACAAGTCCTCCAAGTGCGGACTTGTCGTTCAAAACACTTAGGGTTTCACAGGTCCGGACAAGTCCGATGTCAACCGGACAAGTCCGAAGATTTCCAGCAACGAAATCGGACAAGTCCGTTTTGTTAATCGGACTAGTCCGATATCCCTGGACACCTAGGGTTTGCTTCACTCAGCACACCGGACTAGTCCGATCTCCACCACGGACTAGTCCGATCTTTCTAAACCCTAACGGTAATGTCTAGAAACCCCATATAAATAGAGGTGGATGGCCCACTTTTAACCGCTCTCGAACCCTAGCGCCGTCACACCTCCCAAGAGACTCAAAAACCATCTCTCTCCACGAAGTTGAGTGCAAAATCGATCAATCTTTTGAAGATCACTTGTAGATCATTGGAGAGGCACTTTGCACACGATTGAGCTCTTGGTTTGAATCTCTAACACACTCTTGCATCTCAATTGTATATTTCGAAGTGTGTTATTGGTGGTTTTGAAACTTGTAATTAAGGGAGCTCTCAACTTGTGAGATCGCCCCTTCAACTTGGTGATTTACCCCTGTGTGATTAGTGGAAGAGGATTGGCCTTCGTGGCGATCCGACGAGGGAAGGGTTGGTAAAGACCCGGTCCTTTTGTGGGCTCCTCAACGTGGACGTAGGCTGCCTTCGTGGTAACCGAACCACGGGATAAATCTTGTGTCTTGTTCGTTTGTGTTCATCATTCTAGTTGATCAACATTATCTAGGGTTTGATTCATTTTGTTGAATTGAAGTTAAATAGTGAACAAGAATCATACTTGCAATAAAACTTAACATACAACTATTGAACTGTCATTATAGTTTATATTTCCGCTGCAAACGACAACGAAACAATCAAATTGACCTAACTTGATCAACCTAGCCCGTGAAATCCGGACTAGTCCGCACTTTACCGGACTAGTCCGATATATCTGGATTTAACCTTTTTGTTGAAGTGCTACAGGAACCGAAAAATTCAAGAAGGCCTATTCACCCCCCCCCTCTAGGCCTACATTCAATTGGTATCAGAGCAGGTTCTTCAAGAAAGAGTGCAACCACTCGAAGAGATCATGTCGGACATGAAGGAAGTCCAGAAAATCAACACCCAGGAAGAAATGAACCATGACAAGCACCAAAAGCTAGAAAGGTATCTCGAAGCCATCCAAGACTTCGATGATGATGATGAGGAGACATTGGAGCTGAAAGCACTGCTCCGAAAGAAAGCACTTTCCAAAGGGAAAGCTAAAGTTGAAGAAAAGAAGAAGGGGAGTAGTCACACCGACTACTCCCGATATCCTTTTAATTATGACCGTTTAAATTCTAACAGCAGTCATTATCTATCTATTCCTCTCGGAAAAGCCCCACACTTCGATGGGAGTGATTACTCCATGTGGAGGCAAAACATGAAGATGCACTTGATTTCCCTTAACCCAAGTTTATGGCATATTGTGTGCACAGGAATAAACATCCCTGATGACGATGAAGAACTCACGCCAAGTCAAGAGCAAGCCATCCACAGGAATGCCCAAGCCGCAGCCGTTATCACCTCATCTCTAAGTAGAGATGAATTCACAAAGGTGGACGGATTGGAAATTGCCAAAGAAATCTGGGACACGCTACAGACAGCACATGAAGGTGACCGGCATGTGCGGGAGGCAAAGATTGAAATGATTGAAGGCGAACTAGGAAGGTTCGCGATTGAGGAAGATGAATCCCCCCAGGACATGTACAACAGACTAAAGACTCTTGTGAACAAGGTTCGATCGTATGGTAGCAAAAAATGGAATGATCACGAGGTTGTGAAGCTCATCCTTAGAGCCTTTATGCCTCGCAACGTCACACTCTGTTCTATGATCCGAGAAAGTCCTGGATACAAGAAAATGACTCCGGATGAACTGCTCGGCAAAATCATCAACTTTGAGATGATGGAGAAGCAAGCCAAGCATGTCAAAGAAATAGCTGACCTCACATCGGCCAAGAAGAAGGGAGTTGCCTTAAAATCCACACTCAAACCTCTATCCAAAGAAGCAAAAGAAGCTCAGTTTGAGGAGGACAGCGATGATGAAAGCAGCGAGCTGGACGAAGAAGATATGATTCTGTTCATGAAGAAATTCAAAAGAATTATGAAGAAAAGACAAGGAGCAAAATCAAGTGAAGGAAGATACAAGGAGAAGACAAAACCGAAGATGAGGCGGGCATGCTATAATTGTGGTGAGTACAATCACTTCATAGTTGATTGCCCATATGAGGACAACAAGAAGAAGAGTAAAGAATCCAAGCCTCAACCGAAAAAGTTCTTCAAGAAGAAGAAACAAGCTGAACAAGCACACATCGGAAAGGAGTGGTACTCAAACGATGAGTCCTCATCGTCCGATGAAGAAGAAATGGCTAGCATAGCCATTGAAAGCATGCCCAAGAAACTCACACTCTTCCCCACGCTCGGTGCAAAGAAGGCAAATGGAACTTGCCTCATGGCTAAGGAAGGTAAACGCAAGGTAAACATCAAAACTCCTTCTTCGCATTCTTATTCAAGTGATGATGATCTAGATAGTGATGATGAAGACATGCTAATTGGTTTAGATAAAAAAACTGCTGCAAAAATGAAATTCTTGCTTAACCAACTTGTTGAGAAGGAAGAGCTGATTGATCGTCAAGAAGACATGATTATCTCCCAAAAGGAGAAGCATGTCGAACTTGACAATCTTCTAGTTCTTGAAAAGGAGAAAAATCACACACTAGAGCTTGAGCTAGCTTCAAGCAAGAAAACTTGCTTGGAGTTAACCAAATCAAATGTTGCAATCAAGAATCAACTTGATGACCAAATCAAGGTCAACAAGATCCTTGAAGTGCAGGTTGAGTCACTCAAGCTTAGTGAACCTTCCTCCTCTTCAACCCTACCTTCTCAACCCACTTTAACTAATATCGCTCATGTTTGCAAATGTGATAAAACTAACATCAGGTTGAAGGAAAACCCTACCTCCACGAAGGACAAAAATCCTACCCAATGTATAATATTTGACAAGGAGAGGATCAACTATGCACGTAGTGCATATTTGGTCCAAAGACCTCCAAATGTCAAATATGGCATTGGTTACTCTTGTGATGGAAAGCAAAAAGCTGGAAATCATAAGAATGACAAGGGAAGGATCACCTTTGTGAAGGGAGGACCCTCACAACCTGGTAACTCGAAAACTAAAAATCTGAACTCTCATGAAAATCGGACTAGTCCGGTTGTGGTCCGGACAAGTCCGGTCATCCGGACAAGTCCGGTCACACAGACTAGTCCGACCCATAATCAACAGCAACTTCTGTTTAAAACATTTGATGCATCCTATGTTTTAATGAAAAATAATGTTGGTAAAGTGTATGCTTATTATGCTGGGCCACGCCATGGGAACACAAAATCCCATGTGTGGGTGCCCAAATGTATTGTCACTAACCTCCAAGGACCCAAGCAAGCTTGGGTACCTAAAACCAAGGCGTAATTTGTTTTTGCAGGCCTACTCCTCCGGTGGATCCAAATGGGTGCTAGACAGTGGATGCACCAACCACATGACCGGAGAAAGGAAGATGTTTGTGGAGTATGAAGTGAACCAGGACCCAAACGAAGGCATCTACTTTGGGGATAACAGTCAAGGAAGGGTCCTCGGTACCGGTAAAATTGCAATATCCTCTGAACATACTCTTTCGCACGTTTTACACGTTGAATCTTTAGATTATAACCTGCTGTACATATCTCAGTTATGTGACAAAGGTTATAATTGCCTGTTTACTAACGAGGGTGTGACCGTCTCAAGGAGAAGTGATGGTTCCATTGCATTCAAGGGTATGTTAAAGGGAAAGCTTTATCTTGTTGACTTCAACAAGGATGAAGCCGAACTCGACACATGCTTGATTGCAAAAACCAACATGGGTTGGCTGTGGCATAGACGGCTAGCACATGTTGGTATGAGGAACCTTCAAAAACTCCTCAAGGGCGATCACATCCGAGGTTTGAAAGATGTTGTGTTTGAGAAAGACAGGCCTTGTAGCGCGTGCCAAGCAGGAAAGCAAGTTGGAGCACAACATCCCGCAAAGAACATCATGACCACGACAAGACCGCTCGAACTACTTCATATGGACCTCTTCGGTCCAATTGCTTACATAAGCATAGGCGGTAACAAATACGGTTTAGTTATTATTGACGATTTTTCCCGCTTCACTTGGGTGTTCTTTTTGCATGACAAGTCAGAAACACAAGGAACACTCAAGAAATTCTTCAAGCGAGCGCAGAACAAGTTCTCACTATCAATCAAGAGTATTCGGAGCGACAATGGCACGGAGTTCAAAAACATACAAGTGGAGGAGTACCTTGATGAGGAAGGAATCAAGCACGAATTCTCAGCGCCATACTCTCCACAACAAAACGGAGTTGCCGAAAGGAAGAATCGAACGCTCATAGAGATGGCAAGAACAATGCTCGATGAATACAAGACTTCGGATCGATTTTGGGCGGAAGCAATCAACACCGCCTGCCGTGCCTGAGCACCGGACAAGTCCGATGTTTCTGAACCAAAACCTAATTCTTTAATTCCCTATTGCCTTCCATTGCCACCTTACCTCACAAATACCTTGTATAACTTGTCTTTTCTCTTGATCACTCATTCTCAGATCATGTCGAGCTCCGACAATGAAATCTCCGATTTCGAGGCCGAGTTGGACCACGAGGTGGCACCTCGGCCCTCGACGGGTCTTGGCAAGAAACGCCAAGAGAGACCCTCCGAGCCTGCTCCCTCACCTCCTCAGGTTCGGAGGAAGGTGTGTGTCAAGAAAGCCGCCTCCAAGGCTGCTCCTTCGTCAAGTGGCCCTCGCCAAGCTAAAGGAAAAGGCAAGGGGGTTGCCACAGGGCCTGTTGGGCCTCTAAAGCTACATACTCCCAGAGAAGGGGTCCGGGACCCCAATGAGGAGAGATTCAATGGCAAGGGCAGTGATGTGGCCATGAAGCTGAGAAGTGTGGATTACTATGCAAGGCCCAAGCAAGCAGCAGATGGCAGATTTTGGTCAAACTTCCATGCTGACTTCTACAAGCTTGTCTACTTGCCGATGAAGACCCCGGTGGTGCGCAGTCAATGGATTGACTGGGCCCACCTTGAGAAGAGGAAATGTGCAGCTTTTGATGAAGTGATACAAGCTGCAGAGAGACATGGGCTGAAGGATTTGCTTGCCTTCAGATATAATTGGAATGATGAAGTGATTGCACAATTCTATGCAACGTGCCACTTCTCAGGTGAAGAGGAAGAAAGTGTGACTTGGATGACTCATGGATCCAAGTATTCCATCACTCAAGAAGAGTTTGCCCGCCTGCTGCATCTTGACTCCGAGGAAGATGACCACCTCATTATCCACAACATTGGGGTCATTGAGAGGGATGGAATGCAATTCATGTATGAGCCCTCCTCCAAGTTTATTCCCCCCTCCACAAAGAACATGAAGCCTTTCTTTGTGGTCCTCAACAGAGTCCTCAGGAAGACGATTGCTCCCAAGGATGGTGATGCAGGGAGTGTGCAAGGCTACCTCCGGACCCTGATGAAGGTCATCAGCAAGAAAAGGCAATTTGATGTTGCAGACTATATCTGGAATGATATGGTCAATATCTCGAGTACCCCCAACCGATCCTGTGGCTATGCCCCTTACTTGATGTTCATGATTGAGAAGGTCACAGGGATCGAGTTTGTGAAGGATGTGGAGCACACTCCACTGAGGCCTCAGAAGCCTCAGTCCGTGAGTGTCCAGGCTGCTCCATCGCCGGCCTCAAGCCCCGAGGTGCCGGCAAGGCAAGGAGAAGCTGCTAGGGCTACTCCTCCCTCCAGGGGAGCCCCTCAGAAAGGATCCGCCAGTGGGATCCTCAAGTACCTGGCTGCAATCTTCTCCTCCTGCAAGAAAACTGAAGTGAAGCTTCACAAGCTAAATCAAAAGAGGAAGGAAGACATGAAGTACATAAAAGCAAATGTGAAGCAGCTGAGTGAGAAGCTGGAGATCAATCCAATTGGATCTCCAGCAATTTCTGAAGATTCTGATCCAAACATCACCGAGCTCAGCCCCTTGACCCCTTCCGAGCTTGCCTATTTTGGCATTGGGGGCTCGAGCAGCTCCGCTCCTCCTCCTACCTCTCAACCTCGTCAAGCCGAAAGCGATGAAGATGATGAAGACGACAAGAGGACTGACAGCGAAGAGTGAAGCCCTAGGATCTTTCTCTCTCTCTCTTTTTGGTGTCTTGATGCTAAAGGGGGAGAGATTGAGGGGGAGTCTCTAAGCTTTAGCTGAATAGGATGCGAGGAGAGAGCTATCTTTTTTTTTTGTGATTGTATTTGCTTAACTCTCGTTTCATATCATGTTTGGTCCTGTGATGAATTGCTAAATTAATTTGTAAGTGTGTGATGAAATCTGAGCTTTTGCTCCTGAAGTGCCATATTCACTTGATATTAGTTGGTAAATGAAAATTCTGTCATTCTTAATGCAATCATGCTCTTAGTATGCATCCCACCATAAAGAATGCACATATGAATAATTACCTTGTTGCCTGATGCATTTTTGAGTCATATGTGCATACTTTATGAAAATCTCATTTTATACCTCATTTTGTGAAATCTCAATTGGTTGTCATCAATCACCAAAAAGGGGGAGATTGAAAGTGCATCTAGGACTCCCTTGTGGGTTTTGGATGATTCATGACAAGCAATTGGGATCCTAATCCGTTTGTTGAGATGAATGCAGGAAGATACTGGAAAATGAGTAAAATGCCAAAAAGTGGGAAATTAAGAAGGAGAATGAATTTGAGCTCAAGAAGAAGAAATTAGTAGATTAGTATGTATGGAGTGTGTTAAGGAAACACACCCAAGAGCTCAATCTCACTTTATCACACACACACAATGCACAAAACCATACAGGACCGGACTAGTCCGATATCAACCGGACTAGTCCGATATCACATTCTGCACAAGATCGGACAAGTCCGGTCCCCACCGGACTAGTCCGATATCTTTCTGTTCCACTTCGGACTAGTCCTCCCCAGTGCGGACTAGTCCTCAACACAATGCACAAGTCACTAGATCGGACAAGTTCGGTCGCTACCGGACTAGTCCGATTCCCTTTCTGATCCACTTCGGACAAGTCCGGTGACTACACGGACTAGTCCGATTTACACTCTGTTCTAAATCGGACAAGTCCTCCAAGTGCGGACTTGTCGTTCAAAACACTTAGGGTTTCACAGGTCCGGACAAGTCCGATGTCAACCGGACAAGTCCGAAGATTTCCAGCAACGAAATCGGACAAGTCCGTTTTGTTAATCGGACTAGTCCGATATCCCTGGACACCTAGGGTTTGCTTCACTCAGCACACCGGACTAGTCCGATCTCCACCACGGACTAGTCCGATCTTTCTAAACCCTAACGGTAATGTCTAGAAACCCCATATAAATAGAGGTGGATGGCCCACTTTTAACCGCTCTCGAACCCTAGCGCCGTCACACCTCCCAAGAGACTCAAAAACCATCTCTCTCCACGAAGTTGAGTGCAAAATCGATCAATCTTTTGAAGATCACTTGTAGATCATTGGAGAGGCACTTTGCACACGATTGAGCTCTTGGTTTGAATCTCTAACACACTCTTGCATCTCAATTGTATATTTCGAAGTGTGTTATTGGTGGTTTTGAAACTTGTAATTAAGGGATCTCTCAACTTGTGAGATCGCCCCTTCAACTTGGTGATTTACCCCTGTGTGATTAGTGGAAGAGGATTGGCCTTCGTGGCGATCCGACGAGGGAAGGGTTGGTAAAGACCCGGTCCTTTTGTGGGCTCCTCAACGTGGACGTAGGCTGCCTTCGTGGTAACCGAACCACGGGATAAATCTTGTGTCTTGTTCGTTTGTGTTCATCATTCTAGTTGATCAACATTATCTAGGGTTTGATTCATTTTGTTGAATTGAAGTTAAATAGTGAACAAGAATCATACTTGCAATAAAACTTAACATACAACTATTGAACTGTCATTATAGTTTATATTTCCGCTGCAAACGACAACGAAACAATCAAATTGACCTAACTTGATCAACCTAGCCCGTGAAATCCGGACTAGTCCGCACTTTACCGGACTAGTCCGATATATCTGGATTTAACCTTTTTGTTGAAGTGCTACAGGAACCGAAAAATTCAAGAAGGCCTATTCACCCCCCCCTCTAGGCCTACATTCACCACCAAGGGAGCTTGTTTGCGGGCCCCCTTCGGTTGTCGGAGCTTAGAAGCTCCGGCATCAACCACCATCACCATGAGTTTCTCATTTTTCCTGCTATTTAAAGACATGAAAAATAGTAAAATTTGTCTGCTCATCTATTACTTGTTAGAAACTTACTGTTCTTATTTGGATTTTAGATCCAAAGGAACTCAACATAATAACAAGTATACTGATATAATCTCTTAAAATCCGAATGCCTTCCAGACCTGCCCTACTAGACTTGCCAGAATATAGGTAGAGTGGCGTACTTAGGGTTCTTGACCAGTCTAAGTCCATAGCACACTCCGGACCCATTATTGGCTTTGGCATTCAGGCGACTGGACCATTTTGCAATGCTAAAATCCGAAAAAGACGAACAATATAACTTGTATATCATATGAACAACTCGAACTAAATCTCAAAAAGAATTGCACAACTTCGTTATAGACAAGAAGGAAAAGATAATAGAAGAAATGAGTCTGTAAAAAATTAATGCACTTGGAGTCTATTTTCACACTACAATGTCTTTCATTATAAGTTTGAATTACAGGGGAGGCAAGGACACACTTAGGGTACAGAACTAGGCCAAGTGTGCTATTCATCTTTTTCTATCCCAGGGTAGGTATGCTAAACTTTAAGTACATGGACCAATTTAAGTGTGCTTGAGCTGTCCGGACCCTCCAGAAGGGGTCCGGATGTTCTCCTTTAGGACCTACCCAACTCTGTTCATAGACTCTATAATTTACATTATGTGTAAGCACAAACTCACCTCCGTGAAACTAAGCATAAAACTTACAGAGGTGCATGATGTTCCATGGATTGGGAAGCGGAGTCCCATCCTCTGTTGCCAAGCGAACGCATCCGGGACGGGATACTTTGATCACTTAGAAGGGACCTTCCTGGTTGGGGGACAGTTTGTTCATCCCTTCACGAGTTAGTATTTTCTGCTACACCAGATCGCCTTCTTCAATCTATCGATTGCGCACATGCCTTTGGTGATAGCGCCGGAGCGACTGGCAATATCGTGCATTCCAAACAGCTACTTGGCACCATCTCTCGTCGACGAGGTCAAGGTCTTCACGTCGGAGCTTGTCCTGCGCGGCTTCGTCGAAGGTCTGGACCCGGAGTGACCCCATGGTGATCTCCAGATGAAGGATTGCTTTAGTTCTGTATACCTAGAAGAAGGGTGTCTCTCCAGTTGACTAGTTAGGTGTTGTCCTGCTCGCCCACAATGCAGATGGAAGCTCCTCTATCCAGTCAGCTCCATGTTTCTTTTAGTGTCTTGATTTCTTTCAGTATCTCTGCATTTGCTCTCTCGGCTTGGCCATTACTTGTCAGGTGAGCTACTGATGCATAGTTGACTTGTACGCTAAGGTCTTCGCAATATTCTTGGAATGCTACACTTGTATATTGGGTTCTGTTGTCAGTTATTGTAAGACCTATGTGTGCTGAATACATTGGCTTGTAGTGAATATACTTGGCTTTGATTATAAAAGTTTTGAAAATCACCAAAACACCTTTTCATCAAGGTCCGACTCTAGCTCCGAGCTACAGCAAGGTCCGACTAGCTTTGGTCAGCTCCGGTGAAGTTTTTTCTGTAGCTCCGGCATGTCTTTGATAGATCTGACATGTTTTTGATAGCTCCGACATGTTTTTGATAGCTCCGCCGTGTTTTTGCTAAGCTCTGAAGTTGATTTTTATAGCTCCAGCTTTTGGGTTTACTAGTTCTAACTAGTTCTGGTTAGCTCCGGCGCAAGGTCCTGCTAGTTTTGTAAGCTCTGGCGTGAGCTTGGTTGTACTAGTTTTGGTAAGCTCCGGCGCTAGGTTCTACTAGCTTTTGTTAGCTCCGGCTCAAGGTCCGAGTTGCTCTGGCAAGGTCCGGAACTTGACCGTAGTGCTTCTGCTTTTCATTTGCAATGTTTCGTACTTGCTTTACTGGAAAAATTGCTTATTATTCATTTTCTAAGTTTTTGGTGCATTTTGGTTGATATGGATGACATCGTGTCACTGTGGTTTTGCAACATGCTTATGTGAGGTTCTCACGTAAGGTGTTGTGTTCAGAACTAACTTGAGTCAAGTCAAGGACTTGGGATCGTATGGATTGGTTGTTTATTCATGTGCAGGTGTTGCTTGAGTTAAAGACATGGCTGGTGACGGGATCCATTGGACTAGTCTCTGGGAGGAGATGAGGTTCCAACATCCAAGTTCAGGAGGAATTGTGGTTGAGCTGATCAGGAGGTTGCACAACATGATTGAATCAAGAACAATGCATATGAAGGTATCGTGGACGTCATTGGAAGATGTTGGCACGCGTGCAAGGAGTGCATGGACGTGGCTACATGGTTCCGAGACGTGATGAAGAGATTTGGACGTAAATAGTTGGTCGGAAAGGTCCAACCGACTAGGTTATGGACTTAGGTTGCGGCTGAGTCGGATTTGACTCAAATATGGAAAGATTTGAGTTGTTTATGATAGGATTTCATGTGGGTCACGAATTTGAGTTGTTTAGGAATGTCGGATACATTCCTAAGGTGTTTGGAAGTCTTAAGATTGCTTCTATCTGCGTAAAAAAGAATCTTGAGCAGTTATTGAAAGTTACGATTCGTGATCTGAGTAGGATTGGAGTCCTAGTTGACATTGGGTTAGCCTAAGGGCTGGTTATATAAGCAAGGGAGCTCAGAGCTTGTGGTGCACGACTTTGGAGCTGTTCCTCTTGTGTTCTATTGAATAAAATTCGTAGTTTGAAGGAACTTTTGTGCCTTGTTCGTCCGACTTGTTCCAAACAAGTTTTACTCGTCGAGTTTCTGGACAGCACTATCTTTCGTCGGTGGTTTTATCATAACTCGAGTTTTACAGATCCAATTGACGTGATTCTTTTTGGGTTGTCTTCACAACTTGATTGTCTATCATATGTAAAATTTCACGGTAATTGTATTTGTGGTCTATGATCTACACGAGTTTTTGCAGCGTTCCAGAACTGATTTTTCTCGGGTAGGGCAGATTGACCATTGTTTGATCTTTCGATCATAACTTGAGTTTTTCTCGACGGATTTGAGTGATTCTTTTTGTGTTGTCTTCATAACCTGATTCTATCTGAAATCTATCACTTTTGTCATGGTGAAACACTTTTAGATTAGTCTCACACACGATTTCTCTAACAGATCATTTTTCTGCCGAAAGGGTTTGGGGTTTAATTGTTTCCGCTACGTAAGATTTTTAAATCTACCATTCACCCCCCCTCTGGTAGCTTTTCACGTGCTCTTCAATCCTACAATTGGTATCAGAGCCACGGTGCTCTAATCTTTGTGATTTGCGCGTGTTTTTGACTAATCATCATGGAGAAGTACTCCGCCAAACCTTGTGTGTTTGCTGGTATGGATTTTCAGGTTTGGAAGGCACGCATGGAGGCTTTCATCCAGGCACAAGGCTTTGCAATATGGGAGAAGGTATACAAGCCTTACGAAGTGCCATCAAACGATCAAGTTACCGCTATGAATCTGAGAGATGTCGACAACAACAACAAGGCTCGGAAATTGATCATACAAGGATTAACACAAAGCGACTTCGACCGTGTTGCACACCTCCGATCTGCATACGATGTGTGGAAAGCACTTTGTGACTACCACGAAGGATCCAACACGATCAAAGAGGTAAGGCAAGACATGTTCAAGAAAGAATACATGCACTTCAAGATGTAATCCGGTGAGTCTATTGATGACCTTTTTGCTCGCTTTAATAAGATTCTCAGCAACTTGCGTAGTGTCAATGTTAATTTTTCAGATGCTAAAAATGCTAGGCAATTGCTAAGTGCATTAGATATGTCAATTTGGGAGATGAAAGTCACATCTATTCGTGAATCTACTATCATGAGTTCACTTACTTTAGATGTGCTATATTCCAAGTTAAAAACTCATGAAATTGACATAATCTCACGTAAGAACCCCAATAAGTCTATTGCATTTGTTTCACAACGTTATATGTCTAGCTCCAGCCAATCATCATCCTGCAATACTCTTGCTTTGTTGTCCTGACTAACCCTGGAGCAGATCGAAGAATTTCCAGAAGAGGAGTTGGCACTCATCTCTACTAGATTCTCAAAAGCATTGCAAAATCTGAGAACTAGAAGGAGAGGAAGCTCCGGACCTCAACGCTGTTTCGAATGTGGTAAAATAGGACACTTTCGTACAGAATGCCCTAACCTTTCAGGTCCGACCACCCGGGATGAAAACCAAAGCAAGGTTCGGACCTCCTCTGGAAATTCCAACAAGAAGAAGAAAGGTACCATAGGACGCAAGATGATCAACAGTTTCATCACCGCGCTTCAAGAGTTCAGTTCAAGCGATGTGGACATTGGAAGTGATGAAGATGAAGATTATTTGACAAACATGTGCTTCATGGCGGGCAAGTCAAGATCAAGTATGGAGGAGGCAGAACACAACAGCGACAATGAAGAGGTATGTCCTACTTGCGAAGAAATTTGTGATGCTATTTCTCGTGCCACTATTATTGTTAAGAAAAAGGACAAAAAGCTTAGGGATAGTGCTGCTAAAATTGAATCACTAGAATCTGAAATCAACCGTTTAAAAATTTGATTCCTAGTGATGATGCATGTTCCTCATGTGATTTAATATATGAACAATTGTCCTCATTAAGAAGTGCGCACACCTCCACACTTGATAAACTTGAGTTAGAAATTGAAAAGAACAAAGAGCTTGCTGCACTTAATGATAAAAACTTGAAAGATGCTAGTTGTTCTACAATTGATTTGCATTGTTCTACTTGTGATGATCTTGATAAGAAACTACAGGATGCTATGAATGAAATTTCTATATTGAACAATGCTTTACGTTCTCATGAAGTTAATTTTGTTCAAATTGCAAGCTAAAAGGAAAAACTTCATGTGAAAATTGCCTTGATCTGTCTAATAAACTTGATGACATGCATAGGACATTAGATCGGTTTTGTAATGGGAATAAGAACCTAAACTTACTGCTGAATTCATCCAAGTCTTGCAATGATAAAACTGGTTTAGGTTTTGATTCTCATGCTCATGCTAAGGAACATCCACCTAAAATTGTAAAGTCATTAGGAAGTGGTTTGATTGAAATAGTTCCTAAACAAAAAGGAGTGGTTTTCAAATCTACATGAGTGTTGTCTCATTCGGTTTCAAATAAAAATATTGCTTGCTCATCTAGACATGAACACAAAGTTAAATTTCATTGTACCTTCTGTGGTAGAGATGGTCATGTCATAGATTTTTGTTATAGACTAGCTAAATAACAGAAAAGGGAAAAAATGGTTGCTAGATCTCATAACTTTCATGCAAAATTTGCTGCACACATTGAACCGAATGTACAACCTGCTGTTTTGAGTCAAAAACATTGAAAGTGTACCTCCGGACCTTCTTTTTTTGCCTCCAGAGCTACTGATTTTTGTGCTACACATGTAACACCTTTTAGGTCAGTAGTCAAGAATAAAAATCTCAGACTTTGACTCTTAAACCTGCTGTTTTGTCTCAGCTTTCGCGTGTTTTTCCTGCTGCACGTCGCGTCACTCAGTACTGGATTCCTAAATGCCTTTTGACTAACCCCAGTATTGAGTCATCGACGTATTGTGCTTTTATGTAGGTTACATGTTTGAGGAAGGAGAACATTTGGATTGTGGATTCAGGTTGCCCACGCCACATGATCGGTAACAAAGATGGGTTCTCCTCCCTCTCTTTTGTGTCACGTGTAGAGAATTTTACTTTTGCCGATAATTCTTCAACTCCTATAATTTCTAAGGGTTCGGTTAGAGTAAATGATCACTACACTTTGAAGGATGTGGCACTTGTCAAAAATTTGAAATACAACTTGCTTTCTGTTGCACAATTGCTAGATGAAAATCTAGAAATTATTTTCAATAAAAATTGCTGTAAAGTTGTAGGTTCAAATAGTGAGCTTATTTTTAACATGTCTCAGTTTGGAAGAGTTTTTAAAGCTGACTCTGATATGTCTTCCTTTAAGCATAGGTGTCTAGTTGCTAATGATTCAAAGGACTTATATTTTTGGCATCGTAGACTTGGTCACGTAGGCTTTGATCACCTAACGCGTGTTAGTGCTCTTGATCGCATACGTGGGCTGCCTAAGCTTAAAGGGGACAAAAGAATTGTGTGCCCTTCTTGTAGACATGCTAAGATGGTTGCAGGTTCACATACACCTCTCACAATAATCATGACAACTGAACCATGTCAACTTTTGCATCTTGACACCGTAGGACCTTCACGTGTTCAATCCTTCGGAGGTAAATGGTATGTTCTTGTTATCGTTGATGATTATTCTAGATACTCTTGGGTTTACTTTATGGCATCTAAGAATGAAGTTTTTAGTCACTTTAGAACTTTATTTCTTAGATTATCAATTGATCACCCAGGATCATTAAAAGCAATTAGAAGTGATAATGGAACTGAATTTAAAAATCAATCTTTTGATCACTTTTGTGCTGAAAATAGAATAGATCATCAATTCTCTTCACCATATGTACCTCAACAAAATGGTGTTGTAGAAATAAAGAACAGAACCTTAGTTGAGATGGCTAGGACTATGCTTGATGAATATCAAACTCCTAGGAAATTTTGGGCTGATGCGTTAGCAACCGCTTGTTATGTCTCAAATCGTGTTTTCTTGCGTGCTAAGCTAGGTAAAACACCATATGAGCTCAGGTTTGGACATAGGCCTAGTGTTACACACTTTTGTGTCTTTGGTTGCAAATGTTTTGTTAAGAAACATGGTAATCTTGATAAATTTGAACCTAGATCCATTGATGGCATGTTTCTTGGTTATCCATCTCATACTAGAGGCTACCGTGTGCTTTTACTTGACACTAACAAAATTGTGGAGACTTGTGAAGTGTCTTTTGATGAAGCTAGCCGAGGTACTAGCTCCGGTGTTGCAGGACCAGATCCGTATCCTCAGGGGGAGGGTATTTTCGAAGATGGAGAAGAACCGGTGATACTGCCTGGTAGTTCAGAAGTTAACACGTGTCCAGCTCCGGACATTGAACAAGCTCCGCCTATCACCTATGCTGGTCCTGATCGTCCACAAGTCACAAGCTCATCAATCTACGATGAACCTAATGAAGAAGAATCTTGTGAGACATCTGTTCCCCGACGTTTTTACAAAGATCATCTCCCACAACAGATGATTGGAAGCTTGCACGAACGAGTCACTCGGTCCAGGTTTTGCGATCCAAACTCTCATGCTCATTCTGCTTTTGTTGCTTCTTTTCAACCCAAAGATATATCACACGCACTCACTAATGAATCTTGGATTATTGCCATGCAAGAAGAGTTAGAAAATTTTGAAAGAAATAATGTTTGGAAACTTGTACCTCCACCTCAAGGTCACACATTATTTGGAACTAAATGGGTATTTAAAAATAAACAAAGTGAGGATGGGATTGTGGTTAGGAATAAGGCTAGGTTGGTTGCTCAAGGTTTCACTCAAGTTGAAGGTCTAGATTTTGATGCAACTTTTGCTCCTGTCGCTAGATTAGAAGCCATAAGAATTTTGTTAGCTTTTGCAGCATCTAAAGGTTTTAAGCTATATCAAATGGATGTTAAAAGTGCTTTTCTTAATGGCTACATAGATGAGGAGGCTTATGTCAAACAACCACCGGGTTTTGAAAATCCATATTTTCCTAATCATGTTTACAAACTGACCAAAGCCTTATACGGTCTCAAACAAGCCCCTAGAGCATGGTATGATAGGTTAAAAACATTCTTACTTGAAAAGGGGTTTACCATGGGAAAGGTTGATAAAACTCTTTTTGTGCTTAAGCATGGCAATGACTCATTATTCTTTCAAGTGTATGTGGATGATATTATCTTTGGTTGTGCTTCTCATGATCTTGTGTCCAAATTTTCAGCAATGATGAGTTCCGAATTTGAAATGAGTATGATGGGTGAACTCACTTACTTTTTGGGGCTCAAATCAAGCAAACCAAGGAGGGTACCTTTGTGCATCAAACGAAGTATACCAAAGACCTCCTAAGGCGCTTCAACATGGACAAAAGCAAGCCTCTTCGGACACCAATGGGAACAGCAACAACACTTGAACTTGATGAAGATGGAGAACCCGTGAATCAGAAGAATATAGAAGCATGATCGGATCACTTTTGTACCTCACGGCATCAAGACCGGACATACAATTCAGTGTATGTCTTTGTGCACGGTTTCAAGCCTCCCCACGTGTTTCACATTGTCAAAGCGTCAAAAGGATTCTCAGGTACTTACATGGAACCAAAGAATTTGGCATTTTTCTTCCTTCTTCCTCTACCGATACTTTGAAAGCTTTTTCGGATGCTGATTTTGGGGGTTGTAGGATTGATAGGAAAAGTACATCCGGTGCTTGTCATTTTCTTGGTAATTCTCTTGTTGCTTGGTCCTCTAAAAAACAAAATTCAGTTTCACAATCCACAACCGAATCTGAATATGTAGCTGCTGCTAGTGCTTGCTCACAAATTCTTTGGATTGTTCAGACACTTAAGGACTATGGGGTTGATCTAGATAGTGTTCCACTATTATGTGATAACACTAGTTCCATTTGCATTGCTAAAAACCCGGTGCAACATTCTAGAACTAAGCACATTGACATTAGGTATCACTTTCTCCCAGATAACGTTGAAAAAGGAAACATTGTGCTTCACCATGTAGATACGGAACAACAATTGGCTGACATTTTTACAAAACCTTTGGATTTCACTCGTTTTTGTTACATTCGTAGTGAAATAGGGGTTATGCATCCACATGGCTTAAATTGAGGGGGAGTTTTTTGAAACTTGGGAAGTCTATGTGTGAATCTAAAATTAAAATAATATGAGCATAGTATTTCATACATATATGACTCTGTGATTCCTTTTACATGCTGAAAGTTCCTACTACATTACTCGTGTTATACATTTTGTAGTTTTTGCCATGTCTAGTAATTGGAATAATTACTTACACTAAAACTGGTCATGGTCGAACTTTCTTGCTGTTTTGAACTTGTTACATGTTCACAAGTGCTTTTAATCATAAAGAATTAATCAAGTAATCAATTCACATGTTGAGTTTTTGTGAACAAATATAAATTGAGAAAAGATCAAGAGAATATGCATGCATCGCACTTCTTCTTTTGAGATAGCTTATCATTGCACTAAGATATGAACTTGGAAGATGTTGTGTATGACTAAAACCATGTCCTTAAGCTTCTGATTATCAAATGACATAGGCTTGGCTTGGTTGGTTAGAATAAGACAGATGCGCATATAATCTCTTGCAAATATCATATGATCTAAATTTGTGTTTTGAAAAATATTAAAATGTAGAAACTAGTGTCATGCTTTCAAGTTATGAAATAGTTAAGTTTGTGAGATCATGACTTGCTTAAATTGAAAATTACATATGATCTCTAGCATGGCTTACACTACTTTATGTATCTCATTGATGTGATAGTGTAAGTTACTTGATAGTATGACTTTGATGAGCTTTGTTTTATATGTATATGTTATAATATGCTCATAACAATTAAAATTTCTCTTTTACCTTGCTGAATACATTGTCAAAGGGGAAGAGATTAATCACACATTCAAAAAGGGAAAGATAATGTGCATATGGGGAGATGATAAAGGGGGAGAAATTTGTGAATTTTGAATTTTGAATTTTTGCTTTTCTTCTCATTTTATTTCCGATTTACAAAGGGGGAGAAATTGCTTCAAAACTTTTATGTGAATAAGCCAATGTTCGGATTTTAAATGGTGTTGCCAATGCATTCATCAAGGGGGAGATTGTAAGACCTATGTGTGCTGAATACATTGGCTTGTAGTGAATATACTTGGCTTTGATGATAAAAGTTTTGAATATCACCAAAACACCTTTTTATCAAGGTCCAACTCTAGCTCTGAGCTACAGCAAGGTCCGACTAGCTTTGGTCAGCTCCGGTGAAGTTTTGTCTTTAGCTCCGGCATGTCTTTGATAGATTCGACATGTTTTTGATAGCTCCGACATGTTTTTGATAGCTCCGCCGTGTTTTTGCTAAGCTCCAAAGTTGATTTTTCTAGCTTCGGCTTTTGGGTTTACTAGTTCCGACTAGTTCTGGTTAGCTCCAGCGCTAGGTCCTGCTAGTTTTGTAAGCTCCGGCGGGAGCATGGTTGTACTATTTTTGGTAAGCTCCGGCCCTAGGTTCTACTAGCTTTTGTTAGCTCCAGCTCAAGGTCCGGGTTGCTCTGGCAAGGTCCGGAACTTGACCGTAGTGCTTCTGCTTTTCATTTGCAATGTTTCGTACTTGCTTTACATTGTTGGAAAGATTGCTTAGTATTCATTTGCTAAGTTTTTGGTGCGTTTTGGTTGATATGGATGACATCGTGTCATTGTGGTTTTGCAACATGCTTATGTGAGGTTCTCACGTAAGGTGTTATGTTCGGAACTAACTTCAGTCAAGTCAAGGACTTGGGCTCGTATGGATTGGTTGTTTATTCATGTGCAGGTGTTGCTTGAGTTCAAGACATGGCTGGTGACGGGATCCATTGGACTAGTCTCTGGGAGGAGATGAGGTTCCAACAACCAAATTCAGGAGGAATTGTGGTTGAGCTGATCAGGAGGTTGCGCAGCATGATTGAATCAAGAACAATGCATATGAAGGTATCGTGGACGTCATTGGAAGATGTTTGCACGTGTGCAAGGAGTGCATGGACGTGGCTACATGGTTCCGAGACGTGATGAAGAGATGTGGACATAAAGAGTTGGTCGGAAAGGTCCAACCGACTAGGTTATGGACTCAGGCTGCGGCTGAGTCGGGTTTGACTCAAATATGGAAAGATTTGAGTTGGTTATGATAGGATTTTGTGTGAGTCACGAATTTGAGTTGTTTAGGAATGTGGGATACGTTCCTAAGGTGTTTGGAAGTCTTAAGATTGCTTCTATCTGCGTATAGAAGAATCTTGAGCAGTTATGGAAAGTTACGATTCGTGATCTGAGTAGGATTGGAGTCCTAGTTGATATTTGGTTAGCCTATGGGCTGGTTATATAAGCAAGGGAGCTCAGAGCTCGTGGTGCACGACTTTGGGGCTGTTCCTCTTGTGTTCTATTGAATAAAATTCGTAGTTTGAAGGAACTTTTAGGCCTTTTTCGTCCGACTTGTTCCAGACAAGTTTTACTCGTCGAGTTTCTGGACAGCACTATCTTTCGTCGGTGGTTTTATCATAACTCGAGTTTTACAGATCCAATTGACGTTATTCTTTTTGGGTTGTCTTCACAACTTGATTTTCTATCATATGTCAAACTTTCACGGTCATTGGATTTGTGGTCTATGATCTACACGAGTTTCTTTGCAGCGTTCAAGAACTGTTTTTTCTCGGGTAGGGAAGATTGACCATTGTTTGATCTTTCGATCATAACTTGAGTTTTTCTCGACGGATTTGAGTGATTCTTTTTGTGTTGTCTTCGTGACTTGATTCTCTCTGATATCTATCACTTTTGTAATGGTGAAACATGTTTAGATTAGTCTCACACATGATTTCTTTAACAGATCATTTTTCTACCGAAAGGGTTTGGGGTTTAATTGTTTCCGCTGCGTAAGATTTTTAAATCTACCATTCACCCCCATCTGGTAGCTTTTCACGTGCTCTTCGATCCTACAGTTATGACTCTGTTCGGAACTCCAAATTTGCAGACTATGGACTTCAAGAACTTGATAGTAGATTGCTTGTTGATTGTCACAACTGGGGTAGCTTCTGGCCACTTGGTGAACTTATCGATGGCGACGTACAGAAACCTATAACCTATGATAGGTTTTGGGAAAGGTCCCAAAATGTCCATCCCCCACACAACAAATTGCCATGTAGGAGGTATCATTTGCAGTGACTGAGCCAGTGTGTGAATTTGTTTCGTGTGGAACTGGCACACTTAACACTTTTTTGTCAGCTCAACTGCATCCTTGTGTGCTGTAGGCTAGTAAAAGCCATAATGAAAGTCTTTACCAACCAACATTAGGGAATACTTGTGGTTCCCACACTCGCCTCCATGGATTTCTGCGAGGAGCTCACGGCCTTCTTCTCGGGCAATGCATCGCATTAGAACGCTGTTGGCACCGGGCCGGTAAAGATCCCCTTCTACTAGCGTGTATCTTTTGGCCAACCTGATGATTCGGTCAGCAGATGCACTGTCTTCAGGTAGGATGATGTCTTTCAAGTAGCTCTAGATCTCCGAGATCCATGCATCAGAGCTAACTTGAGCCTCCGAATCATGCGCGCTGGGTTGCTCGAAGCTTCCTGCAGTGCCTACAATCCTTATTGGACGCCATGGTAACATGGCCACTGGGACCGCCAGCTTCGAGGTGCTAGTCTCGCCCCCTTTGCTCAGTTCAGTAGTCTAAGCGGTTGGTCTTGACAACCTACTGACAAAAACACCATCGAGAGCTTGAGCTCCAATTGAAGCCTTCGTCGAGAGCTCATCAGCTTCAGCGTTGTTGAGACACTGGACATGGTAGAGGTCCAGGACGTGGAAGTCCTTCTGGAGCTTCTGGACATCAAGGAGGTAAGCAGCGAGTTGTGCATTGTTGCAGCTACATTTGCCTTTGACTTGCATGATAACGAGTTGTGAATCATCCTTCACTAATAGCTGCTTGACGCCATATGACAGCGCTACCTTGAGCCCGTAGATGAGAGCTTCATACTCCGCCATGTTGTTGGTTGCCTTGATGTCAAAATGTACCATGTACTTGAACTTCTCCCCGGTCGGTGTGAGGAGAATAATTCTAGCTCCGGCCCACTGCTTTTGCACGGACCCGTCGATGTAGAGAGTCTAGTGAGGCTCTTTGATGACCGGGACCTTGGGTTCCAGATTTTGCTCACTGGGACCCCCTGGATTTGATGAAGAAGGGGTTCACTCCGCCACGAAGTCAGCCAATGCCTGACTCTTGATAGCATGTCAAGGCAAGAATTTGAGATCGAACCCTGCCAGCTCCGCTGCCCACTTTGCAATGTTTCCCGTAGAATCAGGGTTATGCAATATAGCACACAGTGGATAGGAGGTTACCACTAATATCTTGTGGGCTTGGAAGTAGTGATGAAGTTTCCTTTAGGCAATAAGAATTGTATAGAGCAGCTTATACACCTAAATGTATCGAGTCTTGATGTCATGCAATACTTCGTTGATGAAGTACACTGGCCGCTGGACAGTCCGGACCTTCCCGGAAGGTCTGAGAGCTTCATCTTCATCATCCTGGAGACTACTGGAGGGGTCCGAACCTTCTTCTTGAGTTTCCCGGACCCTCCCAGAGGGGTCCAGAACTTCTTCTTCAGTTGTGAGAACTCCCCCGGGTAAGAGAGGTTGATCCTCTGGGAGCTTTCCTTGAAGATCCGCGCGTGGGGGCTGGGACCCAGACTCACCTTCAGGTAGCTCCGGACCTTCTCGGAGGGGTCGGGGCTCCTAAACTAAGGATGGCTCTGGTCTCTCCGCAACCAGGACCATCTTGACAACCTCCGTAGTTGCCGAAATGTAAAGCAAAAGAGGCTCACCAGGCTCCGGAGCTACCAAGATTGGTAGTGTGGTGAGGAGCTACTTGAGCTCTTGGAACGCCTTTTCTTCTTCTTCGGACCAATGGAATGGCCCGGACTTCCTCAATAGCTTTAAGAAGGGTAGCGCCCGCTCTGCCAGTCTTGAGATAAACCGCCTGAGCGCAGCTAGACATCCAGTTAACTTCTGGACATCCTTGATGCGGGATTGGGGCCGCATATCTTCTATAGCCTTGATCTTCGTCGGATTTGCCTTGATTCCTCGGTGGGTCATCAAGAATCCAAGGATCTTCATGGAGCTAACCTCGAAGACACATTTTTCTGGGTTTAGCTTGGTGCGTGTTATGCGCAGCTTGTCGAAGACGGTCTGCAAGTTGTCAAGGAGTGATTCCTTATTCTTCATCTTCAAGATAATGTCATCGACCTAGACCTCCAGCAAGTTAGTGATGAGCTCTCCAAATGTTTTGTGCATGGCTCGCACAAAAGTTGAAGCAGCATTTTTGAGACCGAAAGTCATGGCATTATAACAATACAACCCATCTACTATTATGAAGGCAGTATGCTCTTCATCTGTAAAAGCCTGCTTTTCAGAAGAACCAAAACGCGAAAATGCGAACTTAAAAAAATGTTATATACAAAATAAAAGGTGTTTACCTCAAATCAATGTATTATCGAAGAATAAAATAAATAAAAAATAAAACCAATGATGAGAAATTAAATTGAACCCTAATATGAGATGTTCAAACTCAAAATTAGAATTTAATATATAAAATAGTCAAATGACAAATTAAAATGCATAAATGGATTCATTAGGTTTTAAAGATCTGTCCTGTAATTTTTTACTGTTTTTAGGCATTAATTACCATGTTAAATAAATCAAGCCATAATAAAGGTTTCAAATTCAAATTTGAATTAAAATGCCACATTCAAAATTTTAAAAACTCAAAATTAAGTTCATTTCTGTTGTCATCCTCATCAGATTAGCTTAACTACAAATTATCGGTAATTGTAAAGCACCATTGCAGTTTAAATGATCAAATCAGCAGAATAGGCATTAAGGGAGGATAGTGTTGTGGGCCCCACCGGTAAGCTGCTCAATAGATGGAGATATTTTGCATCTGGAATGAAGTGGATAAGGGGGAATTTGGAGTGGGCCCCACAAGTCATTCTTACCCCAGCTATAGAAACTCAATTTCTCTTCCTCTCCACCGAAGCACCCCATGCAGACACAGAGAAAACGATGCCTTCCCCTGCTCGATGCCATAGACACACGCACCGTTGCACCCATGGCTGCCATTTCCCGGGGATGAAGCCGTCAGTTCCCCACGGCCGCCTACGACGTTGGCCGACACCGCGCGGGTCTCATCGCCCCCGCTTGCTCGCCTCCCCGCCTCCGCTCTTGCGTGCCAGAGCTCAAGCTCGCTGCCGGCCGCCTCTGTGTGCGCGCTTCGACCGGCCAAGGTGCTGCCCCACTCTCCGGCTGCCACTGCGCGCCGCTCACCCCTGCGCTCGACGGCCCACGGCTCTGCGTTCCGGCCCGCTGCTCGCCCTGGACGCTCCTGACAGCTGAGGCGTCCCCCCCCCCCCCCCCCCCCCCCGCTGACCATCCGCTCGCAGCTTTCCAACCGCCGCAGCACAGTGCCCATGCCGGTCGCGCACGCCCCCTTACCGCCGTGCTTGCCTCCTCGCCCGGAGCCGCACCACCCTGGCCGCCAATTCGCCTTCCTGCAACGCCCCGACGCACCCGCCTCTGCCCCGCACCGCCTGCACCGCTAGCTGCGCCGCCCTTCGTGCGTCCCACGGTCGCGCATCCCTCCAACCCTCGCGCGGCCGCCATGGAGTTACCCACCGTCCACCAAGCCAGCCCTCCTAACTCGTGTCAACGGCCGCCGCGCGATGCCCGTCGCCCCCTGCTCAAGCTCGCGTGCTGCCCACCGCCACATGCGCACTACCCCCGCTGCTCGCCTATGCCGCCCTACCGTGGTGGTCACCATCCGCGGCCGTTCGCGCCGTCGCGATGCGTTCCGACCTCCCTGCTCAACTGAAGCGCGCCATGCGGCCACACATCTTTCCGCCTTTGTCGGCAACGCACATCACCGTTCTCGTCCCTGTCGCCTTCCTCGCATCATCGTAGTGTTCCACACCATGGCTGCACCCAACCAGCAAAGCGAGTGACCTGTGAGATGTATGAGATGCAAGAACACGTTGATGACACAACGGCAACGACAATTGGTTCAAGGTTAGCTCTGATTTGTGCAAAGATTAGTTGGGACAGTGCTGCAGCCAAGGTGTTCAATGAAATGGTTACAAGGCGAAACTAAGTGTGTTGCCGTTCAATGTTGGTCTATGGATGCAGGTCTATTCTGGGGTGGCAATCGACAAGAACATGTGCCAAAGTGCTCTTGGAATGTTGATAAAGTAACCGGATCAAGAGCACAACCAAGGTGTTTGCTAAAATGCTTACAAGGTCAGTCACTGTCGTCGTCCTTCGCCCTCTGGTCCATGGTCCGCATTGATATCATTCCTATAGAAATCCCCACGGTGACCTTCTTTGTCTTTTGTATTGCATTGGCTTGTCCGTGCGTGCTCGTGACGCTCCACCATGACCCGCGTCGACGTCGTTGACCACTTGACGTCGTCGTGACGCTCGAAGCCGTCACCGTGCCCTGGCATCAAGATGAAGTATGCTTGTGATGTGTGTGGTGCTGAAACAAAAGCACGACTCATTGGAAAATAGAGGTCAAGACAAATTAGGTTTTAGTCGATGTGAGGGTGATCGAGTCCTAGGTATAGCCACGGTGCTCGATAAAATGCCTTCCAGGTCAAACCAAGGCGGTTGGTGATCACCGATGACCTATGGTTGAGTAATGCGAGAATGTTGCGACCGACAAGGAAAACTAGACCAAGGGGAACCTTGGATAAGAGTTTCTTGTTTGTGTCGACGATGTTTCCTAACCGTCCGCAGAATTTCTTAACTAGGTGTGCCATTTCATCGACGACAGGTTCATCGAGTCACTCGCCGACGATCGAGTCGACATCACTAACCTTGTGACTCATAAGGTGGTGTTCGGGATTCCGCTCACCACCATGGAAAAGTCTGGGTCGAAGTGAACGTTGATGAGATGATCTTCCCAAGGTGACAAGGCACGTCGTCACGACACAGTAATTGCTTATGTTTGAGTTCCATGATTTCACCAAGCTCATCTGGACAATCTTGCAAAGAACACAGCAATAGTGTCATGTAAGAACTTGGATGACGTTTGCTTAGATAGTCGTAGCGACTGATTTACCTAAAGGTCCTTAGAACGTGTCTTGGTACTCATGTTAGGTTATTAGTGTTTGTTATAACTCTTTGAGTCCAAGCAATGCCGATCTCACTTCTTTTCCAAGTGTCGCCAGGGTTTCACATCGATTCATCCTACTTCAGAACCCTGCGACCACACTACTCACTTAATTAGGTTTACTCTTCAATGAGTTTTTGTAACTTCATTGGTTGCCTTCTGAGTCGTGACCTCTTATTGCACAGTTCACTCATGCCTTAAGCTTTCGATGTCCCCCCTTAATTCGTTAGTCATTCTTACACTATTCAGTCCAACACTGCCACACTAGTCAGTCTCAAAGTTCTCGAGTGGCATAACTCCAAGTGTTAAGTGAATAATTGTATTGTGTGCTTGCATTGCACCTTTCGATTCACGTCTAGACACTACTATGTCTACTTGACTTATCCATAGCTTCTTCACCCATCCGAGACATATCTAATCTTCCTAGTCAAGCCTCTTCTTCTTACGGTTTTTACAACTCGTCGAGTCCATTATTAATTACCTTAATTACTTATATGCATATCATGTCGATAGGAATGTGATGATAGGTGATCAACAAGAAGCTTCTCTTGGAGGAGAATGTCGAGGAGTTCCAACTTCAAAATTGCATGGCGGATTCTCTGGAGAAAGACCAAGCCATAACAACTAACATTGATATAAAGTCGCAAACAAGGCAAGCCCCGATTTGCATTTAAGAGCTTTTCAAAGTTTTACAGTTTATTCACTTACGTCTTCAGTTGATATTGTGCATTACGTATAAGGTGTTTGATACTCCACTTGCATATCCACAAATCCTATGGGAGGGCTGGAAAGGTTTACAACTTGACGTGTAGAACTGCCAATGCTAATAGTGTAGATACACCGATAGAAGTCGAGTAGTTGGAATCTACTCGTGAGATAGGAATAACAGATCATATAAGGGCGAGAGATGAAAGAATGGCTTATGAAATGAATACGAGACCGGGCAGGGGGAATAGGAGACAACGAGATGGAGTCTCGGGCGCATGGCCCTGCCTGTGTTGGTTAAGGACCAATCCGTATGCCGCCCTGCTGAGCAAGTTTTAACTGTACCGTAGTCATACTGGATATATGGGGTACAGGAAACCGATGTACCTTGGGAAGCTTTTGTTGAGACTTTTTCGATCGCCTCACGCTTTTGGCCGCAGCATAGTAGACGGAAACTCGCTCACGACATCTTCACAACGGAAGGGTGCACCGTGAGTGGGGATACTGTCCTAGACAATTGAATCGATTCAACATGGGCGGAATTTGAGAAAGGTGGCTGCGTACGACGTCCGTGGAGTGCACTGATGTGACTTCCAGTACGGGCGTACGTGTCGTGTTTTCCGGGTATCATTGATTCGAATCACCGTCCCTCGTGGTTATGAGTACCACTTGTTCACTGAGTTGTGACGTAGTAAATACCGAAGAAGTCAAATGAATATGATATATTGAATTATAATTGCTTTGCAACCTTGTGTGACTTAGAGATAGCACAATTAAAAGTTTACAGTTTCCAAATACTTATCCTGTAACACCATTATGTGCTTTGGGCATGTCATATCATCGGCAAAGTGTTTCTTGTTTGATTATGGAGACTATGATGTGCCGTGCCTGAAGAATGTCATGTGCTACTTAAAACATGACTATAAGGATCCACTTGTAGGCGAGTCCTTTATGCCATTCCTTACCTATGCTTAGTATTCACCCCTGCATATGTCTAGTGAGACGGGTTAGTCTTGCTGAGCCTTATGCTCACGTTTGTGCTTTAACGATTTTTACAGGTATTAGGTTTATTTCTGCTGTTCAGGTTGTACATGAGATCTCGAGGTGCCGAGATAAATCTCATGTGAACCACGCCACTGCTGAATGTTCTTCATGTTGCTAGTGAGAAGCATCCTAGGTCATGAACATCTTCTCTTCTGCTTAGTTAAGTGACATTATGAGTATGTATTTTCTGCTGTGTGTGTACTTCTATTGTACACAATTTTGTAAACTCTGTTTAAGGTGAAATGAAAACTTTATATGTTTTGGTATCCTTTTTGTGTGTGCTGTTAGGTGCCACATTGCACGACACCATCCAATGAGATCCTTGGATGTCGGGACTCCCAGTCCCGACATCATATTCCCTAGACATTTGGATCTAATGATATCCAGAGTATGTATATAGGAAACACAATAGTTCGCACCTAGAGGTGGAGTCCACTATCTGGTCTATCCTAGGTAGTGGAAATGGGTTTTTTGGATATGCCTTATTCAAGGTGGTGTAGTCGATACACATATGAAGCTTCCCGTCGGCCTTGGGTACAAGGACTGGGTTTGACAGCCATCATGGATGATGAACCTTTCGAATGAAACCATCTTTGAGCAGCTTCTTGATTTGTTGTCTGATGAAGTTCTACCGATCGACTAATTGCTTCTGGGGCTTCTGATGTATCGGCTGTGCGTTGGTATGTATCTTCAGGCTGTGCTCAATGACCTCCCTAGGGATCCCACACATCTGTGATGATTGCCATGCAAACACATCAACATTCGCTCGGCGAAATGTGATGAGCACGAGATCCTATTTGTTGTCCAGACCTTCTGATATACGAGTGGTCTAGGCAGCATCAGAACCGATTTGGGTGACTTTGATAGGAATGTTAGTGTCGCCGCTTGGCTGCACACGTGGTGTGGAGGTTGAGCCTCGATGGTGAGAGCTTGGAGGTTGAGCAGCTTGATCCTTGCCGGATGCTTCCTCCTGCGCTGTTGCAACTGCGTGGAGTTCTTCCAATGCAGTGACTCTCGTAGTGCGGTCCCCGCGAATTCGGAGGACGCCAGAAAGAGTCAGCATCTTCAACACCAAATAGCCGTAGTGAGCAGCGGCTATGAACCCATACAGTGCTGGCCTTCCTAGGATGGCATCGAAGGGTAGACTGATGTGCGCCACGTTGAAGACCAACTTCTCGGTTCTGTAGTTCTCCCGAGTCATGAAGGTCACCGGGAGTGTGATTTACCTGAGAGGAGAGATAGCTCCCGGACCTACCCCAGAGAAGGTAAGTGAAGGGAGAAGGTTTGAGTGCTTCAGCTGGATCTTTACGAATACTTCATAGCTGAGGAGGTTGAGCGCCACACCTCCATCCACCAAGACATGGTAGAGTTGGATGTTATTGATGGTATGAGTAATCATCAATGGTAGTTGACCAGCTCCAATCATGTTCCTCGGGCAGTCTGAAGCATCAAAAGTGATGGGAGTGTCCATCTACTTCTGATGAGGTTCTGCCTTGGCGGCAGGAGCTGTGGCAGCCATCTCCCGATGCATGGTTTTGAGGACGCGGCGGGAGGTAACATACGAGGACCCTCCATATATTGTATGGAGTCTTCCGACGCTCATTGTCAGAGATGCCAGAATCTTCGTCGACAGTGTTGTACACAGCCTTGAGGACCTTCTTGGGGTCTTGGAAGCCTAGCTCCAGATCAGCCGGAGCTTCGTCGACCTTCTGCTTTCCTTCCCGCCAGCGGAAAGGAGCTTCTTCTCGGCGCTTGTCGAAGCGCTCAATAAGGTTATGAACCTCGCATAGATCTTCAAGATTGTGAGTGTCCATTTTGTGGATCGAACACCACATATTTTGACCACCACCATCTTCACACGATGGTAGAGGATGTTTTTCGAGGCGTGGCCCCCGGCCACCCGGAGCTGCAGCTGCAGCAGCAATAGGCGTGTAGTCCGACGACTTCTTCTTGTCGTTGGACTTTTTCTTCTTTTTTCCACTACCGAAAGCAGTGGCTTCAGCCTTAGAGGAGTTTTGACCAGCCTCCGGAGCTGGTTTGGAGTGCATCTCTCTGCCCTCTGTAGCCCTAGCACATTTGTAATCTAGGCTGAAGAAATCAGTGACACTACTGACTTCTTTTGTCGCCAGCATCTCCAACATCTTGTTGTCTTTCATTCCCAGTCAAAATGCAACAATGACATATGTGTTGGAGATGAAAAGAATTTAATTCCGTACCTGAGAAAACCGTTGGATGAACGATTGCAGCGACTCTCCCGATTTCTGTTGGACGGCGAACAGATCCAACTCGGTGTAGGGTCAGGTGTAGGAGCTCCCAAAGTTGGCGGTGAATTGGCGGCATAGATCTGCCCAAATATTTATGGAGTCAGGCGGAAGACTCATGAACTAGGACCTGGTTGTCCTAGTTAGAGCCACAGGGAAGTAATTGGCCATCACGACCTCATTGCCTCCAGCCGCGAGGATGGCGGTCGAGTATATTTAGAGGATCTCAACGGGTTGACAGACCCGTCATATTTATTCGGCAAATGAGGCCGAAACTTCTGTGGCCATTGGACCATGCGCTGGTGCATGGCCAGAGCCGAACAGCTGTCTCCTACTGCCAAGGGAGAAGGGTTCTCATGTGCAGCCCACCTCTCGCGAGCACGCTCTATGAGGACGCGGCTGTCTTGCTGCCTGTATCGGTGTTCAAGCTCTGACCTCAAATCATGGGTCGAGAGTCTCGACACCGTGTGAGTACGACATGCCCCGAAGGGCAGTGATGTCACTTGCTGGGAGGGTGCACGCCTCTGGTGCTTTACACCTGAGGATTAAGTCTGCCAGACATGGCCCTCCGCTGATAAGGTGCCCGCCCTGAAGGGGGAGTACCTTGGTTGTTGATGGCATCAGCTGCTGCTGCAACCAAATGCTCCACATCAGCGCGCCACTGCTCCATTGCTCCTTGAGGAGCTCCGAGCGCTGGAGGATGCTGAAGAATAGTACGCGCCGCGTTGATCGTGTTCTTAGGGTTGTTGCACGTTGATGTAGTGACCGACGGAAAGACACCATCTTGTTGTCCAACATTGTTTGCCAGAGCAGGTGGTGGAGGTGGAATCATCCCTTCCGGGACAACAACACCAGTTGGCTGTTGCACGTTTGATGTATTTCCTCCAGTAGGTTGCTCAACGTGGTCGTTGGACATTCTTGCGGTGGAGTTCACCATCTCGAAATCTCAGGGGCCCCCTACCTAGCGCCAAATGTCGAAGTGTGCGATCAACACTCCTCCCGGTACTACTAAAGCATAGTTCGCAAAGGTTTGTATTTGGTTGGGGCACGCGTAAGATTACAATGAGACGATGACACAAGGAGTTTTACGTGGTTTGGGTCGCCTGAGCGTAATACCATATTCCATAGGGTGGTTGTTGATTATATGAGTGCGTGTATGCTTGTGTGTGTATGATCTTGGTTGGACTTTTCTTCTAGCACGCGGCACAACCCTTTTATAGTCCAAGGACGGGCCGTTGCATTGTCTGCCTGGCCCAACATGTGGCCCTTGCAGTATTCAATCACCTATACACGATCTGCATGTATTAAGTGCAATTAACAATGTGATAACGTGCCTTAATGGCGGCGTTACCTATATTAACAGTCCTCTGATCGTGTGTCAATAACATGGCATTAATGACATGTAATCTGGTCTTCTAATAGATGCTTTATGTGTCCCTTGAATGTCCGCGCCGTTGGAGATCTGTTAGTCTTCCCGTTGCAGGCTTAGGTCCGGAGGCTCGACACTAGGTAGCTCCAGAGCTTCCCACTGTGGGTAGGCAGGTCTGGAGCTGCTATACACGTGGCATCACCGAAGCTTTCCTCTACTGGAGGTTTGGTCTGGGGCCACTGGACACATGGCATGACCGGAGCTTCCCTATACATGGAGTTAGGTCTGGCCTTGCGTTACACGTGGCGGTGCCGGAGCTGCCGAAACGAGGGAGGCGGGCCCAGTGCTGCATGACATGTGGAGCCTTAGGAGGTCATCAACTTGGACAGGTGGTACTCCGTAGCTTTTCTTGCGGTATCGTGGGGTACCCGGTACGCAGAATACCGACAGTATCCGTTCGTGTCACAAACCGGCACAAAAAGTTGTAAATATCAGAACCGAACAGTATCAGAAACCGGTTTCAATGATTGGAAAACTTTTTGTACCTGTTCGTAAAAATAACCAGCGCCGATATAGGAATAAATCAGACACGGTTCCTATAAGCAACCGGTTTTGATACTTTTATACCACTTCATAACATAAATCGAGAATAATAAGATTCGGTTTGTATAAATAAGGGATTTTGAAATAGCGCAAACTTTTTGAACCAGTTCGTATCGAGAACCGGCACTTAAATTACCAGTAATCAGAATTGATTTTTCTTGTGCAACCGGTTTTGATACTTAGTAAATTTTCTGTACCAATTATTGAATACAACCTGCACTGAAATATCATAAAATCAAATTCGGTTCGTTGGTACAACCTGTTTTGACACTTGGTAGACCTAATGTACCATTTCATTAATGAAACCAAAACTGTAATATGTAATACAAATTCGGTTCATTTTGGCAACAGGTTTTGTTATTTCACAGACTGCTAAAGTACTGTGCTGGAGACGACGTCTTATGAGCTTCGTCCACACATTGATAAGTTGGTATGAGGCATATGCAAGATGACTAATATAGTACTAAACCTGTTCGGAGCTGAAATCAAAGAAAATTAGGTACGCACAGTACGGGTTTTTTGAGACAGATCTATAATAATACAGATGCACGTGAAGGCCAGGTAAGCAAATGTGAAGAATCCATTATCGGTTGACATACATGATTAGTGTGTATATGCCACATCTCTGTTTATAAGATAGTATGAGACACTAATCAGATTCAGTTCGTATAACCAACTGATTCTGAAACAGTGCTTACTTTTTGTACAAAATCATATTGGGAACTGGCGCTGAAATTATTCGTAAATAACACATGCTAGACGATCCAATCATTTGAGTTACTGCACATGTAACATGGTCACTGCCATGTAGGTGGCGCTGCAATGATAGATATGTGCCCAAATTCTGATATGGGTTGAATATGTTATCTACACCGCTTAATCTTTCGAACCGGTTCAGATAATTTTCCCCTTTTAATAACAAAAACAGGGATATATCAAACTTGATTAAATTGTGTGAACATAAATCTGTATTTAAGGATGGTAGCTTCATCATGATAGGAGCGCACAATATAAATACTTGTGAAACACAACTAGTAGCGAGCTTCCATTCGTATCTAGTGGTAGCCTATGCACTCAAGGATAAATGAATAACTTGATTAAATCATGTAAATGTATATATGTATAAATGATGATAGCTTCATTATGATTGGAGCTCGCAATATAGAATACTTCCTGCGTCCTCAAATACTTGTCATTTGTTAATTGATTTTCGAACTGACAAGTGACAATTATCTAGTGATAGAAAGAGTACGTGTGAAACAAACACTACAGGAATCTGGTTGAACTGCACGGCTGTAGCCATCGCAAATAAGTGAAAAACTGTCGTAAAAAGCTTATTTGTGATAGTTTTCTTTATTTGCGACGGTTTTTTGCCGTTTTCACTTTTTTATCATAAATAAGCTTATTTGAGTGAGTGGGCTGGACCTCCTTATTTACCATGGCTGCTGGGGCTGCCGTAATAAACACACTTATTTGCAACGGTTTCTACGAGCGTCGTAAATTGTAATGGCTTATTTGATACAGTTAGGTCAGCCATCGCAAATTGCAGATGTATTATTTACGTCGTTACTGTATAAAAACCGTCGCAGATAAGTTTTTTTAAACAGAAAAACTACCCGGCGCGATTGCAAGAAACACAGAACAGCACATATAGGTACACAACAGCATCACTTATAGCATCACATCACATCACAAACTTCATATACATCACAAATGTCGCATCACATGACAACGATATAAACCAAACAGGAGGCGCTATAAACTAGCCCCTCTACTACCTCCGGAGCCGTAGACATCGTCGCTGCGCGTCACTTGAGGCACTGGTAGTGACGGCGATAGAGTTTGAGCCCTGTCGCCGATCTCTGCAATACATGTAAGTAGTTATACATGTTTATTAGGTTGAAACTTCATTTTTAACTATAATTGATTAATAAAGTTAGAGTCTATCATATTTAGCTAAGTTGAGTAAGATTTGTCAATGTTAGATTAAGTAAGACTAGAATAGCAAAGTTGAGTAAGATTTCGCTATGTTTGATGAAGTAAGACTAGAATAAGTATGGTTTTGGTTATATGAACTGCCAGAGAAGGTGCGTTTGGCATTGTATGCACCGGCGGCGGTCGTTGCACTGGTGGCGGTGGCTATTGCAATAGCTGGATCTGCCTCTGCTAGTGAGCTAGAGCCTGTCGTCATTGCAAATATTAAAGGTTACATATTATTAAGCATGCGATGACTTACGACCGCATTCGGGTTTGCCGTTGCAAGTTAAGCTCCTTCGATGGCCATTTGATTTATGACGGCTATGGGCCCGAATCCATGATGAACAACCTAATTTGCGACGGCCAGTGCGGACCATTGCAAGTTACCTTATTTACGACAGCTGGCCGTCGCAAATTAGGCTAGCCATCGCAAATGGTCGAGTTTCCTCTAGTGAAAAACTGCAGCTGCATCCCAGTTTTTAAAAGAATTTTAAGGTATGCAAAACAACAGATATGGTACTAAAGCTTTGAGCCGCAAGGTGTTCAGCGCTACTGTGGTTGATGGGCCAAAATTCAACCCATTGTATATTGCAGTATTAGGAAAAAACACTATGCGGCTTTTCTGTACTCGTTTGTAACTTGAACTGGCATAAATATTAAAAATCTGCGGAGACAACAGGACCAATCTGAACACGTGAGTCCCTGGGCCCTGGCGCATTACCTCAAAAATTGTACTCCCTCCGTTTCATTTTATTTGTCATCGGTTAATTTATTTTTGATCTAACTGTAGACAATTAAAAAGGAAAAAGGATTGTATAATATATTTTACGTCCTTGTATATCCTTGCATGTTGCGTGGGGGAACTTAGGGGACTTGGATTCAAAACCTCCGCAGTACGAAACCTAAATTAATACTCACTGGTGTGTGAGTCAAAGAGTTTATTAGGTCCACATGTCAATGAATGACAAAAGGTCTTCTGATGCCCTTTTGTCTAGTTTCAATCAAAATATGTTGTTACTTAATCTTTGCTCCCTGACATGTAATTCACCCACACACACCTTGTTCTACAAGCACTAGCTTGCTTCGCACGCCGATTTGCTTCTTGATTAGCAAACATATTTTACAGGAGAAAAATAAAAAGATAGAGAAAATCCAACTAAGCTCCCTAACCTCTTGACATATGCAATGGAAGCAATAATTGATCTATTCTTGTTTGCGCTCTACCATAAATTGACCAACTCCAGTGAATCAGATTCCAAAAGTATATTTCGGTAACCCAGACTGATCGCTAACCGGACTCCATCATGAAATACTTCAGCTCCCCTTACCAGCAGGTCGCTAACCCGATCATACCAGATGGCTGGCCACGAATCAAGGTTCCCATGTGATTTCGGATGATAATCCAGCCTACACATTCCTTCTCATTAAAACTCACATCGACATTCACCTTAACAAAGCTTTGAACATGAGGTATCCATCCAGGGGCTTGCACTTTTTGCAGCACTTGCCTTAATTGTCCTCTGTTGACCATCGGAACGACTGCAGCTTTGAAATATTTTTTCAACTCCTACTACACACTCTTAATTCTCTGCATTACACTTCACAAGAAGTAAGATTCACTGTTCAAATCTTGTATTAAAATCTTCGAATATTGTAATGAGAAAATGTTAGTTCGGCATATGTTCTTATAATACTTGTATGGTGGTGTCCACATCTTGTATGAAAATCTTCCTAGCCTTGTAATGAATCTTTGATCCTTGTAATAAAAGAATGCTGATCTTGGAAAGAAACGGAGAATTTATTTTATTAATATATGATTTTTAAACATTTTTAATATAAACAACACACAAAATGAAAAAATTTCAAAACTAACCCACCTTCGTATGTATCATGGACGAAATTTGAATTGTCATGATCCCACCTTAAAATGAGGTTCAAAACTCAATAAAACGTATTTGCGCCAGCTTAAAACGAATTTCGTATCTGACATATACGAAATTTGAATTTCGTATGGCCGTTCCATGAAATTCTTCTATGATTTTTATGCTTCATCCAACTGCTCGTCATGATCCCCACAATGCCCTAGCCTCCTTGCTTATGTATATAGACCTATCTCGAACAAACAGTAATAGTCCAAGGACTCTACCAGACTAGGACTCTATCTATAACTTTCCAAAACTACTCAAAACACTTCCATATGCATATAAAAGCAATCCTTAACCTTTCAAACACATAAGAAACATCCCACACGTCCCTAAAATAACTCTATTTTGTTCCTCACATGAAATCATATCATAACCAACTCAAATATTTCAAAAGATACAATAATCCAACTCAGCTTTACCTTGAGCACGCGTACGACCCGGTTGGACCCCATTCATTCATATCTTCTCGTTTGTATCTCTTCACTACGTTTTTGAAAATTGTTGCCACATCCATGCACTCCTTGCATACGTGCATATAGATTGTGAAAACATCTAATAGATTCCATATGCCCTGTTTTTGACTTAAACATTATTGCTTGACCTCCCGGATCGCACCAACCACAAGTCCTCATGAATTTGGTTGTTGAACCTCAACTTCTCCATAATTTCAATTCAAGGATCACTAGCCATATCTTGATCTTGAGCAACATTTGCACATGAGCAAACAACTATTGTCTACGATCACAAGTCCACAACTTGACTCTCATTAGTGGGATACACACAATACTCTGTGTGACAGCCTCACACAAACATGTTGCTCAGATATAAACCACCATAACCCCAAAAACACATCACAACTAAGTACATAAGCACCAAGCATACACTTCCAAAAATCAAAGACAAGATTAGCATGGCTATTCATCCATGATTAGCACATATATCCAAAAAAATTGGATCAAACATTTTGATCTATCGTCCCTGTATCATCAAAACATTACATTAAAAACTCATTTAAATATATTTTCTGATGTATTTAGCACACATAGATATCACACCATGATTTGCACATTTGCTACAGTGGTGCCGCGAGAGACATTCGTTGGTCTCGTACATTGTGGCTCCATCCATGAAAACCGGCACGATGCACACACACTGCACTGGACGATGTCACACCCGCAACACCAACGGTCATCGCACAGTGCGGCCTCCACACACACACGATGTGCTCACCCGAGACAGACATCATTGCGTGTTTTATTCCAAAAGATGCTAACGGTAGCGACTCATCGTTGTTAAGCTCGTGCATGTCGCGAGAGAGCAGCCCGGGTAGCTAGAACCATATAGTATTCGGGGCGTGCTCCCAGTGCATGTTGTACTGCATACTAAAGCGGCCCAGCATCATCGACGTCTATGATGGTACCGCTGCCATGCATGGGCAAGAAGAACATGGCCACTGCAAGTGAAGGGGAGATGAGCACACTGCCACTCCCACTCAGTGGATGCTCATACAGATGCCCCCTCCATGGTAGAGTGATCGATGTTAGATATTGTACTGGTCAGAGGGTCTATTTTGTTTGTTAGTAAAGTCAAAGCTAGGTTTCCCTTATGCAGCGTGGGTGTTACATTTTAGTATGGACATTGGGTATGGTGATTCTTGTTATGGTAATGGTTTTAGTTGTCACTGTGCTCTGGTTTACTGAAAAATGTAATCAAGCAAGGGTTGAACATATAAAAGAGAAGACAGTGCTTGCAACATGCTTGTTCTACAAACAGAATATGCAGATCATGGGCACACACTCAAACCATACACTGTTGAGTCTAACAAAACACTCCCCTCTATCCGCAGACTTAGAAGAATATGCCACCATGCATGCTGCATACAAACATAAGTGTAATGATCTGCACGTTCTGCTTAGCGACATCATGAGAACCATTCGCTCATCGTAAACGTTTGCAGCACCTTCCATCGAAACCATTGCCACACACATACGCTGCACCGGATGACATCACACCCGCAGCACAAACGGTCATCGCACAATGCGCCCACGACACACACTCGACGCACATGCCCAAGACAGACCTTGTGGTGTTGTTTATTCCAACAATGGTAACGTCGGCTACTCATCGTCGCCAAGCTCGTGCCTGTCTTCAATCAGTAGCCCGGGTAGCATGAAGATAATAATTGGCATGTGTTCGCGGGTTGCAGTGCATGTTATACTCACTACTACAAAAAGCATTTTTACAGGCGCCTCAATTTTTCAAACACAGGCGGTCCTTAAAACTATGCGACTGTGATGACGAATGATATAATAACCGTCTGTGATGAAAGAACAACACAGGCGGATTTTAAAGAACAACCGCCTGGGTAAATACATGATCTTCAGAATCGGTTCTTAATTAATAACCGCCTGTAATGCAACGAACTTCACAGGCGGATTTTAAGAAACAACCGTCTGGGTAAATACATGATCTTCACAGACGGTTATTAATTATTAACCGCCTGCAATGCCATGAACTTCATAGACGGATTTTAAGAAACAACCGTCTCGGTAAATACATGATCTTCGTTGGCGGTTCTTGATTAATAACCGTCTGTAATGCAATGATCTTCACAGATGGATTTTAAGGAACAACCGTCTGAGTAAATACATGATCTTCGTTGGCGGTTCTTAATTAATAACCGTCTGTAATGCAATGAACTTCATAGCCGGTTCTTGATTAACAACGGCCTAAGAAGATCATGTATTTTCAGTGGCGGTCATTGTTTAATTATCATAAGCGGTTTTCATTGAAATTACAGGGATGTAGTTGCAATTATATATCACAGCCGCATGTAGTCGTGCAGGCAAAATTGTATCAGGAAAAAAACACAGATGAGCTAGCGGATACTAGTACAGTAATGCATTATAGGAAATGCTCAATCACCAGTGAGGCTGGCTTAATTGTGATAATACACCATTAGAGGTTTTACAATTGTTCAAAGATAATTTCTTTACACACTGAACAAAAATCATGCTACATTCATTGTAGATCGACGATGAAGCTCCCATCGATCAATCTAAATTGTACCGTCCTGCTTGCTCCCGAACACGTCTCTTATATTCCGCTGGATCCTGAAAATATTGACATTATTTATATTAACAAATGTCGAAGGAGGAATGAATAACCTACATTGGTCACTAAGTCAAAGTGTCATCTAACCTTGATAAGTAGATAATAGCAATCATTTTCAACATCAGGCACATTTGGCTGATGCAGCAAACGCTGAACTTCAAGTAGTATAGTTTTGATTGTAAAAGCACTGCACCACCCCTACGAAATATAATTTAAGCAATATAAGAAACCAGTTCAAATAAGTTCGACAAAAATTATAAGTAATAATTACATGAACAAAATAGGTCTATCTTACAGTCTCTTGATCAAGAATCCCGATGCAGAGTGCTCCCGAACGATGGACATTTGGGTGGAAGAACCCAATTGGAAAGGAGCATCTTGGAGGCACCAAGGGATAGTCCTCAGAGAAGGAGATTGTCAGGGGGTAGTAACCATCTTCCCATTCAGTCTGCAAAAGAAATTTATTAATAGGAGGACGATAGTTAAACTCATATTGTGCTTGTTCTTCATGACTTACCCCTTCTTTACCGGGGACGATGCACTGCCACTTCAATAAATCTCCCGATTCAGGCTTCGCAGAGAAACCCTACGCGGAGAAATTGAAAATACCAAAAACAAACAACACGGAAAAACAAACTACAGTTAAGTTCATCAGTCCATTACAGATACATATGTATATACAACCATGTGACCGGTGTGCCATATGTACATACATGGGGATGGTTCTTGCTCCACGCCAAGCGCTCCTCCTTCAATCGGCTACACGCCCGAGACATCATTATCTGAAGAAAGACCAAACTTCCAAACTTCCAAATCATTGAGTCCAAACGCATATGTACACAAATGCAAAAGGACACAATCCATATACCAACATTGTTCTAAGTTGATTTCAGAAGATACAAATATATACAATATATATCATCTCGCATTGCTATATACATTTTTTCCAGCATTGACATCTTCTCGCATATAGGGTTTCAAATTCTTTTTAATGCTTCTCTCTACGCGCTTGATGTTTTCTGGTTCGGTGAAAAGGTACATCTCTTCATACTGATTATATTCCTCTTCATTATCTCCCACATTGTCAACCCCAACAATATTTTGCTTTCCAGAAACAACTACGTGCAACTTCTCAGTTTCTGGATCTTGAACATAAAAAACTTGTGCAACATTATCGGCGAGAACCCACAGGTCATCTTTGTAACCCACTTTATTCAAGTCTACCAGTGTCAGTCCGTAATTGTCCACTTTCAAACCATCAGGATGTTTGACCCATTGGCACTTAAATACGGGCATTACCATTCTTTCGCCATAATCGAGTTCCCATATTTCCTCTATGAACCCGAAGTATGTGGTCTTCTGCCCTTGTGAATCATAAGCCTCAATACGAACACCACTATTTTGTGCAACACTCTTACCGTCTTTTTCTTTAGTGTAAAATGTGTAACCATTGATGTCAT
This sequence comes from Tuctoria greenei, assembly GCA_036927565.1. Lineage (NCBI taxonomy): Eukaryota > Viridiplantae > Streptophyta > Magnoliopsida > Poales > Poaceae > Tuctoria > Tuctoria greenei. The sequence continues at coordinate 28,899,441 of JAYESD010000010.1, forward strand.
ATGCTTGCCATGATGTTACCAAAGCAGATGGGCCACAAGCTAACTTTTTCATTGTTGCCTCTTCTATAGTGTTTCCGTATGATATATTTTTGTCCATTAACCATTCAGTGAAACATCTTCTGTGCTCTTTCATGATCCAGTCCTCTTTGCGGTCTTGGTTTTTATCACGAAGCTCAATTTGGTGTTCCTCGATGTACGGCTCAGCTATTGCGAGCTGTTGTAGTACACCAAAATGTGCACGGTGTACATTCTTGTAATCTTGAACAATAAAAGTTTTCTTACCCACTTTGCCTCTCCCACGTAGTCTACCCTCATGTACCGGTATAGGCACACCTATCGATTTTCCATCTTTGATGTAATCAGCGCAACCCTCAATCACTTCTTCAGTGGTGTATCCTTCCATAATTGAACCCTCTGGGTGAGCACGGTTCCGCACATAACCTTTTAATACTCCTAAATATCTCTCCAACGAAAACATATGATGTAAATATAGTGGCCCCAATGCTTTTATCTGATCAACAAGATGTATGATTAGGTGTACTTGCATATCAAAAAAGGATGGTGGGAAACACATCTCAAGCTTGCACATTGTCTCGACGATGTATGTTTTCAGATAGTCTAAATCTTCACGTGCTATCACCTTTTGCGATACTGCATTGAAGAAGTAACACAAACGTGTGATGACAACTTTTATATGCTCAGGTTTGATTACTCTTATTGCAATGGCAAGGAAAACTGTCATCATCATGTGACAGTCGTGAGAATTATAACCGAATAAAGACAAGTCTTTCATCGAGACTAGTTTGCGGATATTGGATGAGAAACTTGTGGGCACTTTGATCCCACGCAAGCATTCGCAAATTGCTTTTTTCTCTTCTAGCGTCAAGTTGTAGCTGGCTGGGGGAAGGTAATGCTTCCCGTTCGCCTTTTCTACTGGATGAAGCTCTGGTCTCAAATCAAGATTTACTAGGTCCATACGTGAATTTAATCCATCCTTTGTCTTCCTCGGCATGTCCAGCAAGGTCCCAATGATGCTGTCAAATACATTCTTTGTAACGTGCATCAAATCAATACTATGGCAACATTCCAGATTCTTCCAATACGGAAGATACTTGAAAAAAATTGATTGTTTCTTGAAAGCCATGTCAGTTGTATCATCCGAAGATGTACTTTTCTTTCTCTTAATTCCTTTACTCTTTTTTCCCTTACCGAAAGCAATATGAATGTTCTTGACCATTTCAAACACAAGTTTTCCACTGTAAGGTTTCGGTGCAGTATCTTTTTCGATTTTGTTATCAAATTGTTCTTTCATCTTCCTATACTTGTGTGTATCTGTCAAGAACCGTCGATGTCTCATGTACACCGTCTTTCTGGATGAAGTGAGGTATAGATATCCAGTTCTATCCACGCACCTAACGCAACCTTTCTTCCCTTTCATTTGTCCCGATAATGTAAACAGTCCGGGATAATCATGCACGGTAACGAATATCATTGCTCTTAGCGTGAAATACTCCCGCTTGTACTCATCCCATGTACGTACCCCTTCATTCCACAATTTCGCCATATCTTCCATTAAAGGTTCCAAGAACACATCAATTTCGATGCCGGGTTGTTTCGGACCTTGGATAAGAACAGATAATAAGATATATTTCCTTTTGTGACACAACCACGTCGGTAGGTTGTACATAGTTAAGACCACGGGCCATGTGCTGTGTATGCTCCTTTTTTCACCAAACGGATTCATTCCATCTGTACCCAAGGCAAACCTCACATTTCTGATTTCCTTCGCAAATTCTGGATACTGAATATCAAAATTTTTCCACTGCGTTGCATCACCAGGGTGTCGTATATGTTTTTCATTCTTCTTGCGTTCCTCGGAATGCCAACGCATAAGTTCAGCCTCCCTAGGGTTTGAGAACAAACGCTTCAAGCGATCAATTACCGGAAGGTACCACATCACCAATGCAGGAATTTTTCTCTTATTCTTTCCGTCTGCATCGCCAGAAGTATCATCATCGTCACCTTCAGGACCAATAATAAACTTCTTATTCTTCTGAGTCTTTTTCATGTTGGTAACATACTGGTGATTGTAGTCCTTCTTATATCTACTGACACCACAAATGGGGCATCTAGTTGCGAGCTCATGCTCTTTGCGATACAGAATACAATGGTTCACACAAGCGTGTATTTTTGTCACACCTAGTGCCATCGGGCAAAGAAGTTTCTTCGCTTTATAAGTGCTTCTAGGCAGTTTATTTGGATTTGGAAGAATTTCTGCCAGAAGATTCAAAAGATCAGAGAAACTACAATCGGACCATCCGTGCGTAGCTTTCAACTTTAGTAGTTCTAAGACTGCACGCAATGTAGTAAACTCTTTATCACAACCGTTTGATTCATCATATAAAAGCTCTGTGGCCGCATTCTGCAATGTCTCCATTTTACTTAAACCTTTGCTTGCTCCCATAGAAGTCAGTACATATGGTTCAATGTGACGCAACATCTCCTCACAATCGAACTCATCATCATCATCACCAGCTTGATTGTCACTACCATCATCGATATGAACATTATCATCATCTGAGCCTCTCTCATCATCTTTATCCACATCATGTGTATCTAACTCACCATGCTCTGTCCATATTGTGTAGTTATTTTTGAAACCTCTTTTCACCAAATGAGATTGGATTACTATAGTATCCGTCCAAGCAATCTTATTTTCGCAGTCGATACATGGACATAATATGTCATCTATCTTTTGCAACTTCGCATGTCTCTTGGATGCTTCAATAAAATTTGCAACATTACGAATGTACATAGGATCGGGTCTTGGCATGTTATACATCCACGCTCGACGGTCCATGCTTCAATAATAGAATTTTTTGTCAGATTTACAAAATTTGGCCACAAATATTCTCTAAAGGTCTTCTATAAAATGAATTTACAGAGACATAACAAGTATGATTAGGGCGACTAATGTAGGAGACGGGCGACGTCTTGAGGCGGACGGAGTCAAAGGGGGAAACAGGCCCAGCAGCATGGGCTAGGTCTGGGTGGGATCCAGTCCGTTATATCGGGAAACAAGGCCCAGATGCATCTTATATATATTACAATAGCATCTGTTAATTAAACATCATATTCATGTCACATAATAGGTACAAAAAGGAAACAATCCATATAGTCCATACATCAATATACCAGAACACAATCCATACAGTCCTTACACATGCAAAAGGACAGAATCCATATACCAGAACACACAAAACTAACAGCTTATCAGCTAATGAAAATATACAAAGAAAAAGTAAGGAAACTACATTTACCTTGCAGAGGCGTCAGCACGGTGGGGAGGCGTCAGCACGGTGGGCCGGCTGGGTGGAGAAGTGGCGGTGCGGGGTTGAGCGGCGGCGCGGCAGTATGGGCTGGGCGGCATTGGAAAAACCTAACCCGGGCGAAACACTTAGACGCCGTTAGGCTGCCAAAATTTCGTTTGCCGCCAAGTGTTCCCCCTCGTCACTTCCAGGTACGCCGCCGAGCTTCGCCGTCGCCGAGCTTCGCCGTCGTCGCCGAGCTTCGCCGTCGCCGCCGAGCTTCGCCCTCCTCACTTCCAGGTACGCCGAGCGAAGCCATTTCCGTCGCCGACGAGCTTCAAGGTAAACCCTAAACCCTTCGACCTTCCATCCTCCTTCGCCGTGCCGCCTCCCTCCCCGCCCTCGCTGCCGCCTTGCATATCCTTGGTTAGGGTTCGGGAATTAGATAATGGTAGGCATCCTTGGTTAGGGTTCGGTGGAATTCGAAAAACTGTCAAGTTCGGTGGCATCTTTGGTTAGGGTTCGGTGGGGCAAGATTTATGTGGATGGTTATATCACGATAAATTGGTAGTTGGTTCTGTGTGTCTGAAACTGTTCTGACACATTAGTGGTAAACATGATTCTAGACTCTAGTAACAGCAGTATATTCCCTATTTCTGTCATCGGCCTTGCATATGCCACATAATTCTCTATTAGGGGCAAGATTTAGCTATATTTGGTTAAGTTGACCAAATTTGGCTAATTTTGGCTAAGTTACATTAGATATAGTTATACTTGACTAATTTTGACTAAGTTATGCTATATTTAGCTATATTTGGCTACTTTTGCTTAGAGTTAGCTATGCTAGACTAAGTTTGGCTAAGTTTGCTTTTATTTCTCTAAGTTTCATTTGAGCAATTGTAGCTAATCTGTGCTACCAAAGATGTCTGCACTTGTGGCTCCATCAGCTTCATTTGAGCAATTGTACCTAATCTGAGCTACCAAAGTTATGCTATATTTAGCTCTGAAGCCAAACAAAAGTTGCTGGCCAACTCATTTGTGATGCCAGGAGCATCCTCACGCCCATATCTAGGTAACACTAGGTGTGGCGATGGAGTCTGAGCATATGATGCCGATCTCTATGATACAAGAATTTAGTTAGACCTATATAACTTCAAAAATGTGTTTTGGCTAAATTTACTTAATTGAGCCAAAATTGAGAAAATTTGTTTTAAATATGACCAAATTTAGTTATGCCATTTATTAGGTTTTTTGTCTTATTAGATCTAGCATGGAAAGCCCTAAGAAGACTGGTCCTGATTGTAACAACAAAGAAGACAATATGGAGTTTACTGACTCCAGCAGTTCAGGCTCCTATCACAGTCCTTCGGATCCTTTTCCGAATATAAAAATTAAAAAGACTTCAGTGGATCTAGACCCGGAATATGATCCTGCCGACGAGGTATGGATCACGAATCTTAACTTCAGCAGTTCAAGTTAATGTTGGTTGTCAAGTATACGAAGTCTTATAATTTTTTTCTACCTAGATTAATCTCGAAGCCAATGAGGTGACATCGGCTCCTAAAACCGCAGAAGGTTCACCAATAGATGAATCCTCAGCTTCACTCAAGCGGAAACGAGGGCAACGAGGTCCCAATAAGGGTCTATTGGACCGCATCATGTACATAACAAGGGTCGGTCCAAGTGGGCTTCCCCAAGAACCACTGGATTCAGTTACCAAGTACCGTAATGCATGCGGTTTTCTTGTTAGGGAGGTTGTGCCGATCACAACCGAGAATTGGAGGAAATTACCCGAGCAGACCAAGAATGAGTTGTGGGAAAAGATAAAGAAACAATTCAAGTTCCCGAAAGGCACAGAAGAAGCTGTAAAGAAAGCAACATTGGTCTCTTGCGGCAAGAAGTTTCGATGCTGGAAGAGTGAAATGAATGCTTATGTTAAGGCCAATAAGGTCCCTAGTCCGAGGAAGATGGGAAAAATCACACAAGCTCAGTGGCAAGAGTTTGTTCGTCAAAAGAGCACACCTGATGCTAAAGCTCTAAGTGCAACTAGGTCAGAGCTTGCAAAAAAGAACAAATACCATCATCGCTTGGGGTCTGCCGGATATGGACCCAAAGTCCAGAAATGGAATAAGATATTAGACGAAATTCTTAGTAAGGGCAATCCTCACCCATTAGAAGGGTGCGATGAGCGAACTCAACGCTGGGTCTTTGCTGGGTCAGGTTTGACCAGCGAGGGCAAACTTGAAAAGCCCGACTCTCTGAATGAAGTAGAGGATAAAATGAAAGAAGTAATTGAAAAGCAACAGAAGGGTCTCTTCAAGCCGAAGAGGGAGAATGACCAACTTACCGCTATCTTGGGAAACCCTGAACACAGCGGACGGGTTCGAGCGGTCTCTTCTCAAAAGTCTTGGCTAGATGGTTTCCCTAAAGATAAAGACACATATAGAAGACGTGAGAAGTTTAAGAAAACACTTGATGAAACAATTGCTCAAAAGGTCAAAGAAAATATGCAAGAAATAATGGAACAACTTAGACAATCAGGACAATTAGTGGCACCGAGTACAATGATGGTTCCGGTGCAAAAGGAGCAATTAGTATCTCCAACTGCCTACCCTAGCAGCGTTGGTTCCGTGCCAGGCTCAGGGTCAGCCCATAAGTTCCCTGTTGATGATATTGCTAACGACAAATCTTGCCGTCTTCTTGTCCCGATAGGCAGAGCAGGGAACAAAACCAAACAGGTTGCCACTGCTATGGCAAAGCCTGATCGTGACTTCAACGGGAGTCCACTTCCGTTGTATTATTCTGTGGTGCAAGTTCTTCAGATCATTGATAATGATTATGAAGATTATGAAATACACCACGTCACACCTGAGGGGATCGCGAATCTGGGGCAGGCTGTCAACCAATTAATCCTTTGGCACCGACGCGATATCGTGTTGGACGATGAGCCAATTTCTAGCCCCGTCGCATCTCCAAATACTGCAACCCCATCTTCTAAGGCGAAAGTGCATGAAGATCCACTCCCAGTCCGGGAAGATCCACTCCCCCTATGTCTGAGCAAGGATGATGATATCCAAGAGCAACAAGTTGGACAACAACTTCAAGCAGTACCAGAGCAAGCTGTTGCTAGTAAAGAGCAACTAGTTGAGCAACAGCTTGAAGTAGTACTAGAGCCAGCTACTGGGAGTAAAGAGCAATCAGTTGAACAACAGGTTCAACAACAAGCCAGTGTCCAACTTCCGACGACTACTCCTCGATCATCAGTGCCTGTCAAAGTTAGCTCATACGAAAATAAGAAACCTTCATCAGAAGTGACAAAGTATTTGGAAGCTATGAAGGAAAATATTAGAAAATCGAGTGCATCTCGTTCTTCTCATGAGCCAGCATTAGAAGATATCGAGGAGTGGGAAGAAGACGGTGTCATGTATAATCGGCGGACGACTTTAGTTAAACCAGGAGTTCCAATATACAAGCTTGAGGATGTTCCTCCTAAATTTGAGAATGGGAAGCCGTTAATGACATCCGTACAACTTAGCAAACAACCCGTCGCGCTCAGAAGAATGCATGAGTGGTACATCACTGCCAGCACAAAATATGGTCTTCAGTGCGTCACATTTCGTATTCCAAAAGAAGCATTCTGGAGCACTGGAGTAGATAAACGAGTCATTTTATTTGAAGAGCTGCTTTCCCTTTTCCATCGGGGCATGCTCGAAATCAACCTGCTGCTCGTCTGGTGCTTGTAAGTGCTCTAATATTTTGTATTTGCTTTTCTTACTACACGCATACGCATTTCATGAGATTATAACAATTCTGGACTTCTTCAATAGGATGCAATACATGGATAATGAAAAGTTGGCGCACAAGACAGGTATCCTTGACCCTACTAGGATTGCAAAGTCGCTATTCGACGTCCAGGCAAATCGAGAATCAAGCCAGTACAAACACATGAAAAAAAAAGATTTTGAAAGAGCAATTGCAAAACTTAAGAAGGATAGAAAGGCAGAAGTTGCAGCTTACATAGGACATGCGATGTTTAACTTTGTCAGAGACGGCCAGGACCTCGTAAAGGCTCCGTACCACTTCGAGTAAGTTCGACACATGGCATTGAAATAGCAATTATTGGTAATTGTTAACACGTGTGTTTGTATGTTTGCAGTAATCACTACATAATGATCTTCATCAAGCCAACGCAGGGAATGGCAACAGTCTTGGACTCGGCCGATTACCCACCAGATCGTTACAAAGATTTCCTTTCCATTTTGAAAAAGTACGTTTATTCAATAATTTTAATTTACGCACATTTAGAATGTGTTGACAAGTTTTATATGACATTTCTTGTAGTACAGCGCTTGGCGGTTTTACGCGGAACAGCTTGGCGGTCAGAGACCTCCTAATACGAATGCATTGGACATTAAAACGTATTATGCTTGTCCGAAGCAGCCTGCTGGGAGTGTCTTATGCGGGTATTATGTATGCGAGCATCTTCGGACCGCCGCCGTATATAGAGTCAATCGTGAGGATGTAAGTTATCCTTAATGTCGATACCTTATTTTCTTACTTTTGTGTTTCATTTTCATTGTAACTAGCATAGTTTAATGCTTATATTCTCTGCTGTTCAATATTACCAGAAACATTATTTTCATATTTTGATTCCAACTTCAAAATTCAATTGCTCATAGTACAACTGCTCCAAAAATACCTACTAAATTCTTGTATACTCTCACTTTGATCTATACTTTGAGATTGTTCAAACCAACACATTCTAAACCTTGTTATGTGTTATATTGCAGCACAAGAAGAATCTGAACGAAGAATGGCCGGTTTGTAGAAGTATTCCTGATGGAGGAGCCGACAGGATTGCTTCTGAACTCTGTCAGTTCATTCGTCGCGAAATTTTGCACAAAACGGGGAAGTTCTTTGATAAGAGAGGTTCAGCAGCTGATGTGCCAGAACTTTGTGACTATACCAATCTAAACAGTTTTTAGTGAAAACTTGTAAACTTTGAGATGAAATTGTATCTGTAACTTGTGTGTATGTATATTGTTTTAGTGAAATTGACTTCTGTGATGATAATATTGTTGTCTTTTGTTCTGTGATGATTGTTGTTTTTTGTTCTGTGATTATATTGAATTGACCTGGAAATTAGAAATAACAGCAGTAGTACTGCAGTTATCACAGATGTTTCTTTACTTGTATCTAGCCGCCTGTGATAATTGTTTTTCACAGACGGTGTCTGTTATGGTAGAAACCGGCTGCGTTAAAGGGTCTTCATAGACGGCTGATATATAGGTAAACTCCGTCTGTGATAACACCATTATCATAGACGGGTTAGTTATGCTTCAATAACCGTCTGTAAAGACACATTATCATTGACGGTTAGTTATGCTTCAAAACCCGCCTGTGAAGACATATTATCATAGGCGGTTAGTTATGCTTCAAAAACCGTCTGTAAAGACACATTATCATAGGCGGTTAGTTATGCTTCAAAATCCGCCTGTGAATACAAATTATCATAGACGGTTAGTAATGCTTCAATACCCGTCTGTGAAGACTTCTTATCATAGGCGGTTAGTCATTCTTCAATAACCGTCTGTGATAAGACGTTTATCACAGACGGTTATATATGCTGCACGACCCGTCTGTGATAAAGAATTTTCACAGACGGCTAGCCTAAGTAAAGAACCGCCTATGATAATCGGTCTTCACAGGCGGCTATCCTTAGTGAAGAACCGCCTATGATAATAAGTCTTCACAGGCGGTTTCACTTCTCCGCCTGTGAAATTGCGGATTATCACAGACTCTTCGTTTCAGGCGGTTTTAAAAGCCGTCTGTGATAATAGCTTTGGAGCCGCCTGTGATGAGGCTTATTGTAGTAGTGACTGCATGGTGCCCAAGAAGGTGTTCCCCACCTGCTTCAATGCAAGCAACCCAACCTCATGAATGTTCTCGATGTTGCTGTTGCCATGGACAAGAAGCATGGCCAACACAACAATTGAATGGGAGATGAGCACACTGCCAGTTCCGCTCAGTGGATGCTCATAGGGATGGCTGCTCAGGGGGAGATTGACCACCACGGGATCCTCCACTAAGCAGACGGTGTATTTGGTTTGGTAGTAAACTCTAATCAAAGTTTTCTTTATGCTGCATTATTGTTATGATTTAGTATGAACATCGGATTGTTCTTGTTATGGTAATGGCTTTAGTTGTCACTGTGCTCTTTTTCATTGAACAATGTAATTAACAAAGGGCTGAGCATCAACAAAGTGATGACAGTGATCTACAAACTGAACGTGTAGATCATCGCCACACACACCATCCGTACGATCTCGAGTGTAACAATGAGCTCCGATGTATCCGCAGCCTTAGGAACCGGCAGCCACCATGCCTGCTTCATATACTCGCACATGTGCCATGATCTGTACGTTCTACTCAAAGAAACCACTAGAGTCATTCGCTCGTCCTGTACGTCGTGGCACCTTCCTTAAGAACCGGCACCATGCACACACACTGCAACGAACGACGTCTGACCCCCAGCACCAACAGTCATCGCATGGTGCGCCTGTGACACACACACACGATACACCTATTACAGACCTTGTGGTGTGATTTATTCAAATCGGTGATAATGGTGGTGACTCATCATCACCGAGCTCGTGCATTTCATCAGACGGCGTGTCGGGTAGCAAGCAGCAGATGGTAATCCCAACGTGCTTCTAGTGCTTGTTGCATTGCATGGAGTCCAATAAGGTGTTCTCCACCTGCTTCAAATGCAGGCAGACCAACCACATTGACGTCCTCGACGGTGCCACTGCAACGGACAAGAGTGTGGCCAACGCAAGTGAAGGGGACATGAGCGCACTTCCACCCCCGCTCAGTAGATGCTCATACGGATGGGCGCTCAGTGGGAGAGTGACCGCCGTTGGATCTTCCACTGAGAGAGCATCTATTTGGTTTGGTAGTAAAGTCTAAGATAAGTTTAATTTATGCTGCATGGTTGTTATATTTTAATATGGGCATTGGCTGACTCTTGTTATGGTGATGGTTTTAGTTGTCACTGTGCTCTATTTCACTAAACAATCTAATCAAGCGAAGGTTGAGCATAAAAAATGAGATGACAGTCCTTTCAAACTAGCTTGTTCTACAAACAAAATATGTAGACCATGGACACTCAATCCATATGACACTGAGTTTGACAATGAGCTTCTCTCTATTTGCAGCCTTAGGAACGTGAAACCATGCATGCTGCATACACCCACATGCCCATGATCTGCACGTTTTGTTCAGCGATGTCGCGAGAGACATTCGCACATCTCGGACATTGCGGCACCTTCCATGAGAACAGGTGTGATGCACACATGCTGCAGTTGACAATGTCGCACCCGCAGCACCAACAGTCAACGCACAGTGCGGCGGCAACACACACATGATGTTCTCGTGCATGTCATCAGACAGCAGCCAGGGTAATAGGCGCCTGCTCCTCGTGCATGTTGTACTGCATGGTGTCTAAGATGGTGTTCCCCACCTGGTTCAAATGGAAGCAGCCCAACATCATCGACATCCTCGACGGCACTACTGCCGTGAACAAGAAGCATGGCCACTTCAAGTGAACGGGAAATGAGCGCACTCTCAATCCCGCTCAGTGGATGCTCATACGGGTGGCTGCTCAGTGAGAGAGTGATCGCTGTTGGATCTTCCACTGGGCAGAGGGTCTATTAGGTTTAGTAGTGAAGTCTAAGTTTAGTTTCCCTTATGCTGCAGGATTGTTATGTTTTAGTATGGGCATCGGGTGGTTCTTGTTTTGGTAATGGTTTTAGTTGTCACTGTACTATAATTAACTGAACAATGTAATCAGGAAAGGGTTGAAACATTAAAAAAGAGATAGCAGCACTCGCAAACAAGCTTGTTCTACAAACAGAAGGTGCAGATCATGAGCACACACTCAAACCATATGATGTTTAGTCCAACAACAAGCTCTGCTCTATCTGCAGCATTAGGAACATATGCCACCCGGAATGCTGCATACACACATAAGCGTCATGATCTGCATGTTCTGCTCAGCGATGCAACAAAAGCCATTCGCTCGTCATGGACATTGCGGCACCGTACCTTCCATGAAAACCAGCGCCACAGGCACAAGCTGCAACAGACCATGTCGCACCCGCAGCACCAACGGTCATCGCACGTTGCGCCGCCCGCGACACACACACAGACACGCACACACACACATAACGTGCACGTCCGGGATGAACCTTGGCATGGTTTATTCCAACAGGTGGTAATGCCACTACTGGAATCCCGACGATTTGCGACGGCCAGGGCCGTCGCAAGTAAGTTTGAAACCATCACAAATAAGCTATTTGTGACGACTTCGCTTATTTGCAATGGCTTTTGGCCATCGCAAGTTTCTCGTCGTAATTAAGCCTATTTGCGACGGCTCGCTGCAGCCGTCGCAAATTATTACCCGGAGGCCGGTGGGCCCCACTCGTCTATTTGCGATGGCCCGACCGTCCCAGTTAAGGTCCTATTTACGACGGCCAGGCCGTTGCAAAACATACTAGCCGATGGGCCCCACAAGGTCATCTGATGGGTCCCACGCGACAAGTTGCGACGGCTTGGCCATCGGAAATTGGATTTTAATTGCGACAGTCCGGCCGTCGCAAATAACAGAGGCTAATTTTCGATGGCCAGGAGCCTTATTTGCGACAGTACTGTAAAAAAGCCGTCGCAAATAAGGTTTTTTTTAAAAAAAAAACATAAAATGCTACCCGACTCGATGGCCAGAAACACAGAACAGACAATATTCACAAAACAGTGACAAAACAGTCACAAAAGTCACAAAAGACATCACAACACATCGTCAATACATCGCATCACCATCAACAAACTAAACAAGGGCCCACTCGCCCGTGTGACCTCCGTAGCCAACCCAAAAGCCATCAAAGTCGTCGTCGCGCCTCACTCTAGTTGGCGGTAATGATGGTGACAGAGTTTGAGCAGCCGTCGCAAATCTCTGCAATTAATAAAATTTAGAGTTAGAATAGAAATGCATCAACATCTCTCTCCCTCCCTTCCTCTCCCTCTATCTCCATCTACATCTCCCTCTCTATCTTCATTCCTCTCTCTATCTCAATCTATCTCTCTATTGCTATCATTTTCCCTCTATCTTCCTTCCTCTTTCTCCATCTCCATCTCTCTCTTTATACCTCTATCTTCCTCTCCCTCTATCTCCATCTACATCTCCCTCTCTCTCTTCATTACTCTCCCACTCTATCCAATCCTTTTCCCTCTATCTTCCACCCTCTTTCCCCATCTCCATCTCCCTCTATTCCACTCTCTCTTAATTCCTCTTTCTATATCTCCCTCCCACTATGTCTCTCTATTGCTATACTTTTCCCTCTATCTTCCCCCTCTTTCTCCATCTCAATCTCTCTCTCTACCTCTATCTTCCTCTCCCTCTATCTCCATCTGCATCTCCCTCTCCCACTCTATTTCAGTCCCTTTACCTCTATCTTTCTCCCTCTTCTAACTCTATCTAACTATCTCTCACTCTCTTTCTTCGCTTTATTTTGGCTAAGTTGAGGTAAAACTAGAATTGTTAAGTTGACATAGAAAATTACCTGACCCGCAAAAGAAGGGTCACCTGGATGGACCGGTAGTGGCGGTAGCTGGATCTCCAGACCTTGCGGCCGAGCCATGAGCTGTCATTGCAAACATTAGAAGTTACCTATTAGTATGTCATTTACGCTGATTTAATGGGAACTTCAGTTTTCATTTTGTTACCTCCATTGTGTCTCACATCTACGCCATCCAGGCTTCCTGGTAAGAGATGGTGGCCTCCAACGCGATACTTTGCCATTCCGCCTCCATCCTTTCCTGATTTTTTTAATTAATATACAATTTATAAATGTTTTTAATGTAAACAACACACAAAATGAAAAAATTTCAAAACTGACCCACCTTTGTATGTGTCATGGACGAAATTCAAATTTCGTATGTGCCATGTACGAAATTCAAATTTCGTATGTGTCAAAAACGAAATTCGTTTTAAGCTGGTGCAGGTATGTTTTATTGAGTTTTGAACCTCATTTTATGAAGCTTTAGAGTAAGAATCTGAATGTTTTTCAAGAACACAAAATGTAGAGTATGTGAAGTTATTTATGTAATGAGGAACATATTGTTGTACCAAGCTCGATGATAAAAGTGTCTAGCAACTCTTCTTCTTTGTACACTTCTTCAACATCTTCACTGTCATGGTAACCATCATCCCTAGGAGTATATAACCACTCACGAGGATTCACCTTATATACCACCCACCAAGCACTGAGCTTCGTGCATGGATAAGGTAGATAATACACTTGCTCGACATGATGTGCAAGAACAAATGTATCGCAACCTCGTAGTCGGTCCTTATGTTTCACTTCCACCATTCTAAATTGGTTTTTCTCGAGTTCCAAGAGTGCGATCAAACCAGTCACATTCAAAGAAGACAACTCGAGGGGTCTTAAAGTAAATTCAAGGATCTTGTTAATGATCCCAGAATAATTGGTTACATTCCCTTGGGTGTTAATTGCTCTCGTCAAAACACCGGAATTTGATGCTGCCGCGAGAGGACGAAGACCTTCAAAATGAGTTGTACGGAATCGAAAACCATTTACATCTTATCGAACATATCTTCTAACATTCACCAATCCATAAGATAGCTGCCGCAAATCTTCATGGACATTGTGAGCCTGACACTGTCAAAAATGATCGAAAGTTAAAATAATACTTCTTTAATAGTAACTTATAATATATAGGAGACGAGAGAGTATTACATAATCTCAAGACCAGGATTGGAAACTAGGCCCTCCATTTATTCCTTCTTTTCACATCCCTTCTACTTGTTTGGCCGTAGGTTGATGCCTATGTGGCCAACATTGTATGTGGAACTCGCTGAATGCGAAAAACCATCTTTTAGAATAAATTTGTAGCAAAATATGTCGATTAGCATAAATATAGAACGAACACTTACTCGAAGTATTCCTGCATGCCTTCTATATTTGCATACATGTAGAGTAAAGCAATAGTACTGTCACGTTCGGATAGCACATAGGTCGTGCAGTTACCAACGGTGGTGCCTCTTGTTTGGAAAATGGAGAGGTCACATTAAGGGGGTGTGTCGGTACCCTGCTTACCGGGTACCCTATGATACCGCAAGAAGTGCAAAAGAGTTATGCCTATCAAAATTGAAGGCCTCCTCAGGCCCCACATGTCATATTACACCGGACCCGCATCCCTCATATGGGTAGCTCCGAAAATTGACGCGTGTAATGTAAATCCGTAGGTAACCTCTCAACACGGGGAAGCTCCACGATCAACACGTGGATAATGACTCCGGACCTAACCTCCAGCAGAGGGAAGCTCCGGTGTTGACATGTGTACAGTGGTGCCAGATCCACCTCTGCACAAAGGAAAGCTCTGAAGCTGCCACGTGTGGAGCCTGCGAATCATCATCAACGTATACACTGGCAGATCTTCTTCAGCAAGAACATTCAAGTGACAATCGAATATGCAGTTACACGACTTGATTACGTGTCGTTAGTACTGTATTAACGACACACGATTAGAGCACCGTTAATAGGGGTAATGCAACCATTAAGGCACGTTATCACACTATTAACCATGCTTAATACCCGTAGACAGTGTATAAGGAAATTTAATACATCAGGGCCACATGTTGAGCCAAGTGAATGATGTAACGGTCAGTCCTTGGACTATAAAAGGACTGAGTCGCACGATACAAAGGAAGGCAAACTCCAAGTAGAGCCATAGACTACGCTTCCGAGTGATTCATAATAAAACACACACACAATCCGTGCAGTAGGGTATTACGCTCAGGTGGCCCGAACCATGTTAATCTCTGTTGTCACCATCTTGATCTTGATCTCTGCGTGCCCCAACTGAAAGAAGAACCTTCGCGGGCTAAACTTTAGTAGTACCGGGGGAAGTGTCGTTGCTACACTTTGACATTTGGCGCGCCAGGAAGGGGGGAGTCCCGAGATCTCAAAATGGTGAATTCCGCTGCAGGATCATCCAACGGATATCGAGCTGAACAACCTGCTGGTGGCAATACCCTCAATGTGTCACAACCAGCAGGTGCCATTGTTCCAGCAGGCACCATGGCACCACATCCACCATCTGTTCCGTCAAACAATGTTGGGCAACAAGATGGTGCATCTGCATCGATCACTACATCGACAAAGAATAACCCTGAGCACACGCTCATTGCTGCGCGAGCTCTCCTACAACACCCACCAGCCCTAGGAGCACCCCAGGGGGCTATGGAACAATGGAGAGCTGATGTAGACCATTTGGTCGCAGCTGCAGCCGCTGGCATTAGCAATCAAGGTCCTCCCCCTTTGGGGTGAGCAACATCACAACGACGGACCTTGTCGGGCAGACCTGGTCCACAAGTCTCGCAACAAAGGAGACGTGTTGTATCCCAGTAGGTGACTTCGTTGCCTCCCGGGGCACGATGTACCCACACCATCACCAGGATTCCGACCCATGACCTGCGTTCGGAACTAGATCGCCATTACCGGCAGTAGGACGACCGTGTCCATATCGAGCGTGCTCGTGAAAGGCAATAAGCTCGGGAAAACCCTGCTCCTCGGAGAGTAGGAGTAGGTTGTTCTGCCCTAGCCATGCATTTGCACATGGTCAGATCGCCCCAGAAGTTCCAGCCTCACTTGCCAGAAAAATTCGACGGAACTGTCAACCCCGCCAAATTCCTTCAAATCTACTCCACTGCCATACTGGCAGCGGGGGGTGATGAGGTTGTGATGGCCAATTACTTCCCGGTGGCTCCAACTAGGACTGCAAGGTCCTGGTTCATGATTGTTCCACCCGACTCTATTAATATTTGGGCGGAGCTATGCCAAAAATTCACTTCCAACTTCGGGAGATCTTACACCCGGCCTGGCACTGAGTTGGATCTTTTTGCTGTAAAGCAGACATCGGGGGAATTGTTTTGATCCTTCATCCAACGGTTTTCTCAGGTACGGAATACTATTCTTTCAGTCTCGAGATCTCTTGTTATTGTTGCATTCAGACAGGGTGTTTGAGATAAGAAGATGCTGGAGAAGCTGACCATCAAAAAGTCACCAACGTCACGAAACTCTACAGCCTAGCGGACAAATGTGCTAGAGCTACGAAGGGCTGTGAAATGCACTCAAAGAAAGTTCCGGAGTCCGACAAGAAGTCCTCCAAAACTGAAGCCACTACCTCCGGTAGTGGCAAAAATAAAAAGAAGCCTACTGGCAAGAAGAAGCCGTCGGCCGGCGCACCAGCCGCTGCAGCTGCTCCAGCTCTGTGTGGTCAGGGACCACGCCCTGAGAAGCAACCTCGTCCTTTGTCAGAAGATGACAAAAGTTCAAAGGTGTGATGTCCAATTCACAAAACATACAAACACAGCCTGGAAGAATGTCGGGAGGTCCAGAACCTTGCCGAGCGCTATAATAAGCCCCAGGAAGAACCACCATTCCGTGAGCGGGAAGGAAAGTAAAAAGTTGACGAAGCTCCGGCTGAAGAGGAGCTAGGTTTCCAGGACCCCAACAAGGTCCTAAAAGTTGTCTACAACACTATCGACGACGATTCTGACGTCTTTGACAACGAGCGCTGGAAGATCCTATACACCATCTATGGTGGCTCTTTGGACATCACCTTTTGCCGCATCCTCAAGACAATGCGGCGGGACATGGCTGTGGCAGCTATCACTGCTATGGTGGAGCCTCATCGGAAGTGGAAGGATACTATCATCATTTTCGATGCTTCAGACTGCCCTCGAAACATGATCGTGGCTGGCAACCTCCCGTTGATGGTGTCACCCGCCATTAACAATATTCAGATCCACCATGTAACGGTGGACGGAGGTTCAGGACTAAACCTCATAAGCTTCGAAGCTTTCGTTAAGCTTCAGCTCCAACCTTCGGACCTTCACCCATCCCGACCTTTTTCTGGGGTACGTCCGGGGACCATTACCCCTCTTAGTTCCATCACACTCCCAGTAACCTTTAGGGCTCGGGAGAACTACAGAACTGAGAAGTTGGTCTTCGACGTCGCGCAAATCAGTTTGCCGTTCAATGCCATTCTATGCAGGCCAACTTTGTACAAGTTTATGGTCGCCACTCATTATGGTTACTTAGTGTTTAAGATGCTAACACCCACGGGCGTTCTCCAGATCCGCAGAGATAGCACTGCAGGAGTTACTGCTTTAGAAGAACTCTATGCACTTACCACAACGCAAGAGGAAGCATCTAGTAAGGAGCCAGCTCCGAACCCTCTGAGCATTCGTCCTAAAGGTTCTACCTCCGAACCCCGTGTGCAATTAAGCGATGACACTGATGTTCCTGTCAAAGTCACCCAAATTAGTTCCGATGCTGCTCAGACTACCTGTATATCGGGAGGTCTGAACAACAAATAGGAACCCGTGCTCATCACTTTCCTCCCGGCTAATGTTGACGTGTTTTCCTGGCAACCATTACAAATGCCTGGGATCCCTAGAGAGGTGATTGAGCACAATCTGAAGATTTAACCTGACGCCCTTCATGTGCACCAGAAGCCCCAAAAGCAATCAATCGAGCGAAAATACTTCATCTGACAGGAAATCAAGAAGTTGCTCGAAGCTGGATTCATCCGGGAAGCCTTCCATCCAAAATGGCTGGCAAACCCAGTTGTTGTTCCCAAGGCCGGTGGGAAGCTTCGGATGTGTATCGACTACACCACCTTAACTAAGGCATGTCCAAAGGATCCATTTTCACTACCTAGAACATATCAGATAGTGGAATCCACCTCCTGGTGTGAGCTATTTTGTTTCTTAGATGCATATTCTGGATATCATCAAATACAAATGTCTAGGGAAGATGAAGAGCATACTGCCTTCATAACAGTAGATGGATTTTACTATTATACTGCCATGCCATTCGGTCTTAAAAATGCTGCTTCAGCAATTGTGTGAGCTATGTACAAAACATTTGGAGAGCTAATTAGAGACTTGGTGGAGGTGTATGTCGATGACATCAATGTGAAGATCAAAAACAAGGAGTCACTCCTTGACAACTTACAGGCTGTCTTTGAAAAGTTGCGCACCACGCGCAACAAGCTGAACCCAGACAAGTGTGTCTTCGGGGTTAGCTCCGGAAAGCTTCTGGGTTTCTTGGTGACTCACCGAGGAATTGAAGCAAATCCGGCGAAGATCAAGTCCATAGAAGATACGCGGCCCCTAGTCCGCATTAAGGATGTCCAGAAGTTAACTGGATGCCTAGCTGCGCTGAGCCGGTTTATCTCAAGACTGGCAGAACGGGCGCTTCCCTTCTTCAAATTTCTGAGGAATTTCGGACCATTTCATTGGTCTAAAGAAGCAGAAAAGGCGTTTCAAGAGCTGAAACAACTCCTCACCAAACTACCTATATTGGTAGCTCCGAATCCAGGTGAGCTTTGCTGCTTTACATTCCGGCAACCACTAAAGTTTTCATTATGGTCCTGGTTGCGGAAAGATCAAAGCCACATCAAGTCCAGGAGTCCAGACCCCTCCGGGAGGGTCCGGAATCACCTGAAGACGTGTATGGGTCCCAGCTCTCAAACATGGAACCTCAAAACGAAATGCTAGGAGATCAACCTCATTCGTGTGAGGAGGTTCACCTAGCTGACCAAGATGATCTGGATCCTTCTAGTGAGGTCCATGTCGAACAAGAAGAAATTTAGACCCTTCCGGGAGGGTCCAAGAAGCACAGCCTGAAGGTACGGAACCCTCTAGCATGGTCCGGGTCGACGGAGAAGAAATTTCGGGTCCTCTTGAATGGGTCTGGACCATCCAACGCCCCATGTACTTCATCAGTGAAGTCCTCCACGACGCCAAGACATGATACGGTGAGGTGCATAAGCTGCTTCATGCAGTTCTTATTGCCTCAAGGAAGCTCCGTCACTACTACCAAGCCCACAAAATATCAGTGGTAACTTGTTTTCCGCTGCGTGCTATTTTGCATAACCCTAATTCTACTGGGAACATTGCAAAGTGGGCAGCGGAACTGGCCAAATTCGATATAGAATTCTTGTCATGGCAAGCAATCAAAAGTCAAGCCTTGGGTGACTTCGTGACAGAGTGGACTCCCTCTCCATCAAACCCTGGGGGCCAGAGTGAGTAGAAACCAGAACCCAAAGTTCGAGTATTCACCGAACCTCACTGGACTCTCTACTTCGACGACTCCATGCAGAAGCAGGGGGCCGGAGCTGGAATCCTTCTCCTGGCTCCGACTGGGGAGAAGGTCAAGTACATGGTACATATTGATTTGAAGGCAACCAACAACATGGCAGAGTATGAAGTTCTCATCTACGGACTCAAGGTGGGACTATCTTGTGGTGTAAAACAATTGTTGGTGAAGGGAGATTCACAACTTATCATCAAACAAGTCAAAGGTGAATGCTCCAGTAACAATTCTCAACTAGCTGCTTATCTACTTGAATTCCAGAGGCTTCAAAAGGACTTCAAAGTCCTGGATCTCCACCATTTTCAGCGTCTTCATAACAATGAAGCCGACTAACTCTCGACGAAAGCCTCAACCAAAGCTCCGACTCCTGACGGAATCTTCGTCCGGAGGTTGTCAAAACCAACAGCTCAGCCTACCGAACTGGGTGAAGGGGGTGAGACCAGTAGCATGAAGCTGGCATTCCTGGTGGCCCTACTACCATGGCATCCACCAAGGGTCGTAGGTGCTGTCGGAAGCTCCGAGCAACCCAGCACGCAAGACTCAAAAGCTCAAGTAAGCTTCTATGCATGGATCTGGAGATCTGGAGCTACTTGAAAGATAATATCCTTCCTGAAGACAGTGTATCTGCTGACCGGATTGTCAGATTGGCTAAAAGATACACGTTGATAGAAGGGGATCTCTATAGGCGCGGTGCCAATGGCATCGTAATGCGGTGCATTGCAAGGGAAGACGACCGCGAGCTCCTCGGGAAAATCCATGGAGGCAAGTGTGGGAACCATGCTTCTTCTCGCACGCTGGTTGGTAAAGCCTTTCGACATGGCTTTTACTGGCCTACAACACTTCAAGATGTGGTTGAGCTAGTGAAAAAATGTGAAGCGTGCCAGTTCCATGCAAAACAGATTCACACACCAACTCAATCACTACAAATGATACCTCCTACATGGCCATTCGCTGTGTGGGGCATGGACATCTTGGGACCTTTCCCGAAGGCCGTTGGAGGTTAGAAGTTCCTGTACGTCGCCATTGACAAGCTCACTAAGTGGCAGGAAGCAACTCCAGTTGTGACAATCAACAAGCAATCGGCAATCAAGTTCTCGAAGTCCATTATATGCAGATTTGGAGTTCCAAACAAAGTCATAACTGACAACATAACTCAATTCACAAGCGCTGCATTTTAAGAATATTGGGAAGACCTCGACATTCAACTCAGCTACGCCTCAGTAGATCATCCAGCAAGCAATGGCCAAGCTGAGAGAGCAAATGCAGAAATCTTAAAATGAGTCAAGACGCGCACAGATGAGCGCCTGAAAAAGCACGGAGCCAACTGGATTGATGAACTTCCGTCCACACTGTGGGCGAACAGTACAACTCCAAATTGGTCAACCTGAGAGACACCATTCTTTCTGGTGTACAGAGCTGAAGCAGTCCTTCCTCCGGAGATCACCTTGGGGTCCCTCCGGGTCCGGACCTTCGACGAAGCCACACAGGACCAGCTCCGATGTGAAGACCTTAACCTCGTCGATGAGGGAAGGTACCAAGCAGCTGTTCGGAATGCACATTATCGCCAAGCGCTCCGGTGCTATCATCAAAGGCATGTGCGCAACCGACAACTTCAGAAAGGCGATCTGGTGCTTCGAAAGATACTAACTCGTGAAGGAATGAACAAAATTTCACCCAGTTGGAAAGGTCCATTCCGAGTGATCAAAGTATCCCGTCCAGGATGCGTTCGCTTGGAAACTTAGGATGGATTCCGCTTCCTAATCCTCGAAACATCGAGCACCTCCGTAAGTTTTACGTTTAGAATCACGGAGGTGAGTCTGTAATTACACATGATGTATGTTATAGAGTCAATAAATAGACAGGAGTACGTCCTCTAGGAGAACATCCGGACCCTTCCGAGAGGGTCCGAGAAGTTCGAGTACACTTCATACAGTCATTGCACTAAAAGTGTAACTACCTACCTTGTGTTAGTACAAGATGTATAGCGCACTTAGCTTGGTCCTGCACCCTAAATGTGTCCTTGTCTCCCCTGTAATCCAGACCTATAATGAAAGACATTGTTGTGTAAAAGTAGATTCCACGTGCATTTATTTTTGTACAAGGATCGACTTATCAATTTATTGTTTTTAACCTTCTTGTCTATGATAAAGTTGTGCAATTCTTTCTTAGTTTTTACCCAAGTTATTCATGTGCGTTGCAAGTTATATTGTTGATCTCTTTGGGTCTAAACATGCTAAATAGTCTACTTGCGTGAACGCCAAGCCAACATATGTCCGGAGTGTGCTATCGACTTAGCCCGGTCCTGCACCATAAGTACGCCACTCTACCTACAATTCGACAGGCCTCAGTAGGGTGAGTACTAAAAAAGCGTTTAGGTCCGGAAGAGTTACATCAAAATACTTGCTACCATATCGAGTTACTTCGGAATAAAAAATCAAGAGAGAACAATAAGACACAAACCATTTATAGACACCAGGACGAATTTTACTTTTTTCTTGCATTTAATGTGCATGAAAAATAGAAATTCAAAGCGGTGATGGCTGATGTCGAAGCTACTAAGTTCCGACAGCCCCTGGGGTTCTAAATTCAACTACTCGTGCGGCGACATCAGGAGCTACCAAACTCCGATCTTCAATGTTTACATGTTGATACCGGGTACTGTCGGAGCTACCAAGCTCCGCCAATCCCAGGGGGCCACCTGAAGCTTAACGAAAGCAATTGAAGACTTCGAACCTAGAATCTACAAGTGTGAAGCGTTCAACTTATCAATACACTGTCAAAACCATTGGTAGATGCACACACTTCAATTGTACACATGTACCAGGGGGCCAACAAGACAGAGCACACTATATTGAAGACAAAAATAAAGTGAAGTTCATGGCAAAATGGATTTCATTAATTTGAAGCACTGGATTACAAAATTAGGAATACAGCAGAAGCAAATGGAATAAGTCCAAGCTACTGGAGGATCTAAGTCCTGCGGAAGAATGTGGCAACTTTCTGGGCAACCTCTTGGACGCTGGCCTTGGCAGCGTCTTCCTCTTCGGCAATGGGACCTTCAAGCACCGGGTCCGAGGAGAATTGGGGGTCTTGGCTTACATAACACGTCAGCACATATTCGGCGATGTTAGTAGCCAAAGACTTCCCCTCTGTCTCGAGCTGGTCCGCAATAACGTTGCCCATTGTGTCGAGTTTGCCGCCAGAACCATTGAGGGCCAATAGAGCTTGGTCCAAGTCCAGCTCTGGGTTGTCCGGACGTACGGGACTGAAGCCTAGTGGTGTCAGGGCGTCGTTGGCCCGCCCCAAGAAGTCCCACACTTGAATGGACTCCATCTCCTTCAAGCTCCGCAGCTCCTCCAGTGACTTCTGGGCGGGCGCAAGCTCTGAACCTTTCCGAGTGACGCGCTCGACCAATTTAGCATGTTGCTGCATACTCTAAGAAACTTGCTTCTCACGGTTGGTCAGCTTCATCTCCTAGAGGTGGATGCGGTTCCGCCTTTGCGCCAAGTCCTTCTCCCTGCCTTTCACCTTCCCTTCCCTGGTGGCAACGTCACCCTCTCTTTTCGAGAGCTCCTACCCTAGTTTCCAGTACTATTCCTTTTCTTCTTTACTCCATAGATCCAGCTTTTTGTGGTGATCTGCCAAATTTTGTTCACCCAAAGTCAATTTCTGGGTGACCTCTGCCTCCCTTTTTACAACATCCTCCTGCTGCTCAAGGAGCTTCTCTTCCCTCGCCTCCAGGTCCGCCCGGCGCTTCAGGAGAACCTCTTTCAATTCATTGGGTTTTTGTGATGCTCATCAGAAGCGTCACGCCTCTCCTTGGCTTGCTCAATGGTTTCCTGGAGTTAGCATCGAGCGCCCAGATGGCAGCTTCTTTCTCCTCAAGCAGCTTGTCCCAGTTTTCTAACCGGTCCTTATCCCTCTTTATCCACTCCTTCTGGTCGGCTAGCCTCGTTTGGGCAAGACTGGTCTCAAAATCGACTCTGTTGCGCCAACACCTCAAAGTGTTGTGCTCCTCCTCCAGGTCTTTGCTCTCATGATCGAAGGCGAGTTGGACTTGTCAGAGGCAGGAGCAGGTGTTGTCTATGGACAACACACGGGGGATAGGCTTCGAACCTGCTGGGACCATCTCTGCAAGCTCCAGAGGGTTCTCCATTACCAAAATAGGGTCCCACCCTACAAGAGAGGACCCTTGAGCTTCTGCGGCACTGGGACCACTCTCCGAGAGCCCTTCAGCAGTAGCAAAAGAGAACCCACTAGAGGAACTCCCACCTCCGGAGCAAAAGTTGAAGGTGCTACCTCCGGGTTTTTAGTTGTTGGCTCCGAGGGTGGAGGACCCTTTGCTACTCCTTCATGCTGCTCCGGCTCTAGCCCAGGCACCTTCGGGACAGCTACTTCCGAGGCAGCGGTCGGGGATTCATCTGGCGCCCCTGCCACAGCCGGCTCAGACACCAGCGTGTTGGTCACTTCCGGTCAAACGACCAGAACTTCAAGCATTTCCGGCTCAGGCGCCGGATCTTCAACATCTTCTGGCCCAAGGGTCGGACCTTCAACCATATCCAGCTCAATGATCGGGGCTCCAATTACTTCTGGCTCAGCGGCCAGGGCTTCGACGACTTCTGACACAGAGGCTGGAGCTTCTGGCATCTTCGGTGCTGGAGCATTAGCCTCCACCGCTATCGACAGGGATACATCTTCGACTTCTTTCCCGTGGTTCGGCGCTACCACGGGAGCTTCAGGCGAGGACTCCGAATCCAAGTCCAAGCGCCGGAGTTGTCACAACTTCTGCCACCACATGAGGAGGAGGCTCAGTGCTTGAAGCCGGAGCTTATGCATGTGCAGCCCCGGTCACTGTGACAAGCACCAAAGTCCCTGACACCTTCTTCGACACCCTATAAATAAAGGGAAGAGAAGATTAAAGACACTTCAAAAATAAGACTAGCATTTTAAGGTGAGCATTCAATGCTTACCTAGGAATGCTACCACCCCTGTCACCTAAGAACCTCTTCTTTTAAGGCCCAGAGCCTGAGCCCACCAAGACTGGTGAGACAACGGCTTCGGACCTCAGTTAAGGGCCACATGCAGTAGCCAGAGTCTTCCCGGCTGGAGCTTCTCTTGGCCGGGAAGAACTACCGGACCTGGAGCTTTTAGTCGGCACTGAGGCCGGGGTTGACTATCAGGAGCTAGCGCCTCTTCAAGATGCCTGCGTTGGAGAAGGTGCAATCACAAAGGGCTGACCCCGCCAGGGAGAAGGAGCCGTCGTAGAGGGAACAACCCTGACGGACCTCCCATTAGCATGCTTCAGCTTCCTCTTTCGGCTGGAGGGTTTGGCTGGCTCCTTGCCCTTGCCTTTGCGTGTGCCTTCAACCCTCCGGCTCAGGGCGGAGGCAGGCCCTCCTTCGGAAGCTCCAGGGATCTCCACCCTGGAGGTCGGACGCCTTTCAACTTCACCAAGGTCGTCAAGCGCCGACATCTTCCTCCAGAGCTCTGTGCTGAACTGCACGTCCATGTTCAGGGGGAGAAAATCTGCCGGCAGAAATAAGTCATCGCCGTCGACGTTTATCCCATGCTAGAATTTCTTGAGATGGAGCCTCAATGTTTCATCATCCAAGTTGGATTTCAGACCAGTTTCAATCCGGTCATCATTCATAACACTATTGTGGGACCACACGAGCTTCTCCCTCTTCCTCATAGGAGCCCATCTGTTGACCAGGAAGTTGCAGAAGACCATCTGAGGAGTCACCCCATCCTCCACGCATTCGCGGATCCTGGTCAAGACGGGGTTGAAGGCATCTGACAGCACCACAACTACACTCCAAGCGTCAGTATCAATGTTGGGGAGGCCTTCAGGCAGCTCCAACTTCTCGTGCTCCTCCAATGCAACAATGATCCAGTCCTTCTTCCAGTCATCCCATTTGCCAGAAGGAAATGACTTCATGTATTTGTAGGTGCAGTTCTTGCGCTTCACAAAATAGTAGAAGCTAAGAAGCTGAGTCCCCTTGCCGGTGGTGTGGATGGTGAAGAAGGTGCAAAACAACTCAATGCAGGCGGGAACACCCACCCACATCTCGCAAAAGCGGACGAAAGTCGCCTCTAGAAGAAGAGAATGGGGGCCAAGGTGATAAATCTAGAGACCATAAACGTCTAGCAGTATCAAAAGAAAGGTAGAAAAGGGTGGGATCAATCCCACCATGGCATATGCCAAGAAGTACACCATGTTGCCATTGTGCTCCTTCTTGAACGGGAGCTCACCGGAGCAAATCAGGTGGTTGAAGGAGTCACTGGACCACCCCATGTAGGTTCGGACCTTCATCAAATCGTCCTTGCACTTGAGGCGGCTCTTGGGAAGACCCAACTCCATCGCGGCAAAGTGGAGCGAAGGAAGAGAAAGCTAGGCAATGTTTGGGTGGCTCAGAGTGCAACTTTGATAGAAAGCGTAAAGAGTCCTCAAACCGTGCACACTTTCCTTCTTAAGGAAGCCTCCGCGACGCTTGGATGGATACCGCCACAAGAGTGGAGTCATGTTTCAAATATCTAACCCATCCATGATGAATGGGACCAGGGCCACCACGACGAAGAGATCGAGGTTATTACCTAGGCGAACCATTGTTATGATGAACGGCGGGAGACCTAAAGGTGACACTCTGACAAGGCGCTCGGAACCGATATGGTTATTGTATCGGGAACTGGCAACCTTCAATTGCGTGAGATCCGCACTCAAAGATCTCAAATGCCGCATTCATGACAAGCCATGCAACGATGGTTTAACCCTGGACTATCGCCCCAATGGCACATTACGAGACTTTTGAAGTCGAAGCGCGGGAATCGAGGATGCCCCCCCTTTGGTAAAACAACTCAACCCAAAGGGTTTCTCCCAACGGTGGGCCTGGGGGCCATTGTGGGTACCTTGCGTATCGGGTACCCTATGATACCGCAAGAAGTGCAAAAGAGTTCTGCCCATCAAAATTGAAGGCCTCCTCAGGCCCCACATGTCATATTACACCGGACCTGCATCCGTCATATGGGTAGCCCCGGAGATTGACGCGTGTAATGTAAATATGGAGGTAACCTCTCAACATAGGGAAGCTCCGCGATCAACATGTGTATAATGACTCTGGACCTAACCCCCAGCAAAGGAAAGCTCCGGTGTTGACACGTGTACAGTGGTGCCAGATCCACCACGTATATGCTGGCAGATCTTCTTCAGCACGAACATTCAAGTGACAATCGAAGTGGCCGTTAAAAGACTTGATTATGTGTCGTTAACGCTGTATTAGCGACGCACGATCAGAGCACTGTTAATAGGGGTAACGCAACCATTAAGGAACGTTATCACACTATTAACCATGCTTAATACTCGTAGACAGTGTATTAGGCAATTTAATACACCAGGGCCACATGTTGGGTTGGGTGAATGATGTAACGGACAGTCCTTGGACTGTAAAAGGACTGAGCCACACGTTACAAAGGTGGGCGAACTCCAAGCGGAGCCATAGACTACGCGTCCGAGTGATTCATAATACAACACACACAATCCATGGAGTAGGGTATTATGCTCAGGCGGCCGGAACCACCTAAGTCTCTGGTGTCGCCATCTTGATCTTGATCTCTGCGTGCCCAAACCGAAACAAGAACCTTCGTGGGCTATACTTTAGTAGTATCGAGGGAAGTGTCGTTGCTACACTTCAACAGGGTGCTTCGTCCACATTTTACTGCATTGCCGAAGTATTGATATTGTTTTCTTCTGCAAAGTAGGCATTTGAAAAGTATCCTACTTCCTTAAGATCATATGCTTCAGCGATGCACCCTTCCACTCTTGCCCTGTTACCAACCATTTGTTTCAGATATCTAGTGCTCTTTCAATGTGATACATCCACCTGTATTGCACAGGACCGCCAACTTTAGCTTCGAATGGAAGATGGATAAGCAGATGTTGCATTGGATTGAAGAAACCCAGTGGAAATTTTTTTTCGATCCTAAATAAAAGTATGGGTATCTCCTTCTCTAACTTATCCATCATCCCTATCTTTATTTCTTTAGCACAAAGCTGTATATGGAAATAGCTGAGCACGTCTAAAACCTTCCACACAGCATCAACTAGATATCCCCAAAACATAACAGGTAAGAGTCTTTCCATTATAATGTGATAATCATGACTCTTCAACCCAGTGAGGTTTCCTTTGTTCACATTCACTGCTCGTTTCAGAATAGTTGTGTAACCATCTGGGAATTCCAAAGTTTTCATCCATTTCATGACTTCTTTCTTTTCTTTAGATCAAAGATAGAAAGAAGCACGTGTCTTAACACCACTTTCAGATATATCAAGAGTTGGACGGTGACAAATGTCTGCCAAATCTAGTCTAGCTTTGTAATTGTCTTTCATTTTGCCAGGCATATCGATGCATGTGCTTATAATACATTCGCTCATGTTACGCTACTGATGTATGACATCAATGTTGTGCATTAGAATCAACGACTTCACATTCGGTAGCTCCCAAAGTCCACATATGTGAGTCCAATTGTGTTCCTCTCCATATCCTACGAAATATCCAGGACGACCTTCATCTGGCACCAGTTTGTCCAACATATCAGAAATTTCTTACCCGTTGAGATGTTTCGGTGGTCCTTTAGTGACAATGGTGTTCTTTCTAAAGACATGTCTATGTTGCCTGAATATGTGGTTCAAAGGCAGCCAACATCTGTGAAAATCGAAGTAAGATATTTTGCCTCCATGAGTTAGTCCAAAGCAATCCGTGTCAAAAGCACATATCGGACACGTCAGACGACCGTGAGTGCTCCATCCAAAAAACATGTCGTATGCTGGCAAATCATGGACGGACCAAAAATAAACAGCTCAAAGGTTGAATGTCTGCTTCTTGTAACTGTCATACGCTTCGACTCCTGTCCACAACACTTCCAATTCTTCTATCAGCGGTTTCAACATCACGTTGAGACGTGACCCAGGATGATCAGGTCCAGGTACAATGAGGCTGAGAAACATGAACTTGTTCTTTGTACAAAGAGCTGGTGGCAGGTTGTACAAAATGACATAAACAACCTAATAGGAGTATGGCGTGGCGTTTGTGCTGAATGGTGAGAATCTGTTTGTCGCTAATCCGATGCGAACATTTCTCGTATCACGAGAAAAATCTGAATCAAAATAGTCTAGCGCCTTCCATGCATCACAGTAGGACGAATGCGTCATGAATTCTTTGTTCCCAGGTTTAACTTCTTTGTCCATCTCATGTGCCTTGTGGTTCATTTTGAAAGAAACAACCGCTTCAACCGAGGTGTCACAGGCAAGTAACGAAGCTTCTTATGTGCGACATCTGTCATCACATTATCACCATCGTCATTAACAACTTCGACATACCTCGGTTTACCACATTTCAAGCACATGTTCTCGTTGGCGTGCTCTTTCCAGAATAACATGCAGTTGTCTGGGCACACATCGATTTTTTCATAGTTCATACCGAGACAAGATATCTTGATATTTGAATGATACATATCTTTAAGCGCTTTGTGAGGTTGTGGAAGGATATCGCAGATCAATTTCTTTAGATCATTATAGAAGTTGATGGAAAAAAGTACTTAGACTTCATTGCCATAAATCTGGTCAAGAAAGCAAGGACGGTCACAACCGTGTGTTGACACAAAGACTGTCGTCATTTCTTGTGCTCCTTGAAGAACTCCTCCGCCTCATTTGTAAGAGGATCCTCCGCTTCCAGAGCTTCTAGCATCTCATCCATCCTATCAACCCCTGTTATATCATCATCCTCATCCACTTCTTCTACGACTCGAGATTTAGTCTCACCGTGGAAGGTCCAAACCACATAATGTGGGGTGAAATTGTTTCAACATAAGTGAAATGAAAGATCCAATCTTCTCAAAAACATGGTGTTCCGACATTTCATACATGGGCAATGCCCCAAATCATCCGTTGACAACGAAAATGCTCGATACAAAAATTTATCTAACTTGATGTACCACTCATCGGAGTGACCACAAGTTCTGCTCTTCCAGCCAGTATACATCCAGATGTGGCCTTCACCCACACTGCAAGGATTCCGGTTTATCGCAACGAAAAAATTTGTCGCAAGTTGTTTTTTGTCGCAATAGGTCGCTGTTGCAACGAAAAAGAGCGTGGCGATAGTTTTTACGAATCGTCGTAATAATTCCCGCGGCGATAGGTTATTTGCGACGCCTTGACATCCGTGGTGAATAGGACGCTATTGCAACAGTTTTACATCGGTGGCAAATAGGACGCTATTGCAACGGTTTCATGTATTGCGACGATTTAACGTATTGCAATGAATTGTACGGTATTGCAACGGGTTCACGGTCGTGGCAAATAGTTTGGTATTGCAACAATTTCATATTCGTGGAAAATAGTATGTTGTTACACCGATTTAGCGTATTGCGATGATTTAACATATTGCGACAAACAGCATGATATTGCAATGATTTCATATTCGTGGTAATTGTATATGGTTGCAACAATTTCACAGGCGTGACAATAGTACGGTATAACGATTTCACGTTTGTGGCAAATAGTATGTTATTGCAACGGTTTAGCGTATTGTGATGATTTAACGTATTGGAACGAATAGCATTGTATTGCAACGATTTCTCAGGCGTGGCAATAGTACGGTATTGTAACAATTTCACATTTATGGCAAATAGTATGTTATTGCAATGGTTTACCGTATTGTGATGATTTAACGTATTGCAATGAATAGCATTGTATTGCAATGATTTTGCGTTCATGGTAATAGTATGTGATTGCAATGATTTTTACATTCCTGGCACATACTACAGTATTGCAACGATTTTCACAGCCGTGGCAGGTAGTAACATATTGCAACGAGTTATGGTGTAGCGACGATTCACCATATTACAACGAATATCACGGTATTGCAACAATTTCACATTTGTGGCAAATAGTATGATACTGCGACGGTTTAACGTCTGTGGCAAATAGTAGGTTAGTGCAACGTATCAACAAACATGGTGAATAATACCGTATTGCAAGAATTTCCGATCCGTGGGAACTAGTCTGGTACTGCAACGATTTCGTATCCGTGGCGAATAGTTGGGTATTACAATGAGTCCACAAACGTGAAGAATAGTACCCTATTGCAATGATTTCAGATCCGTTGGAACTAGTATGGTAACACAATGATTTTGCATCTGTGGCGAATAGTTTGGTATTGCAACGATTTCTTATCTGTGGCAATAGTGTTTTAATGCATCGTTTTTTCAGTCATTACCAAATGTTTATACTGCAACATTTTGTCATTCTATTGCCACGTTTTATCATACGTATTGGCAATAGCTTCCTATTGCAACAATTTATCATTCGTGACAAGAAATTTGTAATGCCACGTTTTATAATTAGCAGCAGTAGAACCCGAATGCACCAGGTTTGAAAATTAGTGGTAACAGAATCACGAGTTTAACAATAAACATCCATCAATTTTACAACACGCATAACAACACTCAAGGATTACTTAAGCGACGTGTTTGCATGCTAAGAGCTTTCCTAAGCTGACCGGGACTAATTGTTGGAGCAGGTGGCTTTTGGCGATTCCTTATTTGTTGGACCTTCTGTGGAGTGGTCGCCATCATCATTTTGTGTATTTCAGCCAAGGAGGCGCGCATGTCCTGCATGTCCTTAGCTGTCTGTTCACGATCAGCTGCTATCTGACCTTGTAAGTTCTGGACTTCAACAATTAACTCTTCATTCTTTATGTTTATGCAGTCCATCTGGGTGTTTAAGCTATCATTTCTTCCTTCCAAGTCTTGAACTATTTCATTGAGGCCTGCATTTCTAACTTCTAAGTTTTGAACATGGTCATTGAGGTGTTCAGACATCTGGATACGCATATGTTCACGTTCGGGACCAGTTGGGTTAGCCATATAACCCTGCCCCCGAACCTATGATCCTGCACAATCGATTGAGGATCTATCACAACGCTCGAAGATGTGGTTTCTCTCCTCATTTGGAATTGGGCCTCCCTGCGAAGCTTCCATGTCGTCCACTTGGGCATGTGCCTAGATCTATATACGAAAAGAAAAGTCACAGGTAATTTGCAAATATTTATTTAATTGGGGATTGTTTGAAGTGTTTCTCACATGTACAGCTTCTGCCAGCTTGTTTGCCAGTTATTGTTCAACAAATTGCTTGCCTCCCACAACTGTATGTCATCGGGTTCTTCTTCGGTCTCTGGGTCTCGCTACATAAAATACAAGTAAACTTCAACATGTCAGTATACATATTGTTTGCAGCGCGAAGTAAAAGCATGATTTATTTTTCATACCTTCTAGTAACTAAGTTGGGTGTAGGATTTGGAGCAAAGCAAGTGACACGCCTTTTGTCTTCTTCGATTTTGAGAGTTGGTCCTGCTTATTTGACTGTAATAATTTTAATAATTAATTCCACGAATGAAAGTAAATGAAATTTTTTTTTGTATGATGTGAAGCTATTAAAAATTTAGCTGACCTTGAATCGCTCAGACCCAAAATATTCTATTAGGTGCAACCACTCGGGCGTCGTTACGTCAGCAAGCTGGTTTCGTATACGTTGTTCATCGGTAGAATAACTCTAATCTAATAGGTGGAATGCAAAGACGAGCGCCACCCCTTGTTGTGCTCACCAGCAATTTTCAAAATTTTTCTTGCGCTCTCTGATGTGTCCTCCATGTCCCAGGAATCCTGTACATTGTATAACAAGTTGTTGTAAACATACAAGATGGAGATTGCAAGAAAAAAATACTTGTGTGGGGGTGTGACAACACTAACCAGAATGTCTCGTACTATATCTCTCTTGTTACTATGGCCAACCTCTACCCACTTTGTTGCACCGGTGAGGGATGCATGCATTTTTGTAAACATAGCCACATCATTGACAAAGTGCCGATGATTAATACCAACTGCAGCACCCAACCTAGCGGAGAACTGAACTGGTAGCTTCACATGCTGTGTTCTACTAACTTGGGATGCACAGCGTATTCTGGCAACCTTAAGTCCTTTAGCCACACTTCTTCCTAGCTTCCTTTCTTCTGTTACATTGATCAAATGGTAAACGATTAAAGCAAATTACCGCCTTAACAAGTTTAGTATCATGTACAAATAGTGTGAAAAGAAGAAATGTTTGATGTTCATACCATCTTTAGGACGAGTGCGGCAAATACGAGCGTGGGAGGACCGCGTCGTGCCAGCACCATTTTGTTCTGTAGTACTCCCTCCTGGTTTATATTAATTGTCGCCCACAAATGAATTAAAAATGAACTACTATAGTCGTTAGGACTGTCCTAAATACACCTATTTTGGTGGGGGCATTACATTATTGACTTTTTTGTTGCTGTTCATACCATAAAATGAGCCATCAGGTACACATGTCAGTGGCGGTACGCACTCGTAGTACTGCAAAGGATTTTCTGTCCATGATCGAAGCAGGCAAGACTGTGAAGGGGCATGCAACTAGCAACGCTAGACTAGACAAAGATAGGGTTCGCCGGTTCGGCCTGACTGACATCAGCCGGAGTGCGTCTCGAGGAGAATTATTAGTTGCAGGGCAAGTAATGAACGCCAACGGTAGTAGGTGGCGAATGCAAGACAGATAAGGCAGGCAGCTCGCGGGATTGAAATTCTCTGTAGTACTACACTTGCATTAGCTGCCACTGACAAGTGGGCCCATGAGACATCGGGTCTACTTGTCAGGCGGCTACCGCCGGTGCAGTACTGCATAGTGCTAGCTTGCGACTCTCAACAAAGCGAGGGTTCTGTCTCGCCGAAACTCTCGAGGAGGATTGGTGGGAAGGCGAGTAATGGCCAGGGATTTGCGGGCAGCGGGGTAATCATGTCACGTGAAGGATGGGATGTGGCGATGGGTGAGGGAGACGCGTCGGGGAGGACACTGAAGTGACCAGCAGCAGGGCGTGGGCGTGGGCGCCGGTGCTGGCCGGAGTGTCCGGCAGCGAGAGAGCACAACGTGGAGGCATTAAAAAATCACGCCATCACACATGCTGATGAACTGTTAACTATAAAGACTAAGTACTTATAAGAAAGTAGAATCGCAAGGCATGCTAAAACAATTAGTAGAGCCTAGGAAAGAATGCAAATGACCATGATACACCCATCATCAATACATCTAAAGCACAGAACATAGTCTCTCAAAATGCTCCAAATTCAATACCAAAGGAGTAGAGTAAAAAACTAACATGCTCTACCAAAACAAATGGCACAGTAGAGAGGCAGGTAGTAATGTGATGTGATATGGGTAGTTGGAAGCTACAACCGAGGATAGAGTTGGAGTGGGACATTTTTGAAGCTCCAAAAGTAAAATTACGCTGGGCCGGAAGGAGTATTTCTGGGTTTTATATCTATACCTGCTGTTGGTTCATGCATCGTAGTAGTACCAGGGAGTGAAGAACCTCGGGGTTCCTGAACATCATGTGCTGCAATATTCTCTACATATAATGCAAACAATTTAATGTTGTCTAAATTTATTTAATTTTGATAGTAAACACATTTATAGTTATACCAGGTGCTTGTTGGCCACCATGAATGCTTGTAGACGACATCACGGTTTGATGTCTTGTTCCTAATGTAAAGAGCATTGTAAGTAGTCATTCCAAATAACAGTGATAACGTCAGATTACATGACCGCATAGATTTTGGATCGGACGGTGTGCTTTCTATAAACTGCAGTGTTTGTTACTAAAGAAGGAATTAGAAAAGAAAGAATAGAAAAAAAACGTACGATCTGAGAAAGCCACAAGAAAGAAAAAAGTGAAAACCATGGGAACTAAAAATCTTAGGAATACAAATTTGTCAAATTGGAATGAGAGTACAAAATTTGTAGTGGTTGATCAGATAACCCGTGCGTCATTTACTTCTAAATCCAGAAAATACATACTACTACCTCTGGTTTTTAGTATTTGTCGTTCCCGGCCAGGAATTGAACTAGAAATACACTACCGTAATAAGCTGTCGGAGCGACATTTATTTAGGGACAGATATAGTGTATATATATATATATATATAACTAAATTCGTGAAACAGAAGACCACATTTCTTCTTTGTTAATTTATTTAATCTTCGTATATCAGGATAAATCGTTTATAACTTAACTAGGCCAAAACTGCATGGATCGTGTAGAACCAAGCCAATATAGCTCTATAAAAAGACGTCATGGATCGTGTAGTTTACCTAGCACAAAACTGGAGTCCGGGATGCGATGTCGCAGAGAGGTGTTAGCGATGAAGAGGTTCAGTAGAGCCCGTCAAACTTGGTCGCCCGGCGTTGTACCCAGGAGTCAACACCACCAAGAGCTTCGATGCGTCACTGCGAGATCCATGGGGGAAAAATTGTAAAAACCGTGGGAAATGAAAACACGGGAATTTCTTAGGAATACAAGTATGGAACACAGGACAGAGAGACAACACATTTGGAGTACTGCGAGATCACCGGAAGAGCGGGGCAGCGGTGTGTCGGGAATGGAGGCCAGTGTTTCCGTTTATACTCATCGTGGCTGAAATAGGGTTACAATAATAGGCGGGACTGAAATTGGAGGCGCAGGTAGTGAAAATTGAATTGTCAAAATTTCAAATGTGGCGCGCCAAGTAGAACGATAAAATTTTCGCGGGAGTGGAGAATTTGACGCAAGCCGTGCCCTTGTGCACGCATCCAATCGTGATTAATTACATCTCATGTCACGTCGATTCCTGCACATGGCTGGTGCGTGTAGCTAGAGGGGTAGACTTCATCTTAGGACAACTTGCTCGCTTCTTAATTCATCTTTGTGGCCATGCATGGAGATCAAAATCTAAAAGCAGTCATCTGCTAGCTAGTGGGGCATTCCAAAAAAATACGAAAAAAACATGAATCGCCAAATGTATATGTATGTGCTAATGCAAATGATATGCAAATACAGCCAAGTGCACGAAACGATGGTAAACAATCAGCATTTTGTAACATTAATCACAATGAAACGATAACATGTAGTATGTACTACTACATACTAAAAATACATTTTCCCATGCGCCGTCTACAAATGAAAAAATTGAGTGAAAGAACACAAAAGAGGAGAAATGCAGCCTCAAACATGATCTCAATGGAGTTTCAACCAAGAGTCGTTGATTGTTGTAACACAACGAATTCTTCGCTATACATTGAGCAACAGTTATCTCGCCCCTTTTTCAGAAAGGAGATGTTTCTCGATACTGCATAGGACGCATTGTTCATGAACAGAAAAGACATTTATCATTAAAATAGAAACAACACATATATTACAAACAAGAACTACGAAAGCACATAGAAGACAAGAAAAAAAACTACAAATACTACTCTACTCGGAGTCGGAGGAGATCTCCTCCACCTGCTCCTCCCCCGCTGCTGCCGCCGCTGCCTCCTCCGTCGCTGCCGCCACCGCCTTCTCCGCTGCCGCCTCTGCTGCCGCCTCCTCTGTCAATTGAGTCTGAAGCTTCCGGGCAATGGTCCGCAGAAGATGCTGGCGGCCCTCCACCGCAGCCACCTCCCCGATCGTCTCGTAGAGGACGTTGAGACGACCGGCCACAAACCCTAACTCGAAGTAGTAGTGGCCGGCGATGTCCGTGCTGGTGCAGACGGGAAGTTTCCCAAGACCCAAACGCTCACACGAGCGAGATGTATCGGAAAATACATCCCGCGCCAATATGTCGAGCTTTTTGCTCGCTCGGCGGTGGCGGAAAGGTGCTCGGTGGCCTCCTTCAGGCGCCGATCGAGTTCATCGAATCGGTGTTCGACGAGGCGGACAGTCTCCTGAACCCAAACGGGATGAGGAGGTGCGGGCACCGCGGGCGGAGAAGGGGACGGAGGAGGTGCGGGCACCGCCTCCAGTTTCACATGCATTTGCTGCGACGAAAACTGAGAAGGAGGTTCGGAGGACGTCGACGGCCTGGAGCGCTTCAGTGCAGGGCTACCCATTTGTGCGGCGACGAAGTTGTGGAGAAAGTGCGAGATGTGGTCGGCGATGGTGCGGCGGTGAAAGAAGAGAAGTTTGGAGGCTACGATCGAGGGAGATGGAGTGGTGCGGCGGAGATGCAAGAGGATGGGTGTGCCTTTATAGCGGGTCCTCGTCCCGTGCGATTGGAGATGATCGGACGCTTCGAAAACTGCGCTTTCGAAATAATCCAAACCACGATTGGCTTCCATCTCCGCTTCACATGCAGTTTTTTAATTTGACATGCAAAGGGTCCAGGGTATGCAGTGGCCCACCTGGCATACTTTGTAGGTCCGTCCGGCGGTGTTTCAGTTTTTCAGTTCCAGTTTTTAATTTTGACACGCAAAGGGCCCACCAGCCCAAGGTATATGCAATGTTCCAGTTTTTTTCCAGTTTGTCACGCAAAATAGCTCGATAATGTTTCAAGACGTTACACGTTTTCTCTTATTTTTTTAAAGATTATATATATATATATATATATATATATATATATATATATATATAAGACGATGAACACTCCACGCATTCATGCATTCATTAACACACACACACACATATTCTTAGTTTGACATGCAAAAGACCTCCATCATGCATGTTTGATGACGTTAGGTGTTTTCTAATTTTGTTGAAAGATCGTCATATTTGAGACTCGTTGATCATGTTTGGGGTGTAACAACAAGCATGGACAAGTAACATTTGCTTTGAAAACCTCGCGACGATCATGTTTGATGACAACATTATTACGTGTTTTCTCCATTTTTTGTTGAAACATCGTCATATATAGTTTGAGGCTCCTTGATCATATTTGGGGCGTGACAACTAACATGTTATATATATATATATATATATATATATATATATATATATATATATATATATATATATATATATATATATATAGTTTGGCTCGTTGATCCTATGTTTGGGGCGTAGGGCAGCACGCATGGACAACTATAACATGCATGTGAGAGAGACGTTGATGATCATGTGTACTCCCCCCGTCTCCATGAACTTGTCGCTTTGTCGTAGTTCATTTTATAACTATAAAAGCCGCATCAGAAGAGCTTGTTTATTGGCTCATGGACAAGGAAAATTATTTGTACCTAGTACAAAAAGTATAAGTTGGTCGGCGTTGCCGTTCGTACACGAAGGATGCGGCCAGGTAGTTGCTCTAGCAGGTGTATGGTAATTACGTTAGTGTTTGGCCGGTTCATGTGGTTAGTGACATGTGACAAAGTGCTCAGTCATCAATTGCGTTTGGTTTGACGTCGAAGTTCGATTGGAGATAGATCATCAATTTCCTTATGTCTTGGATCATGCAAATTAACGGTTGGTTGGATGGACTAGACGATCCAATTTTTTGTTGGTAGGTTGGATGAAACTTGATTGGATTATCGAATCATCAAAGTTAATAATTTCATAATATTATTCGTGCGCATGATGATGGATTGTGCACGCCGAGCGCCGAGTTATTCGGATCGCGGAGCAAAGTTCGGACGTGGAGTTCGATTGGAGATAGATCATCCATTTCTTTATGTCTTGGATCATACAAACTAACGTTTGGTTGGATGGACTGGATGATCCAATTTTTTGTTGGTAGGTTGGATGAAACTTGATTGGATTATTAAATCATCAAAGTTGATAATTCCATAATATTATTCGTGCGCATGATGATGGATTGTGCACGCCGAGAGCCGAGTTACTCGGATTGCTGAGCAATGTTTGGACGTGGAGTTCGTGTGTGCCCGTGCGCCCTGCAAGATTCGGTGCGCTCGCGTACATGGCAATCATCAGGGCAGGGTGGTACAGTCGCGGGAACCGTGCAGTGCGCCCTTGGATGTAAGATTTGGAGCGTGAACGTACGTGGCAACCATCTGGGCAGGGTTGCACAGAGACGGGTGTGCGGAAGGGACGCATAGAGTTCGATTTTGGTGTTTGGAAACACGGTATTTTTGGAGTTGTAGACCATCCGCAGCAGTTTCCTCTAAAACATACTCTATATCCCTCTATACTTCAAGTATATTCTCTATACTTCCAGCATTTCACTCCACAAACTAACTCTATACTTCCAATAATCTACTCTATATTTCCAGTCCAGTAAGCTTTACAGTGAGCCACTGCGGATGGTCTTAGAGCAATTAGTAATACCGTGGTATTTGAGATTACTATGGTATTTTTTACAGAATGGGTTTTGTCAACCAAACAGTCCTATGTATTGCAAAATTGTGGTATTACAAAACTTTGTTATTGAAATACGTACTTTGGTATTGCCATGTCATTTTAAAAACTGTGGTTTCCAAAACTTTAGTATTGAAAAACTGTGCTCCCAAACACAACCTAAAGCTTTACCGTGAACCACTGCAGATGGTCTTAAAGGCAGGCCCGGCTCTGGGCCTAGGCGGGCGGAAATAAAATTTCTGCGGCCCTGCCGCACAACGTTGCCTGCCGTGCCCCCGGCTCCACCGCTGGCCCGCCGCTCCTGCGACACACCGCCGGCCCGCCCCTGACTCGAGAATGGATCAAGGGGAAGGCTCATCGCCCATAGCGGCCGTGTAGCTTCCGTCCCCTCGATCTGTTGGCGATGAGCTTTCTCCACATCCGTTCTCGAGTTCACCGCGGCAACGACACCGCTTTGACCCTGCTTCTGGACTGACGACGCTGATGATCCGTAACATACGTTTAAATAAGTGCATTGGTATTATCCCCCTATTATTTGTTGATGCATTAATACCTTATGTTTTACATCGTTTTCCACAAGAGGCAAAAAGTAATGAACATCATTGATCAGCACAACGCCGAGGAGAACGCGAAAATTGCAGTGGGCCGTGTCAAGTCGGTTTTACGATTTTATTCACGTTCCATTTGACTTCAAGTACCACGCTTATGCTTTGAAATATATGATTATACTAATCAAGCTCCGGTCTTTTACTGATTGATACTTAACCTCGTTTGTTGCATTTGCCAAGGTCCGAGGACAACAAGGGCTACTGCTTTGTCAACGTCACATCGCCAGATGCAGCATTTCGGCTGTGGACAAAGCACCAGCATGGCTTAAGTTGGAAGGTGAACGACTTGCAGAAGATGTCTGAGGTCGACTACGCCAACATCCAGGTACGTTGCCGTCTGCTGCCACCATTTTCCATTGCGCTGCCGCTGCATGGTGTTCACCTGCCACTGCTCGTCATCCTTTCGCAGGGTCGGGATGCGTTGGTGGCCCATTTCTCCAAGTCATACTTCGACTGCAAAACCGAGGAGCTCCTTCCAGTGTGGTTCAGCTCACCGCGGAAGGTGAACGACTCGCAGAAGATGTGCAAGGCCGACTACGCCAACATCTAGGTACGTTACCATCTGCTGCCACCGTTTTCCATTGCGCCACCGCTGCATGGTGTTCACCTGCCGCTGATCGTCATCCTTTCACAGGGTCGGGATGCGTTGGTGGCCCACTTCTCCAAGTCATGCTTCGACTGCGAAACCGAGGAGTTCCTGCCAGTGTGGTTCAGCTCGCCGCGGAAGGTGAACGACTCGCGAAAGATGTGCGAGGTCGACTATGCCAACATCCAGGTACGTCGCAGTCCGCTGCCACCGTTTTCCATTGCGCAGCCGCTGCATGGTGTTCACCTGCCGCTGCTCGTCATCCTTTCGTAGGGTCGGGATGCATTGGTGGCCCATTTCTCCATGTCATGCTTCGACTGCAAAACCGAGGCGTTCCTGCTAGTGTGGTTCAGCTCGCCGCGGAAGGTGAACGACTCGTGGAAGATGTGCGAGGTCGACTACGCCAACATCCAGGTACCTCGCCGTCCGCTGCCACCGTTTTCCATTGCGCCCCCGCTGCAACATGTTCACCTGCCGCTGCTCGTCATCCTTTCGCAGGGTCGGGGTGCGTTGGTGGATGCGGCCAGATGGTTGCTCTTGCAGGTGTATGGTAATTACGTGAGTGTTTGGTCGGGTCATGTGGTTAGTCCATGATGCACCCTAAACCCGGTGTTGAGGTCGCGTATTTGTCATTTGTGCGTACACTCTAGTGACTTGTAACAAAGTGCTCAGTCATCAATTATGTTTGGTTTGCCGTTGAAGTTTGCTTGGAGATAGATCATCCATTTCTTTATGTCTTGGATCATCCAAATTAACGTTTGGTTGGATGGACTGTACGATCCAATTTTTTGTTGGTAGGTTGGATGAAACTTTATTGGATTATTGAATCATCAAAGTTGATAATTTCATAATATTATTCGTGCGCATGATGATGGATCATGCACGCCGAGCACCGAGTTATTCGGATTTCTGAGCAAAGTTCGGACGTAGAG
Source organism: Tuctoria greenei (assembly GCA_036927565.1). Taxonomy (NCBI): domain Eukaryota; kingdom Viridiplantae; phylum Streptophyta; class Magnoliopsida; order Poales; family Poaceae; genus Tuctoria; species Tuctoria greenei. The sequence goes on from JAYESD010000010.1 coordinate 28,940,281, forward strand.
TTCGTGTGTCCGTGCGCGCTGCAAGATTCGGTGGGCTCGCATACGTGGCAATCATCAGGGCAGGGTGGTACAGTCGCTTGAACCGTGCAGTGCGCCCTTAGCTGTAACATTTGGACCGTGAATGTACGTGGCAACCATCTGGGCAAGGCCGCACAGAGACGGCTGTGCGGAAGGGCCGCAGAGAATTCGATTTTGGTGTTTGGGAACACTGTATTTTTGGAGTTTTAGAGCAATTAGCAATACCGTGGTATTTGAGATTACTATGGTATTATAATAGAATGATGTTTGTCAACCAAACAGCCCTATGTATTGCAAAATCAGGGTACTACAAAACTGTGTTACTGAAATACGTACTTTGATATTTCCATGTCATTTTAAAAACGGTGGTTTTCAAAACATTAGTATTGAAAATCTGTGCTCCCAAACACAGCCTAAAGCTTTATCGTGAACCACTGCAGATGGTCTTAAAGGCAGGCCCAACTCTGGGCCTAGGCGGGCGGAAATAAATTTTATGCGGCCCTGCCGCACAACGTCACGCGTGCGCCCCCGCCCCGCACGCCGTCCCATGGAAATCCCGCTGAGATCCTTTGCTCACGCTGGGTTTGTTGTCTGGACACCGAAGGATGGAAATCCCGCGTGTCCTGCTGCCACGATTATGCGATTTTGATCGGACAGCATGCGAGGTGGGGGCGCACACGCGATGCTGTGCGGCAGGGTCACAGAAAATTTGTGGGATACTGCCTAGGGCCAGGCCGGTGGGTGGGGGTGGTCACGTCCTACTAATGTTAGTTCAGTGCTTTTTCCAAAACATCAAATAAAAGAATAAGGAGGGAGTATTTATTAGATACATTATAATATTACTAATGTGTTAATTTTCCTTATGCGATGTTTTTCGATAAAAGGAGAAGTTTTTCCTTAGTGTATGTACGGGAGTAGGACACATTGTTCATGAACATAAAATAAAAAACATTTTTCATTAACAGAAAAACAACACATATATTACAAATGAGAAAAAAACACATAGAAAACAAAAGAAGAAACTACTACTCATCCTACTCTACTCGGAGGAGGACTTGTCCACCTCCGCTGCCACCGTTTTCCATTGCGCTGCCGCTGCAACATGTTCACCTACCGCTGCTCGTCATCCTTTTGCAGGGTCGGGATGCGTTGGTGGATGCGGCCAGATGGTTGCTCTTGCAGGTGTATGGTAATTACGTGAGTGTTTGGTCGGGTCATGTGGTTAGTCCACGATGCACCCTAAACACGGTGTTGAGGCCATGTATTTGTCATTTGTGCGTACACTCTAGGGATGCAACTTCGGTGCTCCCGTTTGTGCTTCCATGCGTATTCCCGCTTATGTGTCATCATCTAATTGGTTGAAGTTAAATTAGGCACTATGTTAGGTAAATGAAAGGGCCAATAAAATCATGACACTTAAATAGGAGCACACATGGAAGCACTGAATGGGAGTATACAAGCCGTGTCCTCCCGTTCCGATGCAACTTCGGTGCTCTCGTTTGTGCTTCCATGCGTACTCCCGCTTATGTTTCATAATCTAATTGGTTCAAGTTAAATCAGGCATTATGTTAGGTAAATGAAAGGGCCAATAAAATCATGGCACTTAAGTAGGAGCACACATGGAAGCACTAAATGGGAGTATACAAGCCGTGTCCTTCCGTTCGGATGCAACTTCGGTGCTCCCATTTGTGCTTCCATGCGTACTCCCGCTTATGTTTCATCATCTAATTGATTGATGTTAAATCAGGCATTATGTTAGGTAAATGAAAGGGCCAATAAAATCATGACACTTAAGTAGGAGCACACATGAAAACACTGAATGGGAGTATACAAGCCGTGTCCTCCCGTTTGGATGCAACTTCGGTGCTCCCATTTGTGCTTCCATGCGTACTCCCGCTTATGTGTCATCATCTAATTGGTTGAAGTTAAATCAAGCATTATGTTAGGTAAATGAAAGGGCCAATAATATCATGACACCTAAGTAGGAGCATGCATGGGAGCACTGAATGGGAGTATACAAGCCGTATCCTCCCGTTAGGGTGCAACTTCGGTGCTCCCGTTTGTGCTTCCATGCGTAGTCCCACTTATGTGTCATCATCTAATTGGTTGAAGTTTAATCAGGCATTATGTTAGGTAAATGAAAGGGCCAATAAAATCATGACACTTAAGTAGGAGCATGCATGGAAGCACTGAATGGGAGTATACAAGTCGTGTCCCTGAATGGGAGTATACAAGCCATGTCCCTCCCGTTCTGTACTCCCATGCATCATCCCGCTGATGTGTCAAAATGTTATTGGTCCCTTTATTAATGCGTAGTTTAACTTCCATACCTTCACAACAAATAATGTTGGCATAGTCGACCTCGCACATCTTCCGCGAGTAGGTCACCTTCCAACGGAAGCCATGCAGGTGCTTCCACAGCCGGAACGTCGTTCATCTTCAACGGCACATATGTACGACTCGGGTGTGCCGCTGTGTACCTTAACCCCCGTCGTGCGTCCGCGGTGGTGGTTGGAAGACCCCTGCAGGTATGTTCTGATTCCTGTCCTCTAACAACATCTAGGTTTCTGATGACGCATGCGGTTCACCACCAGACAAACCAGCAAAGCCTCAATGATGAGAGCAGCATGCAAATTTATTGATGACAAACTGGCTGCAAGCCGTGTCCCTCCCGTTCTGTCCTCCCATGCGTCATCCCGCTGATGTGTCAAAATGTTATTGGTCCCTTTATTAATGCTTAGTTTAACTACAATACCTTCACAACAAATAATATGATGACACGTCAGCGAGAGTGTCATCAAAAATCTAGAGATGGATGCGTCAGCAGGCCACAGTCAGCGGGCCGGAGTCAGTTTTTCATCAAAAAACTTGCATGCCGCTCAACCTTTTTAGGTTTGCCTGGTGGTGAACCGCCCGCGTCATCAGAAACCTAGAGATGGAGTAAGAGGTCTGGAATCTTAGCATACCTGTAAGGCTCTTCCTAAAAACCACTGGGGACGGACGATGTACGGGGGGTTAAGGTACACTGGCACACCTGTGCTGTACGTGTACCCGGCCAGCCGTGTAGTTTCCTTCGAACCTCCGGCAAAAGAATGCGGCATACAAGTTTCATTCTATATGGAGAATGTTTGTTGTGTATTCATCAGGGAACACAGATACACTTTTTAGCTAGTGTAGTGTGAAACGAAAACAAAACCCTTTCGCACTACACAGATACAAAAGCTAGCGTTAATGACTAAGCGTAGGCCTACGCAGTCAAACAATGACGTTAGACCAACGCAGTCAACGATGACTATTACATGTGTGCATGCTTATCCTTTCTATAGTCTGGTGGCGAACCGCCTGCATAATCAGAAGCCTAGATGGAGTTGGAGGAAAGGAATCAGAGCATACACCTGCCTGGACCAGGATTGCCTGATGTAGCGACATTTTGCTGCATGCGTGCAATAAAGGCTGCACCCATCGTTTGTTTTGATCCGACGGTTGTACTTCCCAGCTATCCAACTAAGGGGTCCATTCAAATCGTTTCTTAAACTCTTGCCTGCTTGCTTCAACATGAGAAAGAGTTTACATGCATATAATGATGCTTACTTTAAACATTTGAATAAAACAAACTTCTATCACAAACTAACAGGATTAAAAACACATTAACTATCTTATGTGGCATGCCAATGTGTGGATGTCCAACTCAGCGTAAGGATGAAAGTGAAACGGCTTTTTGAAGTTGATGGACTAATTAATTGACCCATTTGAAAGTTGAAGGACCAAACATAGTTTTGATTGAAAGATTGAGGATGAAATTGAGTATTGCTAGCTTGATGAGCTCAAGCTCGAAAAGTTCGAGTAAGCTCATTTGTAAAGTTGCCTGTACGATAATTTAGCCGCTAGAGGTGCCAGGAGATTGCCCGCAACGGGGCCTGCAATGCGGTTTGTAAAGTAGTATACAGTACTAACAGATAGTGACGACTGGAAAGAAAAGTGGAGACAATCAACAGAGAGAAAAGAAAAGAAAGGACGAGAAAAATGTTAGAAAAAGATAGGCAGAACTCCAACGTACCACTGGCCGTATGCCTCTATACGCGGTGTAATCATCACCACTACTCCTATAAGTGGCCAGAAGTTATTACCACTGCTTCAAGGGAAGTGTTGCGGACTAGATGTGCCAATTAGTTTATGTTTTGTTTATTGGTGATTATGTAACAACTAGTTCTGTCGATTAGCGACGACTGGAATGAAAAGTGGAGACAATGAACAGAGAGAAGGGAGCACTGATTTCCTTCATCACAAACTACTGTAGGATTGAATGTATCCATTTCCAAAAGAATCCATTTCTTTAAACTGTCTCGTGAGTTTCCTTTGATGCAAACGGGGCTAAACATAAGACGAGCGCGCATACGGGAAACACAACAAGTGCAACACTCATCAGAGACGAGCAGGCATTGGGGAAACACATATACTAGTACAAGTCTATTTTATATACTCCCTTTGTTCTCCTTTAATTGGCGTTGGGAGAACTAGCGGTGCATTCAAACGGGAATGGAGGGAATATAACCCATATAGTACAATGCCAGACGGCAGAACAGGTCATGCTGGTGCTTAATCCTATAGTCCTCTGTACAGCAGACTCTCCACTCCTCCCACGTAGGCCTGCCACATTGGGCAGTTCCCTGGTTCCCCCCCTATTGAGTAGTCCCAAATCATCAATGTTGGGCACCGCCACCGGCAGCGCTTCTGGACGAGGCCTACCCAGGAACCTCCAAGCGACATCATCGATACTATTCATGGCTTCACACTGACACCGGCAGCACTCCTTGTTGGTCCACTTCATGGGGACGGACCCGGCCGCATTGTAGACGACGTGGGCCTCACCTTCGACCAGCCGGATATACTCGAAGGCGTCGCTGGCCCGCGGTCGGCGTCGTAGCGGAGCATGGCGAGGACGTAGGCCGCAACCATGTGGCCGTTCGCGGCCGTGCGGGCAAGGAACTAGGTGCCCGACTTCGCGCGACCGTGCAGGAAGACGAGGTCGAACCCAGTGACATAGCACGCATGAGGGTTGCCGACGATTGCCAGGCACTCCACGAGGTGGTCGTAGCTCCGGTTATACTTCCAGATGCTCACCCACTCCAGCGCCACGCACCTAACCAAGGCGCGATCCCGGCACGCTGCGTGCATGGCCTTGCAGGTGGCGCGCAGACTGGAGAGGTCGTCCATGGGCTGCGGGGAGGTTGCCGCGACCCACCCCGCGATCAAGACCGCAATATCGTGCGGCAAGGGGAACTCCATGGGCTTAGAAGGAACCAATGAGGGCGCGCGCGACGAAGACGAAGAGGAAGAGTATGCACAGAGAAGAGGATGGCCTGTGTGTGTTGCAGAGAAGAGGATGGTGTGTCTTTATTAGTACGCGCGGAGAAGACAATGAGACGCACGAAGAAGATGATGAGACGCGCGCAGTGATGGTTATGGCTTCTAAAGTGCACCGTTTGGAATGCTACTTGCAAAACTGGGGTTACGGCTTCTAAAGTGCAATAGTACGCTACTTTAGCCACTGGAGTTGTCAGCAGGCAGGAGATCACCCGCAGCGGGGCCTGCAAAGCGGTCTGTAAAAAGTACTCCTCCCTCCGGCCCAAATCAACTCTATTTATAGCTTTGGTCAAACATACCTTTGACCAATGATTTCTTGCCTGGTCCTTATCCTGATCATCAAGGTCCTCCGCCTGCTGCCCCAGATGACTTGGGGCAGAATAGGGATGAAAACGGTCGGAATTGAGCTTATTACCTTTGACAACTCCTTATTCAAACTGGTGTCTGAATAAAAAATTTAAAGAATTGAGCTTATTACTCTCTCCATCTCAAAATACTTGTCGCTTTGTAGTTCAAAAATAAACTACAAAGCGATATTTACTCCGACCCTGTTTGGAACGTAGGAATCCAAATCACAGGAATTGGAAAAAACATAGGAATAGAAAAAAATGCAGGAACGAAGAAAGTGAGCAACTATAAACAAAATTCTTTAGAATATTAACTATCATTATTTGTAATACATAAATCAAAGTCATAAATTCTTGCCAAAATGAACTACCAGTTTGCTTCATAAACAACTTCATTCCTATATTTCTAACATCAAAACGTCTATTGCATTGCAGTAGCTCAGAAATAATTATTCCCTTGTTTCAAAAAAAAGAAATAATTATTCCATGCAAATCATTAGGTTAGTTAATTTGACTTTTCGCACCCTATATATTCCCTCCATAGCCAACCAGCAGACCACAAAGAACTTGGACTGGATTATTTCATTACTCCATTTTACATAGAAAGGAAGTCTTTCTACATGAAACGAAATATGATTCCTGTGTTCCAAACACCTGTCACATAAGCACAATGTAGGAATGAATTCCTTTGAAGTTTCCTTTAAAAATCCTGAATTCCAAGGGACGGAGAGAGTTCATGTCAGTCCATTAGACCCAACCTACTATTTGGAAAGTATTCGGTTATTGTTCAGAAATTTTCCATTAAAATATGGTATTCCGACAATTCGGTCAAAAATCAGTCTAAATCATTTCCATTCCGTTTACCAAATTTCAATGTCCGATAAAAACGGTAATCGGATCGAAAATTTCGGAAATTTTCAAAAATGGTAATCGCATCGGAAATTGTTGAAAACGACATCGGACGGTTCGGGAATTTACCGTACCGTTTTCATCCCTAGGGCAGAATGATCCTGGCGACCAGAATGAAGTGTCAGATATATGTTGTCCAGTGCGCAGGGTTATTCAACACAAGCAATAGGTAGCATATCCTAATCTTTCTCCTCATATATAGCGTGTTAAATAATTTTTCGGCCCCAAATGATCTATAAAAAATTACTCTAGATTTGATGATGCCATAAATTAATCGCTGCTCAAAACAATGATGGTGCTCATCAAGCTCGCAAGCTCAACTTCATTCATCCTGAAACTAGCTAATTATTTCGGATCGATTTACGTTAAGGGGTGTGCATTTAGTCTACTCGATATTTTGGTTCGGGTATTTCAGTCTTATTAAAAATTCGGTTTCTTGAAATCACTACCCAAATTGTTGTAATAATATTAGGTACCCGAACATTTTGTGTACCAAAATTCCGGTTCGGTCTTCGGTCCTACCCAATATATCCGAATTATACATTATATCCATGTCATGTTTGCAAAAATTTAATATGGTTGAGAAACTTAATCCCATGAGGTCATTTATTATAAATTGACAAATGAAAAATAAAAAATAAATGTTTAAATCCAACAACTTCACACATCACAACTTGAAAATAAAATATCTAAATTTGAAATGTTCATAGTTTAGCACTCATAATTTAACTTATTATTTGATGGACCGATTATTCGGTTATTTCAGTTACCCGAGAGTGGTACCCGAATCCGACATTTATTTTTCAGTTCTTTATATTTGCTACCTAAAAAGTACCCGATACCCGATATTTCGGTCTTTTCGGTTCTGGTCTAGGTTTTATCGGTTTCGGCTTTTCGGTCTCAGTTTATTTGCCCACCCCTAATTTACATAGTAGCATATGGGATATACATATTTCTCCTCCATGTTTTTTTGCAAAACTATTTAGTGATATATCCTATGTGCATATTACATATGTAAAACTAATGTAAAGTATAAAACTTTTTCAATGGGAAGTCTTAGGTTTCGTCAAATCTATCTTTGAGATTTACGCAATTTTGATCTGTTTTAACAATACAAGAATTGTACTTTAAGATTCACCATGAAAATATTTCCATAATATACAATCTAGTACTACATGTTATTGAAGTTAATAAATTCCATATAAATCATTGGTCAAAGGTAATTAGCTCGACCGAAACAGAAATAGAGTTGAGTTGGGGCGGAGGAAGTATTATATGTTGCTGTTTGCCGCATAAGGTTTGGTCCTTCGTTCAGGCCGTAGCCATTTGTACAGGCGGCTGATGCGACCGGTCGCACCGAGCTTACGTGCGCGCCAGTCACCGAGGCGCCTTAAACACCCGCAGCGCATGCGCATATTTGAATTCAATTGGAACCGCTCCGCGTCCCATCACCACTACTGCGCGCGTCGAGAGACGAACAGCCAGGCAGGTTCAAATCCCCTGCAGTACTGCAGGTGCAGTAGAGAAGGCTGAGATGAGGGCCCCACATGGTGTGGGACCCACATGTTAGCCACCTCTACTGCACCTGCAGTACTGCAGAGTCCCCACCACTCAGTTGCAGTAACCGCAATGCAGTTACTGTAGAGGATTTCGTCTACGCTATAAGATCACCCGGGCAAGCCATCGTCTTCTCCACACAGCCACTCTTCATCTCTTCCCAAAACCGTGCCAAGAACACCATGGCTAACAAGACAACGCCGCCGCCAAGCCCACCGAAGGACGCCAAGGGGAAGCGCCCCTGACTGGACTCCCCCCCCCCCCCCGGACATGGAGTGGGCTATCCAGAAGATGGCGCGCGATGCTTTTGACAATACATCGCGTTGGGCTTGGTCCCCTTCCAGAGTATGCTGCCATGGGGACCACGAGCCACTACATCTTCAGCATGACGCACTTGGCCGGTCGCCTCGACGTCCTCAGGGAGACGATGGCGGACAAGCTCGTTGTCGCCGTCCGCGACAACCTGGTGGCGGCGACGTCCAGGAAACTGGGCTTCCGTGTCTGCCGCGGGAGGTGCCCCCACCCAGCCAGGAGCCTAAGGAGGAGGAGGAGAATGAGAAGTAGGTGTAGAGAGGTGGAGAAATAGTTTTTTTCTTGTTCTTAGTCGTGTTGTTTATCTTTTCTTGTTTGTAGTTTGTGTTTTTCTTTTTTCCTGTTTGTAATGTATCGTCTTAAGGTAATGAACTTTATATTCCTGTTCATTGGTGCACAAAAATAGTTCTAATGTTGCTGTTTTAACGATAAACTAGTGGGCTATTTATCTCTTTTATCCTTTAGAATGGAATATATTTCCACTTCCAACTCTACTGAGCTGGAGATCCAGAAAGTGACTATCACCTACTAGTTTATCTGACAGGACCAGCAGGGAGAAGCCCACTCTCTGTTCAAACCCAACACGGATCCAACATAATGAGCAATCAAACAGCAAAGCACGTAGTAAATCACAAAAAACGCAACAACAGTTTCTGGAGTACGTATCAACTTTAGCCCAGATTAGATGCCCGTGGGCGTCATTGCAAAAGGGTGAATACAAAAAAGACTTGATTCCGGATGGCTTGCAAAAACAAACTAGAAGTCAGGGTCATCAAAATTTTTGACCGATTTGGATTGAGTCTTAGTTATAGACTTCCATAATAATAAAATGTACCGGGTATTTTACTTTCACAAGTGTGTCATAAAATGTATCGGGTGTTTTACTTTCACTAGTGTGTCATAAAGTGTACACCGGCCATGTATCCTGATCCAACCATACAACTTCAAATAAAGGAGGGTTAGAGCATCTCCAACCCCTTTGTTAATTTTGGTTTGCTATTCTTTCAAATGACAAATATGCTATCCACATTTAGCATCTCACTCCATCAGCATCTCGAACCCGTTTGCTATATGATGTGCTATATTAAATTTTTTTCATATTTTATTAGTATATAATAATTATTTTAAAATTCAAATAACATTGTTGCAATGGCTATATTGTAACGGTTGTATTTATAACGGCTATTTTTCAATGGTTATATTTCTAACAACTATTTTTCAACGGATGTATTTCCAACAACTAATTTTCAATGATTATTTTGCAACGGAACGACGATAATGTACCGGAAATCGGAAATAGCAATCTGGATAGCATTTGCTACTAGTAGCACACCGAGAGATCCATATAGCAAATGGCTAAATGTAGCAATCCTAATAGCAAACCGGTTGGAGATTATTTATTTGCTCTAGATTTGCTAAATAATAGGATAGCACATCATATGGCTAATAGGTTGGAGATGCTCTTTTAGCCATTACCTATATGGTGTGATATCCTATTATTTAGCAAATTCAGAGCAAAAACCATCTCCGACCGGTTTGCTATTAGGATTGCTACTTTTAGCCATTTGCTATATGGAGCTCTCAGTGTGCTACTAGAAGCAAATGCTATCCGGTTTGCTATCCCCAATTTTTGCTACATTACTGTCGTTTCTGTTGCAAAATAGTTGTTGAAAATTAACCATTGGAAATACAACCATTGAAAAATAGTCGTTAGATATATAACCATTGATAAATAGCCGTTAGAGATACAAACATCACAATATAGCCGTTCCAACACTGTTATTTGAATTTTAAAATAATTATTACAAATTAATAAAATATGAAAATTTTTAATATAGCACATCATATAGCAAACTGGTTGGAGATGTTCATAGAATGAGATGCTAAATGTGGATAGCATATTTGCTATTCGAAAGAATAGCAATCTAATAATAGCAAACGGGTTGGAGATGCTTTTAGAAGACTGGTGGAAAATAATATGAACTTATAAGAAAAAGGAGAAGAAGAAAAATGATGGCGCGTGTTTTGATACATGAGCCATGACACTGCTGAAATCCATCTTCATTGGCCTGTTCCCGATTCCGTTGATCTCTCCAGCATGTATTCACACTAGCTACTCTCTCATGACTGGACCCAGGGTATCCCGTGGCCCACCCGGCATATCCAGTGGTGGGCTCCTAAGAAATGTTGTTGTTGTACGTGGTGTTAGGTTGAGACAATGCAACTTGTGGTCATAACGATAAGAATTAAAAATTAGAAAGAGTATATAAGATTAAAAAATCTTCATTACTCTCTTTACTCCGGGCTCGGGCCCGTCAAATTCGGAAACTCCTCCACTCATATCGTAACTGCATCAGTTATATATCCAGGCCTGTTTCCAATTAAAATCCAAACTATAGGTGTAGACAAAGGTTTTGCACAAGAGAGAGAGTTGTGTCGCGCCGCCGCAGACGGCAATCGTAGGGACGATAAGGAGAGAGACCCAATGGCGGGGACTCAGGTGTACAACATGACATTCGACGAAGACGTGATCACCAACCCTGTGACATTCTCCAGCAAGGCCGTGGAGGACTGGCTCGACGAGGCCCTCTCCGTCCAACGTCGACGCCTTCACAAGCTCGTCGTCGGGCTCGACGTTGAGTGGTGCCCCAGCTACTCTGCCGACCAGAACCCCGTCGCGTTCTGCAGCGCTGCATCGGCCGCCGCTGCCTCATCTTCCAGGTCATCCACGCTGACTACATCCCCGACGAGCTGGAAGATTTCCTCGGTGATTTTGACTACTGCTTTGTCGACGTCGGTGTGGAGGGTCATGCCGACAGACTTTGGAAGGACTAGCAGCTGAAGATGGCCAAGACGGTGGACCTAGCCGAGCTCGCGGCGGAGGAGATGGATCGCCCGAGCCTCCGCCACGCGGGGCTGAAGGACATCGTAAACTCCATGATGGTCGTCGACATGGAGAAGCCTTACGGGGTGAGAACGAGCAACTGGGACGCGTACAATCTCTCCGGCGAGCAGATCAGCTATGCATGCATTGACGCCTTCGTCTCCTTCGAGGTCGGCTGCATCTCCGGCGACTACTGATCTTACCACCGAGTTTGCAGATCGGCTGCCATCGGTCATCGCGGCATATGGAATTCGTAGGTGCATCGCTCAAGTTCTAGCTTTTGTGCTCGTGCTCCCAGTCTCTCATAAAATTATTTTTTCTTGAGGAAACACTATTTCTTACTTTTAAAAATATGCATGTTATTTCACATGCATCGAGGTCTTTTACATGCATGTTAGTTGTCCATGCATGCTACGCTCCAAACATGATCAACGAGCCTCAAACATAACGATCTCTCAACAAAAAAGAGAACACACGTAACCTCAACAAACATGATCGAGGTCTTTCACATGTATGTTAGACATACATATGCTACGTCCCAAACATGTATTCCAAGAATAGAATAATATTTTCTACCATGTATATATATTTCTATATTTATCATATTTTCTACCATGCATGTGTGTATGCTCTCAACCTACAGTATATGGCAGTTTAACTACCACACTAATGAAGAATATTATGTTGTCATCAATTGAGATACAAATTTGACACAAGGATGTTCCCTCGACGGTATGAGGATAGAATGTGGACTACCATCGTCTAATAAGCACACAGCTCTCACTACGTACGTGCGTGGTTCATCAAATTAATTGATCGCATGTTGCCATTATGTATCACTGTACTTGTCTTTTGAAGAAACAACAGGCGTAGGCGCTAGCCGCGACGTGTTCTGATTTTAGAAACAAATGAACACACTTGTAAAAACACTTGCGATAACCGAGAGGAGGCAAACCGTAGATTGGAGTTACTCTGACCAACGATTCAAAAGCACAATTTTTGAAGCATCCAATCATCTCCACTCACGTGCTTAGACGACGACCCGCTATAAAGGCACACCGTCCTCTTCTTCTCCGCCGCACCTCTTGATCGATTTTAGCCTCCAAACTTCTCGTCTTGCTTCTCCTTCGCACCACCATCGACCACCTCTCTCTCTTTGTTCGCACCTCTGTCGCCGCGCAAATGGGTAGCCCCGCACCAAAGTGCTCCAAGTCATCGATGTCCTCCGAACCTCCTTCTCTGTTTCTGTCGCCGCCAAGGCTGGTGGAACTGGAGGCGGCGCCCGCACCTATTCCACTCATGTCTCTGCCCGCGGCGCCCGCACCCCCTCCACTCCCGTCTCTGCCCGCGGTGCCCGTAGCTCTTCTGTTCGACTATGATGAGACTGTTCGCCTCATGGAGGAAAGCATCGACAAACTTGACGGCAAGCTTAAGGAGGTCACCGACAGCCTGTTCGCTGCCAACGTGCAAGAAAAAACGCTCGACGAAATGGCGCAGGATGTATTTCACAATACATCTCACTCCTGTCGCCGACTGGGACTTGGTGTCCTTCCCCACCACGCCAGCATGGACTCCGTCGGCTACTACATCTTTGGGTTAGGCTTTGTTGCCGCTCTTCTCGACTGCCTCTACGAGATGATCGGTAAGGAGGCCGGGGGAGGGGTTTCGCGAGCAACTCGTGGAGGCCGTCAGCCGGAAGAAGTTCGATCTGATGTTGGAGGATGCTCCGCCGGCGGTTGCGGCGGAGGCGGAGGCGGAGGCGCCGGCAGCGGATGCAGAAGCAGAGGCACTGCCGACGGAGGCGGAGGCGACGGCGGAGGTGGACAAGTCCTCCTCCAAGTAGAGTAGGATGAGTAGTAGTTTTTTCTTTTGTTTTCTATGTTTTTTTCTTGTTTGTAATAAATGTGTTGTTTTTATGTTAACGAAAAATGTTTTTTATTTTATGTTCATGAACAATGTGTCCTACTCCAGTACATGCACTAACAAAAAACTCCTCCTTTTATCAAAAAACATCGCATATGGAAAATTAACACATTAGTAATATTATATTGTATCTAATAAATACTCCCTCCTCATTCTATTATTTGACATTTTGGACAAAGCATTGAACTAACATTAGTAGGACGTGACGACCCCCACCCACCGGCCTGGCCCTATGCAGTAGCCAACAAATTTTTTGCGACCCTGCCACAAAGCATCGCGCGTGCGCTCCCGCCTCGCATGCCGTCCGATCAAAATCGCATAATCATTGCAGCGGGACACGTGGGATTTCCATCCTTCGGTGTCCAGACAACAAACCCAGAGCGAAGCGAAGGATCTCAGCGGGATTTCCATGGGACGGCGTGCGGGGCGGGGGCGCACACGCGACGTTGTGCGGCAGGGCCGCAGAAAATTTATTTCTGCACGCTACGCCAAGAGTCGGGCCTGCCTTTAAAACCATCCGTAGTGGTTCACGGTAAAGCTTTAGGCTGTGTTTGGAAGCACAATCTTTCAATACTAAAGTTTTGGAAACCACAGTTTTTAAAATGACATGACAACATGAAAGTACGTATTTCAGTAACACAGTTTTGTAATACCACGATTTTGCAATACATTGGACTGTTTGGTTGGCAAACACCATTCTGTAAATAATACCATAGTAATCTCAAATACCACGGTATTGCTAATTGCTCTAAAACTCCAAAAATACCGTGTTCCCAAAAAACAAAATTGAATTCTCTGCGGCCCTTCCGCACAGCCGTTTCTGTGCGGCCCTACCAGATGGTTGCCACATATGTTCACGCTCCAAATCTTACAGCCAAGGGCGCACTACACGGTTCCCGCAACTGTACCACCGTGCCCTGATGATTGCCACGTACGCGAGCACACCAAATCTTGCAGGGTGCACGGGCACACGAACTCCACGTCCGAACTTTGCTCAGCGATCCGAATAACTCGGCGCTCGGCGTGCATGATCCATCATCATGTGTAAGAATAATATTATGAAATTATCAACTTTGATGATTCAATAATCCAATCAAGTTTCATCCAACCTACCAACAAAATATTGGAAATCGTCCAGTCCATCCAACCAAACGTTAATTTGGATGATCCTAGACATAAAGAAATGGATGATCTATCTCCAATCAAAATTTGACGCCAAAACAAACACAATTGATGACTGAGCACTTTGTCACATGTCACGAGTGTGGACACGGCTTGTATACTCCCATTCAGTGCTTCCATGCGTGCTCCTACTTAAGTGTCATGATTTTATTGGCCCTTCCATTTATCTAACATTTTAATTGGCCAGTTCCCAATTCTGCTGAGTCATTGTTGTTGTAGGTGGTGTATGGTTGGGACAATGCAACTTGTGGTCATAACGATAATAATTAAAAAGAGGAGTATATCAGATTCAAAAATCTTCATAACGCCTGGTCATATGATGGTCGGACACTCTCCAATCCACATAGATTGAAGTGGAACCACTCCTACCCAAACGAGGAAAAAAATTTATGGATACGATATGCATATCCAAGGCTGTGCATACCGTTCCACATTTGTGACATGTGTCCACATGAACGGACGCGCGCAGTAGTGGTGATGGGAGATGGAGTGATTCCAATTGATTTCAAAGATGCGCATGCGCTGCGTGCGTTTAAGGCGCCTCGGTGACTGGCGCGCCCGCAAGCTTGGTGTGCCCGGTCGCATCAACCACTTGTACAAATGGTTACGGCTTGAACGAAGGACCAAACCTTCTGCGGCAAACAACAACGTATGATACTTCCTCCGCACCAACTCAACTCTATTTTTGTTTTGGTCGAACTAATTACCTTTGACCAATGATTTATATGGAATTTATTAACTTCAATAACATGTAGTACTTGATTGTATACTATGGAAATATTTTCATGGTGAATCTAAAAGTACGATTCTTGTATTGTTAAAACAGATCAAAATTGCGTAAATCTCAAAGATAGATTTGACGAAACCTTTGAAAAACAGCTCCTTTAACGATGCCAAATTTTGGTACATGGGCTCACACGTACATGGGGACGAACACCAAGCGTTCCAGCGCAGCTGCGGCCCAGGAATACAAAGTGACTCAGTACCGTTTCAGCCCACGAATAACAAGCGGCCCAACGCAGTGTTGGGCCTACTCTGATAGCTTCACGGATGCTTTGTCCTGGCTGCCTCCCCGTCGGGCCCTTCGATCCACAACGGCCCCCTCTCCCGATTGCACGAAACGCGCCTGGAGGAGCATCTGCCGACCGCCACGCTCTTGAAGGAGCATCCGTCGGCCGCCACGCTCTTGGAGGAGCATCCGCCGGCCGCCGCACGTGGAGGAGCAACAGTGCTAGGTACAATTGCTCACATAATGTTATTGTAGTTCAATACTCTTACGGATATGCTGATTGAATTGTAGGAAGCAATGTCAAAAGATTAGACATGGATGGGAAAAAGACAGGCATACGAAGGAGTGGCAGGATGGAATGAAGTCATTTTTAAATTTAGCATTCCAGGGCACTCGTGAAGAAGAAACTAAGCCTTGTCCTTGCATAAAATGTCGTAATATTTGCCATGGGAGACGCAAGGAAGTTCATCTTCACTTGCTTCGTAATGGGATGTCTTTTGATTATACTTGTTGGGTACACCATGGAGAAAAACGAGTTGAGAAAAAAATTGCTGAGCAATCAGAAAATAATGAGGAGATAATTTCTGATGATGCTGCTATGGAAAATATGCTGTCCAACCTCATTAGAGGCACTGGTGATCATGGTGGTACTTCAGCAGGTGTTGATGATCCAAAAAATGCTATAAACCAGTAGGAGCCAACTGGGTGTGCAAAGGCATTCTATGACTTATTAAATGATGCAAAAAGGAGCTGTATCCAGGTTGTGAGAAGGTGACCAAATTATCCTTCATTATCAGGTTGTACCAGATAAAGTGTTTAACTAGTTTGAGCAAAAAAGCGTGTGAGTTCATCCTTGAACTATTCTCATATGTGCTTCCAGAGGGCCATTGCATTCCTAATAGACTTGATAAAGTTCAGAAGTTTGTTCGTGACCTTGGGCTGAGCTACAAAAAGATCGATGCATGTGTCAATGACTGTGTGTTATTCTGGAAGGACTATTCTCTGTTGGATCGATGCCCAAAATGAGGTGAATTAAGATGGAAAAATAGTACTAGTGAGGATGCAAGAGAGTCTTTACCTTGTGGAAAAGCCAAGAAGCCTGCAGCACGCAAGATTCTATGATACTTCCCTCTTATTCCCCGTCTTCAAAGGTTTTATATGGCAGAATCAACGGCATCAAACATGCGCTGGCACAAAGAAGAACGTATTGATGATGTAATATTCTGCCATCCTGCAGATTCGAAAGCATGGAAGCATTTTGATAGCATTCACCCAAATTTCTCATATGATCCTCGCAACATAAGACTTGGGCTAGCATCTGATGGTTTCAATCCTTTTGGAGTAATGCATGTTTCTTACAGTACATGTCCTGTGATTCTAATCCCTTATAATCTACCACCTTGGTTGTGTATGAAGCAGCCTTATTGGTTGATGTCAATGATAATTCCTGGGCCAAAGTCACCTGGAAACAACATTGATGTGTATCTGCAGCCTTTGATTGATGAGCTACTAAAATTATTGTCTGATGGTGTTAAAATATACGACAGTTCAAAGAAAGAGACATTTCTCATTCGAGCTTCTATATTGTGGACCATAAATGAATTTCCAGCATATGCAATGCTATGTGGATGGAGCACAAAAGGTAGGCTAGCATGTCCATACTGCCATGTAAACACTGACGCCTTGTGGTTGAAACATGGACGAAAGTATTGCTACATGGGTCATTGTCGTTTCCTACCTCAGGATCACCAGTGGCGTCGGAACAAAGCTTCTTTCATCAACAAAATAGAGAATAGAGAGGCTCCAACATCACTCTCTGGTCACAAAGTACTCCAACAATATGAGACTTTTGATCGAGTGAGTTTTGGAAAGACGAATAATAAGAGAAAGCGCACTGAGGAAGATAGGTGGCATAGTTGGAAGAAGAAAAGTATATTTTTTCAGCTCCCGTATTAGAAGACATTGCTAATAAGGCATAAATTGGATGTCATGAACATTGAGAAAAACATTTGTGATAGCATATTGGGTACATTGCTTAATATGGATGGAAAACAAAAGATAGTCTACAAGCTCGTTTTGATATGTAGGAAATGGGTATACGTCCAAAGCAACATACGGTGGGTATGAAAGGGAAGTATGACTGTCCATCAGCATCATATACTTTACAAAAAGATCAGAAGACCACCATGTGCATGTTTTTGGTGGATGTGAAGATGCCCGATGGTTATGCCTCAAACATCAAGATAAGTGTGGACATAACATCACGTAAGGTATCAGGTCTAAAAACTCATGACTGCCATATTATATTTCAGAAGCTCCTTCCTATTGCAATATGTGACATATTGCATGAAAAGGTTGTTGAACCTTTAATTGAGTTTAGCAGATTCTTTTCTGGAATTTGTTCTAAAGAATTGGCAGAACCATATTTGGATAAGATGATTGAACAATTTCCTGAAACAATGTGTAAGCTTGAGATGTTGCTTCCTCCCACTTTCTTTGATATCATGGTACATCTTCCAATCCATCTTGGCAAAAAAGCTCGCTTGGGTGGACATGTTTCTTACAGATGGATGTATCCAATTGAGAGGTACCTTGGTACATTGAAGAGGTATGTACGTAACAGAGCTCACCCGGAGGGTTCTATAGATGAGGGATATATTATGGAAGAGTGTATGAATTTTTGTAGCCAGTTTTTTGGATAACATCAACACCAAGCTTAATAGGCCAGAACGTCATGAAGCTGCAGCTAGGAATGAACCTTCTCTCGAGTCTAATTTATTTACAAAAGTTGATAATTCTAAAAAAGGGTTTAAATGGGGCAAACTTACTATGGTGGAACTACATAACATCAGGCATTATATTATTTCTAATCTTGAAGAGGCCGCTCCATGGATCAAGTACATATAACACTCAGATGTTCTATACTATATTAATGGATCAAGCTTATTGTAGATGGCTAATTTAATTTTGTACCCTTTTCAGTGAGCATTTTGAAGAGCTGAAAAAGATTCAGTCTCGTGATGTTGAAAAATGCCATAGAGATGAGCTTGTTCAAAAACGAGTAAGTACATGCAAGTTTTTACTTTGATGATATATTGAAGAAATATCTGTTCTGAAGTTGGTTTATCAATGACCCCTTTTATACTAATTAATATGTATAGATTACGACATTACACAAAGAAGGCAAAGTAATCGATTATTTGTATGCATTATCTAGAGGACCTGATCGTCGGGCACGTTTTTTTAGTCGATCATTCATAAATGGGTTCTTCTTTTGAACAGCAGAGGTGGAAAAAGATTTACGGACACAAAATAGTGGTGTTGTTGTTCGGGATGGTGATCATGAGTGGTATGGAGTAATCAAGAAAATGATTTATGTTGATTTCAAAGAAATCAAGAGGTTCTGTTATTTGAATGCGAATGGTTTGATCGGCCTTGTTCTGGTCAGAGCCAAAGCAGAGGCTACAAAATGGATCGATAAGGAATCATAGATGTGGACACTACTATTTCTCAATTTAAGTATGAGCCTTACATTCTAACCACCCAAGTAGAACAAGTTTTTTACGTTAGAAGTGTGAAGCAACCTAAATGGGCTACAATTGTTAAAACGATGCCAAGAAACCTTTTTGCCATGCCCCCTCGAGACAGTGAAAATAATGTCACTGAGACTTCGATGGAGGCTGAGACATTATTTGATGATCGACGACTTACTGATTTAAATGAGGATATGACCACATGGGATAGGAATGACATTGACGGAGCGACCGGTGATGCTTCCGCTCTTTCAAATGAAGATGACAACGACGATGACCACGATGATGATGATACATATATCAATGATGGTATTGTACCTCCAATATTGACGGAGGACAGCGAATATGATGATTTTTTCATATAGGTACTGTGTGAGCTAGCTGTACGTGAACACTATATGTAATGCAGTTTGTGTTTCGTGGTGATAGATGCTAATACCACGAACTAGTGAATTGTGGCAACAGATCCTAATGCAACGATTGTGTTCCGCGGCGATAGATGCTAACGCCACGAACTATTGAATCTTGGCAACAGATCCTAATGCAATGATCGCGTTCTATGTGGATAGATGCTAATGCCACAAACTATTAAATCGTAGCAACATATTCTAATGCAACGATCGGGTTCCATGGCGATAGATGCTAATGCCACGAACTAGTGAATCGTGGCAACAGATCCTAGTGCAATGATCGTGTAACGTGGCGATAGATGCTAATGCCACAACTAGTGAATTGTGGCAACCGATTCGTGGCGATAGATGCTAACGCCATGAACTAGTGAATCGTGGCAACAAGTTCTAATGC
The DNA here is from genome assembly GCA_036927565.1 of Tuctoria greenei. Taxonomy (NCBI): domain Eukaryota; kingdom Viridiplantae; phylum Streptophyta; class Magnoliopsida; order Poales; family Poaceae; genus Tuctoria; species Tuctoria greenei. The sequence continues at coordinate 28,960,123 of JAYESD010000010.1, forward strand.
AACGATCGTGTTCTGTGGCGATAGATGCTAACGCCATGAACTAGTGAATCATGGCAATAGATTCGTGGCAATAATCTAAGGCCATGAACTAGTGATTTGTGGCAACAGATCCTAGTGCAACGATCGGGTTTCGTGGTGATAGATTCTAACGCCACGAACTAGTAAATCGTGGCAACAGATCCTAGTGCAACGATCGTGTAACGTGGCGATAGATACTAATGCCATGACTAGTGAATCTTGACTACAGATTCGTGGCGATAGATGCTAACGCTACGAACTAGTGAATCGTGACAACATATTCTAATGCAACGATCGTGTTCCATGGCGATAGATGCTAATACCATGAACTTGTGAATTGTGGCAATAGATTCCTAGCGATAGATGCTAAGGCCACGAACAAGTGAACCGTGGCAACAGATCTTAGTGCAACGATTGAGTTTCGTGGCGATAGATGCTAATGCCACAAACTAGTGAATCGTGGCAAAATATTCATGGCGATAGATCCTAATGCCACGAACTAGTGAATTGTGGCAACAGATCCTAATGAAACGATTGTGTTCTGTGGTGATAGATGCTAATGCCACGAACTAGTGAATCGTGGTAACAGATTCGTGGTGATAGATCCTAATGCCATGAACTAGTGAATCATGGCAATAGATCCTAATGCAACGATCGTGTTCCGTGGCGATAGATGCTAATGCCATGAACTAGTGAATCGTGGCACAAGACCAAGCTTAATGCAACGATTTAGTATTCGTTGCAGTACAATTGTTGCAACAGGGTGGAATCCTTGTAGTGCCATGTTTGGCTTTGTAGTTTAAAGTGAAAGAAATTATTGTTAATGTATGCAGGATAGGTCCTAAAATTTTTACAGCATAACACCGCCTATTTAACACTAAACCCCGTAATATCGTGCAGTTCTTAATGTAAAAAGGATCATGATTATACAGTTATAGTCTTCATTCGTATGTCAGCCGCTCGCTGGAGGCTGCAGGTCTTCAAGACGAGCGAGGAGGAATGAATATTTAGACGGCATAACATCGCCTATTTAACACTACACCCCCTATCCGGTGCAGTTCTTAAAGTAAAAAGGGGGACAACTATAAGGTTATAGCTGTCATACGTATGTCAGCTGATCGCCGGAGGTTGCAACTCTTCAAGACGAGCGAGGAGGAAAGAGAATTTTGATAGCATAACACTGCCTATTTAACACTACACCCCCATATCTGCTGCAATTCATAAAGTAAAAAGGGGGACGACTGTAAGGTTATAGCCGTCATACGTATGTCAACTGCTCGCCGGAGGCTGCAGCTCTTCAAGACGAGCGAGGAGGAAAGAAAATTTTGACAGGATAACAATGCCTATTTAACAGTACACCCCCTATCCCGTGCAATTCTAAAAATAAAAAGGGGCATGCCTATACGGTTGTAGTCGTCATTCGTATGTCAATCGCTCACAGGAGGCTACAGATCTTCAAGACGAGAGAAGAGGAAAGAACGAGAGAGAGACGAGGATGTGGGTCCGTCGAGGTCCGCCATCCTCACGCGCGGGTTCTTGCCGTATGCACCGTCATTGTTCTTCTCCATGTCCATTTAGATGCATACTTTAACTTCCAACTAAATGGGCCTTAACAGGGCCCTAAATGGGTTGTGTCGGGTCAAGCCGACTCGAATCCTATTTTTGTACATATAGTAATCAAATTAAAAATTATAATCATAATTAAAAAACAAAGAAATTCAATTAAACATAAAGATAACGATTATTAAATTGTAACATATCAATTAATAAACATAGACCTAAACATAAACAATTTTATTATAAACACAAACATAAGCAATGACCTAAACCTAGCTTAGCAAACTTAATCTCAATCAACAAAAAATTGAACAACCTTTCTTTCCTTTCATTTGTCCCGATAATGTCAACAGTCCATGATAATCATGCACGGTAACGAATATCATAGCTCTTAGTGTGAAATACTCCCGCTTGTACTCATCCCATGTATGTACCCCTTCATTCCAAAATTTTGCCATATCTTCCATTAAAGGTTCCAAGAACACATCAATTTCAATGTCGGATTGTTTCAGACCTTGGATAAGAATAGACAACAAAATATATTTCCTTTTGTGACACAACCACGTCGGTAGGTTGTACATTGTTAAGACCATGTGCCATGTGCTATGTATGCTCCTTCTTTCACCAAACGGATTAGTTCCATCTGTACCCAAGGCAAACCTTACATTTCTGATTTCCTTTACAAATTCTAGATACCGAATATCAAAATTTTTTCATTGGGTTGCATCACCAAGGTGTCGAATATGTTTTTCATTCTTCCTGCATTGCTCGGAAATCCAACGCATAAGTTTAACCTCCCTAGGGTTTAAGAACAAACGCTTCAAGTGATCAATTACTGGAAGGTACCACATCACCAAGGCAGAAAATTTTCCCTTATTCTTCTCACCTGCCTCGTCAGAAGTATCGTCATCATCACCTTCAGGGCCAATAATAAACTTCTTATTATTCTGGGTATCTACTGACGCCACTAGTGGAGCATCTAGTTGTGAGCTCATGCTCTTTGCGATACAGAATAGAATGGTTCACACGAGCGTGTATTTTTGTCATACCTAGTACCATCAGGCAAAGAAGTTAATTTGCTTTATAAGTGCTTTTGAGCAGTTTATTGGGATTTGGAAGATTTTTCGCCAAAAGATTCAAAAGATCAGAGAAACGACAATCAGACCATCCATATGTGGTTTTCAACTTTAGTAGTTCTAGGAGTGCACGCAATGTAGTAAACTATTTATCACAACCCTTTGATTCATAATATAAGAGCTCTGTCGCTGCATTCTGCAATGTATCCATTTTACTTAAACCTTTACTTACTCCCATAGAAATTAATACATATGGTTCAATGTGACGCAACATTTCCTCACAATCGAACTCATCATCATCACCATCTTTATTGACACTACCATCATAAATATGAACATTATCGTCATCTGAACCTCTCTCATCATCTTTATCCACATCATGTGTATCTAACTCATCATACTCTGTCCGTATTGTATAGTTTTCTTTGAAACCTCTTTTCACCAGATGAGACTGGATTACTATAGTATATATCTAAGCAATCTTATTTTTGCGGTCGATACATGGACATAATATGTCATATATCTTTTGCATCTTTGCATGTCTCTTGGATGCTTCAATAAAATTTGCAACATTTTGAATGTATATAGGATCAAGTGTTGACATGTTATACATCCACGCTCGGCGGTCCGTCTTCAATAAAAAATGTGAAAAAATGGATAAAATAAGGGTTATGCTTTAAAACGATTAGGTTGATATGTGCATTAATTGTATGTTTAATAACAAATTTTATAATGCAAGAGGATAATGGATTCTGATGATGAAATTTTTACAGAGAGTTCTGAATATCATAATAGATTTTTTGTAAAATTTACAGAATTTTCTACTGCAAGATTTGGCCACAAATATTCCCTGAAAGATCTTCCATACAATGAATTCACAGAGAGATAACATTATGTATCATATGAGTGAATACTGGTATCATGTAGGCCTGTTCATAAGAGTTCGATGAAAATTTGTTTCATAATTTTCTCATCTTCCCAGTGGCCACAATGGATTTGAAGTTTGGCTTATTCATTGAAACATTTCATCGAATTTGTGATGTGCTTGTATTCATCTTCAACCTTTACTCTTACAATTCTACCTCTTCTTCGACAAAATTCATGGAGCAGCTGAAGGGGAGGCTTGTGTAAAATTTACATAATTTTCAACTGTAAGATTTGCCACAAATATTCCCGAAAGTTCTTCTTTACATTGAATTTACAAAGACATAATCAGCTTGTATCACATGAGTGAATACTAGTAACATGTAGGCCTGTTCTAAGGGTTCCAGGAAAATTTGTTTCATAATTTTCTCACCTTCCCAATGGCCACAATAGATTTTTGATGTTCGACTTATTCATTGAAAATTTCATCAAATATGTGATGTGCTTGTATTGATCTTCAACCTATAATCCTTCAAATCTATGTATTTTTCTACAAATTTCATGGGGAGCTCAAGGAGAGGATTTTATAAAATTTACAGAATTTTCTACTGCAAGATTAAGCCACAAATATACCCTAAAAGTCTCCCTTCCAATGAATTTACAGAGACATAGCCAGCCTGTATCATATGAGTAAATACATGTATCATCTAGGAATGTTCATTAGGGTTCCAAGAAAATTTGTTTCATAATTTTCTCAACTTCCCAGTGGCCACAATGGATTTTTGATGTTCGAATTGTTCATTAAAACATTTCACCGATTATGTGATGTGCTTGTATTCATCTTACCATTAATCATTCAAATCCACGTCTTTTTTCTAAAAATTCATGGAGGAGGGAGGCTCAATTACATCTTGGGGAGTAGGGAGGGGGGGTGTAGCCAAACTCAACAAAACCAAACTGAAAAACAGGACAACAAACAATGGAAGTTGTTTGACAGTGGAAGAAGCCTCTGCAAACCTTTTCTCTGCTTGAAGCTTGATCAGCTGATGAAAGGAACAGCACGTGCACGCTGGAGGCAGAGGGGCGGTCGAAAAGAGAAAATTTTGAAAGCCTAACGACATCGATGTAAAATCTCCCGGGTTAGGTTTTCTGCGGTGCCCGAGGAGCCCTTTATGTAGTTGTCCATTTTTGCAGGCAGATTTTAATGATGAACAGCATGTGATAAGATTTTTCATAAGCAATTTTTGCTGAAGAACCGCCTGTGACAAAGGTCCGAGTCTGTTCTTCAGTTTTCTTTTCTCTTGCTTTATTTATATTTATATTCCAATATAAATACTCAAACATGTATAGATTCTGCAAATTGAGTCCAAATTTGATGATATTTTTTCTATATTCTCCGAAAATTTATATCTACCACTTGGACCAAATACTTTAAAACTTGTATAGCTAACATTGTAATGTTTTGGTGAATATCAAATTAATTTATATTCGCATATTATCAACATTTTTATATCTCCTAAAAAAGGGGATCTTCCACTGAAAAGTGTTTGTATGAACATATTGTCTTATTTATACATGTATGAATTTTTTAAATTTTTTTAAAGCATTCCAACATGTTAAAATTCAAATTATCCATCATTTTAATCAAACATATGAAGCATTCTTCAAATTTTGAACACACATTGATTCAAAAAAAAAATATAAAAATCTGAAAAAATCATAGAGGTTGATATGATGACTAAAAATATCCAAAGAAAAATTCAATGAAAAAAGATAGAAAAGTGACAAATAACTAGTGTTATTTGTTTTTTTATGTTCTAACCGATTTCAAAGGTTTTTCCAAGTGAAATTTAATGGAAAACTGTAATACTAAACAATATTACAAGAAATTGGAGTTTGGGCTTTTAAAAGGCCTCTCATTTTTATTAAGAATATTGATTAAGCCTAGACTTAGTACATCTTTTCACATGCGGTTTTTAAATATTGCACATGCAGTCGTTACTAAAGAACCGCCTATGATAAAAGTCCGAGTCTGTTCTTCAGTTTTCTTTTTCTTTGCTTCTCTTTATTTAGATTCTAATATAAATACTCAAGCATGTACAGATTCTGCAGATTGAGTCCAAATCTGTTGATACTTTTTTTCTATATTATTTGAAAATCTATATCTACCACCTGGATCAAATATTATAAAACTTGTATAGCTAACATTGTAATATTTTGGTAATATCAAATTAATTTATATTCACATATTATTCACATTTTTATATCTTCTCACAAAAGGGGATCTTCCACTGAAATTGGTTTGTATGAACATATTGTCTTATTCATACATGTATGAATTTTTTAAATCTTTTTAAAGCATTCCAACATGTCAAAATACAAATTATCCATTATTCTAATCAAATACTCATATACATATGAGGCATTCTTCAAATTTTGAGAACACGTGGATACAAAAAAATTATAAAAATCTGAAAAAAAATCATAGAGGTTGGTATGATGACTAAAAAGTTCCATAGAAAAATTCAATGAAAAAATCATTATATTCATAATGATACAAAAATGACAAATAATCAGTGTTATTTGTTTTTTATATTCTGACCAATTTCATAGGTTTTCCCAAGTAAAACGTAATGGGAACCTGTAATACTAAAGCATATTACAAGAAAGTGGAATTTGGGCTTTTAAAAGGCGCCTCATTTTAATCAAGAATATTAATTAAGCCTAGAATTATTACATCTTTTCACAGGTGGTTTTTAGCTACTGCATAGGAGGTTATTACTAACAAACTACCTGTGATAAAGGTCGAAGTTTGTTCTTCAGCTTTCTTTTCTCTTGCTTCTTTATTATTTAGATTCCAATATATATATTCAAACATGTATAGATTCTGCAAATTGAGTCCAAATTTGATGATATTTTTCTATATTCTTCGAAAATTTATATCTACCACCTGGACCAAATATTTAAAACTTGTATAGCTAACATGGTAATATTTTTGTAAATATCAAGTTAATTTATCTTCACATATTATTCAAATTTTTATATCTCCTATAAAAGGGGGATCTTCCACTGTAATTTGTTTGTATGAACATATTGTATTATACATGTATAAAATTTTTAAATTTTTTTAAAGCATTTCAACATGTCAAAATTCAATTATCCATCATTCTAATTAAATGCTCATATACATATGAGCCATTCTTCAAATTCTGAACACACATTAATTAAAAAAATTATAGAGATCTGAAAAAAATCATAGAGGTTGATATGATGATTAAAAAGTTCCATAAAAAAATTTAGTGAAAAATAATCATATTAATCAAGATAGAAGAATGACAATAACCAGTGTTATTTGATTTTTTATGTTCTGACCAATTCCGATGGTTTTCCCAAGTGAAATTAAATGGGAACCTGTAATTCTAAAGCATATTACAGGAAAGTGGAATTTGGGCTTTTAAAAGGCCTCTCATTCTAATCGAGAATAATATTTAAGCCTAGACTTAGTACACAAAGGCACATGCGGTTTTTACTGAATAACTGTCCGAGATAAAGACATATTCTCAAGCTGTTAGTGAGGAATAACCGCTTGAGAAAAGTCCTCAGCTCAGGCGGTTTTTCATTAGGAACCGCCTGAGAAGATAGGCGTCTATATAAGAGCGCTCGGCCTCCTCGGGAAAAACTAAACCGAGTGAATTCACTTAGACGTCGTCAAGCTGACAAATTTTTGTTTGCCGCCAAGTCCTCGCCGCCATAGCCGTTGAGCTTTGCCCTCGCCACCAATCTTAGAGCTCGCCGCGTGCCCTCGCCGTCCAGCTTTGTCTTCGTCGCCGTCACCGTGTCCAATACGTCCGCCTCTTTCCTCCCTACTTTGTCCCCCACGCCGCTTCCTTCCCTCCTCTGTCCCCATGCCGCCTCCCACCTCGCCATCGCCCCCGGCCTAGTGTCCTTGCCGCCACACCCCCGCACTCCCTGTGCTGCCACATCCTTCCCGACATCTACCCCCACCGTGCGCTGCACCCTCCCAACCTTCTCCTACCAATGGCACTTAATGTACTAGATTGTTTATTTCTTGATTTTCTATGTTTGATTTGGTATTGTTAGGAACCTTTAGGGTTTCTAATTTTAGTGGCTTATAGAATCATGATACCATTGTGTAAAATGTATCTTGTTTATCTTAGGATTGTAGACAGGTCAATAAACTCTCACTTTTCTTTGTGGTACTGACCCCTCTATAGAGAGAAAGAGGGATGGGAGAGAGATGTGACACAAAGTACGACCACAAAAAATTCATTGTGGGTTATCGCTATTTTGTCTTTTGTAACTTCAGTATAGTGTATGATAATAGGGATGCTATTGTGTGAAATGGCTCATCTTTTGTCACTAGGAAAAATCAAGTGTCCTCTCTCTAAGCATACCATTTTATATTACTACTATAACAAAATTGAGTTGTTGAAACAAGGTATACTTTGCTTAGAGTTACCTTAATATCTTATCTCGCTCTCCGAGATTCCCCCCCCCCACAATATAGATCTTGTTCATCATAGGATTGAAGGAAGTCAAGGGAATCCTTAGTTCTATTTGTGATACTGACCTCTTTTCAGAGAGAGAGAGATGGCAAATAAAGTACTACCACCAAACACTTCAGTTTCGGTTATTGCTATTTTATGTTTTGTAATTTCATTGGCAGATGAAATCGGGATAATATCATGTGAAATGTCTCTTGTCTTTTGTCACTAAGAAATGCCATTTGTCCTCTCTTTAAGAAGCTAAACTTAAATTAATAGTACAATTAAGAACACTATGCAAATTAAGTTCATGAGAGTTTTGGTGACCTAAACCCTCATGAACACTATCCTAGAGTATCAATAAGTTTAAAGTTTAAGTTTTGCAACTATTATTTCTTTATCGTATGTATTCAATTTTGATTGTTCCCTGATACTCCCTTTGTTTTAAAATAGTTTTGATCTAGCGTGGAGAGCCCTAGGAAGACTGCTGTTGGTAGTAATAATGAAGAAGGCAATATGGAGTTTAGTGACTCCAGCAGTTCAGGCTCCTTTCACAGTCCATCAAATCCTTTTACAAATATAATAATTAAAAGGACTTCAGAGGATCTCGATCTGGAATATGATCCAACCGGCGAGGTATGGACCACGAATCTTTACTCCAGCAGTTCAAGTTAATGTTGGTTGTCCAGTATATGAAGTCTTATAATTCTTTTCTACCTAGCTTAATTGTGAAGACAAGGAGGTGATTTCGGCTCTTAAAACCATAGAAGGTTCTCCAATGGTTGAATCCTCGGGTTCACTCAAGCGAAATCGAGGGCAACGAGTTCCCAATAAGGGTCCATTGAACTGCATCATATACATAACTAGTGTCGGTCTAGGTGGGCTTCCCCAAGAACCACTGGATTTAGTTACAAAGTACCAAAATGCATGTAGTTCTCTTGTTAGATACCTTGTGCCGATCATGACCAAGAATTGGAGAAAAGTACCCGAGGAGAAAAAGAATGAGTTGTGGGAGAGGATAAAGAAACAATTGAAGTTACTGGAAGGCACAAAAGAGTTGTAAAGAAAGCAACATTTGTCTCTTGCGGCAAGAAGTTTCGTGGCTAGAAAAGTGAAATGAATGCTTATGTTAAGGCCGATAAGGTACTGAGCCCGAAGAAGATGGGAAAAATCACACAAGCTCAATGGCAAGAATTTGTTCATCAAAAGACCACACCTGATGCTAAAGTCCTATGTGCGACTAGGTCGGAGCTTGCCCAAAAGAACAAATACCATCATCGCTTGGGGTCTGCTGGATATGCCCCCAAAGTTTAGAAATGAAATAAGATATCAGAGGAAATAACCAGTAAGGGCAATCCTCACCCGATAGAAGGCTGGAATGAGAGAATTCAATAGTGGGTCTTTGCTCGGTCAGGTTTTACCAGCGAGGGCAAACTTCAAAAGCAAGACTCTGTGAATGAAGTAGAGTAAAAAACTAGAATAAGTAATTGAAAATCAACAGAAGGGTCTCTTCAAGCCGAAGAGGGAGAATGACCAACTTACCGCTATCCTAGGAAACCCTGAACACAGTGGAAGGGTTCGAGCAATCTCTTCACAGATGTCTTAGAGAGAGGGTTTCCCGAAGGATGAAAAGACATATAGAATACGTGAGAAGTTCAAGAACACACTTAATGAAATGATTTCTCAAAAGGTCAAGGAAAATGTGCAAGAAATAATGGATCAACTTAGACAATTGGGACAATTAGTTGCACTGAGTACAGCGATGGTTCCTATGACGAAGGAGCGTTTGGTATCTCTAACTGCCTACCCTAGCAACGTAGGTTTTGTGCCAGGCTTAAGGTCCCATAAGTTCATTGTCGATGATATTGTTAAGGACAGATCTTGTTGTCTTCTTGTCTCTATCATCAAAGCAAGGAACAAAACCAAACAGGTTGTCACTACTATGGCAAAGCCTGATCGTGACTTTAACAACAATTCACTTCTGTTGTATTATGTTGTGGTGCAAGTTCTTCATATCATTGACAATGATTATGAAGATTATGAAATAGACCACATCACACATGAGGAGATCACAACTCTGGGGAAGGCTATCAACCAATTAATCCTCTGGCACCAATGCGATATCGTGTTGGACGATGGGCCGATGTCTAGCCCCGTCGCATCTCAAAATACTGCAACCCCGTCTTCTAAGCCGAAGGTCCACGAAGTTCCAATCTCGCTATGACTCATCAAGGATGATAGTAACCTTGCTATTAATGGTAACCAAGAGCAAATTGTTGAACACCAGCTTGAAGCAGTACCAGACCAAGCTACTAGTAACAAAGAGCAACCAGTTGAGCAACAACTTAAAGTAGTACTAGAGCAAGCTGCTGGTAGTAAAGAGCATTCAGTTGAACAACAAGTTCAACAACAAGAAGTGTCCAACTTCCAACGGCTACTCCTCGGTATCCAGTGCCTATAAAGTTAGCTCTTACGAAAATAAGAAACATTCTAAAGAAGTGTCAAAATATTTGGAAAATCTAAAGGAAAACATTGGAAAATCGAATGCATCTCGTTGTTCACATGAGCCATCATTAGAAGATATTGAGGAGTGGGAAGAAGACGGTGTCATATATAATCGACAGACGACTTCCATTGCACACGATTAAGGATGTTCCTCTTGAATATAAGAATGGGAAGTCATTCATGACATCAGTACATATTAGCCAACAAGCTTTCTCGCCTAAAAGAATGCATGAGTGGTACATCACTGCCATCACAAAATATGATATTACTTAGGTCACATTTTGTGTGCCAAAATAAGCATTTTGGAGCACTGAGGCAGATAAATGAACCCTTCTCTTTGTAAAACTACATAGCTTTTTCCGTCGATGAATGCTCGAAATCAACCTGCTAGTACTCTGGTGCTTGTAAGGGCCTCTAATATTTCGTATTTGTTTTTCTTACTACACGCATACAATTTTCATGAGATTATAAAAATTTCGGACTTCTTCAATAGGATGCAATACATGGATAACGAAAAGCGAAACACCAAGACAGGTATCCTTGACCCTACAGTGATTGCAAACTCAAATTTTGACTTTAAGGTGGAACAGAACTCAAAAGAGTAGAAACACATGAAAAAAAAAGTATTTGAAAAATCAATCGCAAAACAAAAGAAGGATCAGAGGACAAGGGAGCTTACATCGGACATGCCATGTTTAACTTTGGCAGAGATGGCAAGGACTTCGTAAAGGCTCCGTACCACTTCAAGTAACTTCAACACATGAAATTGAAGTGGCAATTATTGCTAATTATTAACTTAACACGTGTGTTTGTACATGTGCAGTGAACACTACATAATGATCTTCATCAAGCCAACATAGGGTTAGGCAATGGTCTTGGACTCAGACGATTACTCAACAGATCATTACAAAAATTTCCTTTCCATTTTGAAATTGTACCATTATTTGATACTTTTAATTTAAACACATTTAGAATGTGTTGAGAAGTTTTATATGACATTCCTTGTATTATAGTGCATGGCGATTTTACGCTGAAACACATGGTAGTCTAAAACCTCCTAATAAGGATGCATTGCACATATCAACATATTATCCATGTCCCAAGCAGCCTCCTGGGAGCGTCTTATGCAGGTAGTATGTATGCGAGCATCTTCGGACGCCTGCGAATATACTGTGAATTGTGAGGATCTAAGTTATCCTTATTGTCGATATTGTATTTGTGAGACCTATGTGTGCTGAATACATTGGTTATGACGATAAAATTTTTGAATACTACCAAAACACCCTTTTGGCTAGGTTCGACTTGCTATGGCTAGGTCCGACATGTTTTTGTAACGTCCGGCACCAGGTCCGGTTAGCGTTGGTAATTAGCTCTGGCGCTAGGTCCTACTAGCTTTGGTAAGCTCCGGTGCTAGGTTCTGCTAGCTTTGGTAAGCTCCGGTTCAAGGTTCATTAAGATTTGGCAAGGTCTAGCGCTAGATTGCATTGGTTTTGCTTTTACCATGAAATGATTCAAACTTGTTTTACATTTATGGGAAGTTTGCTTAGTATTCTTTTACTATGTTTTTGGTGTGTCTTGGTGGTTACGGTGTTAATGTTTTGATATCATTTTGCTATGGTTTGCAACATGCTTATGTGAGGTACTCACGTAAGGCGTTGTTATTTCGGAACTACGTGAGTCAAGTCGAGGACTTGTGCTCGGAAGTATTGGTTTTTTATTCATGTGCAGGTGTTGCTTGAGTTCAAGACATGGCTGGTGACGGGATCCATTGACTAGTATTAAGGAGAAGATGAGGTTCAACAACCAAGTTCGAGAGGAATTGTGGTTGAGTTGATTAGGATGTCATGCAACATATGTGAATCAAGAACAATGCACATGAATGTATCGTGGACGTCGTTGGAAGGTGTTTGCACCTGTGAAAGAATTGCATGGACGTGGATACAAGGTTCCAAGGCGTGATGAAGAGATGTGGACGTAACAAATTGGTCAGAAAGGTCCAACCGACTAGATTATGGACTCAGGCTGCGGCTGAGTCAGGTTTGACTCAAATATGGAAAGATTTGAGTTGGTTACGTTAGGATTTCGTGGTGAGCACAAATTTGAGTTGTTTTAGGAATGTGGGATACGTTCCTAAGGTGTTTGGAAGTCTTAAGGTTGCTTCTATCTACGTATAGAAGTGCCTTGAGCAGATATGGAAAGTTTCTGTTGAATCTGAGTAGGATTTGAGTCCTAGTTAGGATTGGGTTGGCCTAAGGGCTTGTTATATATGCAAGGGAGGCTAGACTCGTTGTGCACGACTTTGGGTCTGTTCCTCTTGTTGTTTGATCAATAAAATTTATAGTTTAAAGGATATTTTGTGCCTTGTTTGTCTAACTTGTTTCAAACAAGTTTTTCTCGTCGAGTTTATGCACAGCACTACCTTGCTTCGGTGGTTTTATCATAACTCGAGTTTTACAAATTCAATTTAAGTGATTAATTCTAGGTTGTCTTCACAACTTGATTATCTATCATCTGTGAAAATTTCACGGTCATTGTATTTGTAGTTTTGGATCTACACGAGTTTCATTACAGTGTTGCAAATCTGGTTTTTCTCAGTTAGAACAGATTGACCTTCGTTCAATCTTTTGATCGTAACTTGAGTTTTTCTCGACGGTCTTTCATGATTCCTGTTGTTGTGTCTTCGTGACTTGATTCTCCACAATCTATACTGGTTTTTTCATGATTAATCATGTTTAGATTTGTCGAACACACAATTTCTTAATAGATTGATTTTCTACTGAGGGGTTTTTGTTGCTTCCGCTGAAAAAGTTTTAAATCTACCATTCACCCCCTCTGGTAGCTTTTAACGTGCTCTTTGATCCTACAATTGGTATCAGAGCCATGGTGCTCTAATCTTTGTGATTTGCACGTTTTTTTGACTGATCATCATGGAGAAATACTTCGCAAAACCTTGTGTCTTTACTGTATTGATTTTCATGTTTCGAGGGCACGTATGGAAGCTTTCTTCTAGGCACAAGGCTTTGCAATATAGGAAAAGGTGTACAAGCCTAACGACGTGACGTTAAATGATGAAGTCACGGCTACAAACATGAGAGATGTCGACAACAACAACAAGGCTCGGAACTTTATTATACAAGGTCTAACTCAAAGCGACTTCAATCGTGTTGCTCACCTCCGATCTGCATATGATGTGTTGAAAACACTCTGCGACTACCACAAAGGATCCAACACGATCAAGGAGGTATGGCAAGACTTCTTCAAAAAAGAGTCCATCGACGATCTCTTTGCTCGCTCTAATAAAATTCTCAGCAACTTGTAGCGTCAATGTTAATTTTTCAGATACTGAGAAATCTAGGCAATTACTAAGTGCATTTGACATGTCAATTTGGGAGATGAAAGTCACATCTATTAGTGATTATACTGTCATGAGTACACATACTTTAGATGTTCTATATTCTAAATTGAAAACTCATGAAATTGACATAATCTCACGTAAGAACCCCAACAAGTCTCTTGCATTTGTCTCTCAACGTGACATGCCTAGCTCCGACCAATATTCATCTTGTGGAACACTTGCTTTGTTGTCCTCTCTAACCCTTGAACAAATTGAAGAGTTTCCAGAGGAAGAACTTGCACTCATCTCTACTCGTTTCTCAAAAGCATTGCAAAATGTGAGGACTAGAAGGAGGGGAAGTGTTGGACCTCAACGATGCTTCGAATGTTGTAAGACACGACATTTTCGCAAGGATTGCCCTAACCTTTCAGGTACTACTTCCCGTGATGAAAAGCAAACATGGACGAAACACTTCTCTACAAACAACAACAAGAATAAGAAGGGTTTTACAAAATGCCAATTGGTGCATAGTTTTATCTCCACACTTCAAGAAGTTGTCTCGAGCGATGTGGACATCGAAAATGACGAATATGAAGATGATTTGGCAAACTTGTGCTTCATGGCGGGTAAATACAGATTAAGTATGCAAGAGGCAGAACACAACAGCGACAATGAAGAGGTATGTCCTACTTGCGAGGAAATGTTTGATGCTATTTCTCGTGCCACTGTTATTGTTAAGAAAAAGGACAAAAAATATTAAGGATGCTGCTGTTAAAATTGAGTCACTAGAATCTGAAATTAACCGTTTGAAATCCTTGGTGATGATTCTTGTTCCTTGTATGATGTAATATATGAACAATTATACTCATTAAGAAGTGCGCACACCTCCACACTTGATAAACTTGAGTTAGAAATTGAAAAGAACAGATGAATGTAGGCCTAGAGGGGGGGGGTGAATAGGCCTTTTGAATATTTGTCGAATGCCTGCATCACTCAACAACCGGTTTAATACCAGAGATATCGGACTAGTCCGGTAAAGTGCGGACTAGTCCGGTGTTCACAGACTTAACTTATTAAACTTAATTGATTGGTTTGATTCTTTTATGTGTACAGCGGAAGTATAGAATAAAACAACAGTTTAACAGCTATATACTGAATTATGTCACACTTAAGTCTTATGTCTAACAATTTAACGTAAGATGAACGATGTGTGTGAAACCCTAGATTAACTTGATTAACTTGAAGGATGAACAATGAAACAAGACACAAGTGTTTATCCCGTGGTTCGGCTACCACAAAAGGCCACCTACATCCACGTTGAGGAGTCCACAAAAGGATCGGGTCTTCTCCAACCCCACCCTCGTTGGATCGCCACGAAGGCCAATCCTCTTCCACTAATCACAAAGGGGTGAATAACCAAATTCAAGGGGCGATCTCACACTTTGAGAGCTCCCTTCGATTACAAAACACAATACCACAGAAAACACACTCAAAAGTTACAATTGAAATCCAGGAGTGTGTTAGAGAATCAAACCAAGAGCTCAATGTGGTGTAGCAAGTGTCTCTCCAAATGCTCTAGATTGAATCCTCAAAGTATTGGATGATTTTGCACTTAACTTCGTGGAGAGAGGTTGTTTTTGAGTCTCTTGGGAGGTGTGACGGCGCTAGGGTTCGAGAGTGTGTAAAAGTGGGCCGTGCACCTCTATTTATATGGGGTTTCTAAAAGTGACTGTTAGGGTTCAGAAAGTTTGGACTAGTCCGTTGTGGTCACCGGACTAGTCCGTTGTGTTGTGTGTTGCAAACCCTAAGGGTCCCGAAATATCAGACTAGTCCGGCTGAGAGCGGACTTGTCTGATTTCGCTACTGGAAATCTTCGGACTAGTTCGATGTCCATCGGACTTGTCCGGACATGTGAAACCCTAAGTGTGTTGGATGACAAGTCCGCACTCGGAGGACTTGTCCGACTTGGATCAGTGGGGTTTTTCGGACTAGTCCGTGTGAACATCGGACTTATCCGAAGTGGATCAGAAACGATATCGGACTAGTCCGGTTGATAATAGACTTGTCCGATGTTGTGTGACTTATGTAGTGTTTTGAGGACTAGTCCGCACTGGGGGGGACTAGTCCGATTCTAGTCAGAAGGATATCGGACTAGTCCGACAGATATCGGACTTGTCCGATCTGGTGCAGAAAGGTTTATTGGACTAGTCCGGTGATGAACGGACTAGTCTGGTCCTGTGAAACTCTGTACAATGTGTGTGTTTAATTATCATTGAGCTCTTGGGGTGTGTTTCCTTAACACGCTCCATACACAATAATCTGTTATTCTTTTTCATTGAACTCATTTCCGCTTTGCTCCTCCTCATCCCTTCTTTTTGGTATTTTGCTCATTTTTTCATTATAGTCCTGCATTCATCTCAATAAAGAGGTTAGGATCCCAATTGCTTGTCATAAATCATCCAAAACCCACAAGGGAGTCCTAGATGCACTTTCAATCTCCCCCTTTTTGGTGATTGATGACAACCAATTGAGATTTCACAAAATATGACAAAAATTGAGATTTTCATAAAGTATGCACATATGAATCAAAATACATCAAGCAGTGAGAGAATTATCCATATGTGCATTCTTTATGGTGGGATGCATAAGTAAGTACATTAAGACATGGAGAATGACATAATGTGCATTAATCGACCAAAATAAAGCACACATGTCATTCCAGGAGCAATGATTACAGATTTTAAACAGTACTTCTCAAATTAATTAAGCATTGCATTCACAGAACCAAAGTTAATCTTAGAAGCACAGTTAAAACACTACAATCACAAAGATAGATAAAAAGAGCTCTCTCCTCGCATCCTACAGCTAAAGCTAAGACTCCCCCTCAATCTCTCCCCCTTTGGCATCAAGACACCAAAAAGATGAGAGGAGGGTCCTAGGGTCTTCACTCTTCACTCTCAGTCCTCTCGTCATCGTCTTCGTCTTCTTCATCATCAGCTGGACGAGGAGGAGAAGGAGGAGGGACGGAGCCACTCGAGCCCCCAATGCCAAAGTAGGCAAGCTCGAGGGGTTCAAGGGCGCGATCTCAGTGTAGTCTAGATCAAAGTCCTCAGAGATCACTGGAGATCCAATGGGATCAATCTCCAGCTTTTGGCAAATTTGCTTCACATTGGCCTTTATGTACTTCATGTCCTCCCTTCTCTTCTGATTGAGCTTGTGGGCCTTCACTTCGGCCTTCTTGCAGGAGGTGAATATAGCAGCCAGATACTTGAGGATTCCACTAGCTGATCCTCTCTGAGGGTCTTCCCTAGAAGCAGGGACAACCCTGACACCTTCACTTGATCTTGCCGGTGCCTCGGGACTGGAGGCCATCGAAGGAGCAGCCTGCACACTCGGCTTTTGAGGCATTTGAGGTCTCAAAGGGAGATGCTCCACATCTTTCACAAACTCAATGCCGGTGACTTTTTCAATCACAAACATAAGGTAAGGAGCATATTCGCAAGATCTGTTGGGAGTGCAGGAGATGTTTACCATATCATTCCAAATGTATTCCGCCACATCAAATGGGCGGTCTTTGCTTATGACTCTCATCAGAGTCCGGAGGTATCCTTGCACACTCCCCGTGTCCCCATCCTTAGGGGCAATGGTCTTTCTTAGCACTTTGTTCAACACCACAAAGAATGGCTTCATGTTTTTGGTGGAAGGAGGGTTGATCTTTGAGTTTGGCTCATATAGAAACTTCATCTTGTCCTTGTCAATGACCCCAATGTTGTGTATAACTAAGCAATCAGACCTTGTGGAGTCAAGGTGGAGCAAGCTAGTGAAATCTTCTTGAGTGATGCTGTACTTGGATCAATGTGTCATCCAAGTGACACTATCTACATCCTCACTAGAGAAGTGACAGGTCGAAAAGAACTACGCAATCACTTCATCATTCCTGTTATGTCTGAAAGCAAACAGGTCTCTCAGTCCATACTTTTCAATGGCTCTCACTGCATCAGTGAACGGTGAGCAGCCCTTCTTCTCAAAGTGTGCCCAGTCAATCCACTGACTGCGCACCACGGGGGTCTTCATCGGTAGATACACCGATTTGTAGAAATCTGCATGGAAGTTGCACCAGAACCTTCCATCTGCAGCTTGCTTCGGCCTGCCATACCAGTCAATGCTTATGAATTTTGCGGCCGAGTCACTTCCCTTGCCATTGAACTACTCCTCCGTAGGATCCCGGACCCCTTCCCTGGGAGCATGCGGCTTCAAGGGCCCGACTGGTCCCATCGCTATCCCTTTTCCCTTGCCCTTTGCTTGGCAGGCACTTGCCGAGCTAGGGCCACCACCAGCCTTAGAGGCTGGCACCTTGGAGGCCGACTTCTTCGCTAGCACATTCCTCCGAACCTGAGGAGGGGAAGGAGCAGGCTCGGAGGGTCTTTCTTGGCGCTTCTTGCCAAGACCCGTCGAAGTCCGAGGTGCCACCTCGTGGTCCATCTCGGCCTCAATGTTGGAGATTTCATCGTTTGAGCTCGACATGATCTGAGAATCATTTGCGAGAATTATGATAAGTGATACAAGGCATAGGTATGAAAAGATAGCAAGGAAGTGCATTGAGGAATTGAAGAATTAGGTTTTAAGTTCAGAAACATCGGACTTGTCCGGTGCACAGGCACGGACTAGTCCGGGGGACCGGACTTGTTCGTGCATGGATCGGACTAGTCCGGTGTTCATCCTCAAAAACCTAACATAGTGGACAAAGGCTGATTCCTAATGCATAACAAGTTTAGCATACACGTAGTACATCAAAGGGGCATGTATCTAGTGGAAGATGCTAGGCTATTCGATCGACAATGGAGAAAAACAAGATTTCTAGGGTTTGGGAGAAAATTACCGAATAATTCGATTGAAGCTTGAGGAATAGGGTGTTGGAGCCCGGACAAGTCCGCTAGCTTCAGTCCGCACGGGGTCAAGCTTGATTTACACCCAAATGCGCACCTTTTTGATGGTGGGATCAAGGAACCGCCTTGGGAGCTCGAGCGCAAGAGAGAGAGTGCGTGAGGAAGAGTGGGGATGAGAGGAATTAGGGTTTCGTGGCGGCTAGGGTTATGGACACGAAAAATCGGACAAGTCCGAAGATGATCGGACTAGTCCGAACTCGACCAGAGAGCTATATCGGACTAGTCCGTGGTCTATCGGACTAGTCCGGCCTAACCGGCACTCAGCGGACTAGTCTGCAGGGGCGGACTAGTCCGTGGTCACCAGGAGAAATTTGCATAGCCCATTCATATATATTTGAAGGTTCATAAATAGAGAATGGAGGGGCAAAACAAATTAATTAATTTTGATGAATTTTATCAGTAAGCATACAACAAACAAACAATGATCATAATTCACCAAGATCTAGTAATTTACATAGTTTTTCGAGAAAAATTGAGAGAGATGATTTTCACAAATCAATCAACATTTTGAAGAATTCATACAGGTATGCAACCTTTCAAGCCACACTCTAAGAATCAAGGATATTTAGTTCATTTCAGAGTTCGCAAAAACGTTTTTCATCAAGTGGCTTGGTGAATATGTCGGCCAATTGCTTTTGGGTGTTGACATGTGAGATGGTTATATCTCCTTTCATGGAATGGTATCTCAAGAAATGATGTCTTATGTCTATGTTTTTAGTTTTAGAGTGCTCAACTAGATTGTGGGCAATTTTAATGGCACTCTCATTGTCACAAAGGAGGGGAATACGATTCATATTGTAACCGTAATCCCTTAGAGTTTGTCGCATCCAAAGGAGTTGTGCACAACAACTCCCGGCTGCAACATACTCCGCTTCGGCTGTCGATAGGGCAATGTAATTTTGTTTCTTGGACGACCAAGAAACTAAGGATCTCCCTAGGAATTGGCATGTGCCGGAGGTGCTTTTTCTATCTACTTTGCACCCGGCATAATCTGCATTGGAATAACCAATGAGAATTAATTTTGAGCCTTTTGGGTACCAAAGACCAAGGTTGGGTGTATGAACCAAATATCTCAAGATCCTTTTTACAGCTGTCAAGTGGCATTCCTTAGGGTTGGCTTGAAATCTTGCACACAAGCACACACTTGACATAATATCTGGCCTAGATGCATATAAATAGAGTAGAGATCCAATCATGGAGCGATATACCTTTTGGTCGACATTAGGTCCATCTTCATTGAGATCCAAGTGGCCATTTATTGCCATGGGGGTCTTTATGGGCTTTGCCTTGTCCATGCCAAACCTCTTAAGTATGTCCTGCGTATACTTGGTTTGGCTTATGAACGTTCCTTCCTTTTGTTGCCGCACTTGGAATCCCAAAAAGTATTTTAATTCTCCCATCATTGACATTTCAAACCTGTCTGTCATGATTTTGCTAAATTCCTCACAAAAAGATTGATTAGTTGATCCAAAAATTATATCCTCAACATAAATTTGACAAATAAAAAGATCATTATCTAAATTCTTTGTAAATAATGTATAATCTACTTTGCCAATTTGAAAACCATTCTCGATCAAGAAATCTCTAAGACACTCATACCAAGCTCTAGGACTTGTTTGAGGCCGTAGAGTGCCTTACGCAATTTATATACGTGGTCGGGGAAATCTTCGTCTTCAAATCCGTGTGGTTGCTCCACGTACACCTCTTCCTTGATCGGTCCGTTGAGGAAGGCGCTTTTCACGTCCATTTGATACAGCTTGAAATCATGGTGAGTAGCATATGCAAGTAATATTCTAATAGATTCAAGCCTAGCTACTAGAGCAAAAGTCTCATCGAAATGCAAACCTTCGACTTGTGAGTACCCTTTGGCCACAAGTCGTGCCTTGTTCCTTGTCACCACTCCATGTTCGTCTTGTTTGTTGCTGAAGACACACTTGGTGCCGACGATGTTTGCATTGGGTCTTGCCACAAGTTCCCACACTTCGTTCCGCTTGAAGTTGTTCAATTCTTCTTACATCGCCACCACCCAGTACAGATCCTTCAATGCATCCTCAATCCTTTGTGGTTCCAAAAAGTATACAAACGAATAATTCTCACAAAAGTTAGCTATGCGAGATCTAGTGGTTACTCCCTTTTGGATGTCACCGATGATGTTGTCGTTTGGGTGATCCCTTTGGACGCATTGGTGTACTCTTGGATGTGGCACTTGAGGAGTTGTGTCCTCATGATTGTCTGCTTCTCCCCCTAAGTGGTTGCTTCATTGACTTGTTGATCATTTTCGTACTCTTGTGGTTGATATTGTGTTGACGCTCCCCCTTGATTGATGGTCTCCTCTTGTGGTTCATTTTCCTCATGTTCGTGTGAAGGTGGTTCTTGTGGTCAGAACTTCGCCTAGAGTCATTCTTTTCAATGCTTGACATGGAGCTTCTTCTTTACATAATTCACTTGAATCAACTTGCTCCTTTTGGGAGCCATTAGTCTCATCGAACACTACGTCACGTGCAACTTCAACAAGTCCAGAGGCCTTGTTGAAGACACGATAGGCCTAAGTGTTTGAATCATAACCAAGCTAAAAACCTTCATCGGACTTTGAAGCAAACTTTGAAGTCCTAGGCTTCTTGTTCAGGATGTAACATGGAGAACCGAAAACTCGAAAATATGAAATGTTTGGTTTGTTACCAGTAATAGCTCATAGGGAGTCTTCTTGAATAGTATGGAGATAGAGTCGATTTGCAGCGTGGCAAGCAGTGTTAATTGCTTCCGCCCAAAATTGATCCGATGTCTTTTACTCATCGAGCATTGTCCTTGCCATCTCAATGAGTGTTCAGTTCTTTCTTTCGGCAATCCCATTTTGTTGTGGCGAGTATGGCGCTGAAAATTCGTGCTTGATGCCCTCTTCATCAAGGTACTCCTCCACTTGTGTGTTCTTGAACTCCGTGCCATTGTTGCTTCGAATACTCTTGATTGTCAATGAAAACTAGTTTTGGGCTCGCTTGAAGAATTTCTTGAGTGTTCCTTGTGTTTCTGACTTATCATGCAAAAAGAAAACCCAAGTGAAGCAAGAAAAATCATCAATGATAACTAAACCGTATTTGTTACCGTCGATGCTTATGTAAGCAATTGGACCAAACAAGTCCATGTGAAGTAGTTCGAGCGGTCTTTTCGTAGTCATGACGTTCTTTACACGATGATGTGCTCCAACTTGCATCCTGGCTTGGCACGCGCTACAAGGCCTGTCTTTCTCAAAAACAACATTCTTCAAACCTCGGATGTGATCGCCCTTGAGGATTTTTTGAAGGTTCCTCATACCAACATGCGCTAGCCGTCTATGCCACAGCCAACCCATGTTGGCTTTTGCAATCAAGCATGTGTTGAGTTTGGCTTTATCCTTGTTGAAGTCAACCAGGTAAAGCTTTCCCTTCAACATACCCTTGAATGCAATAGAACCATCACTCCTCCTAGAGGCGGTCACACCCTCGTTAGTGAACAAGCAATTATAACCTTTGTCACATAGT
This sequence comes from Tuctoria greenei, assembly GCA_036927565.1. Classification (NCBI taxonomy): domain Eukaryota; kingdom Viridiplantae; phylum Streptophyta; class Magnoliopsida; order Poales; family Poaceae; genus Tuctoria; species Tuctoria greenei. Next base: position 28,982,443 of record JAYESD010000010.1, read on the forward strand.
TGAGATATGGACAACAGGTTATAATCTAAAGATTCAACGTGTAAAACATGAGAAAGCGTGTGTTCAGAGGATATTGCAATTTTACTGGTACCGAGCACCCTTCCTTGACTGTTATCTCCAAAGTAAATGCCTTCGTTTGGGTCCTCATTCTCTTCATATTCCACGAACATCCTCCTTTCTCCAGTCATGTGATTGGTGCACCCACTGTCCAGCACCCATTTGGACCCACCGGAGGAATAGGTCTGCAAAAACAAATTATGCTTTGGTTTTAGGTACCCAAGCTTGCTTGGGTCCTTGAAGGTTAGTCACAATACATTTGGGCACCCACACATGGGATTTTGTGTTCCCATGGCGTGGCCCAACATAATAAGCATAGACCTTGCCAAGGTTGTTTCTCATTAACACATAGGAGGCATCAAAAGTTTTAAATAAAAGCTATTGTTGTTCATGAGTTGGACTAGTCTGGGGGGCCGGACTTGTCTGGATGACCGGACTTGTCCGGACATGGACCGGACTAGTCCGGTATTCATGTGAGTTCAGGTTTTTATCCTTCGACTTACCAGTTTGAGAGGATCTTCCCTTCACAAAAGAGATCCTTCCATTGTTATTCTTATGACTTCCAGCATGTAGCTTTTCATCATAGGAGTAACCAATGCCATACTTGACATTTGGAGGTCTTTGGACAAAGTATGCACTATGTGCATAGTTGATCTTCTCCTTGTCAAATATGCTACATTGAGTAGGATTTTTATCCTTTGTGGAGATTGATTTCCCTTTCAATTTGGTGTCAGTTTTACCACATGTGCACATATGAGCAAATTCAGTTTAGTGGGTTGAGAAGGTGAGTTTGAAGAAGAGGAAGGTTCACTCAGCTTGAGTGACTCAACTTGCACTTCAAGGATCTTGTTAACCTTGATCAGGTCAGCAAGTTGGTCCTTAATTGCAACATTTGAGTCGGTTAACTCCAAGCAAGCTTTCTTGCTTGAAGCTTACTCAAGCTCCAGTGAACTGTTTTTCTCCTTTTCAAGCTCTAGAAGTTTTTCAAGTTCGACATACTCCTCCTTTTGGGAGATAATCATATCATCTTGACGATCAATTAACCTTTCCTTCTCAACAAGTTGGTCAAGTAAAAATTTCATTTTTGTTGCAGTTTTCCTATCTAGTCCATTTAGCATATCCTCATCATCACTATCTATTTTATCATCACTGGAGTAGGAATGCATGGAAGGGGTTTTGATGTTTACCTTGCGTTTACCTTCCTTTGCCATAAGGCAAGTGCCATTTCCCTTTCTTGCACCGAGTGTAGGAAAGAGTGTAGATTTCTTGGACGTGTTCTCGATGGCTATGCTAGCCATCTCTTCTTCATCGGATGATGAGGACTCATCGTTTGAGTCCCACTCCTTTCCAATATGCACTTGTTCGGCTTGTTTCTTTTTCTTGAAGAACTTCTTAGGTTGAGGCTTGGATTCTTTAGTCTTCTTCTTGTTCTCCTCATATGGACAATCCACTATAAGGTGGTTATATTCACCACAATTATAGCACGCCCGTCTCAATTTTGGCTTTGTTCTTTCCTTGTAATTGCCTTCACTCGATTTTGTCCCTTGCTTTTTCTTCATTATTCTCTTGAACTTCTTCATGAACAAGATCAAATCCTCTTCATCTAGCTCACTGCTCTCTTCATCACTGTCCTCCTCTAGTTGTGCTTCTCTTGCTTCTTTGGATAGAGGCTTGAGGGTGGACTTTAAAGCGACTCCTTACTTCTTCGCCGAAGTGAGGTCGGCAATTTCCTTGACGTGCTTTGCTGGCTTCTCCATCATTTCAAAGTTGATAATTTTACCAAGCAATTCATCCGGAGTCATCCTTTTGTATCCAGGGCTTTCTCTAATCATGGAGCATAGCGTGACATTGCGAGGCATAAAGGCTCTAAGGATGAGCTTTACCACCTCGTGGTCATTCCACTTCTTGCTCCTATATGATCGCACTTTATTGATGAGTTTCTTCAATCGATTGTACATATCCTGAGGTGAATCGTCTTCCTCGATTGTGAATCTTCCTAGTTCGCCTTCGATCATCTCGATCTTTGCTTCATGCACATGCCGGTCACCTTCATGTGCGGTATGCAGAGTATCCCATATTTCCTTAGCAATTTCGAGTCCATCCACCTTGGTGAACTCATCCCGATTGAGTGAGGATGTGATTACAGCTGCGGCTTGAGCATTTCTATGAATGGCCTGCTGTTGGCTTGGGGTGAGCTCTTCGTCGTCATCTAGAATATCTATCCCTGTGCATACAATATGGCATAAACTTGGGTTGATGGAAATTAAATGCATTTTCATATTCTGCCTCCACATGGAGTAATCACTTCCATCAAAGTGTGGGGCTTTTCCAAGTGGGATACATAAGTAATGGTTGTTATTGGAATTTAGACGATCATAGTTAAAAGGATATCGGGAGTAGTCGGTGTGACTACTCCCCTTCTTCTTCTCTTCAACCTTTGCTTTCCCTTTGGAAAGTGCCTTCTTTTTGAGGAGTGCCTTCAACTCCAGCGTCTCCTCATCATCGTCCTCGAAGTCTTGAATGGCTTCGAGGTACTTCTCCAGTTTTTGGTTCATGTTGTTGTTAACCTCCTCTTGGTTGTTAATTTTTTGGACATCCTTCATGTCCGACATGGTCTCTTCGAGTGGTTAAACTCTTTCTTGAAGAACCTTGCTCTGATACCAATTGAATGTAGGCCTAGAGGGGGTGAATAGGCCTTTTTGAATATTTGTCGAATCCTGCAGCACTAAACAATCGGTTTAATACCAGAGATATCGGACTAGTCCGGTAAAGTGCGGACTAGTCCGGTGTTCATAGACTAAGCTTATTAAACTTAATTGATTGGTTTGATTCTTTTATGTGTACAGCAGAAGTATAGAATCAAACAACAGTTTAACAGCTATATAATGAATTATGTCACACTTAAGTCTTATGTTTAACAATTTAACGTAAGATGAACGATGTGTGTGAAACCCTAGATTAAGTTGATTAACTTGAACGATGAACAATGAAACAAGACACAAGTGTTTATCCCGTGGTTCGGCTACCACAAAAGGCCACCTACATCCACGTTGAGGAGTCCACAAAAGGACCGGGTGTTCACCAACCCTACCCTCATTGGATCGCCACGAAGGCCAATCCTCTTCCACTAATCACAAAAGGGTGAATAACCAAATTCAAGGGGCGATCTCACACTTTGAGAGCTCCCTTCGATTACAAAACACAACCACCGAAAACACACTCAAAAGTTACAATTGAAATGCAGGAGTGTGTTAGAGAATCAAACCAAGAGCTCAATGTGATGTAGCAAGTGTCTCTCCAAAGATCTATATTGAATCCTCGAAGGATTGGACGATTTTGCACTTAACTTCGTGGAGAGAGGTTATTTTTGAGTCTCTTGGGAGGTGTGACGGCGCTAGGGTTCGAGAGTGTGTAAAAGTGGGCCGTGCACCTCTATTTATATGGGGTTTCTAAAAGTGATCGTTAGGGTTCAGAAAGTTCGGACTAGTCCGTGGTGGTCACCGGACTAGTCCGGTGTGCTGTGTGTTGCAAACCCTAAGAGTCCCAAAATATCGGACTAGTCCTGCTGAGAGCGGACTTGTCCGATTTCGCTACTGGAAATCTTCGGACTAGTCCGATGTCCATCGGACTTGTCCGGACATGTGAAACCCTGAGTGTGTTGGATGACAAGTCCGCACTCGGAGGACTTGTCCGACTTGGATCAGTGGGGTTTTTCGGACTAGTCTGTGTGAAAATCGGACCTGTCCGAAGTGGATCAGAAATGATATCAGACTAGTCCGGTTGATAACGGACTTGTCCGATGTTGTGTGACTTGTGTAGTGTTTTGAGGACTAGTCCGCACTGGGGGGGGGACTAGTCTGATTCTAGTCAGAAGGATATCGGACTAGTCCGACAGATATCGGACTTGTCCGATCTGGTGCAATAGGTTTATCGGACTAGTCTGGTGACGAACGGACTAGTCCGGTCCTGTGAAACTCTGTGCAATGTGTGTGTTTAATTATCATTGAGCTCTTGGGGTGTGTTTCCTTAACACACTCCATACACAATAATCTGCTATTCTTTTTCATTGAACTCATTTCAGCTTTGCTCCTCCTCATCCCTTCTTTTTGGTATTTTGCTCATTTTTTCATTATAGTCCTGCATTCATCTCAATAAAGAGGTTAGGATCCCAATTGTTTGTCATAAATCATCCAAAACCCACAAGGGAGTCCTAGATGCACTTTCAACAGATAGCTTGCTGCATTTAATAACAACACTTGAAAGATGCTAGCTATTCTACAATTGATTTGCATTGTCCTACTTGTGATGATCTTTATAAGAAACTACAAGATGCTATGAATAAAATGAAGTTAAAAATTGTTCTAATTGCAAATTACAAATAAAATGTTCATGTGAAAATTGCCTTGATCTGTCCAATAATTTTGATGACATGCATAGGACATTAGATCGGTTTTGTAATGCAAATAAGAACCTATACTTGCTGCTGAATTCGTCCAAGTCTTGCAATGATAAATCTGGTTTAGGTATTGATTCTCATGTTCATGTTAAGATACATCCACCTAAATTTGTTATGTCATTAGGAGGCGATTTGATTCAAACATCTCTTAAACAAATAGAAGTGGTTTTCAAATCTGCAGGAGTGCTGTATCATTCGGTTGCTAATAAACATGTTGTTTGCTCATCTATACAACAACAACAACAACCAAGACTTTGTCCCAAACAAGTTGGGGTCGGCTAGAAATGAAACCCAACAATTTTGAAGAAAAGTAATAGAAAATAAGATGAAAGTTAAAAAAATCTACATTTTATTTATTCTAGAAACAGGTTAATAAGAAAGAAGATAAGAGTAACAAATTAAATTTTCACATGTACATCTATACATAAACACAAAATTAAATTTCATTGTACCTATCGTAGTAGATATGGTCATGTCATAGATTTTTTTTATAGACTAGCTAAACAACAAAGATCTCATAACTCTCATGCAACATTTGCTTCTCATGCTAAACCGAGTACCAGGAACATGCAACCTGCTGTTATGAGTCAAAAACATGCAAAGGTTGCTCCTAATCCTACTATTTTTTGTGCTACATATATTACACCTCGTAAGTCAGTAGTTGGGTACAAAATCCTCAAACTTTGGCTCATAAACCTGCTGTTTTTCATAGCTTTCGCGTGTTATTCCTGCTGGACGTCGTGTGACTCAGTACTGGATTGCTAAATGCCTTTTGACTAACACCAGTATTGAGTCATCGACATATTGTGCTTCTACGTAGGTTACACGCTTGAGGAAGGAGAACATTTTGATTGTGGATTCAGGTTGCTCACGTCACATGACCAGTAACAAAGAATGGTTCTCCTCCCTCTCTTTTGTGTCACATGTAGAGAATGTTATTTTTGCCGATAATTCTTCAACTACTATAACTGCTAAGGGTTTGGTTACTATAAATGATGACTACACTTTGAAGGTTGTGGCACTTGTAAAAAATTTAAAATACAACTTGCTTTCTGTTTCACAATTGCTAGATGAAAATCTGGAAATTATTTTCAATAAAAATTGCTGCAAAGTTGTAGGTTCATATAGTTAGCTTATTTTTAACATGTCTCGGTTTGAAAGAGTTTTTAAAGCTGCTTTGATATATCTTCTTCTAATCATAGGTGTCTAGTTGCTAATGTTTCCAAAGACTTATATTTTTAGCATCGTAGACTTGGTCACGTAGGCTTTGATAATCTCACGTGTGTTAATGCTCTTGATCGCATACATGGGCTGCCTACGTTGAAAGGGGACAAAGAAATTGTGTGCTCTTCTTGTAGACATGCTAAGATGGTTGCAGGTTTACATGCTCATCTCACAGTGATCATGACAATTGAACCGGGTCAACTTTTGCATCTTCACAGTGTAGGACCTTCACGTGTTCAATCCTTCGGAGGTAAATTGTATGTTCTTGTGATTATTGATGACTATTCTATGTACTCTTGGATTTATTTTATGGCATCTAAGCATGAAGCTTTTAGTCACTTTAGAACTTTATTTCTTAGATTATCAATTGATCACCCAAGATCTTTAAGAGTAATTAGAAGTGATAATAGAACTGAATTTAAAAATCAATCCTTTGATCATTTTTGTGCTGAAAAAGGAATAGGTCATCATTTTTCTTCACCATATGTACCTCAACAAAACGGTGTTGTAGGAAGAAAGAACAGGACCTTAGTTGAGATAGCTAGGACTATACTTGATGAATATCAAATTCCTAGGAAATTTTGGGCAGATGCAATTGCTACCGCTTGTTATGTTTCAAATCGTGTTTTCTTGCGTGGTAAGCTAGGAAAAATACCATATGAGCTTTGGTGTGGACATAGGCCTAGTGTCACACACTTTAGGGTCTTTGGTTGCAAATGCTTTGTTAAGAAACATGGTGATCTTGACAAATTTTAAGCTAGATCTGTTGATGGCATGTTTCTTGGTTATCCATATCATACTAGAGGCTATGGTGTGCTTTTACTTGACACTAACAAAATTGTGGAGACTTGTGAGGTTTCATTTGATGAATCTAGCCCAGGTACTAGCTCAAGTATTGCACGTCCGGATCCATATATGCAGGGGGAGAGTATTTTCATTGAAGATCAAAAAGAAGTGGTGCTGCTGCCCGAAAATTCAGCAGCTAATGACATTGCTCCTGCTCCTGATTTTGATTCACAACCAGCATCGACGACCACCATTGCTGGTCAAGATCGTCCTCAAGTCACAAGATCATCGATTTTTGATGAAGATGAAGAAGAAGCTTGTGATGTGTCCACTCCCCTCCGGATTCTCAAAATTTATCTTCCACAACAAATTATTGGAAGCTTGCACGAACGAGTCACACGGTTCAAGTTTTGCGATCCAAACTCATGTTCATTCTGCTTTTGTTGCTTCTTTTGAACCCAAAGATATATCACACGCACTCACTAATGAATCTTGGATTATTACTGATAGGAGAATGAGTCCTGATCTTCCGAGAGGTATGGTAAACTTGATTGGGTGGAAATCTCGACGTTGATGATGCAAGGCTCCGAACGAACGAAACCCCACAATCACTACACCACTGCTCTGTTGGTTATCACCTGTGTCACACGAATGACCTCGACATGAAGGCTTATCCCTGCAAGCGCAATAAAGAACACAAGCAAGAACGGATAATTTGCAATCAAGACTAAATTGATCACAAAGTGGGGTCTCACAACCGATGAACGGTGACACTGTTCAATGACAGATTGTATCTAAGCAAAACCCAACCCTAATGTGGTGACGGCGGCTGTATAAATAGGAGTTAGGGGCGTGCAAGACCCCTAGACACAACCCTAATGGGCTTCTACATGATACACGGGCCAGCAGCCCAAAGGACGGTGGCGCAACACCGGATAGATTCTGGACTCCCACGTGTTTTGCTGATTCCAGTCAACTCAGAAGGCTTTTTGAGGTGGGGCCGGTTTCATCGGAAGATTTATGAAATCACGGTTACAACCATACATAGAACGTCCAAATCCAACTCCGTAAGTGTCTGGGACATCAATTTTGGTGAAGGCAGCTCCTAGACCCCGAGATGGAGTCGAAGTCGAGTTGGGCTTGGACTTCTCCTTGGGGTGGACATCCTATCTCCTCCTCCTTGACTCCTTGGACTCCTCCAAGACCTTGCTGGCCCTCTCCATTGTTCCTAATCAATAAAACATGCATGAAAACAAGCGTAAGTTCTCAAAAACAATTGACAAGGTTAGAATGTACCTGGAGATCTAATTTTCGCGCACGTGCTCTAGTGATCGGTCCTTGTGTTGTATGCAAAGGAGAGATTATCACATCATCCCCCTCTTGAATTGGAGTCGTCCTCGACTCAAGCTCATCTTCCTCACCCAAGTATGACTTAAAATCTGAAATGTTAAATGTTGGACTAACCCCGTACTCGGGAGGCAACTCAAGTTTATATGCATTGTCATTTATCTTCTCAAGAACCTTAAAAGGTCTGGCAGCAAGTGGCATGAGTTTGGACTTTCTCAAATCCGAGAACCAATCTTTTCTCAAATGAACCCACACCAAATCACTGGGTTCCAATTTTCCCACTTTCTACCTTTACCAGCAGCAATGCGATACTTTTCATTCATTTTTTCAATTTGTAACTTAGTAGATTCATGCAATTTAAGAATAAATTTAGACCTTTGTGTAGCATCTAAGTTCACAATTTCAGTATGTGGTAAAGGTAGCATATCAATTGGAGCACGATGATTGAAACCATAGACTACCATAAATGGACTTAACTTGGTTGTGGAGCGAATAGATCTATTATAAGCAAACTTAATATGTGGTAAACACTCCTCCCACAACTCAAATTATCTTTCAAAATATCCCGCAACATAGTAGATAAGGTACGATTAACTACCTCTGTTTGCCTATAAGTTTGTGGATGACAAGTAGTAGAAAACATCAACTTTGTTCCCAATTTATACCATAAAGTTCTCCAAATGTGACTCAAAAACATAGAATCCCTATCAGAAACAATAGTATTGGGAACACCAAGCAAACACACAACCTCATTAAAGAACAAATCAGCAACATGTGAAGCATTATCAATCTTGTGGCAGGGTATAAAATGTGCCATTTTAGAGAAACGATCAACAACCACAAAGACACTATCCCTCCCCCTATTTGTTCTAGGTAATCCTAAAACAAAGTCCATAGAAATATCCTCCCAAGGTGCACTAGGAGGAAGAGGCATATAAAAGCCATGTGGGTTAAGTCTAGACTTAGCTTTGTTGCATGTCGTGCAACGTGAAACATAGCGCTCCACACCACGCCTCATTCGCGGCCAAAAGAAGTAAGCGGCCAGCACATCCTTTGTCTTTTTAACACCAAAATGTCCCATCAAACCACCTCCATGTGCCTCTTGCAACAACAAAAGACGCACGGAGCTAGCTGGTACACACAGCTTGTTAGCACGGTAGAGAAGGCCTTCACGCAGCAGGAATTTTTGCCACGTTCTTCCCTCTCTACAATTGGAAAAGGCATATTTGAACTACAAATCAGTAGTATATAACCTATTTATGGTTTCCAAACCAAAGATTTTATGAGAAACTTGGGACAGCAAGGTATATCATCTAGATAATGCATCGACAATCACATTGTCTTTCCCTTTCTTATGTTTTATGATGTAAGAAAATGACTCTATGAACTCAATCCATATAGTGTGAAGTTTGTTCAGATTAGCTTGACCTTTAAGATACTTCAAAGACTCATGATCTGAATGTATGACAAATTCTTTAGACAATAGATAATGTTGCCAAGTTTGCAAGACACGTACTAAAGCATAACGTTCTTTGTCATATGTAGAATAATTCAGGGAAGGCCCATGCAATTTTTCACTAAAGAAAGCAACAGGTTTACCTCCTTGAATGAGCACTCCTACAATGTCAATGCCACTCGCATCACACTCAAGCTCCAAGATCATCTCAAAATCAGGAAGTTACAACAATAGTGCTTGTGTGAGCTTCAACTTCAGAGTATCAAAAGCTTGTTGTTGTGCTGGCCCCCATAGAAACGGCACTCCATGCTTTGTTAACTCATGGTAAGGTGCTGCAATGGTGCTGAAATCCCGCATGAAACGCCGGTAGAAACCTGCGATACCAAGAAAACTCTGAACCTGTGTGACCATAGTCGGAAGTGGCCAGCTCGTGATGGCAACAATCTTTGCCTCGTCCACCTCAATGCCCTGCAAAGTAACAACATAACCAAGAAAAGACACAAGATCGGTGCAAAAGGTGCACTTCTCAAGGTTACCAAATAAACGTGCATCGCACAAGACATTTAAAACAGCACGCAAAAGTTCAAGATGCTCATCATATGACTTGCTGTGAATGAAACCACCACAAATTTATCAATGAAAGCACATAAAACCTCATTCATCAACCTCATGAATGTGTTGGGCGCATTGGTTGAATCAAATGGCATGACTAACCATTCATAAAGTCCGAATTTAGTTTTAATGGTAGTTTTCCATTCATCACCCAAAGCCATACGAATCTAATGATATCCACTACACAAATCAATCTTGGAGAAAATAACAGAACCACTCAACTCATCAAGCATGTCATCCAATCTAGGAATAGGATAGCGATAACAAATGGTAATGTTATTGATGGCTCTACAATCAACACACATGCGCCAAGTGCCATCTTTCTTAGGAACCAAAAGATCAGGAACAAAACAAGGACTAAGGCTCTCATGAATGTACCTGAGGTTTAGAAGATCATGGACCTGTCGCTGAATTCTATTAGTCTCGTCGGGGTTGGTCCTGTAGGTGGCACGGTTTGGCAAGCTCGCCCATGGAATCAAATCAATCTTGTGCTCAATGCCTCGCACAGGTTGTAATCCATGGAATATATCTGATGGAAAAACACCCATATATTTCTGCAAAAGGTTAGCAACAGTAGGTGTCAGGGCAATGGATGTATCCTCAATGGAATATAAAGCATGTTTGCACACTAAAGCATAGCAAGTTCCATTAGAGGCATATAAATCATCAAGATCAGATTTAGTTGCAAGCAAAATAGGATTTTTCAATTTAATAGGTTGCTGAATTTTAGAATTGAAAATACCCTTTTGCTTAGCATTATTCTTTTTCTCATGCTAAAATTGCACAATTTCAGTGGGACTCATAGGAAGCAACACAATTTTCTTGCCCTTATGTACGAGAGTATACTTATTAGATCGACCATGGTGAATAGCATCAGTATCAAACTCCCAAGGACGTCTCAACAAAAGAGAGCAAGCATCCGTAGGTAGCACATCAAAATCAGCAAAAACATGATAAGAACCAATGGAAAAGTGTATCCTTGCTGTTTGTGTAACCTTTACCTTACCATTGTTGTTAAACCATTGAATGTGATAAGGGTGGGGATACTCCTGTGCGGTCAAGATAAGCTTCTTGACAACCTCAACATACACTAAATTGTTGCAGCTACCGCCATCAATGATGGTATGTACACGGCAGTCCTCGACGACGTGAAACATGTTGAAAAGGTTGTGACGTTGGCGGTTATCATCCTCTCAAACCGTGGCACTCAAAGCTCGCTGCACAATCAAAGTCCTATCGTTGTTTGTCGCAGATGTACTATGAACCTCCCTAGCACCATGATCAGAACCTAAAATGTTAGTTGCAATAATATTTTTATCTTCAATATCAGATGCACTAACTTACCCACCATCAGCAGTTGCAATGATCGCCCGTTTGCTGGGGCAATCTCGTTGCATATGGCCAAGTCCCTGGCAGTGGCGGCACTTGATGTCAGAGGTGCGACTTGTCGAAGTGTTGGGTGCAGCTGCCTTTGCTGCAACACCTGGAGGCGTCTGAGACTTGCTGTTATCTTGTCCCCGTGATGTAGAAGGTGTGGTGCTGCATACAACACCGATAGAGGGTGGTGTAGAAGCACATACGCTCAAGTAGGGCGCTGCTTTGGATGGCACCAAAAGCTGTCGTGGCGTGAAGGTGTTCTTCTGCCACTGCTGTTGGCGACCCCGCTCTTCTTTTTCTGCTAACATAGCAAGTTATAATAAACGTTGAATAGAATGATATTCCTTGTAGTCAACTATGTCATGGATCTTACGCCGCAAGCCCCCATAAAACCTAACAATTTGGTCGTCCTGATCCTCAACTACCCCACAATGAAGCATACCTTTCTGCAACTCTTGGTAGTACTCTTGGACAATCATGTCACCCTGATCAAAGCATTGCAATTTCTTAAGAAGATCACATCTATATGAAGGAGGAACAAACCTAGAACATATCCCTTCTTTTAACGGAGCCCATGTCTGTAGTGCATTACGTGTATTGACAAGTTCATTCCACAAAATTATAGCAAAATCTTTAAACTCACTAGTGGCTTGTCTAACTCTATGTCGATCAGGAACAAGATGACAGCTAATTTTTTGTTCTACCGTCATCTCCCAATCCAATTAAGTTTCACCATCATAAGATCCATAAAATGGTGGAATATAATACTTAATCTTAGCGTAAGGATCATTATTTTGTTCAAGAGCATGAGGACGAGGTCTACCTCCCATACTTGGACGATTTCGTCGAGGGCGACGTGGCTACTGTGCTTCAACCTCATTGTTATTGAAGTCATCCTCTATGTCGTAGTGAGCATGTGCATCAGCATCAAGGATGATAGAGGGTGTAGCTTGTTGGGGAAGACGAATCTCCATCTCGTCCAACCGTATGATCAGACCAGCAACAATTGTATGGAGCCTCTGAAAGGTGGTTGTTGTAGTTGTCTGGTAATTGTTGAAAGCTTCGGTCATCGCCTGCATCATGTCCCTTAGTTCCATATGGGCACACACTCATCATCATTCAGAGGTGTAGAACCATAGGTCTTATCCATAGGCTTCTTTCCTATCATTGATAGTACAAAACAGAAACAAAGACAAAAAGATCGTGAAGAACTCTATTACTACGCTCTCTGAAGTGGAAGTGAAAAATCGATAAGTAAGATGCGTCTTATCGCTCTTAAAAGTTTCTTACCCACACTGCAGGTGGCCAACAATTATCGGTGTGAAAGCAAGCAGGGAGTAGGTTTGATTTCATAGGTTGGGAAAGCTCAAATGTAGTATATGTATGTGGCACACAAGTTAGTAACAGATAGCAATGCTGAATAAGTGTCCAAAGAATTTCACCTAGTTGCTGGCCTAAAAATGTATTAGAACAGTTGTAGAAAGAAGCAAGAATTTCACCTGTTTTTGTCTTTTAGCACTAGTAGAAATGAAATTTTTTTCTCTTTATTTTTTTGATATTTTTTTTTTCACAACCAGAGGCACAAGAATAGAAACAGCACCAAGTATTAGCTCAAACCGATGAAAGATGTTATCGGTACAAATTCAAGGGCGTTTGGAAAAACTTGTGCTGGAACTTCGGACTATGAAATGAGGGCCTTCATAATTTTTTAATTTTTTTGAAAACGCCACGACCGACATAGCCGTTGTATCATATGTGTATTTTTTTCGAGACCTTTCCGGAAAAAATGCTCCTCAAACGGAGTTTCGAGCAAAAAGTTATGCCCGTTTTAAGGGGGATACCCCGAATCAGGTTTTGGTGGTGGAGGAAATTGCAACAGAAACAAATCAGGGATGGAATTTTTGGTAGATTAATTTTTTGCAGATGGCAGCGGATGGAAGAGACAAAACTGAACCAAAACAAATATAACCCAGCAACCAGACTCAACCTAGGACACGAACTCAGAACTACGGACCCCAAAACTAAATTGTGCAAATGGCTGAGCGAGGGTTGTAGGTCAGGGAAATTAAAAAAAAAGTTTTGTTGCTTTTTGTGGATTATAGGACTGAAACAAAATGAATTCAAGGGAACAAAATTATACCTCATGGTGAACATGGAAATCTGATACCAATTGATAGGAGAATGAGTCCCGATCATTCGAGAGGTATGGTAAACTTGATTAGGTGGAGATCTCGATGTTGATGATCCAAGGCACCGAAAGAACGAAACCCCGCAATCACTACACCACTGCTTCGTTGGTTATCACCAATGTCACACGAATGAACTTGCCACGAAGGATTATCCCTGCAAGAGCAATCAAGAACTCAAGCAAGAAATGGGAATTTGCAATCAAAACTGAATTGATCACGAAGTGGGGTCTCACAACCGATGAACGGGTGACACTGTTCAATGACAGATTGTATCTAAGGAAAACCCAACCATAATTTTGTGACAACTGCTGAATAAATAGGAGTTAGGGGCGTGCAAGACCCCTGGACGCAACCCTAATGGGATTCCACACGATACACAGGCCAGTAGCCCAAAGGACGGTGGCACAGCACCGGACAGATTCTCGACGCCCACTTGTTTCACCGATTCCTGTCGACACAGAAGGAATTTTGAGGTGGGGCCAGTTCTATTGGAAGCTTTATGAAATCACGGTTCCAACCATATATAGAACGTCAAAATCCGACTCCGTATGTGTCTGGGATGTCAATTTTGGTGAAGGCAGCTCCTGGACCCCGAAGTAGAGTCAAAGTCGACTTGGGCCTGGACTCCTCCTTGGGGTGGACGTCCTATCTCCTCCTCCATGACTCCTTGGACTCCTCCAAGCCATTGCTGGTACTCTCTATTGTTCCTAATCAATAAACCATGCATGGAAACAAGCTAAGTTCTAAAAAACAATTGACAAGGTTAGAACGTACCAGGAGATCCAATTGTCGCGCACGTGCTTTAGTGATCGGTCCTTGTATTGTATGGAAAGGAGAGATGTCCTCATTAATTGCCATGCAAGAAGAGTTAGAAAATTTTGAAATAAATAATGTTTTGAAACTTGTACCTCCACCTCAAGGTCACACTTTAATTGGAACTAAATGTGTGTTTAAAAATAAACAAAGTGAGGATGGGGTGGTTGTTAGAAATAAGGCTAGGTTGGTTGCTCAAGGTTTCACACAAATTGAAGGTATAGATTTTGATGATATTTTTGCTCCTGTTGCAAGATTAGAAGCCATAATAATTTTGTTAGCTTTTGCTGCATCTCAAGGTTTCAAGTTATATCAAATGGATGTTAAAAGTGCTTTTCCTAACAGCTACATAGATGAGGAGGTTTATGTCAAGCAACCACCGACTTTTGAAAATCCAGATTTTCCTAATCATGTTTACAAACTGTCCAAAGCCTTGTACGGTCTCAAACAAGCCCCTAGAGCATTGTATGATAGGTACAAAACATTCTTACTTGAAAAGGGGTTTACCATATGGGCAAGGTTGATAAAACTCTATTTGTGTTTAAGCATAGCAATCACTCATTATTCATTCAAGTGTATGTGGATGATATTATCTTTGGTTGTGCTTCTCATGATCTTTTGTCAAAGTTTTCATCTATGATAAGTTCAGAATATGAGATGAGTACGATGGGAGAACTCACGTACTTTTTGGGGCCGCAAATCAAGCAAACCAAAGAGGGAACCATCGTGCATCAAACGAAGTATACAAGATTCTTTCTTAGGCGCTAAACATGGACAAAAGCAAGCCTCTTCGGACACCAATGGGTACAACAACTAGACTTGAACACTATAAAGATGGTGAACCGGTGGATCAAAAAGAATATCGAAGCATGATCGGATCACTTTTCTACCTCACGACATCGAGACCGAACATACAATTCAGCGTATGTCGTTGGGCACGATTTAAAGCTTCCCCACATGCTTCACATAGTCAAGCCATCAAAAGAATTTGCAGGTATTTATATGGAACTCAAGAATTTGGCATTTTCTTCCTTCTTCCTCAATCGTTACTTCGAAAGCTTTTTCGGATGCTGATTTTGAGGGTTATAGAATTGATAGGAAAAGTACTTCAGGTGCTTGTCATTTTCTTGGTAAATCTCTTGTTGGTTGGTCCTCTAGAAAACAAAAATCAGTTGCACAATCCACAGCCGAATCTGAATATGTAGCTACTGCTAGCGCTTGCTCACAAATTCTTTGGGTTGTTCAAACTCTTAAGGACCATGGGGTTGATCTAGATAGTGTTTGATTGTTTTGTGACAACCCTAGTGCCATTTGCATTGCTAAAAATCCCGTGCAACATTCAAGAACAAAGCACATTGACATTAGGTATCACTTTCTTCGTGATAATGTTGAAAAAGGAAACATTGTGCTTCACCATGTAGATATCGAACAACAATTGGCCGATATTTTCACAAAACCTTTGGATTTCACTCGTTTTTGTTACATTTGCAGTGAAATAGGGGTTATGCATCCTCATGGCTTAAATTGAGGGGGAGTTTTAAAACTTGGGAAAACTTTGTGTGAATTTGAATTTAAAATAATATGAGTATAGTATTTCATACATATATGACTTTGTGATTTCTTTTATATGCTGAAAGTTCTCACTACATTACTCATGTTATACATATTGTATTTTTCGCCATGACTAGTAATTGGAATGATTACTTACAATAAAAATGGTCATGATCAAACTTTCTTTCTGTCTTGAACTTGTTGCATGCTCACAAGTGCTTTTAATAATGAAAAATTAATCAATCAACTATCCACACGTTGAGCTTTTATGATAAAATAAAAATGATAAAAGATCAAGAGAATATGCATGCATCGCACTTCTTCTTTTAAGATGGCTTCATTGCACTTAGATATGAACTTAGAAGAAGTTGTGTATGACTAAAACCATGACCTTAAGCTTCTGATTGTCAAATGACATAGGCTTCGCTTGGTTGGTTAGAATAAGGCTGATACGACATATAAACTCTTGCAAATGTTATATGATTAGAATTTGTGCTTAAAATAATATTGAAAAATGAAAATTGCAGGTTTTCAAATAGTTAAGTTTGTGAGATCATGACTTGCTTAAACTGAAAATTACACTAGATCTCTAGCATGGCTTACACCACTTTATGTAATTCATTGATGTGATAGTGTAAGTTACTTGATAGTATGATTTGGATGAGCTTTGTTTTATATGTATATGATATAATATGCTCATAACAATTAAAATTTATCTTTTGTACCTTGCTGAATTCATTGTCAAGGGGTGGGGGAATTGATCACACATTGCAACTATTCATAAGTGTTTTGGCACAATTCTTTTCTCAGGAGGAGAATTTTTGTTTTTCTTCTCATTTTATATGTGGTTTACAAAAGGGGAGAAATATTTTGGGGAGAAAATTGTTTTCAAAACTTTTCATCTGAATAAGCCAATGTTCGGATTTTAAGTGGTGTTGCCAATGCATTCATCAAGGGGGAGATTGTGAGACCTATGCGTGCTGAATACATTGGCTATGACGATAAAAGTTTTGAATACTGCCAAAACACCCTTTTAACAAGGTCCGACTCTAGGCCCGAGCTCTTGTAGGGTCCGACGATAGGTCCGGCTTGTTTTGGGTAGCTTCGGCAAGGTCTGACATAAGGTCCGAATTGTTTTGGCTAGGTAGGACTTACTTTGTCTAGGTCTGACTTGTTTTGGCTAGGTCCGACTTGCTATGGCTAGGTCCGACATGTTTTTCAAAGTCCAGCACTTGGTCCAATTAGCTCTGGTTAGCTCCAGCGCTAGGTCCGACTAGCTTTGGTAAGCTCTGGCGCTAGGTTCTTCTAGCTTTGGTAAGCTTCGATTTAAGGTCCGGTAAGCTTTGGCATGGTTCGGTGCTAGATCGCATTGGTTTTTGCTTTTACCATGAATTTCTTAAAACTTTTTTACATTGATGGGAAGTTTGTTTAGTATTCTTTTACTAAGTTTTTGGTGTGTACTGGTGGTTATATTGGTTAATGTTTTGATATCATTTTGCTATGGTTTCCAACATGCTTATGTGAAGTACTCACGTAAGTTGTTGTGATTTTAGAACTAACGTGAGTCAAGTCGAGGACTTGTGCTTGGAAGTATTGGTTTTTTATTCTTGTGCAGGTATTGCTTGAGTTAAAGACATGGCTGGTGACGGGATCCATTGAACTAGTCTTAGGGAGAAGATGAGGTTCAACAACCAAGTTCGAGAGGAATTGTGGTTGAGTTGATCGGGAGGTCACACAACATGTTTGAATAAAGAAAATTCATACGAAGGTATCGTGGACGTCGTTGGAAGGTGTTTGCACGTGTGCAAGGAGTGCATGGACGTGGCTACATGGTTCCGAGGCGTGATGAAGTGATGTGGACGTAAAAAATTGGTCGAAAAGGTCCAACCAACTAGGTTATGGACTCAGGCTACGGTTGATTCCGGTTTGACTCAAATATGGAAAGATTTGAGTTGGTGACATTAGGATTTCCTGGTGAGCACGAAGTTGAGTTGTTTTAGGAATGTGGGATACGTTCCTAAGGTGTTTGGAAGTCTTAAGATTGCTTCTATCTGCGTATAGAAGAGTCTTGAATAGATTTGGAAAGTTTCGGTTGAATCTGAGTAGGATTTGAGTCCTAGTTAGGATTGGGTTGGCCTAAGGGCTGGTTATATAAGAAAGGGAGGCCAGAGCTCGTGTTGCACGACTTTGGGGCTGTTCCTCTTGTGGTTTGATCAATAAAATTTGTAGTTTAAAAAACTTTTGTGTCTTGTTCGTCCTAGTTGTTTCAGGCAAGTTTTTCTCATCGAGTTTGTGCATGACACTACCTTGCTTTGGTGGTTTTATCATAACTCGAGTTTAAAAATTCAATTGACGTGATTCTTTTTGGGTTGTCTTCACAACTTGATTATATATCACCTGTGAAAATTTCACGGTCATTGTATTTGTATGTTTGGATCTACATGAGTTTCATTTCAGTGTTGCAGATCTGGTTTTTCTCAGTTAGAACAGATTGGCCTTCGTTCAATCTTTCGATCGTAACTTGAGCTTTTCTTGACGGTTTTTCGTCATTCTTGTTGTTGTGTCTTCATGACTTGATTCTACACAATTTATACTAGTTTTGTCATGATAGATCACGTTTAGATTAGTCGCACAGACAATTTCTCAACAGATTGATTTTCTACCGAGGGGTTTTTGTTGCTTCCGCTGAAAAAGTTTTAAATCTACCATTCACCCCCCTGGTAGCTTTTCACTTGGTCTTTGATCCTACAGTATTTTCTTACTTTTGAGTTTCATTTTCATTGCAACTAGCGTATTTTAATACTTATATCATTCCCAGATTCAAATTTTATCTCTATTATTCAATATTACCAGAAACATTATTTCCATATTTTCATTCCAACTTAAAAATTCAATTGCTCATAGTAGAACCTTCAAAAATACCAAATAAATTATTGTATGCTCACTTTGGTCTATACTTTGAGGTGGTTCAAACCAATACATTCTAAACCTTGTTATGTATTTCATTGCAGTACATGAAGAATATGAACAAAGAATGACCGGTTTCTAGAAGTATTCCTAGTCGAGAAGCCGACAAGATTGCGAGTGAACTGTGTCACTTCATGTGTCACAAAATTTACCACGGAAGTGGGCTGTTCTTTGATCACGAAGGTGTAATAGCTGATGTGCCAGAACTTTGCGAGTATGAATATAGAAACAACTTTTAGTGAAACTTGTAAACTATGAGATGACTAGTATGTCAATTGAAAGTGTAACTTGTATGTATGTATATTGTTTTAGTGAATTGACTTCTGTGAGATGACTTCTATGATTACATTATTTTAGTGTAAACTATGATATGACTTCTGTGATTATATTGATTTATTGAAATTGCCCTAGAAATTAGAAATAACAGCAGGTAGTACTGCATAGGGTATACTTTATCACGAGCGGTTCCTTACCAACGGCTAGACCTGCCTATGAAATTATATTATCACAGGCGGCTAGTCATAGTTAAATAACCACCTGTGATAACTCCATTATCACAGGCAGTTACTCTTATGGTACAATCCTGTTGTGATAAAGTGTTTTCGCATGTGGGTAATCATAGTTAAAGATTCGCCTGTGATAACACCATTATCGTAGGTGGTTACTTATACTGTACAGACCACCTGTGATAAAGTGTCTTCACAGGCGGTCATAGGTAAAGGACCACCTGTGATAAATCCATTTCACATGCAGTTTTGCTTTCCACCTGCGGAATTGCAGATTATCATAAGCTCTTCGTTTAAGGCAGTTTTGAAAACCGTTGTGATAATGCGTTTGGAGCCGCCTGAGATGAGGCTTATTATAGCAGTGGTGGATGCCCAGACAGATGGCTGCCCAATGGGATTATGACTGTCGTTGGATCTTCCACAGGGCAGAGTGTCTGTTTAATTTGGTAGTAAAGTCTAAGCTAAGTTACCTTTATGCTACAATGCATGGTTGTTATGTTTTAGTTTGGGCATCGGGTGGTTCTTGTTAGGGTAATGGTTTTAGTTGTCACTATGCTCCATTTCAACGAGCAATGTAATAAATCAACGGTTGAACATCAATAAAGAGATGGCACTGCTCGCAAACTAGCTAGCTCTACAAACAGAACGTGCAAATCATGGCCACACACTCAACCCATATAACATTGAGTCTGTAAACGAGCTCTGTTGTATCAGCAGCTGTAGGAACTGCCACCACGCGTGCTGCATACATGCACATCCACCATGATCTACACCTTTTCTCAGCAACACCACGAGAGCCATTCACTCATCCCAGATGTTGTGGCACCTTCCATGAAAACCTGCGCCACGCACACATGCTGCACTGGATGATGCCGCACCTGCATCACAATGGTTATCGCACAGTGAACCCGTGACACACGCGTCACATGCATGCCCGACACAGACCTTGTAGTGTGGTTTATTCAAACAGGTGGTAATGGCAGTGACTCGTCATCAAGCACTCGTGCATGTTGTCAGACAGCAGCAAAGGTAGCATGAAGCAGATGATAATCGGCATGTGCTCCCAGTGCACGTTATACTGTACAGTGTCCAAGAAGGTGTTCCCCGCCTGCTTCTAATGTAAGCATCCCAACCTCATCGACGTCCACGACACCGCCGCTGACATGGAAAAGAAGCGTGGCCAACACAAGTGAAGAGGAGATGAGCGCACTGCCACTCCCGCTCATTGGACGCTCATACAGACGGCTGCTCAGTGGGACAGTGACCGCCGTTATTTATAGTTTGGTAGTGAAGTCTAAGCTAAGTTCGATTTATGCTCTATGGTTGTTATGTTTGAGTATGGATATTAAGTGGTTCTCTTTATGATAATGGTTTTAGTTGTCACTGAGCTCTCTTTCACTGAACAATGTAATCAATTAATGGTTGAACATCAACAAAATGATGACAGCAATCTACAAACAGAACGTGCAGTCGTGGCCACACACTCAAGCAGAGCTCTGCTCTATCCATACCCTTAAAAATCGGCCACCATGCAAACATCATACATGCACATGTGCCATCATATGCACATTCTACTCAAAAACACGGTGAGAACCATTCGCATATTCTGGACATAGCGGCAC
Source organism: Tuctoria greenei (assembly GCA_036927565.1). NCBI lineage: Eukaryota > Viridiplantae > Streptophyta > Magnoliopsida > Poales > Poaceae > Tuctoria > Tuctoria greenei. The sequence continues at coordinate 29,003,406 of JAYESD010000010.1, forward strand.
CTTCTGTAAAAACCGGCACCACACACATAAGCTGCACCAGACGACATCACACCCGCAGCACCAACGGTCATCGCACGGTGTGCCGGAAACGCGCACACACGCACAGTGTGCACAACCGTGACAGGCTTTGTGGCGAGGTTTATTCGAACAGGTGGTAATGGCAGCGACCCGTCGTCGCCAACACTACAGGAATCTTGATAAATTACGTCGGCCAAGGACGATGTAATTAAGGCCAAAACCGACGTAAGTTACTTAATTACATTGGTTTTTCCTTAATTACATCGGCAAACGGCCAACACAACAGTTTGGACGTGATTAAGGTAACTTACGTCAGCCGCTAACGGTAAGTTACTAACTTTCATCTGTACCCCGCAACCAACGTAAGTTACTTACTGGGATGGGCCGCGGGCTGGACCGGCTAACTTACGTCGGCTGCTGCTCGGCCAACGAAAGTTAAGTGGCCTAACTTACGTCAGTGTAGCATGACCGATGTAAGTTAAGTGGTATAACTTATGTCGGTATGGCCTGACCGAGGTAAGTTAAACTGGGCTAACTAACGTTGACCAAGCCATAGCCAACGTAATTTACAATTTCAATTTTTTAAACAGAAACTGACTACCTCGCACCATGGCGAGCTCCACAGACAGATATAGAAACATATATATACAATAACAGTTCACAAAAAAAAATACAAAACAACACAAAATAGTCCACACAACATTCACTGGACTACAAACTAGCCCCTCCACTACCTCCGGCTCCAAAATCTTCTCGACACGTCCCTCCGGGTGCCTCTAGGTGTGGCGACGGAGTTTGCGCCGCCATTCCCAAACCCTGCAAAAGAAAATTAGAGTTAAACATGTTACAACTTCCATCATCTCACTCTCTTCCTCTCCCTCTCCCTCTCCCTCTATCTCTTTCTTTCCTCTCACTCTCTTTTTCTCCCTCACTCTGTTTCTCTTATTCTTTCTTCCTGTCCCTCACTGTCTCCCTCCCTTTGTGTCACAATTTCTCTCTTCCTCTCCCTCTATATCTCTTTTTTTCCTCTCACTCTCTTCTTCAGCCTCACTATCTTTCTCTCATTCTCTCTTTCTTCTTGTCCCTCACTGTCTCCTTCTCTTTGTGTCACAATTTCTCTTTTCCTCTCCCTCTCCCTCTATCTCTTTCTTTCCTCTCACTCTTTTCTTCTCCCTCACTCTCTTTCTATCCTCTCTTTCTTCATGTCCCTCACTGTCTCCCTATCTTTGTGTCATTCTCTGACTTTCTTTCTTTCTCATTCGCTCTCTCCCCCCCTCTCTCTCTTTCCTTCATTCTTTGACTCTCTTCCTCTCTCATTCTCTTCCTCTCCCCCTCTTTCACTCATTATCTCATTCTATCCCACTCTTTGTTCTACCTCCTTATTTCCCTATGTAAAACACTGAAATGAATACGAGAGAGAGCAAGAGGAAAGAATGAGAGAGACAGTGAACTAGTCTGACATGAGTCCTTCAACAGGTCAATGGTGAGAGCCTGCTTCTGAGCACGGACAAGATCGTCGAGGAGTGGAAGACCTTCTTCTTGGCAGGGCACGACACTACCATGCACCTTCTCACCTAAGCCTCCTTCTTGTTGAGCACGCACCCGGAGTGGAAGCACAAGCTTCGAGAGGAGGTGCGGCGGGAGTGCGGGGACAACGAGGTGCCGACCAACAACGTTCTCAGGAAGCTCAAGCTCGTTAACATGTTCCTCCTCGAGACATTGTGGTTATACGCCGCAGTATTGCTGCTACAACGACGGGCAAGGTCTGACCATAGCTCGGTGGTGTAATGGTGCTCAAGGGCACGATCCTGAATATTCTGATCGCGACGATCCACAATGAAAGAGAGGTCTGGAGCGAGGACGTCGGCTAGTTTTGGCCTGAGAGGTTCGTGAACGAGGTTGCCAAGGCGGCCGAGCACCACAACGCATTGTTGTGTTTCTCCATCGGCCCATGGGCATGTCTCAAACAGAACTTCACGATGATAGGGGCAAAGGTCATTGTTGCCTTGATCCTCCAAAAGTTCTCACTGGAGCTTTTGCCAAAGTACGTGCACTGCATCCCAGCTGCACCATAACTTGTGTATTTTCAACAGGTCAAGCTTTGGATTTGCCCAACAGTCATTGGACGGACTGGACTGGAATGCTCCGGACGAACATCTTGGACTTGTTGGGCCTTCATTCTCAGCTCTATGTGCACCTGCACAACCTTGAAGTCTCAGGCCGACACGTCAAAACCCATGCTGACGACGATGTGCTTGTGGTCTGAGTCCGCCAAGAGATGCAGGACACGCGAGTAGCCTAGGCAATGACAACGGTTCCATGGAAACGTAGTTCTTCCATTGCTTCTTAGGAAAAAAACGAGGCTTTATCTCACTCGAGGCACGCACCGCCTACGAGCTCATCTCCAACTCGTGTCTAGGGATTGGGTGGGCGTGGTAGGGTGCGACGCCAGTGCGGTAGGGGATATACAACGACCCACACGACCCACCTCTCTTATCTTCCTAACACAGCACTACCACCACCTCCCCCCCTCTCTCTCTATATGAGGCCACTGTCCAACCCCGACGCTGCGACACCTGACAGTCGACCGCCCCCGACGGCGCCCTCCTCATGGTGCCCGATTTCGATGCCCCCCATCGCACATCCCTCACGCCGGCCACCCATAGGCACCACAAGACACTGACGGCCGTCCACCCCCGTCTCTGCCCTCCTGACGGTGGTAAACATAATGAAACCAATTAAGCATAATATACACTAAACAAATTGACCATAATCTACACTAATCAAATTAACCAATTAAGCATAATTAAATAAAGAATTAAGCAATTTAAGCATAATTTAAATAATTAAATTCAATTTAAAAAGTTGAATTTGATTGAAAATTGATACACTTGAATTGAGGGGGAGGATGAGGGTGGGGGTGAGGGTGGTGGGGGGGGAGGGTGAGGGTGAGGGTGAGGGGTGAATGCCGGCGGTTCAATGTGGTGGGGGGGGGGGGTCGGGGAGGGCGAGGGGCAGGGTGGGGGAGGGGCTCAGGGCTGTTAAAGGTGTGGGGGGGATGCCTTTCCTGGTGACGAGGTGGCGGCGCTCTAGAAGTGGGGTAGCGCGGTGGGGTGTGGCCGGGGCGGCGCGGCATTGGGAGTGGCCCGGGCGGCGCGGTGAGGCATGGCCGGGCGTGGCGGCGGCGTCAGACGCGGCAGGGGCGGTGCAGTGGGGCGTGGTCGGGGGCGGCGTCGGGAGCGGCAGCGTCGGGAGCTACGGCAGGGAAAGTAGAATGAAGTGGTGGGGAAAGAAAAAAGAACAGTCACGCGAGTAGGTTAACTTCAAGTACTTACGTCGGCCGGGTAGACTTACGTCGGCCGTGCTCAAGGTCGATGTAACTTAATGATAACTTCTGACGGTCTTTTAATTTACGTTAGCTGCGGGTCCTGACTGACGTAAATTAAGGTGTACTGCTATCGGCCTCTTAACTTACGTTAGCAACAGGTCGATAACCGATGAAAGTTAGTGAACTTACAACGGTTGCAAGCAACCGACATAAGTAAATTAACTTTCGTCGGCCAGCCGACGTAATTGTTCGGGATTCTTGTAGTGCAAGCTCGTCCGCGTCATCAAGCAGCAGCTCAGGTAGCATGAAGCAGATGATAATCGGCATGTGATCCCAGTGCACATTGTACTGCATGGTGTTCCCCACCTGCTTCAAATGTAAGAAGCCGACCTCATTGGTATCCTAGATGCAGCCGCTTCCTTCGACAAGATGTGTGGCCATGACAATTGAAGGGTGAAATGGGTGAACCACCACTCCCGGTCATTAGATACTCATACAGATTGCCGCCGAGTGGGAGAGAGACCTGTAAGTGCATCTAGGATATCCCTTGTGGGTTTTGGCTAATTGATGACAAACATATGAGATCCTAATGAAACTATTGAGATGGTTGCAGGACAAACAAGTGAAACAGCTCAGTACACACAAAAAGGTGAAAAATGGAGTGGTGTCCAAAGAGGGATACTTTGATGGAGCTTGGAAGATCAAATTAGATTTTAACTGTATCGGGAATGTATGAAAGACACACTACAAGAGCTCACAACTTTGCGTAGGGGTAAGGGTTTTAAAATCAACCTAAATTCTACAATGCACCAGACTAGTCCGATTATGGACCGGACTAGTCCGTTACACTTTCTGGAGTCTCCCCTCTCAGGAGATCGGACTAGTCGGTGTGTCCACCGTACTAGTCCGTTGAACATTCTGGAGTCTCCCATCCGTGGAGATCGGACTAGTCCGCAGACTAGTCCGTTGAACTTTCTGAAGTCCACCTTCACACAGCACCGGACTAGTACGAGCTTGGACCGGACTAGTCCGGCAGACATTCTGGACTTTAAAGTACACCATGACCGGACAAGTCCGGACTTGCACCGGACTAGTCCGGTGTTAGGGTTTTTCAACGGTAACTTTTTGGAAACCATATAAATAGAGAATCCACGGTCTTCCAAACAACATACACGTCGAATATTGCTTCAAACACAAAACCTAGTGCCGCCACTTCATCCCAAGAGCATAGAACACATCTCCCCACACATCTAAAGTGCAAAAAAAGGAGTCAAATCATTAGAACACTTGGATTCGGGATTGGGAGATCGTCGTTCCTTCGTTGCGAGCTCTTGGGGTTTGATATTTCTACACTTTTACTCTGCATAGTAATACTTTCAAGTGTATTTGGTCGCCTCTTCATTGTAATTATCGTGGGAGCCCTCAACGTGTGAGGTTGCCCCACAAACTTGGTGATTATCCGTGATAGTGGAATCAAGTCGGCCTTTGTGGTGACTTGAAGAGGGAAAGGGTTGGAGACCCGGCTCTTTGGGGGTTTACTTAACGAGGACATAGATCTTGTGGTGAGATCGAACCTCGGTAAAAATTCGCTTGTCTCTTGTGCCTCATTTACTTTACTTTTTTTTTCACTGGATCACTTGATTACTAAACATCAATTAAGTTGCTTATAAGTTTCTACGTGCATTTATACAATAATCTTAAATCAAAGAATCTGCTGTTCTCCTTTCCGCTGCTAGAAGAACCTAGTTTCCCAAATAACACTTAATCAACTCACAATTTTCAGCACACCAGAGTAGTCCGTCCACATAACCGGACTAGTACGGTCCATCAAGTTTTTGAAGATTTTATTGAGAGTGCAGGAAATTAAAAAGGCCTATTCACCCCCCCTCTACGCAACATTCAATTGGTATCATAGCAAGGTTCTCCGCCAACGAGACTCACATCTCAGAGAGATCAATGGCCTCTGAGAAGAACAACGATATCTCGAAGATGAACGTCAATGAGGAAGAACAAGAAGCTAAAGCCTTCGATGTTCTGAAAGAAAGCCCACATGATGATGAAGAAGTGCGACAACTAAAGGCACTCCTGAGAAAGAAACTGCTAGGACAAAAAGGAAAAGAAGAAGAGAAGACGACAGGGAGTGGTCATCACGACTACCCCCGATATCCTTACAACTACAACCGTCTCAATTCAAACAATCACTATCTCTCCAGGGAAAGCCTCCATAGTTTGATGGAAGTGACTATACCATGTGGAAGTACAACATGAAGATGCATCTAATATCCCTAAATCCTAGTCTGTGGCACATTGTTTGCACTAGCATAGATATCCCGGACACCGATGAGGAACTCACCCCAGAACAAGAACAAGAGATTCACATAAATGCACAAGCCGTCGCCGTGATCATGTCATCACTAAGTAGAGAGGAATTCACAAAGATCGATGGCTTAGAAAGTGCAAAAGAAATCTGGGATACACTCAAGACAGCTCACGAAGGAAATAGGTCGGTTCATGAAGCTAAAATCGAGATGCTTGAAGGAGAGTTGGGGAGATTTGCTATTGAAGAAGGCGAATCACCTCAAGACATGTACAACCAGATGAAGGCACTCATAAAAAAAATTTGTGCCTATGGAAGTAAGAAATGGATGGATCACAAGGTGTTCAAGAGAATGATTAGAGCCTCCATGCCAAGAAATGTTACACTTTGCTCGATGATTAGAGAAAGCACCGGATTTCACAAAATGACTTCGGATGAGTTATTAGGGAAGATCATAAATCATGAAATGATGGAGAAAGAGGCTCAATACGTCAAAGACTTAGTCGAACTCACCTCTTCCATGAAGAAAGACATTGCTCTCAAAGCAACGTGCAGACCCAAACTTAAGGAAACTCGTGAATACCAAGACGATGGGCATACAAGCAACGAGAGCACTGATCTTGATGATGAAGAAATGGTACTATTTATCAAGAAGTTCAAACGCATGATGAAAAGAAGACACAACAACAATTCAAATGAAGGCAAAAGCAAGGATAAAGGAAAATCCAAGGCTCGACGCACTTGCTACAACTGCGGAGAGTATGGTCACTTCATGGTAGACTGCCCCTATGAAGAAAATAAAAAGAAGAGGGAAACAAGACCCCAAGAAAAGAAAAATTTCAGAAAAAGAAGACAAGCCCATCAAGCTCATATTGGCGAAGAGTGGGACTCAAACGACGAGTCCTCCTCCAATGAAGAAGAAGAGATAGCCACTATCGCAGTCAGGAAACCTACTATGAAAGCCCCACTATTCTCAAACATGGGAGGACGAGATATGAACAACCACACTTGCCATATGGCTATGGAAGGCAAGAAAAAGGTAAGACTCATTCCTCCTACGCTAAATTCCTCTATTGATGACTTTGATAGCTCTAGTGATAATGAAGAAATGTTTAGAGGACCAAGTAAAATTGCTCTAAAGAAAATGGAAATGTTGTCGAACGAAATCTTTGAAAAGGAGGAACTTCTTAACCGACCGGAAGATATGCTCATCCGTGAAAGGAAGAGATATCAAGAAGTTGAAAAGCTTCTCGAGCTTGAAAGAGAGAAGAACGAGTCGCTTGAGGTTGAGCTAGCCTTGAGTAAAGAAACTTACTCAAAGCTAGAAGACTCGCATATTGCAATAATGGAAGAAATTGCTAACTTGTCAAAAGTTAACAAGATCCTTGAGGTGCAAGTTGAGTCGCTCAAGAAAAGTGACTCCTCTTCCTCCAAGAGCTCTTCCTCCAAAGATATGAGTTCGACAACAATCGGAACTTGCACTAGCTCTAGTAAGAAGAATGTTATTTCTAATACTTCAACTTCTCACAATATGCATGCCTCTCCAAGCGGCATCTTTGATAAGGAGAAGATCAAATATGCACGCAGTGCATATATGGTCACTAGACCTCCTAATGTCAAAGACGGCCTTGGTTTTGACATAAATTAACACATGTCCACTCCTAATCATCCTAGGAATAGAATTGTCTTTGTTAAATAAAAATCCCATGAATCTGATTTACAAATATTGTTTTGTACATTTGATGCTTCATATGTTCTTATGAAAGCCAAACACGGAAAAGTCATTGCTAAATATACAGGGCCACGCCACAAGAACTTCAAAACATGTGTGTAGGTGCCCAAAACTCTTGTGACTAACCTGAGTGGACCCAAGCAAGCTTGGGTACCTAAAACAAAAGTATAATTTTGTTTTGTAGGCTTACTCCTCTGGTGGATCTAAATGGGTGCTAGATAGCGGATGCACAAATCACATGATCGGAAAGAGAGACAAACTCAGGGGATCCTCAAGAAGTTCTTAAAGGGAGCTCAGAACGAATTCTCTTCAACCATAAAGAACATCGGGAGTGACAACGGGACAGAATTCAAGAACCTACAAGTTGAAGAGTTTCTCGATGAAGAAGGGATAAAACATGAGTTATCAACACCCTACTCCCCTCAATAAAATGGAGTGGCCGGAAGGAAGAATAGAACATTGATCAAAATGGCCAGAATTATGTTTGATGAATACAAGACATCAGATCAATTTTGGGCAGAAGCGTTGAACACCGCTTGTCATGCTACGAATCGGCTATATCTCCACCGACTACTGAAGAAAACTCCATATGAGCTCCTTACCGAAAAAAGCCTAATGTTTCTTATTTCAAAGTATTTGGTTGTAAATGTTTTATTCTGAACAAGAAACCGAGGGCCTCGAAGTTCGCTTCGATGTCCGATGAAGGGTTCTTGCTCAGTTATGAATTGAATGCCTAAGCCTATCGTGTCTTCAACAAGGTGTCCGACCTTGTTGAAGTAGCATGTGACGTAGTGTTCGATGAATCTAACGGCTCACAAGTGGAGCAAGTTGATAAGTGTGTGCTAGATAAAGAGGAAGCTCCATATGAAGCACTAAAGAAAATGGGACCTGGTGATATCTTACCGCAAGAGAGAACATTCGACTCAAATGCACAAGATGAACCTCAACACGGAGGAAATGATCAAGGGGGAGCTCTTTCACAAGATCAAGATGAGGAAGATCAAGAATATCAAGATAATCACGGGAGCAATGATCTAGGGGGAGACAATGAACACGAAGATAATGAAGAACAAGCAATAACACAAGTTCCACACCCAAGAGTGCATCAGAGTGTGCAAAGAGACCATCCTGTCAATAATATCATTGGAGATATTGCTAAGGGTGTAACTACTAGATCTCGAGTTGCAAATTTCTGTGAATCTTATTCTTTTGTGTCTTTTCTGGAACCATATAGGGTAGAAGAAGCCTTAAGGGATCCAGACTGGGTGATGGCGATGCAAGAGGAGTTGAACAACTTCAAGTGAAATGAAGTGTGGGAGCTGGTGGAGAGACCAAAGGCGAACATCGTTGGAACCAAATGGGTCTTTCAGAACAAGCAAGATGAACATGGAGTAGTAACAAGAAATAAAGTGAGATTGGTAGCCAAAGGTTACTCTCAGGTCGAAGGTTTGGACTTCAATGAAACTTTTGCTCCTGTAGCTAGACTTGAGTCCATTCGTATTTTATTGGCATATGCTACTCACCATAATTTTAAGATGTATCAAATGGACGTCAAAAGCACTTTCTTAAATGGTCCAATCAAGGAGTAAGTTTATGTGGAGCAGCCACCAGGATTCGAAGACCAAGAGTATCCTGATCATGTCTACAAACTGCATAAGGCTCTCTATGGCCTCAAACAAGCTCCTCGAGCTTGGTACGAGTGCCTTAGAGATTTTCTGACTCAAAATGGATTCAAAATTGGCAAAGCTGACTATACAATTTTCACTAAACACTACGATGATCATCTATTCGTATGTCAAATTTATGTTGAAGACATTATCTTTGGATCCACTAACAAATCTTTCTGTGATTAATTTAAATTATGACAGAGAGGTTCGAGATGTCAATGATGGGCGAATTGAAGTTCTTCCTGGGATTCCAAGTGAAGCAACTAAGAGAGGGTACATTTATAAGCCAAACCAAATATACACAGGACATTCTCAAGAAATTCAATATGGACAAAGCCAAGCCCATCAAGACACCCATTGCCATTAATGGACATCTCGACCTCAATGAAGATGGTCCAAATGTGGACCAGAAGGTATATCGGTCCATGATCGGTTCCCTAATTTATTTATGTGCATGTAGGCCAGATATTATGCTTAGTGTTTGCTTGAGTTCAAGGTTTCAAGCCGCACCTAAAGAGTGTCAATTAATTGCTAAAAAGAATCCTAGGGTATCTTGTGCACACACCCAACATGGGCCTTTGGTATCCTGAAGGATCCAAGTTTAACTTGATAGGGTATTCCGACGGTAACTATGCAGGATGCAAAGTCGATAGAAAGAGCATGTCAGGGACTTGTCAGTTGCTTGGTAGGTCCCTAGTTTCTTGGTCATCTAAAAAGCAAAACTCCATTGCCCATTCCACAGCGGAAGCAGAGTATGTTGCAGCAGGTAGTTGTTGCGCACAACTACTTTGGATGCGACAGACTCCTAGGGACTACGGCTACAATCTTAGCCATATCCCGCTTCTATGTGATAATGAATGTGCTATAAAAATTGCACACAACCCTGTAGAGCACTGAAGAACTAATCACATAGATATCCATCATCATTTTCTTAGAGATCTTTCATTAAAAGGTGACATTGCTATTTCACATGTTAAAACTGAAAAACAACTTGCAGATATTTTCACCAAACCATTAGATGAGAAAAGGTTTTGTGAGCTTAGAAATGAACTTAATATTCTTGACTCTCGAAATGTGTCTTGAAACGTTGCATACCTGGTTGAAACTTCAAACATCGCATTTTATTGTTTAAAAATGCTCCTTACATCTTTTTCTTCTAAGAAAACTAATTTTAATGATGAAATCTTGGAGTTTACGACCACTTTTCATTGTTGATTGCCTTCTGGTCATAAGTACCAATATTATTTGCAAAACTTGTCCTTGGATCACTATTAATTATCTCTAAATACTTAGGTTTTCCAGGGGCACCGGACTAGTGAGGTTTGCCACCGGACTAGTCCGGACAATCTCTCTTTCCAAGGTTTTCTAGGGGCACCGAACTACTCCGTCTTCTGACTGGACTAGTCTGGTCGGCCGCGTATACAAGCAGCTGGCCAGCCCAAATCAAAATTTCAAACCTCCCCTCACTTCGAGTTGAGCCCTCACCTCTCCTCTTCCCTCCTAAACCCTAGCCCCCAAAGAGACCTTCGAGTTGAGCCATCAAAATCGAAGCTTTCTTCGTGGGAAATCCTCTTCTTGTCGAGTGGAATCTCCCCTCCGGAATCATCCAAACAAACTCTTGCTCCTTCACCGCGCATCTTCGAATCTCGGTAAATTCCACCCTAAAACCAAAATCTCAACTTTTCTCATTCTAGCTCGTTTCCTTCGATTCCAAGTTTATGCATTGACTTCATAGATGTATTCCTACCACCTCCATGTCATTTTGTATCCTTAGATAGAAATTTTGGAATCCATGGAAATCATTAGGGTTCTTGCTAGGCTGGACTAGTCCGGTGCTCAGAGACGGACAAGTCTGTTAGGCCGGACAAGTTCGCACTTTGAACCCGGACAAGTCCGGTCTCTGACATCTGAATCCCTAAATTGACCTTGATCCTTGGTTCCTTCTTATCTAATCCATGAACTCCTTATTAGGCACGATGTCTTCAAGCTCGGATGACAATTCTTTCCACGTTGATGAAGAAGTTGAACGTGAAAAAGCGAGGAGAGCCAAGGAGAGGTACATGAAGAAAAGACATGATGTCAATGTGCACTCTCCACCCTCCGACAACAATTTTCCCAAGAAGAGGAGGGTGGTTGGTAAGAAGGCCCAAGGAAAAGCTGGCAAGAGCTCCTCAGGGCCAAAGAGGACTCTCAACAAAGGGAAGGGGCTTGCTAGTGGACCCATTGGGCCCCTGAAGATGAAAAACCCAAGTCACCGCAACAGGCAGCATTCCAGTGAAGATTTCACCGGGAAAGGGAGTGAGCTTGCCGATAGCTTCAGGAAGATTAATGTGTATAATCAACCTCGACAATGCTCAGACCCAAGATTCTGGAGCAACTTCCATGCCGACTACTATGAGCATGTGTACATGAAGATGAAGAATCCCGTTGTAAAGAGTCAATGGGTGAACATTGGGTACATGCAGTCGAAGAAATATCTTGCCTTCCGTGAAGTGGTTGAGGCCCTGGAGAGGCACGGACTGAAGGAACTGTTTTCTATTGAGAATGACTGGAACAATGATATCATCACCCAATTCTACTCTACGCTCTACTTTGCTCGGGGTGATGGAGACAGTCTTACTTGGATGACCCATGGTTCCAAGTATAGTGTTACTTATGATGAGTTTGCAAGGATTCTTCACCTTGAACATACTCTGGATCATGACCTTGTCATCCACAATCTGCAACCCTTGGAGAAGGATGAGCTCAAGTTCCTCTATGATACAAGGATGCCCTATGTTCCTCCCAACAACAAATATCTGAAGCCCGTCTTTGTAGTCCTCAACAGAATCTTGAGGAAGAAAATAGCCCCAAAAGATGGAGATGCGGGGACTCTACAAGTAAACTTGAGGACCCTAATGAAGGTCATTAGTGGAAGGAGATCATTCAATGTCTTTGAGTACATCTACAATGACATTGTGAACATCTCAATCACTCCCAATAGATCTTGCGGGTATGCCCCATACATAATGTTCATGATTGAGAAAGTGACGGGACTTGAGTTTGTCAAGGATGTACCTCATGCAGGGGTTGAGCCGCGAAAGCCCGTTGAGTACACTCTACCCTCAGCTCCTACTGCACCTTCCTCCCCTGAAGCTGAGAGGAGGACTAAACAAACTTGGGATGTGAATGCCACAAGATCTGCAGTTGCTCCTCTTGGCTCTGCACCTGCACATGAACCCTCCGGTGGTGTCCTCAAAATGCTCACCTCTATCTTTGCCTGCTGCAGCAAGATTGAAGTCAGGCAGAAGAAACATCAACAATATGTCAATGCCAACATCAAAGCTATCTGTGACAAGCTGGTGATTGAGCTGGTTGGATCCCCGCCCGCCTTTGAGGACTCCGGGGAAAATCCTGCTCCGGCGAATGATAATGGTGGTGAAGATGAAGACCGGACCGAAACTGAAGAAGAGAGCAGCGATGAGTGATTCCCGTCAATTTCTTTCCCTTTTTTGTGCCTTGATGCCAAAGGGGTAGAGATTGAGACTAGTTGTTTGAGACTATCTCTAGTTGGTGTCTTTATGTTTTTGTGATCGAGGAAATGTACTTATTTTTAAAACCTTGTAATGCACTATTTCTTTTCTTACGTGTGATACTTATTGTTGCTTGAATGATCATCTCTATGCTCATTATTGATTATCTTTATTTCATCACACCCTGTTGATCACACACCTATTAGGCACCCCACCATAAGGTGTGTGCATATGTGAGAAGCTTTTTGTGGATTTATCATTATTCTCATATGTGCACACCTTATGAAAATCAAGATTTTATTCTCAATTGTGAAATCTCAAATGGTTGTCATTAATCACCAAAAAGGGGGAGATCGTAAGTGCATCTATGATACCCCTTGTGGGTTTTGGCTAATTGATGACCAACATATGAGATCCTAATGAAACTGTTAAGATGGTTGCAGGACAAACAAGTGAAACAGCTTGGTGTACACAAAAAGGTGAAAATGGAGTGGTGTCCAAAGAGGGATACTTTAATGGAGCTTGGAAGATTAAATTAGATTTTATGTGTATAGGGAGTGTATGAAAGACACACTCCAAGAGCTCACAACTTTGCGCAGGGGTAAAGGTTCTAAAATCAACCTAAATTCTACAATGCACCGGACTAGTCCGATTATGGACCGGACTAGTCCATTACACTTTCTGGAGTCTCCCCTCTCAGGAGACCGGACTAGTCCGACCGGACTAGTCCGTTGAACTTTCTGGAGACTCCCATCCATGGAGATCGGACTAGTCCGCGGACTAGTCCGTTGAACTTTCTGAAGTCCACCTTCACACAGCACCAGACTAGTCCGAGCTTGGACCGGACTAGTCTGGCAGACTTTCTGGACTTTAAAGTACACTGTGACCGGACAAGTCCGGACTTGAACCGGACTAGTCCGGTGTTAGGGTTTTTCAATGGTAACTTTTTGAAAACCATATAAATATAGAATCCATGGCCTTCCAAACAACATACACGTCGAATATTGCTGCAAACACCAACCCTAGTGCCGCCACTTCGTCCCAAGAGCCTAAAACACATCTCCCCACATATCTATGGTGCAAAACAAGGAGTCAAATCATTAGAACACTTGGATTCGGGATTGGGAGATCGTTGTTCATTTGTTGAGCTCTTGTGGTTTGATCTTTCTACACTTTTACTCTGCATTGTAATACTTTCAAGTGTATTTGATCGCCTCTTCGTTGTAATTCTCGTGGGAGCCCTCAACGTGTGAGGTTGCCCCACAAACTTGGTGATTATCCGTGATAGTGGAATCAAATCGGCCTTCGTGGTGACTTGAAGAGGGAAAGGGTTGGAGACCCGGATCTGTTTGAGTTTCCTCAAAGAGGACGTAGATCTGTGTGCCTCATTTACTTTAGTTTTTGTTCACTAGATCACTTGATTACTAAACATCAATTAAGTTGCTTATAAGTTTCTACGTGCATTCATACAATAATATTAAATCAAAGAATCTGTTGTTCTCCTTTCTGCTGCTAGAAAAACCTAGTTTCCCAAATAACACTTAATCAACTCACAAGTTTCAGCACACCGGACTAGTCCATCCACATAACCGGACTAGTCCGGTCCATCAAGTTTTTGACGATTTTATTAAGTGTGCAGGAAATTCAAAAGGCCTATTCACCCCCCTCTAGGCCCCATTCAAGACCGCTGTTGGACCATCCACTGGGCAGAGGGTCTATTTAGTTTCGTAGTAAAGTTTAAGCTAAGTTTCATTTATGCTCCATGGTTTTTATGTTCTAGTATGGACATTAGGTCAAGTCTAACAGATTCGATTATGATTTTGAAACCATGGTTCCAAACCTTTATGTTGAGATACCTATTTCCTTCCTAATATAAGACCATACAATTCCTCCTAGATTGGTCCAACATTTTAAAAAAGTATGGACTTCAGGTGGTTTTTGTAGTAGTGGTTTTAGTTGTTGTTGTGCTCTCTTTCACTGAACAATGTAATTAATCAAGGGTTGAACATCAACAAAGAGATTGCAGTGATCTACAAACAGTGTCAGGACCCGCCTTCCGAGAGTCCACTTGTGCATCACGTACCAATCCCTGGATCAATAGTAGGTATGCACAACTGAATAGATCGAGATCCATACAATGATTTTTTATTTATAATCAATAAAAGTCTTACAACCATGTTCTAAATTACATTGGATGTGGTCGAAGATGACCACCAAAATAGAAAAATTGTCAAAATGGTGTAGAAGAACGGCGCCATGCCCAACAGGCAGACTTGGGAAGTAGGACTAGACCTAACCGTCATCCTCACATGCTTCAGCTTCCTTGTCTTCTGATAAAACCACATATAAAGCAAGAGTGAGTACATAAGGTACTCCGCATGCCCTAACACTACTCAAGGGGAGGTGTTTCATGCATTGGGTCTTGTAGCAAGTAGAGGCCATACGGCTTAATTTTGCCGAAAAGCATTTTATGCAAGGGTCTCATTGAAAAGAGTTTCGCAATAAGAGGGAGAAGTAGTTGAATCATTATTATTATAGTTGGCGGGCCCTGGGGAGTTTCAGATCATCCCGCAAGTTCCCTCATTTTTATATGAGACTTCGGACCCAAGGCCCTGACGACTCTGGCACGCATGCCAACTCTTTCCCAAAACACGGTGGCCTCGGCCACCCACACACACTTCAAGGAGTTGTACTAATGCTAATCAATAGGAGCCCAAATCATAGTGTGCCAAGACTGTGAAAACAGCTATCCGGATAGATTAAGACTCTGCAAAGTTTGTACACTTTACCCACAGGCTATGTACTTCGGATCAGAGAGTAACGCAACGCTCATCCCATCTTTCCCGAGTAACCCCACATTCACACCTCGGCCCAATGCAGGGGCTATTCAAGCATTCACTACCCAGCCAGACACTGGATGACCCTCGGTCTCCATGCCATTTCCTGGTCCATCGTGCCCCCCATGGCTCTACAGGTTTTCTGATGTGGCAGTTACCAGAAAGGTAGGGCGAGTCCTGCCCATACAGGTTATGTGGTTGTACGAAGTCACTATGTTGAGGTCAAATGAACCTGTCCTTATATTGGTGAGGCGGCTCCATCCGTCCTTGACAAGAGGACTAGTTCGGAACACACAGCATCGAACTAAACTGAAGTACTCAGCATAAGGCTATTCCGGAAAACATGGTCATCGGACTACTACTGAAGCACTCAGCGCCAATCGGTGGGTTACACTGAATACACAGCCGCAGCTGGTATACCTCTTAGGGAGCCCACAACATCCCATCACCATACCCGCCTCGACCACCCATCCCCATCACACACACAATTCATTAATATCCCACCCATATCCTAACTCACACCACCAAACACCTTTTAACACATTTCACAATCATGTATACAATGCGTAGTGGTTCACGATGCGAACATCGTAGCGGATCCAAAGCATATTACTAACAAGGAAGTGCTCACATCACCGCTATAGCGCAGCGATGAAGCTATTAGGTTGTCAAGGGGTTGTGTTGTCAAAGTCAAGGAGGGGATTGTGATAGTCACTATTACTATCTTAACTGATACAGTGTCTTGTTTCAAGCCATTGATAGCGAGTAACTACTGGGTTACTGTTTATCGTTGGCTAGTAGCTAACACCGATATTCAGTTATCAACATAGCTCATGCTACCACATCAAGTGGTTCATAGCTTCACAACATTTTAAACTAGACATACAATCATGCAATGAAAATAGGCCATAGGTACGATTGCAAAATATAGATGAAATATGATCAAGGAGTTAGAGCTTGCCTTTATAGTGGTTTATCAAAGTCCTTGTCTTGTTCTTCGTGATCCGTGTCTTGTGTATCTCCTTCGCGAACTCTCCGACTTCTATGTATGGAGCTATGCGAATAGAATATGAAACATCGATAAAGATCCGAGAAATCCAAATAGAAATCCAATAAACATGAACAATCATTCAATAACACGGTTAGTAAGATTCTTATAAGGTTTATTGGAGAATACGCCATTCTACTGGTGGCTATTTGGAAACGCTACTGTTTTCTTAGAAGATTTATCGATGAATACGACATTCTACTGGTGGCTATTTGGAAACGCTACTGTCTCATTGGTCAACTAAATGGTCGTTGAAAGGATATAATTGTTTTATCGGGTCTTCTAGTTATTTACATGATTCATGATCATAATGGTTAATTCACTAATTTATATTATAAATTACTTATACCACGACCAACGGTTAACCATGACCTCTACGAGACTTCTTTATAATTAGCCTATGTTGAGAATAGTATATAAGACTCACTTTTTTAGAGACTAATCATGAGTCCTAACGTGTTTGAATTTAAGGCAACATTCTGATGAAAAGTAGCGTGTGACTTATCAACTACTTCTATCCCTTACTTTATGGTTTTTCTAATATCCTCTAAATGTCGTAAACTTATTGTGGAAATCCCTTAATGCATGTTTGCTAGGACTTCCTGGAATTACCAGTGAGAGTCTGCTCAATTAAGAGATAGCTTGTGAGTTATATTATTCATTAGTCTACTAATTATTTTTCAATAATGACACCATTTAGTCTATTATCCTATATGTTATTTTAATCAATTTCTATTTCAAAGCCCTAGTGATATATTCCTAGAAATGATTAGAAGGTCACCTATGGATGAGACTAGTTATTTGGGAGCTTCTATATCTATTTTACTAATTATGATTATTAACTTGATTTTCCTATGGGAATGGTAATTGATTCCTTGTCATGTATTTTATATTAGCCAATTTCTACTTACAACATATTATATATGTCTAGCAATATTTTCTAATGATTTTTTTGGGTAATTATTTGTGAGGAGGTTTGGTTCATTTAGGCTTTTTACTGACTATCGGTGATTTATTCAGTTATTTTACTATTTTATATTCTATATTGGTTGAATACTACTTTTAATTACATTATATACGCCAATTAATATTCATAATACTTTTTAGATATTCACTTGTGGTGGGTTTATCAGGCCGGGAGGCTAAATATTGACTTATCCCAATTTCCTAGTTAATCAAATAATCTTCACTGGTTAATACTAAGTCTCGCATTTCCTACATCTTATTTGTGTCATTAATTTCATTTTTATTCTCTAATAGTCATTAAATAATTTTAGGAAATTACTACGAAGTTATATTAAGGGGTTTATCATTTTGGAGCCTAAACGTAATTTCTCATTAGTCTCTCAATTGATGAATTCATTTTGTGAACCAATAATATTTAACACAATATATACAAGCAATTCATACCATAAATTAATCCTATTATGTTCCAAAAGTAATTAAGAATTTTTAGGTAATTTTCCATATTTTTCCAAAATAAGAAAATGCATTTTCTAATTCTTCGGGTACACTAGGGGGGTGCACCTAGCATTTTACTGCGGAGAAGTGAGGCTGCTAGTGGGTCTGGGTGAACAGTGTGTGTGCACCTAGCAGTTTCGGCTTTTGACACGTAGGGCCGAGAAAACAGTGGCCAATGGGCCTTTGGTCTTCGTGGACCAAGTCCAATCAGTCGCGGGTTGAAGGATGGTGCTGAGATGGCAGACCACGATCGCGTAGCGCCTCTGCTTGGTGAGGTGGCACTGATGTGGCATCCATGTGCGTGCCACGTGGGCACCGCATAGCAGAATAGGGGAGCGGCTATAGGCGGCCCCGGGAGCTCGCCGGCGGTCGGCCGGAGCTAGCCGGACGTCTACAGACAGTGCGCGGCGGCGTGCATAAGCGTTCTTCGTGCTCAGATGGGCCGGTGACGTGGCCACGACAGCGGGCGACGGCTCACAACGGCGGGTGACAGCGCATGGCGGTTAGAGGCGGCAGCGCTCAGGGGGAATCGCGTGCGCCCGGATTTTCACTTCGAAGGGATGTCAGGCGCGTGTCCGGGAGTGTGGGTAAGTCGCTAGAGAGCTCGATTGGGCCGGAGCGGCACTGGCGGTGGCCGGCAGCGGGCCAATGCGGCCGTGCGCGGCGTCACGCCGTCGATCCACGCGTACACGCAGCAAATCGACAGGATGGCTCGCCTAGGACGTGTTCCAGGGTTCTAGGAGGGTGTTGGGACGCTCGGACAAGGCAGGGGGGTCCCTACGGCGGCCGGCGACGGTGAGCAGTGGCGTGCGGTGGGCTTCGCTCGAAGAATCAGCCCGTGCGCTCATCCTCTATTCGGTTGTAATGCTCCTATAGGCTATATGTGGTACGTTAGACGTAACGGGCAGGGTCTCGTGGGCTAATAAGGCCCCTGTATTGCCGGCGGCATTGGTGGGCGGCAGCGCAGCTAGGGTTGCCGACAAACACCCGTTACGCTAATCTATTCCAGAAACCATCACACATTGTAGGTAGAGTACTAGTTGAAGGATGCACGGACAAGGTTAATTGTTTTACCTTAGACCATCGGACTGGGAACTAGGGGTGGGCAAAAAAACTGGTAACCGAAAACCGAAACCGAATTATTTGAAACCGAAACCGAATTAACCGAAATTTGTCGGACCGGAACATATTTCGGTTTCCATAATGTGAAAACCGATTTTTTTTTTGTTCAGTTTCGGTTTTTTCGGCCGGATAACCAAGAAACCGAATTATTCAAAATGATCCAATATTTACAGCCCAATCCAACGAGCAAATAAACCTAACGGCCCAATGAGCCCAACCAGCCCCCACGCCCAAGCTTGCGGCCGCCACCACACGTCGAAGTCCCAGCTCTCCATACCACTCCGCCACTTCGGCACTCCCCGCCGCCAATCACCCACCCGCTCCAAGTCCCGCTCCCGTCCTCCAGACGTCGCACCGCCCAGTCTCTCGCCGCCAGTAGCCCGCACGACCGCGCGCCCTCGCGTCGAGTGCCGTCGTGCGAGACCTCGGCCATGGCACCATAGCGCTCCTCATCCGTCCCGCCACCGCGCTCCCTTATGCGCCGCGGCACCGCACCTCGCCGTGATTGCCCCGCGGCACCACACCTCGCGATGTTGCCCCACAAGCTACGCCTCGTCACCATAGATCGGTGAGCCCCGTCGCTTAGCTTCACCCTCGATGAGCTAGATCCAGCATTTGGCGTTGAAATCCGGTTTTTTTTTTGGTTAACCAAAATCCGAACCAAAATTCACTGTTAACCGATGGACCGGTTTTTCCTTTTCTATGTTATATTTCGGTTCCTATTTTTGGAAAACCGAATTCTAAAAAAAACCGAAAAACCGAACCGAATTTTACCGGTTAACCGAACGCCCACCCCTACTGGGAACGGCTCGGTCACCGCCGGTGAAGGGGAAGAAGAGGGGATGTCGATTCCCTGCTCGAGGAAGGTGTGCGTGCTCGGTGCTGCACTTTGGGAGTGGTAGAAAGAGCGTGTGAGCTAATGGGCAAAGGAGGGGTGCCATTTATGGGGGGAAGAGGCGGTTTGGCGAGGTCGTGGTCGGCTCTATTTTTTGCGCGCGGTCAAAGGCAGTGGCGTTCGATTCCTTGGCGCGTGCACGTCGTCGACGCCATGATGGCGCGGCATAGAGGAGGCGGCGAGATGACAAGGACGGTGAAGCAGAGGCGCCGGTGCGCATAGCAGGCGACGTCCGACGTTGCATCTCAGAAAACCCGGAGGCACGGTCGGGCTCGAAGAGGTAAGGAGGGAGGAGGAAAAAGATGTGGGTGGTTCGACACTGGGCTAATCATGCCGCGCACTCGGCCGCGAGGGAGCTGGGCCTTGCCAGGAAAAGGGAAAAGAAGGAGAAGTTGGGCCGTGCGCGTGGGGGATAATTGGATGGGCCGGACCAGAATGATAGAGGAAGGCAAAAAGAGGAGAAGGTGGGTTGCGCCCATATGTCTTTCTGTTTTCTATTTCCTTTTTCTATTCTTAATTTGAATATGGATTTGAACTTCGATCAAGTTCAGTTTCTATGAGTATATTTATTTGGAAATTTAATCAAGGCGGTTTATATTTGGTATTGAGTCAAGTTTGGGTAACTTGTATTACAGTTTTATTTAAAGATGCTCAATCAATTCACTATTCCGGATCTACCTTGGCAATTTGATTTGAGTTTGAATTTATAATTGATTTTGGATTAGGTTTACACCAATTAATTCACATTTGATTTATTTGTTATATTTGATCGATTATGTGTATACTTGTATATATATGTGCCACTTCATTTATCTAGTCACTTGGTTTAATCATTACACTTTAAGTTCATAATTTGAGTTCAGTTTTCGTTTTATTGGTTTTCATCTTAGTGTTGAATAACTTAAGATTATATGCATTTAATCAATAGTTTGTTCTCATTTATTTTTCCTTTCTTGATTAGTGGTGAACCCACCTATACATGTGTATGTGTTATGATTTCTACTTTTATATGTAATTTGTTTGGTTCAGATCTATTTTATAGGGTGATTCTTATTTAAATGTACACTTGTTCGTATTTACACATTCATTCGCCTCAGTTTTTATTAAGGATCATCATTTGTTCAAGATCTGATCAAAAATTTTAGTTTAGAGTGATTTTTATCTTTGTTCAAAATTCGGGCTGTGACAGATCTACCCCACTTAAATAGAATCTCGTCCTCGAGATTTGAAAAATGTCTTAGGTAGGTATTGATTTACTTCCTAAGGTTTCCTTTACTGCCTTGAGATGGTCGTTCCTTTGAACTCGTCATCACTATATTGTAACTGTTCTTGTTTATCTTGCCACTATGTCGAGTATTTGTACAACTAGTTCTCGATATGCAGCATCGGTCTGTTGACCCATTACATCAAGAAGTACTTGCCCTTTAGAACTTTGTAACTGTCTTGCCTGTGATGGCACACCTCGAGGGGCGCATATGTAAAATCCTTGTCTGGTACTCATGGTATTAGGTGGTGGCTTCTATTGCATTAACTGCCCGACTGGTCATGGAGGCAACATGCCTTAGTTCCAAAAATTCGTTCGTACCCCACACGGGTGTCTCCTTAGGGTACACACAGTGAGTACCATGCTGGTGAATTCTCAGAGTGGTTGCTTGTTTATTGTTACTGTTGACTGCCATTGGTTTCAATTTCTGCCTCTTAGGATCCTTACTATGGGTGGAGTCACATAATGACGTTCCTTCATCTCTGACTATACTAGTGTTGCCTGATACTCTGTATCGTACAGGGTTTTGGAAGGTGACATATTTAGACTTTGTGGGGTCCACTACCATGACTTTGGCTTTTGGGGCTCATCCAAGAAAGGTTTGTTGCTAGCTCCATTACTGCTATCCTGCCCATACGACTCGAGAAGCAGACTCATGTGTTGTTCAATACGAAAGGCGTTACCGTGAAAACTCGTATTTTCAACATTGGGTCATGAGCACCGGCTTCATAATGTGAGCGTATATTATCTTGAATTGGTATTAACTTGACCCCAGGTCACAGGTACACCTAACTCTCTTGACTGGTTAACCAAGTCATTGACTCGGGGTGACGGGTGTTTCATCTACTTCATGCGACGTTCGGTAGACGATGCCCGTCCTGAGCTTGTTTCCATCCTGCTTGACCACGACTCTGAGGTCCCCTAAGCTGATGAACTTAGTCAGAAAATCCCTTCTTGTAGCTTACGGGTATGTCTCTTGTGTTTGATCAATCAGTATGTGTCCATCTGATAGGATCTCTTTGCCTTCAGTGTTCATTTGGGTGTTGACGTGGGTGGAAACTTCACGCCTATGTATGGGCCCATTCCTTTTAATCCTTGCAGATCTATATCTGAGCATGTATATATTTCCGACACTCGTTCTATAGGCGTAGCTTCCAAACTACGTGTCATGAACTCTATGGGAGCTCTTGTGACTGACCTCTTATCGTTATCTCAACATGATCCACCGTGGTTACCTTTCGATTGGCACAAGGTGTAAATCCTTGTCGGTGTGCCAACCAATCCATGAGGGTGGGATCCACACTGTTTGTCTTATGGTCTTTGGATCTGTCAAAATCCTACCCCACTTAAATAGGATTTCTAACTACTGTATTTTTTCCATTAGTGCGGGTTTATTATTATTATTATTATTATTATTATTATTATTGTTATTATTATTATTATTATTATTATTATTATTACTGATATATTTATAATTTATTATCTGTAGTATTGTTTTGTTTGGTTTATTTATGTATCTAGTTATTTATTTATTAAATTTGTGGTTTAACTGGAGTACTTGGATCGAGACAGTGTTCCTGCAGGAGCAGTGTGCTCATGGTGAGCTCGAACAGGGATAGGTTTCTGAATGGGTATTGCGTTGATCTGGTAGGGAAAGAGGAGTGGAAGGTTTTGTTTTAGTCGTTATTATTATCCTCACGTATATACATACATATGTATAATTTAAATTTTATTTTATGTATTTTTAGGGCATTATATTCGGTTTACATATGGATATACGTGTGTAGGTATATATATATATATGTATACACGCACTCCATATGTATTTATTTTATTAAACACCCAACTTATCTTCTTTTATTTGATTATTGATCTGTGTTGGTATTAGAACACACAATTTCACTCAATTAAAGAACCAAATGAAAACCAGCGAATCACACCCAAACATTACTAAATTAAAAAATTATATACTATACTATTAATCTTTCTATTCGTGACTTGCTCTATGTCTATAGGCTAAGCCATTCTACTCATGGACACTACGGTCATTCTAGGATTCTATCGACGTGACTGAGGAATACGGGATTGCACGTGGTTGCTCTTTCACCGATCCTGATGTCGTTCTTGATATGTGTCGACGACGTCTTCGGGTAACCTTTGAAGAGTAACTGCACCCTCTTAATTGATTAGAAGGTTGTTTGGCTGATCGAATCTGAGAATGGTCCGGTGCAGATGCTACACGGTTCCAACCTTGCGTACCGCGTTGGTGTCCATCTTACTCTTCAACGACCAAGGTGTGTTCGGTTGAGGTCACTGACACCATTGAGGGAAATAAATTAAGTTTTCAATATCGAAGGAGATAAGTGCAGAGGGAACATAGGGGGGAGAGAGAATCATTCAAAGATAGTTTATATTTTTCAAAATATGTGTGTACGAGGGTCCACTTGTGCATCCCATACGAATCCCTGGATCAGTAGTTGGTACGCACAACAGAATGGATTGAGATCCATACAATGATTATTTATTTATAATCAATAAAATTCTTACAACCATGTTCTAAATTATATTGGATGTGGTCGGAGATGACCGCCAAAATAGAAAAATCTTCAAAACAGCGGAGCAGAACGGTGCCATGCCCAACAGGCATACTTGGGAAGTAGGACTAGACCTAACCGTCATCCTGACACGCTTCAGCTTCCTTGTCTTCTGATAAAACCACATATAAAGAAAGAGTGAGTACATAAGGTGCTCCGCAAGCCCTAACACTACTCAAGGCAAGGTGTTTCATACATTGGAGTTTGTAGCAACGAGAGGCCATACAGCTTAGTTTTGCCGAAAAGCATTTTATGCAAGGGTCTCCTTGAAAAGAGTTTTGCAATAAGAGGGAGAAGTAGTTGAATCAGTATTATTATAGTTGGTGGGCCCTGGGGAGTTTCAGACCATGCCGCCAGTTCCCTCACTTTTATATGAGTCTTCGGACCCAAGGCCCTGATGACTCTGGCACGCATGCCAACTCTTTCCCAAAACACGGCGGCATCGGCCACCCACACACAATTCAAGGAGTTATACTAATGCTAATCAATAGGATCCCAAATCATAGTTTGCCAAGACTGTGACAACAGCTATCCAGATGGATTAAGACTCTGCAGAGTTTGTACCCTTTACCCACAGGCTACGTACTCCGGATCAGAGAGTAATGCAATGCTCATCCCATCTTTCCCGAGTAACCCCACATTCACACCTTGGCTCGACGCAGGGGCTATTCGAGGATCAGTAGGCAAGATAGGCAGCCCCAGGAGCTTGCCGGCGCTCGGCCAGAGCTAGACGGACGTCTACAGCGAGTGTGCGGGGGTTTGCATAAGTGTTCTTGGTGCCCAGATGGGCCGGTGACGCGGCCACAGCGGCGGGCAACAGTGCACAACGGCGGGTGATGGCGCACGGTGGTTAGAGGCGGCGGCGCTCAGGGCGAAATCGCGTGCGATCAGATTTTCACTGTGAAAGGATGTCAGGCGCGTGTCCGGGAGTGTGGGTAAGTGGTTAGAGAGCTCGGTGGGCCAGAGCGGCACTGGTGGTGGTCGGTGGCGGGCCATGGCGGCCGCGCGCGGTGTCACGCCGTCGATCTACACGTACGTGCAGCAAATCGACAGGATGGCTTGCCTAGGACGTGTTCCAGGATGCTAGGAGGGTGTTGGGACGCTCGGACAAGGTAGGGAGGTCCCTACGGTGGCCGGCGACGGTGAGTGGGGGCGTGCGGTTGGCGTTGCTCGGAGAATCAGCCCATGCGCTCATCCTCTCTTCGGTTGTAATGCTCCTGCAGGCTATATATGGTACGTTAGACATAACAGGCAGGGTCTCTAGGGGTAATAAGGCCTATGTATTGCCGGCGGCAATGGTGGGCGGCGGCGCAGCTAGGGTTGCCGACAAACGCCCGTTACGCTAATCTATTTCGGAAACCATCACGCATTGTAGGTAGAGTACTAGTTGAAGGATGCACGGACAAGGTTAATTGTTTTACCTTAGACCGTCGGACTGGGAATGGCTCGGTCACCGCAGGTGAAGGGGAAGAAGAGGGGAGGTCGATTCCCTGCTCGAGGAAGCTGTGCGTGCTCGTTGTTGCGCTTTGGGAGTGGTAGAAGGAGTGTGTGAGCTAATTGGCGAAGGACGGGTGCCTTTTATTGGGGGAAGAGGCGGTTCGGCGAGGTCGTGGTCGGCTCTGTTTTTTGGGCGCGGGCAAAGGTGGTGGCGTTCGATTCCTTGGCGCGTGCGCGTCATCGACGCCATGATGGCGCGACAGAGAGGAGGCGGCGAGATGACTAAGGCGGTGCAGCAGAGGCGCCAGTGCACGGTGTAGGCGACGGCCGACGTCGCATCGCGGAAAACCCAAAGGCACGGTCGGGCTCGGAGGGGTAAGGAGGGAGGAGGAAGAAGATGGGGGCGGTTTGACTCTGGGCTAATCAGGCCGCGCGCTTGGCCGCGAGGGAGCTGGGCCGCGCCAGGAAAAGGGAGTGGGCCGCACGCTTGGAGGGAAAAGAAGGAGAAATTGGGCCGTGCGCGTGGGGGATAATTGGATGGGCCGGACCAGAATGAGAGAGGAAGGCAAGAAAAGGAGAAGGTGGGCTGCGCCCATATGTCTTTCTGTTTTCTATTTCCCTTTTCTATTCTTAATTTAAATATGGATTTGAACTTCGATTCAAGTTCAGTTTCTATGAGTATATTTATTTGGAAATTTTATCAAAGCGGTTTATATTTGGTATTGAGTCAAGTTTGGGTAACTTGTATTACGGTTTTATTTAAATGTGCTCAATCAATTCACTATTCCGGATCTACCCTTGCAATTTGATTTGAGTTCGAATTTAATATTGATTTTGGATTAGGTTTACATCAATTAATTCACATTTGATTTATTTGTTATATTTGATCGATTATGTGTATACTTGTATATATATGTGCCACTTCATTTATCTAGTCACTTTGTTTAATCATTACACTTTAAGTTCATAATTTGAGTTCGGTTTTCGTTTTATTAGTTTTCATCTTAGTGTTAAATAACTTAAGATTCTATGCATTTAATCAATAGATTGTTCTCATTTATTTTTCCTTTCTTGATTAGTGGTGAACCCACCTATACATGTGTATGTGTTATGATTTCTACTTTTATATGTAATTTGTTTGGTTCAGATCTATTTTATAGTGTGATTCTTATTTAAATGTTCACGTGTTTGTATTTACACATTCATCCGCCTCGATTTTTATTAAGGATCAACATTTGTTCAAGATTTGATTAAAAAATTTAGTTTAGAGTGATTTTTATCTTTGTTTAAAATTCGGGTTGTGACAAACAGAACATGCAGATTGTGGCCGCACACTCAATATGTACAATGTTGAGTCTAATAACGAGCTCCGCTCTATCTGCAGCCTTGGGAACCAGCCACCACGTGTACTTCATACACGCAGATGTGTAATGATCTGCACGTTCTACTCAAAGACACAGCGAGAGCCATTTGCTCGGTCAGGATGTTGCCATACTTTCCATAAAAACAGGCACAACACACACGCTGCAGCGGACGACGACGCACTCGCAGCACGCAAGGGTGCGCACACACACACAATGTGCACACCTGTGACCTTGTGGTGAGGTTTATTCCAACAGGTGGTTAAGGCGACGACTCATTGTTGGTTAGCTCGTGCATGTCATCAGACAACAGACTAGGTAGCACGATGCAGATGGTAATCGGCATATGCTCCCAGTGCATGCTGTACTACATGGTGTCCAAGAAGGTGTTCTCCACCTGCTTCAAATGCAAGCCGCTCACCTCACTGGTGTCCTGATACCGCCGCTGCCATTGACAAGATGTGTGGCCAACACAAGTGAAGGGGACATGAGCGCACTGCCACTCCCGCTTGTTGGATGCTCATACAGATGGACGCTCAAAGGGAGAGTGGCTATCGTTGGATCTTCCACTGAGCAGAGTGTCAATTTCGTTTGGTAGTAAAGTCTAAGTTAAGTTTTCATTATGCTACATGGTTGTTATATTTTAGTTTGGGCATCGGGTGATTCTTGTTATGGTAATGGTTTTAGTTGTCACTGTGCTCTATTTCACTGAGCAATTTAAAATAGCAAGGCTTGAACATCAATAAAGAGATGGCAGTGCACACAAACTAGCTTGTTCTACAAACAGATAGGGCAGATCATGTTAGACTTAGGATTAACTTACTGATCAATCTTAGAGACTGATAATCAAGGTACTTAGTAATATATCGAACAATTACACATAACAGTAGCCTAATATCCTAATTAACATTAACCAAAACATGACCAGGGATGGGATTAGGGTCACATGCCTTCGGGTTGTGACGAGCATGATGATATGGCGGCGCAAGAAGCTTGGCTCCGTGCACAATGGCTCGACGAAGAAGGCCGGGGGAAGATTGTCTTCCCCATACAGCCGTAGTCCGCCGCTAGTGGCTGAGGACCTTCCCCTCGCTACCGCGCATCTGACTAATCGGATAGATGCGTGAGTTTCAGAGGCATCGGGCGTACTCGCAATAGTGTTTCGGTACGCCCTAGCTGCCTCCTATTTATTGTTGTGTAGGAGAGAGGGGGCCTCAACCGAATAGAAATCGGTTGCGCCCCCGATCAGGGCACGTAGGGAGATGTGGGACTCGTGTGTTGTTACCCGCAAAGGACCCTGGGATCATAATGTATCATAACTAACATTCTTCCCCTTGATCAGGGACATAACACTTACCAGCTTACTTTCTTAATTCCAAAACTTAGTTTCTATCTCCATACGCTCACATAAAGGGAACGACGCATCAAAACAGCCATTTGCGTACTGCTTGGCTCGATGACCACGATGCGTCTCACGCTTAGAAATAACATTACTCTTAATTAGCCCCTGAGTATGCAAGATAGTTCACGAGCTCTCCCCTAAACCCATGTCGGCTATGTGTTCTCTGAACACATTGGGTGGAAGGAACTTTGTTAGCGGATCTACAAACATGTGCTTGGTACTTATATGCTCAAGATTAATTGTGAGATCCTGGATTCGATCTTTCACAACATAGAACTTAATTTTGATGTGTTTGGCAGCACCACTCTATTTGTTGTTGTGAGAATATTGTACTCTAGGCTTATTGTCACAGTACAACTTAGGTGGTTTAGGAATGCTATCGACCACTCTAAGATCGGATATAAACTTCTTAAGCCATAATGCCTGCCGAGTAGCCTCATAACAAGTAACAAACTCAACATACATTGTGGACGATTTAATGATGGTTTGTTTGGATATTTTCCATGAAATTGCTCAATGGCGAGGGTGAAGATATAACCTGAGCTGGATTTCCTAGTATACACACAAACTGCAAAATCTGAATCTGAGTATCCCACTATTTCTAGTGAGTCTGACCTACTAAATGTCAACATGAGGCATTTTGTTCTTTGCACGTATCTAAGTGCCGTCTTAACGGCATTCCTGTGATCAATTCCTAGATTTAACTGATATTTGCCAAGCATTCCGATTACAAATGCTATGTCAAGGGGTGTACACATTTGAGCTTACTGAATGCTTCTGACAGCAGAAGCGTAGGGAACTGATTTCATCTGATCGAGCTCTTATTGATTCTTAGGACACTGAAAGTCCTCAAACTTATCATCCTTTACTATCGGAATAGGCTAAAGCATGCAAGCATACATATTGTACATCGTGAGTACGCTATCCAAGTATGCTCTCTAAGATAGGCCCAATACCTTCTTACTACGATCTCGGTGAATCTCGATTCCTAACACGTAGGTAGCTTCACCTAGATCCTTCATATCGAAGTTGGAGGATAAGATTTTCTTAGTTTCTAAAAGTAGATTAAAATCACTACTGGCAAGTAAAATGTCATCCACATAAAGAACCAGAAAAATGTATTTCCCATTCTTAGACTTAGCATATATGCAATTATCCTCCTCATTCTCCTTAAACCCAAACTTTCTAATCATCTCATCGAATTTGAGATACCATTGCCTTGAGGTCTATTTATGTCCATAAATGAACTACTTAAGATGGCATCCCATATGCTCCTTACCCTCAACGACAAAATCTTTCGGTTGTGTCATATAGACGTCCTCGTATAGATCCCCATTGAGGAATGTTGTTTTTACATTCATCTGATGTAATTCTAAGTCAAAATACGCTACTAATGCCATTATGATTCTAAAACAATCCTTACTAGAGGCGGGTGAGAAAGTCTCATTATAATCCACGCCTTCACTTTGAGTGAGTCCTTTTGCCACATGTCTGGCCTTATATTTCTCGATCTCCCCTATGGAATCGCGTTTAATCTTGTAGACCCATTTACAGCCTACCGTTTTCACTCCATTTGGAATTTTGACTAATTCCCAGTCTTTGTTGACATTTATGGACCTCATTTCATCCTCCATGGCTTTACGCCACTCTGATGATTGTGGTCTCCTAATATAATCTTCTAATGAGGTGGGATCATCCTCCATTTGAGCTTCTTCACTCATATAGACCTCATATTCACTTAGAATGGTCGAGCGTCTCACACTTTGAGATCTCTTAAGCTGCGCATTTTCTATGGGTTGGGGCAGTGGCTGCTCCTCATCGTTAGTGACAGCTAACTCAAAATGCTCGGAAGGCTGAGCTGGTTCTTGTAGTGCAGGAGCCTCGCTAATTTCAGTCGTTGACGTAGGAACAACAACAGGTGTTGGATCACAAGTGACAGGCACTGACGATCCAACATCAGCAAGTATCGCGAAATAGGGTTCTTGAATAATAGGAATGGGCACATACACCTGTTTCTCCTCAAGATCTACCTCACATCTTACCATTCTCCCCCTCATCATGACATCTTCTAAAAAGACGTCATGTCTTGTTTGCACGAACTTAGTGGAACGATCTGGACAATAAAACTGGAAACCCTTACTCCTATTGGGATAGCCAATAAAATGGCAACTAATGGTCTTAGATTCCAGATTACCAATATTTGGGTTAAATATTTTCACCTCCACTGGAGAGCGCCACACGTGAATGTAATTCAATGAGGGCTTACATCCCGTCCACATCGCATACTGTGTCTTAGGTACTGTCTTACTAGGTACCCGATTAAGCACATGAATGGCTGTTTTTAATGCCTCCATCTACAAGCTAACTAGTAACATAGAATAACTTAACATACTGCTTACCATATCCATAAGCGTAAGGTTATGCCGTTCTGCTACAATGTTTTGCTAAGGCTCGCCCGGTGTCGAGTATTGGCCGACTATGCCATTCTCCTATAAAAGGTCCAAGGACATGGCCATATGGGGTATGATGACCACAGTACTCCCCTCCACGATCGGATCTTACTGTCTTAATCTTAAGATTATGCTGACTTTCTACTTTAGCCTTAAATATCAAAAATTTATTCAATGCTTTAGATAGCTCCTTGATTGGATAAATGTAACCGTAACGAGTCTAGTCATCTGTAAACATTATGAACGAATCATATCCGTATATGGAGACTACGAGAAATGGACCACAAGTGTTTGTATGTATCAATGAAAGTGCATCTAGGCATTCCCTTGTGGGTTTTGGACGATTGATGACAAATAAATGAGATCCTAATGAATTCATTAAGATGAATGCAGGTCAACAAAGATTAGATATTATGATGCAACCAAAAAGGTAAATAATTAGAAGTGAGAAAAGAAGAAGCCTAAATTATCAATGGAAGCGCAAAGTAGACATAATTGCATAGGATTTGTATGAGAGACACGTCCCACGGGCTCATGTCTTTGCGTAGAGGGTAAGGGCTAAAGTCAATCTAAGTAACTCACTGAGTACTGGACAAGTATGTTCACTAAGCGGACCAGTCCGACTAACATTCTGATGTCACAATTCACTAAGCACCGGACAAGTCCGGACACTAACCTGACAAGTCCCTCTAACTTTCTGATGTTTCAATTCACCGCACACTGGAAAAGTCCGGACACTAATTGGACAAGTCCATCCAACTTTCTGAAGTTTCAATTCACCGTGCACCGGACAAGTCCAAAAATTGACCGTACAAGTCCGTTCAACTTTATGATGTTTCACTCGAACAAGTTGGAAAAGCACAATTCACATTGGACCGCACAAGTCCGTCATATCACGGACTAGTCCTATTATCTTTCAGTAATCACTACAGACTAGACCGGTGAACTCTCTGTTCCTATACGAACAAGTTCGGTATACCTCACACAAATTAGGGTTTTTAGTGTGCTGCACATTTGATGCAATTTTTAAACAGCACATCGGACAAGTCCGATCACAAGAGCGGACTAGTCCAGCCGTCGGGATCCCTAACGGTAATATTTTTGGAAACACTATAAATAGGTGATCCACGACCCCACAAACACAAGAACAGTAATCTACTGTCAAGAACATAAACCCTAGAACCGCCACTTGTCCCAAGAGCACAAAAACATATCTTCCCAAACATCTAAAGGCCTAAAGAGTTAAATCTTTTGGGTATCCAAATTTTGGATAGGGAGATCATCGTCTACGCATCATTAAGATCTTGGGGTTTGATCTCTTATACACTCATGCATTACTTGTAATCTTTTTGAGTGTATTAGATCATCTTTTTTGCTGTAATTTTGTGGGAGCCCTCAGCGTGTGAGGATGCCCCACCAACTTGGTGATTACCCCATGATATTGGAACTCAAGTCGGTCTTGCGTGGTGACATGATAAGGGAAAAGGGTTTGAAGGGACCCGGCTCTTTGTGGGCTTCCTCAACGAGGAGTAGATCTCTCTGGTGAGATCGAACCTTGGTAAAATCCTTGTCTCGCGTGTTGTATTCTTTTACATTTGCAATTACCATCATCTAGGTATAAAATTGATCAATCTTGTAATTCGTGTTAACTTCGTATTCCACGTGCAATTCTTCTGTCCTAATTGCTCACTCAAGTTGTAAGGGTAGTTGATTTCAATCCGCTGCTGCATCGTTTATGATATCTGCATAAGCATTTAATTTTTTCGTAGCAGATCAATCACACCGAACTAGTTCGTATAACACACCGGAATAGTACGTATACCACACCGGACAAGTCCGGTCCCTCCTGTATTTTTAAAATTTGTTAAGTGCTGCATGAAGAGCTTTTCAACGCCTATTCACCACCCTCTAGGCCACGTTCAATTGGTATTAGAGCAGGTTCTCTATTTATGAGACTCACCGCGTTGAGAGATCGATGGCCTCTGACAAGAACAACGAGATCCCAGAGATGCTCATCATTAGAGATGAACAAGACTACAAGGCGTTCAATGTGCTC
This sequence comes from Tuctoria greenei, assembly GCA_036927565.1. Classification (NCBI taxonomy): domain Eukaryota; kingdom Viridiplantae; phylum Streptophyta; class Magnoliopsida; order Poales; family Poaceae; genus Tuctoria; species Tuctoria greenei. The sequence goes on from JAYESD010000010.1 coordinate 29,035,907, forward strand.
AAGGAGCACGAACACGATGATGAAGAAGTGCGTGACCTCAAGGCACTTCTCAGGAAGAAGCTCCTAAGCCAAAAAGGCAAGAAGGAGGATGAAAAGCCAATAGGAGTTAGTCATCAATGACTACTTCCTAATATCCTTTTAATCATGAGTAACTTAACAATCACGATCATTATCTTTCTATTCCCATGGGATGATCTTCACTGTTTCATGGCAATGACTACTCAATGTTGAAATATAATATGAAGATGCATCTAATATCACTTAATCCAAATCTTTGGCATATATTGTGTATAGGCATAGATATCCCAAACACCGATGATAAACTCATCACGGAGCAAGAAAAAGCAATTCACCACAATGCACAAGCCATTGCAGTGATCACGTCATCCTTGAGACGAGAAGAGTTCACCAAGGTGGATAGACTTCAAGTTTCCTAAGACATCTGAGATACACTCAAGACTCCCCATGAAGGGAACCACTCCTTCCAAGAAGCGAAGATTGACAGGCTTGAAGGGGAATTGGGGAGGTTTGCCATTGAATATGTTGAATCCCCTCAAGAGATGTACAACCGCTTGAAGACACTGATAAACAAGATTCGTGCTTATGGAAGCAAGAAGTGGACCGATCATGACGTTGTGAAGAGAATGATAAGAGTGTTTATGCCTCAGAATGTCACCTTGTGTTCCATGATAAGAGAAAGCCCGGGGTTTCACAAAAATACCCCCGATGAAGTCCTTGGCAAAATTTTCAATAACAAGATGATGGAAAAAGAAGACAAATATGTCAAAGACATAGATGAACTTACCTCATACAAGAAGAAGAGGTCACCCTCAATGCAACCTGCAATCCCAAAGGGGAAGAGACTAGTGAGACTAATGAAGAAGAAGACATTGATGATGTAAACACAAATATGGATGATGAAGTGATGGTACTTATCATGAAAAGATTCAAGCGCGTCATGAGAAGAAGAAGAGGAAGCAACTCTATTGAAGGAAAGAACAAGGAAAAAGGAAAATCCAAGGCTCGACGTACTTGCTACAACTGAGGCGAATATGGACACTTTATGGTTGACTGTACATATGAGGAAAATAATAAGAAGAAAGAAGTGAAGTCCCAAGAGAAGAAAACCTTCAAGAAAAAGAAGCGGGTACATCAAGCACACATCGGCAAGGAGTGGGACTTGAACAACGAGTCCTCCTCAGATGATGAAGATGAGATGGCAACAATTGCCATCAAGAAGCCAACCAAGAAATCTACACTCTTCCCAAACATAGGAGGACAGGAGAATAACAACCATACTTGCCTCATGGCTAAGTAAGGCAAGATAAAGGTTTGACTTACACCGCCTTCCATGCATTCCTCTAATGATCATTTTGATGGCTCTAGTGAAAATGAGGAAATGCTTAAAAGATTGAGCAAAACTGCACTAAGAAAATGAAAATGTTGTCGGATGAAATCTTTGAGAAGGAGGAGCTTGTCAACCGCCAAGAAGATATGCTCATCTGTGTAAGGAAGAGATATCAAGAGGTTGAAAAGCTTCTTGAGCATGAAAAGGAGAAAAGCAAGGCACTTGATCTTGAGCTAGCTTTGAGTAAGGAAACTTGCTCATAACTAGAAGACTCATACATTGCAGTCAAGGACAAACATGCTAACTTGACGAAAGTTAACAAAATCCTTGAAGTGCAAGTTGAGTCACTCAAGCAAAGTGGCACTTCCTCCTCAAAGATCTCACCCTCTCAAGATATCAAGTCGACAATAACTAAAACTTGCACATGCTCTAGTAAGAAGGATATTGTAAAAGATGAACCCACTATTTCATATGTTAAACATCCATCCCAAAGTAGCATCTTTTACAAGGAAATGATTAAATATGCACGGAGCGCATATATAGTCACAAGACCTCCTAATGTCAAAAATGGTCTTGGGTACCCAAAAAATAAAAAGCTGCCTACCAATGTTCAGATTAAGGATCATATTACATTTATTTACAGAAAATCACATGAATCTGAATTGCAAACATTGTTTCATACTTTTGATGCTTCATATATACTTATGAGAAATAAAACTAGACATGTTTATGCAAAATATGCAGGGCCACGCCACAAGAACCTAAAGAGTTGTGTGTGGGTGTCCATGACACTTGTGACTAACCTCCGAGGATCCAAGCAAGCTTGGATACCTAAAACCAAGAAATAATCTTGTTTTGCAGGCCTACTCCTCCGGAGGATCCAAATGGGTGCTCGACAGTGGTGCACCAGTCACATGACCGGAGAGAGGAGTATGTTCATAGAGTATGAGCGAAAAAGTGGATCCAAGTGAAGGAACCCATTTTGGAGACAACAGCCAAGGAAAAGTCCTTGGCGGCGGTAAAATTGAAAAATCTTCTCAACAAACCCTTTCAAATGTTTTACATGTTGATTCAATAGATTACAATCTTTTCTCCATATATAAACTACGTGACAAAGGATACAACTGTTTATTCACTAATTAGGGTGTGACAATTTTTAAAAGAAGCAATAACTCAATTGCATTCAAGGGAATGTTATAGGGAAAGCTTTATATTGTTGACTTCAACAATGATAAAACTGAACTCAACACTTGGTTGATTGCAAAAACTGACATGGGATGGCTGTGGAATAGAAGGCTAGTACATGTTGGGTTGAGGAATCTGCAGAAACATCTAAAGGGTGGTTACATCCGAGGTTCAAAAGATGTTGTCTTTGAGAAAGACAGGCCGTGCAATGCATGCCAGGCAAGAAAACAAGTTGGAGCATCACACCTTGCCAAGAACGTGATGACCACATCCAGAGAGCTGGAACTTATTCACATGGACCTGTTTGGTCCAATTGCTTATATAAGCATCGGCGGTAACAAATATGGATTAGTAATTGTTGATGATTTTTCTAGATTTACCTGGGGTGTTTTTCTTGTATGATAAATTAGAAACCAAAGGGATCCTCAAGAAATTTTTGAAAATAGCGCAAAATGAATTCTCCTCAACTGTCAAGAACATTAGAAGTGAAAACGGAACGGAGTTCAAGAATACTCAAGTTGAGGAGTACCTAGATGAAGAAGGAATAAAACATGATTTTTCGGCACCCTACTCCCCTTAACAAAATGGGGTGGCTGAAAGGAAGAACAGTTCACAAATTTAGATGGCGAGGACAATGCTAGATGAAAATAAAACTTCGGACCGATTTTGGGCAAGCGGTAAACACCGCTTGTCACACCACAAACCGGCTATATCTTTACCGACTTCTGAAGAAAACACCATATGAGCTCCTCACCGGTAACAAACCAAAGGTTTCATATTTCAGAGTATTTGGAAGCAAGTGCTTTATCTTGAACAGGAAACTACGAACTTTGAAGTTCGCATCGAAATCCGATGAAGGGTTCTTGCTTGGTTATGATTCGAATGCCTACGCCTATCGTGTCTTCAACAAAGTCTCTGGTTGTCGATACCCTGGATACCAGGTACCCATTCTTACCGTGATTCAAACTACATAGTTCCATCTACCCGAGTTGAAGACTTTTGAAGGCTCCACATGTCCAACCGCACTGGATCTGCCTCCCTCGGTTGGGTAGCTCTGGCGCTGCCACGTGTATCGCAGGGCCAGACCTGACTCCGTTCATAGGTAAGCTCCGCTCATGCCACATGTCCAGCGACCACAGACCTAACCCCCTGTAGAGGGAAGCTCGGGTGCTACCACGTGTTTAGCAGCTCCAGACCTACCTCCCCACAAAGGGAAGCTCCAAAGATGCCACGTGTCGAGCCTCTGGATCTAAGCCTGCAACGGGAAGACTGTTGGATCTCTAACAACACGGACATTCAAGGGGCTATTAAAACAGTCGTTACAATACTTGGTCAACACGTCTTTTATGATATATTCACGACACACGATCAGAGGACCGTCAATACAATTAACACTATCATTAAGACGTGTTATTACACTGTTAATCACCCACAACTCTATTAGATCGTGTATAGAGTGTTCAATACAGCCAGGGCCACCTGTGGGGCCAGGCAAACCATGTAACGGCCAGTCCTTAGCACATAAAAGGGTTGCACCGCACGGTAGAGATAATGCCACGAAAACTGACACGCCTACTACGCACAGAAGTCATCAACAACCACCCCATGGAGTTGGGTATTTTGCTCAGGCGGCCCAAACCACGTAAAAATCCTTTGTGTCACCGTCTTGATCTTGATCTTACGCGCATTCCAACCAAATATGAACATCCGCGAACTACGGTTTAGTAGTACCGGGGGAAGTGTCGTAGAAACACTTCAACATTTGATGCACCAGGTAGGAGCACTAAAGATTTTGAGATGGTGACTTCCGCCGCAACATTGTCCAACAGCCATGCTGAGCAACCTGCTGGAGGAAATCCTTCCAACGTGCAGAAGTCGACAAATGCTGTTGTCCTGGCTAGTGTTGTTCCACCACCAGCTCCACCATGGTAGCAAGATGGTGTGTTCACGTCGGTCACTGCATCGATGAACAACTGTGAGAATGCGCTGAACGCAACGCTGAACGGAGCTCCTCAGGGCGCGATGGAGAAATGGCGCACTAATGTACATCATTTGGTTGCAGCAACAGCCAATGCCATCAGTAACCAAGGTTCGCCCCCTGCTGGGTAGGCACCTTTAAGGAATAGGACATTGTCTGGTAGACTTAGTCCTCTGGCGTCACAGTACCGGAGACATGCGCCCTCCCAAAAAGTGACGTCCCTGCCCTTCGGGGCATGCTGCACTCATACGACATCGAGACTCTCGATGCATGATCATCGGTCAGAGCTCGACCGCCAGTACATGAGGCAAGATGGCCGCATCCTCATGAAGCGCGCCCATGAGATGCGGGAAGCTCAAGAAAACCTTTCTCCTTTGGGAGTGGGTGGCGGCTGTTCAGGCCTGGCCATGCATTTTCGCATGGTCAACTGGCCACCAAAGTTTCGGTGTCACCTACAAGAGAAATAGGATGGGACAGTCAACCCCGTCAAATTGTTTTACTCCACTGCCATCCTTGCGGTTGGATGTAATGAGGTTGTGATGGCCAACTACTTCCCAGTGGCTCTATCTGGGAAAGCAAGGTCCTAGTTCATGAGTCTTCCTGCTAACTCCATCTACAGTTCTAGGGAACTATATCGTTAGTTCACTACAAACTTCGGAAGCTCCTACACCCGACCTGGCATTGATCTGGACTTATTTGTCGTACAGTAGAAGGCAAGAGAATCATTGCGATCATTCAGCCAACGATTTTCTCATGTAGGAAATACTATTCCTTCTATCTCCAACACCTCTGTCGTTGTCGCATTCTGACAAGGAGTTAGAGACAAGAAGAAGCTGGAGAAGCTGACAACTAAAGATGTGAGCTGCGTCATGGAGCTCTTAAGCCTAGCCGACAAATGTTCTAGGTCTGCGGAGGGCCGGGAGATGCACTCTGAACCAGCTGCAGAGGTTGGCAAATCTACCTCCAAGGCTGAAGCTGCTGCCTCAAGCAGTGGAAAGAAGAAGAATCAGTCCAACGACAAGAAAAAGCCGTCAGCTGGCACACCTACTGCTGCTGCTGCAGCTCCAGGTTGCCGGGGGCCATGCCTCGACCGTCGATTGAGGAAGGTGGCAGTGAGAACATGTGGTCTCCGATCCACAAGATGAACACCTATAACCTCGAAGACTGTCGAGAGGTCCATCGGCTCATTGAACGCATTAGTGAGCATCAAGAAAAAGCCGCTTTCCGCCAACGGGAAGGGAAATAGAAGGTCGGAATAGGAGCATGGCTTCTAGTTTGCCAAGAAGTCCCTAAAGGCCGTCTATAATACCGTGGATGACGACTCTGATATTTTTAACAAAGAAGGTCGGAAGACACACCATAAGATATATGGAGGGTCCTGGGATACTACCTCAAACGTATCCTTAAGACGATGCTTCGGGAGATGGCTGCCGTAGCTCGCACCGCCAAGGAAGAACCTCCTCGGAAGTGGATGGACACCGCCATGACATTCGATGCTTAGAATTGCCCAAAGAACATGACCGGAGCTGGTGAGTTACCCTTGATGGTTTCTCCTAACATCAACAACATCCGGCTCTACCATGTCTTGGTGGATGGAAGAGCGGCAGTGGTCGTGAAGCTCCAGCTCAGCCTCTTAGATCTTCGTCCGTCGCGTCCTTTCTCTGGCATAGGTCCGGGAGCTATCACTCCTCTCGGATCAATTACACTCCCGGTGACCTTCGGGACTCAGGACAACTATAGGTCTGAGAAGTTGGTCTTCGACGTAGCACACATCAGCCTTCCCTTCAACGCCATCCTAGGTAGGCCAGCCCTGTATAGGTTAATGGTTGTAGCTCATTATGGCTATTTGGTGTTGAAGATGCCGACTCCTTCAGGCGTTCTTTGGATCCGCGGGGATCGCACTGCGGGAGTCACCACGTTGGAAGAACTCCATGCACTTGCAACACGCAGGAGGAAGGATATGGCAAGAAGCAAGTTGCTCAACCTCCGAGCTCTCGTGAATGAGGCTCAACCTCTGCACCATGCGTGCAACAAAGCGATGACAGCAACATTCCCTTCAAAGTCATCCAAATCGGTTCTGATGCTTCCCAGACCACCCGTATATTGGGAGGTTTGGACAAAAACAGGAACTCGTGCTCATCACTTTCCTCCGATCGAATATCGACATGTTTGCATGGCAACAGTCACGGACTCCTTGGATCCCAAGGGAGGTGATTGAGCATAGCCTTAAGATATATCCTGACACGAGGCTAGTGCATTAGAAGCCCCAAAAGCAATCAGTCGAGTGACTGAATTGCATCGGACAAGAGAAAAAGAAGCTGCTTGAATCTAGTTTCATACGGGTGGTCCACCATCCACGTAGCTGGCAAACCAAGTTGTTGTACCAAAGGACGGTGGGAAGCTTCAGATGCGCATCGAATACACCACCTTGAATAAGGCATGCCCTAAAAACACATTTCCACTACCTAGAATAGACCAGATAGTGGATTCCACCTCCGAGTGCGAATTATTGTGTTTCCAAGATGCATATTCAGGATATCACTAGATTCAAATGTCTAGGGAAGATGAAGAGCATACTACCTTCATTACAGTAGATGGGTTGTATTGTTATAGTGCTGTGCCTTTCGGTCTCAAAAATGCTGCTTCAACTTTTGTGCGAGACATGCACAAAACATTTGGAGAGCTCTTTAGGGACTTGGTGGAAGTCTACGTCGATGACATTGTAGTGAAGGTAAAGAACAAGGAATCTCTGCTTGACAACTTGCAAGCCGTCTTCTACAAGCTACGCGTAACGCGCACCAAGCTAAACCTGGACAAATGTGTCTTTGCGGTTAGCCCAGGAAGCTCCTCAGATTCTTTACTCACCGAGGAATTGAGGAAAATCTAGCGAAGATCAAGGCTATTGAAGAGATGTGGCCCCAGCCTGCATCAAAGATGTCCAAAAGCAAACTGGATGTCTAGCTGCGCTCAATTGGTTCATCTCAAGACTAGCAGAGTAGGCGCTTCCCTTCTTTAAGCTATCGAGGAAATACGGGCCATTCCTTTGGTCCGAAGAAGTATAAATAGCGTTCAAGGAGCTCAAGCATCTCCTCATGACACTACCAATCTTGGTAGCTCCGAATCCTGATGAGCCTCTTTTGCTTTATATTTCAGCAACTACGGAGGTTGTCAGAATGGTCCTAGTCATGGAGAGACTAGTGTCATCTTCAGTTCAGGAGTCCAGATCCCTCCGGGAGGGTCTCGAGCTACCTAAAGGGGTGTCTGGGTCCTAGCCCCCAGGCGCAGATCCTAAACGCAAGCTGCCCGAGGATCAACCTCTCTCATCCGAGGGAGTTCTCACGGCTTATTAAGAAGAAGATTCGGACCCCTCTGGGAGGGTCTGGGAAGCACAAGAAGAAGGTCCGGACCCCTCCGAGAGAGTCCAGATTGATGAAGAAACTTCGGGATCTTCTAGGAAGGTCTGAACCGTCCAACGGTAAGTGTACTTCATTAGCGAAGTACGACATGACGCCAAGACTCGGTACAATGAGGTGCATAAACTATTATATGCAGTTCTTATTGCCTCAAGGGGGCTTCGTCACTACTTCCAAGCCCACAAAATATCAGTGGTAACTTTTTATCCGCTACGTGCTATATTGCATAACCCCAACTCGGAAATATTGCAAAGTGGGCATTGGAGCAGGCAAAATTCGATCTCTAATTCTTGCCTCGACATGCTATCAAGAGTCAAGCATTGGCTGACTTCATGGCGGAGTGGACCCCTTCTTCATAAAATCCATGGTGCCACAGTGAGTAGAAGTCGAAACCCGACGTCTTGGTCTTCGTCGAGCCTCACTTGACTCTCTACTTCGACAGCTCCGTGTAGAAGCAGGGGGTCAGAGCTGGAATCCTTCTCCTCGCTTCGACTAGGGAGAAGGTCACGTACATGGTACACCTTGACTTCAAGGCCACCAATAACATGGAAGAGTATGAAGCTCTCATCTACGGACTCAAGGTGGCGCAATCATATGGCGTGAAGCAGTTGCTGATGAAGGGTGACTTGCAACTCATCATCAAGCAAGTAAAAGATGAATGCAATTGCAACAACCCTCAACTCGATGCTTACCTCCTTGAAGTCCAAAAGTTGTAGAAGGACTTCCACGTCCTGGACCTCTGCCATGTCCAGCGTCTCAATAAAGTTGAAGTTGGTGAACTCCCGACGAAAGCTTCAACCGGAGCTCAAGCTCCCGACAGAGTTTTTGTCAGGATATTGTCATGACCTCCCGCTCAGCCTGCCGAGGTGAGCGAGGGGGCGAGACCAACACCCAGAAGTTGGCGGTCCCGGTGGCCTTGTTACCATGGCACCCACCAAGGATCATAGGTGCTATAGGAAGCTCCGAGCAACCCAGCAGGCAAGATCTAGAAGCTTAAGTCAGCTCTGATGCATGGATCTTAGAGATCTGGAGCTATTTGAAAAACAATATCCTTCGTGAAGACAGTGCTTCCACTGACCGAATTATCAGATTGGCTAAAAGATACATGTTGGTACAAGCAGATCTCTACATACGTGGTGCCAACAGCGTTCTAATGCGGTGCATTCCCCAGCAAGAAGGCCGCGAAATTCTCGCGAAAATCCATGTAAGCGAGTGCGGGAACCATGCGTCTTCCCGCACGTTGGTTGGTAAAGCCTTCCGACATGGCTTTTACTGGCCTACAACACTCCAGGATGAAGTTGAGCTGGTTAAAAAGTGCGAAGCATGCCAGTTCCATGTGAGACAAATTCACACTCCAGCTCAGCCGCTGCAAATGATTCCTCTTACATGGCCATTCGTTGTTTGGGGATGGACATTTTGGGACCTTTCCCAGAAGTCATTGGAGGATATAGGTTCCTATACATCGGCATCGACATGTTCACTATGTGACCAGAACCTACTCCAGTTGTGACAATTAACAAGCAATCTGCTATCAATTTCTTAATGTCCATGGTCTGCAGATTTGGAGTTTCGAACAGAGTCATAACAGACAATGGAACCCATATCACAAGTGCATCATTCCAAGAGTATTGCGAAGATCTCGGCATACAAGTCAGCTACGCATCAGTAGCTCACCCGGCAAGTAATGGACAAGCCGTAGACACTAAAAGGACTCAATACACGCACATATGGGCGCCCGAAGAAACACGGAGCCAACTAGATAGAGGAGCTTCCGTCTGCATTGTGGGCGAGCAGTACAACTCCTAACTGGTCAACTGGAGAGACACCCTTCTTCTTGGTGTACGGAGCTGAAGTGGTCCTTCCTCCGGAGATCACCATGGGGTCACTCTGTGTCCAGACCTTCGACAAAGATGCGCAGGACAAGCTCCGGCATGAAGATCTAGACCTCTTCAACGAGAGAAGGTGCCAAGTAGCTGTTCGGAACACACGATACTGCCAGGCACTCCGGCGCTATTATCAAAGGATCGTGCGTAACCAGCAGCTCAAAGAAGGTGATCTGGTGTTGTGAAGAATACTAAATCGAGAAGGGATGAACAAACTATCCCCACGTTAGGAAGGTCCCTTACGAGTTATCAAAGTTTCCCGCCTTGGATGCACCCGCTTGGCAATAGACGATAAGACCCCGCTTCTAATCCATGGAATGTCGAGAACCTCTGTAAGTTTTAAGCTTAGTTTCACGGAAATGAGTCTATACTTACACATAATGTAAATTACAGATTATATGGACAAAGTCGGGTAGGTCCTAGACAAAAAGCACACTTAACTTGGTCAATGCACTTTAAGTGTAGCTTACCTACCTTGGGTTAGAACAAGATGAATAGCACACTTAGCTTGGTTCTGTAATCTAAGTATGTCCTTGTCTCCCCTATAATTCGGACCAATAATGAAATTTTTATTTGTGTGAAAGTAGACTCCACGTGCATTAATTTTGTACAGACTCCTTACTTTTGTATCTTTTCCTTCTTGTCTAAAACAAAGTTGTGCATTTCTATTTGAAATTTAGTCCAAGTGATTCATATGGTACGTAAGTTATATTGTTGATCTTTATTCAGATCTTAGCATTGCTAGATGGTCTACTCGCCTAAAAACCAAAGCCAATGACGGGTCCAGGGTGTGCTATCGACTTAGACTAGTCAGGCAACCTAAGTACGCCACTCTACCTATATCCTTGCAGGTCCCGGTAGGGCGGGTCTAGAAGGCTTTCGGATCTAAAGAAATTGCATCAATATACTTGTTATCATGTTAATTCCTTTGGATATAGAATTCAAATAAGAACAGAAAGCCCCAAACAAATTATAGACAAGAGGACGAATTTTACTACTATTCTTGTCTTTATTGCGCAAGAAAAATGAAAAACTCATGGCGTTGGTGGACGATGTCGGAGCTGCTAAGATCTGACAACCCCCAAGGGGCCTGCCGTTGACATTTAACATGTTGAAAGTGGGCGTCCTAGGATCTAACAAGCTCCAAAAACTCCCATGGGGGCAGCCGTCGTCTTGAACAATTAACGGTTCTCTAAACGAAGAGGGTGGAGAAATCACCCCAAGGGGGCCCTACCGTCAAAGTTTTATACATTGGCAGTGGGCGTCTTTGAAGCCAGGAAGCTCTGACAACCTCCAGCGGGCCTGCCGTCGACGTTCTATACTTTGACACTGGGCTTCATCGAAGCTAGGAAGCTCTGACAACTCCCAGGGGGTCCGCCGTCGATGTTCTATACGTTGACAGTGGGCACTGTCGAAGCTAGGAAGCTCCAACAACTCCCAGGGGGCCCGCGGTCGATATTCTATATGTTGATTGTGGCGCCATCGAAGCTAGGAAGCTCTGACAACTCCCAGGGGGCCCGCTGTCAATGTTCTATACAATGAAAGTGGGCACCGTTGAAGCTAGCAAGCTCCAAAAACCCCAGGGGGCCCGTCGATGATGTTCAATATGTTAACAGTGGGCGTCATCGAAGTTAGGAAGCTCCGACAACTCCTAGGGGCCCGCTGTCGATGTACTATACATTGACAGTGGGCACTATCGAAGCTCCAACTCAAAGTGCATCTAGGCAATCCCTTGTGGGTTTTGGACGATTGATGACAAACAAATGAGATCCTAATGAATTTGTTAAGATCACTGCAAGTTAAGCAAAATGAGATAGTTTGGTGCACCCAGAAAAGGTAAAAATGAAGTGGTGTACAAATGAGAAAATTCCAACTGTCAACTGAAGCGCAAAATAGATTTAAATGTATAGGGTGTGTGTGGGAGACAAATACCAAGAGCTCAAATATTTGCATAGGGGTAAGGGCTTAATAACACATAAAAATTCACTGGGCACCGGACTAGTCCGTTCATGGACCAGACTAGTCCGTTAGACTCTCTGTTGTCCAAGTACACTATGCACCGAACTAGTACCATCGTGGACCAGACTTGTCCATATACCTATCTGGAATCCAATAACACAGTGCACTGGACTAGTCCGATCATGGACCGGACTAGTCCATTAATGTCTCTTTAAATCCTATTTAGTGCACTCCGGACAAGTCTGCTCACATTACAGGACTGATCCGTTGAACCCTCTGGAGTCCAATTACACATAGCACCAGACAAGTCCACTCTTGGATCGGACTAGTCCGTTCAAATCTCTAGATCTGAACTGCACATGGCACCGGACAAGTCCGGACATCCATCGGACTAGTCTGGTATACCTCACACAATTAGTGTTTCAAGTGAGTTGCGTTTCACGCTGACTTTTACACAGCACATCAGACAAGTCCGGTACCCAGCACGGACTAGTCCGATCATCAGGATTTCTAACGGGTAACTTTTTGGAAACCCTATAAACAGGATATCCACGGCCCCAAAATCACAACTCTCGATTCCTACTATCAAAATCATAAACCGTAGCGCCGCCACCTATCCCAAGAGCCCAAAAACGCATGTCCCCACGCATCTAAAGTCCAAAAAGATGAAAATCAATTGAACACTTAGATTTGGGATTGGGGGACCGTCGTCTACGCATCGTTGAGCTCTTGTGGTTTGATCTCTTGACACTCGTGATCTTTCTTGTAATCTTTTCGAGTGTATTTAATCATTTTCTCATTGTAATTCTTGTGGGAGCCCTCAATGTATGAGGTTGCCCCATAAACTCGGTGATTGCCCGTGATAGTGGAATCAGGTCGGTCTTTGTGGTGACTTGAAGAGGGAAAGGGTTTGAAGAGACCCGGCTCTGTGTGGGCTTCCTCAACGAGGAGTAGATCCCTTCGGTGAGATCGAACCTCGGTAAAAATCGGTGTCTCGTGTGCTTCTTTACTTTTGCGTCTTGATTAGGGCACATAGTTGATCAATATCATAACTTGAATTGCAAATTGTTTTTCACATGTAACATTATGATATCAATTGTAAATTCAAGTAATCTTATTTTTTGTTCACATTTTTGTTGCTTAAAAGAACTTAAATCCTGTATCAATACTTAGTCAAATCAGCATACACCAGGCACATCGGACTAGTCTGCTCACACAACCGAACAAGTCCGATCCATCAAGTTTTTGACTGTTTGATTAAGTGTGTAGGAAATTTTCAAAGCCTATTCACCCCCACTCTAGGCCACATTCACCAACAACTCCCAGGGGGCCCGCCGTCGATGTTCTATACGTTGACAGTGGGCGCCAGCGAATCTAGGAAACTCCGACAACTCCCAGGGGGGCCACCGTCAACATTCTATATGTTGACAGGGGTCGCCGTCAAAGCTAGGAAGCTCCGAGAACTCTAAGGGGGCCTGTCGATTATGTTCTATATAATAAGAGTGGGCGCTGTTGAAGCCAGGAAGCTCCAACAACTCCGAGGGGCCCACCATCGACGTCACAAACTTCGGACCTAAGAGCTAACACTTTAACTACAAGTTCGGAGTGATCAAGTCATCAAGTCATTGTCAAATCCTTATGGGTACATGTCCGCAATACAATTGTGCAAATCTACCAGGGGGCCAACAATATAAAGGGCAATGCAATGAAGACATATACAAAATGGGAAAATGGAATTAATTCATTCAAAATATTGGATTTCATTGATTTGAAATTGGTGAATTACAAGTGATGGAAAAAGAAAAATGCCCTAGCTACTGGAGGTCCTATGAAAGAAAGAGGCAACTTTTTGAGCAGCTTCTTGAACGCTAGCCCTGGCAGCATCTTCCTCTTCAACAACTGGTCCTTCGACTACCAGATCTATATACAGATGGGAGTCCCGGCTTTTGAAACCTATCAGCACATATTTGATGATGTTCTTGGCCAGAGAGTTCCCCTCCATCTAGGGTTGGTCGACAATGATGTCACCCATTGCATTAAGATTGTTGTCGTAAGAGCTCAATGCCACCAGCGCATTGTCCAGCTCCGGCTCCCGGTCAGCCGGTGTAAGACCTATGTGTGCTGAATACATTGGCTTGTAGTGAATACACTTGGCTTTGATGATAAAAGTTTTAAATATCACCAAAACACCTTTTTATCAAGGTCTGATTCTAGCTCCGAGCTACAACAAGGTCCGACGGTAGGTCCGGCTTGTTTTGTGTAGCTCCGGCTACGTTAGATGCTAGGTCCGGCTTCTTGGTAAGGTCCGACTAGCTTTTGTTAGCTCCGGTAAGCTTTATCTTTAGCTTCGGCATGTCTTTGTTAGCTCTGGCATGTCTTTGATAGCTCCGGCATATACTTGATAGCTCCGGCATGCTTTTGCTAAGCTCCGACGTACTTTGTCTAGCTCTGGTTTTGGGTTGACTAGTTTTGACTAGTATTTGGTAAGCTCCGGTGCTAGGATCTACTAGTTTTGGAAAGCTCTGGCGCTAGGTTCTACTAGCTTTTGATAGCTCCGGCTCAAGCTCCGGGTTGCTCTGGCAAGGTCCGGAACTTGACCGAAGTGCTTCTGCTTTTCATTTGCATTGTTTCATACTTGCTTTACATGATTGGAAAGATTGCTTAGTATTCATTTGCTAAGTTTTTGGTGCATTTTGGTTGAATACGGTTGATATCGTTTCTACTGTGGTTTTTCAACATGCTTATGTGAGGTTCTCACGTAAGGTGTTGTGTTCGGAACTAACTTGAGTCAAGTCGAGGACTTGGGCTCGTATGGATTGTTTGTTTGTTCATGTGCAGGTGCTGCTTGAGTTCAAGTCATGGCTGGTGACAGGATCCATTGGACTAGTCTCACGAGGAGGTGAGGTTCCAACAACCAAGTTCGGGAGGAACTGTGGTTGAGCGGGTCAGGAGGTCGCGCAGGATGATTGAATCAAGGGCAGTGCATATGAAGGTCAAAGGAAGGTGTTCGCATGTATGCATGCGGTGCATGACGTGGCAATATGCTTCTAGAGACGGATTATGGAAGGAAGATCTGATCGGAAGGATCAGATCGTATCGGTTGAAGACTTAGGCTGCTAGCTGAGTCGGTTATGGCTTGGTATGGAAATATCGAGTTGGTTATGTTAGGATTTCGTGTAGGTCACGAATTTGAGTTGTTTAGGAATGTGGGATGCGTTCCTAAGGTGTTTGGAAGTCTTAAGATTGCTTCTATCTGCGTATAGAAGAGTCCTAAGGAGTTATGGAAAGTTCCGATTGTGATCGGATTAGGATTGGAGTCCTAGTTAAGATTGGGATGGCCTAAGGGCTGGTTATATAAGCAAGGGAAGGCCAAAGCTGGATAGAGACGACTTTTGGGGCTGTTCCTCTTGTGTTCTATTGGATAAAATTTGTAGTTTGAAGGAACTTTTGTGCCTTGTTCGTCCGACTTGTTCCAGACAAGTTTTACTCGTCGAGTTTCTGGACAGCACTACCTTTCGTCGGTGGTTTTATCATAACTCGAGTTTTACAGATCCAATTGACATGATTATTTTTGGGTTGTCTTCGTGACTTGATTCTCTCTGATATCTATCACTTTTGTCATGGTGAAACACGTTTAGATTAGTCTCACACACGATTTCTTTTACAAATCGTTTTTCTGCCGAAAGGGTTTGGGGTTTAATTGTTTCCGCTGCGTAAGATTTTTAAATCTACCATTCACCCCCCTCTGGTAGCTTTTCATGTGCTCTTCGATCCTACAGCCGGACGTACCGGACTAAAGCCAAGTGGCACCAGAGCTTTGCTAGCTCGCCCCAAGACGTTCCAGAATCGTTTGTACTCGCTGGTAGCTACAAGCTCAGAACCTTCCCGAGCGAAGCGCTCGATCTCCTTAGCATGTTGTTGCATACTTTTGGCTAGCTGCTTTGCACCGTCAGCAAGCTCCGGCTCCCAGAGGTCATGCGGTTCCGATGGTCTGCCACATCCTTCTCCCTGCCCTTAACTCTCTCCTCTCAGGTGGAGATGTCAGTCTATCTCTTGGAGACGTCTTTTTCCACCTGCCAAATCCTCTCTTTCTCTTGAATGCAAAACTGCTCAAACTATTTGGTGCAATCAGCCAAACTCTGCTCTCCCAGCGATCTCATTGTGAGCTCCTCCTCCCTCTTTATGAGATCTTCTTCTTTCTTTAGGAGATTATCCTCCCATTAATAAAGGGATTCCCAGTGCTTGAGGAGTACCTCGTTTAACTCATCGAGGCTATCCGAGCGGTTATCAGCTGCTTCATTGCTCTCCAAAGCACGCTCAAGAATCTCTCGAGTCTTCTCGTCGAGAGCCTTGATGGCAGCCTCTCGCTCATTCAACAAGCGGCCCACCGAGTTAGCTAGACCTTCTCCTTGTCAATCCACTCCTGCTAATCTGCAAGCGTTGATTGCGTCAGCTTGGTCTCCAAGTAGACTCTGTTGTGCCAACGCCTCAGGGTGTGGTGCTCTTCTTCGAGGAAATTGCTGCCATGTTCAAAGGCATGTTGGACTTGATGGAGACTGGAACTGGCATTGTCTATAAACAACGCAAAAGGAATTTTCTCCGGACCAGCCTGGATCTCTTCCCCCGAGTCTGGCGGGTCTTCCAAGATGACTGAGGGGCCCCAAGATGCAAGCTCCCTCTCCAGCAAGTCCACATCGGTTGGATCGATCATCATAAGCACCTCCAGTTCCATAGAACTCGGAGCCGATGAGGAAGGTCCCCTTGCCGGATCTTCGATTGTTGGCTCGATGGGTAAAGGACCCGCAGTCGCCTCCTCTAGGTGCTCTGATTCGAAAGTCGACACCTCCGGAGCAATCACCTCTGGGGCTAGCACTGCAACTTCATCTGGGGATCCAACCTCCCCCGGTTCGCGTGCCAGAACATCAACTACCTCCGGCTCAGATGCCAAAGCTTCAGTTACTTCCGTGTCAGATGATGGAGCTTTTGCCATCTCTGGCTCCGATGCCGAAGCCTCAGCCATCGGCCTTGAGACTGCTGGCACTTCTTCACGAGTCTCTCCCCCCGTGGTCTGGCGCTCTTGTGGAAACTTCTGGAATTGTTGTTACACTTGTTTCCGCGACAGCTGGTGTCAGAGCTGTCTTGTCCTTAGCCACCACTGTGGGAGGCACAGGGATCAAAGCAGGAGCCTCTGCCTGCACAACCTTAGTTGCCGCAGCAGAGGTTGGAGCTTCAACTTTCTTTTTTGACATCCTGGAAACAAAGGATAAAAAACTCAAAACATGGTAAAGACAAAAATAGCAACTCAAGGTGAGAATACAATGCTTACCTTTAGAGGCTTCTGCTCTAATTGCCATGGAACTTCTTCTTCTGTGGCCCTGAGTCAGAGCTCACCAGACTTGGTGAGGCAGATTCTACGAACCTAGGCGTGGAGCTTGCCGCAAGAGTTGGAGTCGCCTCAACTGGGACTTCTGCTAGCTGGGAAGGACCTCTGGACCTGAAGCCCATAGCTGGCACTAGGGTTGGGGTCAATTCGCCGGAGCAAGCACCCCTCATGGATGCTAGCTCCGAAGAAGGTTTGGCCGCCGAACCTCGGCATGGCTGGGGGGGGGGGGGAAGATGCAGCTAGAGATGGAGCCGACCTAATGGAGCTCCCATTAGCGTGTCTCAGCTTCCTCTTCCGGGTGGAAGACTCGGTTGGCTCCTTGCCCTTGCCCTTGCCCTTGGTGGCATCATCGACCCTCTTGCTTGGACCAGCGGGAGTCCTCCTTTTTTAAGCTCCTAGAATTGAAATACTAGAGATCCCACGCTTCTCCACCAAGCCGAGGTCATCCAGCTCTGGCATCCCCTTCCGAAGCTCCCTCCTGAACTCTGGAATGATGTTCAGAGGGAGAAAGCCAGCTGGCAGAGTTAGGGCGTCCTAGGTGATGGCTCCATGATTGAGCTTCTGGAGATGAAGCTTCAAAGCATTATCATCCAAATTAGTTTAAAGACCGATTTTGATCCGGTTGTGATCCATATCGCCGTTGAAAAACCAGGCGAGCCACTTCCTCTTCTTCAGCGGAGCCCACCTGTTGACCAGGATGTTACCGAAGACCATCTGAGGTGTCACTCCACCCTCCACGCACTGCCGGATCCTAGTCAGGATGGGCTTGTATGCTTCACACAATTTCGGAGCTGCATTATAGGAGTCAGTGTCGACATTGGGGAGGCTCATAGGCAACTCCACCCTGTCGTGATGATCCACCGTGATGACCACCCAGTCCTTCTTCATGTTGTCCCAGTTACTGGAGGGGAAAGTCATCAAGTACTTGAAGAGAGAGTTCTTGCGCTTCACGAAGTAGTAGAAGCCGATCAACTTATTCCCCTTTCCATAAGTGTGGACCGTGAATAAGGTTTAGAAGAGCTCGATGCTTGGCGGCACACTCATCCACATCTTGCAGAAGTGGACGAATGTCGCCACTAGCAAGAATGAGTGAGGGCCGAGGTGATGAAGCTGGAGCCCGTAGAAGTCTAGCAACATCAGGAGGAAGCTTGAAAAAGGTGGGATCAAGCCCACCATGGCGTACGCCGAGAAGTAGACAATCTCTCTGGCATTTTCCGTTTTGAAGGGAAGCTTGCCGAAGTGAGTTGTTCAAGGAGGCTCCGTACCACCCCATGTAGGTTTGGACCCTCAACAAATCTTCACTGTTCTTGATCTTGCTGTGGAGAAGACCTAATTCCATCGCAACAAAGCAAGGCGAAAGTTGGAAAAGCTATGCAAGGGCAGAGAGATTTTGAGCGCATGTTCGAATGAAGGCGTAAAGAGTCCTCTAACCATGCAAGATTTCCTTCTTAAGTAAGCCTCCGCAATGCTTGGATGGAAACCGCATCGAGACCAAAATCTCATTCAGAAAATTTACTTTGTCAATGACAAGCGGGCCCGGGTCCACTCTGGCGAAAAAGTCGCACCAGGTGAACCATTGTCATGATTGGAAGTTGGAAACCGAGGGCAGCGGCCTAACAAGGTACAAAGATTGCGCTCGGAACCAATACGTTTTTCGTATTGGAAGCTGGCGACCTTCAATTGCGTGAGATCTGCACACCAGGATCTCACCTGCCAAATCAAGAGAGGCCACGTGGCGATGGCTTAACTACAGACCGTTGCCCCGACAACCCAAGAAAAGACCTTTGAAGTTGCATCACGGTAATCAATGATGGCCCCACCTCGGGTATCGAAATCTCTCCAAAGGTGAGCTCGGGGGCCACTGTCGGTACCCTGGATACCAGGTACTCATTCTTACAGTGATTAAATCTATGTAGTTCCACCTATCCGAGTTGAAGACTTTCGAAGGCTCCACGTGTCCCGCCGCACTGGACTTGCCTCCCTCGGTTGGGTAGCTCCATCTCTGCCACGTGTATCGTAGGGCCAGACCTGACTCCCTTCATAGGGAAGCTCCAGTCATGCCATTTGTCCAGCGACCCCCGGGCCTAACACCCTATAGAGGGAAGCTCCGGTTCTACCACATGTCTAGCAGCTCCAGACCTACCTTCCCACAAATGGAAGCTCCAGAGCTGCCACGTGTCGAGCCTCCAGATCTAAGCCTGCAAGAGGAAGTCTGTTGGATCTCTAACGGCATAGACATTCATGGGGCCATTAAAGCAGCCGTTACAAGACCTGGTTAACAAGTCATTTATGATATATTAATGACACACGATCATAGGACCGTCAATACCATTAACACTATCATTAAGACATGTTATTACACTGTTAATCACCCATAATGCCACGAGATCGTGTATAGGGTGTTTAATACAGCTAGGGCCACCTGTTGGGCCAGGAAAACCATGTAACAACCAATCCTTAGCATATAAAAGGGTTGCACCACTTGGTAGAGATAATGTCGTGGAAACTAACACGCATACCATGCAAACAAGTTCATCAACAACCACCCCGTGGAGTAGGGTATTACGCACATGCGGCCCAAACCACGTAAAAATCCTTGGTTTCACCGTCTCGATCTTGATCTTACATGCGCCCCGACCAAATACGAACCTCTGCGGACTACGCTTTAGTATTACCGACAGAAGTGTCGTAGTGACCCTTTGACACTAGTATTGTTGAAGTAGCACATTACATAGTGTTCAATGAAACTAATGGCTCCCAATTGGAGCAAGTTTATAAGTGTGTGCTAGATAAAGAAGAAGCCCCATGCCAAACGTTGAGGAGGATGGCACTTGGTGATATTTGACGGCAAGAGCAATCACAAGACCCAAGTGCTTAATATAGAACTCAACAAGAGAGCAGTGATCAAGGGGGAGCTCCAGCACAAGATCAACATCAGCTGAATCATGAAGATCAATATATGCATTAAAGCAATGTTCTAGGGGGAGACATTGACAATGATGATAATGAAGAACAAGTGACGTCACAACTGCCTCAACCAAGAGTCCATCCGAGTATACAAAGAGATAATCCCGTCGACAACATCATTGGAGATATTACAAAGGGAGTAACCACTAGATCTCGTATTGCTAATATCTGCGAATGATACTCTTTTGTCTCGTTTCTAGAACCATACAGGGTTCATGAAGCACTAAAAGATCCTGATTGCGTGATTGCAATGCAAGAGAAGCTAAACAACTCTAAGAGAAATGAAGTATGGGAGCTGGTGGAAAGACCAAAGGCAAACATCGTAGGCACCAAATGGGTCTTTCAGAACAAGCAAGATGAAAATGTAGTTGTAAACAGAAACAAGGAATGACTTGTGGCAAAAGGTTACTCACAAGTCGAAGGTTTTGTTTTTAACAAAAGTTTTGCTCCCATAGCTAGACTTGACTCCATTCATATTTTATTAGTCTATGCTACTCACAACAATTTTATGCTATAACAAATGGACATCAAAAGCGCATTCCTCTACGGTCCTATCAAGGAGGAAGTATATGTGGAGCAGTCACCAGGATTTCAAGACCAAGAGTACCCCAACCATGTGTACAAACTGCGTAAGGCTCTCTATGGCCTCGAACAAGCTCAGCCTGGTATGAATGCCTTAGGGATTTTCTCACTCAAAATGGTTTTAAAATAGGAAAAGTTGATTATACTTTATTTACAAAACATTTTGATGGTCATTATTTGTATGTCAAATTTATGTTGATGACATCATTTTTATTCTACTAATAAATATTCTTGTGAAGAATTTAGTAAAATTATGACAGATAGATTCGAGATGTCAATGATGGACAAATTGAAGTTCTTCTTTGGATTCCAAGTGAAGCAGCTAAAAGAGTGCACTTTTATTTGCCAAGCAAGGTACACACAAGATATCCTCAAAAAGTTTAATATGGACAAAACCAAGCCCATAAATACACCCATGGCAACTAATGGACATCTCGACCTCAACGAAGATGGTCCAGATGTAGATCAAAAGATATATTAGTCTATGATTGGTTCATTGCTTTATTTGTGTGCATCTAGGCCTGATATCATGCTTAGTTTGTGTATGTGTGCAAGGTTTCGAGCTGCACCTAAAGAGTGTCATTTAACAGCTATAAATACAATTTTAAGATACCATGTGCACAGACCTAACTTGGGCCTTTGGTATCCGAAAGGATCCATGTTTGACCTTATAGAATATTTTGATGCCTACTATGCAGGCTGCAAAGTCGAAAGAAATAGCACATTAGGAACTTGTCAATTTATTGGCAGATCCTTAGTTTCACGGTTATCTAAAAAGAAAAACTTCATTGCTCTTTCCACAACTGAAGCGGAGTATGTTGCAGCCGGTAGTTGTTGCACACAACTACATTGGATGCGACAAACTCTACGGGATTATGGTTACAATCTGAGCCATATTCCACTCCTATGTGATATTGAAAGTGCCATAATAATTGCACACAATCCAGTACAACACTCAAGAACTAAGAATATAGACATTTGTCATAATTTTCTAAGAGATCATTCACTAAAAGGTGACATGTTAGAACTGACAAACAACTAGCTAGCGAACATATTCACCAAGCCACTAGATGAAAAGAAATTTTGTGAGCTAAGAAATGAATTAAATATATTGGATGCTCAAATGTGTATTGAAATACTGCATACCTGATCGATTCTTTAGAGGTTGCTTACTTTTGCAAAAATCCATCCCTTATCTCAATTTTCTCTCCAAAACTATTTCAATTATTGAATCTTTGTGAATTATTGCCATTGTATGATTGTTGATTGCTTACTGGTCATGTTCATTAATATTATTTGTGAATTGATGTCCTTTAGATCACAATTGGATCAAACTTCCAAAAATCACTTTGTTTCTAATTCAATACTGCCATGCGGACCCGGACTAGTCCATGGTCGGTACCAGACTAGTCCATTCCCAAAGACTAGTCCGACATATAGGACTAGTCCGGCCCCTATGCAGACTAGTCCGTATTTATCGGGCTTAAACCATAGCCATCCTCTAGGACATCTTCTTCTTCATCTCACGATCATTTTGGCACTCTCTCTCCTCAAACCCTAGCTCCCAAGGCGATTTTCACTCTGGACCACCAAAATCGAAGGTTCCTCCATGGGAACTCTTTCCCTCTGCGCAAAGCATCTCTCTCCAGAAAAATCCGGACTCTGTTCCATTCCTCCAACCTCAAATCTTCAATTTTTGGTAAAATCTCACTTAACCCTAGTTCTCATCTTTCCTTAAATCTTGCTTATTTTCTTGATTCCTAGGGCGTACATTACATTGATATATGTATTCTTACTGTATTCCTCTCCTTGTAGCATCACTCTTTGTTATATTTGCTGGAATAGGAAATTAGGGTTCATATGTCAGACCGGACTAGTCTGGTGCTTGGTGCGGACAAGTCTGGTGCTCCTGACAAGTCCACACTTTGAAAACGGACATGTTCGGTCAGCTGGTATTTTGAAGCACTAAATTATTATCTCCATAAAGTCTTCATATATTTCTTACTGCTACTTGTATTCTCTGTGTAAGGCACAATGTCATACGCTTCAGATGATAGCATGTTTGACTATGAAGCAAAGCGTGTACGTGAAAGAGTTGAAAGGGCAAAAGAAATGGTAAGCAAGAAGAGACATGACTTCAATGACCACTCCTCTCCTCCTAATGATGTTCTTCCGAGAAAGAGGAAAGTGGTAGTAAAGAAAGCATTGAGTAAGGAGCACCAACAAGGCAAAATGACTTGCAAGTGGTCCCATTCGTTCGC
Organism: Tuctoria greenei; assembly: GCA_036927565.1. NCBI lineage: Eukaryota > Viridiplantae > Streptophyta > Magnoliopsida > Poales > Poaceae > Tuctoria > Tuctoria greenei. Next base: position 29,058,866 of record JAYESD010000010.1, read on the forward strand.
TTAAGATGATGTCACCAGTGCAGCGCAATAGACAGCCTTCAAAAAATTACTTCATGGGAAAGGAAATGAGTTGGCTGACAAATTAAGAAAGATTGAAGTTTATGAGCAGCCAAAGCAATCTATTGGCCCATGATTTTTGAGCCACTTCCATGCTGACTACTATGAGCATGTGTACATGACGATGAGAAATCCAGTGGTTGCTAGTCAATCGATGGACATTACTTATCTACAATCCAAGAACTATCAAGCATATCATGAAGGCTTGGAGGTTTTGGAGAGGCATGGCTTGAAGGATCTTCTATCCTTTCGATATAATTGGAACAATGAAGTCATCACTCATTTTACCCTACTCTCTACTTCACTCGTGATGGGGATAACATGATTTGGATGACACATCGATCAAAGTATAGTGTCATGTATGAGTAATTTACCAGGATACTCCATATCGAAGACACCTTAAACAATGAGCTTGTGATTCATAACTTGGAGCCTTTGGAGAAGGATAAGCTAGCTTTCCTCAATGACACAAGAATGCCATACAAGGCAAGTACCACAAAATACATGAAGACCTTCCTTGCCATTCTTAACAGAATTTTGAGGATGACTATTGCTCCAAAGGATGGATATGGAGGGACAATTCAAGGAACTCAAAGGACCTTGATGAAAGTTATAAGCAAGAAAAGGACCCTCGATGTCTTTGAATATATCTACAATGACATTGTGAATGTCTCAATCACTCTAAATAGATCTTGTGGCTATGCACCTTACATCATGTTCATGATTGAGAAGGTCACCGACCTTGAGTTTGTTAAGGATGTTGAGCATGCCAGCCTCAAGCCCCTGAAGCGATCAGTCTACAATGTTCCCAATGCTCCTGCCTCACCTGCAGTGGAACAATGATCTAAGCATGCTCATGAAGGCACAAGGACTCTAGCTGCTACATCTGCTCCTCCACCCTCCAAACAGTCCTCCAGCGGTGTGCTGAAAATGCTCACCTCCACTTTTGCATCCTGCCGCCAAGTGGAAATTAAGCAACACAAGGAAAGCATGGCTACGACGAGACATCAATGGTACATGAAGGAAAACATCAAAGCAATATGTCAGAATCTTGATATTGAGCCAACGGGATCACCTCAAATCTCAGAGGATTCAGAGGAGAATATCACAAAGATGGCACATCTCACGGAGCAAGAATTGGCATCCTTTGGACTAGCAGGCGACTCCGCTCCTCCTCCTCAGCATGCACATGACAATGAAGATGAAGATGAAGATAGGACTAAGAGTGAGGGAGGGAGTGGCGATGAGTGATTCCCCTCAATTTTTCCCTTTTCTGTGCCTTGATGCCTATTTTGGATGTGCCTATTTTATTTAATATGAATGTGTTATGCTCATTTTAATATTACTGTGATGGTTGCTGCTATAATTGCTATGCTCTTAATTTTGCGCATCAAAGTAATTGATGACACGCACTTTATAGGCACCCCACCATAAAGAGTCTATATATGCGAGAAGTTTTTATTGTTCATTTGTCATTCTCATATATGCCCACTGAAAATCAATTTTTACTCTTAATTGTGAAATCTCAATTGGTTGTCATCAGTTACCAAAAAGAGGGAATTCGAAAGTGCATCTAGGCATTCCCTTGTGAGTTTTGGACGATTCATGACAAACAAATGAGATCGTAATGAATTCATTTAGATGAATCCAAGTCAACAAAGATTCGATATTATGGTGCAACTAAAAAAGTGAAAACTAAGAAGTGAGGAAGAAAGAAGCCCAAATCATCAATGGAAGCGCAAAGTAAACATAATTGCATAGGATGTGTTTAAGAGACACATCCCAAGAGCTCATGTCTTTGCGTAGGGGGTAAGGGTTAAAATCAATCTAACTAATTCACTGAGCACCGGACAAGTCCGTTTAACTATCTGATGTCACAATTCACTGAGCACCGGACAAGTCTGGACACGATCTGAACAAGTCCATCCAACTTTCTGATGTTTCAATTCACCATGCACCGGACAAGTCCGAACACTAACCGGACAAGTCCGTCCAACTTTCCGATTTTTCAATTCACCATGCACCGGACAATTTCGGACACTGACAGGTCAAGTACGTTCAACTTTTTGATATTTCACTCAGACAAGTTGAAAAAACACAATTCACATTGGACAAAACAAGTTCACTTTATCGCGTACTAGTCCATTAACTTTCTATAATCACTACAGACTAGTCTGGTGAACTCTCTGTTCCAATATGGACAAGTCCGGTATACATCACACAAATTAGGGTTTTTAGTATGCTGCACATTCCACGCGAGTTTTACACAGCACACCGTACATATCCGGTCACAAGAGCATACTAGTCCACCGTCGGGATCCCTAATGGTAATATTTTTGGAAACCCTATAAATAGATGATCCATGACCCCACAAACACAAGAACGATACTCTACCATCAAGAACCTCAACCCTAGCACCACCACTCATCCCAAGAGCACAAAAACACATCTCCTTACACGTATAATGGCCTAAAGAGTTATATCTTTTGGGTATCCAGATTTGGGATAGGGAGATCATTGTCTACGCATCATTGAGCTCTCGGGGTTTGATCTCTTATACACTAGTGCAACTTATAATCTTTTTGAGTGTATTAGATCATCTTTTTAGCTGTAATTTTGTGGGAGCCCTCAGCATGTGAGGTTGTCCCACCAACTTCGTGATTACCTCGTGATAGTGGAACTCAAGTCGGCCTTGTGTCGTGACTTGATGAGAGAAAAGTGTTTGAAGAGATCCGGTGTTGACGGCTATTATATATCAATTTCACCCATCAATATAACTCAATTATGTGAAGGAAATATCATTTATTGCACACATCACCTTTCTATTTAACCTATTTTCACTTGTATTTGGAGAAAGTAGTGCATGCAGTCATTCTGTGGAGAATTAAAGTGAAACAAGGGGATGGATCCTATAAAATATCATTCCAGCCAATCAGGTGATGCCATGTGGCACCACATAGATCAAATGTCCCACAAATAGAAGTATCCAAGGCCATCCAACGGTGTAGCACCCATATCAGTCAATGGGACCCACATGGAAGTCACCCCGAAGAAGCAAACCAGAAATGGTCAACATTTCTATTCGACTGACTAGGGGGATACGACCGAACCCTTCCTGGCACCCAACTAGGTCAACTTCCATGTGTCGATCCCTGTGGTGCCCTGGTCACGATGAAGACTGATTCACGAGCTTTTGGTGCCGGGAACCGACCCTTCTCCGATCTATAAATAGGACCCATCACCCCTCACTTCGACACACACCACTCGAGTATTCATCCGTTATATCCACTACTCTCTATAGGTTTAGAGGAGTATAGGTTGTAGAGAGGAGAGCCTCTAGTCCATAGTCCAAGTAGGAGTCGAGTAGAAGGAGTCTCTTCCCAATTTCCAATTGGGAAAGGTATGTCTCCCATATTCCTATTTGTATTTGTGACTTTGTTTTTAATAAAGATGTCATCTTTAGTCTTCCATTGTTCATTTACTTGGATGAATCGTCTCTTGTTTGTTTGTGGATTTCATGTATGTGGTAGGAGTAGTATTTATGATTATGCTGTACCATTAGCATTATATCGTCATAAACACTATAAACCTCCACTATAGTCTAATTAGATATGACATCATTATGTTAACTTGACTCACTTATGCTATGAATCAACATTGGTTCAACAATGATTTAGTCCATTGCCTTAGGATGGCTTGTGCCTAGGCTCTTAATGTAATTACTTAATATGCTAGCATGGCGCTAGGATAGAGAGTAGCATTGAATGTCTCGTATGCCCATGGATTCAAGAGGTAGGCAGTAGGTGGTGACAGCTATATCTGTCCTTTGTAATCCTCCACGTTCGGCTATGCCACAGGCTCTTGGTGGAAGTCGTCCTAGTATTGCTAGGAGTAAACCCGTGCCCGATGTGTTAACAACATAGCATGAGAATTCATAATTGACATGATCATTAGTAACTAACTTAGGATATGTATATGTACATTAGAAGCATTGTAGGAGTCTGTACCAAGTTCATAGTTTGGTCCCTCTTTACCCCATATTATCCCATTATAATAGAATGCTCTTGTGTGTGTCACACTACCTCAATTACCCTTTATCCATCCTTGCTAGAACCCTACCTAGGCCAATCTAGCCTCTCCACTTGATGATTGTTATACTTCCATCTAGCCTTCCTTTGGGAGAATATAAATAACACCCATTGGGAATACTCTTAGTGGGGCAATGCTACATCGATAGTTTCTGTGCGCTTGCGGATTTACATGTATAGTCTAAAATCAATTAACAAACATTTCTGGCACTACTGCTAGAGATGGATTGTTAGTAGTGCGTAGGAACCGTCAACAAGCATTTTTGGCGCTGTTGCCGGTGAAGGCAGCCGAAGTATTACATGATTGAGTGAATACAATAGGACCCTGGTAGGTTTTAGTAGATTGACCCTTCTTTGTTTTTGCATTTTATGTGAAAACAAGGTAGTGTATGCCTGGTTTCTACTTCCCGAAAAACTTTGTTGAATATCCTGAATCCCTTCTGAGAGATCGACCTCATGTCGTTACTCCTCGGAACCTTCGAGCGGCAAAGCAAGGCAGCACAACCACACGAACAACCAAAACACCAATGGCCCAGAAGACCCTTCGTGAGTTTTTTGCTCCCTCTGCTAATAATGTGCCTATTGGGCCCACTGTTAACACGGGAGACGTAAACGTCAAAATCAAGACTGGCCTTATCACTATGGTGCAAGCCAACCCATTTTGTAGGAAGGATAACAAGGATACAAGTGCTCATATGCAACACTTCCCTAAGATCTATAGCACTTTTTAGATCAAGGATGTACCTCTCGATGATGTCCGTCTTGGGCTGTTTTCGTTCTCTCTTATTGGGAGAGCAAAAAAGTGGTTCTATGTGAACCGAAGTGTTGTAGATACTTGGGAGAAGTGTTCTACGGCATTCCTCACCAAGTTTTCCCCGTTGGGCAAGACCAATGCGCTACATGGAAGAATTTGCAGCTTCAAGCAAGATGTCAAGGAATCTATTCTGAGGCTTGGGAAAGGCTTCAGGAGTACATCCTAGACTGTGCCCACCGTGGTATGTATGACTGGCTCAATATCCAAAACTTCTACAATGGGCTAACTCGTCCTCCTGTGGCCATGTTGATGCTGCTACTGGTGGTGCCTTCTTCTCATTGACGGTTCCCAAAGCAAAAGAATTGATTGAGCAGATGGTGTCAAACATGGGTTGGAGCAACGAGTGTCTCCATACTCGCTAGTGAGGCATGCACACCTTGAAGGAGGTGGACATGATTGCTGCAAAATTGGACCTCCTTATGAAGAAGATTGATGGACAAGGCAATGGTGAGGTATGAGGCTATGCCTATGCCTCGGACTCTCACATCACTTGTAAAGTTTGTAGCAACATAGACCATTTGGGCAATGACTGCCCAGAAACCGCTTAGGATGCGTTATACGTAGCCAACAATAGAAACAACAGTGGCTATCGTCTAGTAGGTCAAGGGTGGGGCCAACCATGCCCATTCTTTCAAAGAGGGTACAACAACAATGGAAACAACTAAAATCAACCCAACTTGGGAGGACTTGCCATTGTCCAGCTGAAGATCAATGAGGCTATATCCAAGAAGCTATCGGCCAATGACAAGACCCTAGAGAGCATAAATGCCAAGATTGAAGGACTATCCTCAGCCTTAATGAATCAAATGAGTTTCAACAAGATGTTGGAAACTCAGTTGACTCAACTGGCAGCTGTTGTTCCTCCTGTGGAGAATGGCAAAATGACAGGACAACCCATCGGGCCCGGATGTCAAGAAATGAAGAATTAGGAATGTCCATCTCATCGTACAGTGGTGAGACCTAGCCAATAGGTTAAATTGGTAGTTATCCTTTTCTTTATTTTTCTTTTCTCCTTATTTGATTTTACGCATTTAGTTTGACATTCCCCACTGCATATTTGGTTTTCTTAGTAAGCTGAGAATCTTATATTCTCAACAATCATTTTTATTTCTTTATTTCTTACAAAAAGAATTTTTTTGTTTTGAAATAGGAGTTTTTATTTGGAAAACAATTTTTCTGAGCTGCAAAAGTGGTATTTCACCAACGTGCTAATTTCATAGCCATTGGGGATCCACTTGCCAAAATGGGGAACAGGGGGCCCACATGTTAGGTCGGTCGACCCCCCTGTTCGGCCGACATGGGGAAAGGGCCATTTTGGCTCTCTCTCCTCCAACGGCTATATTTGGTTCTCTAGTGTCCGTTGGGGAGTGCGCACTCTAAATGGTGGCCGTCAGAGGCCACTTCTACTCACACATACCCTCATTTCATACTTCCCCAAAGTCACTCTTGCTCACATTGTTTTCTTTCTTTTCATTGAAGTACTCTTGATCAATTCCCAACTGAAAAAGATTTGCTTTCACTTGCATTTGCAATTTGCTCTCATGTTCTTCGAGGGAAAATTCGTCTGGTGTTTTGCTTTTGCTAACATTACCTCTTTCGAGTTTTTACTTGTTGTGTTCCTGCTTGTTGTGGCTAGGGCAAATTATATTGCAGCAATATAAAATCAAAACAAATGTAATTTGATTATGTTGCTATGTATATCTGGCCCTGACAAAAAGATTCAAATCCAAGGCTCCAAACTTTTCCTTGACCTCTTAAATATATTAAATAGCTTCTCGGAAAATTTTCAAGATTTTTGAAGTATGTCTTCCACTTAGTTGGACACACACAAAGGGTTTATTTCGCGTCGATCTCAAAATTTAGTTTTGCACTTAACCTTGTCCAAATGAACCCACAATTTTTCCAAAGACCCTTTATGGTTCAGTGAGCTTTGTTTCAAAGTTTGGGGATTTATGGACCTTAGTTACTATTTATTTCAATTGGAAACAAAGTGTGTCCAAATTGAAATCAGATTGCAGATTTGGGTTCCTCATATTTTTCATAGCCTGTCTGTAAGATTTCGGAATTTTTGGGCAATGTTTGTGGTGGAATTTAGAGGAACAGAGAAGAGGGAGTAGTAGGGCCCACATGTCAGCTAGGGAAACCGTTCACCGCCTCTGTTTTCTTTCTCCGCGCAACACCGCGGCGGCTCCATGCCACCAACGCGCCAGTTCGGCCGTCGGTCGCCTCCAGCTGCCCCAGCCTCGTTATCTACTACGGTGAAGCCTTCTTATTCACTTCACCATGGAACGCAGTCATTCCTCGGTTCACCTCTCGCTCGCGCTGCTCCATTTCTCACCGCCGCGACCACCTCGGTTCCGCCCGACACCACTCCGTCTCGTCGCCGCTACAAGCTTCCTCATCCTTTGCAGTCTTTAGGAAAAGGTGCGCCATGATCTCGTGTAGCTGCTGGTTAAATTTGAACTCAAATCGTGCATCTTAGCGTCCGTATTTCGTGAAAGACCGAAGCACTTTTATAGCTTTGAAGCTAGTTCATCGGTAATTCCGATTGTATGCACAATAATTCCTTGATCCAGTTAGACGACATGATCAACGTCTCCTAGTGCACCTTCCCTCCAAAAATCAGAAAGAACCATCGACTAATTAACGAGTTATCCAGTTTTTCCCCTTCCACCATTGATGGAGCTCGCTTCACCATCGACCTTAGTGGTGCCGTCTATGGCACGAGTTCTAGAACCTCCTAACCTCTTTCCCATGCTCCCAAGGTGCTTCCCGAGCTTTCGTATGAGAGTTTTCGCTAGGGAATTAAGGGTCCCGACATGACCGGAACCCTAGCACCCGCCGCCGCCGTCGGGAGTGGATTTTCAGTCACCCATCACCGTCAGGAGCTACTCCAACGTGTTTCTCGCGCGAAACTAGGGTGAGGCAGCGAGTTTCGAGACCTCCCGTGGGCCAGAAACCATAGCTAGCGAGAGCGCTGCCACGCGCCGGCGTGGGCGCCGCCGCCCAAGCCTGTGGCCAGAGGAAGAGGAAAGCAGGGGCGCGTGTCCCACCTGCTAGTGAGCCAGCGCGGCCTGGATCAGCCTGTGGCCAGGGGATCTAGTGTGGCCACGTGGAAATATTTATTGCCTCTGGTGTGGCTTCCTCCTGGTTGGCTGATTTAAATCCGGTGGGCCCAGGCGCCAAATTTAGAAGCTGAAAATTCAAAATTTATGCAGAACCATTTCCAAACTTGAAAAATCAATATATCTATGTAGACTGCTCCAAAAAGTTTCAAACATATTTTGTTTGAATGCCCTTGAGATCTAGATTCTGTTAGTACCAATTAGGTGTTGTGAAACTTACTTCTAAATTCTGCAGAAAATAATATTTCCATATACAAATACAATTTTTCCAGGTGAACTTTCCACTAGAAACATCCCCAAAATTCACATAAAATACACTGTCCTATTCTTGACTACCAGGTCAAGTTTGGGAGCCAATGCGCCTATACAAACCTCTGTATAGTTCAATTACCTTTTCCAGTCATTGAATTTTTACAGATGTTCGGTTGCTTTATTATGCCCCAAATTTTGACTGAGCCTTCCTTTAGTCATACACTAGATCCTGTAAAAATCTGGGATTTAATTAACTTAGTCTCCTAGTCCTAATTCAGTTACCAACTGAATGTTAATTGAAAAGCTAAAATTCAATTATAAAATAATTCCAGAAATTCTTGCGAACTTTGAAATTCAATAACTCCTTCACCAAGGGTTAAAAATTTATGAAACCAATTTTGCTAGAACCAGGACAACCTCCTCTATCATTATCATCAACTCACAACCGTGTTCAAGCTACAGTTTCTTCTCTAAAATTTTTGGGAATTTATTGCTTACCATAATTTTAGAGACAAGAAACTATTTTATTCATCTCCCGTTCTTTGCCAGAGCTTCTATCATATTCCTTGGTATCTACCATAAAAGTCCCAAAGCCAATTAAGATCATTATCGTATAATGATCACCATATATTAAATTATGGTCTTGGTAGTAATTATTTTTCAAAGTCATTCATATACATATTATATGCATATCGTGTAGTGACCGAAGTTCAGGAGGAACCCGAGGCCTTGGAGGTACACCTGCTAGATACTAACACAGACTCGGGCCTACATCCAGACAAGCCCCGCTTTGCATTTAAGTCGTTTATAAAGTTTTGCTTTATCACTATGTTGACTAGCATATGAATTGTGCATTATGTTCATGATGCTTGAATACTCCAGATGCATGACCCACAATCCCATTGGTTAATTGGGTAGGTTGATAGCTCGACATGTAAAACTGCTATGCTAATTTTGTAGGTGAACCGGTAGATGTCGAGTAGTTGGAATCTACTCGCGAGATAGAAAATTGACACTTATCTACACTGGGTTAAATTTATAGAGAATGACTATTAAATCTAAACTTGAGACCGGTCAGAGATGGATAGGAAGCGGCATGGCATGGTCTTGGTCGCATAGCTATCACTGGTCAGTTAAGGCCCGTCTGTATGCGGCCCCTTGGAACAAGCTTGACTTGTACCAGTGACATACTGGATATATGGACTCCAGTAAACTGATGTAACTCTATAACTGGGATGTCGAGGCCCATTAACTCACCATCGATAGGCGTGGGTTGAGGACAGTAAGGTGTAAATCGGTCGGCGGACACAAGAGGAGTTCCGTGCGGAGACCTTCTGTTCGCAGAGGTGAGACGGGTTCGGCGTTCGGGTTTCTTGTGTAAGGTGGCCATATACAACTAGTACTAAAGTGTTACGTAGGTAGTGATGTACTCGCTGACACTTCCGAACGTGCGTATGTGTCGTGTTGTCCGGGTGTGTCTTGATTGCAATGATCGTCCCTCGCGGTAATCGTGTACCACTTGATCACCGCGCCGTGACGTAGTAAATACTAAAGAAGCCAGGAGAATATGTTGTATTGAATTATAATTTCTTTGCAACCTTGTGTGACCTAGAGATAGCAAAATTAAATTTTACAGTTTCCCCATACTTTAGTTGTGATAGCATTATGTGCTCTCGGCATGTCATATCATCGGCAAAGCGTTTCTTGTTTGATTGTGGAGTCTGTGATAGGTCGTGCTTGGAGAACGTCATTTGCTACTTAAAATATGATTATAAGGATCCACTTGTAGGCGAGTCATTTATGCTTCACTTTACCTATACTTAGTATTTACCCTTGCATATGTCTAGTGAGACGGGTCAGTCTTGCTGATCCTTATGCTCATGTTTGCAGTTAACGAGTTTTTGCAGGTTATACGATTGATGACGGGTTTGATGACGAGGTTGCACCCCTCCAGGGTGTACAGCCGAGTGGGAACCCTGCACGCCGCCGTGAATTGGGTGTTGCTAGTGCGAAGTATTCAGGGCATGGATGACTTTTCTTTTTCATAGCTAGTGCTGAGAGCGTAGCTATGATATATAAGTTCTTTCCTTCCACTAGTATTGAAAAACTTCCACTGTATGATAAATAAAAGACTTTGTCTTGTATTTTATTCTCGTTCTGTTTTGATATACTGTTGTGTGTCGCATCGCACAACACCACCCAATGAGATCCTCGGATGTCGGTATTTCGGTCCCCATAGACATGGTATCAGAGCATCATTGGGAACAGTGTACTTGAAAAGAACATATTTTCAAAAATTAGGATTTGAGTGAGGAATTATCTATATACCCTTATAAGGAGTATTATTAGTATAAGATATAAAGGTGGTAAACTAACTTATATGTTATTAATTCTGTAACGATGCTCCGACATCAGGTAAGAGGTAAGGTACGCCACCGTAAGCGGATCAATTGCGGTAAGCTCACCATGCGAGAGGTAGCATGGACGTTTTGCGTGGCTTAGCACGAAAATGTTAATAGGAGTCTCTGAAGCTTTCTATGTTTTTGAGAACCTATGACACGCGGTACCCCAGCATGCTTCAAAGTTAGTGGGAGCCCCCGTCGTGTGGAGTATAACCCGATAGTATGCATCTCTAGAACCATTCATGTTCTATGGGAGCATGTGAAACATGTATGCTCGAGCGTGTATAAGCCGGACGTACGGGAGTCTTTGCTGTACAGACGTATTTACAACCATGTACCTCGAGACATGACCTCGCTCGACGGCGACTCACACCAGAGTCGTATGCATTTATTTTCATATGTATTATTGTGACTGCCTGTCATGTTTCCCCGTACCGCCCTTGTGGTGTGAAGGTGTGAAAGGAGATTGTTTGTCTTTTGCAGCATTGACTATGGTAGAAGAACGTGTAGAAACCGTTTGTGAGAGAACGTTATAGGAACAACATATAGACGTAACCGGATATACCGGATAAAATTTTCTTTGGTGAGGTACGTAGTACCGTCAGTATCAAACATGATACTTGACCATCCCCAACGACAGAATGGATGCATTATGTTTTGGAAAGTCCGAATATCAGATGCTGGTAGGTTTGGACTCCGTAAAAGGGATTCGGACTCGATAGGGTAGATAGAATCAAGATTCTTGATTTCTGGCAGATGTTGGCTCAACTTCGCCGGGTTCTAATCTTGGTTATCTGCTAGATAACATAAGGGTATCATATATGGCTGGAAATCTCGGGAAGCCCTCTACAACTTTTCTGTTGACCATCAGGGCAGAAAAGTTTGATAATCTGTTGAAATCTGGAGTATACTAAAACTGCTCCAGATGACCCTCCCATTGTACCAGTTACAGAAATATTGCCATAACTCACTGTAGGAACATCTTCTGCCTTACTGTGATACATGTATGGAAAGGGCACAAGCAGATGTACAGGTTTGATGTTTAGAGTTTTCCCTAATTCGAATTTGAGTCAAATCAAATTTGGAAATCAAAACAGTGAACTGCAGGACTGCTGGTGGAAACCAGTCAGTTCAACTGTTTAGTTTGAATAGTTATAACTTTTAATCCAGAATAGTGGCATACTCACATATATACGTTTTTGGAAAGCTTATTAAGTCCTCTATCAACTTTATTTTGCATTCATGATCTGAAAATGGGTATAACCGGGCCTAATTCCCGTTGTCGCAAACTTGGTTCTGGCAGTCCAGAACTTGAAGCAGTTTGCACATGGTTGTGAATTCGCGCGCGATACCTGTCTAACAAACTTTTCGGGGGGGGGGGGACTCTTTTACTTCTGGATTGTTAACTTGATGTTACAAAAAGTTTATTTTGTCATTACCTCAATATATGGTTGTGATATACCTGTATAAATTGTGGTAGATAACTACATATACAGGAGAGGTTCTGTCAAAATTTCCAGAATATATGGGTCAATTTAAAACCTGTATAGATTCTACTTCCTAGCACACTTGTAGCTGTATGGGTACAATATGGAAAGGCTGTGAAGTGTACTACAACTTTTGTATTCAACTCCACCTTTGATTCTGATAATTCCTGTATGAAACTGTGGGGTTTATACAGGAAGATGGCAGCGGAGATGATCCAATTACCTAACGGCTGGGTGCACACGACGTGCACTGGCCAAGGCGGGTTTCCGGATTTTTTTGTCTTGCTGATACGCCAGTGCGGATATCAGGAGGTGCCTAGCTATTGGGGAAAGGAATTCCATGACAACAGGGTAAGAGATGTGTCATCTATGTCGATGTGCCTGTTGGTCCACCAAGCAAAGTATGGTCCCCCTTTTCTATCAAAACAAGGGGTGTTCTGTTGGAAGAAACTTGGTGCTTCGCCACAAGTGTTGCTATGGGGATGTTTTTGCAAACTTCACCATCGTCAGCTAGTGGGTACTCCGTATGAGTTCTTTCCGGTCAGCGGTAGAGCTGCTGAAGAGTGGGCTAACCGATTGATCGCAGATTATGACCTCCGCGGTGAAACATTGGTGATAGCCTTAGTGGTGTACGCATCGGCATCACGTCGCAAAAATGACACCCAAAAGGCGTGCATTAAAGATTTGGTGGATAATCTGAGGTAATGAGACTTACGGTGTTAATAGATGTATTGCAGCATGGTCCGTACACGTACAGCCCAGGAAGTGGGAGGCTCAAGTGGGGGACAGGGGGATGACACCCCACCACCGGGGCAGAACACGCCCCAGACGCAGCCACCTCCACCAGCTCCACCTACACTTCCCAGAAGTCTCATAGAGGTTCTCGCAGCAGTGCTCGGCTCGCGCGACGAGCAAACCGAGTTGTTGCGGACCCTTGTACAGCATTCGTCCCGTCAAGGGGGACGACAAGCTGATGGGCCACATCAGCCATATCCGAGTTCCTACTCGGATTTCATATCGACACATCTGCTGGTCTTCAGGGAGGCCGACGAACCTTTGGAGGCGGGCAACTGGCTCCGCTCCATTGAAGGGAAGTTCGGTTTACTCGAGATAACCGAACAACAGAAGACTCTGTTTGCAGCTCAACAACTGTAGGGGTCTGCTGGTGCGTGGTGGGCAAACTATCTCGCCTCACGCCCCACAGACTATGTCGTGAGCTGGGCAGAATTCCGGGAGGCGTTCCACGCCTACCATATCCCTCCCGGAATTATGAAGAGGAAGCTTCAAGATTTCTTGGAGCTGAAGCAGGGGGGAAGGAGTGCTTACGAGTACTCCAAGACCTTCAACGCAATTGGCCTAGTATGCACAGGACCAAGTGAACACGGAAAACAGGAAGCGAGAGTGCTTCTATCGGGGATTGAACCCCAAAATGAAGGACAAGCTGGCCTTGTTCAACCGCGGCAGCTTCAACGATATTGTCAACGCTGCGATCATACAAGAGGATGCTACTCGAGAGCTGTCCTCAGACAAGAAGAAGAGGAGTGCTCCGCAGGGCAGCGGAGGTGGTGCTCCTCAGAAGTACCGAATGGTGTATCGATCACCATCCGGCCAGCGGTGGCAACCGCCATCGCGACCACTGATGTTCAGTGGTCGCCAGCTCAAAAACACTGGTTTCTGACCGCAGCAGCAGCAGGGTTGATCCCACATGCACTTCCACCTCCATCGCGTGCACCGGGATTTTGTCCTCCCATTCGTACCGGCCAAACCCCGTACACGTGTTTCACATGTGGACGCACGGGGCACTTCGCCAAGGACTGCCCGCATAATAGGCCGGGCGGAGGACAATCATCGTACCAGGGCACCAACCAACCCCGCTACCAGCCCAAGAATCCAGTCCCCAGGCTCGGCAACGTCCACCACCTTACCATCGAGGACGTTCCAGATGGCGCACCCGTACTCACGGGGAAGACAGTAACCCATGAGATGGTTCCTGGGGTACCATTTAACCTAGAGGGGACTATATATCTTACATCGCTTCTGATACTAGAGAATCAGAGGTTAGATGTCATCTTGGGAATGGCATGGTTACAATACCATGGTGCTATTCTAGATCTCATTCCTCGAAAAATATATCTAAATTCTCCACTTCATCCTTCTGAAGTCATCAATCTTGAGAGAACCGTTCTAGTGACCCCATCTACTCACAATACCGAGGTTCTTGAACTTAAGGATATTCCGGTAGTATGTGAGTATCCGGATGTGTTTCCCGAAGATCTTCCTGGTACGCCACCAGAAAGAGATATAGAGTTCAAGATTGAGCTTGTACCGGGAACAATTCCGATCTCAAGGCAGCCCTATAAGATGGCACCCAAAGAACTTGCAGAACTGAAGGAGCAGCTAACGGAGCTTGAGAACAAGGGTTTCATTCATCCAAGTTCATCACCATGGGGCTGTTCTGCATTGTTTGTGGAGAAGGAAGATAAGACCTTGAGACTATGTGTGGACTATTGTCTACTCAATGCTGTAACTATCAAAAACAAGTATCCACTACGACGCATTGATATTCTCTACGATCAACTAGTGGGTGCTAAAGTATTTTTGAAGATGGATCTTCGTTCTGGTTATCATCAGATTAGAATCTGTCCAGAAGATATACCTAAGACAACATTCTCGATGAGGTTTTGACTGTATGAATACCTTGTTATGTCCTTCGGATTGACCAACGCACTGGCTCATTTCATCTATCATATGAACTCGGTGTTCATGCTGGAATTGGACAAGATTGTCGTGGTCTTCATTGATGACATCCTTGTATATTCAAAATCCGAAGAAGAACATGGTCAACACTTGCGTATCGTGCTTCAATGATTACGGGACCACCAGCTATATGCCAAGTTCATAAAGTGTGAATTCTGGATCAGCCAAGTGCCATTTTTAGGGCGCACCATATCCGCATAAGGGATTGCAGTTGATCCAAGCTTGATAAAGCGAGTACTCAAATGGGAGTCTCCAAAGTTTGTACATGAAGTTTGAAGTTTCCTAGGTTTAGCTGGGTTTTACCGGAGGTTCATTCCCAGTTTCTCCAAAATAGCTAAACCAATGACAGAACTTTTGAAAAAGGGGAAGAAGTATGTATGGACAGAGGCATGTGAGGGAGGTTTCCAGGCATTGGTAAAACACCTCACAACGGCACCAGTATTAGCTCAACCGAACACAACCAAATCATTTGACGTGTATTGTGATGCATCAGGAATTGGTTTGGGTTGTTTGTTGATGCAGGACAGACGAGTGATCGCTTATGGATCACGGCAGCTTTGGAATCATGAGCAGCACTATCCGACTCATGATCTAGAGCTCGCTGCTGTGGTACTAGCATTGAAGATGTGGAGACATTATCTACTGGGTAATCTAGTACATCTCTACACCGATCACAAGAGCCTGAAGTACATCTTCACCCAAAAGGAATTAAATATGCAACAACATAGATGGTTGGAGTTAATCAAGGATTATGAGATTAAGATCCACTACCATCCAGGCAAGGCGAAAGTAGTCGCAGATGCACTGAGCCGCAAGTCCCATGTCAACAATCTTTCCACCACCTCAATGGGAGAAGAAGAACCGAGTCTCTACTTGGTTCCATATGGGGCACTCTACAACCTAGCTCTCATTCCTACTATCAGGGAGGATATTATAGCAGCTCAGAAGGAGGACAAAGGGATGTCACACATTCGGCAAAGAATGGAAAAGGGGGAGATGAAATGTTTCCGATGTGACAATGATGGTACCCTATGGTTTAAAAACCGCATAGTGGTACCCCGGAACATGGAACTTCGGAAGAAGATACTGGATGAATCTCATTTGTCCAAGTATTCCATTCATCCGGGAAGTAACAAAATGTACCAAGACTTAAGGAAGAATTTCTGGTGGACTCGGATGAAGAGAGAAGTAGCAAAATATGTATCCGAATGTGATATGTGTCGACGACTGAAGGCCGACCATATGAAGGCAGCTGGACAACTTCAACCTTTAAGAATAACAACATGGAAATGGGAGGATATCAGCATGCAAATCAGCTCATTTCATACCGGTCAGTGTCAAGTATGATGTAAAGCAGTATGCATAACTTTATATCTCCAGAATCTTGTGTTTACATGGAGTACCCCGCACTATCATTTCAGATCGTGGATCTATTTTCATTGCTCGATTTTGGGAGCATCTCCACGATACATTGGATACCAAACTATATCAAAGCTCGGCATATCATCCTCAGACTGATGGGCAAACCGAACGGGTGAATCAAGTGCTAGAGGATATGCTTCGCGCCTATGCCATCCACCATGGTAGGAACTAGGTTGATCATCTACCATTGGCACAGTTTTCGTACAACAACGGTTACCAGGCTAGCATCCAGATGGCGCCATATGATGCCCTTTATGGACGGAAGTGTCACACACCCTTGAACTGGTGTGAATCTGGTGAACGAGTGGTATATGGCATCGACTTGGTAATGATGCCAAAGAGCAAGTTCACATTATTCAAGCAAATCTCAAAGCCGCTCAGTCTCGTCAAGAGAGTTATGCGGACAAACGATGTCGACCTCTTCACTTCAAGGTCGGGGATCAAGTTTATCTCCGGGTATCCCCAATGAAGGGAATTCATCGATTCAGAGTGAAAGGGAAGCTAGCTCCATGTTTCATTGGGCCGTTTGCAATAATCAAAAGTAGCGGACCTGTGGCATATCAATTGGAGTTACCGCTGTCGCTGGCAGGGAACAATAATGTGTTTCACATTTCTTAGTTGCAGAAATGTCTCAAAGCCCCAATGAATGTACGTATTGAGGATATGGAGGCTCTCCAACCAGATCTTACTTATTCCGAGCATCCAACCCAGATCGTTGATGAGAAAGCTCGCACCACAAGGAACCGCAACTTTTTGTTTCTACAAGGTCTTGTGGAGCAACCACAGTGCTGAGGAAGCCACGCGAGAAAGCGAGGAGTATCTTAAAATGATCTATCCGAACATGTTAGCAGCACTTGTTCAGTAGATCTTTACCTTTTGCCTTTCCTTTGTGATCTCGAGACGAAATTCTTTTAAGGGGGGAGGAATGTAAAATCCCACTTTTTCCTTTCATGTGAAGTTCAGCTACAAGTGTTTATCAAAAACAATGGAGGTCAATATAGTTGTGCACATGAACTTGACCTCACTAAAAGTTTTTCTTTCTACTCATGTTTAATTTTATTAACATGAGGATTGGACTTCACCACTAATCCTATAACAATTTTAATTAAACCTTTCTACAAAGTTGGGAAATTAATTGAATGAAATGGCTAGGGCAAATTATATTGCAACAATATAAAATCAAAACAAATGTAATTTGATTATGTTGCTATGTACATCTGGCCCTGACAAAAAGATTCAAATCCAAGGCTCCAATCTTTTCCTCGACCTCTTAAATATTTTAAATAGCTTCTCGGAAAATTTTCAAGATTTTTGAAGTACGTCTTCCACTTAGTTGGACACGTACAAAGGGTTTATTTCACGTCGATCTTAAAATTTAGCTTTGCACTTAACCTTGTCCAAATCAACCCACAATTTTTCCTAAGACCCTTTATGGTTCAGTGAGCTTTGTTTCAAAGTTTGGGGATTTATGGACCTCAGTTACTATTTATTTCAATAAGGTTTATAATCGAGTTTGAATTCAAATTTGATTTTGAATTGGAAACAAATTGTGTCCAAATTGAAATCCGATTGCAGATTTGGGTTCCTCATATTTTTCCTAGCATGTCTGTAAATTTTGGGAATTTTTGGGCAATGTTTAAGGTGGAATTTAGAGGAACAGAGAAGAGGGAGTAGTGGGGCCCACATGTCAGCCAGGGAAACCGTTCACCGCCTCTGTTTCCTTTCTCCACGCGACACCGCGACGGCTGCATGCCGCCAGCGCGCCGGTTCGGCCGTCGGTCGCCTCCAGCTGCCCTAGCCTCCTTATCGATTGCGGTGAAGCCTTTTTATTCACTCAACCGTCAACCGCAGCTATTCCTCGGTTCACCTCTCGCTCGCGCTGCTCCATTTCTTGCCGCCGCGACCGCCTCGGTTCTGCCTAACGCCGCTCTGCCTCGACGCTGCTACAAGCTTCCTCGTCCTCTATAGTCTTTAGGAAAAAGGTGTGCCATGATCTCGTGTAGCTGCTGGTTAAATTTGAACTCATATCGTGCATCCTAGCGTCCGTATTTCGTGAAAGACCAAAGCACTTTTATGGCTTTGAAGCTAGTTCATCGATTTAATTCCGATTGTATGCACAATAATTCTTTGATCCAGTTAGACGACATGATCAACATCTCCTTGCTCACCTTCCCTCCAAAAATAAAAAAGAACCATTGACTAATTAATGAGTTATCCAGTTTTTCCCCTTCCGCCATTGATGGAGCTCGGTTCAACGTTGACCTTAGTATTGCCAGCTATGGCACGAGTTCTAGACCCTCCTAACCTCTTTCCCATGCTCCCAAGGTGCTTCCCGAGCTTTTGTATGAGAGTTTTCGCTAGGGAATTAAGGGTACCGACATGACCGGAACCCTAGCACCCGCCGCCGCCGTCGGGAGTGGATTTCTAGTCACCCATCGGCGTCGGGAGCTACTCCAACGTGTTTCTCGCGCGAAACTAGGGTGAGGCGACGAGTTTCGAGACCTCCCGTGGGCCGGAAACCATCGCCGGCGAGACCGCCGCCGCGCGCCGGCGTGGGCGCCGCCGCCCAAGCCCGTGGCCAGAGGAAGAAGAAAGCAGGGGTGCGGGTCCCACCTGCCAGTGAGCGCAGCGCGACCTGGATAAGCCTGTGGCCATGGGATCTAGTGTGGCCACGTGGAAATATTTATGTCCTCTGGTGTGGCTGCCTTCTGGTTAGCTGATTTAAATCCGGTGGGCCCAGGCGCCAAATTTAAAAGCTGAAAATTCCCAATTTATGTAGAACAATTTCCAAACCTGATAAATCAATATCTCTCTGTGGACCCCTCCAAAAATTTTCAAACAAATTTTGTTTGAAAGCCCTTGAGCTCTAAATTCTGTTAGTACCAATTAGTTGTTGTGAAACTCACTTTTAAATTCTACAGTAAATAATTTTTCCAAATACAAATACAATTTTTCCAGGTGAACTTTCCACTGAAAAAATCTCCAAAGTTCACATAAAATACATTGTCCTATTCTTGACTACGAAGACAAGTTTGGGAGCCATTGCGCCTGTATAACCCTATGTATAGTTCAATTACCTTTTCCAGTCATTGAATTTTTACAGTTGTTCAGTTGCTTTATTATGTCCCAAATTTGGACTGAGCATTCCTTTAGTCATACACTAGATCCTGTAAAAATCTGGGATTTAATTAACTTAGTCTCCTAGTCCTAATTCAGTTACAACTGAACGTTAATTGAAAAGCTAAAATTCAATTATAAAATAATTCCAGAAATTCTTGCCAACTTTGAAATTCAATAACTCCTTCACCAAGGCTTAAGCATTTATGAAACCAATTTTGCTAGAACCTGGACAACCTCCTCTATCATGATCATCAACTGACAGCTGTGTTCAAGCTATAGTTTCTTCTCTAAAATTTTTGGGATTTTATTGCTTACCATAATTTTAGACACAACAAACTATTTTATTCATCTCTTGTTCATTGCCAGAGCTTCTATCATATTCCCTAGTATCTACCATCAAAGTCCCAAAGCCAATTAAGATCATTATCGTACAATGATCACCATAGATTAAATTATGGTCTTGGTAGTAATTATTTTTCAAAGTCATTCATGTACATATTATATGAATATCGTGTAGTGACCGAAGTCGAGGAGGAACCCGAGGCCTTGGAGGTACGCCTGCCACATACTAACACATACTCGGACCTGCATCCAGGCAAGCCCCAGTCTGCATTTAAGTCATTTATAAAGTTTTGCTTTATCACTATGTTGACTAGCATATGAATTGTGCCTTACATTTAGGATGCTTGAATACTCCAGATGCATGACCCACAATCCCATTGGTTAATTGGGTAGGTTGATAGCTCGACGTGTAGAACTGCTATGCTAATGTTGTAGGTGAACCGGTAGAAGTCGAGTAGTTGGAATCCACTCGCGAGATAGAAAATTGACACTTACCTACACTGGCTTAACATTTATAGAGAATGACTATTAAATCTAAACTTGAGACCGGTCAGAGATGGATAGGAAGCGGCAAGGCGTGGTCTTGGTCGCATAGCTCTGACATGTCAGTTAAGGCCCGTCTGTATGCGGCCCCTTAGAACAAGCTTGACTTGTACCGGTGACATACTTGATATATGTGTAAGTGCATCTAGGATATCCCTTTTGGATTTTGGCTAATTGATGACAAACATATGAGATCCTAATGAAACTACTGAGATGATTGCAGGACAAACAAGTGAAACAGCTCGGTGCGCACAAAAAGGTGAAGAATGAAGAGGTGTTCAAAGAGAGATACTTTGATAAAGCTTGGAAGACCAAATTAGATTTTGAATGTATAGGGAGTGTATGAAAGACACACTCCAAGAGCTCACAACTTTGCGCGAGGGTAAGGGATTAAAATTAACCTAACTTTCACAAAGCACCGGACTTGTCCGATCATGGATCGGACTAGTCCGTTTATCTTTCTGGAATCTCACTTACTGGGAGACCGAACTAGTCTGTGCGTCCACCGGACTAGTCCGTCGATCTATCTGGAGTCTCTCATATTGAGGGACCAGACTAGTCCGTTGACCACCAGACTAGTCCATTGACCTTTCTAGAGTCTCCCATATGTGGAGATCGGACTAGTCCGCGGACTAGTCCATTGAACTTTCTGGAGTTCACCTTCACACAGCATCGGACTAGTTCGAGCTTGGACCAGACTAGTCCGGCAGACTTTCTGGACTTCAAAATACACTGAGACTGGACAAGTCCGGACTTGCACCGGACTAGTCCGGTGTTAGGGTTTTTCAACGGCTACCTTTTTGGAAACCCTATAAATAGAGAGTCCATGGCTTTCCTATGAACATACATGTCGAATACTGATAAAAGAACAAACCCTAGCACCGTGACATCATCCCAAGAGCCCAAAACACATCTCCCCACACATCTAAAGTGCAGAAAGAGTGAAATCAATTGAACACTTGGATTCAGGATTGGGAGATCGTCTTTCTTTCATTGCGAGCTCTTGGGGTTTGATCTTTCTACACTCATACTCTGCATTGTAATACTTTTGAGTGTATTTGATCACTTCTTTCGTTGTAATTCTTGTGGGAGCCCTCAACATGTGAGGTTGCCCCACAAACATGGTGATTACCCGTGATAGTGGAATCAAGTCGTCCTTCGTGGTGACTTGAAGAGGGAAAGGGTTGGAGACCCGACTCTGTGTGAGCTTCCTCAACGAGGACGTAGATCTCGTGGTGAGATCGAACCTCAGGTAAAATTCATGTGTCTTGTGCCTTATTTCCTTTAAATTTTGTTCATTAGATCACTTGAGTGCTAAACATCAACCAAAGGCAATTATAAGTTTTACCTGCATTCTTATATTAATCTCAAATAAAAATATCAATTGTTCTCATTTCCGCTGCTAAAGAAATTTAGTTTCCCAAATAACACCTGATCAACACACATATTTTTAGCACACCGGACAAGTCCGCCCACACGACCGGACTAGTCCGGCCAACCTAGTTTTGATGATTCTATTACGTGTGCAGGAAATTCAAAAGGCCTATTCACCCCCCCTCTAGGCCACATTCAATTGGTATCAGAGCAAGGTTCTCCACCAACGAGACTCACATCTCGGAGAGATCAATGGCCTCTGAGAAGAACAACGATATCTCGAAGATGAACATTAATGAGGAGGAACAAGAAACTAAAACTTTTGATGTGCTGAAAGAGAGCCCACACGATGATGAAGAAGTGCGACAATTAAAGTCACTTCTGAGAAAGAAACTGCTAGGACAAAAGGGAAAAGAAGAAGAGAAGACGACGGGGAGTGGTCATCACGACTACTCCCCACACCCTTACAACTACAACCGTCTCAATTCAAACAATCACTATCTTTCCATTCCTATGGGAAAACCTCCACAGTTTACAGAAGCGACTATACAATGTGGAAGTACAACATGAAGATGCATGTAATATCCCTAAATCCTAGTCTGTGGCACATTATTTGCACTGGCATAGATATCCCGGACACGGATGAAGAACTCACCCCAGAACAAGAACAAGAGATTCACAGAAATGCACAAGCCGTCGCCGTGATCACATCATCACTAAGCATAGAGGAATTCACCAAGATTGATGGCTTAGAAAGTGCAAAGGAAATCTGGGATACACTCAAGACATCTCACGAAGGAAATAGATCAGTTCGTGAAGCTAAAATCGAAATGCTTGAAGGAGAGTTGGGGAGATTTGCTATTGAAGAAGGCGAATCACCTCAAGACATGTACAACCGGATGAAGGCACTCATCAACAAAATACGTGCCTACGGAAGTATGAAATGGACGTATCACGAGGTAGTCAAGAGAATGATTAGAGCCTTCATGCCAAGAAATGTCACACTTTGCTCAATGATTAGAGAAAGCCCCGAGTTTCACAAAATGACTCCCAATGAGTTGTTGGGGAAGATCATAAATCATGAAATGATGGAGAAAGAGGCACAATACGTCAAAGACTTGGCCGAACTCACTTCCACCAAAAAGAAAGTGGTTGCTGTCAAAGCAACATGCCGACCCAAACTCAAAGAAGCTCGTGAGGATCAAGACGATGGGCATACATGTGACGAGAGAACCGATCTTGATGATGAAGAAATGGTACTCTTTATCAAGAAGTTCAAGTGAATGATGAAATGAAGACACGGCAACAACTCAAATGAAGGCAAAAGCAAGGATAAAGGAAAATGCAAGGCTCGACGCACTTGCTACAACTGCGGAGAGTATGGTTACTTCATGGTGGACTGCCCTTATGAAGAAAACAAAAAGAAGAAGGAATCAAGACCTCAAGAATAGAAAAATTTTAGAAAAAGAAGACAAACCAATCAAGCTCACACTGGAAAGGAGTGGGACTCAAACGATGAGCCCTCCTCCAATGAAGAAGAAGAGATGGCCACTATCGCAATCAAGAAACCTACTATGAAGGCAACACTCTTTCCAAACATGGGATGATGGGACATGAACAACCACACTTGCCTTATGGCTAAGGAAGGCAAAAAAAAGGTACGGCTCACTCCTCCTGCGCTAAATTCTTCTATTGATGACTTTGACAGCTCTAGTGATAATGTAGAAATGTTTAGAGGACTAAGTAAAATTGCTCTAAAGAAAATGGAAATGTTGTCGAACGAAATTTGTGAAAAGAAGGAACTTCTTGACCGACAAGAAGATATGCTCATCCATGAAAGGAAGAGATATCAAGAAGTTGAAAAGCTTCTCGAGCTTGAAAGAGAGAAGAACCAGTCGCTTGAAGTTGAGCTAGCCTTGAGTAAGGAAACTTACTCAAATCTAGAAGACTCGCATATTGCAATCAAGGAAGAACTTGCTAACTTGTCAAAAGATAACAAGATCCTTGAGGTGAAAGTTGAGTCGCTCAAGCAAAGTGACTCCTCGTCCTCCAAGAGCTCTTCCTCCAAATATATAAGTTCGACAACAATCAGAACTTGCACTTGCTCTAGTAAGGAGAAAATTATTTCTAATACTTCAACTTCTCATAATATGCATGCCCCTCCAAGCGGCATCTTTGATAAGGAGAAGATCAAATATGCACGCAGTGCATATATGGTCACAAGACCTCCTAATGTCAAAGATGGCCTTGGTTTTGATAAGAACAAACATATGTCTACTTCTAATCATGCTAAGAATATAATTGTCTTTGTTAAGGAAAAATCCCATGAATCTGAACCACAAATATTGTTTTGTACATTTGACGCTTCTTATGTTCTTATGAAAGCCAAATATGGAAAAGTCATTGCCAAATATATAGGGCCACGCCACAAGAACTTGAAAACTTGTGTGTGGGTGCCCAAGACTCCTGTGGCTAACTTGAGAGGACCCAAGCAAGCTTGGGTACCTAAAACCAAGGAATAATTCTTTTTGCAGGCTTACTCCTCCGGTGGAACAAAATGGGTACTTGATAGAGGATGCACTAATCACATGACCGGAGAGAGAGGCATGTTTGTAGAGTACGAGCACAACAAGGATCCAGGTGAATGCATACTTCAGAGACAACAGCCAAGGAAAGGTCCTTGGTAGCGGTAACATTGAAATATCCTCCTAACATACCTTATCAAAAGTTTTACATGTAGATTCTCTAGATTATAAACTTTTGTCAATATCCCAACTATGCGACAAAGGTTACAACTGTTTATTCACTAATGAGGGTGTGACTGTTTTTAGAAGAAGCGATGGCTCGATTGCATTCAAGGGAATGTTGAAGGGCAAGCTTTATCTAGTTGACTTCAACAAAGATAAAGTCGAACTCAACACTTGCTTGGTTGCTAAGACCAACATGGGATGGCTGTGGCATAGACAGCTAGCCCATGTTGGGATGAGAAATCTGCAGAAACTTCTAAAAGGTGGTCACATTCGTGGTCTTAAGGATGTGGTTTTTGAAAAAGACAGGCCGTGCAGCGCTTGTCATGCAGGAAAACAAGTCGGAGCACCACACCCCGCCAAGAATGTGATGACTACCGCAAGACCGCTGGAACTCCTCCACATGGATCTCTTTAGTCCAGTTTCGTACATCAGCATCGGCGGTAACAAATACGGTTTAGTAATTGTTGATGATTTTTCAAGATTTGCCTGGGTATTTTTCTTGTATGATGAATCAGAAACTCAGGGGATCCTCAAGAAGTTCTTGAAAAGAGCTCGGAACAAATTCTCATCAACCATAAAAAACATCAGAAGTGACAACGGGACAGAATTCAAGAACCTCCAAGTTGATGAGTTTCTCGATGAAGAAGGGATAAAGCATGAATTCTCGGCACCCTACTCCCCTCAACAAAATGGAGTGGCCGAAAGGAAGAACAAAACATTGATCGAAACGGCGAGAACTATGTTGGATGAATACAAGACATCAGATCGATTTTGGGCAGAAGCGGTGAACACCGCTTGCCATGCCACAAATCGACTGTATCTCCATCGACTACTAAACAAAACTCCATATGAGCTCCTTACCGGTAAAAAACCTAATGTCTCTTATTTTTATGTTTTTGGTTGCAAATGTTTTATTCTGAACAAGAAACAGAGGGCCTCGAAGTCCGCTTCGATGTCCGGTGAAGGATTCTTGCTCGGTTATGAATCGAATGCCTACGCCTATCGTGTCTTCAGCAAGGTGTCCAGCCTTGTTGAAGTAGCACGTGACGTAGTGTTCGATGAATCTAACGGCTCACAAGTGGAGCAAGTTGATAAGTGTGTGCTAGATAAAGAGGAAGCTCCATATGAAGCACTGAAGAAAATGGGACTTGGTGATATCTTACCACAAGAGCAAACATTCGACTCAAATGCAAATGATGAACCTCAACACGGAGGCAGTGATCAAGGGGGAGCTCTTGCACAAGATCAAGAGGAGGAAGATCAAGAAGATCAGAACAATCATGGAAACAATGATCTAGGGGGAGACAATGCACATGAAGATAATGAAGAACAAGCAACTACACAAGCTACACACCCAAGAGTACACCAGAGCGTGCAAAGAGACCACCCTATCAACAATATCATTGGAGATATTGCTAAGGGAGTAACTACTAGATCTCGAGTTGCATGTTTCTGTGAATCCTGTTCTTTTGTGTCTTTTCTTGAACCATACAGGGTAGAAGAAGCCTTAAGGGATCCAGACTGGGTGATTGCAATGGAAGAGGAGCTGAACAACTTCAAGAGAAGTGAAGTATGGGAGCTGGTGGAGAGACCAAAGGGGAACATAGTTGGAACCAAATGGGTCTTTTGGAACAAGCAAGATGAACATGGAGTGGTAACAAGAAATAAGGCAAGATTGGTGGCTAAAGGTTATTCTCAAGTCGAAGGTTTGGACTTCGATGAAACTTTCACTCCTGTAGCTAGACTTGAGTCCATTCGTATTTTATTGGCATATGCTACTCACCATAATTTTAAGCTGTATCAAATGGACGTCAAAAGCACTTTCTTAAACGGCCCAATCAAGGAGGAAGTTTATGTGGAGCAGCCACCAGGATTCGAAGACCAGAAGTATCCCAACCATGTCTACAAACTGCATTTACGTTGATGACATTATCTTTGGATCCACTAACAAATACTTCTGTGAAGAATTTAGAAAAATTATGACAGATAGGTTCGAGATGTCAATGATGGGCGAATTGAAGTTCTTCTTAGGATTCCAAGTGAAGCAACTAAGAGAAGGTACATTTATAAGCCAAACCAAATATACACAGGACATTCTCAAGCAATTCAATATGGACAAAGCCATGCCGATCAAGACACCCATGGCCACTAATGGACACCTCGACCTCAATGAAGACGGTCCAAATGTGGACCAAAAGGTATATCGGTCCATGATTGGCTCCTTACTTTATTTATGTGCATCTAGGCCAGATATTATGCTTAGTGTTTGCTTGTGTGCAAGGTTTCAAGCCGCACCTAAAGAGTGCCACTTAGTTGCGGTAAAAAGAATCCTAAGGTACCTTGTGCACACACCCAACTTGGGCCTTTGGTATCCCAAAGGATCCAAATTTAACTTGATAGGGTATTCTGATGCCGACTATGCAGGATGAAAAGTCGATAGAAAGAGCACGTCAGGGACTTGTCAGTTTCTTGGTAGGTCCCTGGTCTTTTGGTCATCTAAAAAGCAAAACTCCATTGCTCTTTCCACAGTAGAAGCAACATATGTTGCAGCCGATAGCTGTTGCGCACAACTACATTGGATGCGACAAACCCTTAGGGACTATGGCTACAATCTTAACCATATCCTGCTTCTATGTGACAATGAAAGTGCTATAAAAATTGCACACAACCCGGTAGAGCACTCAAGAACTAAGCACATAGATATCCGTCATCATTTTCTTAGAGATCATTCATTAAAAGGTGACATTGCTATTTCACATGTTAGAACTGAAAAACAACTTGCGGATATTTTTACCAAACCATTGGATGAGAAAAGTTTTTGTGAACTTAGGAATGAACTTAATATTCTTGTCTCTCGAAATGTGGCTCGAAACGTTGCACACCTGGTTGAAACTTCAAATGTTTTATTGCTAAAACTGCCCCTCACCTCTTTTTTCTCCTAAGAAAACTAATTTTAATGACGAAATCTTGGAATTTATAACAAATTTTTTATTGTTGATTACTTTCCGGTCATAATTACCAAGATTATTTTGCAAAACTTGTCCTTGGATCACTATTATTATCTCTAAATACTCAGTTTTTCCAGGGACACCGGACTAGTCAGGTTTGCCACTGGACTAGTTCGGACAATATCTCTTTCCTAGGTTTTCCAGGGGCACTGGACTAGTCCGGTCGGCCGCGTATATAAGCAGCTGGCCGGCCCAAAACCATTTCAGACCTCCCTCCACTTTGAGTTGAACCCTCACCTCTCAAACCCTAGCCCCCAAAAGTGATTTTCGAGTTGAGCCCTCAAAATCCAAGTTTTCTGCGTGGGAAATCCTCCCCTCGACAAGTTGATACTCCACTCCAAACTCATCCGGACATATTCGTGCTCCTTCAACGCGAATCTTCAAATCTCGGTAAATTTCTCTTTTGTGGACTTATCGTTATTCTCATATGTGCACACCTTATGAAAATCAAGATTTTATTATCAATTGTGATATCTCAAATGGTTGTCATCAATGACCAAAAAGGGGGAGATTGTAAGTGCATCTAGGATATCCCTTGTGGGTTTTGGCTAATTGATGACAAACATATGAGATCCTAATGAAAATACTGAGATGATTGCAGGACAAACAAGTGAAACAGCTCGGTACGCACAAAAAGGTGAAAAATGATGTGGTGTTCAAAGAGAGATACTTTGATGAAGCTTGGAAGACCAAATTAGATTTTGAATGTATAGGGAGTGTATGAAAGACACACTCCAAGAGCTCACAACTTTGCGCGAGGGTAAGGGATTAAAATTAACCTAACTTTCACAAAGCACCGGACTAGTCCGATCATGGAACGGACTAGTCCGTTTATCTTTCTGGAATCTCACTTGTTGGGAGACCGAACTAGTCTGTGCGTCCACCGGACTAGTCCGTTGATCTTTCTGGAGTCTCTCATATTGAGGGACCGGACTAGTCCGTTGACCTTTCTGGAGTCTCCCATATGTGGAGATCGGACTAGTCCGAGGACTAGTCCATTGAACTTTCTGGAGTTCACCTTCACACAGCACCGGACTAGTCTGAGCTTGGACCGGACTAGTCCGGCAGACTTTCTGGACTTCAGAATACACTGAGACCGGACAAGTCCGGACTTGCACCGGACTAGTCCGGTGTTAGGGTTTTTCAACGGCTACCTTT
The DNA here is from genome assembly GCA_036927565.1 of Tuctoria greenei. Classification (NCBI taxonomy): domain Eukaryota; kingdom Viridiplantae; phylum Streptophyta; class Magnoliopsida; order Poales; family Poaceae; genus Tuctoria; species Tuctoria greenei. The sequence continues at coordinate 29,087,565 of JAYESD010000010.1, forward strand.
TTGGAAACCCTATAAATAGAGAGTCCACGGCTTTCCTATGAACATACACGTCGAATACTGATAAAAGAACAAACCCTAGCGCCGCCACTTTGTCCCAAGAGCCCAAAACACATCTCCCCACACATCTAAAGTGCAAAAAGAGTGAAATCAATTGAACACTTGGATTTGGGATTGGGAGATCGTCGTTCTTTCATTGCGAGCTCTTGGGGTTTGATCTTTCTACACTCATACTCTGCATTGTAATACTTTTGAGTGTATTTGATCACTTCTTTCGTTGTAATTCTTGTGGGAGCCCTCAACATGTGAGGTTGCCCCACAAACTTGGTGATTACCCGCGATAGTGGAATCAAGTCGGCATTCGTGGTGACATGAAGAGGGAAAGGGTTTGAGACCCGGCTCTGTGTGAGCTTCCTCAACGAGGACGTAGATCTCGTGGTGAGATCGAACCTCGGGAAAATTTCGTGTGTCTTGCGCCTTATTTCCTTTAAATTTTGTTCATTAGATCACTTGAGTGCTAAACATCAACCTAAGGCAATTATAAGTTTTACCTGCATTCTTATACTAATCTCAAATAAAAATATCAGTTGTTCTCATTTCTGCTACTAAAGAAATTTAGTTTCCCAAATAACACCTGATCATCACACATATTTTTAGCACATCAAAAAAGTCCGCATACACGACCGGACTAGTCCGGCCAACCAAGTCTTGACGATTCTATTGAGTGTGCAGGAAATTTAAAAGGCCTATTCACCCCCCCTCTAGGCCACATTCAATATGGAATCCAGTAAACTGACGTAACTCGATAACTGGGATGTCGAGGCCCATTAACTCACCATTGATAGGGGTGGGTTGAGGATAGTAAGGTGTAAATTGGTCGGCGGACAGAAGAGGTGTTCCGTGCGGAGACCTTCTGTTCGCGGAGGTGAGACGGGTTCGGCGTTTGGGTTTTTTTTGTGAAAGGTGGCCATATACGACTAGTACTGAAGTGTTACGTAGATACTGATGTACTCGTTGACACTTCCGAATGTGCGTATGTGTCGTGTTGTCCGGGTGTGTCCTGATTGCAATCGCTGCCCCTCGCGGTAATAGAGTACAACTTGTTCACCGCGCCGTGACGTAGTAAATACTAAAGAAGTCAGGAGAATATGTTCTATTGAATTATAATTGCTTTGCAACCTTGTGTGACTTAGAGATAGCAAAATTAAAGTTTACAATTTCCCCATACTTTAGCTGTAATAGCATTATGTGCTCTGGGCATGTCATATCATTGGCAAAGCGTTTCTTTTTTGATTGTGGAGTCTATGATGTGCCGTGCTTGGAGAATGTCATTTTCTACTTAAAATATGATTATAAGGATCCACTTGTAGGTGAGTTGTTTATGCTTCACCTTACCTATACTTAGTATTCACCCTTGCATATGTCTAGTGAGACGGGTAAGTCTTGCTGAGCCTTATGCTCATGTTTGTAGTTAATGAGTTTTTGCAGGTTATACGATTGATGACGGATTTGATGACGAGGCTGCACCCCCTCCAGGGTGTACAACCGAGTGGGAACCCTGCACGCCACCATGAATTGGGTGTTGCTAGTGCGAAGTATCCAGCACATGGATGACTTTGCTTTTGCATAGCTAGTGCTGAGAGCGTAGCGATGATATATAAGTTCTTTCCTTCCGCTAGTATTGTAAAACTTCTGCAGTATGATAAATAAAAGACTTTGTCTTGTATTTTATTCTCGTTCTGTTCTAGTATACTGTTGGGTGTCGCATCGCACGACACCACCCAATGAGATCCTCGGATGTCGGGATTCCGGTCCCCACAATAGGAAACTCCCATGGGTGAGATGAGCAACCCTCATCAACTTATTCACGACGACGACCTCGACATACAAAGTGAAGCTGAAGATCAAGCACGCAAGCTCCTCCGAGATCATGAGTTTTCTCATACGAAAGCTTATGATCCGGATTTGATCTCCAAAATAGGTATGGATTCTGAATTCTTTTCCATTTGGCGTGCATTACAATGGGAAAACTTTGCTCACATAGAAGAGAAAGGTTCACGCCTTCTCTCCATACAATTCCTTTGCACACTCAAGATAGGATTTTATGGTATTACTTTTAAATTATTTCAAAAAGAATACAACATCCAATGGGAAGAATTAAGTGAAATCCTAGGCTTCCATAAACGTTGATTGCTAGGTTTAGACACTTTGCTAAAGTTTAACAAACAAAGTTTTGACGAGATTTATCTGGAGAGGTCAGATGTAGTGTACCTAGGAATAGCCACTTGCACAACCCTACTTTGCGCTTCATGCATAGATGGGTGGCTATGACTATGTTCCCTAGAGGAGATGTAAGGGTAGTGCGTGATGATGAGCTGAAAATTTTATGTGCCATGATTAAAAAGATAAAAGTTGTGCCGGTTATTGCCATGATGACACAATGGTTAAATTACATTCCAAGTGTAGGGCCAATTGAATGTACTTCATTGATTACGCGCATTGCTACTAGGGTAGTAGCACTAGAATATTCTTCATTTGAGTATATTGAAAATGAAAGAGAATTGATTGATGAAGATTATTTAGTGCAAGGACATACCCTTAAGCATGATCAAGATGACTTTTTGATATTTTATTATCCCGTCTTCGTCAATGAAATTTGGTTACCTAACCCGGATTATCATTTGTACAAATGTCGGAGGCTAACCATTGATCTTCTTCCCATCGAGGAAGCCGAAAGAAGTAATGTCTCCGGTAGGGTAACTAGAAGCCTACAAGGAGAATGGCTATGCCTACGACAACCTCCACGGTCCATGAGTACAAAGAATAAGAGAACCCAACGGGTGATGCACCCGGATGGACTCAATCTCCATCGTATGAGACCGAAGGTCCGTCTGGGCATGGATGGCCAAGTACGACATGGAAGCCGCCCCTATCCACTTCAACCTCTAGCCTCTTGCCTCTATTGTCCATGAGAAGATGTCATTCCTCTTCGGCTAGAAGTCATCATGACAATAGCCAGGGAATGACGGATCTCACTAGACATATGGATGAGCTTGAAGTAAGAATAGGTGACATCTACAACACACTCCAAGGGCATGTCCAATGTAACCGAGACTGGCAACAACACATGAACACTCAATTCATCAACCTCAACTCCACGATACAACAAAAACAAGCCGATCTCGCGACATACTTCCATCAGCAAGGGTTCAACCCCCGACACGGAGGTGAGTGAAGAACAAGCTTGGGGGAGGACCCCCACTTGAGGTAAATTTTCCATTCGACCAACATTCACCTCGCATATAAAAAAATATTAATAAATATCAATATATATAGGATAGATTTGCTTTCAAATATAATAAATGATGTGGGGTAAGAATGATTTGGAATTCACATAGATGAAATGATGAGTAGTTGCTATGTTTTAATTTCCTAAGTCCCTTGTTTACAACTTACTACTCTCCAAAATATTTCTCTCATTGGCTAAGATTGCTTCTGCCATGATTTAGAAATTGTGGGCAGCAAAAGCTTAATCCACTCTGAGTTTCTGTGAGATATGATAGGGCTGCTATTCCTAGTTTGAAAGTGAAACTTAGATTTCCAGAGAAATTCTAACAAGATTTAAGTTATTCTCATTTGATTGGAAATACCTACAAAGGCCAGATGATATATCACAATGAAAGACCTTATGCATATGCTATTTGTCTTTATATTGAGCTTTCTCAAACTAGTATAGATCTATGTGATATTTCATTCATTACTTTTTGAATTCAAGACTTCACTTGCACATACTGTACTTCTACACTAGAAGTAAGCAAAATTCTACCATACCACCATTCCACAATAAAAAGAGAAACTCCATATCATTCATGCTTAGTACTCTCTCCATAAACTCTTGCATAAAAAGGGAGTAGAAGACATGGCTACAAGAAAAAGAAAAAGAAAAAAAATGCTTGCTTACATCATAAGCATGAGAAAAAAAATTAGCCATGTTTCATCCCTGCACAATTAGAGAGTCCACTCAAAAAGGAGTCATCTCAAGATCCAAATCCACTCTATTCCATCACACATGCAAAAGTCTTGAATCAAATTGTTTTGAATTGATTTCTCCTAAGGCTTACTCTTTTGACTTAGCAATATTATGTGTTGCAAATATGCCTACTATATTCCCTAAATAGCTCCACATACAAACCTTATGTAGAGGTAGGATGAATTTAGGAAAAATTCCTTGGTGAGGATATATTTCCACTACACACAAAGGAGAGACATGAGAGAATCAAATTGAGATACTTAAAATCTTAATTGAACTCTCTGGAATTTGGGTGGAACTTGACTTCTAGGGTATGTGTGCTCTATTTGTTGTTCTATCTTTCAACCACCCATGAATAGGAGATAGCATAAGCACCATAATGACTTAAGATGGGTGAAGTACCGTGCCAATTTTGGCAATACTAGGTAGAGTATTTTGTTGTGCATATGGTACTTTTGTAAAGTAGAACATTGTAGAAACTCCTGATCATCAACCTAAAGTCTTCATTTTGCTCAGGACGAGCAAAGGATAAGCTTGGGGGAGTTTGTTAACGGCTTTTATATACCAATTTCACCCGTCAATATAACTCAATTATGCGAAGGGAATATCATTTCTTGCACGCCTAACATTTATATTTAACCTATTTCCACTTGTCCTTGGAGAAAATAGTGCATGCGGGCATTCTATGCAGAATTGAAGTGAAACAAGGGGATGGATCCTATAAAATATCACTCCAGCCAATCAGGTGACACCATGTGGCACCACATGGATCAAATGGACCAAAAATAGAAGTATCAGAGGCCATCCAATGGTGTAGCACCTAATTAGTCAATGGGACCCACCTGGAAGTCACCCCGAGTAAGCACACCAGAAATGGTCAACATTTCTGTTCGACCGACTAGGGGTTCTGTCGAAGCCTTCCTGGCGCCAAACTTGGTCAACTTCCACGTGTTGACTCTCTGTGGTGCCCTAGTCACGATGAAGACGACTAATTCGCGCGCTTTTGGTGGCAGGAACTAACCGTTCTCAAGGCTATAAATAGGACCCCTACGCCCTCACTTCAACACACACCACTTGAGTATTCATCCATTGTATCCACTACTCTCCATAGGTTTAGAGGAGTATAGGCTGTAGAGAGGAGAGCCTCTATTCCATAGTCCAAGTAGGAGAGGAGTAGAAGGAGTCTCTTCCCAATTTCCAATTGGGAAAGGTATGTCTCCCATATTCTTATTTGTATTTGTGATTTTGTTCTTAATAAAGATGTCATCTTTAGTTTTTCATTGTTCATATACTTGGATGATGCGTTTCTTATTTTATTGTGGATTCCATGTATGTGGTAGGAGTAGTATTTATGATTATGATATACCATTATCATTATCATCATAAACACTATAAACCTCCACTATAGTCTAATTAGCTATGACATGATTATGTTAACTTGAACCACTTATGCTATGAATTAACATTGGGTGCAACGATGATTTAGTTCATTGCCTTAGGATGGCTTGTGCCTAGGCTCTTAAGGTAATTACTTAATATGCTAGCACGGTGCTAGGATAGATAGTAGCGTTGAATGTCTCGTATGCCCAAAAATTGAAGAGGTAGGCAGTACGTGGTGATAGCCCTATCAATCCTTTGTAATCCTCCACGTTCGACTACCACAGGCTCTTGGCGAGAGTCATCCCAGTATTGCTAGGGTTAAACCCGTGCCCGATGTGGTAATCAACTTAGCATGAGAATTCATAATTGACATGATCATTAGTAACTAAGTTAGACTATATATGTACATTAGAAGCATTGTAGTAGTCTCTACCTTGTTCTTAGTGTGAGACCTATGTGTACTGAATACATTGGCTATGATGATAAAATTTTTGAATTTTGCCAAAACACCCATCTAATCAAGGTCCGACTCTAAGTTCGAGTTCCTGCATGGTCGGATGATTGGTCTGGCTTTTTTTTGGTAGCTTCGGCAAGGTCCGACGTGAGGTCTAACTTGCCTTGTCTAGGTCCGACTTCTTTGTCTAGGTCCGACTTATTTTGGTTAGGTCCGACTTGCTGTGGCTAGGCCTGACTAGCTTTGGTCAGCTCCGGTGCTAAGTCCGACTAGCTTTGATAAGATCCGGTGCTAGATCCGACTAGCTTTGGTAAGCTCCGGTGCTAGGTCCTGCTTGCTTTGGTAAGCTTCATTTCAAGGTCTGATTAGCTTTGGCAAGGTCTGGTGCTAGATTGCAAAGGTTCTGCTTTTAACTTGGAATATTTCAAACTTGTTTTTTTGGATAATGGAAATCATGCTTAGTATTCTTTTACTAAGGTTTTGGTGTGTTTTGGTGGTTATGCCTGATATCATCTTGCTATGGTTTGCAACATGCTTATGTGAGGTGCTCACGTAAGGCGTTGTGGTTTCGGAACTAATGAGAGTCAAGACGAGGACTTTGTAAAACCCCACTTTTATGGCATGTTAAGTTCATATGGGTTTTGTGATCAACTATTTTAGATATCCACTATAATGGTGCACATGAACTATGCCATCCAAAACTTTTCTTGCACTCCTTGTTAGGTTCTTTTAACATGGGTATTCGACTTCACCATGAACCCAAATTATATTCTATTCACCTTTTTAAGAATAAGAATTTTTGGATAAGATTTAGTAAGCAATGCACAATGAAGCCCTAATAAGATCTAGACCAAATATTCAAAATTTAGGGCTCTAAATTTTTCCATGAGCTCCTAAATTCCTCAATAGCATGCTTACAAAGTTCCATGATTTTAGGAACTCCTTTGCTATTTTATTTGAGACGCTCAACGAATTTGAATCAAGTTTAAATTTGAATTCAAAGTCTGATACGAATAGACTTGACCATAAAGATCTAAACCCACCATTGTGTTCATCACAATTTTCCTGACTTATCCCTGAAGTTTCATGATTTTTGGAGATCATTTACTATTTTTAAGTGATTTACTAAAGGTGCAGTGGCTGTGGGGCTGACTGGCGGGACCCACCAGTCAGCAGCCCACGTGCAGCCGCATTTCAGCGCGCGCTGCGCCCGCCACCGCGACGGCGTGCATGCACGGCGCGACACCAGCCCGCCACCGCCGTTGAACCCTATAAATAGCGCCCTGGGCTCTCCCTTATCGACTCCCCGTCGCCCTTATCACCTCCCACCTTGCCGAGTCGACGAATTTCGCCATTTCCATCCCGCGCGCGAGCTTCCCACCGCCGGCGCCGCGCGCCCGTTGCTGGCCAACCGGAGCACTCTCGCGCCAAGCTTCCAACAGCTAGGTGATTCCTCTCTTCCTCCTCTATCTTCCGGGTCGATCTTTTCGTTGCATAGTTGACGGTTTGGCCGATGATTTTGAGGCTATACCGAGGGTCGCCGTCGTTTTCACCCAGCGCTGTCCCTGCTCCACGTTGCTAGGCCACTGCATGCCGTCCCGTGCTTCGCCTCCCGTAGCAAACTGGTGCGCCGGGACACGCTCTACGTAATGGTAGAAGCCATTCCTGGTTTGCGCATGTATCAAGCAAGTTAGCTAGGTTTTACTTTTGGCCGGAGCTTATGAACACGCTCGGTATTTTATGCAATTAGAGTTCCATGCTTAATCACTCTTCCCGATTGCTAGCATATGGTTTCTACGCTCTTTTGCGCATCCTCACGAACTGGAATCACCGGGAATGATCGAGTGTAGCTCAAGAATCGCGAGTTCTCCCCTCCGCCGGTGAAAAGTTGCTCTGTCGCCGTCGACGACTACTTTGCCGACCGTTACACAACGATAGCGCATGTCTCGCGCGTTCCTCATGATTCCAAGAAACTTTCCCAGCCTTTTTAGACGGATTTTGGCCACAGGGCGGCCGTTCCGACATGGCCGGAGCCCTAGCATCCGCCGCCGCCGGTGCGCCGTGGTTTTCGACCGTCGGCAGACCTCCCCGACCCCACCATCGTGCTCAGCGCCTGATTTTACGGCCGGGTGCCCAAGGATGGGAGCTGCGGTGGCCAGTAACTCCAATCCGGCGAGGCTCGCCGGAGAGCACCGCCGCGGGAGCCCCGCGCGCCGCCCGCGTCGGGAGGTAGAAGACGACGCGGCGGGTCCCGCGTGTCAGCGGCTGTAAATCCCGTCGGATCATGTGTGGCCACGGGATCTGCTGTGGCTACGCGGTGGATATCTGTGGCCCCGTGTGGTTTAAATACTATTGGTTCTTTTTAAAACAGTGGGGCCCACGAGTTAAATCAAATTAGGGATTTATTCCAGATTAGGCTCCAACTTAGAAAATCCATAACTTTCTGTAGGATACTCCAAAAATCTTCAAACAAATTTTGTTCGAAAGCACTTGAGCTCTAGTTTCTGTCAATACCAATTAGGTTCTGTGAAACTCAGAGTTAAATTCTGTAGAAAATAATCTTTCCTAATAGAAATGCAATTTTTCCATACAAGATATCCACGGGAAAATTCCCCAAAATTCACATAAAATTTATTGTCCTATTCTTGATTATCAGGCAAAGTTTGGGAGCCATAGCACCTGTTGAACTCTCTGTATAATTCTATTCCCTTTTTCAGTTATTGAATTTTCGCAGCTATTAGGTTGCTTTATTAGGTCCCAAAATTTTACTGAGTCTTGCTGTAGTCATACCCTAGCTCATGTTAAAATCTTGGATTTAATTAACCTACTATACTAGTCCTAAATCAGCTACAAACTAAATATTGATTTAATGTCTAGAAACTCAATTATAAAGTAAATCCAGAAATTCTTGCCGAATTAGAAATACAATAACCCTTTCCCCACAAGCTTAGAAAATTATGAAACAAATTTTGCTAAGACCAGCACCACTCCCTCTATCTTGATTATCAACTGTTAGCTAGGTTCAAGCTACAGTTTCCTCTCGGAAATTTTTGGAAGTTGATTGCTTGCCATACTTTCGGAGACCACAATCTGCTATGATCATCTCCTGTTCTTTGCAAGAGCCTTGATCATATTCCCTATTATCTACCATCGAAGTTCCAAAGCCAATTAAGGTCTCTGTCATATAGTGATCACCATGAATTAATTTATGGTCGTAAAATAAATAAATTTCAAAGTCATTTATATATCCATGTTATCTGCATATCGTATAGTGACCGAAGTCGAGGAGGAGCCAGAAGCCTTGGAAGAGAACCTTCCAATTTTTAACTCAGAACCTGACCTGCAACAAGGCAAGCCCCGGTTTGCATTTAAGTCGTTTATAAACTTTTGCTTTATCACTATGATGAGTAGTATATGAATTGTGCATTACGTTTAGGGTGAATGATACTCCACTTGCATGACCAAAAATCCCAGGGTTTATTTGGCACGAGTTACAGTTTGACCTGTAGTAACTGCTTTGCTAAAGCATAGGAGATCCGGTAGAAGTCGAGTAGTTGGAATCTACTCGCGAGAGATGTATCTCACAGGATTGGTTGAATAGAAAATGGCTTAATATAATGAAACTGAGACCGGACAGGGAATGGATAGGAAGCGGCGAGAATTGAGTCTCGGTCGCATAGCCCTGCCTGTGTCGATTAAGGCCCGTCCGTATGCAGCCCCTTCGGACAAGCTTGAATTGTACCGGCAATATAATGGACATATGGAATCCAATAAACTGATGTAACTTGATAACTGGGGTGTTGAGACCCATTAACTCACCATCGATAGGGGTGGGTTGAGGACAGTAAGGTGTAAATCGGTCGGCGGACACATGAGGTGTTCCGTGCAGAGACCTTCTGTTTGCGGAGGTGAGACGGGCTCAGCCTTTGAGTTTCCTGTGAAAGGTGGCCATATACGCCTAGTACTGAAGTGTTATGTAGGTACAGGTGTGCTCGCTGACACTTCCGAACGACGTATGTGTCGTGTTGTCCGGGTGTGTCCTAATTGCAATCACTGTCCCTCGCAGTAATAGAGTACCACTTGTTCACTGAGCGGTGACGTAGTAAATACTAAAGAAGTCAGAAATTCATATTTTATTGATTTATAAGTATTTTGCAACCTTGTATGATTTAGAGATAGTATAATTAAAAGTTTACAATTTCCCCATACTTTAGCTGTAATAGCATTATGTGCTCTGAGCATGTCATATCATCGGTAAAGCGTTTCTTGTTTGATTGTGGAACCCATAATGTGCCGTGCTTGGAGAATGTCATTTGCTACATAAAACCTGATTATAAGGACCCACTTGTAGGCGAGTCCATTTATGCTATTCCTTACCTATGTTTAGTGTCCCCTTGCATATGTCTAGTGAGACGGTTAAGACTTGCTGAGCCTTATGCTCATGTTTGCAGTTAACGAGTTTTTGCAGGTTTTTCTGTTGATGAAGGGTTTGACGATGAGGCTGCACCCCCTCCAGGGTGTACAGCCGAGTGGGAACCCTGCACGCCGCCCTAAATGAGTGTTGCTAGTGCAAAGTATCCCCGGCATGGATAACTTTGCTTTTTGCATAGCTAGTGCTGAGAGCGTAGCTATGATATGTATATATTTCTTTACATCCGTTAGTATTGTGAAAACTTCCGCTGTATGAAAAATAAAAGACTCTGTCTTGTACTTATTCAGGTTCTATTCTTGTATAACTGTTGGGTGTCGCATCGCACGACACCACCCAATGAGATCCTCGGATGTGTGGACTCCGGTCCCCACAAACATGGTATCAGAGCTTCGTTGGGAACAGTGTACCGGAAAAAGAACATATTTTCAAAAATTAGGAACTTGAGTGAGGAATTAGTTATATGCCTTTATAAGGAGTATTATTAGTATAAGATATAAAGGTGGAAAACTAACTATGTGTTATTATATTCTGTAACGACGCTCCGACATCAGGTAAGAGGTAAGGTACGCCACCGAGAGCAGATCAATCTCGGTAAGCTCAGCATACGGGAGGTGGTATGTGAAATTTCCGTGGCTTGGCACGGAAAGTCAATATGAGTCTTTGAAACTTTCCATGTTTCTGAGAACATATGACACGCGGTACCCCAGCGTGACACAAAGTTAGAGGGAAACCCCGTCGGGTGGTGTGTAACCCGATAGTGTGTTCTCATATCTATGAGAACATGCGAACACGTATGCCCGAGCGTGTATAAGCCGGATCGTACGGGAGTCTTTGCTGTACAGACGTATTTACAGCCATGTACCTCGAGACATGGCCTCGCTCGAGGACGACTCACGCCAGAGTCGTATGCATTTACTTTTAGTTATATATTATTGTGACTGCCTGTCGTGTTTCCCCGTGCCGCCCTTAAGGTGCGAAGGTGTGAAGGGGGATTGTTTGTCTTTTGCAGGTACACTAACTCCGATAGCAACCCATGTAGAAGCCGTTTGCAAGAGAGCGAATTAGGGACCACCTATAGACGTAACCGGATATACCGGATAGAATTTTCTTTGGTGAGATACGTAGTACCGTCAGTATCAAACATGATACTAGACCCTCCCCACCAACAGAATGGTTGCATTGTGTTTTGAGAAAGTCCGACTATCAGATACTGATAATTTCGGGCTCGACTTGATAAGGTAGATAGGGCCAAGATTCTTGCTTTCTGGTTGAAGTGGCTCAACTTCGTCAGGTTGTAATCTTGGTTAGCAATTAGATAACATAAAAGTATCCTACATAGATGTAAAGCTCGTAAAGGCCTCGCCAACTTTTCCGTTGATCATAAAGACAGAAAAGCTTGTTAATCTGTTGAAGACTGGGTTTTACTGTAATTACTCCATATGAACCCACCTTTGTACCCGTTTTCTGTATTCTTGCCATAACTCACTGTAGAAAAATCCACTACCTTATTGGGATATATGTTTGAGAAGGGTAGGTGGAGATTTACGAGTTTGTTATGGGGAGCCTTTCCTGATTTTAATTGGAGTTTAACCAAATTGGGAAGTCAGCACAGTGAACTGCATGAGTGCTGATGCAAACCAGTCAGTTTTATTGTTAAGTTTGGGTAGTTATAACTCCTAATCCAGAACAGTGATATGGTTGCACGTATCCATTTCTGGAAAGATTAGGAAGTCACCTATCAACTTTATTTACCGCTCCTGACCTGGATATGGGTATAGCTATGCCTAATTCCATTTGTCGCAAATTTGGTTCCTGCAGTCCAGAACTTGGAACAGTTTGCACATAATTGTGAATTGATGCATAATACCATCATGACAAGGTTTTCGTGGTGGAGCTTCTTTAGTTCTGGATTGTTAACACGATGTAACTCAATGTTTATTTTGACATTACCTCAATATCTTATCATAATGAACCTGTATAGAATGTGGAGATAAGCCCATATACAGGGGAGGTTCTGTCGAAATTTCCAGAACCCTTGAGTCAACTCGAAACCGGTATAGATTGTTCATACTAGTTCAACAGTGGCTGTATGAGTACAATCTGGAAAGGTTTTGAAGTGTACTACAATTTTTGTATTCAACATAAAGTTTAGTTCTGACTTCTTCTGTATGAAACTTACGGGTTAATGCAGACAGGTCAGATAAACCAGAACTGTGCTCATTTCCAGATTGCAGCTTTGACTGAACCAATTGATTATGGATATTTCTTTTTGTCCCACATCCTCAGTGATTGGGTTGAATACTTAAACGGTGTATTGACATTCGGGTATATTTGTCCACAGATGGCAGCACCAAGAATTCAGTTGCCTAATGGATGGGTGTTCTCAACATGCACCGGGCACGCCGGTTTCCCGGACGTGTTTGCACGGTTGCTCGGCCAGTTTGGCTATTTGGTGTTACCTAGCTATTGGGTCAAGAAGTTCCAGGAGGGCGGTATGTGGAGTTGCACCATCTACGTCGATGTGCCTGCCGGTCCACCGCACCTCGGATGGGCTCCATACTCCATCAAGATCAAAGGATTGATATTAGAAGAAACATGGAGCTACGCCGCAAGTGTTGCCATAGGGAGGTTTTGCAAACTCCATTACCGTCATCTGGTGGGTACTCCGTATGAGTTCTTTCCAGTTAACGGCAGGGCTTCTGAAGCCTGGGCAACCCGCTTGCTTGCAGAGGTGGGAGAGCATGGTGAAACATCCGCAACAGCCTTAGCGATGTATGCAGCAGCATCACATCGCGAGAAGGGTAATCAAAGGACATGCATAAAAGAATTGACAAACAATCTGAAGCAAGCCATGATGCGAGCAAATCACCTTGAGTGGGCAAATGACGGACTTAGGGATATGATGGCTCCTCTCAATCATCGTTTGAACCTTAGGGAGAATCAGTGGCATGACGCTGTTATGGATTTGGCCGCGTCTCGCCAGGAGACTCTAGAGAGAGATATTGATCTGGAGGCAAGCCTACTCTATGGGCATCAACAGGACACCCAGTTGAACGTGGTGACTGCAGACAGGGATCAGTCCAGAGTAGAGGCTCAGAGCTGGAAGACCAGCTGTGAACAGGCTCAGCAAGAGAATGAGGCCTGGGGGGTGTTTATGATACAGGCAGATTGGCAAGCTATGGCTGCCAAGAAGACGTTGATGTTGAACGATGTATCAACTTCTACTCCAGCACCCGTATCAGAGGTGCCTAGCCATGAAGATGAAGAAGAAGAAGAAGACCCAGAGGAACTTGAATACGTCGAGTAGAGCGTATTGAAGTTAGATGTGGTAGCACTTCCGCCAACACAGGGCAACATATAGTTAAATGGTTGCTAGTGTCTCTCTTTTGTGACCATGTTTGTGTCATATTAAGAGTAATGGTTGTGGTGTCTAGATAATTAGATGATTATGACATGTCAGGAAGACCAAGTATGGTAGAGATGTATTTCCATAAAGGGAGTCCATCATTTTGGGTTTACTACTGTAAACTTGGTCATGAGATGGTATATTTTGTATAAAGTTTATGCTTTATCAATATATGTAAATGTTATGCATCGTCTATTATTATCTACCGCATTTCTAAGGGAGGATGAACTTGAGGCAATGGGACTTACCGTGTTAATCATTGTATTGCAGTATGGTGCGTACTCGTACAGCCTCAGAGGTGGGAGGATCTAGTGGAGGACAGGGGGATGGCACACCACCCCCGGGGCAGAATACGCCTCAGACGCAACCACCTCCACCACCTCCAACCACACTCCCCAGGAGTCTCGCGGAGGTTCTCGCTGCAGTGCTCGGCTCGCGCGACGAGCAAACCGAGTTACTGCGGAAGTTGGTGCAGCACTCGTCCCGTCGAGGGGGACGACAGGATGATGGACCGCGTCAGCAATTTCAGAGTTCCTACTCTGATTTGTCATCGACACACCCACCGGTATTCAGAGAGGCCGATGAACCGTTGGACGCGGATAACTGGCTCCGCACCATTGAAGGAAAGTTCGGTTTACTCGAGGTAACCGAACAGCAGAAGACGTTGTTTGCAGCGCAACAACTACAGGGGTCTGCCGGTGCGTGGTGGGCCAATTACCTTGCCGCACGCCCCGCAGGCCATGTCGTAAGCTGGACCGAATTCCAGGAGGCATTTCGCGCCTACCACATCCCTCCCGGGATTATGAGGAGGAAGCTTCAAGAGTTCTTGGAGCTAAGGCAAGGAGGAAGGAGTGCATACGAGTACTCCAAATCATTCAACCACTTGGCCCAATATGCTCAGGACCAAGTGAATACCGAAGATCGGAAGCGGGAATGTTTCTACCGGGGTTTGAACCCCAAGTTGAAGGACAAGCTTGTCCTGTTCAACCGAGGCAGCTTCAACGACATAGTCAATGCCGCTATCATGCAGGAGGACGCTACGCGCGAGCTGTCCTCAGATAAGAAGAAGAGGAGTGTTCCGCAGGGCAGCGGAGGTGGTGCTCCTCAGAAGTACCGTATGGTGTATCGATCACCATCCGGCCAGAGGTGGCAACCGCCATCACGGCCACCAATGTCCAGTGGTCGCCAGTTCAGCAACTCCGGATTCCGGCCGCAGCAACAACAGGGGATGGTTCCACGTGCACTTCCACCTCCACCACGTGCACCGGGGATTCGTCCTCCCCTTCGTATTGGCCAAACCCCGTACACGTGTTTCACATGTGGACGTACGGGGCACTTCGCCAAGGATTGTCCGCAGAATCGACAAAGCGGAGGGCAATCATCCTACCAGGGGGCCAACCCCCCCGCAATCAGTTCAAGAAGCCAGCCACCAGACCCGGCAACATCCACCACCTCGCCATCGAGGACGTTCCGGAAGGCGCACCCGTGCTCACGGGTACATTCTCTATCTTTGATCAACCCGTAGTCATACTCTTTGACTCCGGAGCTTCGCATAATGTTATTAGTAAATCTTTTGTCCTCGACAGCCAATTACCAATAATCCCCACAAAAACTCCATTTGTGATTAGCACTCCAGCCGGGAAAACGGTAACAAATAAATTGGTACCTGGAATTCCACTTAACCTGGATGGGACCATATATCTTACTTCATTTCTGATATTAGAGCATCAAAAGCTAGATATCATCCTAGGTATGGCATGGTTGCAGTACCATGGTGCTATTCTCGATATCATTCCTAGAAAGATTTATCTAAACTCTCCACTCCATCGACCCCAAGTTCTCAATCTTAAGAACATCATTCCATTAGACCCATCCACTCACAACACCGAGGTTATTGAACTTAAGGATATTCCGGTAGTATGTGAATACCCGGACGTGTTCCCTGAAGATCTTCCTGGGATGCCACCAGAAAGGGATATAGAGTTCAAGATTGAACTTGCGCCAGGAACAGTACCAATCTCAAGACCACCCTACAAGATGGCACCCAAGGAACTTGCAGAACTTAAGGAACAGTTAACCGAACTTGAGAACAAAGGTTTCATACATCCAAGTTCATCGCCATGGGGTTGTTCTGCACTGTTTGTAGAAAAGAAAGATAAGACCTTGAGGCTGTGTGTAGACTATCGTCCGCTTAATGCGGTCACTATCAAGAACAAGTATCCACTACTGCGCATTGATATTCTTTTCGATCAATTGGTGGGTGCTAAAGTGTTTTCGAAAATGGATCTTCGTTCTGGTTATCATCAAATTAGAATCCGACCAGAAGATATATCCAAGACAGCATTCTCAACAAGGTATGGACTGTATGAGTATCTGGTTATGTCCTTCGGATTAACCAACGCCCCGGCTCATTTCATGTATCTCATGAACTCAGTGTTCATGCCGGAATTGGACAAGTTCGTCGTGGTCTTCATTGACGACATACTTGTGTATTCAAAATCCGAAGAAGAACATGCTCAACACTTGCGTATCGTGCTTCAACGATTACGGGACCATCAACTATATGCTAAGTTCAACAAGTGTGAATTCTGGATCGGCCAAGTGCCATTTTTAGGGCACATCATATCAGCAGAAGGGATTGCAGTTGATCCAAGCAAGATCAAGCAAGTCCTCAAATGGGAGTCTCCAAAGTCTGTACATGAAGTCCGAAGTTTCCTGGGTTTAGCAGGATATTACCGGAGGTTTATACCCAGTTTCTCCAAAATAGCTAAACCAATGACAGAACTTCTGAAGAAAGGACAAAAGTATGTATGGACTGAGGCATGTGAGGCAGGTTTCAAAGCATTGGTGAAACACCTTACGACGGCACCAGTTTTAGCCCAACCAGACATAACCAAATCATTTGATGTCTATTGCGATGCATCTGGGATTGGTTTAGGTTGTGTGTTAATGCAAGAGCGAAGAGTGATCGCGTATGGATCGCGACAGCTTCGGAACCACGAGCAGCACTACCCGACTCATGATCTTGAGCTGGCTGCTGTGGTATTGGCATTAAAGATGTGGAGGCATTATTTACTGGGTAATCTAGTGCACTTGTATACTGATCACAAGAGTTTGAAATACATTTTCACCCAGAAGGATTTGAATATGCGACAACGGAGATGGTTAGAGTTGAACAAAGACTATGAAATTGAGATCCACTACCATCCAGGTAAAGCAAACGTAGTCGCAGACGCTCTGAGCCGCAAGTCCCATATCAACAATCTTTCAATTACCTCGATAGAGGGAAAAGAAGAACTGAGTCTCTACTTGGTTCCATATGGGGCGCTCTACAATCTCGCTCTCATTCCTACCATCAGGGAGGATATTATGGCAGCTCAGAAGGAGGACAAGGGGATGTCGCATATTCAGCAAAGAATGAAGAAGGGGGAGATGAAATGCTTCCGAAGTGACGATGAAGGTACCATCTGGTTTAACGACCGTATAGTGGTACCCCGAAACATGGGACTTAGAAAGAAGATACTGGACGAAGCTCATTTGTCCAAGTATTCCATTCATCCGGGAAGCAACAAGATGTACCAAGATTTGAAGAAGAAATTCTGGTGGACTCGGATGAAGAGAGAAGTAGCTAAATACGTGTCCGAGTGTGATACGTGTCGGCGAGTAAAGGCCGACCATATGAAGGCAGCTGGACAGCTTCAACCTTTAAGCATACCGGCTTGGAAATGGGAGGATATCAGTATGGATTTCATTGTTGGGTTGCCTCCCACTCTCCATAAACACGACTCCATTTGGGTGATCGTTGACCGATTGACCAAATCGGCTCATTTCATACCGGTCCACGTGGCATACGATGCGAGGCGATACGCGGAAATTTATATCTCCAGAATAATATGTCTACATGGTGTACCCTGTACCATCATCTCAGATCGTGGAGCTGTATTTGTTTCGCGATTCTGGGAGCATCTCCACGCTGCACTGGGAACCAAGTTAATTCGGAGCTCGACCTATCATCCTCAGACCGATGGTCAGACCGAACGGGTGAATCAAGTGCTAGAAGACATGCTTCGTGCCTGTGCCATCCACCAGGGCAAGAACTGGGATGATCATCTACCTTTGGCGGAGTTTTCATACAACAACGGTTACCAGGCTAGCATCCAAATGGCGCCATATGAAGCTCTCTATGGCCGAAAGTGTCGCACACCCTTGAACTGGTGCGAATCAGGTGAACGGGCAGTGTACGGCATCGACTTGGTAAATGAAGCCGAGGATCGAGTTCGCACTATTCAGGCGAATCTCAAAGCTGCTCAGTCTCGTCAGAAGAGCTACGCGGACAAACGACGTCGACCTCTTCACTTCGAAGTTGGAGATCAAGTTTATCTCCGGGTATCCCCTATGAAGGGTATCCATCGCTTCGGGGTAAAAGGGAAGCTAGCCCCCCGCTTTATTGGGCCATTCGCAATAATCGAAAGATGCGGACCTGTGGCATATCAATTGGAGTTACCAACGTCACTTTCAGGAGTCCACAATGTATTCCACATTTCCCAATTGCGGAAATGTCTTAAGGCTCCAGCTGATATCCGCATGGAGGATTTGGAAGCTCTCCAACCAGATCTCACTTATTCCGAGCATCCAACTCAGATCATCGATGAAAAGACTCGCACCACAAGAAGTCGCACCTTGCATTTCTATAAGGTTTTGTGGAGCAACCACAGTGCGGAAGAAGCCACGTGGGAAAGCGAGGAGTATCTTAGAACGAACTATCCGAACTTGTTAGCGGCATATGTTCGATAGATCATTTTTCCTTTACCTCCTTTTGTAATCTCGGGACGAGATTCTTTTAAGGGGGGAGGAATGTAAAACCCCACTTTTATGGCATGTTAAGTTCATATGGGTTTTGTGATCAACTATTTTAGATATCCACTATAATGGTGCACATGAACTATGCCATCCAAAACTTTTCTTGCACTCCTTGTTAGGTTCTTTTAACATGGGTATTCGACTTCACCATGAACCCAAATTATATTCTATTCACCTTTTTAAGAATAAGAATTTTTGGATAAGATTTAGTAAGCAATGCACAATGAAGCCCTAATAAGCTCTAGACCAAATATTCAAAATTTAGGGCTCTAAATTTTTCCATGAGCTCCTAAATTCCTCAATAGCATGCTTACAAAGTTCCAAGATTTTAGGAACTCCTTTGCTATTTTATTTGAGACACTCAACGAATTTGAATCAAGTTTAAATTCGAATTCAAAGTCTGATACGAATAGACTTGAACATAAAGATCTAAACCCACCATTGTGTTCATCACAATTTTCCTGACTTATCCCTGAAGTTTCATGATTTTTGGAGATCATTTACCTTTTTTAAGTGATTTACTAAAGGTGCAGTGGCTGTGGGGCTGACTGGCGGGACCCACCAGTCAGCAGCCCACGTGCAGCCGCATTTCAGCGCGCGCTGCGCCCGCCACCGCGACGGCGTGCATGCACGGCGCGACACCAGCCCGCCACCGCCGTTGAACCCTATAAATAGCGCCCTGGGCTCTCCCTTATCGACTCCCCGTCGCCCTTATCACCTCCCACCTCGCCGAGTCGACGAATTTCGCCATTTCCATCCCGCGCGCGAGCTTCCCACCGCCGGCGCCGCGCGCCCGTTGCTGGCCAACCGGAGCACTCTCGCGCCAAGCTTCCAACAGCTAGGTGATTCCTCTCTTCCTCCTCTATCTTCCGGGTCGATCTTTTCGTTGCATAGTTGACGGTTTGGCCGATGATTTTGAGGCTATACCGAGGGTCGCCGTCGTTTTCACCCAGCGCTGTCCCTGCTCCACGTTGCTAGGCCACTGCATGCCGTCCCGTGCTTCGCCTCCCGTAGCAAACTGGTGCGCCGGGACACGCTCTACGTAACGGTAGAAGCTATTCCTGGTTTGCGCATGTATGAAGCAAGTTAGCTAGGTTTTACTTTTGGCCGGAGCTTATGAACACGCTCGGTATTTTATGCAATTAGAGTTCCATGCTTAATCACTCTTCCCGATTGCTAGCATATGGTTTCTACGCTCTTTTGCGCATCCTCACGAACTGGAATCACCGGGAATGATCGAGTGTAGCTCAAGAATCGCGAGTTCTCCCCTCCGCCGATGAAAAGTTGCTCTGTCGCCGTCGACGACTACTTTGCCGACCGTTCCTCATGATTCCAAGAAACTTTCCCAGCCTTTTTAGACGGATTTTGGCCACAGGGCGGCCGTTCCGACATGGCCGGAGCCCTAGCATCCGCCGCCGCCAGTGCGCCGTGGTTTTCGACCGTCGGCAGACCTCCCCGACCCCACCATCGTGCTCAGCGCCTGATTTTACAGCCGGGTGCCCAAGGATGGGAGCTGCGGTGGTCAGTAACTCCAATCCGGCGAGGCTCGCCGGAGAGCACCGCCGCAGGAGCCCCGCGCGCCGCCCGCGTCGGGAGGTAGAAGACGACGCGGCGGGTCCCGCGTGTCAGCGGCTGTAAATCCCGTCGGATCAGGTGTGGCCACGGGATCTGCTGTGGCTACGCGGTGGATATCTGTGGCCCCGTGTGGTTTAAATACTATTGGTTCTTTTTAAAACAGTGGGGCCCACGAGTTAAATCAAATTAGGGATTTATTCCAGATTAGGTTCCAACTTAGAAAATCCATAACTTTCTGTAGGATACTCCAAAAATCTTCAAACAAATTTTGTTCGAAAGCTCCTGAGCTCTAGTTTCTGTCAATGCCAATTAGGTTCTGTGAAACTCAGAGTTAAATTCTGTAGAAAATAATCTTTCCTAATACAAATGAAATTTTTCCAGACGATATATCCACGGGAAAATTCCCCAAAATTCACATAAAATTTATTGTCCTATTCTTGATTGTCAGGCAAAGTTTGGGAACCATAGCACCTGTTTAACTCTCTGTATAATTCAATTTCCTTTTTCAGTTATTGAATTTTCACAGCTATTAGGTTGCTTTATTAGGTCCCAAAATTTTACTGAGTCTTCCTGTGGTCATACCCTAGCTCCTGTTAAAATATTGGATTTAATTAACCTACTATACTAGTCCTAAATCAGCTACAAACTAAATATTGATTTAATGTCTAGAAACTCAATTATAAAGTAAATCCAGAAATTCTTGCCGAATTAGAAATACAATAACCCCTTCCCCACAAGCTTAGAAAATTATGAAACAAATTTTGCTAAGACCAGCACCACTCCCTCTATCTTGATTATCAACTGTTAGCTAGGTTCAAGCTACAGTTTCCTCTCGGAAATTTTTGGAAGTTGATTGCTTGCCATACTTTCGGAGACCACAATCTGCTATGATCATCTCCTGTTCTTTGCAAGAGCCTTGATCATATTCCCTAGTATCTACCATCGAAGTTCCAAAGCCAATTAAGGTCTCTGTCATATAGTGATCACCATGAATTAATTTATGGTCGTAAAATAAATAAATTTCAAAGTCATTTATATATCCATGTTATCTGCATATCGTATAGTGACCGAAGTCGAGGAGGAGCCAGAAGCCTTGGAAGAGAACCTTCCAATTTTTAACTCAGAACCTGACCTGCAACAAGGCAAGCCCCGGTTTGCATTTAAGTCGTTTATAAACTTTTGCTTTATCACTATGATGAGTAGTATATGAATTGTGCATTACGTTTAGGGTGAATGATACTCCACTTGCATGACCAAAAATCCCAGGGTTTATTTGGCACGAGTTACAGTTTGACCTGTAGTAACTGCTTTGCTAATGCATAGGAGATCCGGTAGAAGTCGAGTAGTTGGAATCTACTCGCGAGAGATGTATCTCACAGGATTGGTTGAATAGAAAATGGCTTAATATAATGAAACTGAGACCGGACAGGGAATGGATAGGAAGCGGCGAGAATTGAGTCTCGGTCGCATAGCCCTGCCTGTGTCGTTTAAGGCCCGTCCGTATGCAGCCCCTTCGGACAAGCTTGAATTGTACCGGCAATATAATGGACATATGGAATCCAATAAACTGATGTAACTTGATAACTGGGGTGTTGAGACCCATTAACTCACCATCGATAGGGGTGGGTTGAGGACAGTAAGGTGTAAATCGGTCGGCGGACACATGAGGTGTTCCGTGCGGAGACCTTCTGTTTGCGGAGGTGAGACGGGCTCAGCCTTTGAGTTTCTTGTGAAAGGTGGCCATATACGCCTAGTACTGAAGTGTTATGTAGGTACAGGTGTGCTCGCTGACACTTTCGAACGACGTATGTGTCGTGTTGTCTGGGTGTGTCCTGATTGCAATCACTGTCCCTCGCAGTAATAGAGTACCACTTGTTCACTGAGCGGTGACGTAGTAAATACTAAAGAAGTCAGAAATTCATATTGTATTGATTTATAAGTATTTTGCAACCTTGTATGATTTAGAGATTGTATAATTAAAAGTTTACAATTTCCCCATACTTTAGCTGTAATAGCATTATGTGCTCTGAGCATGTCATATCATCGGTAAAGCGTTTCTTGTTTGATTGTGGAACCCATAATGTGCCGTGCTTGGAGAATGTCATTTGCTACATAAAACCTTATTATAAGGACCCACTTGTAGGCGAGTCCATTTATGCTATTCCTTACCTATGTTTAGTGTCCCCTTGCATATGTCTAGTGAGACGGTTAAGACTTGCTGAGCCTTATGCTCATGTTTGCAGTTAACGAGTTTTTGCAGGTTTTTCTGTTGATGAAGGGTTTGACGATGAGGCTGCACCCCCTCCAGGGTGTACAGCCGAGTGGGAACCCTGCACGCCGCCCTAAATGAGTGTTGCTAGTGCAAAGTATCCCCGGCATGGATAACTTTGCTTTTTGCATAGCTAGTGCTGAGAGCGTAGCTATGATATGTATATATTTCTTTACATCCGTTAGTATTGTGAAAACTTCCGCTGTATGAAAAATAAAAGACTCTGTCTTGTACTTATTCAGGTTCTATTCTTGTATAACTGTTGGGTGTCGCATCGCACGACACCACCCAATGAGATCCTCGGATGTGTGGACTCCGGTCCCCACAGACTTGTGCTCGGAAGTATTGGTTGTTTGTTCATGTGCAGGTATTGCTTGAGTTCAAGGCATGGCTTGTGACGTGATCTATTGAACCAGTCTTAGGGAGCAGATGAGGTTCAACTGTAAAACCCCACTTTTATGGTATGTGAATTCAGTCATGAGTTTGGTGATCAACTATATTAGAGATACAATATAGTGGTACACATGAACTTTATACCATCCAAACCTTTATTGCACTCATGGTTAAATTTTATTAACATGAGTATTGGACATCACCACTAATTCTAGAATGATTCTATTCACCCCTCTTCAAATTTTTAGAATTATTTGGATGAAGATTATTAGGGCAATTTATAGTGCAGTACTAATTGGCCCTGCCAAAAATATTCAAATTAGAGGCTCTAAATTTTTCCTTGGCCTCCTAATATTCTCATTAGCTTACCTGCAAAATTTCAAGATTTTAGGAACTCAATTGCTATTTTAATTGAGGCACTTAGCAAAATTGAATCAAATTCAAATATGAATTTTAAATTCCTCCCCAACTTCTTTGAACATAAGATTTGAGTTCTCCATGGTGTTCAGAAAAATTCATTGACCATCTCCACAAAGTTTTATGATTTTTGGAGTTGATCTTCTATTTTTAAATGAATTATTAACTTTTGTGTTGGGGTCTGACTGACCTGTGGGCCCCACCGGTCAGCCGCTGCTGAACGGGTCAGGTCGGCCGCCTGCCATCTCTGCGCCGGCGCTCGACCGCTCGACAGCGCGCGCGCATGCAGCTCCAGCAAGCTGCCTACGTGCTAGCTTGCCGCGGGCTATAAAAGGCCGCCGACGCTCCCATATTTCCCCTCCCCGATTCGTGTGTCCCCCTCTCGCGAGTTAATCTTCGTCGCGCGCCATCGCCACCGCCCCCCTCTGCTCCGTGGTGTGCCGCCGTCTCGCGCCGTTTCAAGCCACGACTCCAACAGCTTAAAGGTGCGCCTAGTCGAGCTCTAACTCTCAGTGCAAAATGTTTCCTTTTTTGTTGAGAATTGAAGAAGTTATCGATGTTCTTTCTTCCGGCCGAAGTGAATGAACTCGCTTGGTTTTTGTTTAAATTCCGTTTCTACAAGTAATCATTCTATGCAATTGCTTAGGGATAGTTTCTATAGGACCTAGCGCTCCTACCTGAGAAAAAACCCCTAAAAGTTATCGAGCAACGGCCGAGGAAATCGAGTTTTGCTCGCCGCCGGTGAGGAAACCTCGGTTCACCATCGAGCTCATAGTTTCCGGTGGTTTTCTCCTCTTCCACGTCCATTTCCTTGATCGGCATCGTCCCAGAGTGTTTTGAGGAAGATCTCGAGTGGTTTGAGCTACTCTGGAGCAAGTTCCACGTTGCTCGAGTGCTCACCGCCGCCGCCGCCGTCGCACGGCCATTTCCGGCGAGTTGCTGGTCCCTCCGACCTCACCGTCTTGCTCAGCGACCCCGAAAACCCCCAGGCGGCGAGTTTGAGCGAGTTTGGCCCGTCGGTTTAGCCGGCCGCGAGCTCGCCAGCGAGTCACCGCCGCGGGTGCCGCCTCGCGCGGGCACTGGCCTGAGGTAGAAGATGACCCGTAGGGTCCCACCTGCCAGCGACTGCGAGATCACGGTGCAGCTGGGATCCCGTGCGGCTGCGCGCGAATAGGTCAATGGACCACGGTGTTGCATTGACCAGAGCGCGCCACGTGGCCCATGGGACCTGCCGATTGAAATTTGAATTCTGGCGCCAATGGGTTATTAAAATAATTTCAGAAAATTATTCAAACTTCTAAATTGAATATCTCTGTGTAGACTACTCCAAAAATCTTTAAACAAATTTTGTTTGAAAGCTCTTGAGCTCTAGTTTCTGTCACCAATTAGGTTCTGTGAAACTCAAAGTTAAATTCTGTAGAATATAGTATTTCCAAATGCAAATACAATTTTTCCAAATAAGATAGCCACTGGAAAAATCCCCAAAATTCACATAAAATTTAGTGTCATATTCTTGATAACCAGAAAAAGTTTGGGAGCCATTGCACCTGTTTAAACCTCTGTATGGTTCAATTTCCTTTTTCAGTTATTGAATTTTTTCAGATGTTCAGTTGCTTTAGTATGTCCCAAATTTAAACTGAACCTTCCTTCAGTCATACACTAGCTCCTGTAAAAATCTTGGATTTAATTAACCTACTATCCTAGTCCTAATTCAGTTACAAACTAAATATTGAATTAATGGCTAGAAATTCAATTATAAAGTAAATCCAGAAATTCTTGCCAACTTAGAAATACAATAACTCCTTCCCCAAAGCTTAGAAAATTATGAAACAAATTTTGCTAGAACTAGAACCACTTCCTCTATCATGATTATCAACTGGTAGCTATGTTAAAGCTACAGTTTATTCTTTAAAATTCTTGGAAGTTATTGCTTGCCATAATTTTAGAGTCAACACTATACTTTGATCATCTCTTGTTCTTTGCAAGAGCCTTGATCATATTTCCTAGTATCTACCCTAAAAGTTCCAAAGCCAATTAAGGTCCCTATCATCTAATGATCACCATGGGTTAAAAATTTTGGTCTCGGTGATGATTATTTTTCAAAGTCATTTATATACCTATTATATGCATATCATATAGTGACCGAAGTCGAGGAGGAGCCAGAAGTCTTGGAATAGAATCTCCCAAATTTTAACTCAGACTCTAACCTGCAACAAGGCAAGCCCCGGTTTCCATTTAAGAGCTTTTCAAAGTTTTTCCAGTTTTATTCACTTACGTCTTCAGTTGATATTGTGCATTACGTATAAGGTGTTTGATACTCCACTTGCATGGCCAAAAATCCCAGGAATTGGTTGGAACGAGTTACAATTTGACCTGTAGTATCTACTTTGCTAATGCATAGGAAATCCGGTAGAAGTTGAGCAGTTGGAATCTAGTCGCGAGAGATGTAGGGAATATCTCACAGGATTGGTTAGATAGAAAATGGATTAATATAATGAAGTTGAGACCGGGCAGGGAATGAATAGGAAGCGGCAAGAAGTTAGTCTCGGTCGCATAGCCCTGCCTGTGTCGATTAAGGCCCGCTTCGTGTGCGGCCCCGCTGAACAAGCTTGATTTGTACCGGCAACATAATGGACATATGGAATCAAATAAACTGACGTAGCTTGGTCACTTGGGTGTCGAGGCATACCGTTCCGTTTTATAGGTGTGGGTTGAGGGCAGCAAGGTGTAAATCCGCTGGTGGGCACGTCAGAGTACGCCCCACGTAGGGACCTCCTGCTCGTGACGGATCGACCAGTTCGGCATTTGAGTGTCTCGCGAAAGGTGGCCATATACGCCTAGTACTGAAGTGTTATGTAGGTACGGGTGTGCTCGCTGACACTTCCGAACGACGTATGTGTCGTGTTGTCCGGGTGTGTCCTGATTGCAATCACTGTCCCTCGCAGTAATAGAGTACCACTTGTTCACTGTGTCGTGACGTAGTAAATACTAAACAAGCCAGAAAATCACATTGCATTGAATTATAATTACTTTGCAACCTTGTATGATTTAGAGATAGTATAATTAAAGGTCTACAATTTCCCTATACTTTAGCTGCAATAGCATTATGTGCTTTGGGCATGTCATATCATCGGTAAAGCGTTTCTTGTTTGATTGTGGAGCCCATGATGTGCCGTGCCTTGAGAATGTCATTTGCTACATAAAATTTAATTATAAGGATCCACTTGTAGGCGAGTCATTTATGCTTCACCTCACCTATGTTTAGTGTCCCCTTTGCATATGTCTACTGATACAGGTTAGTCTTGCTGAGCCTTATGCTCACGTTTGCAGTTAACGAGCTTTGGCAGGTTATACCGTTCATGAAGGGTTTGATGATGAGGCTACACCCCCTCCAGGGTGCACAGCCGAGTGGGAACCCTGCACGCCGCCATAATTGAGTGCTGCTAGTGCGAAGTATCCAAGGCATGGATAACTTTGCTTTTGCATAGCTAGTGCTGAGAGCGTAGCTATGATATATACATATTTTCTTTCCTTCCGCTAGTATTGTAAAAACTTCCGCTGTATGAAAAATAAAAGACGTCGTATTGTACTTATTCAGGTTCTATTCTCGTATAACTGTTGGGTGTCACATCGCACGACACCACCCAATGAGATCCTCGGATGTCAGGATTCTGGTCCCCAAAGACATGGTATCAGAGCATCGTTGGGAACAGTGTACTTGAAAAGAACATATTTTCAAAAATTAGGACTTGAGTGAGGAATTAGTTATATGCCTTTATAAGGAGTATTATTAGTATAAGGTATAAAGGTGGTAAACTAACTATGTGTTATTATATTCTGTAACGACGCCCCGACGTCAGGTAAGAGGTATGGTACGCCACCGAGAGTGGATCAATCTCAGTAAGCTCAGCATACGAGGAGTGGTATGTGAAATTTCCGTGGCTTGGCACGAGAAGTTAATAGGAGTCTCTGAAGCTTTCAATGTTTCTGAGAACCTATGACACGCGGTACCCCGGCATGCTTCAAAGATAGTGGGAGCCCCCGTCGGGTGGTGTATAACCCAATAGTATGTCTCTCTAGAACTATCCATGTTCTATGGGAGCATGCGAAACACGTATGCCCGAGCGTGTATAAGCCGGATCGTACGGGAGTCTTTGTTGTACAGACGTATTTACAGCCATGTACCTTGAGACATGACCTCGCTCGAGGGCGACTCACACCAGAGTCGTATGCATTTATTTTCATATATATTATTGTGACTGCCTGTCGTGTATCCCCGTGCCGCCCTTGAGGTCTGAATGTGTGAAAGGGGATTTTTTGTCTTTTGCAGCATTAACTACGGTGGAGGACCGTGTAGAAGCCGTTTGCGAGAGAATGATATAAGAACTACCTATAGACGTAACCGGAAATACCGGATAGAATTTTCCTCGGTGAGCTACGTAGTACCGTCAGTATCGAACATGATACTAGACCATCCCCAACGACGGAATGGATGCATAATATTTTTGAAAGTCCAAATATCAGATGCTGGTAGGTTTGGACTCCGTAAAGGGGTTCCGGCTCGATAGAGTAGATAGAATCAGGATTCTTGATTTCTGGCAGAAGTTGGCTTGACTTCGCCGGGTTGTAATATTGGTTATTTAATAGATAGTATAGGGGTGTCATATATGGATGGAAAGCTCATGAAGATCTCTACAACTTTTCTGTTGACCATAGAGACAGAAAAGCTTGATCATCTGTTGAAATCTGGGGTGTATTGTAACTGCTCCAGATGACCTTCCCATTGTACCAGTCTCTGTATTTTTGCCATAACTTGCTGTAGAAAAAACCACTACCTTGTTGGGATACATGTGTGGAAAGGTTAGGAGGATTTTTCCAAGTTTGTTATGGGAGGTTTTTCCTGATTTTGGTTGGAGTTAAACCAAATTGGGAAGTCAATACAGTGAGCTGCAGGACCGCTGGTGCAAACCAGTCAGCTCAACTGTTAAGTTTGGATAGTTATAGCTCTTAATCCAGAATAGTGACATGGTCACATATATACTTTTCTGAAAATCTTAGGACGTCCTCTATCAACTTTATTTGTCACTCCTGACCTAAATATGGGTGTAGCTATTCCTAATTCCAATTGTTGCAAACTTGGTTCTTGCAGTCCAGAACTTAGAACAGTTTGCACAGGGTTGTGAATTTGTACGTGATACCTGTATAACAAAAAATTTTAGGATGGCACTCTTTTATTTATGGATTGCTAACGCGATGTTATAAAATGTTTATTTTGTCATTACCTCGTTATCTTATCATGATAAACCTGTATAGAATGTGGAAGTAAGCCCATATACAGGAGAGGTTCTGTCAAAATTTCCAGAAAACATGAGTCAACTTAAAACCTGTATAGATTCCTCATGTTAGTTCGCCTAGAGCTGTATGAGTACAATCTGGAAAGGTTTTGAAGTGTACTACAACTTTTGTATTCAACTTAACTTTTAATTCTGATATTTCCTGTATGAGACTTTTGGGTTCATACAGGAAGGTCAGTTGAACCAGAACTGTGATCATTTCCAGTTTGCAGATTTGCCTGAATCAATTGATTATGGGTAATTTCTTTTGTCCAGCATTATCATTGATTGAGTTGAATACTTATACGGTGTATTGACATCCGGGTATGTTTGTCAACAGATGGCAGCACCAAGAATTCAGTTGCCTAATGGATGGGTGTTCTCAACGTGCACCGGGCAAGCCGGTTTCCCGGACGTGTTTGTTAGGTTGCTTCGCCAGTTTGGCTACCAGGTGTTGCCTAGCTATTGGGGCAAGAAGTTCCAAGAAAACGGTATGTGGAGTTGCACCATCTACGTCGATGTACCTGCTGGTCCACCACACCTTGGATGGGCTCCATACTACATCAAGATCAAAGGGTTGATATTAGAGGAAACATGGAGCTACGCCGCAAGCATTGCCATAGGGAGGTTTTGCAAACTTCATTACCGTAATCTGGTGGGTACTCCATATGAGTTCATTCCAGTTAACGCCAGGGATTCTGAGGCCTGGGCAACCCAATTGATTGCGGAGGTGGGCGAGCACGGTGAAACATCCGCAACAGCCTTAGCGGTGTACGCATATGCATCACATCGCGAGAAGGGAAATCAAAGGGCATGCATAAAAGAATTGACGGACAATCGGAAGCAAGCGATGATTCGAGCGAATCACTTTGAGAGGGCAAATGACGGACTCAACCACCGTTTGAACCTTAGGGAGAATCAATGGCATGACGCTGTTATGGATTTAGCCGCATCTCGCCAGGAGACTCTAGAGATGGAAATTGACTTGGAGGCGAGCCTACGCTATGGACACCAGCGGGACACCCAGTTGGACGCGGTGACTGCAGATCGGGATCAGTCCAGAGTGGAGGCTCAGAGCTGGAAGACCAGCTGTGAGCAGGCTCAGCAGGAGAACGAGGCCTGGGGGATGTTTATGGTACAGACGGATTGGTAAACTATGATTGCCAAAAGGACGTCACTTTTGAACGAGGCATCATCTTCTGCTCCAGCACCCATACCAGTGGTGTCTAATCCTGAGGATGACGAGGAAGAAGAAGATCCTCAGGAGATTGAGTTTTATGAGTAGAGGGCCGTGTTGATGTACTTATCACTTTAGGCCGAGTGTAATGATGAGCAGTAAACACCACGTGTGTTGTGTGACTTTATGAGTCTTGTTCTAAATAGTAGCGAGGTCTGAATACGATGACATGGACATGACGACTTGTGGTGCCAAAGCATAGATGAGACGACTTCTTTAAATGAAGTCTGTCTATTTTTGGAGTTCTATTGTAAACTTGGGCCCAAGATAATATAGATTGTATAAAGTTTGTGCTTTATCAATATATGTGAATGTTATGCATCATCTATTGTTACCTACTGCATTACTATTTATATGGAAGGATAAACTTAAAGCAGTGAGACTTATGGTGTGAATCGTTGTATTGCAGCATGGTGCGTACACGTGCAGCCCCAAAAGTGGGAGGCTCAAGTGGAGGGCAGGGGGATGACACACCACCCCCGGGGCAGAATACCCCTCAAACGCAACCACCTCCACCACCTCCGCCCACACTTCCGAGGAGCCTCGCGGAGGTTCTCGCTGCAGTACTCGGCTCGTGCGACGAGCAAACCGAGCTATTGCAGACTCTAGTGCAGCACTCGTCCCGTCGAGGGGGACGACAGAATGATGGACCGCGTCAGCAATATCAGAGTTCCTACTCTGATTTCTCATCGACACATCCACCGGTCTTCAGAGAGGCCGATGAACCATTGCATGCGGATAATTGGCTCCGCACCATTGAAGGAAAGTTCGGCTTGCTCGAGGTAACCGAACAGCAGAAGGTGCTGTTTGCAGCGCAGCAACTGCAGGGGTCTACTGGTGCATGGTGGGCCAATTACCTTGCCACACGCCCCGCAGGCCATGTCGTAAGCTGGGCCGAATTCCGGGATGTGTTCCGCGCCTACCACATCCCTCCCGGGATTACGAGAAGGAAGCTTCAAGAGTTCTTGGAGCTAAGGAAAGGAGGAAGGAGTGCATACGAGTACTCCAAAGCATTCAACCACTTGGCCCAATACGCTCAGGACCAAGTGAATACCGACGATTGGAAGCGCGAATGCTTCTACTGGGGTTTGAACCCCAAGTTGAAGGACAAGCTTGTCCTGTTCAACCGCGGCAGCTTCAATGACATCGTCAATGCCGCTATCATGCAGGAGGACGCTACGCGCGAGCTGTCCTCAGACAAAAAGAAGAGGAGTGCTCCGCAGGGCAGCGGAGGTGGTGCTCCTCAGAAGTACCGTATGGTGTACCGATGACCATCCGGCCAGAGGTGGCAACCGCCATCACGACCACCAGTGTTCAGTGGTTGCCAGTTTAGCAACTCCAGATTCCGACCACAGCAACAACAGGGGATGATCCCACGTGCACTTCCAGCTCCACCACGTGCACCGGGATTCCGTCCTCCCATTCGTACTGGCCAAACCCCGTACACGTGTTTCACGTGTGGGCGCACGGGGCACTTCGCCAAGGACTGCCCGCAGAGTAGGCAAGGCGGAGGACAATCATCATACCAGAGGGCCAACCAACCCAGCAACCAGCCCAAGAAGGCAGCCACCAGAACTGGCAACATCCACCACCTCGCCATCGAGGACGTTCCGGAAGGCGCGCCCGTGCTCACGGGTACGTTCGCTATTTTCAATCATTCCGTAGCCACACTCTTTGACTCCGGAGCTTCACACAATGTCATTAGTAAATCTGTTGTCATTAAAAATCAGCTGCCTGTTATCTCCACCAAAACTCCTTATATGATTTGCACTCCAGCAGGGAGGGTAGTAACGTATGAAATGGTCCATAGGATACCTATTGACCTAGATGGGAACATCTATCCTACCTCCTTCATTATCTTAGAGACTCAAAAGCTATATATCATCTTAGGAGTGGCATGGTTGCAATACCATGGTGCTATTCTTGATATCGTTCCTCGAAAGATTTATCTAAAGTCTCCACTCCATCAACCCCAAGTTCTCAATCTTGAGAACATCATTCCATTGGACCCATCTACTCACAATACCGAGGTGATGGAACTTAAGGATATTCCGGTAGTATGTGAATACCCGGATGTGTTTCCTGAAGATCTTCCTGGTATGCCCCCGGAAAGAGATATAGAGTTCAAGATTGAACTTGCACCGGGAACAGTGCCAATCTCAAGACCACCCTACAAGATGGCACCCAAGGAACTTGTAGAATTTAAGGAACAGTTAACTGAACTTGAGATCAAAGGTTTCATTCGTCCAAGTTCATCCCCATGGGGTTGTTCTGCACTGTTCGTAGAAAAGAAGGATAAGACCATGAGGCTATGTGTAGACAATCGTCCACTCAATGCTGTTACTATCAAGAACAAGTATCCACTACCGCGCATTGATATTCTTTTCGATCAATTGGTGGGTGCTAAGGTATTTTCGAAGATGGATCTTCGTTCTGGTTATCATCAGATCAGGATCCGACCAGAAGATATACCAAAGACAGCCTTCTCAACAAGGTACGGACTGTATGAGTACCTTGTTGAGAAGGGACTTGTGTATTATGTCAGAGATATACTTGTGTATTCAAAATCCGAAGAAGAACATGCTCAACACTTGCGTATCGTGCTTCAACGATTACGGGACCATCAGCTATATGCTAAGTTCAGCAAGTGTGAATTCTGGATCAGCCAAGTGCCATTTTTAGGGCACATTATATCAGCAGATGGGATTGCAGTTGATCCAAGCAAGATCAAGAAAGTCCTCAAATGGGAGTCTCCAAAGTCTGTACATGAAGTCTGGAGTATCCTGGGTTTAGTAGGATATTACCGGAGGTTTTTACCCAATTTCTCCAGGATAGCTAAACCAATAACCGAACTGCTGAAGAAAGGGCAGAAGTATGTATGGACTGAGGCATGTGAGGCAGGTTTCAAAGCATTGGTGAAACACCTTACAAAGGCACCAATATTAGCTCAACCAGACACAACCAAATCTTTTGACGTGTATTGTGATGCATCAGGAATTTGTTTGGGATGTGTGTTGATGCAGGATAGACGAGTGATCGCTTATGGATCACGACAGCTTCGGAATCATGAGCAGCACTATCCGACTCATGATCTTGAGCTCACTGCTGTGGTACTGGCATTGAAGATGTTGAGGCATTATCTACTGGGTAATCTAGTACACCTCTACACTGATCACAAGAGCTTGAAATACATCTTCACCTAGAAGGATTTGAATATGCGACAACGGAGATGGTTAGAGTTGATCAAGGACTATGAGATGGAGATCCACTACCATCCAGGCAAAGCGAATGTAGTCGCAGTTGCTCTGAGCCGCAAGTCCCATGTCAACAATCTTTCCAATACCTCCATGGAAGAAGAAGAAGAACCGAGTCTCTATTTGGTTCCATATGGGGCACTCTACAATCTCGCTCTAACTCCTACCATCAGGGAGGATATTGTAGCAGTTCAGAAGAAAGACAAAGGAATATCACACATTCGGCAATGAATGGAAAAGGAGGAGATGAAATGTCTCCGATGTGTCAATGAAGGCACCCTCTGGTTTAACAACCGTATAGTGGTACCACGAGATATGGAGCTTAGAAAGAAGATACTGGACGAAGCTCATTTGTCCAAGTATTCCATTCATCCGGGAAGCAACAAGATGTACCAAGATTTGAAAAAGAAATTCTGGTGGACCCGGATGAAGAGGGAAGTAGCTAAATACGTATCCGAGTGTGATACGTGCCAGCGAGTGAAGGCCGACCATATGAAGCCAGCCGGACAGCTTCAACCCTTAATCATCCCGGCATGGAAATGGGAGGATATCAGCATGGATTTCATTGTGGGTTTATCTCTCACTCTCCGAAAGCACGATTCAATCTGGGTGATAGTTGACCGACTGACTAAGACGGCGCATTTCATTCCCGTCAATACCAACTATCATTCATCAAGATACGCGGAGTTATATATTGCCAGAATCGTATGCCTCCATGGAGTACCCCGCACGATCATCTCCGATCGTGGAGCTATATTTGTTTCGTGATTCTGGGAGCATCTCCACGATGCGCTAGGAACCAAGTTGATTCGGAGCTCTACTTATCATCCTCAGACCGATGGTCAGACCGAACGAGTGAATCAAATACTAGAAGACATGCTTCGCGCCTGTGTCATCCACCATGGTAGGAATTGGGATGATCATCTACCATTGGCGGAATTTTTGTACAACAATGGGTACCAGGCAAGCATCCAGATGGCGCCAATGAAGCTCTTTATGGCCGGAAGTGTCGCACACCCTTGAACTGGTGCGAATCTGGTGAACGAGTGGTATATGGCATCGACTTAATAAAAGAAGCCGAAGAGCAAGTTTGCACTATTCAAGCAAATCCAAAGCTGCTCAGTCTCGTCAGAAGAGCTATGCGGACAAACGACGTCGACCATTTCACATCAACGTGGGGGATCCCGTCTATCTTCGTGTGTCTCTGATGAAAGGGGTTCATCGATTTGGTGTAAAAGGGAAGCTAGCTCCACGTTTTGTTGGGCCATTCGCAGTCCTGGAACAATGCGGACCTATGGCATATCAATTGGAGTTACCGTCATCACATTCAGGAGTTCACAATGTATTCCACATTCCCAGTTACAGAAATGCCTTAAAACTCCCGCTGATGTCCGTATAGAAGATTTGGAAGCTTTCCAACCAGATCTCACTTATTCCGAGCATCCAACTCAGATAGTCGATGAGAAGACTCGCACCACAAGAAGCTGCACCTTGCGTTTCTACAAGGTCTTGTGGAGCAACCACAATGCTGAAGAAGCCACGTCGGAAAGCGATGAGTATCTTAGGACTAACTATCCGGACTTGTTAGCGGCATATGTTCGTTAGATCTTTTTTCTTTTGCCTTCTTTTGTAATCTCGGGACGAGATTCTTTTAAGGGGGAGGAATGTAACACCCCACTTTTATGGTATGTGAATTCAGTCATGAGTTTGGTGATCAACTATATTAGAGATCCAATATAGTGGTACACATGAACTTTATACCATCCAAACCTTTCTTGCACTCATGGTTAAATTTTATTAACACGATTATTGGACATCACTACTAATTCTAGAATGATTCTATTCACCCCTCTTCAAATTTTTAGAATTATTTGGATGAAGATTATTAAAGCAATTTATAGTGCAGTACTAATTGGCCCTGCCAAAAATATTCAAATTAGAGGCTCTAAATTTTTCCCTGGCCTCCTAATATTCTCAATAGCTTACCTGCAATATTTCAAGATTTTAGGAACTCAATTGCTATTTTAATTGAGGCACTTAGCAAAATTGAATCAAATTCAAATCTGAATTTTAAATTCCTCCCCAACTTCTTTGAACATAAGATTTGAGTTCACCATGGTGTTCAGAATAATTCATTGACCATCTCCACAAAGTTTCATGATTTTTGGAGTTGATCTTCTATTTTTAAATGAATTATTAACTTTTGTGTTGGGGTCTGACTGAACTGTGGGCCCCACCGATCAGCCGCTGCTAAACGGGTCAGGTCGGCCGCCTGCCATCTCTGCGCCGGCGCTCGACCGCTCGACAGAGCGCGCGCATGCAGCTCCAGCGAGCTGCCTGCGTGCTAGCTTGCCGCGGGCTATAAAAGGCCGCCGACGCTCCCATATTTCCCCTCCCCGATCGGTGTTTCCCCCCCTCTCGCGAGTTAGTCTCCGCCGCGCGCCATCGCCGCTGCCCCCCCCCCCCTCTGCTCCGTGGTGCGCAGCCGTCTCGTGCCTTTTCAAGCCACGACTCCAACAGCTTAAAGGTGCGCCTAGTCGAGCTCTAACTCTCGGTGCAAACCGTTTCCTTTTTCGTTGAGAATTGAAGAAGTTATCGATCTTCTTTCTTCCGGCTGAAGTGAATGAACTCGCTCGGTTTTCGTTTAAATTCCGTTTCTACAAGTAATCATTCTATGCAGTTGCTTAGGGATAGTTTCTATAGGACCTAGCGCTCCTACCTGAGCAAAAACCCCTAAAAGTTATCGAGCAACGGCTGAGTAAATCGAGTTTTGCTTGCCGCCGGTGAGGAAACCTCGGTTCACCGTCGAGCTCATAGTTTCCGGTGGTTTTATCCTCTTCCATGTCCATTTCCTTAATCATCATCGTCCCAGGAGTGTTTTGAGGAAGATCCCGAGTGGTTTGAGCTACTCTAGAGCATGTTCCACATTGCCCGAGTGCTCACCACCGACGCCGCCGTCGCACGGCCATTTCCGGCGAGTTGCTGGTCCCACCGACCTCACCGTCGTGCTCAGCGACCCCAAAAACCCCCAGGCAGCGAGTTTGAGCGAGTTTGGCCCGTCGGTTTAGCCGGCGGTGAGCTCGCCAGCGAGTCACCGCCGCGGGTGCCGCCTCGCGCGGGCACTGGCCGTAGGTAGAAGACGACCTGCAGGGTCCCACCTGCCAGCCACTGCGAGATCACGGTGCGGCTGGGATCCCGTGCGGCTGCGCGCGAATAGGTCTATGGACCACGGTGTTGCATGGACCAGAGCGCGCCACGTGGCCCATGGGACCCGCCAATTGAAATTTGAATTCTGGCACAAATGGATTATTAAAATAATTCCCGAAAATTTTGTTTGAAAGCCCTTGAGCTCTAGTTTCTATCAGTATCAATTAGGTTCTGTGAAACTCAAAGTTAAATTGTGTAGAATATAATTCTCCAAATGCAAATACAATTTTTACAAGTAACATAGCCAACAGAAAAATCCACAAAATTCACATAAAATTTAGTGTCCTATTCTTGACCACCAAAAAAAGTTTGGGAGCCATTGCACCTGTTTAAACCTCTGTATGGTTCAATTTCCTTTTTCAGTTATTGAATGTTTTCAGATGTTCAGTTGCTTTAGTATGTCGCAAATTTAAACTGAACCTTCCTTTAGTCATACACTAGCTCCTGTAAAAATCTTGGATTTAATTAACCTACTATCCTAGTCCTAATTCAGTTACAAACTAAATATTGAATTAATGGCTACAAATTCAATTATAAAGTAAATCCAGAAATTCTTGCCAACTTAGAAATACAATAACTCCTTCACCAAAGCTTAGAAAATTATGAAACAAATTTTGCTAGAACCAGAACCACTTCCTCTATCATGATTATCAACTGGCAGCTATGTTCAAGCTATAGTTTCTTCTTTAAAATTCTTGAAAGTTATTGCTTGCCATAATTTTAGAGACAACACTATACTTTGATCATCTCCTGTTCTTTGCAAGAGCCTTGATCATATTTCCTAGTATCTTCCCTAAAAGTTCCAAAGCCAATTAAGGTCCCTATCATCTAATGATCACCATGGGTTAAAAATTTTGGTCTCA
The DNA here is from genome assembly GCA_036927565.1 of Tuctoria greenei. Taxonomy (NCBI): domain Eukaryota; kingdom Viridiplantae; phylum Streptophyta; class Magnoliopsida; order Poales; family Poaceae; genus Tuctoria; species Tuctoria greenei. The sequence goes on from JAYESD010000010.1 coordinate 29,124,672, forward strand.
ATGATGATTATTTTTCAAAGTCATTTATATACCTATTATATGCATATCGTATAGTGCCGAAGTAGAGGAGGAGCTAGAAGTCTTGGAAGAGCATCTTCCAAATTTTAACTCAGACTCTGACCTGCAGCGAGGCAAGCCCCAGTTTGCATTTAAGAGCTTTTCAAAGTTTTTCCAGTTTTATTCACTTACGTCTTTAGTTGATATTGTGCATTACGTATAAGGTGTTTGATACTCCACTTGCATGGCCAAAAATCCCAGGAATTGGTTGGAACGAGTTACAATTTGACCTGTAGTAACTACTTTGCTAATGCATAGGAAATCCGGTAGAAGCCGAGTAGTTGAAATCTACTTGCGAGAGATGTAGGGCGTATCTCACAGGATTGGTTAGATAGAAAATGGATTAATATAATGAAGTTGAGACTGGGCGGGGAATGAATAGGAAGCGGCGAGAAGTGAGTCTCGGTCGCATAGCCCTGCCTGTGTCGATTAAGGCCACTTCGTGTGCGGCCCCGCTGAACATGCTTGATTTGTACCGGCAACATAATGGACATATGGAATCCAATAAACTAATGTAGCTTGGTCACTTGGGTGTCGAGGCATACCGTTCTGTTTTATAGGTGTGGGTCGAGGGCAGCAAGGTGTAAATCCGCTGGTGGGCACATCAGAGTACGCCCCACGCAGGGACCTCCTGCTCGTGATGGATCGACCGGTTCAGCATTTGAGTGTCTCGCGAAAGGTGGCCATATACGCCTAGTACTGAAGTGTTATGTAGGTACGGGTGTGCTCGCTGACACTTCCGGACGACGTATGTGTCGTGTTGTGCGGGTGTGTCCTGATTGCAATCACTGTCCCTCGCAGTAATAGAGTACCACTTGTTCACTGTGTCGTGACGTAGTAAATACTAAAGAAGCCAGAAAATCACATTTCATTGAATTATAATTACTTTGCAACCTTGTATGATTTAGAGATAGTATAATTAAAAGTCTACAGTTTCCTCATACTTTAGCTGTAATAGCATTATGTGCTTTGGGCATGTCATATCATCGGTAAAGCGTTTCTTGTTTGATTGTGGAGCCCATGATGTGTCGTGCCTGGAGAATGTCATTTGCTACATAATACTTGATTATAAGGATCCACTTGTAGGCGAGTCATTTATGCTTCACCTCACCTATGTTTAGTGTCTCCTTTGCATATGTCTAGTGAGACGTGTTAGTCTTGCTGAGCCTTATGCTCACGTTCGCAGTTAACGAGTTTTTGCAGGTTATAACATTGATGAAGTGTTTGATGATGAGGCTGCACCCCATCCAGGGTGCACAACCGAGTGGGAACCCTGCACGCCGCCATAATTGAGTGCTGCTAGTGCGAAGTATCCAAGGCATGGATAACTTTGCTTTTGCATAGCTAGTGCTGAGAGCATAGTTATGATATATATATATATATTTTCTTTCCTTCTGCTAGTATTGTAAAAACTTCCGCTGTATGAAAAATAAAAGACATCGTCTTGTACTTATTCAGGTTCTATTCTCGTATAATTGTTGGGTGTCGCATCACAAGACACCACCCAATGAGATCCTCGGATGTCGGGATTCTGGTCCCCACATCAACAACCAAGTTCGAGAGGAATTGTGGTTGAGTTGATCGGGATGTCGCACACCATGTTTGAATCAAGAACAATGCATATGAAGGTATCGTGGAAGTCGTTGGAAGGTGGTTGCACGTATGCAGGGAGTGCATATACATGGCTACATGGTTCTGAGGCGTGATGAAGAGACGTGGACGTAAAAAGTTGGTCGAAAAGGTCCAACCGACTAGGTTATAGACTCAGGCTGCGGCTGAGTCAGATTTGACTCAAATATGGAAAGATTTGAGTTGGTTACGATAGGATTTCGTGTGGGTCATGGAGTTTAGTTTTTTTAGAAATGTGCGATATGTTACTAAGGTGTCTGGAAGTCTTAAGATTGCTTCTATCTATGTATCGAAGAGTCTTGAGCAGACATGGAAAGTTTTGGTTGAATCTGAGTAGGATTTAAGTCACAGTTAGGATTGGGTTGGCCTAAGGGCTGGTTATATAAGCAAGGGCGGCCAGAGCTCGTGGGTATGACTTTGGGGGCTGTTCGATTTGAGTAATGATCAATAAAATTCATAATCTAAAGGATCTTTTGCATGTTGTTCGTCCGACTTGTTTTCGTCAAGTCTTTCTCGTCGAGTTTCTGCATAGCACTATCTTGTTTTGGTGGTTTTATCATAACTCGAGTTTTACAGATCCAATCGACGTGATTCTTTTTGGGTTGTCTTCACTACTTGATTATCTATCATGTATAAAAATTTCAGAGTCATTGGATTTGTCATTTAGGATCTACATGAGTTTTATTGCAGTGTTGCAGATCTGGTTTTTCTCGGGTAGAACAGATTGACCTTCGTTCAATCTTTCGATCGTAACATGGGTTTTTCTCAATAGATTTAAGTGATTGTTGTTTTAGTTTATTATTGACTTGATCTTATATAATAACTAGCACTTTTGTCACAGATGGAACACATTTATATTAGTTGCACACATGATTTATTTAAAAGATCAATTTTCCGCCGAGGGGTTTTTGTTGCTCCCGCTGAAAAAGTTGTTATCTACCATTCACCCCCCTCATCTGTTAGCTTTTCACGTGCTCTTTGATCCTACAATTGGTATCGGAGCCATGGTTCTCTAATCTTTTTGATTTGCACGTGTATTGAATAATCATCATGGAGAAATACTCCGCCAAACCTTTTGTGTTTAGTGGTATTATTTTTCAGGTTTGGAAGGCACACATGGAGACCTTCATCCAGGTGCAAGACTTTGCAATACGGGAAAAGGTGTACAAGCCTTACCAAGTTATCAAACGATCAAGTTATGGCTACGAATCTGAGAGATTTCGACATCAACAACAAGGCTTGGAACCTAACAAGGATTAACTCAACATGACTTCGACCCTGTTGCACACCTCCGATCTATATACGATGTGTGGAAAGCACTTTGCGTCTACCACGAAGGATCCAATACAATCAAGGAGGTGAGGAAAGATATGTTCAGAAAGGAATACATGCGTTTTGAGATGCAAACAAGTGGGTCCATCAATGATTTATTTGCTCGTTTTAATAAAATTCTCAGCTACTTGCGCAGTGTCAATGTTAATTTTTCATATGCTAAAAATGTTAGGCAATTGTTAAGTGCATTAGATATGACAATTTGGGAAATGAAAGTCACATCTTTTCGTGAATCTACAGTTATGAGTAATCATACATTAGATGTTCTATATTCAAAATCGAAAACTCATGGAATTGACATAATCTCACGTAAGAACTCCAACAAGTCTCTTGCATTTGTTTCTCAACGTGACATGCCTAGCTCCGGCAAATCTTCATCTTGTGGAACACTTGCTTTGTTGTCCTCTCTAACCCTTGAACAGATTGAAGAGTTTCAAAAGGAAGAATATGCACTCATCTCTACTCTGTGCTCAAAAGCATTGCAAAATTTAAGAACTAAAAGGAGAGGAGGTGCCAGACCTCAACGATGCTTCTAATGTGGTATGACAGGACATTTTTGCATGAATTGCCCTAACCTTTCAGGTGCTACTTCCCGTGATGAAAAGCAAACAAGGACGAAGCACTCCTCTACAAACAACAACAAGAAAAAGAAGGGGTTTACAGGATGCCAATTGGTGAATAGTTTTATCTCCGCACTTCAAGAACTTGGCTCGAGCGATGTGGACATCGGTTGTGACGAAGATGATTTGGCAAACTTGTATTCATGGGGGGCAAGTCAAGATAAAGTATGGAGGAGGCAGAACACAACAACGACAATGAATAGGTATGTCCTACTTGTGAAGAAATGTGTGATGCTATTTCTTGTGCCACTGTTATAATTAAGAAAAAGGAAAAAAAATCATAGGGACAATGCTATTAAAATTGAGTCACTAGAATCTGAAATTAATCGTTTGAAATCTTTGATTCCTAGTGATGATTCTTGTTCCTCATGTGATTTAATATATGAACAATTGTCCTCTCTAATAAGTGCACACACCTCCACACTCGATAAACTTGAACTTGAAATTAAAAAGAACAAAAGGTTGCTGCACTTAATGATAAAAACATGAAAGATGCTTGCTGTTCTACTATTGATTTGCATTGTTCTACTTGTGATGATCTTGATAAGAAACTACAAGATGCTATGAACGAAATTTCTATATTGAACAATGCTTTACGTTCTCATGAATTTAAATATTGATCCAATTGCAAATTAAAAGGAAAAACTTCATGTGAAAATTGCCTTGATCTGTGAAATAAACTTGATGACATGCATAGGACATTAGATCAGTTTTGTAATGCAAATAAGAACCTAAACTTTCTACTGAATTCCACTAAATCTTGCAATGATAAATCTGGTTTAGGTTTTGATTCTCATGTTAATGCTAAAGCACATCCACCTGAAATTTTAAAGTCATTAGGAAGTGGTTTGATTAAAATAGTTCCTAAACATAAGGAAGTGGTTTTCAAATCTGCAGGGGTGTTGTCTCATTCGGTTGTTAATAAAAATATTGCTTGTGCATCTAGACATGGACACAAAGTTAAATTTGATTGTACCTACTGTGGTAGAGATGGTCATGTCATAGATTTTTCTAGACTAGTGAAACAACAGAAAAAGGAAAGAATGATTGCTAGATCTCATAACTTTCATGCGAAATTTGCTGCACGTGCTAAACCGAATGATAGGAACATGCAACCTGCTGTAATGAGTCGAAAACATGCAAAGTTTGCTCCCAAACCTACTTTTTTTCGTGCTTCACATGTAACACCTCATAGGTCAATAGTTGGGTACAAAAATCCTCAAGCTTTGACTCATAAACCTGCTGTTTTTTCTCAGCTTTTGCGTGTTATTCCTGTTGGGCATCGTGTGATTCAGTACCAGATTCTTAAATGCCTTTGGACTAACTCCAGTATTTAGTCATTGACGTATTCTTCTTCTATGTAGGTTACACGTTTGAGGAAGGAGAACATTTGGATTGTGAAATCAGGTTGCTCATGCCACATGACCGGTAACAAAGAATAGTTCTCCTCCCTCTCTTTTTGTCACGCGTAGAGAATGCTACTTTTGCCGATAATTCTTCAACTCCTATAATTGCTAAGGGTTCGGTTAGAGTAAATGATCACTACACTTTGAAGGATGTGGCACTTGTCAAAAATTGGAAATACATCTTGCTTTCTGTTTCACAATTTCTAGATGAAAACCTGGAAATTATTTTCAAGAAAAAATTGCTGCAAAGTTGTATGTTCAAATAGTAAGCTTATTTTTAACATGTCTCAGTTTGTAAGAGTTTTGAAAGTCGTATTTCATATGTCTCCTTCTAAGCATAGGTGTATAGTTGCTAATGATTCAAAAGACATATATTTTTGGCATCGTAGACTTGGTCATGCAGGCTTTGATCATCTCACGTGTGTTAGTGCTCTTGATCGCATATGTGGGTTGCCTAAGCTTAAAAGGGACAAAGAAATTGTGTGCTCTTCTTGTAGACATGCTATGAAGGTTGCAGGCTCACATGTCCCTCTCACAATGACCATGACAACTAAACTGGGTCAACTTTTGCATCTTGACACCGTAAGGCCTTCACGTGTTCAATCCTTCAGAGGTAAATGGTATGTTATTGTGATTGTTGATGACTATTCTAGAACCTCTTAAGTTTATTTTATGGCATCTAACAATGAAGCTTTTAGTCACTATAGAACTGTATTTCTTAGATTTTCAATAGATCACACAGGATCTTTAAGAGCAATTAGAGATGATAATGGAGCTAAATTTAAAAATCAATCCTTTGATCATTTATGTGCTGAAAAAAGGAATAGATCATCAATTTTCTTCACCATATGTACCTCAACAAAACGGTGTTGTAGAGAGGAAGAACAGAACCTTAGTTGAGATGGTTAGGACTATGCTTGATGAATATTAAACTCCTTGAAAGTTTTAGGCAAATGCAATTGCAAACGCTTGTTACGTTTTAAATCATGTTTTCTTGCGTGCTAGGCTAGGAAAAACACCGTATGAGCTTCGGTTTGGACATAGGCTAGTGTCACACACTTTAGGGTCATTGGTTGCAAATGCTTTGTTAGGAAACATGGTAATCTTGATAAATTTGAAGCTAGATCTTTTGATGGCATGTTTCTTGATTATCCATCACATACTAGAGGCTACCGTGTACTTTTACTTGACACTAACAAAATTGTAGAGACCTGTGATGTTTCTTCTGATGAAGCTAGACCAGGTACTAGCTCAAATACTGCAGGTCCTGGTCCATATCCACAGGGGAGAGTATTTCCATTGAAGATGAGAGAGAAGAGGTGCTGCTGCCCGAAAATTCAGCAGCTAATAACATTGTTCCAGCTCCTGATTTTGATTCACAACCAGCACCGATGACCACCATTGCTGGTCCAGATCGTCCTCAATTCACAAGCTCATCGATTTGTGATGAACATTAAGAAGAAGCTTGTGAAGTGTCCACTCCCCTCAGAGTTCTCAAAAGTCATCCTCGACAACAAATTATTGGAATCTTGCACGGAAGAGTCACATTGTCCAGGTCTTGCGATCCAAACTCTCATGCTCATTCTGCTTTGGTTGCTTCTTTTGAACGCAAAGATATATCACACGCACTCACTAATGAATCTTGGATTATTGCCATGCAAGAAGAGTTAGAAATTTTTAAAAGAAATAATGTTTGGGAACTTGTACCTCCACCTCAAGGTCACACTTTAATTGGAACTAAATGGGTGTTTAAAAATAAACAAAGTGAGGATATGGTTGTTGTTAGGAATAAGGCTAGGTTGGTTGCTCAAGGCTTCACACAAGTTGAAGGTGTAGATTTTGATGAAACTTTTGCTTAAGTTGCTAGATTAGAAGCCATAAGAATTTTCTTAGCCTTTGTTGCATCTAAAGGTTTCAAGTTATATCAAATGGATGTTAAAAGTGCCCTTCTTAATGGCTACATAGATGAGGAGGTTTATGTCAAGCAACCACCAAGTTTTGAAAATCAAAATTTTTCCAAGTCATGTTTGCTGAATGTGGCCTAGAGGGGGGGTGAATAGACCTTTTTGAATTTTGTTGAAACCTGCAACAATTAACAACCAGGTCAAATCTCAAGATATCGGACTAGTCCGGTCAAGTGCAGACTAGTCCGGTGTGTACCGACTAGGTTAATCAAATTTTATCAATTATCTTGATTCTAGGATGTAAGCAGCAGAATTATACTTGTAATTTAAGTTTTGCAAAACTTTGAACTAGGTTGTATCACAATTTAATATTAAACTCAATGTTTCAACTTAAGGTGAGCACAATTGATCAAAACCCTAGATATATATAAAATGTAAGAACAATGGACGCAAAGAAAGAATACAATGATTTTATCCTGTGGTTCGGTTCCCACAGCGGCAACCTACATCCACGTTGAGGAGTCCACGAAAGGACCGGGTCTTCTCCAACCCTACCCTCGTCGGTTCACCATGAAGGCCAATGCTCTTCACTTATCACAAAGGGTAAATAACCGAATTCAAGGGGCCTTCTCACACGTTGAGGGCTCCCCAAGATTACAACAAGAACTCCACCAAGAACACACTCGAAAGATTACAATGAAAATCACAGGAGTGTGTTAGGGAATCAAACCAATAGCTCAATGAGTGATGAACCGTGTCTCTCCAATGTTCCAAAGTGTATCCTCAAGGGATTTATCATTGTTGCCTTTGATTTCGTAGAGAGATGTGTTTCTGAGGCTCTTGCGAGGTGTGACGGCGCAGGGGGTCGAGAGAGGTAAAAGTTCCGTGCACATCTATTTATATGGGGTTTCTAAAAGTGACAGTTATGGTTTACGAATATCGGACTAGTCCGTGATGGATACTGAACTAGTCCGATGAGTTGTGTGTAGCAAACCCTAGGTGTCCTGAAATATCGGACTAGTCCGGCTAGAAGCGGACTTGTCCGATTTCACTTCTGGAAATCTTCGGACTAGTCCGATAATCATCGGACTTGTCCATATTAGTGAAACCCTAAGTGAATTGGGTGACAAGTCCGCAGTTGGAGGACTTGTCCGATTTAGATCAGAGGGTCTTTAGACTAGTCCGTGACAATATTGGTCTTGTCCGATTTTCATCAGAATGATATCGGACTAGTCCGTTGTATGATCGGATTTGTCCGATTTTGTGCAACTTGTGAAGTGTTTTGAGGAATAGTCTGCACTTGGGAGGACTAGGTTAGAGAGACATCGGACTATTTCGTGGTGATATCAGACTTGTCCGATCTTGTGCAAAAAGATATCGGACTAGTCCGGTGTCAGTCGGACTAGTCCGGTCCTGTATAAACTTGTGCAATGTGTGTGATTATTTGTGCTTGAGCCCTTGTGGTGTGTTTCCTTAACACACTCCATACACAATGATCCACTACACTTGTTTCTTGAGCTCTTTTCCATATTGCTCCTCATTTTCCCTTCTTTTTGGCTCTTTGCTCATTTTCTCATTAAAATATGTGCTCATCTCAACAAAGTGGTTAGGATCTCATTTGCTTGTCATAAATCATCCAAAACCCACAAGGGATTCCTAGATGCACTTTCAATCTCCTCCTTTTTGGTGATTGATGACAACCAATTGAGATTTCACAAAATATGATAAAAAGTTGAGATTTTCATAAAGTGTGCACATATGAGTCTAAAATACATCAAGCAATGAAGACATGATCCATATGTGCATTATTTATGGTGGGCTGCAGAACTAAGTGTATAGAAGCAATAATCATGATGAGAATGACATAATTGACATAAACATACCAACAGCAAACATATATGTCATTCTAGGAGCAAAATCACATATTTCATCAACTACTTCACAAGTAGTTCAAAACATTGCATCACAGAACCATAAGTATCATAAGAGCATATTAGAAGTTTTACAAACCACAAAATAGACAAAAGACATAAAAAGAAGCTCTCGTCGCATCCTACAGCTAAGATCTAAGACCTAAGACTCCCCTTCAATCTCTCCTCCTTTGGCATCAAGACACCAAAAAGAAGGAGATGAGGGACCTAAAGTCTTCAAGCCTCGCTCTCGTTCCTCTCATCGTCTTCATCTTCATCTTCGGGCTGATGAGGAGGAGGAGGAGGAGGAACGGAGTCACTCGATCCCCCAATGCCAAAATAGGCAAGCTCGGAGGGAGTCAAGGGCCCGAGCTCGGTGTAGTCAGAGTCAAAGTCATCAGAGATTACTGGAGATCCAATGGGCTTGATCTCCAGTTTTTGGCAAATCCGCTTCACATTTTCCTTTACATACTTCACATCTTCCTTTCTTCTCTTGTTAAGTTTGTGGGCCTTCACCTCATCCTTCTTGTAGGAGGCAGAAATAGCAGCCAGTTTGATAGGAAGTTTAGGCCGATCTTCCGAAAGGTATATCAATTGGGGTGGAGAACTCGACGTTGATGATCCATGGCACTCGAGCGGTTCGAGTACCCCTACAATCACTACACCATGGCTCCGTTGGTTATCGACCGTGCTGCACACGCTTGAACTCGCCAAGAAGGCTAATCCCTGCAAGTGCAACCGAGAACACGAGCAAGAACGTCAAAGACACGATCTGAAATCGCGAAGTTGGGGTCTCACAAACCGTAGAACGGCGATATTATTGATCTAAGCAAAAACCAATTGTTAGTGGCGGCTACTATGGAGTATATATAGGTGTGAGTACGTCCAAGGGGGTGTTGGGGTCGTGACCTAACCCTATGATACGAAAATAATGTACTTAGGCTTGATACAAGGCCCAATGGCCCAATACGGTGGCGCAACACCCTAACAGATTCTGGACTCGATTTTGTTTCGGCTATTCCTGTCGACTCCGAAAGAATTTTAATATAGGACCAGTTCCATTTGAAAGGCTATCTTCTCCCCTTTTCCGTGCATATGTAGAACGTCCAAAACGGAGTTTGTATGCATCCGGGGCGTCTGTTTTAGTGCGTACTGCTCCTGGACTTTGAGTTGCATACGATTTTGAGTTGGGTCCGGTTTCCATCCTCTTTGAACGTATCATCTCGTCCTCCACGCCCTTAAATCTTTCTCCAATTACTCCTTTAACTTCTATATGGATCCTAATAACAATTAAGTCATTAGGTAGCAATCTATTCTCAAAAATATATAAGGAATATAAGAACATGCTCACCTCTGAAATTAATTGGTGTGTGTGAACACTATTGATTGCATCATGTATGTTCAATAGAGTGTTGTTTATATCCATAGAAGTGATTTCCTTATAATCCTCCCCTTCTTTAATTGGAGTCGTCCTCGACTCAAGTTCATCTTCTCTCATGTGTTGGTCCAAATATGCAACACCATAAAATCTTCTTGTATGCATGAATGGAGGAGGCCAAGGTTGTGGACGACATAGTGAGCCATCTTGATCTTGTCAATCAAATAAGAGTGGACATTCACTTGAGCCAGGATCCCAAACAAATAAACATTGTCTCATGTTTGTAGGTACAATAATAACGTGCATGATCTCATCACAGGTACTTGAAGATGCCACTTGCAGATCCCTTTTGAGGTGCTGCCCTAGTGGCATGGGCAGCTCTAGCACCGGCATTGGCTCTCGCTGGAGCCTCATGGCTGGAGGCCAGAGATGGAGCAGCTTGTACGCTTGGCTTTTGAGGCATCTGGGGCCTTAAGGTAAGGTGTTCCACATCTTTGACGAATTCAATGCTAGTGACCTTCTCAATCATGAACATTAGATAAGGAGCATAGTCACATGACCTGTTGGGTGTGCAAGAGATGTTGACCATATCGTTCCAGATACAGTCAACCACATCAAACTTGCGGTCCTTGCTTATGACCTTCATCAAGGTCTGAAGATAGCCCTGGACACTCCCAGCATCCCCATCCTCGGGAGCAATTGTCTTCCTCGGGACTCCGTTCAAGACCACAATGAAAGGCGTCATGTTCTTTGTAGAAGGGGGATTGAACTTGGAGTTGGGCACATAGAGGAACTTCATCCTGTCGTTCTCAATGACACCTATGTTGTGTATGATCAAGTTGTCATTGCTTGAGGTGTCAAGGTGTAGCAGTCTTGCAAATTCTTCATAAGTTATACTGTACTCAGATCCGTGAGTCATCCAAGTCACACTCTCTTCCTTGTCACGTGAGAAATGGCAAGTCGCAAAGAACTGTGCGATGACCTCATCATTCCAATTGTTGTTGAAGGCAAAGAGATCCTTTACGCCATGCCTCTCGACTGCCTCCACCACTTCAACAAACAGTGAACAACCCTTCTTCTCAAAATGCGCCCAATCTATCCATTTGCTGCGCACCACAGATGTCTTCATTGGGAGGTATACAAACTTGTAGAAATTTGCATGAAAATTGCTCCAAAATCTTCCAGCGGCAGCTTGCTTCGAACGGCTGTAGCAATCAACATTTTGGAACTTAGCCGCCGAGTCGCTTCCCTTCCCGTTGAACCTTTCCTCTGTGGGATCCAGAGCCCCTTGCATCAAAGCTGACAACTTTAGAGGGCCAATCGGACCCGTTGCGATCTCTTTGCCTTTCCCTTTTGCTTGGCAAACACTTGTCGAGCTAGGGCCACCACAAGCGGAAGCCCTAGAGGAAGGCACCTTACATCGAGCCACCCTCTTTTGAGACTGAGGAGGGGTGGGGGCTGGCTCGGAGGGGCGCTTCTTGCTTTGGTCCGTCGAGGACCGAAGCGAGGCTTTTTGGTCCATCTCGGCTTCGAAGTCGGAAACTTCATCGTGAGAGTTAGACATGCCCTGAGAATGGATTATACAAGGTATGGATGAGAATGGATGTCAATGAATTTGCAGGAATTAAAAGGTTAGGGTTGAGTTCGGAAACATCGGAGAAGTCCGGTGTTCAGGCATGGACTAGTCTGGTATTCATCCTCAATAACCTAAACAATGAGACAAATGGTGATTCCTAATGCACAACTAGCCTAGCATCAATGTAATACATCAAGGAAGGATGTATATGGTGATAGAAACCAAGCTAGTTGGTCAACATTGAAGGAAATAGAGATTTCAAGGGTTTGGGGAAAAAATTACCAAAAAATTGCTTGAATCTCAAAGAGGAGGGTGTCGAAGGGCGGACAAGTCCGTGGACTTCAATCCCTGAGTGAAGGAGCTTGATTTTTTCCCAAACTTGGAGCTTTTTGATGGAGGGGTTGTCAAATCACCTTTGGGAGCTTGAGGGTGAAGAGAGGAAGCTTGAGGCAAGTGTGGGGGTGAGAAAATTAGGGTTTGGCGGCGGCTACACTACAAGAAACGCTAACACTTACGTTGGCCAGCTTAATTTCAGTCGGCCAGCCGACGTAAATAAACTAACTTACGTCGGTCAAAAAAACCAACGTAAGTTAAGCTAACTTACATCGGCGGCCGACGTAAGTCAGTAGACCGACAACAGTAAATGTGAACATACGTCAGTCTGAGCAACTAGCCGACGTAAATAAAAGACCGACGTAAGTTAAGCCTAACTTACCTCAGCTTGGCGGGTGGCCGACGTATGTTTCGGTGGCCGATGTAAGTTTACTATTTAGCCGACGTAAGTTACGTATTTTAACCTACCCCCGCGCGCTTTTTCTCTTTCCTTCCTTACCCGCCGCGCGCCGCTCTTCTGACCCTCCCCGCCGCTGCGCCCGACGCCTACGCTCACAGCCGCCGCGCCTCCGCGCCCACCGCCATCCGACGCCGCCGTCCTACGCCGCCGCCACAAGGTACTCCCCTCCCCTCCTCTCATCCCCTCCTCTCCCCTCCCCGACCCCCCCCCCCCCACGCCCCCTCCCTGAGCGTCGCCCTGCCGCTGCCGTCCGCATCCCCATCGCCTCCCCTCCCCCTCCACCTCCCCTCCCCCTCCCTTCCACGGTCGAGCGCCGCCCCCCTTCCCCTCCCCTCCCCTCCCGAGCCCCCCCTCTCCCCCTCCTCCTCCCCTCCCCCTCGACCTCCCCTCCCAATCCCCTCAACGGCCGAGCGCTGCCCCCCTTCCCCTCCCCTCCCCTCCCGAGCCCCCCCTCTCCCCCTCCTCCTCCCCTCCCCCTCGACGTCCCCTCCTCGGTCCCCCCTCCCCCGCCCTCACCCTGCTCCCTGTCTCCCCCCACCCTCACCCTGCTCCCCGAGCCCCCCCCCCCCCCCCCAATTGAAAGTCAAATTTCAATTTGAATTGAAATCAAATTCAATATTGAATTTGAAATTTTTTAAATTTGCTAAAATTGTTTAATTGTTTATTTAATTATGGTTAAGTGGTTAATTTTCTTAAATATGCTTAAGTGGTTTATTTTATTATGATTAATTTGCTTAATTATGCATAATTATGCTTAATTTGCTTATTTTTTGCTTAATTTGCTTTAATATGCTTAAGTGGTTTATTTTATTATGATTATTTTGCTTAATTATGCTTAATTTGCTTATTTTTGCTAAATTTGCTTAATTATGCTTAGGTGGTTTATTTAATTATGTTTAATTATAATTAAATTGCTTAAATGCGTTTAATTATGCTCAAGTGGTTTATCTATTTATTCTTAAGTGGTTAATTGCACCATGAGGAGGGCAGCGTCGGGGGCGGCCGACTGTCGGGTGCCACGGCGTCGCCGGTAGCTCCAAGAGAGAGAGAGAAACCGTGGGTCGTGTGTAGGGGTGAGCAGAGGAGATCGGGGCGGCGGCGCGGCTTGGTGCTCATGCAGCATGCGGGGGAGTTCGTGCTGAGAGGAGCTCGCGCCGGTGGAGGTGCTCGAGGCGGTGGGCGGCACGCAAAAGAAGCTCGCGCCAGCGGTGAACTGAGAAACGCGGTATATTTTGTCGTTGAACATTGTTATTAAGTCATCGCTTTAGCGTCGCTAAAGCGACGCTAGAGCGGTAAGGCGCTCCGGCATCGTAAGGCGTCCCTGTTGCCTTGCTTTCTAGGGTAAGGCGGCGGCGGCCAGGGAAGCCGGCAGCGGCAGGGAAATCTGGCACCGCGGGAGCAGGGGGATCTGTCGCCTTAAGTCGCCTTACCGCCTTAAGAACATCAATGACCCGCGATTGTGTGGATGGTGGAAATGGATGTGGAATTGTCATCTAAGACCAAAATGAAAATGAGCAACGTAACCTATAGCAATGTATTACCCGTTTCGGATCGGCACGTCTCACATGCCATTGGCTTGTGAGACGTGCAGGTTCGGAATTGTCGCTTTTTGGACATCCTCAGAGTGACCGAGGGGGCGTGGCTTGTGATGAGACGCGGGTCCGTATATGGACGAGATTTCGGTGGCGTAACCCTGTTGTTCTCTGCTGCACCATTTTTGGGTGTGCAGTGGAGAACAGCGGGGTTATGCTGCCGAAATTTCGTTCGAATCCAGATCACGCATCTCGTCATGAGCACGCTCCGCTTGGTCACTCTTGGGTGGGTTTAGGATCTATCTGCCTAGGTTGTAGGACCATGACACATAACATAACAATACATTAACGTCAATTTCTTTCGCGTTAAACTGTAGAGTCAAACATGGGCGAAGACCGTAGTTGGATGTACACTGGTTGGAAGAGCAGAACTGGTGGTCACTCAGATGAGTGGTACGCCAGGACAGAAGCTTTTGTGGAACGAGCTTTTTCGTTGTCAAATAACGATAAGGCGCGGTGCCCATGTACGAAATGCCAAAACGGAACATTTTTGGACAAAGTGGAACTTACGTTGCACTTTTGTCGAAACGGTTACGTGTCACATTATGAGTTGTGGAACTTCCAGGTGAGACAGCTTCTCAAGCTGTACAAGAAGTGGAAGCGGACAATGATGATGCTCAAGAGGTTGATATGATGGATGAGATGCTGGAAGCTATATGACCAGAGCTTACAGAAGATACTCAAACAGCAGAGGTTAAAGAGTTCTTCAAACGTCTCAAATATTCAGAAGAGGCTCTGCATGAACACACTAAAATGTCAATCCTCAATTTTGTTACTAGACTTATGGGAATTAAGTCTAAGTTCTTCTTTTCTAACAATTGTTACAACATGCTCATCGATTTGTTCAAAGATGCCCTTCCACAACCCAACAAAGTGCCTAAGGATATGTACAACTCGAAGAAAATTATTTCTGGTCCCGGTATGAAGCACGAAAAGATTGATGTGTGTCCGGACAACTGCATGCTTTTCTGGAGAGGGCATGCCAATGAGAACAAATGTTTGAAATGTGGTCAACCGAGGTTTGTCGAAGTTGTTAATAACGATGGTAATACAGTAACGATGAAAGTCGCACGTAAGCAGCTTCGTTACTTACCTGTGACACCGAGGTTGAAGCGGCTGTTCCTTTCAAAAAAAAAAAAAACGGCCAGACACATGAGATGGCACAAAGAAGGTGAGCGTGAGAACAATGGAGTCCTCGTGAGAGGTTATACGCTCCAGGAGATGATGATTACCACGACGAAGCTGAGGTTGATTGTGTCTACCAAGAGGAAGAGTTGCCAGACTCCTTCTCAGTCGAGCCCGGTGTAGGACTCGATAACTTAGATGGAGACGCTCAAGATATCGAGGCTGGCACAGAAGCGGAAACAGAATCAGAATCAGAAACTGAAGATATCGATGACATCGTCGAACCTGCTGATTTGCGCAAACGAAAACAATATGTGGAAGAAGAAGATCGATAGGCTGGTTTAAGGAGTAGGGTGCATAATCGTGATGTCGATGAATTTTGAAGTAACGTTTTATTCACTAATTTAACATTAATTTTGTATATTATCTTTGCATATTAATCATTTATTCCTTGCAATAGGATGTCGTCAAAGGGGAAGGGGAAGGGGAAGGGGAAGCCAGTGAGAGGGTTTGAGCCACCAGCAGACCCTTGCTCAGGGAGCTCGTTCCTTTCTAGCTAACATGAGCTCTTTTTGGCACACGCTCCACCCTCAGCTGTCGTGTGCTTTCAGCGGACAGAGGTAAATTTTAGTCACAATAAAGTTATTTTTGAAATTGCAATTGTTATTAATTATTAATTGTCAATCTTTTCCTTTTGTGCAGTCTGACTCAAAGACTTCTGAGTCAGTGTCAAAGGCTAGGGGGCCGCTACAGGAGCCCGACTAAGAGGCTAGGGGGCCACTATAGGAGCCCTCTAGCGCTAGCCTCCCTTCGGAGCCGGCTAGCGCTAGCCTCCCTGGGCAGCCGGCGACCACTAGCCTTCCTGGAGGCTCCGGGAGTTCCACAGAGCCTTCAGGGTCACAGGACGCGGCTGCGTCGCAGCAGAGGCGACGGACGAGGAGGACCAACTTTGCGGCTCCTCCTCCGGTTACTACTCAGCGGACCACGATCCGTCCTGTTGGAGACAGGTATAAATATTGTATATATTATATTAAATATTAGATGTTGTTTTCCTTTACTTAATGATTTAATATATTTTGTAGATGTTGGTATGACTTTTCGTTCACGGGGCCGAGAAGCACCACAGGCAGGTTAACAGTGTCCTCGGTGCTATCGTCAAGTTGCACTACCCCGGTGTAATTGACAGTTTTCCTGCCCTGTCGTGGGATGACTACACTCGGGTCTCTCACCCGGTGCACGGCACGGTTCAGGGAGCCGTGTGGCATGATTTTATGGTAAGTTTAACTGTTTCATTTTTTCAACTCGTTTGAATTCTTAGTTGCATATCACTTAAATATCTGTTTGCTTAAAGCTGAGGTACCAAGTAGAGGAACCGGGCATGGAGGACCACGCGAGATGCGTGTTCCATTACAACGCTCGGAAGCTCACGACGGCAGCGTTGTCGTACGCCCAGATTCATGCTGTCAATGCGTACTACAAGCGGCACCCCTGGGAGCAGGAGCAGAGCAGCAAAGGGGTGTATTTAGGAAGGACTCGGACTCCTACTTGACAGAGGAGCAGTACGCGGAGTTAAGTTTTTAATATTGTTAAATATTTACAATATCTACGTATGTTAACTGCGTTGATGAAAAATGAAATATGTGCGGGTTAGTATTTCCTGGTTACAGTGTAACATTGAGGCGTACTTAGCTCTCTGTCGGTAGTGGGCTAGCGACACTTTCATCAACAAGTCCACAAAGGCTAGACAGTACCGCATGGGGTCCGAGGGCAAGCACAACTATGGCGGTGACGGCTACTTGCGTTTGGCTAAACGCATGGTAAGTACCTTTTTATTTTATTTATGTGTTCCTAATATATTATTTATCTCACTAACACGGTTGTACAGGAGCGAGATATGGGTCATGAGCAGACCCCGACCCATGTTTGGAAGAGAGTCACAAGGGAAGTGACCCTTCTCAGTCAGGGCAGTGTAGTTAGGTCGCAGCCGACCGACTGGTAAGTTTTCGAAATTCATCAATTTCATTATAACTAATACTATTATTGACATGCTTACAAGATTTATTTGTTTTGTAGACAAAGTACGCGCAGGACGTCACGAAGATACACGGTGCGTATTACGATTGGGAAAGCGCGCCGATCGACCCCCAAGTTGCGTACGCAAGTGGAGGCGGGAAGGCCCACGGACGGTGAGTTCTTCGTGTGTTTCATTTCTTTTTCAATTAATCTTCTTCTACTTAGTGTTTTCATTCTTTTGCAGGTTTGCCATTTTTGATGGAGTTGTCGACTCGAGGTCGACGCGACCTTTGAGAGGCGCTTCATCGTCGCAGGCTTCGACCGTTGGGACCAGTGGTCGTCTCTCGCAGACCCAGCTGGAGCTCCAGGCCATGAGGGAGACGCTGACGCAAACTCAAGCAAAGCTGGACAGGACGAGAGCGGAGGCAAGGGAGGAGCAGCAGAGGACGGCATTAATGATGGCCCAGATGCAAGCAGTGGTGGCGGTAAGTAATTTAAAGTACCGTAGTTAAATTTCACAGCACTTCAATAATATATATCTTCTAATATCTTGCAATGGCAGGCTCTTGCTCGACACAGCGGTCAGGACATCGAGATTCCTACGCTTCTGCCGTAGCAGACACCAGAGCAGGTAATATTGTCTATCCCTCTTTTTGTTTTTTGTACACCCTGTTATTGTGAGTTTTAGCCTTAGTGTCTAATAGAATCTTGTTAGAGGAGGACATCCATGTCGTCCCCGAAATGCAACTTCCACCTCTCCCATAACATAGATTTTCATTATGTTGAATGCATGATTCCATTTTGATCCACCACCAACTCAGGGTCAGCTCTAGGAGTTTGAGGGCCCTAGGAGTTTGATTCCCTTTTCATTATGTTAAAGAAGTTACTTGCATCACATTTAATTTAGCAAATGTGTTACTCACACTATTGACTAGTTGTTTTATGGACTTCTAATTTATCCTAATTATGATTCTTTTGGAGGGTTCCGGAACGCGTCGAGATCCCGGAGGCTGTGGAGGGGCTAGCGTGTAGACACCGGAGCAGGTGATAAACTCTCTCTTTAATATTGTTGTATCCATTTTAGTATCTTACATAGAAAGATAAGGAGGTAGAACATAGAGGTAGATCTTGATGACTTGTCACATATTTATTCATATAGTGGTGAGGAAATTAAGTGTAATCAAGCTTTTAGTGGGTAATACCATAATGTTAGAGTTGGATTGCTTCACATTAAGTCATGCACCTGGGCTATCACAAAAGGTTTCAAGAGGTAATGTAGCATGACTGTCAAAAAATATCAAAGACCACTACGTTACCTCTTGAAACCTTCTGTGATAGCCCAGGTTATGACTTAATGTGAAGCAATCCAATTCTAACATTATCACTGATGTTTTTGGACTCTGATGTTATCATTGAGTTGACATTGATGCTTACTAGTGACTATGTTTCTTCTGCAGGGTTCGGGAACACGCCGAGAAGATCACGGAGGTAGTGGAGGGGCTAGCGTGTAGCCCGGTGGAATTTATTTTGCAAATTGTGTTGTTGTCGATGTTTTGGACTATATTTTGAAATTGTTATGCTGTCTTTATGTTATTTTTCTGTTCTGTGTTCTCGTCATCGAGCGAGGTAGTCAGTTTCTGTTTTTTAAAAAAAAATCGAAAACTTAACTTACGTCGGCTATGTAAATGCCGACGTAAGTTAGCCCAGTTTAACTTACGTCGGTCAGACCATACCGACGTAAGTTAAACCACTTAACTTACATCGGTTTGGATCAACCGACGTAAGTTAGAGCACTTAACTTACGTCGGCATGCTCTGGCTGACGTAAGTCCTCCGACCCAGCCCAAGGCCCATCTCGCCACTTAACTTACGTCAGCTTCTGCAGACCAACGTAATTAAGGTAACTTACGTCGGTGGCCGACGTAAGTCACCTTAATTACGTCCAAAAGGCTACGTCGGCCAGTAGCCGACGTAATTAAGGGAAAACCGATGTAATTAAGTTACTTATGTCGGTTTATGCCTTACCCGATGTAAGTCAATCAAATAAGAGTGCACATTCACTTGAGCCAGGATCCCAAACAAATAAACATTGTGTCATGTTTGTAGGTACAATAATAACGTGCATGATCTCATCACAGGTACTGGAAGATGCCACTTGCAGATCCCTTTTGAGGTGCTGCCCTAGTGGCAGGGGCAGCTCTAGCACCGGCATTGGCTCTCGCTGGAGCCTCATGGCTGGAGGCCAGAGATGGAGCAGCTTGTACGCTTGGCTTTTGAGGCATCTGGGGCCTTAAGGGTAGGTGTTCCACATCTTTGACGAATTCAATGCTAGTGACCTTCTCAATCATAAACATTAGATAAGGAGCATAGTCACATGACCTGTTGGGTTTGCAAGAGATGTTGACCATATCGTTCCAGATACAGTCAACCACATCAAACTTGCGGTCCTTGCTTATGACCTTCATCAAGGTCCGGAGATAGCCCTGCACACTACCAGCATCCCCATCCTCGGGAGCATGTGTCTTCCTCGAGACCCCGTTCAAGACCACAAAGAAAGGCGTCATGTTCTTTGTAGAAGGGGGATTGAACTTGGAGTTGGGCTCATAGAGGAACTTCATCTTGTCGTTCTCAATGACACCTATGTTGTGGATGATCAAGTTGTCATTGCTTGAGGTGTCATGTTGTAGCAGTCTTGCAAATTCTTCATAAGTTATACTGTACTTGGATCCATGAGTCATCCAAGTCACACTCTCTTCCTCGTCACTTGAGAAATGGCAAGTCGCAAAGAACTGTGCGATGACCTCATCATTCCAATTGATCCTTAAGGCAAAGAGATCCTTTAGGCCATGCCTCTCGACTGCCTCCACCACTTCAACAAACGGTGAACAACCCTTCTTCTCAAAATGCACCCAATCTATCCATTGGCTGCGCACCACATGTGTCTTCATTGGGAGGTATACAGACATGTAGAAATCTGCATGAAAATTGCTCCAAAATCTTTGCTTGCTTCAGACGGCTGTAGCAATCAACATTTTGGAACTTAGCCGCCGAGTCGCTGCCCTTCCCGTTGAACCTTTCCTCTGTGGGATCCAGAGCCCCTTGCATCGGAGCTGACAACTTTAGAGGGCCAATCGGGCCCGTTGCGATCCCTTTGCCTTTCCCTTTTGCTTGGCGAACACTTGCCAAGCTAGGGCCACCACAAGGGGAAGTCCTAGAGGCAGGCACCTTACGTCGAGCCACCCTCTTTTGAGACAGAGGAGGGGTGGGGGCTGGCTCGGAGGGGCGCTTCTTGCTTTGGTCCATCGAGAACCGGAGCGGGGCTTTTTGGTCCATCTCGGCTTCGAAGTCGGAAACTTCATCGTGAGAGTTCGACATGCCCTATGAATGGATTATACAAGGTATGGATGAGAATGGATGTCCATGAATTTGCAGGAATTAAAAGGTTAGGGTTGAGTTCAGAAACATCGGAGAAGTCCGATGTTCAGGCATGGACTAGTCTGGTATTCACCCTCAAAAACCTAAATAATGAGACAAATGGTGATTCCTAATGCACAACTAGCCTAGCATCAATGTAATACATCAAGGAAGCATGTATATGGTGATAGGAACCAAGCTAGTTGATCAACATTGAAGGAAATAGAAATTTCAAGGGTTTGGGGAAAAAATTACCAAAAAATCGGTTGAATCTCAGAGAGGAGGGTGTTGAAGGGCGGACAAGTCCGTGGACTTCAATCCCTGAGCGAAGGAGCTTGATTTTTGCCCAAACATGGAGCTTTTTGATGGAGGGGTTGTCAAATCACCTTGGGGAGCTCGAGCGCGAAGAGAGGAAGCTTGAGGCAAGTGTGGGGGGGGGTGAGGAAATTAGGGTTTGGCGGTGGCTAGGGTTATGGACACAAAAAATCAGACAAGTCCGAAAATGATCGGATTAGTTCAAACTTTTCCAGA
The DNA here is from genome assembly GCA_036927565.1 of Tuctoria greenei. Classification (NCBI taxonomy): domain Eukaryota; kingdom Viridiplantae; phylum Streptophyta; class Magnoliopsida; order Poales; family Poaceae; genus Tuctoria; species Tuctoria greenei. The sequence continues at coordinate 29,145,951 of JAYESD010000010.1, forward strand.
GGCTATATTGGACTAGTCCATGGTCTTTCGGAGTAGTCCAGCCTTACCGGCGCTCTGCAGACTAGTCTGCATGGGCGGACTAGTCCGGGTAACCACGGACTAGTCCATGGTTACCAGGGAAGAACTTCTTAGCCCATTCATATATATTCGAAGGTACTTATTTAGAAAATAGGGAGGCAAATCAAATCAAATAATCTTAATGAATATGATCAGTAAGCATACAACAATCAAGCAATTACCATAATTTACCAAGATCTAGTAATTGACATAATTTTTTGGAGAAAATTGAGAAAGATGATTTTCACAATCCAATCGACATATTTTGAAGAATTCATACATGTATGCAAATTTTCAATCCACATTCCGAGCATCAAGGATGTTTAGTTCATTTTGAAGCTCGCAAAAGCATTTTTCATCAAGTGGCTTGGTGCTTATGTCAACCAATTGCTTTTCTATTTTGACATGGGAAATGGCTATATCTCCTTTCATGGAGTGGTCTCTCAAGAAGTGATGTCGGATGTCTATGTGTTTGGTTCTAGAGTGCTCAACTGGATTATGGGCAATTTTAATGGCACTCTCATTATCACAAAGGAGTGGAATATGGTTCATATGGTAACCGTAATCCCTTAGAGTTTGTCGCATCCAAATAAGTTGTCCACAACAACTCGCGACTGCAACATACTCCGCTTCGACTGTGGATAAGGCAATGGAGTTTTGTTTCTTGGAGGACCAAGAAACTAGGGTTCTACCTAGGAATTGGCATGTACCGGAGGTACTTTTTCTATCTACTTTACATCCGGCATAATCTGCATCGGAGTAACCAATGAGATTGAATTTGGAGCCTTTTGGATACCAAAGACCAAGGTTGGGTGTATGAACTAAATATCTTAAGATCCTTTTTACGGCTGTCAAGTGACACTCCTTAGGATTGGCTTGAAATCTTGCACACAAACATACACTCAACATAATGTCTATCCTAGATGCACATAAATAGAGTAGAGATCCAATCATGGAGCGATATACCTTTTGATCGATGCTAGGTCCATCTTCATTTAGATCCATGTGACCATTCGTTGCCATGGGAGTCTTTATGGGCTTCACCTTGTCCATTCCAAACTTCTTTAGTATGTCTTGAGTGTACTTAGTTTGACTTATGAATGTCCCTTCCTTTTGGTGCATCACTTGGAATCCCAAGAAGTACTATAGCTCTCCCATCATAGACATCTCAAACCTTGTCAGTACCCTACGTACCGGATATCCCTTGGGATTGCAAAGATCACAAGGAAACTCCATCTACCATATTTGAAGACCTCCGAAGGCCCACAGGTCAGACGTAACCGGACCTTCTTCCCCGACATGGTTAGTCCCAGGGCCGACACGTGTATCATAAGACCGGAGCTATCACCCACACATGGGAAAGCTCCGGACTATATACCATTATGGCATCCCTGGACCTAACCCCAGACAGAGGGAAGCTCCGGTGCCGACACGTGTCCAACAACACCGGACCTACCCGTCCACGACGGTAAGCTCCAGAGCTGCCACGTGGTCGACCGCCGGACCTTCAACTTCAACAATCAGGCTGGTGGACCCCCAACAGCTCCGGACCTTCAAGGAGCAATCAAAGACTTCAAGACCCGATTAAGTGTCATTAATGCCATATTAATGACACACGATCGGATGGCCCTTAATACCGGTAACGGCACTGTTAAGGCCCATTACTGGGCTATTAAGGGTAATTAACCTCATTAATTGTCTATCAAGCATGTGTAACCGCCAGGGACACATGTCGGGCCAGGCTAACTGTGTAGCGACTAGTCCTTGTACTACAAAAGAACTGGTCGACGATACACAAGGGACCTCTCCAGATCACTTCTAGAATCCCTGATCTAGGCGAGCTTATTCTTCTGGAGCTTCTTCTAGACTCACACGCTTAATACATCACCAACACACCCCGTGGAGTAGGGTATTACGCTCAGGCGGCCCGAACCACGTAAATCTCTGTGTCCACTTGTCATTCACCTTCTTGAATCTCTGCGCGCCCACTACCGAACTACAACTCCGCGATCTACCAATGGTAGTATCGGGAGATCGGGCGGATCCAAATGCCGACAGTTGGCGCTCCAGGTAGGGGCACGGCCGAGATTTCAAGGATGGTGAACTCAGCTGCTGGAACATCCAACGGCAATGCTGCTATTCAACCTACTGGGGGCAATCCCTCCAACATGCAGCAACCAGCAGGTGCCACGGCTCCAGCAGGAGCCATGCCTCCACCGCCACCGCCTGCACCAACAAATCAAGCTGTGCAGCGCGAGGGTGAATCGGCGTCGGTCACCGCATCGGCGAATAACAACAACCCTAAACACGCGCTCCATGCAGCGCGTGATCTCCTCCAACGTCCACCACCATCGGGTGCATCTCAGGGTGCAATGGAGCAGTGGAGGGTTGACGTGGAACAGTTGGTTGCAGCAGCAGCCGACCGCATCAGCAACCAAGGTCCTCCCCCTTCGGGGCAGGCTCCATCGTAGCTTCGGAGTGTGTCAGGCACACTTGGTCCGCGCGTTTCCCACAATAGGTGGCGTGTTGCATCTCAACATGTAATGTCGCTGCCTTCCAGGGCGCAACGCACTCACACGGTAACCAGGCTTTCAACTCACGACCTCCTGGCGGAGCTTGATCGCCGTTACCGTCAACAGGATGGCTGCATCCATATTGAGCGTGCTCGCGAAAGGCAAGAGGCTCGAGACACTCCTGCTCCCGAGGGGGTAGGAGGAGGCTGTTCTGCCCTGGCCATGCACCTACGTATGGTCAGATGGCCATAAAAGTTCCGGCCTCACGTGCCGGAGAAATTTGACAAGACTATTAATCTCGCCGAGTTTCTCCAGATTTACTCCACCGCAATCCTTGCAGCCGGAGGTAACGAGGCCATAATAGCCAACTACTTCCTAGTGGACCCCAACTAAATGTTATGTGGATTTTGGGGATTTTTCCAGTGGCTATCTTATTTGGAAAAATTGTATTCGCATTTGGAAAGATTATATTCTTCAGAATTTAACTTTGAGTTTCACAAAACCTAATTGGTACTGAAAGAAACTAGAGCTCAAGGGCTTTCAAACAAAATTTGTTTGAAGATTTTTGGAGTAGTGTATAGAGAGATATTCAATTTAGAAGTTTGAATAATTTTCTGGAATTATTTTTATAGCCCATTGGCGCCAGAATTCAAATTTCAATCGGGCGGGTCCCTTGGGCCACGTGGCGTGCTCTGGTCAATGCAACACCATGGTCCACAGACCTATTCACACGCAACCGCACGGGATCCCAGCCGCACCGTGATCTCGTAGCCGCTGGCAGGTGGGACCCTACGGGGTTGTCTTCTACCTCGGGCCAGTGCCCGCGCGAGGCGGCGCCCGCGGTGGTGACTCGCCGGCGAGCTCGCCGCAGGCTAAACCGACGGGCCAAACTTGCTCAAACTCGCCGCCTGGTGGTTTTTGGGGTCGCTAAGCACGACGGTGAGGTCGGTGGGACCAGAAACTCACCGGAAGTGGCCGCCCGACGGCGGCGGCGGTGGCGAGTACTCGGGCAACCTGGAACTTGCTCTAGAGTAGCTCAGATCTTCCTCAAAACCTTCCTGGGACGATGCTGATCAAGGAAATGGATGTGGAAGAGGAGGAAACAAACGGGAACTATGAGCTCGACGGCGAACCGAGGTTTCCTCACCGGCGGCGAGCAAAACACGATTTCCTCGGCCGTTGCTCGATAACTTTTAGGGGTTTTGGCTCAGGTAGGAGCGCTAGGACCTATAGAAACTATCCCTAAGCAATTGCATAGAATGAATACTTGTAGAAATGGAATTTAAACGAAAACCGAGCGAGTTCATTCACTTTGGCCAGAAGAAAGAAGATCGATAACTTCGTCAATTCTCAATGAAAAAGGAAATAGTTTGCACCAACAGTTAGAGCTCGACTAGGCGCACCTTTAAGCTGTTGGGGTCGTGGCTTGAAACTGCGCGAGATGGCAGCGCACCATGGAGCAGAGGGGGGCGGCGGCGATGGCGCGCGACGGAGATTAACTCGCGAGAGCGGGGAAACCACTGATCGGGGAGGGGAAATAAGGGAGCGGCGGCGGCCTTTTATAGCGCCGCGACAAGCTAGCATGCAGGCAGCTCGCTGGAGCTGCATGTGCGCGCGCTGTCGAGCGGTCGAGCGCCGGCGCAGAGGTGGCAGGTGGCCGACCTGACCCATTCAGCAGCGGCTGACTGGTGGGGCCCACAGGTCAGTCAGACCCCCAATAAAAAAGTTAATGATTCATTTAAAAATAGAAGATAAACTCCAAAAATCATGAAACTTTGTGGAGATGGTCAATGAATTATTCTGAACCCAATGGTGAACTCAAATCTTATGTTCAAAATAGTTGGAAAAGAATTTAAAATTCAGATTTGAATTTGATTCAAATTTGTTAAGCGCCTCAAATAAAATAGCAAATGAGTTCCCAAAGTCTTGAAATTTTGCAGGCAAGCTATTGAGAATATTAGAAGGCCAAGGAAAAATTTAGAGCCTCTAATTTGAATATTTTTGGCAGGGCCAATTAGTACTGCACTTTAAATTGCCCTAATAATCTTCATCCAAATAATTCTAAAAATTTGAAGAGGGGTGAATAGAATCATTCTAGAATTAGTGGTGATGTCCAATACTCATGTTAATAAAATTTAACCATGAGTGCAAGAAAGGTTTGGATGGTATAAAGTCCATGTGTACCACTATATTGGATCTCTAATATAGTTGATCACAAAACTCATGACTGAATTCACATGCCATAAAAGTGGGGTTTTACATTCCTCCCCCCTTAAAAGAATCTCGTCCCGAGATTACAAAAGAAGGCAAAAGAAAAAGATCTAACGAACATATGCCGCTAACAAGTCTGGATAGTTCATCCTAAGATACTCCTCGCTTTCCCACGTGGCTTCTTCAGCATTGTGGTTGCTCCACAAGACCTTGTAGAAACGCAAGGTGCGGCTTCTTGTGGTGCGAGTCTTCTCATCGATGATCTGAGTTGGATGCTCGGAATAAGTGAGATTTTGTTGGAGAGCTTCCAAATCTTCTATACGGACATCAGCGGGAGTTTTAAGACACTTCCGTAACTGGGAAATGTGGAATATATTGTGAACCCTGGAAAGTGACAGCGGTAACTCCAATTGATATGCCACAGGTCCGCATTGTTCCAGGATTGCGAATGGCCCAATAAAACGTGGAGCTAGCTTCCCTTTGACTCCAAATTGATGAACCCCTTTCATCGGAGACACACGAAGATAGACGGGATGCCCCACGTTAAATTGAAGTGGTCGACGTCGTTTGTCCGCATAGCTCTTATGACGAGACTGGGTAGCTTTGAGATTGGCTTGAATAGTGCGAACTTGCTCTTCGGCTTCTTTTATTAAGTCGATGCCATATACCACTCGTTCACCAGATTCGCACCAGTTCAAGTGTGTGCGACACTTCCAGCCATAAAGAGCTTCATATGGCGCCATCTGGATGCTAGCCTGGTACCCGTTGTTGTACAAAAATTCAGCCATAGTGGATGGAACAGGCACGAAGCATGTCCTCTAGCACTTGATTCACCCGTTCGGTTTGTCCATCAGTCTGATGATGATAAGCCGAACTTCGAATCAATTTGGTACCCAGTGCATCGTGGAGATGCTCCCAAAAGCGAGCAACAAAAATAGATCTACGATCTGAAATGATAGTACGGGGTACTCCGTGTAGACACAAAATTCTGGAGATATAAAGTTCCGCATACCGCTTTACATCATACATGACACTGACAGATATGAAATGAACCGATTTGGTCATCCGGTCAACGATCACCCAAATTGAGTCGTGCTTATGGAGAGTGGGAGGGAACCCAACAATGAAATCCATGCTGATATCCTCCCATTTCCAAGTCGGTACGCTTAAAGGTTGAAGCTATCCTGCCGCTTTCATATGGTCGGCCTTCACTCGCCGGCACGTATCACACTCGGATACGTATTTGGCTAATTCCCTCTTCATCCGAGTCAACCAGAATTTCTTCTTCAAATCTTGGAACATCTTGTTGCTTCCCGGATGAATGGAATATTTGGACAAAAGAGTTTTGTCCAGTATCTTCTTTCTAAGCTCCATGTTTCGTGGTACCACTGTATGGTTGTTAAACCAGAGGGTACCTTCATCGTCACTTCAGAAACATTTCATCTCCCCCTTCTCCATTCTATGCCGAATATGCGACATCCCCTTGTCTTCCTTCTGAGCTGCCATAATATCCTCTTTGATAGTAGGAATGAGAGCTAGGTTGTAGAGTGCCCCATACGGAACCAAGTAGAGACTTGGTTCTTCGTCTTCCATGGAGTTGATGGAAAGACTGTTGACATGGGACTTGCGGCTCAGTGCATCTGCGACTACATTCGCCTTGCCTGGATGGTAGTGGATCTCAATCTCATAGTCCTTGATCAACTCTAACCATCTTCGTTGTCGCATATTCAAATCCTTCTGGGTGAAAATCTATTTCAAGCTCTTATGATCAGTGTAGAGGTGAACTAGATTACCCAGTAGATAATGCCTCCACATCTTCAATGCCGGTACCACAGCAGCGAGCTCTAGATCATGAGTCGGATAGTGCTGCTCATGGTTCCGAAGCTGCCGTGATCCATAAGCGATCACTCGTCTATCCTGCATCAACACACATCCCAAACCAATTCCCGATGTATGACAATACACGTCAAAATATTTGGTTGTGTCTGGTTGAGCTAATACTGGTGCCGTTGTAAGGTGTTTTACCAATGCTTTGAAACCTGCCTCACATGCCTCAGTCCATACATATTTCTACCCTTTCTTCAGAAGTTCAGTCATTGGTTTAGCTATCTTGGAGAAATTGGGTATGAACCTCCGGTAGTATCCTGCTAAACCCATGAAACTTCGGACTTCATGTACAGACTTTGGAGACTCCCATTTGAGGACTTGCTTGATCTTGCTGGGATCAACTGCAATCCCTTCTACTGATATGACGTGCCCTAAAAATGGCACTTGGCTGATCCAGAATTCACACTTGCTGAACTTAGCATATAGCCGATGGTCCCTTAATCGTTGAAGTACGATACGCAGGTTTTGAGCATGTTCTTCTTCGGATTTTGAATACACAAGTATGTCGTCAATAAAGACCACGACAAAATTGTCCAATTCCGGCATGAACACCGAGTTCATGAGATACATGAAAGGATCCGGTGCTTTGGTAAATCCAAAAGACATAACAAGGTACTCATATAGCCCATACCTCGTTGAGAATGCTGTCTTTGGTATATCTTCTGGTCGGATTCTAATCTGATGATAACCAGAACGAAGATCCATCTTCGAAAATACTTTAGCACCCACCAATTGATCGAAGAGAATATCAATGCATGGCAGTGGATACTTGTTCTTGATGGTGACAACATTAAGTGGACGATAGTCTACACACAGTCTCAAGGTCTTATCTTTCTTCTCTACGAACAGTGCAGAACAACCCCATGGTGATGAACTTGGACGGATGAAACCCTTGTTCTCAAGTTCGGTTAATTGTTCCTTAAGTTCTGCAAGTTCCTTGGGTGCCATCTTGTAGGGTGGTCTTGAGATTGGCACTGTTCCCGGTGCAAGTTCAATCTTGAACTCTATATCTCTTTCTGGGGGCATACCAGGAAGATCTTCAGGAAACACGTCTGGGTATTCACATACTACTGGAATACCCTTAAGTTCCATAACCTCGGTATTGTGAGTAGATGAATTCACTAGAATGGCTTTCTCAAGCTTGAGGACTTGAGAGGGATGGTGTGGAGAATTTAGATATATCTTTCGAGGGACCAGATCTAGAATAGCACCATGATATTGTAACCATGTCATTCCCAAGATGACATCTAATTTCTGATGCTCTAGTATCAGAAGTGAAGTAAGATATATGGTTCCATCTAGGTTTAGTGGTATCCCAGGAACCAATTCATTTGTTACTATTTTCCCGGCTGGAGTGCTAATCACATTTCGAGTTTTGGTGGATATAATAGGCAATTGACTTTTAATGAAAAAAGATTTACTAATGACATTGTGGGAAGCTCCGGAGTCAAAGAGTATGACTACGGGATGACTGAAGATAGAGAACGTACCCGTGAGCACGGGTGCGCCTTCCGGAACGTCCTCGATGGCGAGGTGGTGGACGTTGCCGGGTCTAGTGGCTAGCTTCTTGAGCCGGTTGCGGGGTTGGTTGGCCCCTTGATAGGATGATTGGCCTCCGCCTTGTCGATTCTGAGGGCAGTCCTTGGCGAAGTGCCCCGTACGCCCACACGTGAAACACGTGTATGGGGTTTGGCTAGTACGAGCGGGAGGACGGAATCCCGGTGCACGTGGTGGAGGTGGAAGTGCACGTGGGATCATCCCCTGTTGTGGCTGCGGTCGGGCTCCGGAGTTGCTGAACTGGCGACCACTTAACTTTGGTGGTCGTGATGACGGTTGCCACCTCTGGCCGGATGGTGATCGGTACACCATACGGTACTTCTGAGGAGCACAACCTCCGCTGCCCTGCGGAGCACTCCTCTTCTTTTTGTCTAAGGACATGTCACGCGTAGTGTCCTCCTGCATGATAGCGGCATTGACGATGTCATTGAAGTTGCCGCGGTTGAACAGGACAAGCTTGTCCTTCAACTTGGGGTTCAAACCCCAGTAGAAGCATTCGCGCTTCCGTTCTTCGGTATTCACTTGGTCCTAAGCGTATTGGGCCAAGTGGTTGAATGCTTTGGAGTACTCGTATGCACTCCTTCCTCCTTGCCTTAGCTCCAAGATCTCTTGAAGCATCCTCCTCAAAATCACGGGAGGGATGTTGTAGGCGCGGAACGCCTCCTGGAATTCGGCCCAGCTTACGACATGGCCTACAGGGCGTGCGGCAAGGTAATTGGCCCACCATGCGCCAGCAGACCCCTGTAGTTGTTTTGCTGCAAACAGCATCTTCTGCTGTTCGGTCATCTCAAGTAAACCGAACTTGGCTTCAATGGTGCGGAGCCAATTATCCGCCTCCAATGGTTCATCGGCCTCTCTGAATACCGGTGGATGTGTCGATGAGAAATGAGAGTAGGAACTCTGATATTGATGACGCGGTCCATCATCATGTCGTCCCCCTTGACGGGACGAATGCCGCACCAGAGTTCGCAGTAGCTCGGTTTGCTCGTCGCGCGAGCCGAGCACTGCAGCAAGAACCTCCGCGAGGCTCCTCGGAAGTGTGGGCGGAGGTGGTGGAGGTGGTTGCGTTTGAGGCGTATTCTGCCCCAGGGGGTGGTGTGTCATCCCCCTGCCCTCCACTTGAGCCTCCCACTTCTGCGGCTGCACGTGTACGCACCATGCAACAATACAACGATTCACACCATAAGTCTCACTGCCTTAAGTTCATCCTTCCATATAAATAGTAATGCGGTAGGTAACAATAGATGATGCATAACATTCACATATATTGATAAAGCACAAAATTTATACAATCTATATTATCTTGGGCCCAAGTTTACAATAGAACTCCAAAAATAGACAGACTTCATTTAAAGAAGTCGTCTCATCTATGCTTGGTCACCACAAGTCGTCATGTCTATATCATTGTACATCCACCTCGCTACTATTTACAACAAGACTCATAAAGTCGCAAAATACGCGTGGTGTTTACTACACATCATTACACTCGGCCTAAAGTGATAAGTACATCATCACTGCCCTTTACTCATAAAACTCGACCTCCTGAGGATCTTCTTCTTCCTCGTCATCCTCAGGATTAGGCACCACTGGTATGGGTGCTGGAGCAGAAGATGATGCCTCGTTCAAAAGTGACGTCTTTTTGGCAATCATAGTTTGCCAATCCGTCTGTACCATAAACATTCCCCAGGCCTCGTTCTCCTGCTGAGCCTGCTCACAGTCGGTCTTCCAGCTCTGAGCCTCCACTCTGGACTGATCCCGATCTGCAGTCACCGCGTCCAACTGGGTGTCCCGCTGGTGTCTATAGCGTAGGCTCGCCTCCAAGTCAATTTCCATCTCTAGAGTCTCTTGGCGAGATGCGGCTAAATCCATAATAGCGTCGTGCCATTGATTCTCCCTGAGGTTCAAACGATGGCTGAGTCAGTCATTTGCCCTCTCAAAGTGATTCGCTCGTATAATGGCTTGCTTCAGACTGTCTGTCAATTCTTTTATGCATGCCCTTTGATTTCCCTTCTCGCGATGTGATGCGTATGCGTACACCGCTAAGGCTGTTGCGGATGTTTCACCGTGCTCGCCCACCTCCGCAAACAAGCGGGTTGCCCAGGCCTCAGAAGCCCTGTCGTTAACTGGAAAGAACTCATATGGAGTACCCACCAGATTACGTAATGAAGTTTGCAAAACCTCCCTATGGCAATGCTTGCGGCGTAGCTCCATGTTTCCTCTAATATCAACCCTTTGATCTTGATGCGGTATGGAGCCCATCCAAGGTGCGGTGGACCAGCAGGTACATCGACGTAGATGGTGCAACTCCGCATACCGTTTTCTTGGAACTTCTTGCCCCAATAGCTAGGCAAGACCTGGTAGCCAAACTGGCGAAGCAACCTAACAAACACGTCCGGAAAACCGGCTTGCCCGGTGCACGTTGAGAACACCCATCCATTAGGCAACTGTATTCCTGGTGCTGCCATCTGTGGACAAACGTACCCGGATGTCAATACACCGTATAGGTATTCAACTCAATCAATGATAATGTTGGACAAAAGAAATTATCCATAATCAATTGATTCAAGCAAATCTGCAAACTTGAAATGATCACAGTTCTGGTTCAACTGACCTTCCTGTATTAACCCAAAAGTTTCATACAGGAAATGTCAGAGTTAAAAGTTAAGTTGAATACAAAAGTTGTAGTACACTTTAAAACCTTTCCAGATTGTACTCATAAAGCTCTAGGCGAACTAATATGGGGAATCTATACAGGTTTTAAGTTGACTCAAGTTTTCTGGAAATTTTGACAGAACCTCTCCTGTATATGGGCTTACTTCCACATTCTATACAGGTTTATCATGATAAGATAACGAGGTAATGACAAAATAAACATTGTATAACATCGCGTTAAAAATCCAGAAATAAAAGAGTTCCATCCTAAAAATTTTGTTATACAGGTATCGCGCACAAATTCACAACCCTGTGCAAACTGTTCCAAGTTCTGGACTGCAAGAACCAAGTTTGCAACAATTGGAATTAGGCATAGCTACACCCATATTCAGGTCAGGAGTGACAAATAAAGTTGATATAGGACTTCTTAAGCTTTCCAGAAATGTATATATGTGACCATGTCACTATTCTGGATTAAGAGCTATAACTATCCAAACTGAACAGTTGAGCTGACTGGTTTGCACCAGTCGTCCTGCAGCTCACTGTATTAACTTCCCAATTTGGTTTAACTCCAACCAAAATCAGGAAAAACCTCCCATAACAAACTTTTAGAAATCCTCCTGAACTTTCCACACATGTATCCAAACAAGGTAGTGGATTTTTCTACAGCAAGTTATGGCAAAAATACAGAGACTGGAACAATGGGAAGGTCATCTGGAGCAGTTACAATACACCCCAGATTTCAACAGATTATCAAGCTTTTCTGTCTTTATGGTCAACAGAAAAGTTATAGAGATCTTCACGAGCTTTCCATCCATATATGATACCCCTATACTCTCTAGTAAATATCCAAGATTACAACCCGGCGAAGTCAAGCCAACTTCTGCCCGAAAACAAGAATCTTGATTCTATTTATTCTATCGAGTCGGAACCCCTTTACGGAGTCCAAACCTACCAGCATCTGATATTTGGACTTTCCAAAACATTATGCATCCATTATGTCGTTGGGGATGGTCTTGTATCATGTTTGATACTGACGGTACTACGTAGCTCACCAGAGAAAATTCTATCCGGTACTTCCGGTTACGTCTATAGTTGGTTCCTATATCGTTCTCTCGCAAACGGCTTCTACACGGTCCTCTACCGTAGTTAATGCTGCAAAAGACAAACAATCCCCTTTCACACATTCACACCTCAAGGGCGGCACGGGGATACACGACAGGCAGTCACAATAATATATATGAAAATAAATGCATACGACTCTGGTGTGAGTCGCCCTCGAGTGAGGTCATGTCTCGAGGTACATGGCTGTAATTACGTCTGTACAGCAAAGACTCCCGTACGATCCGGCTTATACATGCTCGGGCATACGTGTTTCGCATGCTCCCATAGAACATGGATAGTTCTAGAGAGGCATACTATCGGGTTATACACCACCCGACGTGGGCTCCCACTAACATTGAAGCACGTTGGGGTTCCGCGTGTCATAGGTTCTCAGAAACATTGAAAGCTTCAGAGACTCCTATTAACTTCCCATGCCAAGCCACATAAATTTCACATACCACTCCTCGTATGCTGAGCTTACTAAGATTGATCCACTCTCGGTGGCGTACCTTACCTCTTACCTGACGTCGGGGCATCGTTACAGAATATAATAACACATAGTTAGTTTACCACCTTTATACCTTATACTAATAGTACTCCTTATAAAGGCATATAACTAATTCCTCACTCAAGTCCTAATTTTTGAAAATATGTTCTTTTCAAGTAAACTGTTCCCAATGATGCTCTGATACCATGTCTGTGGGTACCGGAATCCCGACATCCGAGGATCTCATTGGGTGGTGTCGTGCGATACGACACCCAACAGTTATACAATAATAGAACCTGAATAAGTACAAGACGAATTCTTTTATTTTTTCATACAGCGGATGTTTTTACAATACTAGCGAAAATAAGGAATATATACATATCATAGCTTTGCTCTCAGCACTAGCTATGCAAAAGCAAAGTTACCCATGCCTTGGATACTTTGCAATAGCAACACTCAATTAGGGCAGCGTGCAGGGTTCCCACTCGGTTGTACACCCTGGAGGGGGTGCAACCTCATCATCAAACCCTTCATTAACTGTATAACCTGCAAAAACTCGTTAACTGCAAATGTGAGCATAAGGCTCAGCAAGACTAACCCGTCTCATTAGACATATGCAAGGGGGACACTAAAACATAGGTGAGGTGAAGCGTAAATGACTCGCCTACAAGTGGATCCTTATAATCAGGTTTTATGTAGCAAATGACATTCTCCAAGCACGGCACATCATAGGCTCCACAATCAAACAAGAAACGCTTTATCGATGAAATGACATGCTCAAAGCACATAATGCTATTACAGCTAAAGTATGGGGAAACTGTAAACTTTTAATTATACAATCTCTAAATCATACTAGGTTGCAAAGTAATTATAATTCAATGCAATGTGATTTTCTGGCTTCTTTAGTATTTACTACGTCACGGCGCAGTGAACAAGTGGTACTCTATTACTGTGAGGGACAGTGATTGCAATCAGGACACACCCGGACAACACGACACATACGTCGTTCGGAAGTGTCAGCGAGCACACCCGTACCTACATAACACTTCAGTACTAGGCGTATATGGCCACCTTTCACAAGAAACTCGAACACCGAGCCCGTCCCACCTCCGCGAACAGAAGGTCTCCGCAAGGAACACCTCATGTGTCCGCCGACCGATTTACACCTTACTGTCCTCAGCCCACCCCTATCGATGGTGAGTTAATGGGCCTCGACACCCCAGTTATCAAGTTACATCAGTTTATTGGATTCCATATGTCCATTATATTGCCGGTACAATTCAAGCTTGTCCGAAGGGGCCGCACATGAAGCGGGCCTTAATCGACACAGGCAAGGCTATGCGACCGAGACTCAATTCTCGCCGCTTCCTATCCATTCCCTGCCCGATCTTCATTTCATTATATTCTGCCATTTTGTATCTAACCGATTCTGTGAGATATGTCCTACATCTCTCGCGAGTAGATTCCAACTACTCGACTTCTACCGGATTTCCTATGCATTAGCAAGGCAGTTACTACAGGTCAAACTGTAGCTCGTTCCAACCAATCCCTGGGATTTTTGTTCATGCAAGTGGAGTATCAATCATCCTAAACTTAATGCACAATTCATATACTATTCATCATAGTGATAAAGCAAAAATTTTATAAACGACTTAAATGCAAACCGGGGCTTGCCTTGTTGCAGGTCAGAGTCAGAGTTAAAATTTGGAAGATGCTCTACCAAGGCTTCTGGCTCCTCCTGGACTTCGATCACTATACGATATGCATATAACATGTATATAAATGACTTTGAAAAATATTTATTACCAGGACCATAATTTAATACAAGGTTATCATTATATGATAGGGACCTTCATTGGCTTTGGAACTTCGATGGTAGATACTAGGGAATATGATCAAGGCTCTTGCAAAGAACAGGAGATTATCATAGTAGATTTTGGTCTCCAAAATTATGGAAAGCAACCAACTCCCAAAAATTCTAGAGAGAAAATTGTAGCTTGAACCTAGCTAACAGTTGATAATCAAGATAGAGGAAGTTGTCCTGGCTCTAACAAAATTTTATTCATAATTTTCTAAGCTTTGGTGAGGGAGTTATTGAATTTCTAAGTTGGCAATACTTTCTGGAATTATTTATATTTGAATTTGTTTGGCTTTTAAATAAATAGTCAGTTGTAACTGGATTAGGACTATTATATTAGGTTAATTAAATCCAAGATTTTTACAGGAGCTAGTATATGACAAAGGGGGGAAGGTTCAGTTAAATTTGGGACATAATAAAGCAACTGAATATCTGTAAAAATTCAATAACTGAAAAAGGTAATTGAACCATACAGAGGTTTAAACAGGTGCAATGGCTCCCAAACTTTTTCTGTTGCTCAATAATAGGACAATAAATTTTATATGAATTTTTGGGATTTTTTCAGTGTCTATCTTATTTGGAAAAATTGTATTGGCATTTGGAAACACTATATTCTACAGAATTGAACTTTGAGTTTCACAGAACCTAATTGGAACTGACAGAAACTAGGGCTCATGTGCTTTCAAACAAAATTTGTTTGAAGATTTTTGGATAAGTCTACCAAGAGATATTCAATTTAGAATTTTGAATAATTTTCTGGAATTATTTTAATAGCCCATTGGCACCAGAATTCAAATTTCAATCGGGCGGGTCCCTTGGGCCACGTGGCGCGCTCGGGTCAATGCAACACCGTGGTCCACAGACCTATTCGCGCGCAACCGCACACGATCCTAGCCGCACCATGATCTCGCAGCTGCTGGCAGGTGGGACCCTACGGGGTCGTCTTCTACCTCGGGCCAGTGCCCGCGCGAGGAGGCGCCCGCGGCGGTGACTCGCCGGCGAGCTCGCCGCCGGCTAAACCGACGGGCCAAACTCGCTCAAACTCGCTGCCTGGGGGTTTTTAGGGTCGCTGAGCACGACGGTGAGGTCGGTGGGATCAGAAACTCGCCGGAAGTGGCCACGCGACGGCGGTGGCGGCGGCGGCGGCGGCGGCGAGTACTCGAGCAACCTGGAACTTGCTCCAGAGTAGCTCAAACCGCTCGGGATCTTCCTCAAAACCTTCCTGGGACGATGCTAATCAAGGAAATGGACGTGGAAGAGGAGGAAACAACCGGGAACTATGAGCTTGACGGCGAACCGAGGTTTCCTCACCGGCGGCAAGCAAAACTCGATTTCCTCGGCCGTTGCTCGATAACTTTTAGGGGTTTTTGCTCAGGTAGGAGCGCTAGGACCTATAGAAACTATCCCTAAGCAATTGCGTAGAATGATTACTTGTAGAAACGGAATTTAAACGAAAACCGAGCGAGTTCATTCACTTTGGCCGGAAGAAATAAGATCGATAACTTCGTCAATTCTCAACGAAAAAGGAAACGGTTTGCACCGAGAGTTAGAGCTCGACTAGGCGCACCTTTAAGCTGTTGGTGTTGTGGCTTGAAATTGCGCGAGACGGCGGCGCACCACGGAGCAGAGGGGGGGTGGCGGTGATGGCACGCGGCGGAGATTAACTCGCGAGACGGGGGAAACCACTGATCGGGGAGGGGAAATAAGGGAGCGACAGCGGCCTTTTATAGCGCCGCAGCAAGCTAGCACGCAGGCAGCTCGCTGGAGCTGCATGCACGCGCGCTGTCGAGCGGTTGAGCGCCGGCGCAGAGATGGTAGGCGGCCGACCTGACCCATTCAGCAGCGGCTGACCGGTGGAGCCCACAAGTCAGTCAGACCCCCAATACAAAAGTTAATAATTCATTTAAAAATAGAAGATCAACTCCAAAAATCATGAAACTTTGTGGAGATGGTCAATGAATTATTCTGAAGCCAATGGTGAACTCAAATCTTATGTTCAAAGAAGTTGGAAAAGAATTTAAAATTCAGATTTTAATTTTATTCAAATTTGTTAAGCGCCTCAAATAAAATAGCAAATGAGTTCCCAAAATCTTGAAATTTTGCATGCAAGCTATTGATAAATTAGAAGGCCAAGGAAAAATTTAGAGCCTCTAATTTGAATATTTTTGGCAGGGCCAATTAGTACTGCACTTTAAATTGCCCTAATAATCTTCATCCAAATAATTCTAAAAATTTGAAGAGGGGTGAATAGAATCATTCTAGAATTAGTGGTGATATCCAATACTAAGGTTAATAAAATTTAACCATGAGTGCAAGAAAGGTTTGGATGGTATAAGGTTCATGTGTACCACTATATTGGATCTCTAATATATGTGATCACAAAACTCATGACTGAATTCACATGCCATAAAAGTGGGGTTTTACACTCCGGGCCCCTCCAGGAGGGTCCGGACAGTCCAGTGCCCAGTGTACTTCATCAGCGAAGTACTACATGATGCCAAGAATCGATACCTAGAGGTGCACAAGCTGCTCTACGCAGTTCTCAATGCCTCCAGGAAGCTTCACCATTACTTCCAAGCTCACAAGATCTTAGTGTTGACTTCTTATCCACTGCGTGCAATCTTGCATAATCCCAACTCTACTGGGAATATTACAAAGTGGGCAGCGGAATTGGCCGAATTCGATCTTGAATTCGTCCCAAGACAAGCAATCAAGAGTCAAGCATTGGCAGACTTTGTGGCGGAATGGACCCCCTCCCCATCAAACCCTGGGGGCCCTAGTGAGCAGAAGCCGGAACTCAAGGCTCCGTCTTCACCGAGCCTCACTGGACCCTCTATTTTGACGGTGGCATGCAAAAGTAGGGGGCCGGAGCTGGAGTCCTTCTCCTCACTCCAACCGGGGAGAAGGTAAAATACATGGTCCACCTTGACTTCAAGGCAACCAACAACATGGCGGAGTATGAAGCACTCATTTACGGATGAAAGGTGGCACTATCATATGGTGTCAAGCAGCTGTTGGTCAAGGGAGATTCACAGCTCATCATTAAACTGGTGAAGGGTGAATGCTCCTGTAACAATCCCCAACTAGCTGCTTATCTCCTTGAAGTCCATAGGCTTTAGAAGGACTTCGAAGTCCTGGACCTCCACCATGTCCAGCGTGTACATAACGCTGAAGCTGACGAACTCTCGACGAAAGCGTCAACCGGAGCTCCGGCTCCTGACGGAACCTTTGTCCAGAGGTTGTCAAAACCCACAGCTCAGCCTGCCGAACTGAGCAAAGGGGGCAAGACCAGCATCCCGAAGCTGGCGGTCCTGATGGCCCTGTTACCATGGCAGCCATCAAGGGTCGTAGGTGTTGCCGGAAGCTCCGAGCAACCCAGCATGCAAGAGTCAAATGCTCAAGCTAGCTCCGATGCATGGATCTTAGAGATCCGAAGCTACTTGAAAGACAATATCCTTCCTGACGATGATGTATCCGCTGACCGGATAGTCAGATTGGCTAAAAGATACACGCTGGTAGAAGGGGATCTCTACTGGCGCAGTGCCAACATCGTCCTAATGCGATGCATCACAGGGGAAGAAGGCTGCGAGCTCCTCGCAGAAATCCATGGAGGCGAGTGTGGGAACCATGCGTCTTCCTGCACGCTGGTCGTTAAAGCCTTCCGGCATGGCTTCTACTGGCCTACAACGCTCCAAGATGCAACTGAGCTGGTGAAGAAATGTGAAGCATGCCAGTTCCATGCAAGCGAATTCACACACTGGCTCAGCCTCTACAAATGATACCTCCTACATGGCCTTTCGTTGTGTGGGGGATGGATATATTGGGACCTTTCCCAAGAGCCGTCAGAGGTTACAAGTTCGTGTATGTTGCCATTGACAAATTCAACAAATGGCCAGAACCAACTCCAGTTGTGATGATAAACAAGCAATCAGCTATTAACTTCTTGCAATCCATCGTATACAGATTTGGAGTTCCGAACAAAATCATAGCCGATAATGGGACCCAATTCACAAGCTCTGCTTTCCAAGGATACTGCGAAGACCTTGGCATCCAAGTCAGCTACGCCTCCGTAGCTCACCCGGCAAGCAATGGCCAAGCCGAGAGAGCAAATGCAGAAATCCTGAAAGGACTCAAGACACGCACATATGAGCGTCTGAAAAACATGGAGCCAACAGGATCGAAGAGCTTACGCCCACTCTATGGGCCAACAGGACAACTCCAAACCGGTCAACTGGAGAGACACCCTTCTTCCTGGTGTACGGAGCTGAAGCAGTCCTTTTTCTGAAAATCACCTTGGGGTCGCTCCGGGTCCGGACCTTCGACGAAGCCACGCAGGACCAGCTCTGGCGTGAAGAACTTGACCTCCTTGAAGAGGGAAGGTGTGGAGCAGCTGTTCGGAATGCCCAATACCGCCAAGATCTTCGGCGCTATCACCAACGTCATGTTCACAGCCGACAGCTCGAGGAAGGCGATCTGGTGCTACGGAGAATACAATCCAGAGAAGGGTTAAACAAACTCTCCCCCAGCTGGGAGGGACCCTTACGAGTGATCAAAGTTTCCCGTCCTGGATGAGTTCGCTTAGCAACCGAGGATGGGACACCTCTCCAAAATCCTTAGAACATTGAGCACCTCCGTAAGTTCTACGCTTAATATCACGGAGGTGAGTCTGTAATTACATGTGATGTATGTTATAGAGTCATTGTACAGAGTCGAGTAGCTCCTCCGGGAGGACAGCCATACCTACCCCGTTAGGTCCGCAACGTCCATGCAACACTTGTCACAGTCTCAGAACTAAAGGTGTAGCTAGCTACCTTGGGTCAAACGAGAAACGAAACACACTTAGCCTGGTTCCATACCCTAAGAGTGTACTTGTTTCCCCTGTACCCCGGACCTTCAATGAAATACATCATTGTGTGAAAACAGACTCCACGTGCATTTACTTTGTACAGGCTCAATATTTTTTATTTTTGTCTTTCTTGTCTATAACAAAGTTGTGCAGTTCTTAAGAAACTTTAGCTCGACCAGTTCATGTACAATTCGAGTTGCATTGTCTATTCTTCTGGGTCCAAACATTGTTGGTGGCCTACTCGTCCGAATGCCGCCAAGCCAATCTAGGGTCGGAGTGTGCTATCAACTTAGCCTTGTCATGCACCCTAAGTACAACATTCTACCTACACCCCGGCAGGCTGATGTAAGGTGAGTCCAGAAACGATCGGACCCGAAGGAAACAAGACAGCGCTATTGGTTGTATTTAGAATTGTGTTCGACCTAAAACTTTCTCGGGAATAGTAAGACGCAATGAAAGTTATAGATAGGAAATGGATTTTACTGTTTTTCTTGACTTAAGTGTGCAGGAAAAATAAATATTTCATGATGATGGTGAATGAAGCCGGAGCTGCCAGAGCTCCGACATCCCCTAGGCGGCTTGTGGTCAATGTACAAACATTGATATCAAGCGTCGCTGGAGCTACTTAGCTCCGGTAAAGCTAGGGGGCAAGCCATCAACACGAAGAAAAGATGGTGGAAAGACTCTATAGTGGAGTCTGCCATTGACACACCATGTGTTGACAGAGGTCACTGTCGGAGCTACCAAGCTCTGACACCCTAGAGGGCTAACTGTCAATGCTTTACGCGTTGAGGGAGACCACTGCCGGAGCTACTAAGCTCCAACGATGGTCAATGCCGGAGCCACTAAGCTCCGACAACCTCAGGGGGCCAACACTATCGAAGACTTCGGACCTACTTCCACATGTTCGAAGTACGCAAGTCTTCAACAACTGTTACATCCTCTTGGTACATGTTCACAATCAAGTTGTGTACATCTACCAGGGGGCCAAGTGAGACCAAGGTGTTGTAGACAAAAAATGAAATTCATAAATTTGTAAAAAATTTTGATTTCATTCATCTGGAGACAAGAGATTACAAAATTGGAGAAGAAGAAGAGAGAATACAAGTGGGAGCTACAAAGAGATGGACCTAGACCCTGTGGAAGAACTGGGCGACCTTTTGGGCAACCTCCGACACGCTGGCTCGGGCGGCTTCACCCTCTCCTTCGATGGGGCCTTCAAGCACCTGGTCCAGAGGGAATTGAGGGTCCCGGCTGGTGTAGCACGTCAGTATGAACTCTGCGACGTTCTTTGCCAGGGATTGTCCCTCAGTTTCCAGCTGGTCCGTGATGACATCGCCCATCTTATGAGCTTGTTGCCTGCTGAATTTAGCGCGTCCAACGCCTGGTCCATCTCTGGCTCCGGATCATCCGGACGCATGGGACTAAAGCCCAGTGGCATCAGCGCGTCGTTGGCTTTTCCCAGGAAGTCCCAAACATGTTGGGACTTCGCAGCCCTTGTGCTTCGCATCTCCTCCAAGGATCTTTTGGCCGCCGCAAGCTCCAAGTTCTCCTGTGCACGACGCTCCACCTCTTTGGCATTCTGCCGAATCTTTTCAGCAACCTGGCTTTCGAGTTTACTGAGCTCTTCCTCCCGGAGGTGGATCTTGTTCTGGCGGTTGACCAGATCCTTCTCTCGGCCCCACACTTTCTTCTCCCTGGTGGCAACGACATTCTCCTGCTTGTAGAGATCTTGCCCTCTCTCCCAGGCCTTCTTCTCCTCTTCCTCGCAACGCTCCTCCAATTTCTTGGTGTGTTCTTCAAGTCTCTTGTCAGCCAGAGCTGTCTTTTGGACAAGCTCTTCCTCCCTCTTTTCGAGGTTGTCCCGCAGCTCCAGGAGTTTTTGCTCTTCATCTTCGAGCATTCTCTCCCATGCCTCAAGAGCCTCTCGCCGCTTGACAAGACTATCGTGGATGACGCAAGCCTCTCCTGGCGATCATCCGCTGCACTATTAGCAGCTTTGGCCTGCTCGTAGATGGCTCGGGACTGGATGTCAAGGGATCACATCATGCTTTCCCTCTCATCCAACAGCTTACCCCGGTACTCCAGGCAGACCTTGTCGTCAGCCAGCCTCGACTGCACCAGCTTGGTCTCAAAATGGAGCTGGTTGCGCCACCTCCTAAGAGTTTGGCGCTCCTCCTCGAGGGCCTTGCTGTCGTGGTACAAAGCCAGCTAGACCTGGCACAGACTGGAGCAGGCGTTGTCAATAGACAATGATAGGGGGATCGGGTCCGAACCTACCGGAGTCCTCTCCGATGGCTCCAGCAGGTCTTCAGCGACAAAAAATGGGTCCCACTCTACAAGAGCGGTCCCCTGAGCTTTCACAACACTAGGGCCATCCTCCAGGATAGCCTCGGCCACCGCCGAGGAAGGTCCTACAGCAGAAGTGCCGACCTCCAAAATTTGCTCTGAAGGTCCCGTCGCCAGGTCATCAACAACTGGACCCTCGGGCGGGGGGCCAACAGCTTCATCTTGGTACCCTGGCTCAACAGCAGGCACCTCTAGGATCACCACTTCTGGAGCAGGTGTTGAAGGTTCAGTCGGAGTAGAAGCTACTTCCGGCTCCGACGCAGGCGCCTCCTCTGCCGTTGGCTCAAGTGCTGGCGCTTCGACCATCATGGGCTCAGGCACTGGCACTTCGACCATCACTGGCTCAGGCGCGGACACCTCCGCAGCATCTGGCTCGGACACCAGAACCTCTTCGACGACCGGCTCTACAACCGGAACTTCTTCAGCAACCGGCTCTACCGCCAGAGTTTCCTCAACAACCGGCTCAAGTGTCGGAGCTTCATCAACACCCGGCTCTACCGCCGGGACCTCATCAACCACCGTCTCGACTGCCGGGTCTTCAAAAACATCCGGCTCTAGAGCCGGAATCGCAGCTACCTCTGGCTCTGTGGCCAGAGCGTCCAACATCTCAGCATCCAAGCCCGGAGCTTCAACCCCCGGGGCTGGTGTCGCTGGTACATCTTCATTCCCGTGGTCCAACGCTACCACGGGAGCTTCTGGGGATGAGTCGAGGTCCAAGACCACGACAGCCAGTGCCGGAGCTACCGCAGCTTCAGCCACCTCTTGGGGTGGCGCTGGAATCAGAGCCGGAGCTTCAGCCTTCACAGCCTCAACTTCTGCTGCAGGGACTGGAGCTTCAGCATTTTTCTTAGTCACGCTGTGGATGAAGGACGAAGAAACTCAAAATAAAGTTATAACAATAAAACAAATGACTGAGGTAAGAATCAAAAATTACCTCGGAAGGCTTCCGCACCAGTTAGCATGGAACCTCTTTTCCGGACGCTCCGGACTGGCCCCGGCTGCCACTGGTGTGGTAGTCCCGGAAGGTCCCCCAGAGCCTTATGCTACTATCGGCGTTGCCTTGGTCGAGGCCCCCCTCGACCGGGAAGGACCTCTGGACCCAGAGCCCTCAGCTGGCCCTGGTACTGGAGTCACATGGCTGGAGCTAGCACCCCGGGAAGATGCCGCTGCTGGAGTAGATGCTGCCATTGAAGACCTCCCCCTCCGGGGAGAAGGAGCCACCACGGAAGAAGCAGGCCTGACGGACCTTCCGTCGACATGTTTCAGCTTCCTCTTACGACTCGAAGGCTCGGCCAACTCTTTGCCCTTGCCTACGACTTCGGTTCTTGGCTTCGGGGCAGGAACAGAGCCGCCTTCAGGAGCTCTAGAGATCGCCAACCCGGTGATCGAACGCCTCTGAACGACACCAAGGTTGTCAAGCACCGGCATCGTCTGCCGTAGGTCTCTGCTAAACTCTGCCTCCATGTTTAGAGGGAAGAAAGCTGCCGGTGGAGCCAAGTCGTCACCATCGACGTCGATGCCATGCTGGAACATCTTGAGGTGGAACTCCAAAGTTGCACCCTCCATGTTGGACTTCAAACGGGTCTCGATCCGGTCGTCGTCCACCATACTGTTGAGGGACCAAGCAAGCTTCTCCCCCTTCTTCAGCGGAGCCCACATGTTGGTTAGGAATATGCAAAACACCGCCTGAGGAGTCACCCCTCCTTCCACGCACAGGCGCATCCTGGTCAGAGCAGGGTTGAAGGTGTCTGACAACAACGGAGCTTCACTCCAAACTTCAGTGTCGATGTTGGGGAGGCCTTCCGGCAACTCCAGCTTCTCGTGCTCCTCCACCCTGATGACAATCCAATCCTTCTTCCAGTTGTCCCACTTCCCAGAAGGGAACGACCACACGTACTTGTACGGGCACTTCTTGTGCTTCACAAAATAATAGAAATACTCGTCACTCTTGCTAGTAGTCTGGATAGTGAAGAAGGTGCGGAAGAGCTCAACGCAGGAGGGAATGCCCACCCACATCTCGCAGAAGTGGACAAAGATCGACACCAGGAGAATGGAGTGGGGGCCAAGGTGGTACAGCTCCAGACCATAGAAGTCTAGCAGCATCAAGAGGAAAGAAGAGAAAGGTGGGATCAGTCCCACCATGGCATACGCGGAGAAGTACACCATGTCGCCAGCGTGTTCCTTCTCGAACGGAAGCTTGCTGGCGCGGACCAAGTGGTTGAAGAAGTCAGGGGACCACCCTATTAGGGCCCAGACCTTCTTCAAATCACCGTCGGTGTTCAGTCGGCTATGGCGGAGACCCAACTCCCTCGCGGCACAGCGGGGTAAGTGATGGAAAACAAGCAAAAGATTGGAGGATTTGAGCGCAAGTTCAAATGAAAGGCGTAAAGAACCCCCAAACGGTGCGTGCTTTCCTTCTTAAGTAAGCCCCCGCAATGCTTGGATGGAAACCATAGAGGAGCTGACGATACCAGTCCAAAACTTCCCCCTGCCAATGACAAGAGGGCCCGGGGCCACCCCGACGATCAAGTCGAGGTCCCTACCCCAAGCGAACGGTTGTCATCATGAAAGGCGGGAAACCCAAAGGCAGCGGCCTGACAGGGCGCACGGAACCGATAAGATTTTCGTATCGGGAACCGGTGACCTTCAATTGCGTGAGATCTGCACACTAAGATCTCACCTGCCACATCCAGGATATGCCACGTGGAGGTGGTTTAACTACGAACTATCACCAATGACACGTCCGGAGACCCTTGAAGACACAGCTCAAAAACTGAATAATGGAGGCAGAATGACTTAATCCAAAAGGTCTCTCCGAGAGATGGGCCCAGGGGGCCACTGTTGGTACCCTACATATCGGATACCCCTCGGGATTGCAAAGATCACAAGGAAACTCCATCTACCAGATTTGAAGACCTCTGAAGGCCCCACAGGTCAGTCGTAACCGGACCTGCTTCCCCGACATGGTTAGTCCCAAGGCCGCCACGTGTATCATAAGACCGGAGCTATCGACCACACATGGGAAATCTCCGGACTAGATATCGTTATGGAATCCACGGACCTAACCCCAGACAGAGGGAAGCTCTGGTGCTGACATGTGTCCAACAGCACCGGACCTACCCGTCCACGACGGTAAGCTCCAGAGCTGCCACGTGGGCGACTGCTGGACCTTCAACTTCAACAATCAGGCTGGTGGACCCCCAACAGCTCTGGACCTTCAAGGAGCAATCAAAGACTTCAAGAATCGATTAAGTGTCATTAATACCATATTAATGACACACAATCGGATGGCCCTTAATACTAGTAACAACACTGTTAAGGCCCGTTAACAGGCTATTAAGGGTAATTAACCTCATTAATTGTGTATCAAGCATGTGTAACCGCCAGGGAAACATGTTGGTCAAGGCTTACGGTGTAACGACCAGTCCTTGTACTATAAAAGGACTGGTCGACGATACACAAGGGACCTCTCCAGACCTCTTCTGGAATCCTTGATCTAGGCGAGCTTCTTTTTCTGGAGCCTCTTCCAGACTCACACGCTTAATACATCACCAACACACCCCGTGGAGTAGGGTATTACGCTCAGGTGGCCCGAACCACGTAAATCTTTGTGTCCACATGTCGTTCACCTTCTTGAATCTCTGCGCGCCCACTACCGAACTACAACTCTACGATCTACCAACGGTAGTATCGGGAGATCTGCCAGATCCAAACGCCAACAAACCTATCTATCATAATTTTACTAAACTCCTCACAAAAAGATTTGTTAGTTGAACCAAATATTATATCATCAACAAAGATTTGACAAACAAAGAGACCATTGTCAATGTTCTTTGTAAATAATGTATAATCTACTTTACTGATCATAAAGCCATTTTCAATTAAGAACTCTCTATGACACTCATACCAAGCTCTAGGATCTTGTTTGAGGCCGTAGAGAGCCTTATGCAATTTAAATACGTGGTCGGGGAACTCTTCATCTTCAAACCCGGGGGGCTGCTCCACATACTGAAAGTGCATCTAGGACTCCCTTGTGGGTTTTGGATGATTTATGACAAGCAATTGGGATCCTAATCCTTTTGTTGAGATGAATGCAGGAAAATGATGAAAAATGAGTAAAATGCCAAAAAGTGGGAAATTAAGAAGGAGAATGAATTTGAGCTCAAGAAGAAGAAATTAGTAGATTAGTATGTATGGAGTGTGTTAAGGAAACACACCCAAGAGCTCAATCTTACGTAATCACACACACACAATGCACAAAATCATACAGGACCGGACTAGTCCGATATCAACCGGACTAGTCCGATATCACATTCTGCACACGATCGGACAAGTCCGGTCTCCACCGGACTAGTCCGATATCTTTCTGTTCCACTTCGGACTAGTCCTCCCCAGTGCGGACTAGTCCTCAACACAATGCACAAGTCACTAGATCGGACAAGTCCGGTCGCCACCGGACTAGTCCGATTCCCTTTCTGATCCACTTCGGACAAGTCCGGTGACTACACGGACTAGTCCGATTTACACTCTGTTCTAAATCGGACAAGTCCTCCAAGTGCGGACTTGTCGTTCTAAACACTTAGGGTTTCACAGGTCCGGACAAGTCCGATGTCAACCGGACAAGTCCGAAGATTTCCAGCAGCGAGATCGGACAAGTCCGTTTTTCAATCGGACTAGTCCGATATTCCTGGACACTTAGGGTTTGCTTCACACAGCACACCGGACTAGTCCGGTCTCCACCACGGACTAGTCCGATCTTTCTAAACCCTAACGGTAATTTCTAGAAACCCCATATAAATAGAGGTGGATGGCCCACTTTTAAACTCTCTCGAACCCTAGCGCCGTCACACCTCCCAAGAGACTCAAAAACCATCTCTCTCCACGAAGTTGAGTGCAAAATCGATCAATCCTTTGAAGATCACTTGTAGATCATTGGAGAGGCACTTTGCACACGATTGAGCTCTTGGTTTGAATCTCTAACACACTCTTGCATCTCAATTTGTATATTTCGAAGTGTGTTATTGGTAGCTTTGAAACTTGTAATCAAGGGAGCTCTCAACTTGTGAGATCGCCCCTTCAACTTGGTGATTTACCCCTGTGTGATTAGTGGAAGAGGATTGGCCTTCGTGGCGATCCGACGAGGGAAGGGTTGGTGAAGACCCGGTCCTTTTGTGGGCTCCTCAACGTGGACGTAGGCTGCCTCCGTGGTAACCGAACCACGGGATAAATCTTGTGTCTTGTTCGTTTGTGTTCATCATTCTAGTTGATCAACATCATCTAGGGTTTGATTCATATTGTTGAATTGAAGTTAAATAGTGAACAAGAATCATACTTGCAATAAAACTTAACACACAACTATTGAACTGTCATTATAGTTTATATTTCCGCTGCAAACGACAACGAAACAATCAAATTGACCTAACTTGATCAACCTAGCCCGTGAAATCCGGACTAGTCCGCACTTTACCGGACTAGTCCGATATATCTGGATTTGACCTTTTTGTTGAAGTGCTACAGGAACCGAGAAATTCAAGAAGGCCTATTCACCCCCCCTCTAGGCCTACATTCAATTGGTATCAGAGCGGGTTCTTCAAGAAAGAGTGCAACCACTCGAAGAGATCATGTCGGACATGAAGGAAGTCCAGAAAATCAACAACCAGGAAGAAATGAACAATGACAAGCACCAAAAGCTCGAAAGGTATCTCGAAGCCATTCAAGACTTCGATGATGATGATGAGGAGACATTGGAGCTGAAAGCACTGCTCCGAAAGAAAGCACTTTCCAAAGGGAAAGCTAAAGTTGAAGAAAAGAAGAGGGGGAGTAGTCACACCGACTACTCCCGATATCCTTTTAATTATGACCGTTTAAACTCTAACAGCAGTCATTATCTATCTATCCCTCTCGGAAAAGCCCCACACTTCGATGGGAGTGATTACTCCATGTGGAGGCAAAACATGAAGATGCACTTGATTTCCCTTAACCCAAGTTTATGGCATATCGTGTGCACAGGAATAAACATCCCTGATGACGATGAAGAACTCACGCCAAGTCAAGAGCAAGCCATCCACAGGAATGCCCAAGCCGCAGCCGTTATCACCTCATCTCTAAGTAGAGATGAATTCACAAAGGTGGACGGATTGGAAATTGCCAAAGAAATCTGGGACACGCTACAGACAGCACATGAAGGTGACCAGCATGTGCGGGAGGCAAAGATTGAAATGATTGAAGGCGAACTAGGAAGATTCGCGATTGAGGAAGATGAATCTCCCCAGGACATGTACAACAGACTAAAGACTCTTGTGAACAAGGTTCGATCGTATGGTAGCAAAAAGTGGAATGACCACGAGGTTGTAAAGCTCATCCTTAGAGCCTTTATGCCTCGCAACGTCACACTCTGTTCTGTGATCCGAGAAAGTCCTGGATACAAGAAAATGACTCCGGATGAACTGCTTGGCAAAATCATCAACTTTGAGATGATGGAGAAGCAAGCCAAGCACGTCAAAGAAATAGCTGACCTCACATCGGCCAAGAAGAAGGGAGTTGCCTTAAAATCCACACTCAAACCTCTATCCAAAGAAGCAAGAGAAGCTCAGTTTGAGGAGGACAGCGATGATGAAAGCAGCGAGCTGGACGAAGAAGATATGATTCTGTTCATGAAGAAATTCAAAAGAATTATGAAGAAAAGACAAGGAGCAAAATCGAGTGAAGGAAAATACAAGGAGAAGACAAAACCGAAGATGAGGCGGGCATGCTATAATTGTGGTGAGTACAATCACTTCATAGTTGATTGCCCATATGAGGACAACAAGAAGAAGAGTAAAGAATCCAAGCCTCAACCGAAAAAGTTCTTCAAGAAGAAGAAACAAGCTGAACAAGCACACATCGGAAAGGAGTGGGATTCAAACGATGAGTCCTCATCGTCCGATGAAGAAGAAATGGCTAGCATAGCCATTGAAAGCATGCCCAAGAAACTCACACTCTTCCCCACGCTCGGTGCAAAGAAGGCAAATGGAACTTGCCTCATGGCTAAGGAAGGTAAACGCAAGGTAAACATCAAAACTCCTTCCTTGCATTCTTACTCAAGTGATGATGATCTAGATAGTAATGATGAAGACATGCTAATTGGTTTAGATAGAAAAACTGCTGCCAAAATGAAATTCTTGCTTAACCAACTTATTGAGAAGGAAGAGCTAATTGATCGTCAAGAAGACATGATTATCTCCCAAAAGGAGAAGCATGTCGAACTTGACAATCTCCTAGTTCTTGAAAAGGAGAAAAATCACTCACTAGAGCTTGAGCTAGCTTCAAGCAAGAAAACTTGCTTGGAGCTAACCAACTCAAATGTTGCAATCAAGAATCAGCTTGATGACCAAATCAAGGTCAACAAGATCCTTGAAGTGCAGGTTGAGTCACTCAAGCTTAGTGAACCTTCCTCCTCTTCAACCCCACCTTCTCAACCCACTTTAACTAATATCGCTCATGTTTGCAAATGTGATAAAACTAACACCAGGTTGAAGGAAAACCCTACCTCCACGAAGGACAAAAATCCTACCCAATGTGTAATATTTGACAAGGAGAGGATCAACTATGCACGTAGTGCATATTTGGTCCAAAGACCTCCAAATGTCAAGTATGGCATTGGTTACTCTTGTGATGGAAAGCAAAGAGCTGGGAATCATAAGAATAACAAGGGAAGGATCACCTTTGTGAAGGGAGGACCCTCACAACCTGGTAACTCGAAAACAAAAAATCTGAATTCTCATGAACATCGGACTAGTCCGGTTGTGGTCCGAACAAGTCCGATCGTCCGGACAAGTCCGATCACACAGACTAGTCCGACCCATAATCAACAGCAACTTCTGTTTAAAACATTTGATGCCTCCTATGTTTTAATGAAAAATAATGTTGGTAAAGTGTATGCTTATTATGCTGGGCCACGCCATGGGAACACAAAATCCCATGTGTGGGTGCCCAAATGTATTGTTACTAACCTCCAAGGACCCAAGCAAGCTTGGGTACCTAAAACCAAGGTGTAATTTGTTTTTGCAGGCCTACTCCTCCGGTGGATCCAAATGGGTGCTAGACAGTGGATGCACCAACCACATGACTGGAGAAAGGAGGATGTTTGTGGAGTATGAAGTGAACCAGGACC
Source organism: Tuctoria greenei (assembly GCA_036927565.1). Lineage (NCBI taxonomy): Eukaryota > Viridiplantae > Streptophyta > Magnoliopsida > Poales > Poaceae > Tuctoria > Tuctoria greenei. The sequence goes on from JAYESD010000010.1 coordinate 29,175,624, forward strand.
CGAACGAAGGCATCTACTTTGGGGATAACAGTCAAGGAAGGGTCCTCGGTACCGGTAAAATTGCAATATCCTCTGAACATACTCTTTCGCATGTTTTACACGTTGAATCTTTAGATTATAACCTGCTGTCCATATCTCAGTTATGTGACAAAGGTTATAATTGTCTGTTTACTAACGAGGGTGTGACCGTCTCAAGGAGAAGTAATGGTTCCATTGCATTCAAGGGTATGTTAAAGGGAAAGCTTTATCTTGTTGACTTCAACAAGGATAAAGCCGAACTCGACACATGCTTGATTGCAAAAACCAACATGGGTTGGCTGTGGCATAGACGGCTAGCACATGTTGGTATGAGGAACCTTCAAAAACTCCTCAAGGGCGACCACATCCGAGGTTTGAAAGATGTTGTGTTTGAGAAAGACAGGCCTTGTAGCGCATGCCAAGCAGGAAAGCAAGTTGGAGCACAACATCCCGCAAAGAACATCATGACCACGACAAGACCGCTCGAACTACTTCATATGGACCTCTTCGGTCCAATTGCTTACATAAGCATAGGCGGTAACAAATACGGTTTAGTCATTATTGATGATTTTTCCCGCTTCACTTGGGTGTTCTTTTTGCATGACAAGTCAGAAACACAAGGAACACTCAAGAAATTCTTCAAGCGAGCGCAAAACGAGTTCTCACTATCAATCAAGAGTATTCGGAGCGACAATGGCACGGAGTTCAAGAACATACAAGTGGAGGAGTACCTTGATGAGGAAGGAATCAAGCACGAATTCTCAGCGCCATACTCCCCACAACAAAACGGAGTTGCCGAAAGGAAGAACCGAACGCTCATAGAGATAGCAAGAACAATGCTCGATGAATACAAGACTTCGGATCGATTTTGGGCGGAAGCAATCAACACCGCCTGCCATGCCACAAATCGACTCTATCTTCATCGACTACTAAAGAAGACCTCCTATGAGCTACTCACCAGTAACAAACCGAACATTTCATATTTTCGAGTTTTCGGTTCTCCTTGCTATATTTTGAACAAGAAGCCCAGGACTTCAAAGTTCGCTTCGAAGTCCGATGAAGGTTTCTTGCTTGGTTATGATTCGAACACTTACGCCTATCGTGTTTTCAACAAGGCCTCCGGACTTGTTGAAGTGGCACGTGACGTAGTGTTCGATGAAACTAATGGCTCCCAAAAGGAGCAAGTTGATCAATGTGAATTAGGTAATGAGGAAGCCCCCTATCAAGCAATAAAGAGGATGGCTCTAGGCGAAGTACGACCACAAGAGTCATCGGCACAAATACAAGAGGAAAGTGAACCACAAGAGGAGATCAACAATCAAGGGGGAGCCTCGATACAAGATCAATCACAAGAATATGAACATGATCAACAAATCAATGAGGACAACAACTCAGGGGGAGAAGAAGATGATCACCAACATACGACCCCCCAAGTGCCACACCCAAGAGTACACCAATGCATTCAAAGGGATCATCCAATCGACAACATCATCGGCGACATTCAAAAAGGAGTAACCACTAGATCTCGTATAGCAAATTTTTGTGAACATTACTCGTTTGTCTCTTTTTTGGAACCCCGCAGGACTGAGGATGCATTAAAGGATCCGGACTGGGTGGTGGCAATGCAAGAAGAGTTGAACAATTTCAAGAGAAACGAGGTTTGGGAACTTGTGGAAAGACCCAATGCAAACATAGTCGGCACCAAGTGGGTCTTCCGCAACAAACAAGATGAACACGGGGTGGTAACAAGAAACAAGGCACGACTTGTGGCCAAAGGTTACTCACAAGTCGAAGGTTTGGATTTTGATGAGACCTTTGCTCCAGTAGCTAGGCTTGAATCAATTAGAATATTACTTGCATATGCTACTCACCATGATTTCAAGCTGTACCAAATGGACGTAAAAAGCGCCTTCCTCAACGGACCGATCAAGGAAGAGGTGTACGTGGAGCAACCACCCGAATTTGAAGACGAAGAGTTCCCCGACCACGTGTATAAACTGCGTAAGGCTCTCTATGGCCTCAAACAAGCTCCTAGAGCTTGGTATGAGTGTCTTAGAGATTTTTTAATTGATAATGGCTTTCAAATTGGCAAAGTAGATTATACACTATTCACGAAAAATCTGAATAATGATCTTTTCATTTGCCAAATCTATGTTGATGATATAATTTTTGGATCAACTAATCAATCTTTCTGTGAAGAGTTTAGTAAAATTATGACAGACAGATTTGAAATGTCAATGATGGGAGAATTGAAGTACTTCTTGGGATTCCAAGTGCGGCAACAAAGGGAAGGAACATTCATAAGCCAATACAAGTATACACAGGACATCCTCAAGAAGTTTGGCATGGACAAGGCAAAGCCCATTAAGACTCCCATGGCAACGAATGGTCACTTGGATCTCAATGAAGATGGACCGAGCGTCGACCAAAAGGTATATCGCTCCATGATTGGATCTTTACTTTACTTATGTGCATCTAGGCCAGATATTATGTTGAGTGTATGTTTGTGTGCAAGATTTCAAGCCAACCCTAAGGAATGTCATTTGACAGCCGTAAAGAGAATCCTAAGATATTTAGTTCATACACCCAACCTTGGTCTTTGGTACCCAAAAGGTTCAAAATTTAATCTCATTGGGTATTCCGATGCAGATTATGCCGGGTGCAAAGTTGATAGAAAAAGCACTTCTGGCACCTGCCAATTCCTAGGAAGATCCTTAGTTTCTTGGTCATCCAAGAAACAGAATTCCATTGCATTATCCACAGCCGAAGCGGAGTATGTTGCAGCCGGGAGTTGTTGTGCACAACTCCTTTGGATGCGACAAACTCTAAGGGATTACGGTTACAATATGAACCGTATTCCTCTTCTTTGTGACAATGAGAGTGCCATTAAAATAGCCCACAATCCAGTTGAGCACTCTAGAACTAAACACATTGACATAAGACACCATTTCTTGAGAGACCATTCCATGAAAGGAGACATATCCATCTCTCATGTCAACACCCAAAAACAATTGGCCGACATATTTACCAAGCCACTTGATGAAAAACGTTTTTGCGAACTCCGAAATGAGCTAAACATCCTTGATTCTCGGAGTGTGGCTTGAAAAGTTGCATACCTGTATGATTGCTTCAAAATATTGATTGAATTGTGAAAATTTTTCCTCCCCATTTTTCTCTCGAAAAACTATGTCAATTATTAGATCTTGATGAATTTTTGATCATAGTATGATTGTTGTTTGCTTACTGATCAAATTCATCAGGATTATTTGAATTGTTTTGCCTCTCTACCCTCAATTATTGGACCTTCAAATATATATGAATGGGCTATGCATTCTCTCCTGGTGAGCACGGACAAGTCCGTGGTTACCCGGACTAGTCCGCCATTGCAGACTAGTCCACAGTGTGCCGGTTAGGCCGGACTAGTCCGACAGACCACGGACTAGTCCGATTTAGGTTTCTGGAGGACTTCGGACTAGTCCGGTCATGTCCGGACTTGTCCGATTTTTCGTGTCCATAACCCTAGCCGCCACCAAACCCTAATCTCTTCACCCCACACTCTCCTCCAAGCTTTCTCTCTCTTGCGCTCGAGCTCCCAAGGCATGGGCTGAAGGATTTGCTTGCCTTCAGATATAATTGGAATGATGAAGTGATTGCACAATTCTATGCAACGTGCCACTTCTCAGGTGAAGACGAAGAAAGTGTGACTTGGATGACTCATGGATCCAAGTATTCCATCACTCAAGAAGAGTTTGCCCGCCTACTGCATCTTGACTCTGAGGGCGATGACCACCTCATTATCCACAACATTGGGGTCATTGAGAGGGATGGAATGCAGTTCATGTATGAGCCCTCCTCCAAGTTTGTCCCTCCCTCCACAAAGAACATGAAGCCTTTCTTTGTGGTCCTCAACAGAGTACTCAGGAAGACGATTGCTCCCAAGGATGGTGATGAAGGGAGTGTGCAAGGCTATCTCCGGACCCTGATGAAGGTCATCAGCAAGAAAAGGCAATTTGATGTTGCAGACTATATCTGGAATGATATGGTCAATATCTCAAGTACCCCCAACCGATCCTATGGCTATGCCCCTTACTTGATGTTCATGATTGAGAAGGTCACAGGAATCGAGTTTGTGAAGGATGTGGAGCACACTCCACTGAGGCCTCAGAAGCCTCAGTCCGTGAGTGTCCAGGCTGCTCCATCGCCGGCCTCAAGCCCCGAGGTGCCGGCAAGGCAAGGAGAAGCTGCTAGGGCTACTCCTCCCTCCAGGGAAGCCCCTCAGAAAGGATCCGCCAGTGGGATCCTCAAGTACTTGGCTGCAATCTTCTCCTCCTGCAAGAAAACTGAAGTGAAGCTTCACAAGCTAAATCAGAAGAGGAAGGAGGACATGAGATACATAAAAGCAAATGTGAAGCAGCTGAGTGAGAAGCTGGAGATCAATCCAATTGGATCTCCAGTACTTTCTGAAGATTCTGATCCAAACATCACCGAGCTTAGCCCCTTGACTCCTTCCGAGCTTGCCTATTTTGGCATTGGGGGCTCGAGCAGCTCCGCTCCTCCTCCTACCTCTCAACCTCGTCAAGCCGAAAGCGATGAAGATGATGAAGACGACGAGAGGACTGTCAGCGAAGAGTGAAGCCCTAGGATCTTCCTCTCTCTCTCTTTTTGGTGTCTTGATGCCAAAGGGGGAGAGATTGAGGGGGAGTCTCTAGTCCAAGCTTTAGCTGAATAGGATGCGAGGAGAGAGCTCTCTATGTTTTTAATTGTGATTGTATTTGCTTAACTCTCTTTTCATATCATGTTTGGTCCTGTGATGAATTGCTCAATTAATTTGCAAGTGTGTGATGAAATCTAAGCTTTTGCTCCTGAAGTGCCATATTCACCTGATATTAGTTGGTAAATGAAAATTCTGTCATTCTTAATGCAATCATGCTCTTAGTATGCATCCCACCATAAAGAATGCACATATGAATAATTATCTTGCTGCCTGATGCATTTCTGAGTCATATGTGCATACTTTATGAAAATCTCATTTTATACCTCATTTTGTGAAATCTCAATTGGTTGTCATCAATCACCAAAAAGGGGGAGATTGAAAGTGCATCTAGGACTCCCTTGTGGGTTTTGGATGATTTATGACAAGCAATTGGGATCCTAATCCTTTTGTTGAGATGAATGCAGGAAAATGATGAAAAATGAGTAAAATGCCAAAAAGTGGGAAATTAAGAAGGAGAATGAATTTGAGCTCAAGAAGAAGAAATTAGTAGATTAGTATGTATGGAGTGTGTTAAGGAAACACACCCAAGAGCTCAATCTTACTTAATCACACACACACAATGCACAAAATCATACAGGACCGGACTAGTCCGATATCAACCGGACTAGTCCGATATCACATTCTGCACAAGATCGGACAAGTCCGGTCTCCACCGGACTAGTCCGATATCTTTCTGTTCCACTTCGGACTAGTCCTCCCCAGTGCGGACTAGTCCTCAACACAATGCACAAGTCACTAGATCGGACAAGTCCGGTCGCCACCGGACTAGTCCGATTCCCTTTCTGATCCACTTCGGACAAGTCCGGTGACTACACGGACTAGTCCGATTTACACTCTGTTCTAAATCGGACAAGTCCTCCAAGTGCGGACTTGTCGTTCTAAACACTTAGGGTTTCACAGGTCCGGACAAGTCCGATGTCAACCGGACAAGTCCGAAGATTTCCAGCAGCGAGATCGGACAAGTCCGTTTTTCAATCGGACTAGTCCGATATTCCTGGACACTTAGGGTTTGCTTCACACAGCACACCGGACTAGTCCGGTCTCCACCACGGACTAGTCCGATCTTTCTAAACCCTAACGGTAATTTCTAGAAACCCCATATAAATAGAGGTGGATGGCCCACTTTTAAACTCTCTCGAACCCTAGCGCCGTCACACCTCCCAAGAGACTCAAAAACCATCTCTCTCCACGAAGTTGAGTGCAAAATCGATCAATCCTTTGAAGATCACTTGTAGATCATTGGAGAGGCACTTTGCACACGATTGAGCTCTTGGTTTGAATCTCTAACACACTCTTGCATCTCAATTTGTATATTTCGAAGTGTGTTATTGGTAGCTTTGAAACTTGTAATCAAGGGAGCTCTCAACTTGTGAGATCGCCCCTTCAACTTGGTGATTTACCCCTGTGTGATTAGTGGAAGAGGATTGGCCTTCGTGGCGATCCGACGAGGGAAGGGTTGGTGAAGACCCGGTCCTTTTGTGGGCTCCTCAACGTGGACGTAGGCTGCCTTCGTGGTAACCGAACCACGGGATAAATCTTGTGTCTTGTTCGTTTGTGTTCATCATTCTAGTTGATCAACATCATCTAGGGTTTGATTCATATTGTTGAATTGAAGTTAAATAGTGAACAAGAATCATACTTGCAATAAAACTTAACACACAACTATTGAACTGTCATTATAGTTTATATTTCCGCTGCAAACGACAACGAAACAATCAAATTGACCTAACTTGATCAACCTAGCCCGTGAAATCCGGACTAGTCCGCACTTTACCGGACTAGTCCGATATATCTGGATTTGACCTTTTTGTTGAAGTGCTACAGGAACCGAGAAATTCAAGAAGGCCTATTCACCCCCCCCCCCCTCTAGGCCTACATTCACATACACCTCCTCCTTGATTGTTCCGTTGAGGAAGGTGCTTTACACATCCATTTGATAGAGCTTGAAATTATGGTGAGTAGCATATGCAAGTAATATTTTAATGGACTCAAGTCTGGCTACGGGAGCAAATGTCTCATCGAAATCCAATCCTTCGACTTGTGAATACCCTTTGGCCACAAGTCGTGCCTTGTTCCTTGTCACCACCCCGTGTTCGTCTTGTTTGTTGCAGAAGACCCATTTGGTGCGATGACGTTCAATTTGGGTCTTACGACTAGTTCCCACACCTCATTTCTTTTGAAATTGCTGAGCTCTTCTTGCATGGCCACTACCCAATCCAAATCCTTTAATGCATCCTCAACCCTGTGTGGTTCCAAAAAGGACACAAACGAGTAATGCTCACAAAAATTAGCTATGTGAGATCTAGTAGTTACTCCCTTTTGGATGTCATCGATGATTTTGTCGAGTGGGTGATCCCCTTGGACGCATTGGTGTACTCTTGGGTGTGGTACTTGCTGTCTTGAATCTTCATGATCATCTACTTCTCCCCCCGAGTGGTTGCCCTAATTGACTTGTTGATCATTTCAGCTTTCTTAAAGTGGATCTTGTATGGAAGCCCCCCCCCCCTTGATCATGGGCCTCCTCTTGTGGTACATTTTCCTCATGCATATATAGAGGTGGCTCTTGAGGCGAACTTCGCCTAACGCCATTCTTCTCAATGCTTGACAAGGAGCTTCTTCTTTATCTAGCACACATGGATCAATTTGCTCTTTTTGGGAGCCATTAGTTTCATCGAACACTACATCACGTGCTACTTCAACAAGTCCTAAGGTCTTCCTGTAGACAAGATAGGCGTAAGTGTTCGAATCATAAGCAAGCAAGAAACCTTCATTGTACTTTGAAGCGAACTTTGAAGTCCTATGCTTCTTGTTCAAAATATATCATTTGGAACCAAAAACTCAAAAATATGAAATATTAGGCTTGTTATCGGTGAGTAGCTCATAGGATGTCTTCTTGAGTAGTCGATGAAGATAAAGTCGATTTATCACGTGGCAAGCGGTGTTGACTGCTTCCGCCCAAAATCGATCCGAGGTCTTGTACTCATCGAGCATTGTTCTCTCCATCTCTATTATTGTTCGTTTCTTCCTTTTGGCAACTCCGTTTTGTTGATGGGAGTAAGGAGCTGGAAACTCGTGTTTTGTGCCTTCTTCATCTAAGTACTCCTCCACTCGTGTGTTCTTGAACTCTGTGCTGTTGTGGCTTCGAATGTTCTTTATTGTCAATGAGAATTCATTTTGAGCTCTCTTGAAGAACTTCTTGAGTATTCCTTGTGTTTCTGAATTATCATGTAAAAAGAAAACCCATGTGAAGCGAGAAAAATCATCAACAACTACTAAACCATATTTGTTACCGCCAATGCTTATGTAGGCAATTGGACCGAATAAGTCTATGTGAAGTAGCTCGAACAGTCTTGTTGTAGTCATGACGTTCTTCGCGGGATGGGGTGCTCCAACTTGCTTCCCGGCTTGGCACACGCTACAAGGCCCACCCTTCTCAAAAACATCATCCTTCAAACCTCAGATGTGATCGCCCTTGAGTAGTTTTTAAAGGTTCCTCATACCAACATGTGCTAGCCGTCTATGCCACAGCCAACCCATGTTGGTCTTTGCAATCAAGCATGTGCCAAGTTCGGCTTTATCTTTGTTGAAGTCAACAAGGTAAAGCTTTCCCTTTAACATACCCTTAAATGCAATGGAACCATCACTCCTCCTAGAGACGGTCACACCCTCATTAGTGAACAGGCAATTATAACCTTTGTCACATAATTGAGATATGGACAGCAGTTTATAATCCAAGGAATCAACATGTAATAAATGAGAAAGAGTGTGTTGTGGTGATATGGCAATTTTACCGGTACCGGGCACCTTTCCTTGACTATTGTCTCCAAAATAGATGCCCTCGCTTGGATCCTCATTTTCTTCATACTGAACGAACATTCTTCTTTCTCCGGTCATATGGTTGGTGCAGCCACTGTCAAGCACCCATTTGGATCCACCGGAGGAATAGACCTGCAAAAACAAATTATGCCTTGGTTTTAGGTACCCAGGCTTGCTTGGGTCCTTTTAGGTTAGTCACAAAGGATTTGGGCACCCACACATGAGATTTGGTGTTCTCATGGCGTGGCCCAACATAATGAGCATAAACTTTGCCATAATTACTTCTCATTAAGACATAGGATGCATCGAAAGTTCTAAATAGCAATTGTTGTTGTTTATACACAGGACTAGTCTTGGAGGTCGGACTTGTCTGGAGGACCAGACTTGTCTAGATCCTGACCGGACTAGTCCGGTGATCATGCGTGTTGGATTCATTAATTTTGAATTTTCCAGTTTGGGAGGGTCTTCCCTTTACAAAGACATTGCTCTGCTTGTTATTCTTATGGCTTGTAGCATGTTGCTTTTAACCAAAAGAGTAACCAAAGCCATATTTGACATTTGGAGGTCTTGTGACCAAGTATGCACTACGTGCATATTTGATCTTCTCCTTGTCAAATATGCCATTTTGTGAAGGATGCTTGTCCTTGGTAGAGGGTGACTTGTCTTTTAAGATGGTGTCAACATTACCACATGTACAAGTAGAAGCAACTTCAGTTTTAATGGTTTGGGAAGGTGAACTTGAAGAGGATGAAGGGTCGCCTTGCTTGAGTGACTCAACTTGCACTTCAAGGATCTTGTTAACCTTGATTAGGTTAGAAAGTTCATCCTTGATTGTAGCATTTGAGTCGCTTAACTCCAAGCAAGCTTCCTTGCTTGAAGCTAATTCAAGCTCTAGTGACTTTCTTCGCTCCTTTTCAAGTTCTAGAAGCTTGTCATGTTCGACATATTCCTCCTTTTGGGAGATAATCATGTCTTCTTGACGATGTATTAACTTCTCCTTCTCAACAAGTTGATCAAGTAAGAATTTCATTTTTGCGGCTGTTTTCTTATCTAGTCTAATGAGCATATCTTCATTATGGCTATCAATTTCACTACCACTGGAATAGGAATGCACGGAAGAGGGTTTTGTTGTTACCTTGCGTTTACCTTCCTTTGCCATGAGGCAAGTGTCGTTCCTTTTCCATGCGCCGAGAGTAGGGAAGAGAGTAGACTTCTTAGATGTCGTTTCGATGGCTATGCTAGCCATCTCCTCATCTTCGTCAGATGAGGATTCATCATTTGAGTCCCATTCTTTCCCAAAATGTGCTTGTTCAGCTTGCTTCTTCTTCTTGAAGAATTTCTTGGGTGGAGGCTTTGCTTCTTTGGTCTTTTTCTTGTTCTCTTCATATGGGCAATCAACTATAAAGTGGCTATACTCACCACAATTATAGCATGCCCGCCTCAATTTTGGTTTTGATCTCTCCTTGTACTTTCCTTCACTTGATTTGGCGCCTTGTCTCTTCTTCATCATCTTCTTGAATTTCTTCAGTATCATATCACCTTCATCCAAGTCACTGCTTTCATCATCATTGTCTTCTTCTAGTTGAGCTTCTCGAGCTTCTTTAGACAAGGGCTTAAGAGTGGACTTTAGAGCGACCCCTTTCTTCTTTGCCAAGGTGAGGTCGGCAATTTCCTTAACATGTTTGGCTTGTTTTTCCATCATCTCACAGTTGATGATTCTTCCTAGTAGTTCATGCGAGGTCATCTTATTGTATCCAGGGCTTTCTCGTATCATTGAGCACAAGGTGACATTGCGAGGCATGAAGGCTCTAAGTATGAACTTCCCTACCTCGTGGTCGTTCCACTTCTTGCTTCCGTATGCTCGCACCTGGTTGATGAGCGTCTTTAATCCATTGTACATGTCTTGTGGTGACTCATCTTCTTCCATTACAAACCTTCCCAGCTCGCCTTCAATCATCTCGATCTTCGCTTCTCGCACATGACGATCGCCTTCATGTGCGGTTTGCAGTGTATCCCATATTTCTTTTGTGATCTTGAGTCCGTCCACTTTTGTAAACTCATCACGACTGAGCGATGAAGTGATAACTGCAGCAGCTTGGGCGTTTCGTTGGATGGCTTGCTCTTGGCTAGGTGTGAGCTCCTCCTCGTCATCAGGTATATCTATTCCTGTGCATACTATGTGCCACATATATTAGATTGAGAGAAATTAAATGCATTTTCATGTTTTGCCTCCACATTGAGTAGTCATTGCCGTCAAAATGTGGGGATTTTCCAAGTGGAATAGATAAGTATTGATTATTGCTAGAATTAGGTCGATCATAGTTGAAAGGATATCGGGAGTAGTCGGTGTGACTACTCCCCTTCTTCTTCTTCTTCTCATCTTCAATCTTTACTTTCCCCTTGGAAAGAGTTTTCTTCCTTAGGAGCGCCTTTAGTTCTAGCTTGTCCTCATCGTCATCCTCGAAGTCTTGGATGGCCTCGAGGAGCCTCTCCAATTTTTGGTTCTTTTCTTCTTCAACCTTCTCTTGGTTGTTGCTCTTGTGTACGTCCTTCATGTCCAACATGATCTCTTCGAGCGATGACTCTTCTTTTGAAGAACCTTGCTCTGATACCAATTGAATGTGGCCAAGAGGGGGGGGGGGTGAATAGGCCTTTTTGAATTTTGTCCGAACCTGCAACACTTAACAACCAGATCAAATCTCGAGTTATCAGACTAGTTCGGTCATGTGCGGACTAGTCCGTTGTATACCGACTAGGTTAATCAAATTTGATCAATTAACTTGATTCTAGAATGTAAGCAGCGGAATTGTACTTGTAATTTAAGTCTTGCACAACTTTGAACTAGGTCGTATCACAATTTAATCTTAAACTCAATGTTTCAACTTAAGGTGAGCACAATTGATCAAAACCCTAGATATATATAAAATGTTAGAACAATGGGCGCAAAGAAAGAATACAATGATTTTATCCCGTGGTTCGGTTCCCACAGAGGCAACCTACATCCACGTTGAGGAGTCCACAAAAGGACCGGGTCTTCTCCAACCCTACCCTCGTCGGATCGCCACGAAGGCCAATCGTCTTCACTTATCACAAAGGGTAAATAACCGAATTCAAGGGGCCTTCTCACATGTTGAGGGCTCCCTGAGATTACGACAAGAACTCCACGAAGAACACACTCGAAAGATTACAATGAAAACCACAGGAGTGTGTTAGGGAATGAAACCAAGAGCTCAATGAGTGATGAACCATGTCTCCCCAATGTTCCAAAGTGTATCCTCAAGTGATTGATCTTTGTTGCCTTTGATTTCGTGGAGAGATGTGTTTTTGAGGCTCTTGGGAGGCGTGACGGCGCAGGGGGTCGAGAGAGGTAATAGTTGGGCCGTGGACATCTATTTATATGGGGTTTCTAAAAGTTACCGTTAGGGTTTAGGAATATCGGACTAGTCCGTGGTGGACACCGGACTAGTCCGGTGTGTTGTGTGTAGCAAACCCTAGGTGTCCCAAAATATCGGACTAGTCCGGCTAGAAGCTGACTTGTTCGATTTTGCTTTTGGAAATCTTCGGACTGGTCTGATAATCATTGGACTTTTCGGGATTAGTGAAACCCTAAGTGAATTGGGTGACAAGTCCGCACTTGGAGGACTTGTCCGATTTAGGTCAGAGGGTTTTTGGACTAGTCGGTGCCAATATCGGACTTGTCCGATTTTCATCAGAATGATATCGTACTAGTCTGCTGTGTGATCGGACTTGTCCGATTTTGTGCAACTTTTGAAGTGTTTTGAGTACTAGTCCGCACTGGGGTGGACTAGTCTGATTCTAGTCAGAGAGATATCGGACTAGTCCGTGGTGATATCGGACTTGTCTGATCTTGTGCAGAAAGATATTGGACTAGTACGGTGTAAGTCGGACTAGTCGGGTACTGTATAAACTTGTGCAATGTGTGTGATTATTTGTGCTTGAGCTCTTATGGTGTGTTTCCTTAACACACTCCATACACAATGATCCACTACACTCGTTCCTAGAGCTCTTTTCCACATTGCTCCTCATTCTCCCTTTTTTTGGCTCTTTGCTCATTTTCTCATTAAAACCTGTGCTCATCTCAACAAAGTGGTTAGGATATCATTTGCTTGTCATAAATCATCTAAAACCCACAAGGGATTCCTAGATGCACTTTCATTTACAAACTGTCCGAAGCCTTATACACTCTCAAAAAATCCCCTAGAACATGGTATGATATGTTAGAAACAAAAGCCCCTAGAACATGGTATGATATGTTAAAAACAATCTTACTTGAAAAGGGGTTTACCATGGGCGAGATTGATAAAACTATTTTCGTGCTTAAGCATGGAAATGACTCACTATTCATTCAAGTGTATGATATATTCTTTGGTTGTGCTTCTCATGATCTTGTGTCAAGGTTTTAAGCTATGATGAGTTTAGAATTTGAGATGAGTATGATGGGAGAACTCACGTACTTTTTGGGGCTGCAAATCGAGCAAACCAAGGAGGGAACCCTTGTGCATCAAACGAAGTATAAAAGAGACCTTCTTAAGCGCTTCAACATGGTCAAAGCAAGCCTCTCCGGACAATAATGGGTACAGCAACAACACTTGAACTTGATGAAGATGGTGACCCGGTCGATCAAAAAGAATATAGAAGCATGATTGGATCACTTTTGTACCCCACGACATCAAGACCGGACATACAATTCAGCGTACGTCTTTGTGCATGATTTCAAGCTTATCCACGTGCTTCACATCGTCGAGCCATCAAAAGGATACTCACGTACTTACATAGAACTCAATAATTTGGCATTTTTCTTCCTTCTTCTTCAACCGTTACTTTGAAAGCTTTTTTGGATGCTGATTTTGGGGGTTGTAGGATTGTTAGGAAAAGTACTTCGGGTGCTTGTCATTTTCTTGGTAATTCACTTGTTGCTTGGTCCTCTAGAAAACAAAATTTGTTGCACAATCCACAGAATAATCTGAATATATAGCTGCTGCTAGCACTTGCTCACAAATTTTTTGGATTGTTCAAACTCTTAGGGACTATGGGGTTGATTTAGATAGTGTTCCGCTGTTTTGTGATAACACTACTGTCATTTGCATTTATAAAAACCCCATGCAACATTCAATAACAAATCTCATTAACATTAGGTATCACTTTCTCCGTGGTAACGTTGAAAAAGGAAACATTGTGCTTCACCATGTAGATACCAAACAACAATTGGCTGACATTTTAACAAAACCTTTGAATTTCACTGGTTTTTGTTTCTTTCGTAGTGAAATAGGGGTTATGCATACTCGTGGCTTAAATTGAGGGGGAGTTTTGAAACTTGGGAAGTCTATATGTGAATCTGAAATTAAAATAATATGAGCATAGTATTTCATACATATATGACTTTGTGATTCCTTTTACATGCTGAAAGTTCTTACTACATTACTCGTGTTATAAATTTTGTAGTTTTTGCCATGACTAGTAATTGGAATAATTACATACACTAAATCTGGTCATGATCAAACTTTCTTGTTGTTTTGAACTTGTTGCATGATCACAAGTGCTTTTAATCATAAAAAATTAATCAAGTAATCAACTCACATGTTGAGTTTTATGATCAAATATAGATTGAGAATATATCAAGAGAATATGCATGCATCGCACTTCTTCTTTTAAGATGGCTTATCATTGCACTTATATATGAACATGGAAGAAGTTGTGTATGACTAAAACCATGTTCTTAAGCTTCTGATTGTCAAATGACATATGCTTGGCTTGGTCGGTTAGAATAAGGCATATGTGCATATAATCTCTTGCAAATGTCATATGATCTAAATTTGTGCTTTGAAAAATAATAAAATTGCAGCAACAAGTGTCATGCTTTCAAGTATTGAAATAGTTATGTTTGTGAGATTATGACTTGCTTAAATTGAAAATTACACTTGATCACTAGCATGGCTTGCACTACTTTATGTATTTCATTGATGTGATAGTGTAAGTTACTTGATAGTATGACATGGAGGAGCTTTGTTTTATATGTATATGTTATAATATGCTCATAACAAATTAAATTTTCTCATTTACACCTTGTTGAATACATTATCAAAGGGGGAGAAATTGATCACACATTGCACATATTCACAAGTGTTTTGGCACGATTTTTCTCAGGGGGAGAATTTTTGTTTTTCTTCTCATTTTATTTCTGATTTACAGAGGGGGAGTAATAAGTATAGGGGGAGAAATATTGGGTTCTAAATTTCTTGATCTTTCATTTGATTGTTTTTAAAACTTTTCATATGCCAATGTTTGGATTTTAAGTAGTGTTGCCAATGCATTCATCAAGGGGGAGATTATGAGACCTATGTGTGCTGAATACATTGGCTATGACGATAAAAGTTTTGATTTTTTCCAAAACACCCGTCTCATCAAGGTCCGACTCTAGTTTCGCTTTCCTGCAAGGTCCGATGATAGATCTGACTTGTTTTGGTTAGCTCCGGCAAGGTCCGACTTGCTTTGGCTAGGTCCGACTTCTTTGTCTAGGCCCGACTTATTTTGGTTAGCTCCGACTTGCTTTGGCTAGGTCCGACTAGCTTTGGTCAGCTCCGGTGCTCGGTCCGACTAGCTTTGGTAAACTTTGGCGCTAGGTCCGACTAGCTTTGGTAAGCTTCAGCGCTAGGTCCTGCTAGATTTGGTAAGCTTCATTTCACGGTCCGGTTAGCTTTGGCAAGGTCTGGTGCTAGATTGCAATGGTTCTACTTTTAACTTGCAATATTTCGAACTTGTTTTTTGGATAATGGAAAGCCTGATTAGTATTATTTTATTATGTTTTTGGTGTGTTTTGGTGGTTATGGCTGATATCATCTTGTTATGGTTTGTAACATGCTTATGTGAGGTGCTCATGTAAGGTCTTGTCGTTTTGACACTAACGAGAGTGAAGTCGAGGACTTGTGCTCGGAAGTATTGGTTGTTTGTTCATGTGAAGGTGTTGCTTGAGTTCAAGACATGGCTGGTGATGGGATCAATTGAACTAGTATTAGGGAGAAAATGAGGTTCAACAACCATGTTTGGGGGGAATTGTGGTTGAGTTGATCGGGAGGTCGCACAACATGTTTGAATCAAGAACAATGCATATGAAGGTATCGTGGAAGTCGTTGGAAGGTGTTTGCACGTGTTCTAGGAGTCCATGGACGTGGCTACATGGTTCTGAGGCGTGATGAAGAGATGTGGACGTAAAAAATTGGTCGGAAAGGTCCAACCGACTAGGTTATGGACTCAGGCTACGGCTGAGTCGGGTATGACTCAAATATGGAAAGATTTGAGTTGGTTACATTAGGATTTCATGTGGGTCACGAGGTTGATCTGTTATAGGAATGTGGGATACGTTCCTAAGGTGTTTGGAAGTCTTAATATTGCTTCTATTTGCGTATAGAAGAGTCTTGAGCAGATATGGAAAGTTTCGGTTGAATCTGAGTAGGATTTGAGTCCTAGTTAGGATTGGGTTGGCCTAAGGGCTGGTTATATAAGCAAGGGAGGCTAGAGCTCATGGGTACGACTTTGGGTTTGTTCCTTTTGATTTTTGATCAATAAAATTTGTATTCTAAAGGAACTTTTGTGCCTTGTTCGTATGACTTGTTTTCGTCAAGTATTTCTCGTCGAGTTTCTGCACAACACTACCTTGCTTCTGTGGTTTTATCATAACTCTAGTTTTACAGATCCAATCAACGTGATTCTTTTTTAGTTGCCTTCAAAACTTGATTATCTATTGTCAGTGAACATTTCACAGTCATTGGATTTGTGGTTTTAGATCTACACGGGTTTCATTGCAGTGTTGCAGATCTGGTTTTCTCGGGTAGAACAGATTGTCCTTTGTTCAATCTTTCGGTCGTAACTTGATTTTTTCTCGATGGATTTCAGTGATTATTGTTGTCATGTCTTCGTGACTTGATCCTCTATAATATCTACCTCTTTTGTCACAGATTTAACATGTTTAGATAGTCGCACACACGATTTATTTAATAGATCAATTTTCTACCAAGGGTTTTTTTCTTCCGCTGAAAAAGTTGTTATCTACCATTCACCCCCCATCTGGTAGCTTTTCACGTGCTCTTCTATCCTACACTTAGCATGGTCCCTCTTTACCCCATATTATCCCTTTAGGATAGAATGCTCTTGTGTGTGTCACACTACCTCAATTACCCTTTATCCATCCTTGGTCGAACCCTGCTGTCAAAGTGTTTGATACACACTTCCACCGGGCCTGCTAAGAAGCAGCCCGCGGAGGTTCATTTATGGTTGGGGTACGCAGAGATCAAGATCAAGCTGATGACACCAGTGATTTACGTTGTTCAGGCCACCTGGGCGTAACACCCTACTCCACGGGGTTTGTGTTATTGTATTGTGTGAGTTTGTTCGCTAGTATTCGGGTCAGCTCAGATGAGATGGGATGTCCTTGGGTACGTGCGGCACAACCCTTTTATAGTTCAAAAGACTGACCGTTACAAAGCTTGACTAGCCCGACATGTGGCCCTGACGTATTTAATGGCCTAATACACTGTCTAAAGGGTATTAAGCATGATTACTAGTTTGGTAACGTGCCTTAATGGTTGTGTTACCCTTATTAATAGTGCGCTGATCGTGCGTCGTTAATACAACATTAACGACATGTAATTAAATCTTGTAACTGCCACTATAATTATCCCTGAGTATTCGTGCTGAAGGAGATCTACCAGTGTATATGTCGATGAAGGTCTGGAGGCTCCACACGTGGAAGCTCCGGAGCTTTCCCTTATGAGAGGATAGGTCCGGGGTTGCTGTACATGTGTCGGCATCGGAGCTCCTCTCTGCTGGATTAGGTCCGGTGTCGTTGTACACGTGTTGTCACCGAAGCTTTCCCTCGTTGGGAGCTTACTTCCAATTTTCCTTTACATGTGTTGACCCAGGAGCTACCCATATGAGGGGAGCGGGTCCGGTGCAATGTGACATGTGGGCCCCGAGGAGACCTTCAACTCTCATAGGTAGAACTTCCTTGTACTCTTCGCGGTACTAAGGGGTACCCGGTACACAGTGTACTGACACCTGCCTAAGCCAACCTACCCTCTCCACATAATGATTGTTTTACTTCCATTTAGCCTTCCTTTGGGAGAATCTAAATGACACCATTTGGGAATACCCTTAGAGGAGAAATGCTACATCGATAGTTTCCGTGCGCTTGCGGATTTACATGTATAATCTAAAATCTATTAAATAACATGTCTGGCTCCACTACTAGAGATGAATTATTAGTAGTGCTTAGCAACCGTCAACACCCGGCTCTATGTGGGCTTCCTCAACAAGGATTAGATCTCTTTGGTGAGATCGAACCTCAGTAAAAATCCATGTCTCGTGTGTTCCATTCTTTTACTTTTGCAATTACCATCATCTTGGGTATAAAGTTGATCAATCTTGTAATTCGTGTTGACTTTGTATTCCACGTGCAATTATTCTATCCTAATTGCTCACTCAAGTTGTTAGGGTAGTTGATTACATGCTGGTGCTACAACATTTACGATATCTGCATAAACATCTAATTTTTTCGTAGCAACTCAATCACACCGGACTAGTCCGTATACCACATCGGACAAGTCCGATCCCTCTTGTATTTGATGAATTTGTTAAGTGCTGCAAGAAAAGATTTTCAATGCTTATTCACCCCCTTCTAGGCCACATTCAATTAAATCTAAAATTCCCGTACTATGTTAGGCATTTTTCTTAATAGTCTTAACGTAGTTACCCTTAATGCAATCAATGCATTGTTGTGAATCCAAAAAGTCTATGTGAGGAAGAATTGATTGCGATACTAAGCGTTCAATTCTCCCACTAAAAATGTGGTATAAACGACAGTGCCTTAATTTCACTGACAATTCAGAATCTATTCATTTGCGCACACTAAATACTGAGTTGTTTGGTTGAGAAACGTGATCGTTACTTACAACATTAACATTATCATGAGTGGGCAATAGATATAACATGTCTTATCAGAAGGCAATACCAACAATCTTATTATTAAAAGTAATAGAACATCTGTCATTTTGAAAATGACACACATATCCTGAATCATCCAAAAATGAAATTGAAATAAAGTTTCTCTCTAATGAGGGAACAAAAAGAACATTATTTAGCCTACGTACAAATCCACTACTAAGTCTAATAGGGAGATCTCCCACGGCTTTGACTTGGGCTTCATGACCATCAGCGACTTTAATGGTTCTTTCCCCTCTTCTTAGGGCCCTCCTCTTACTTAATCCTTGCATAGAATTACATACGTGCACGGTGGCACCTGAATCAATCCGTCAATAGATTCAGGATAACTTAAATAAAGGGATTCATTTACAAAAGTAATAAAGTCATTACCCTTCTTAGAGCACCACTTCAGAAAAGCGAACACAGTCATTCTATGATGTCCCTTAGCCCTGTCGAATCTGCACTGATCTTTAGCCACTTTCACATCCTTCTAAGGAGGATGCTGCATTGGCCCCTTGCCCTTACAGTAGAAGGAGTGCCATGTACCTTAAAGGACGGAGGTTTGGGAGAACTAAAACAGTGCTTCCTCTTCCCTTTCCCTTTGGCGTGGTTGACAGAGTCACTAACCCTCTTGGACCTGATGCGTTCTTCTTCCTAAATGCGCATGGAAATCAACTTCTCAATGGAACAATTATCAGGCTGTGAGTTGTAATTGATCACAAAGGCCTCAAACTCCTTAGTAAGGGAGGCGAAGATGAAGTGCACGAGCAACTCATCACTCACCACAAATTCAAGTGGCTTGAGCTTTGTGGCTAAGTTTGTCATCTTAAGGATGTGCTCACGCACACCACCTTCTCTGTGTACTTCTCACTAACGATCCTCATTATGAGAAAGCTCGCCAAAGCCTTGGAAGAGCCAGTAAAATAACTCTCCACCTTACGGAGGTACTCAACAGCTGTCTCACATTCGAGAATTGCTCCCCGAATGGCCTCAGTGATAGTCGCCGTAAAGACCATGAAACACTTTTTGTTTGAGTCCTGCAACTTAGGGAGATCCTTCTCATACTCACTCTTAGCACTTAGGTACAATCCCTTCCTGAGTGAGAAAGCCTCATCAAACTCTCCCATCTCAGCGATAGGGATTGTAGGCTCAGTAGGGCAAGGACTCATTAGTGCATAGTCCAGCTCAGGGACCGTAAGGGCGATCTCTAGTCTCTCTCTCCATGAACCATTATTGTGACCAGTAAGAGGCTCAATGGAGGAGGTAAAACTCAGTGATAAAGATAAGGTGGAAGAACCTTCAAAAACATAAATATAAATAAAAGTAAACAAATATACAACTTAATACAAGAAGAATGATGTGTTTCACTTTTCATGATGTCTACTTCATAAAATACAACAGTTACTTAAACAAGCAGAAATAGCATGTTTCATTTTTTTCGCATTTGTTACTCCACAAAACACGTCATTCAAAACTTAACATAAAAAAATTGCAAATTTAAATTTCACGTTGGGTACTCATTTAAATTCCATGCAACATAAAATATGGTAAATTCAATTTCACGTTGGCTACTTTATGAATTTACCAAATTAACTTAACCTAAACTTAAAAAATAAGGTAATTTGAATTTCACATTGGCTATTTATTTAAATTACCATACTCTTTACAATAACATTGGAAGCAAACTTAATTTTCTTAAATTTCACATCAACTCAATATAACATAATTAAATAAGCTAAGAATTATATGTTAACAAGAATGATTATAAATACTACAATAACTAATTAAACAATCATGACACAAAATATCTTAATTATACTCAGCTCATTTAATATATTCTATGTGGCCTGAAAGACATTTCAGTCCTTATTAAAATGCCAGAAAAATCTTTGAAAAACTAAATGCTTCACATCTTAATCGGCCCAAGGCCCACATTGGTAGCTCGGCCCAACCAGAAAAATAACTCAGAAATTGGAAAATTTCTACGTGCGTGGCCCAAAAAGGGTCGAGCCCAAAGCTGATTCAGCCCAAAAGCTAAATTGAAAATTCTCAAAAAATCAAAAGGGCAGCCCAGCTGGCCAATGACGCCGCCCACATGCGCCCCGAGACCACTCGGCTCGGGCGGCACGCGCGCAATGCCTGCAACTGTGAGATTTCGATACGGCGGCTGAGATGAGCCGTGGCCTTAATACTTGAATCAATCTCTGCCGTTGATCTGAGATCGTACGGCTGAGCGAAAGTTTCAGGTGGAATAAAAGTGCGGCAATGCTGACCGAAACCTTAAAACGCCATTTATCTCCTCGTCACTATATCTCTTATGTCAACAGAATCGAGAGATGACAAGCGAACTAGAGAGGGGCGTGAGGGAAGAGCCGGCCGGCAGCGGGGCTCCAGTGCCGCCGTGACCTCCACCACAGTGCACAAGTCATGCCGCAAGTGGGAGGCTCCTCGGGCAGCTGTCGCTGAGGGAAACACAGCTAGGGTTATGGTTTCCTCACTTTGCACGCTTTGGTGGAACAGAGCCACCGTCGAGATCATTGCCGGTGCGCGCGTTTCCTAAGTGTGAGTGTGCCGTCGCCAATGAAATCGACGCGTGGGGCTCCTCGTGGCGCACAAGTCTGCCCTTCCTGGGTCGAGGGGTTCAGCAGTAAAGGGTTACGCCGCCTCCCTCGTCCAGCGCGTCAACACCGGTGGGGGGCCATGAGGGGTAGGAGGCCGCGATCCCTCAAAGGTAAGTCTGTCATCTTATCTCAGCTGTCTTAATTTCCTTTTAGTGTTCTTATGATTTGTATTTTCTTAGTCTAAAATGAAGCAAAATTTTCCCCTCCTTCTAATTGCTGCGAAATTTACTTAAAACGAAACTTGAACTTAATCAAAACATGATAACCCAATCAGCAGAATATTAAGGTGGCTCTGATACCAATGCTACACTTGGGATTATCATACTGATCAATCATAGGGACTGCTAATCAAGGTACTTAGTAATAGATCAAACAATCACACATAACAATAGCCTAAGATCCTAATTAACATTAACCAAAACATAATCAGGGATGGGATTAGGGTCACATACCTTCAGGTGGTGACCAGGATGATGACATGGTGGCGCAAGGAGCTTGGCTCCGTGCGCAATGGCTCGGTGAAAAAGGCCGGGGGATATTGTCTTCCCTATGCAGCCGTAGTCCGCCGCTGGTAGCTGAGGACCTTCCCCTCGCTGCCGCACACTTGACTGATCGGATAGATGCGTCAGTTTCCGGGGCGTCGGGCGTATTCGCAATTGTGTTTCGGTACACCCCGGCTGCCTCCTATTTATTGTTGCGCGGGCGAGAGGGGGCCTCAACTGAATAGGAATTGGTTGCGCCCCCTATCAGGGCACGTAGGGGAGACGTGGGACTCGTGGGTTGTCACCCGCACGGGACCCAAAGATCACAACGGATCATAACTAACAGATCTTAGCCAGACACTCAACCCGTAGAACGTTGAGTCTATAAATGAGCTCCACTGTATCCACAGCCTTAGGAACAGCCACAACGCGGCTGCATACACACATGCACAATGATCTGCACGTTCTCTCAGCAAAAACACGAGAGCCACTCTCATCCCGGACGTTGTGGCAACTTATGTGAAAACCTGCGCCACGCACACAGCTGCACCGGATGACCTCTCACATGCAGCACCTATGGTCACCGCACGGTGCACCCTGACACACACATGACATGCACGTCCGAGAGAGACCATGATGCATGGACTATTCCTGCAGTTGGTAATGGCATCAACTCGTCATTGCCGAGCTCATGCGTGTCATCAGACAGCAGCCCGGCTAACAAGATGCATATGGTAATTGGCATGTGCTCCCAGTGCATGTTATACAGCATGGTGTCCAAGAAAGTGTTTCCCGCTGCTTGAAATGCAAGCAGCCCAACATCATCGATGTCTTGATACTGCCGCTGCCATGAACAAGAAGCGTGGCCAACGCAAGTGAAGGGGAGATGAGCACACTGGCACTCCTGCTCATTGGATGCTCATATGGATGGCCGCTCAGTGGGAGTGACCAGCGTTGGATCTTCCACTGGGCAATGGGTCTACTTAGTTTGGTAGTAAAGTCTAAGCTAAGTTTCATTTGTGCTCCATGGTTGTTATGTTTTAGTATGAACATCAGGTGGTTCTTGTTATGGTAATGGTTTTAGTTGTCGTTGTGCTCTCTTTCACTGAACAATGTAATTAATCAAGGGTTGAAAATCAACAAAGAGATGACTATGATCAACAGACATAACATGCAGACCGTGGCCGCACACTCAATCTGTACAATGTTGAGTCTAATAATGAGCTCTGATCTATCTGCATCCTTAGGGACCAGCCACCATGTGTGCTTCATATATGCACATGTGCCATGATCTGAAAGTTCTACTCATAGACACCACAAGACCCATTTGCTTCACTCAGGATGATGCCACACTTTTCATAAATACCGGCACCATGCACACGCGCTGCACCGGACGACGATGCACCCGCAGCACACACACACACACACACACACACACACAAACACACACACACACCTCACTATTACAAAAAGCATTTTCACAGGCGTCTCGATTTTTCAAACACAGGCGGTCTGTAAAAAAATGCGACTATGATGACGAATGATACAATAACTGCCTGTGATGACAGAACATCACAGACGGATTTTAAGGAACAAATGCCTGGGTAAATACAATATATTCTCTGGCGATTATTGATTAAGAACTGTCTGCGATGTAGCAAACATCACAGGTGGTTCTTAATCAACCAACGCCTTGGTAAATACATGATTTTCACGGGAGGTCATTGTTTAAGAACCATATGTACTAGTTCAATCATCACAAGCGGTTTTTATTGAAGAACCGCCTGGGGAAAGTCATTGTTTTCACAGGCTGCTTGTTAATTAAGAATCGTCTGTGATGTTGTCAAGCTCCTGTCAAGCTAATCCCTGCGCAACAAGCTCTTGTAGATGCAAGTAACACCTGTGGCTCATCATTTGGATTGTTGAAAGCATCTATTTGAAGCCTGATGATCCTTGGAAGGATTTTCCCATCCATTTGAAGGATTTCTTTTCCTCCTGTCCATTTGAAAACTTAGAAAGATGCTCCTTTCTCAGTTTTAATGCCTAAGTATATTGACTAAAAAACAGTACCTACTTTCTTAGTGCTTCACACAAGCGAGGAAGCGAACAACTTCAATCAAAAATCCTGTTTATACACTTTCTTCATAGGGATTTAACCTTAATCTTTCAAGCATATATTTATCAAATAAGTGAAGCTTCCTTATCACACATGTTTATGGCAGTTATAAGTGAAGGATGTGCCGAAGCTAAGAAAATCTGAATCGGACTGAAGATAAAGAGATCCTGCATATGAGTGGCAATGTCCTGGTTAGACAATGTGAATCTATGATGGCAACCTCCAACAACATGAAAAGTGATGTTAATGTTATGCTTGCATCAACCAAGGCATGTTGTGAGGGTATAACACTTGCTGGGGCAAGCATAACTGTGATGCTCCAACAAGTGTTATGCCCTCACAACATGCCTTGGTTGATGCAAGCATAACCTTGGCATCACTTTTCATTTCGTTGAAGGCTGCCATCATAGCTTCATGTTGTCTAACCTGAACATTGTCACTCATATGCAGCATCTCTTTGTCTTCAATACCGTTGAGATTTCGTTAGCTTCGACACACCATTCACTTGTAACTGCCATTAACATGTATGATGAGGAAGCTTCATTTATCAATAAATCTATGCTTCAAAGATTATGGTCGAATTCTAATGAAAAGGTAAAAACAAGATTTGTGATTGAAGTTGTTCGCTTTGTCGCTTTTGTGAAGCACTAAGAGAGATGATATTGATTCATAGTCAATATATTCAACCATTAGAACTTATAAAGTAGCATCTTCGTAAGTTTTTAAAATGGAGAGAAGAGAAAGAAATCTTTTAGGGCTTGTTTGGGTGTACTTAATCTAATTGGATTGAAGTGGATTGACGTGAAGACTGAACTATTTTCTCCTCAATCCACCTAAAACCACTTATATTGAAGTGGATCAACTCCTATCCAAACAAGCCCTCAAATGGATGGGAAGTATCATCAGACTTCAATTGAAGTTTTTAACAATCCAAATGATGAGTATCGGGTGTGACTTGCATCTACAAGAGCTTGCTGTGAAGGGATTAGCTTGACAGGAGCTTCAAGAGTTGTGCTTCTAGATGTTGTTTGGAACCAAATAGTTGGAAGGCAAGCCTGATCATCATAGGTCAGAAGAAATTTATATACACATACAATTTGAT
Source organism: Tuctoria greenei (assembly GCA_036927565.1). NCBI lineage: Eukaryota > Viridiplantae > Streptophyta > Magnoliopsida > Poales > Poaceae > Tuctoria > Tuctoria greenei. Next base: position 29,200,549 of record JAYESD010000010.1, read on the forward strand.
AAATTATGGAACAGGTGAAGGTGATAAATATCATAGTCAACAAGCCGAAAAGGGATCACTTGTCCATATTAGTCTTCTCTACAGAAGATGAATTTAATAATGTTCGAAACATGTTATCTAAAGCCAAAATAGAACATTGTTCTAAGTTGATTTCAGAGGATACCAATATATACAATATATATCATACATATTTTTCCAACATTGACATCTTTTGGCATATAGGGTTTCAAATCCTTTTTAATGCTTCTCTCTACGCGCTTGATGTTTTCTGCTTTGGTGAAAAGGTACATCTTTTCATACTGATTATATTCTTCTTCATTATCTCCCCCATTCTCAACCCCAAAAATATTTTGCTTTCAAGAAACAACTACGTGCATCTTCTAAGTTTCTAGATATTGAACATAAAAAACATGTGCAACACTATCGGCGAGATCCCACAGGTCATCTTTATAACCCACTTTATTCAAGTCTACCAGTGTTAGCCCATAATTGTCCACTTTGACACCATCAGGATGTTTGACCCATTGGCACTTAAATACGGGCATTACCAATCTTTCGCCATAATCGAGTTCCCATATTTCCTCTATGAACCCGAAGTATGTGGTCTTCTGCTCTTGTGAATCATAAGCCTCAATACGAACACCACTATTTTGTGCAACACACTTACCGTCTTTATCTTTAGTGTAAAATGTGTAACCATTGATGTCATATGCTTGCCATGATGTCACCAAAGCAGATGGGCCGAAAGCTATCTTCTTCATTATTGACTCTTCTATAGAGTTCCCGTATGGTATATTTTTGTCCATTAACCATTCAGTTAAACATTTTCACTGCTCTTTCATGATCCAGTCCTCTGTGCGGTCTTGGTTTTTTTTCACAAAGCTTTATTTGGCGTTCCTCGACGTATGACTTTGTTATTGCGAGCTGTTGTAGTACACCAAAATGTGCATGGTGTACATTCTTGTAATCTTGAACAATAAAAGTTTTTTTACCCACTTTGCCTCTCCCACGTATTCTACCCTCATGTACTGGTATAGGCACACCTATCGGTTTTCCATCTTTGATGTAATCAGCGCAACCCTCAATAACTTCTTCAGTGGTGTATCCTTCCATAATTGAACCCTTTGGGTGAGAACGCCTCCGCACATAACCTTTTAATACTCCTAAATATCTCTCCAACGAAAGCATATGATGTAAATATATTGGCCGCAATGCTTTTATCTCATCAACAAGATGTATGATTAGTCGTACTTGCATATCAAAAAAGGATGGTGGGAAACACATCTCAAGCTTGCACACAGTCTCGATGATGTATGTTTCCAGATAGTCTAAATTTTCACGTGCTATCACCTTTTGCGATACTGCTTTGAAGAAGTAACACAAACGTGTGATGACAACTTTTATATGCTCAGGTTTGATGACTCTTATTGAAATGGCAAGGAACACTGTCATCATCATGTGACAGTCGTGAGAATTATACCCGAATAAAGACAAGTCTTTCATCGAGACTAGTTTCTGGATATTGGATGAGAAACTCGTGGGCACTTTGATCCCACGCAACCATTTGCAAATTGTTTTTTTCTCTTCTAGCGTCAAGATGTAGCTGGCTGGGGGAAGGTAATGCTTCCCGTTCGCCTTTTCTACTGGAAGAAGCTCTGGTCTCAAATCAAGATTTATTAGGTCCATACGTGAATATAATCCGTCCTTTTTTCCTCGGCATGTCTAGCAAGGTCCCAATGATGCTATGAAATACATTCTTTGTAACGTACATCAAATCAATACTATGGCAAAATTCCAGATTCTTCCAATACAGAAGATACTTGAAAAAAATTGATTGTTTTTTGAAAGCCATGTCAGTTGTATCACCCGAAGATGTACTTTTCTTTCTCTTGAGTCCTTTACATTTTTTGCCCTTACCGAAAGCAATATGAATGTTCGTGACCATTTCGAACACAAGTTTGCCATTGTAAGGTTTTGGTGCAGTATCTTTTTCGATTTTGTTATCAAATTGTTCTTTCATTTTACTATACTTGTTTGTATCTGTCAAGAACCATCGATGTCTCATGTACACTGTCGTTTTGGATGAAGTGAGGTATAAAAATCAAGTTCTATCCACGCACCTTACACAACCTTTCTTTTCATTCATTTGTCCCGATAATGTAAATAGTCCGGGGTAATCATGCACGGTAACGAATATCATTGCTCTTAGCGTGAAATACTCCCGCTTGTACTTATCCCATGTACTTACCCCTTCATTCCAAAATTTTGCCATATCTTCCATTAAAGGATCCAAGAATACATCTATTTTGATGTCGGGTTGTTTCGAACCTTGGATAAGAACAGATAACAAGATATATTTCCTTTTGTGACACAACCACGTCGGTAGGTTGTACATCGTTAGTACCACGGGCCATGTGTTGTGTATGCTACTTATTTCACCAAACGGATTCATTCTGTTTGTACACAAGGCAAACCTCACATTTCTGCTTTCCTTTGCAAATTTTGGATATTGAATATCAAAAAAAATTCCGCTGCATTGCGTCACCAGGGTGTCAAATATGTTTTTCATTCTTCTTGTGCTGCTCGGAATGTCAATGCATAACTTTAGCCTCCCTAGGGTTTGAGAACAAATTCTTCAAGCCATCAATTACCGGAAGGTACCACATAGCCAAGGCATGAAATTTTGTCTTATTCTTCCCGTCTGCATCGCTAGAAGTATCGTCATCGTCACCTTTAGGACCAATAATAAACTTCTTATTCTTTTGAGACTTTTTCATGTTGGTTACATACCCGTGATTGTAGTCCTTCTTATATCTACGGATACCACAGATGGGGCATCTAGTTGCGAGCTCATGCTCTTTGCGATACAAAATACAATGGTTCACACAAGCATGTATTTTTGTCACACCTAGTGCCATCGGGCAAAGAAGCTTCTTCGCTTTATAAGTGCTGCTGGGCATTTTATTTGGATTTGGAAGAATTTCTGCCAAAAGATTCAAAAGATCAGAGAAACTACAATCGGATCATTTGTGTGTGGCTTTCAACATTAGTAGATCTAGGACTACACGCAATGTAGTAAACTCTTTATCACAACAGTTCGATCCATCAAATAAAAGCTCCGTCGCCGCATTCTGCAATGTCTCCATTTTACTTAAACCTTTGCTTGCTCCCATAGAAGTCAGTACATATGGTTCATTGTGACGTAACATCTCCTCACAATCGAACTCATCATCATCATCACCATCTTTATTGTCACTACCATCGTCAATATGATCATTATCATCATCTGAACCTATCTCATCATCTTTATTCACATCATGTGTATCTAACTCACCATGCTCTGTCCATATTGTGTAGTTTTTTATGAAACCTCTTTTCACCAAATGAGATTGGATTACTATAGAATCCGTCCAAACAATCTTATTTTCGCAGTCGATACATGGACATAATATGTCATCTATCTTTTGCAACTTCGCATGTCTTTTGGATGCTTCAATAAAATTTGCAACATTATGAATGTACATAGGATCGAGTATTGGCATGTTATACATCCACGCTCGATGGTCCATGCTTCAATAACAGATTTTTTTAGGATTTACAAAATTTGGCCACAAATATTCCCTAAAGGTCTTCTATAAAATGAATTTACAGAGACATAACAAGACTGTATCATATGAGTGAGTATTGATATCATGTAGGTCTGTTCATAAGGGTTCCATTCCAAGAAAATTTGTTTCATAATTTTCTCAGCTTCCTAGTGGCCATAATGGATTTTTGAAGTTAGGCTAATTCATTGAAACATTTCATCAAACACGTTATGTGCTTGTATTCATATTCAACCTTTAATCCTTCAAATCTACTTCTTGTTCTGTAAAATTCATGGGTGAGCCCAAGGTGAGACTAAACTACATCTTTCAACCTTTAATCATTCAAATCTACTACAAATCTCAAGTGGTTGGGGGGTGGGGACGCATATGCAAACACAACAAAATGAAACTTTGAAAAAAGAAACAAATTAATAACATGATAGTGAAGAAAAAGTCTCTTGCAACCTTTTCTCAGTTCGAAGGTTGATCAACTGATGAATGCAGTATAGGCCGGCGCACGATGGAAAATTTTGGCATGCTGGCGGCGTCGATGGAAAATCTCCATGGTTGGGTTTTCTATGGTGCTCGAGGGGTATTTACATAGGCGTCTGTTTTCACAGATGGTTTTTATCTGCTTCTCTGGCGGTTGGTACTTAATAACCGTCTAAGAAAATGTTTATCTCAGACGGTTATTACTTACCAACCACCTAAGATAATTGCCCAAGCCTGTTCTTCAGTTTTCTTTTCCCTTGCTTTTTTTATCTAGATTCCAATATAAATACTCAAACATGTATAGATTCTGCAAATTGACTCCATATTCGATGATTCTTTCTTCTATATTTTTCAAATATTAACATCTACCACCTGAACCAAATATTTAAAAACTTGTATAGCCGACATTGTAATGTTTTGGTAAATATCAAATTAATTTATACTCACATATTATTCACATTTTTATATCTCCTAAAAAAAGGATCCTTCACTGAAATTGGTTTGTATGAACATATTTGTATTATTTATACATGTATGAATTTTATTAATTTTTTTAAAATCATTCCAAAATGTCAAAATTAAAATTATCCATCATTCTAACTAAATGTTCATATAGATATGAGGCATTCATCAAATTCTGAACACACATTGATTCAAAAAAATTAAAGAAATCTGAAAAATTTCATAGAGGTTGGTATGATGACTAAAAATGTCCATTGAAAAAATAAATGGAAAAATAATTATATCCATGAAGATAGAAAAATGAAAAATAGCAATTGTTATATATTTTTTATGTTCTAACCAATTTCAAAGGCTTTATGATGTCAAATTTAATGGTAACCTTTAATAATAAATCATATTACAATAAAGTGGAATTTTGGATTTTGAATGGCCCACATTCAATCAAGAATATTAATCAAGAAGAAGTAAAGATCTTCTCAGGTGGTTTGTACTTAATAACCGCCTGAGGAAAATGTTATCTCAGGCGGTCATTACTTACTGATCGCCTGAGATAATTGCCTGAGCCTGTTCTTCAGTTTTCTTTTCCCTTGCTTTTTTTATTTAGATTCCAATATCAATACTCAAACATGTATAGATTCTGCAAATTGAGTCCCAATTCGATGATTCTTTGTTCTATATTTTTCAAAAATTAACATCTACCACCTGAATCAAATATTTTAGAACTTGTATATCCGACATTGTAATGTTTTGGTAAATATCAAATTAATTTATACTCACATATTATTCACATTTGTATAGCTCCTAAAAAAGGATCCTTCACTGAAATTGGTTTGTATGAAATATTTGTATTATTTATACATGTATGAATTTTGTTATTTTTTTAAAGCATTCCAACATGTCAAAATTATAATTATCCATCATTCTAACTAAATGCTCATATACATATGATGTATTTATCAAATTTTGATCACACATTGACTTAAAAAAAATTAAAAAAATCTGAAAAAATTTATAGAGGTTGGTATGATACTAAAAATGTTCATTGAAAAAATAAATGAAAAAATCATTATATTCATCAAGATAGAAAAATGACAAATAGCAATTGTTATATGTTTTTTATGTTCTGACCAATTTCAAAGGCTTTATGAAGAGAAATTTAATGGTAACCTTCAATAGTCCATCATATTACAAGAAAGTGGAATTTGGGCTTCTGAAAGGCCTGTCATTTAATCAAAAATATTAATTAAGAAGAAGTAAAGATCTTCTCAGACGGTTGGTACTGAATAATCGCCTAAAAAAGTATATTAATAAATGAAAAGAATATTAATTAAGCTGACGTAAATATCTTCCCAGGCGGTTGGTATTGAATAACCGCCTGAGAAAAAGATTATCTCAGACGGGTATATTACTTAGCAACCGCCTAAGATAATTGCATCTCCGTAGGCAGTTGATAATTTTCACCCGCTTGGGATAACCCTCTTCTCAGGCGGTTGGTACTTAAAAACCGCTGAGAAGATAAGCGTCTATATATACCCCAAGGCTGCAATGGAAAAACCTAACCTGGGTGAACTCACTTAGACGACGTTAGGCTACCAAAATTTTGTTTACCACCAAGTCTTCACCGCTCTCACCGCCGAGCTTCGCCGTCGCTGTCGAGCTTTGTCGTCGCTGCCGAGCTTCGTCTTCGTCCTTTTGCTTCGCCCTCGCCACTTCCAGGTGCGCCGAGCGAAGCCCTTGCCGTCGTCGTCGAGAGCTTCACGGTAAACTCTAAACCCTTCGACCTTCCCTGCTCTATCCTCGTGCCGCCTCCCTCCTTGGTCAGGGTTCCTTGATTAGAAAACATCATTCCTTTCCAGTGGGAAGGAAACATACCATGTGCATTTCAAAGGATTCAAAACCTCCAGTCCTATTAAAGGAATGCAAGCTTTGCTTTGTTGGATCAAAGAAATGCAAGATTTGCTTGCTCTCTCCATTAACTACCATGCCTTTATACTCACCTGTTATCTCTCACTTTCTCTAGTTAACAAAGTGTTATACTATAAAACAAGCATATATTCATATTCATTCACAAATGGTCAGATATGTAGTTTAATAAATTTTGTTTGTGACCTGATAAACTTTAACTTCACTAATCATATTGTTATATAATTATCTAATTTAGAATTAGCTCTAATACATTTTTGTTTTTATAATTCATGTGTTACAAATTTCTACAATCCAAACAACTAAAGTTGTCAATTCCATTGTTTTCAATTCCTGTGGTTTTCTTACATTCCTCATTCCCATGTTTTCTTTGTTCCTGCATTTTTTTCTTGTTCCTACGTTTTTGTTCCCAAATCCGCCTATGTTGTAATGACATAGCTGGTCCCAAGCCCGTGTAAAGGAGGAGGGGTTGTGATAGGCTTGGCGAGCCAGCAACTGTACTTAGCCATTCTCAAAGAAATGAAACCCATTGTAAATTCATTGGGGTGTAACCCTCTTAGCGACGCGCCATAACGGAACTTGAGTATGGTGTTAAGTGGGCGAGGACCGGGTCGCCACCGCCTTAGTGGCGCGCCATATCAGAACCCGGATGTGGTGTTAAATGAGCGAGGGCCGGATCGCCACCACCTTAGTGGTGCGCTACATCATTGCTTGAATGCAGTGTTAAGTGAGCAAGGGTCTTTGTGATGAGGACATCACAACAGCAGAGACACACATTGAACTGCAAGGACCAATCACAAGAGCACGAGCACGGTTATTAAATCAGCTGGTGAATTCGTTCCTAACTTCTTTTGCATGTGAGTTTGAGAATAGATTGCTATGTGATGATTTAATTGTTATTAGGAATAATGGAGAAGATCAAAAAGTGAAGGAAGGAGGACTTGGGAGCATAGAGAACCAGCTGGGACGTCCACAAGTTGATGGAAACAGTTTACAACTCGGACTCGAGTTCAACTCTTAGTACAGGAGCAGTCCACCTTAAAACAGACGCCCAGGAGGCATACGGACTCTGTTTTCGTCGTTCTACATATGCAAGGAAAGAGGAGAAGATAAACTTTTCAATGGTTCTGGTCCCACCTAAAAATTCCTTCGGAGTCATTCGGAATCATAGAAACAAGTCGAGTCCAGATTTCTGTCCGGTGCTGCGCCATCGAATCGGGCCTTTGGGCCTTGTATCCCGTAAGAGTCCATTATGGACGCGTCTAATCGTGTTTTGGTCTAACCCTAGCCTATAAATACTGCAGCCGCTGGTCATATTCGGGGGTTTTGCTTAGATCAATATTATCGCCATTCTACGGTTGTGAGACCCCAACTTCGCGATTACAGATCGTGTCTTCTACGTTCTTGCTCGTGTTTTTGGTTGCACTTGCAGGGATTAGCCTTCTTGGCGAGGTCAAGTGTGTGCAGCACGGTTGATAACCAACGGAGCTGTGGCGTAGTGATTGCAGGGGTACTCGTACCGCTCGAGTGTCGCGGATGATCAACGTCGAGTTCTCCCCCCAATCGACATACCTTTCAGAAGATCGGGCCTAAACCTACTCATCAATTGGTATCATAATTCCAGGTTGGCCGTGAGGTATCTTCGTTTTTCCTTCCATTAGATCGATTTTGTTTCGTACCTAGAGTCCACAGAAAAGCCACAAAAAAAATTAGATCGCTTTTACTGCTTCCTAGACTATAGTGCCTGCAGTTTCGTTTTTCGGTTTGCATTGTTGAGTTTGCATTAGTGTGGTTGAGTCTTGTTGCTGGTTTAGCTTTGTGTTTTGGGTCCTAGTTATCGTGTTTTTCCTTGTTTTCTTGCTGTTCGACACCTATTCCACAATCCCTAGATAACAAACCGATCCACCACGTTCATCGGTTTGCCCTAGCTAGCCGCCTTGCGTGAACTCCCGCATCGCTAGCCCTAGATTAGGTGACAAACCTTTGTGCCACTCATCCTTGAATCATCACACACAACCCCATTAGTTGCTGTGCAAATTCCCGATCGTTTTCATATCCGATTGCGAGTTCTATTCTCAAACAGAGTTGGAATCAACATCCAAAAAAACGTAACTCGGACAGCCTACCTTAAAATGGCCATAACTTTCACATACGAACTCGAAATCGGGCGATTTTTTTTTTCAAATTCATCTACGCGAAATTTTGCATCTGATCTTCTGCAGCGTAGCCGTGTTCGGCGAAATTAGATTGCCAAAATTCCCCTCGGAAGATAGGCTATCCAGCCTCCGATGTTTCAGCACGAATTTTAAAGAATCTTCTTGATTTTCTATAGGCCGCATGTTACATCCAATTGAGCTGCAAATTTGTGTGCTTCCTATATTTGTTCTCCTGAGTAAATAAAAAATATTACCAAAAAAGTGAAGAGCACGCATATTAAAGCAAATGGTCTATACCACTTGGTGTTGTTTTGTTGGTTATATCATTCTGTCTTTCTTTTGCCTTGATACTTCCTTGTGTTGTGCTAGGCTCTAGGCCACTCGGTTTGACCAGCAACAGTATCCTACATTGAATACTTATTCAACTTTGTTTAGCTGTTAACGATTTTCTGCTTATTAGCCACCATATTGTGCCATCAAAGCTCCACTTTTCTCTTGAGCATAACAGGTACCTTTGCAATCACCCCACGCTTCATTGGTTCAGCTCACCGTCCACACCACCTGCTGTGTGGGTAAGAACACTTATAAGAGCGTGATAAGACGCTTGAGCGAGAGAGATTGTTTTCTTCCACCTTCCACATTGTCACTATAGTTGATAGGGATAACATATTTTTTGTTGTCTTTTGTTTCCTACTAACAATGGCAAGAGGACAATGATGACAAATGTGTTCAACATGCTGAGTTACGTGATATGATGAAGACCATGATGGATATGTTCGCCAGATACAACGCAGCAACGGAGTAGTCATTGGCGAACTTGACTCGCCAACTGGATGACCTTGCTCTTCAGATGAATACTTTTGAGGCTCGGTTGCCTCTCGCAGGAAGACAAGAAGACAATGCTTATGATGAACTGGAAGATCACAATAATCAGCCAAGACTGCCACTTTATCATCGAGGTATGGGAGGTAATAATCTTAACAATTATAATCTCCCTCCTGATGATCCTTTTGCTAAAGTGAAATTTACTATACCCTCTTTTTCTGGTGCTTATGATGTTGAGGCTTATCTTGATTGGGAGATGACAGTAGAGCAAAAATTTAATTCCCATCTTGTTCCTGAGCAACATAGAGTTCGTCAAGCCACTAGTGAGTTTAAGGACTTTGCTATCATATGGTGGAATGAACTTGTTAAAACTAGATATGATCCTCCAACATGGGATAGATTAAAGGAAGCTATGCGTGTTCGATTTGTTCCTCCATCTTTTCAGTGGGACCTTCACAAAAAATTACAGCGTTTAGACCAAGGTAACATGTCCGTAGAGGAGTATTATCAAGATTTACAAAAGGGTATGCTGCGTTGTGGGGTACTAGAGGACATGGATGATAAAATTCAGGACATTGTTGATTACAAGGAATATGATACCGTTAACAGATTGTTTCAGCTTGCTAAGTTGGCAGAAAAAGTATTGCAGGGCCGACAACAACAGCAACAACGCACGAGGAGCAACTTCACGCTGCATGCAGTGACTACACCATCCAAAACAGCACCATCTTCGACCCCCCGTGCAGCGACTACACCACCCAATGGCGGCCAACGAACTATACCTGCTGCTCCACCTTCTCGCGTGCCGAAAGGCAGCAAGGCGGCATCATTCAAGCCTTCATCGTTCATTCCTTCTACGGGTCGTACTTCCGACATTAAGTATCACCGCTGCCAGGGACTTGGTCATATGATGAGAGATTGCCCGAGCAAACGACCATACATAGCACACAACGATGGCGGGTATGATAGTACTTCAGATGTTGAAGATGAATATTCTCTTGCTACTGACTTTACAGATCCAAATGACGAACACACCGAAGAAGAGGTACTTGGTACAGCGGCGACGGAGAACTATAGGAGCATCATTGTGCAGCGTGCCTTGAGCTCCAAAGTGGAGACCGACGACAAGCTACAACGACACAACCTCTTCCACATGTTTCTCATCGTCAAGGACTGCCGTGTACACACTATAATTGATGGAGGGAGATGCAAAAACTTGGTAAACACGGACGTCGTCAAGAAACTCGGTTTGACAACAAGAGCACACCCTCATCCGTACCACATTCAATGGTTCAACAACAGCGGTAAGGTTCGCGTAACACAAACAGCGAGAATACATTTTTCAATTGGTTCATACCATGATTTTGCTGATTTTGATGTTGTTCCAATGGATGCTTGTTCTTTTTATTGGGCCGTCCTTGGGAATTTGATACAGGTGCTATTCATCATGGTAGAACAAATAAATATACTCTCATGCATAAGGGAAAGAAAATCACTTTGCTCCCCATGACTCCTGCTGAAATTGTGCATTTTGAGAAGAGTAAAATTCGTGAGGGCAAAGCAACAAAATTAGAATCTGAAAAACAGCAAGTTATTAAGTTAAAAGCACCATCGTTGCTCGCAACTAAATCTGAACTTGCTGATTTATTTGATGCTAAGGGGATGTGCTATGCTTTATTTTGCAAAGAAGCCATGTTTTCACTTCATGAATTGTCTATTGCATTGCCCCCTGCTGTTGCCAACCTTTTGCAGGAGTTTGAGTATGTGTTTACCTCCGAGATACCCCCTGGTTTACCACCGATGAGAGGCATTGAACACAAGATCGATTTGATTCCAGGAGCAAGTTTCCCAAATTGTGCAGCATATAGGGCGAATCCACAAGAAACTAAGGAAATTCAGCGACAAGTCCAAGATCTTTGGACCGCGGGTACATTCGTGAAAGCCTTAGCCCTTGTTCCATTCCTGTTGTTTTGGTTCCTAAGAAAGATGATAGTTGGCGCATGTGTGTTGATTGACGAGTGATTAATAACATCGCCATTTGATATCGTTATCCTATTCCTCGATTAGATGACATGCTTGATGAATTGAGTGGTGCTATCATCTTCACAAAAATTGACATGCGTAGTGGTTACCACCAAATTAGAATGGCACTAGGAGATGAATGGAAAGATGCATTTAAAACCATGTTTGGACTTTATGAGTGGCTAGTCATGCCTTTTGGTTTAACTAATGCACCCAGCACCTTTATGCGATTAATGAACGATGTTTTACGTGCTTTCATTGGACAATTTGTGGTGGTTTACTTTGATGATATCCTCATTTACAGCAAGTCATATGATGAACATCTTGATCATTTACGTGCTGTTTTTACTGTTTTGAGAGATACACGTTTGTTTAGTAACCTTGAAAAGTGCGTCATTTGCACCAATCGAGTCTTGTTTCTTGGCTATGTCATTTCCTCGCAGGGAATTGAGATGGATGAGGCAAAAATTGAAGCAATCACCAGCTGGCCAGCCCCAACAACCGTCACACAGGTTTGTAGTTTTCTTGGTCTTGCAGGTTTTTATCGGCGCTTTGTGCGGGATTTCAGCTTCATTGCAGCACCTCTACATGAGCTAACAAAGAAGGGAGTGCCATTTAGATGGGGAGAACAGCAGCAACACGCTTTTGATGCTCTCAAATCAAAGCTTACACAAGCACCATTGCTACAACTTCCTGATTTTGACAACACATTTGAGCTAGAATGCGATGCAAGCGGCATTGGTATTGGAGGCGTTCTCATACAAGGAGGTAAACCCGTTGCTTTCTTTAGTGAAAAACTTCATGGTCCTTCTCTGAATTATTCTTCTTATGATAAGGAATTGTATGCCTTAGTGTGTGTATTACAAACTTGGCAACATTATGTTTGGTCTAAGGAGTTTGTCATACATTCCGATCATGAATCATTGAAGTATCTTAAGTGTCAAACAAATCTGAATAAACTACATGCTAAATGGATTGAGTTTATAGAGTCATTTCCATACATCATTAAGCATAAGAAAGGAAAGGAAAAGATCATTGCCAATGCATTATCTAGGCGTTATACCATGCTGTCCCAACTTGATCATTAAATCTTTGGTTTGGAAACAATAAAAGCATTATAACCTACTGATTTGTACTTCAAAGATGCTTTTGAAAATTGTACAGAAGGAAGAACTTGGAATAAATATGTGATGCGAATGCAGTGGTGTGCTACATCATCGCCCGAATGCAGTGTTAAGTGAGCAAGGGTCTTTGTGATGAGGACATCACAATAGCAGAGACGCACATTGAACTGCAAGGACCAATCACAAGAGCACGAGCACGGTTATTAAATCAGCAGATGAATTCATTCCGAACTTCTTTTGCATGTGAGTTTGAGAATAGATTGCTATGTGATGATTTAATTGTTATTAGGAATAATGGAGAAGATCAACAAGTGAAGGAAGGAGGCCTTGGGAGCATGGAGAACCAGCTGGGACGTCCACAAGTCGATGGAAACAGTTTACAACTCGGACTCGAGTTCAACTCGGAGTTCAGGAGCAGTCCACCTTAAAACAGACGCCCATGAGGCATACGGACTCCGTTTTCGACGTTCTACATATGCACAGAAAGAGGAGAAGATAAAATTTCCAATGGTTCTGGTCCCACCTCAGAATTCCTCCGGAGTCATTTGGAATCGTCGAAACAAGACGATTCCAGATTTATGTCCGGTGCTGCACCACCGAATCGTGCCTTTGGGCCTTGTATCCTGTAAGAGTCCATTAGGGACGCGTCTAATCGTGTTTTGGTCGAACCCTAGCCTATAAATACTGCAGCCGCCGGTCATATTCGGGGGGTTTTGCTTAGATCAATAATATCGCCGTTTTACGGTTTGTGAGACCCCAACTTTGCGATTTCGGATCGTGTCTTCTACGTTCTTGCTCGTGTTCTTGGTTGCACTTGCAGGGATTAGCCTTCTTGGCGAGGTCAAGCGTGTGCGACACGGTTGATAACCAACAGAGCCTGGTGTAGTGATTGCAGGGGTACTCGTACCGCTCGAGTGCTGTGGATCATCAACGTCGAGTTCTCCCCCCCAATCGACATACCTTTTGGAAGATCGGGCCTAAACCTACTCATCACTTTGCATCTTCCTCGACGGTTGCGAAGGGTAAGGAAGCTAGCCGAGGAAACTAGGTTTTGGGTGGGTAGTTCGAATGTAGGACCCTTGACAAGAAAGCTACGAGAGTTAGTGGACGTTGCGATTAGGAGGCGTGTAAATATCATTTGTGTGCAAGAGACTAGATGGGCAGGTCAAAAGGCGAGAGAGGTTGAGAATACTGGTTTCAAGCTTTGGTATTCTGGCTCGACTGGAACTAGGAATGGCGTAGGCATCCTAATAGATAAGAGCCTCAAGGATGAAGTAGTGGATGTCCGTAGATGAGGGGATAGGATCAACCTAGTCAAGGTAGTTGTGGGGCACCTTTTCTTGAATGTCATTAGTGCTTATGCCCCACAAGTTGGGCTCGACATGAGCACTAAAAGACAATTTTGGGAGGACTTGGAGGATATGGTTAGTAGTGTACCGGTAACCAAGAAGCTCTTCATAGGAGGAGATCTCAATGGTCATGTAGGTACAACTAACGTAGGTTTTGAGGGGGTACACAGAGGTTTTGGGTGTGGCGATAGAAACCAGGAGGGTAAGGATATCCTAGACTTTGATGTAGCCTATGACCTATTTGTTGCTAACACCCTCTTTAAGAAGAGGCTATCTCACTTAGTGATCTTTACTAGTGTCCAACATTCTAGTCAAATTGACTATATCCTCACCAAGAGAAGGGAGAGAGGGGCATGTTTAGATTGTAAGGTGATTCCTGGGGAATGTGTTGTTCCACAACATAAACCTGTGGTAGCCAACTTTTGTTTCCACGTGCGCGTGTCACAAAACAAAGGTGTTAAAACCGCAAGAACAAAGTGGCGGAAGTTGAAGTATGAAGTGCAACAATCATTCAAAAGGATGATGATCGCAGAAGGACCTTGGAGCGAAGAGGAAGATGCAAATAATATGTGGGTGAAGATGGTGACATACATTAGGAAGGTAGCTAGGGAGGTGCTTGGGTGGACAAAAGGTAAGAAACTTGTAGATAAAGACACTTGGTGGTGGAATGAAGATGTACAAAAAGCTATTAAGGAGAAGAAGGAGTCTTATAAGAGTTGGCATTATGAGAGAAGCGCGAGTAACATGGCGAAGTATAAAGAGGCTAACAAAAATGCAAGGCGTGTTGTGAGTAAAGCAAGAGGGCAGGCCTATGATGCGCTATATGAGAGGCTACAAGAGTCTGAGGTTAGAGAGGCCTTGAAAAGGATGAAAGGAGGAAAGGCCCGCGACCCAAATGATGTCCCCACTGAGGTTTGGAGATGTCTGGGGGATGTAGCAATAGTATGGCTCACTAAACTATTCAACCGCATTTTTCAGTCAAACAAAATGCATGAAAAGCGGCGGAAAAGTATTTTAGTAACCATCTTCAAAAATAAAGGAGATGTTCAAAGTTGTACTAATTACCGAGGAATTAAGCTCATGAGTCATACTATGAACCTCTGGGAGAGAGTGATTTAACACCGCTTGAGGAAAGTGACCAATGTCACTAAAAACCAGTTTTGTTTTATGGCTGGGAGGTCTACTAAGGAGGCGATTTTCTTACTCCGTCAGCTTATGGAGAGGTATAGGGAGCAAAATAAGGATCTACATACAGTCTTCATTGACTTGGAGAAGGCATACGATAAGGTACCAAGACCGGTCATGTGGTGGGCACTAGAGAAACATAAAGTCCCAACAATGTACATTAACGTTATCAAGGATATGTACGATAATGTGGTGACAAGTGTGCGCATAAGAGATAGTGAGACCGACACTTTTCCTATCACAATAGGGACACACCAAGGATCAGCCTTAAGTCCTTACATCTTTTCCTTAGTGATGCATGAGGTGTCGAAGGATATACAAGGGGATATATCTTGGTGTATGCTCTTTGCTGATGATGTAGTGTTGGTAGATGAAACTAGGGATGATGTTGATAGAAAATTGGAGCTATGGAGGCAGACCTTAGAGTCTAAGGGGTTTAGACTTAGTAGAACCAAGACTGAGTATATGAGATGCGACTCTAGTGATGTCGGGTGCGAGGATGAAAATGGTAGTTTATAAGAACAAGTAGTACCTAGAAGGGACACATTTTGATATATAGGATCAATGTTACGAAGCAATGGTGATATTGATGAAGATGTTTGCCATAGGATCAAGATCGGGTGGATGAAGTGGCGACAAGCATCTGAGATCTTATGTGATAAGAAAGTTTCACAAAAATTGAAAGGAAAATTCTATAGGACGGTGATCAGACCTGTGATGCTCTATGGAGCAGAATGTTGGCCAACTAAAAGGCAACATGTCCAACAAATGAGTGTTGCAGAGATGTGCATGCTAAGGTGGATGTGCGGTCACAAAAGAAGAGACAAAATTAGGAACGAGGTGATACGTGATAGGATAGGGGTGGCACCGATTGAGGAGAAGCTAGTCCAACATCGCCTATGGTGGTTTGGGCATATCCAGCAGAGACCTCCAGAAGCACCGGTTAACACTGGTATTATAAAGAGTAGAGAAAATTTTAGGAGGGGTAGAGGTCTACCAAGGTTGACATGGAAGGAGGCGGTGAAACGAGACATAAAGGAGTGGGACATAACTAGAGATTTGGCTCATGATAGGACTGCATGGAAATTAGCAATTCGTGTACCAAAATCTTGGTTTATTCGTATTTTGTTACTCTTATCTTCTTTCTTATTAACCCATTTCTAAAATAAATAAAATGTAGAATCTTATTTTATTTGTATTTTTTTTACTTTTATCTTATTTTCTATTACTTTTCTTCAAAATTGTTGGGTTTCATTTCTAGCCGACCCCAACTTGTTTGGGACAAAGGCTTGGTTGTTGTTAATGTTGCTGTTGTTGTTGTTGTTGATTTGTTGTTGTTTTGTGACACCCAGTTCTGAATATGAACCCAGCGTAACGCATATGTGTGCCCAAGATGTTCATCACACATATACGGTTACATCACAAACAATATACAGAATTTAACCACATCTCAACTATTAAATAAGTACTTTATTACAATAATCCAATAGTTCATAAATGACAAAACTCTAAATAATACAGCGGAAAATAAACTAAGCAGCACGACTCCATTCCCCAGGCAATTGACGGCGGTACGCAACCTAGTACTCCGCGTCATCCTCAGGGTACTCCCAATTATCTCCAGTAGCTGTTGGGGGGGGGGGTAATTGCAAGGGTGAGTACATGTCATACTCAGCAAGTGTGGAAATAGATGACATGTGGCTAAACAAATGATCGGAATAAAAAGGCTAACTGCAGAAAAGTACATTTCATAAACATGTAAAAAGCAGCCTATCATGTCTATGTGAGTTTATTTTCCTTCATGACCCAATTAATTATCATAACATAAATCCAACAATTCTTATTTACCATTTCAATCCATTAATACCAGCCAACCATAAAATTAATACCACATGCCAATTCCATAATCTCTCATTTATCGACAATACTCAAGTGACAACCCAAAACCATAACTACCATCCCAAAATTTCAATTTCCCTCTAATCATGGAAGTTGTCCAGGTGCTCTTAACCGGGAGCACGGCTATCATGATAGTTTTTAACACCCTGCAGAGGTTGTACCACTTTACTCACATGTTCGTGATTTCATCACCTTTCGGTGACTAAGAACCTCTATGTTGCCCTGTCACACTTCCGTGATGTGCGGCCAAAAGATCACAAAATAGCCTTTCAAAATGGACTACTAGTATGTACGGGCCCACTAAGGTTTCACCGGCAGGCTTGAATCTCCATTCTCCCACCCATGGGCCCCCTCGTGTGCCATGCGGATCCCAGGGCAGTCCTCCTCGACTCCCATTACCCGCGCCATCCAATAGTTCATACAATACTAGCAGCGCTCCTAATTATTCAGCTACGCCGCACCATACTTGGCCTTGTGGTGGCACTGTTGACCTGGCATATTCTCGCATGAACCGGTCCTTAGATCTAAGGCAAGCAAACCACCATATCATCCAACCCATCCACAAAACCGTGCTTGCTTAGATCTACTAAATTCCAGATTGCTAAATTAATCATCATCTTATTACCATCCAAAGTTGTCGTAATTAAAGATGTCAACCACATTATTTATGTTACACATAACCCATGTAGCGATGCGGTGCAATAAAAATAAAAACATCCATACCCAACTCATCGTTTATATCCCGGCGACAAGGGGTGGCAAACAACGCTAGTAAACTCCTACGCATGGGTTTCCCATCATATTGACATAAGCATGCAAGTTCGCAAACAAAACATTTAATAAAACAGGATCAATATGATCAAGGATACTTGCCTTTCTCCGACGGATGGGGTTGCTCAAGCGCTTCCAAGTCTTGGTTTTGGAAATCCTCGTATGCGGCCTCTTGAGCACGTTCTCTACGCGTGATCATACATACAAGAAAATAAATACAATTCAATATGATGCACACAAAATAATCAACATGCAATGACATGCATGCATGCACAATTCAATAATTAATTAACTATGGTTGTTTATTAATTAGATGTGACTAGTTCATACGTGTTCATATGAGTTTACAGGGGTTTTAGCGGGAATTAATGTTGCTGAAAATAAAAAGATGATGCAACTACGATCAATTTATGTCTATTAGATTCAATATGGTCGCTAAATTCGCATCGGAAAATGTGGCCTACTGTAGACGTGATGACTTCGAAGCTCGCGGAATGGGGACGATGCATAGACGAAGTAGATGTGCAAGGTCCTCCGGCGGCATGACGACAGCGACGTGACAAACTCCGGCGGACAGCGGCACCCTCCTCTTCTCTCATTTTTTTCTTCTCTCTTCTTGCCGGGCGGCACAACTTCTAGTGCTCTCGTGTTTTTTTTTCTGGCGGCTAGGGCTTTGTCGTTGATCTGGCGGTGGGGTTTTCTGGTGTCAAGAAAAAATACGAGGACTTACATACGTTTATATAGGCGCGGGGCGCTAGGGCACGCGATCGGTGGTCTCCCGATCGGCCACGGAACGCACGGTCATCTCAGCCCATGGGTGGCGCGCGTTGGGCACACGGCCGACTCGCGCACGGGAGACGTGGCGCGGGGTGCGTCCGACCCGGCTACGGGAGGCCAGGCGCGCGGGGCATTGGCGCACCCTGGAGGCGCGGGGAACGGGGCACGTGGCCCGGGCGTGCGGCGGTAGCTGGCGGCGGGGTCGCACGCTGCGCCCGGGCGGGTGTTTTTCTTTTTTTTTCTTTTTTTCCTTTTACATATATAAATATTAATATATATTATTATTATATTTATATATATATATTATTTATTTATATTGATTCCCTAATACCTGTTTTATATTTTTATTTTCTTTTCTTCTTTTGGTACACATATTTGTACATGTATGTTTTATATTGTATTATCCTTTTTTTATTGCATTAATTTTTAATGCATGAACATGTATGCAATGCATGATGCAAAGATTTAGGGTGTTACATGTTGTCCTATGTTTTTGTTCCCGCATTCCAAACAGGGCCTAGTTTGTTGAACTTGTTTGATATTCTAACTGCAATACTGCCATTTTTTATGCTTGAAGACCATGCCAAGAATTGAGTTTTTTGGTCTGTAGAGAGCAAAGTTGGGGAAGTGTTGTGTGGATACTATGTTTTGAGAGACGATGTTGTCGACCCTGCTTGGCTATAGGAGAACCAATAAGTCGCTTTTTATAATGTAGTCACGGCACCAAATGAGCTAGCTGGAGCCTGGAGAGGGTAGTTGGGTCACGTCGTTCATACTTTTATATCATTCGTTATGAATTTGTTCCCCCCAAATAAATAGAGTATTCAATCCAACTAGAATTCCACAAGGAGCCCCAAATGATGAAGAGAACACATAACCATTATATGTTTTTTGTGCTAGCTTTCATATAAAGGAAAACTTAATATTCACTTAATAAATTGTTTGACATGCACAAGTGGTTGATGGTTCCGCGGGACACTTCATGTAGAGTTAATATGCCATTCATTATATTTTTTGTCTTATTAGTTCTAGCATAGAAAGCCCTAAGAAGACTGGTGCTGGTAGTAACAATAACGAAGACAACATGGAGTTTACTAATCCAGTATTTCAGGCTCCTTTCATTGTCCATCGGATCCTTTTCCGAATATAAAAGTTAAAAAGACTTTAGAGGATCTAGACCCGGAATATGATCCTGCTGACGAGGTATGGATCACGAATTTGAACTTCAGCAGTTCAAGTTAATGTTGGTTGTCAAGTATACAAAGTCTTATAATTCTTTTCTACCTAGATTTATCGCAAAGACAACGAGGTGACTTCAGCTCCTAAATCTGTAGAAGGTTCTCCAATGGATAATCCTCAGCTTCAGTCAAGCAGAAACGAGGGAAATGAGGTCCCAATTATTGTCCATTGGACCGCATCATGTACATAACAAGGGTTGGTCCTGGTGGGCTTCCCCAAGAACCACTAGATCCAGTTACCAAGTACTTAAATGCATGCGGTTTTCTTGTTAGAGATCTCTTGCGGATCACAGTCGAGAATTGGAGGAAATTACTCGAGGAGACCAGGAATGAGTCGTGAGAAAGGATAAAGAAATAATTCAAGTTCCCGAAAGGAACAGAAGAATCTGTAAAGAATGCAACATTGGTCCCTTGTTGCAAGAAGTTTCGTGGCTGGAAGAGTGAAATGAATGCATATGTTAAGGTAGATAAGGTCCCTAGCCCGAGGAAGATGAGAAAAATCACACAAGCTCAGTGGCGAGAATTTTTTCATCAAAAGACCACACCTGATGCTAAAGCCCTAAGTGCAACTAGGTCAGAGCTTGCTAAAAAGAACAAATACCATCATCGCTTGGGGTCTGCCGGATATACCCCCAAAGTCAAGAAATGGAATAAGATATTAGACAAAATTACTAGTAAGGGCAATCCTCACCCCTTAGAAGGTTGTGATGAGAGAACTCAACGGTGGGTCTTTGCTCGGTCAGGTTTGACCAACGAGGGCAAACTTGAAAAGCCCGACTCTGTGAATGAAGTAGAGGAAAAAATGAAAGAAGTAATTGAAAAGCAATAGAAGGGTCTCTTCAATCCGAAAAGGGAGAATGACCAACTTACCGCTATCCTAGGAAACCCTGAACACAGTGGGCGGGTTTGAACAATCTCTTCTCAAATGTCTTGGCTAGATGGTTTCGCGAAAGATAAAGAGACATATAAAAGACGTGAGAAGTTCAAGAAAACACTTGATGAAATGATTGCTCAAAATGTCAAGGAAAATGTTCAAGAAATAATGGAACAACTTAGACAATTGGGACAATTAGTGGCACCTAGTACAATGATGGTTCTTGTGCCAAAGGAGCAATTGGTATCTCCAGCTGCCTACCCTAGCAGCGTAGGTTCTGTGCGAGGCTCAGGGTCAACCCATAAGTTCACTGTTGATGATATTGCCAAAGACAAATCTTTTCGTCTTCTTGTCCCATCGGCAGAGCAGAGAATAAAACCAAACAGGATGCCACTGCTATAGCAAAGCCTGATCGTGACTTCAACGGCAATCCACTTCCATTGTATTATGATGTGGTGCAAGTTCTTGAGATCATTGGTAATGATTATGAAGATTATGAAATAGACCACATCAGACATGAGGGGATCGCGACTGTGGGGCAGATTGTCAACCAATTAATCTTTTGACACCGACGCGATATCGTGTTGGACGATGATCCGATTTATAGCCCTGTCGCATCTCAAAATAAAGCCACCCCGTCTTGTAAGGTGAAAGTCCAGGAAGATCCACTCCCAGTCCAAGAAGATCCACTCCCCCTATGTCTTTGCAAGGATGATAGTAACCTTGCTAGTAAAGTTAACCAAGAGCAACAAGTTGGACAATAACTTCAAGCAGTACCAGAGCAAGCTGTTGCTAGTAAAGAGCAACCAGTTGAGGAACAGCTTGAAGTAGTACTAGAGCCAGCTGCTAGGAGTAAAGAGCAGTCAGTTGAACAACATGTTCAACAACAAGCCAATGTCCAACTTCCGATGACTACTCCTTGATCATCTGTGCCTCTTAAAGTTAGCTCATATGAAATTAAGAAACTTCATCAGAAGTGTCAAAGTATTCGGAAAATATGAAGGAAAATATTAGAAAATCGAGTGCATCTCGTTCTTCTCATGAGCCAATATTAGAAGATGTCGAGGAGTGGGAAGAAGATAGTGTCATGTATAATCGGCGGATGGCTTTAGTTAAACCAGGAGTTCTAATATATAAGCTTGAGGATGTTCCTCCTAAATTTGAGAATGGGAAGTCGTTCATGACATCCATACATCTTAGCAAACAACCTGCCCCGCTCAAAAGAATGCACGAGTAGTAGTACATCACTACCAGCACAAAATATGATTTTCTTACATCACATTTTGTGTTCCAAAAGAAGCATTTTGGGGCACTGGAGAAAATAAACTAGTCATTTTATTTGAAGAGCTGTATACTCTTTTCCATCGGGGCATGCTCGAAATCAACCTGCTACCCATCTTGTGCTTGTAGGTGCCTCTAATATTTTGCATTTGCTTTTCTTACTACACGCATACACATTTCATGATATTATAACAATTCTGCAATTCCTCAAAAGGATGCAATACATGGATAATGAAAATATGAAACGCAAGACAGGTATCCTGGACCCTAAACGGATTGCAAAGACGCTATTCGACGTCAACGCGGATCATAACTCTGTACAATTCAAGTACATAAGAAAAATTGAATTTGAAAAATCAATCGCAAAACTTAAGAAGTATAGAAGGACAGAAGTTGGAGCTTACATAGTGCAGAGCTTACATAGGGCATGCAATGTTTAACTTTGTCAAAGACGGCAAGGACCTCGTAAAGGCTCCGTACCACTTCAAGTAAGTTCGACACATGACATTGAAATAGCAACTATTGCTAATTGTTAACTTAACGCGTGTGTTTGTATGTGTGCAGTAACAACTACATAATGATCTTCATCAAGCCAATGCAGGGTTTGGCAAGAGTCTTGGACGCAGTTGATTACCCACCAGATCGTTACAATGATCTCCTTTCCATTTTGAAATTGTACGTTTATTTGATACTTTTAATTTACACACTTTTATAATGTGTTGACAAGTTTTATATGACATTTATTGTATTGCAGCGTGTAAGGATAGAATGCCCAAGAGGGGGGGTGAATTGTGCTTTTTTTTCAAAAATTAAAGCAATAAAACTTAGTTACTAAAAGCCCAATTCCCTATGCAAAAAACCTATGCATTCAAGTGAATAGTAACTTTGCGGTATAAGAAATGCATAAGTGTAAGGGGAGAGGAAGAAAGCGCAAACTCCCGAGGAGATACGAAGACACGGAGATTTATCCCGTGGTTCGGCAAGATCGTCAAGATCTTCCTACATCCACGTTGTGGCACCCACCAAGGGGTATAGCCACTCCCAAGTCACCGAGACTAGGGATCTTCACTATACTTCTCCGTTTGCCAACCTCGGCAAGGTGAAGCTCAAGCCTTGTACGACCTGGATCCTCCGGGCTTCCACAACTGTCTTGGCAAGCTCCGGAAGGCTCTCTCCAATACAATCACCAAGGGACACTCCCTTACAGCTCTCACTACACTAGAGACTCCAATCACCAAGAATGGAAGCACACAAGCACTATCTCTAGCAAGTTCTAGCCTATCTCTTGGTGTGTAAGTGGTGTAGATGATCTAGAAGTGTTAGCTCAACGTCTTGAATGCTTGAGAATGTGTAGAGTAGGTCTAGTTGTCAAGACTTGTCGAATAGGTTGGTTGAAGGGTTATAAATAGCTAGCCTCCACGAAATAGTCATTGGAAAAGTAGGCCGACATCACTGTTCTGCGAACATCGGATGATCCGATGTTCCCCCTTCAGTTGTCACCGGTCGAATCCAAATTAGCTGATGTCACTATGTCAGATATGACCGTTGTTAGACCAATGTTATACTTGTCTCATCATCGAATGATCCGGTGGCACTTCATCCAGAATTGGTTCAAAATTAATGCTTACTGGAGTGATTGACCGATGTGTTTATAGTTGTACATCGGATGGTCTGGTGGTACACTTGGTCAAGAGAGATTGCTTACTGTATTGATCGACCGATGTAACATGCCCTTCATCATCCGATGATCCAGTGAGTACTTAGTTCTGAGGTCTTCTTCTTCTGCTGAACCAACTCGACCGATGTGTTGTTTTCTGGAAACATCTGTTGATCCGGTGAGTTGATTTTGTTTGCTTCGAGTTGTTCTAAGTGATTCTTTTGGAATTTGCTCGATCGACCTCTTAGGCATTGGTTGGAAATATTCTTCTGATGATTATCAAGCATTGAGTGCTGTCAATTTTGGTTGAATAATTTTGACATGTGAGCTTTTACTTCTAATCTCCATAAACGTTGATTGATCTCATAGAATGATTGTTTAGGGGTCTCCAATTATATCCAATGAGCTGCAGATGATATTCATATAGATTTCATTTGAGTGTGATGAGTGATATGGAGACCTTGCATCCACAAATTCATTAGTAAAATCCAATGGTTGTCATTAATCACTGAAACCATACCTCATGGGGGCCTAGATGCTTTCAATCTCCCACTTTTTGGTGATTGATGACAACACAACAAGTAAAGCATAATAGTAATGACTTTGAGAATACGATACTCAAAAAAGATATGCAGTGAGTACAAGATATGGCACATTAAACTTGAAGACTCAAAAGAGATTAATAACAAGAAATCTTAACGATCAATAACATATGAAAGAATTAAGAGTCACAAGAATACTCAATAAATAGCAAAGAAGTAGCAATCACCAAATTACAAAAAAAAAGAACTCCAAAAAGATAAGATAAACTCAACTCCCCATACAGCTAGGACACCCCTGAGGCTAAGCTAGACTCCCCCTGACTCTTCTCCCCCTTTGGCATCAAGACACCAAAAAGGAAGCCGAGTGCCTAAGGATCCTGAGCACTCGGAGCGATGACGAACTGGTCACCATCGGGGGTGCTATCGTCGGAGTTGCTGCTTGCTGCTGCCGAAGCTAGAGTAGCAGTGACGGGAGCTGTAGGAGCCGCTGCTGGTGCCTGCTGAGACTGGACTGCGGAAAGAGGGGCACTGACAACAGATGCTGGCGTCTGCTGGAAAAGCGTCGTAGCCGGCAGAGGAGAGTGGATAGGAGCACCTGGAGCAAGCAGTGGGGACATGCTAATCGTCAGGATCGGCGTGGCCGGCACTGGTGCTGAAGCTGGAGCCAGAACAGGTGGACCGGGAGATAGGCCTGGAAGCTGCGATGATAGGGCAATCCTGGTCTGCGTGTAGAGGTTGGTGATCAACCCCAGGATGCCCATCATCACCTGCTGCGTCTGCTGCTACTGGTCGAGAGAGCGCTGGTGCATCTGATCAATCAGCCCAGTCAGCCTGTCTGTGTCCTCTCGCCTCTCACAGGCGATCTGTCACTGCATCTCCTACTGCTGCTGCTGGAGCTCTAAGAGACGCGCAGCCTGCTCAGCTCGGGCCTGCTCAGCTGCAAGCCGGTCTAGGCGCCGCTGCTCAACCATCTGCTGAAGTAGGGAGGTAAGCTCAGATGGTTGAGAGACCTGTGCCTCTAACACGGGAGGTGGAGTAGGAGGTGGCACAGTCGAGTCTCCAGCTTCCGCGTCGTGCTGTCTGGGTGAGGGAGGAGGCCGGAAGTACTCCTTGACACTATCGCTGGTGTCACTCTCAGACCAAATATGCTGAAGGTCCTCACCCTGAGCCTCTGCCTGTGCTAGTCTCTCGTCTTCCTTCTCCAGATCTGACCAATCTTCCTCGGATAGACGAGCACGGACCTGATGCTCAACAGAACGGCCAAGGCGGCGGTCGCCAGGAGCTGGAGCACGGTAGTGGCTAAACCGTGTGACGCTCTCGTCGGTGAGACTGTCACGCATGGCAGACCCCTCTGGAGCTACCATGTAGAGCAAGTAACTGATCCAGTGACCAAATACGGGCTGCCTCATCATCTCAACTCCATCTGTGATTACGTCCTCCATCTCACATATGAGGATGTCTACAATGTCGAACTCCATCCCGTTCATGACATATAACAGGTGAGTCTACTACAAGCTGGTGAACCCCTCAAGATATCCAGACCTCGGCAAAAGTGTGTGGTGCAAGGCGAGATGCACAGTGTGTGCAGCTGGAGTGAGTAGTGCCGGTACCCTCGGCTGGTCTGGAGAGAAAGGCTGAGCAAACAATGAGCGTATCTCCTCAAGTGGTGGTGACACTCCTCCAGTGAGCGGCCTCCTCGGTGGGTCAGCCTGTCCATACACCCTCTTGTGTAGGCAAGTGTCATGGAGATCCACTCCTAGCAGCTGTCCCAAAGTCTGCTTGGTCAAGTGATGATGCTGGCCCATGAACATGAAATCTATGGATCTGCGGCCCTCAGAGACGTAGAGTGTGGCATAGAATACTCGGACCCAGTCCTCCACGTAGGCACTCCTCTCGTAGGACATCAGCTCCACAACCCCTCTATACCTCTCAAAGTAAGGGCGTATCTCCGTCTCGGTTGCTAGTGCAAGCTGATCCCAATCCAGGAAATTATGCTGGAAGAGCTCATGGCCCCGACATCTGTAGGTCTCGTACAGTGACACCTGTGTCAAGGTCCAAAAGCGGCTGTCCACGAGTGACTCTCTGGGATGTGGGAACCACTCCTCAAGTAAAATGCTCCATCTGAGCTTTCTGAGCTGCTTGGCCTTCATCTTCCTATAATCTATCAGTCGAACACCCTCAGCGACACGGACATTGGTGTCCCTCTCATAGACGGCTCTCTGGGCCGCCCTATCCTCTCGAAGGTCAGCAGCTAACGGTCTCGGTCTCGGAGCAGCAGCTGGGTGACCCCCGTGGGTCCTCAATGATCCTCCTCGGCCACGCTCTCGCTCCTTAGCGGCGCGAGCGGCCATTAGGGCTTTCTTTGCCTCCTTCGACAACTTCTGCTTTTTGGTGGCCAGCTCCTCGATAGCCTTGCCTTTTCCCTTCTTATCACGTCCCATGACGACGACGAGGATGAGCACGCGAAACAAACAAGCTCGGGGACGGCGACGCAAAGATCGTCGCGGCCAGGGAACCCTAGCCGTGACGATGAAGCGGTGGCTGGCGCGTGGAGTGGAGTGGTGGCGGCTGGTGAAGGGCGGCGGCAGTGGTGCAGCGACAGCTGTGCTTGGGGCGCAGTGGCAGCGGTGCTTATCGGTGGTGGCGGGTGGACAGCGGCGGCGACCAGAAGGTGTCGGCGTTGGAGGGCAGCGGCGGTGGTGCGGCAGCGGTGCGGCGGCGGAGGCGAGGCGTCAGGGGCGCACAGCTAGGTCGGGGAGAGAGAAAATGAGTTGAAGGGGTGCGCTAAATAGGTGGGGCCCAAACCCTAGATCAAAATTTAACATCAGATGTATCGACGTAAGATGAGGGTTGCATCGGTCGAATAGTACAGTAAGGGTATTCCAAAAGTACCATTGACACTGGATGATCTGACGTGGAAAGGATTTGCATCGGTGGAATTTAGCACAACTCGAGAATGTGAACATCAGATGCTCCGATGTTTCTCAGAATGAACTCATCGGTTGATTTGACTTTCTGACTGAGCTGACCCTTGGCACTTGAACACAAACTAATCCGATGATGGTTCTACCCTAAGCATTGGATAATCCAATGACTACAAAACAGCAACATCCTATATATGTCCTTTGACTTAAACACACAACGAGAAACACAAGTCTTAGGAATTTTTGGGCAACCCCTTACCCCTCAAAAACTAGTTGCCAATAACTTGGCTAGGCCCTAAAGCAAATTGAACACCGAAGGAGATAAGGAATAAATCCAAATAAAGTGTACGGCCCATGCTTTGTGAGCTAGAGGATGAAGACTTCAATCTCTTTGAAGCATGTTCCTTTAGGCATTAACGCACCTAACATTTTGTTCTTTCCACATCATATGAGTTGAGATATTGCACTTCAAACAAGTCTCTTTCTCATGAAGTGGGTTCCCCTTTTTTGACAATCTACCGTATGCAATGCCAAACAATTTATAATGCAAGAAATTTAAATATGAGTGCATGTCTATATGGCAGGCATCATGCACGACATAAAGTAAATCTATCTTGACAAATTTGAACCTTTCAAAGGCTTCTTCACGGAGAGCTACTCTCCAAGTCTTGGGGAAATCCAAAAGAACCTCCATCCCAAGCTAACCCTTGCTCACCCCTATCAATTGAAAGTTAGACAAGACCTATATGAGATGCATTCTTACATGACCATGGCAACTTACATGACGTTCGATGCATCTAGCACATTTAATTCACTTCTTAGTCTAGAAAAGTTTTCTCATCAAGCGGTTTAGTGAAGATATCCGCCAATTGTTCTTCGGACCTAACACCTCGCAATGAGATGTCTCCCTTAGCTTCATGGTCCCTTAAGAAATGATGGTGAATATCAATGTGCTTAGTGCGGGAGTGTTGAAAGGGGTTTTTAGCTATCTTAACCGCACTTTCATTGTCACAAAGGAGAGGCACACAACCAAGTTTAATACCAATGTCCAAAAGGGTTTGCTTCATATAAAGAATTTGGGCACAACATGCACCGGCCGCAATATATTCCGCTTCCGCCGTGGACAAAGCGACGGAATGTTGCTTCTTGCTAGACCAAGATACTAGGGAACTCCCAAGAAAGTGGCACCCACCGGAGGTACTCTTGCGATCCACACTGCATCCGGCAAAGTCCGAATCCGAGTAACCCAAGAGATGGAATTTTGCACCTTTAGGGTACCACAAGCACACACTAGGTGTATGCTTAAGATACCGAAGTATCCTAAAGATCGCCTTCCGATGCGATTCTTTAGGTGCCACTTGAAAGCGAGCACACAAGCATACACTAAACATGATATCGGGCCTAGATGCGGTAAGATAAAGCAATGAACCAATCATAGAATGGTAGTTGGATTGATCAATGGGTTTACCGTCATTATCCGCGTCGAGATGACAATTTGTTGCCATTGGAGTGCATCTTGAGCTACAATCTCCCATCTCAAATTTCTTCAATAGGTCCTTGGTATACGTTTCTTGATAGACAAAGGTCCCCTCTTGAAGTTGCTTGATTTGAAATACGAGGAAGAAGTTGAGCTCTCCAATCATCGATATCTCGAATTCCCTAGTCATCATTTTTCCAAACTCATGGCTTAGAGCTTCGTTAGTTGAACCAAAAATAATATCATCAATGTAAATTTGACAAATAAATAATTCTCCGTCGTTGTATTTGGTTAAGAGTGTAGTGTCCACCCTCCCGATCTTGAATTCTTGCATGATCAAGAAATCCCGTAGTCGTCCCTACCACGCCCTAGGTGCTTCTTGAGCCCGTAGAGCGCCTTGTGCAACCTAAACTCATGATTAGTATTCCTCGGATCTTCAAACCCGGGAGGTTGATCAACATAGAGTAGCTAATTAATAAAACCATTAAGAAAGGCACTTTTCACATCCATTTGATAAGGCTTTATGTTGTGAAGTGATGCAAAGGCAAGGAGTATACGGATGGCTTCTAGCCAGGCGACCCGAGCAAATGTCTCCCCAAAGTCTAGTCCTTCAACTTGCGAGAACCACTTGGCCACAACTCTTGCCTTGTTGCGGACCACAACGCCATTCCCGTCTTGTTTGTTGCGGCACACCCACTTTGTTCCGATGACGTTCTTGTCCTTGGGTCGCTCCTCCAACACCCAAACTTCATTGCGGATGAAGTTGTTAAGTTCTTGCATGGCATCACCCAATTTGGATCTTGGAGTGCTTCCTCAATGTGAGTGGGTTCTACACATGAAACAAACGAGTAGTGCTCACAAAATGAAGCGAAATGGCGAGAACGTGTACTTACTCCCCTTGACGGACTTCCGATAATTTGGTCCATCGGATGCACCTTGGAGATGCGTCCATGCCTCATAAGTGGTTGTGATGCACTTGGCGATGGTGATGCATGTCTCTCTTCTTGTGGTTGGACTTGATCATGGACTTCTTCTTCTTCTTGATGTTATGTGGCTTGTGAATCTTGAGTCGGCAATGGATCATCCTTCTCTTCTTCGTCAACTTGAGGCGCCATAGATGTGTTGATGTTGGAACTTGAAGCTCCCCCTTGATCATGGCTCCCCTCAACTTTAGGCTTGATGTCTCCAATGGTCATGTTCTTCATAGCTTCTCGTAGAGGCTCATCATCTATTTAATCATGACCAAAACTCTCCTCTTGGGAGCCATTAGTTTCATCAAACTCAACATCACAACTTTCCTCAACTAAACCGTAGGTTTGGTTGAATACTCGATATGCTTTTGAGTTTGATGCATAACCAAGAAATATACCAACATCACATCTTCTTTCAAACTTACCGAGCCTTTTCTTGAGGTAGATGTAGCACTTGCACCCGAAGACTCGAAAATAGGAGATGTTGGGCTTTCTCCCAATGAGAAGTTCATATGGGGTCTTTTGAAGTAGTCAATGTAGGTAGACCCGATTTGCGGCATGGCACGCCGTGTTGATTGCTTCGACCCAAAACTTCTCGGACGTGCCATAGTCATCAAGCATTGCTCGCGCAAGAGTGATGAGAGTCTTGTTCTTCCTTTCAACAACACCATTTTGTTGAGGAGTGTATGTGGCCGAAAACTCATGCTTCACGCCTTCACGGTCACACCACTTCCCAATGTTGTAGTTCTTGAATTCGGTGCCGTTGTCACTCCGGACCTTGATGATGGGAAGTTGAAATTCCCTTTGAGCACGATTGGCGAAGGTCTTGAACACTTCCGGAGTTTCACTCTTGTCACCTAGAA
This sequence comes from Tuctoria greenei, assembly GCA_036927565.1. Classification (NCBI taxonomy): domain Eukaryota; kingdom Viridiplantae; phylum Streptophyta; class Magnoliopsida; order Poales; family Poaceae; genus Tuctoria; species Tuctoria greenei. Next base: position 29,230,948 of record JAYESD010000010.1, read on the forward strand.
ACAGAGTCCAAGCATAGCGAGAGTAGTCATCAACTATAACAATACAATAGAGGTTACCACCAAGACTTGATATGTGGACGGTCCGAAGAGGTCCATGTGGAGTAGCTCAAGTGGCTTGGAGGTTGACACCATTGTCTTCATCATGTGGTGTGAAGCAACTTGCTTCCCGGCTTGACAAGCACTACAAAGCTTGTTCTTCTCAAATGTGACATCCTTCACGCCGGTCACCATACCAAGCTTGAATGACTTCTTGAGCTTGCTCATTCCAATGTGCTCTATGCGTCGATGCCATAGCCAACCCAAACTTGTCTTAGTGAAAAGACAAGTGTTCAAGCTAGCATCCTTGTTGGTGAAGTCTACTAGGTAGAGATGTCCATGCCGAAATCCTTTGAAGATTAGTTCTTGGCTTGTTTCACTAGTCACAACAACATCATTTTTGCTTAAGGTGCACGTTAGTCCAAGATCACATAATTGTGCAATAAAGAGTAAATTAAAACTAAGTGACTTAACATACAATACATTGGAAATAGATAATTCATTTGAAATAGCAATCTTACCTAACCCAATTACCTTCCACTTAGAGTTATCACCAAAGGTGACTTGTTCATGATTGCCGGTGTTTTCTATGGTGGTGAACATACCATCATTGCCGGTCATATGTTGAGTGCACCCGCTATCAGTACCCAATGCTTCCCTCCGGATTTGTAGTTCACCTACACACATGAATTCAATTTCGGACTTTAGGCACCCAAGCCAACTTAGGTCCTTGTATGTGTGATACAAGTGTTTTTGGGACCCAAAGTTGCTTGGGGAGCTTCCCCTTCATGCCCTTTATGTCCTTGCCAATGAACCTTGCCTTCACTTTGCCGTCTACTTTACTCAAGAGAAAATAATGATCATTGAAAGTAGACTTGTAGTTAGTAGGCAATTTTGGAGAAGGTCGGTTGGGAAGAGGACACTCCCTTGTATGGTGACCGGTGACCTCACAATGTTGGCAATAGGAACCAACTTCCTTAATGAAGCTTGTTCTAAGTTCCGATGAGGGCACCTTTCCTTTGTTAGGCACTGGCAAGGATCCAAGTCCTCTTTTGTTGAAGGCCTTTGCTTGTTGGAAGAGGATTTCCTTGTGCTTGACTTCTCCCTTTTGATAGTCTTGCCACACTAGTGCAGAGACTTTCAATTTATTCCAACAAGTCCTTCTCCCTAGCATTCTCTTTCAAAGGCAAAGACTTGTGCAAGACATTAGTGGCATGAGAAGTAATGGATACCTTATCATTAAGAGCTTGTTTCTTTATAATTTTCAATTCTTGATCAAGCACTTCATAAGCAAGGTTAAGTATTTGATGCTCTTGGATTAACTCATTGTGCTTTCCCAAGAGTGCTTGGTGGGCTAAGTCAAGCTCATGATGATCTAGCTTGATTTGAGCCTTATCCTCCTCAATTTGCTTTACATGGGATTTGAGCGTGTCATGCTCTTTAAGTATGCTTTCATACTTGTCAAGCAAATCGAGGTTAGTACTCTCAAGCCTTGCACGAGTTTCTTCAAGAGCCTTAACCTTACTCTTTTCCCTCTTAATGATAGTGTTATATTCATTTATTAATGAAGTTAAATCATCGGGGGAAAGCTCATCATCGCTAGAGTCATGACATACCTTGGTGTTACCTTTAGCCATGAGTCACATAGGAGCTGGATGAAGAGATGAGTCATCATTGTTGGCAATGGCAAGGCCGACCAAACATTCTTCTTCCGCTTCACTCTCTTCATCACTTGATTCTTCGTCGGTGATCCATTTATTTGCCTCACACATGAACACCTTTTGTGAACCTTATCTCTTCTTTGGGAAGAGTTTTTCCTTCTTGCCGTTGTCATGTTTCTTCTTCCCAAAGGATCTTTGTTTGGGCTTGTCCTCTTCATCATCCTCACTATCTTCAAGCTTGCGATGCTTGCCCTTGTGGTTTTCTCTTCTCTTGTCCGGTTTTTGACAATCATAGGAGATGTGTCCGTGATCACCACAATTGTAGCAAGTCTTGTTATCATTTCCCCTTGGTAAAAAGGCTTTCTTCCTGGGATCAACGGTGTATCCCTTCTTGGCAATTTTGGAGTTCAAGCGAGAGAACTTTCTCATCATCAATGCAAGCTCATCATTGTCATCTTCACTTGATGCTTGCTCTTCTTCACTTGAGCTAGGCTCAACGACTTTCTTTCTCTTGAGATTTGTTTTCTTGGTGGAGGCCTTTAGAGCAATTGTCTTTGAAGATGATTGCTCCATCATCCGAAGTACACTCATCTCATGAGCGTGAATCTCTCCAATAAGTTCTGAAACTTCAATGTGATCAAGAGAGTCTTTTTGAAGCATGGAGTTGATGATGTTGTACTTTGGCTTAGGGAGGAGCATAAGAATCTTGCGGTTGATGAGTCCCTTGCCAAGAGAAGCAATATCAACAGCATTAATTTCTTCAATAAGCACATTTAGGCGAGAAAACATTTCATTGACATTTTCATGAGGTAACATTTTGAACTCATCATATTTGGCTTTAAGCATATGATATTTTAGTTCTTTGACATGAGAAGAACCCTCATGAATTTCTATCAAGCAAGCCCAAATTTCACAAGCTTTCTCTTTGCTAGCAATCCTAGCAAATACATCTTGACTAATGCATTCATAGATTGCATTTTTAGCTTTAGCATCCCACTTGATTTGATCACCAACATAATTGTGCTCACCAAACCCCGCATGGGTCGCTTCCCATACTTCGGGAGCTATAACCTCTGGATAAGCACGCATGCGTGCTTTCCAATAGGCAAAATTCTTGCCCTCGAAGATAGGAACTGAACCCCCAATATTGGCCATTTTAGCTCTCTAGCAGTGAAGCTAGAATGATCCAATGAGCAACCTAGCTCTGATACCAATTGTAAGGATCGAATGCCCAAGAGGGGGGGGTGAATTGGGCTTTTTTTCAAAAATTAAAGCAATAAAACTTAGTTACTAAAATCCCAATTCCCTATGCAAACAACCTATGCATTCAAGTGAATAGTAACTTTGCGGTATAAGAAATGCATAAGTGTAAGGGGAGAGGAAGAAAGCGCAAACTCCTGGGGAGACACGAAGACACAGAGATTTATCCCGTGGTTCGGCAAGATCGTCAAGATCTTCCTACATCCACGTTGTGGCACCCACCAAGGGGTATAGCCACTCCCAAGTCACCGAGACTAGGGATCTTCACTATACTTCTCCATTTGCCAACCTCGGCAAGGTGGTGCTCAAGCCTTGTACAACTTGGATCCTCCAGGCTTCCACAACTGTCTTGGCAAGCTCCGGAAGGCTCTCTCCAATACAATCACCAAGGGACACTCCCTTACAGCTCTCACGACACTAGAGACTCCAATCACCAAGAATGGAAGCACACAAGCACTGTCTCTTGCAAGTTCTAGCCTATCTCTTGGTGTGTAAGTGGTGTAGATGATCTAGAAGTGTTAGCTCAACATCTTGAATGCTTGAGAATGTGTAGAGTAGGTCTGGTTGTCAAGACTTGTCGAATAGACTGGTTGAAGGGGTATAAATAGCCAGTCTTCACGAAATAGCCATTGGAAAAGTATTCTGACATCACTGTTTTGCGAACACCGGATGATCCGATGTTCCCCCTTCAATTGTCATCGGTCGAATCCAAATTAGCTGATGTCACTGTGTCAGATATGACCGTTGTTAGACCGATGTTATACTTGTCTCATCATCGGATGATCCGATGGCACTTCATCCAGAATTGGTTCAGAATTAATGCTTATTGGAGTGATTGAACGATGTGTTTATAATTGTACATCGGATGGTCCGGTGGTACACTTGGTCCAGAGATATTGCTTATTGTATTGATGGACCGATGTAACATGCCCTTCATCATCGGATGATCCGGTGAGTACTTAGTTCTGAGGTCCTCTTCTTCTGCTGAACCAACTCGATCCGGTGAGTTGATTTTGTTTGTTTCGAGTTGTTCTAAGTGATTCTTTTGGAATTTGCTCGATTGACCTCTTAGGCATTGGTTGGAAATATTCTTCTGATGATTATCAAGCATTGAGTGCTGTCAATTTTGGTTGAATAATTTTGACATGTGATCTTTCACTTCTAATCTTCATAAACGTTGATTGATCTCATAGAATGATTGTTTAGGGGTCTCCAATTATATCCAATGAGCAGTAGATGATATTCATATAGATTTCATTTGAGTGTGATGATTGATATGGGAGACCTTGCATCCACAAATTCATTAGTAAAATCCAATGGTTGTCATTAATCACCGAAACCATACCTCATGGGGGCCTAGATGCTTTCACAGCGCTTGGTGGTTTTACGCGGAACGGCTTGACGGTCAGAGACCTCCTAATAAGAATGCATTGGACATTAAAACATATTATGCTTGTCCGAAGAAGCCTGCCTGGAGTGTCTCATGCGGGTATTATGCATGCGAGCATCTACGGACCGCCAGGGAATATAGAGTGAATCGTGAGGATGTAAGTTATCCTTAAAGTCGATATCTTATTTCTTACTTTTGATTTCATTATTTTCAAATTTTGATTCCAACTTCAAAATTCAATTGCTCATAGTACAACTGCTCCAAAAATACCAAATAAATTCATGTATACTCTCACTTTGATCTATACTTGGAGATTATTCAAACCAACACATTCTAAACCTTGTTATGTGTTTCATTGCAGCACACAAAGAATGTGAACAAAGAATGGTCGGTTTGTAGAAGTATTCCTGGTAGAGGAGCCGACAAGATTGTTTTGAACTTTGTCAATTCTTGTGTCACAAAATTTTGCACAAAATAGGAGAGTTCTTTGATGAGCATGGTGCAATAGCTGATGTGCCAGAAATTTCCGACTATGCCAATATAAACATTTTTTAGTGAAACTCGTAAACTATGAGATGACATGTATGTGTAACTTGTACATATGTATATTGTTTTAGGAAAATTTACTTCTGTGATTATATTGTTGACTTCTGTGATGATATTGTTGACTTATGTGATGATATTGTTGCTTTCTGTGATTATATTGAATTGACTTGCAAATTAGAAATAACAGCAGCTAGTACTGCATAGGTTATACCTTATCACAGACGATTATTTACCTACGGCTAGACCTGCCTGTGAAATATCATTATCACAGGCGGCTATATATAGGTAAAGAACCATCTGTGGTAACCTAATTATCACAGGCGGTTATTGTTATGGTACAAACCAACTGCGATAAACTGTCTCCACAGGCGGCTTGTCGTAGGTAAAGATCCACGTGTGATAACACAATTATCACAGGCAGTTATATATGCTGCATAACCCGTCTGTCATAATATGTCTTCACAAGCGTCTAGCCTAAATAAAGAACCGCCTGTGATAATTTGTCTTCACAGGCGGATCCACTTCTTTGTCTGTGAAATTGCAGATTATCATAGGCTCTTCGTTTCAGGCGGTTTAGAAACCGCGTGTGATAATATGTTTGGAGCCGCCTACGATGAGGCTTATTGTAGTAGTGCCTGTGACAGACCTTGTGGTGAGGTTTATTCCAACATATGGTAAAGGTGGCGACTCGTTGTCGCTGAGCTCGCGCGTGTCATCAGACAACAACCCATGTACCAAGATGCACAGATGGTAATCGACGCATGCTCCCATTGCATGTTGTACTACAAGGTGTCCAAGAAGGTGTTCCCCACCTGCTTCAAATCCAAGCCGCTGACCTCATCGCCATCCTCGATGCTGCGGCTGCAATGGACAAGAAGTGTGGCTAACGCAAGTGAAGGGGAGATGAGCGCACTGCCACTCCCGCTTAGTGGATGCTCATACAGATGGATTCTCAATGGGAGCTTAACTGTCGTTGGATCTTCCACTGAGCAAAGTGTCTATTTTGTTTTTGTAGTAAAGTCCAAGCTAAGTTTCCTTCATGCTACATGGTTGTTATATTTCAGTTTGGGCATCAGGTGGTTTTTGCTATCACTACTACAATAAGCTTCATCTCAGGCGGCTCCAAACGTATTATCACACTCGGTTTTCAAAACCGTCTAAAACGAATAGAAGGTGAAAATAGTCGATTATCGTAGGTGGCAACAGAAACCGACTGAGAAAATGTATTTTCAGAGGTGGTTCTTTACTGCCAACCGCCTGTGAAAATTCAGTTTTAGAGAAGGTTTACAATTAAAAACCGTCTGTGAAAATGCATTTTCACTGGTGGTTTAAAGTTAAAAACCGTCTGTAAAAGTAAGGTTATATATACATGTATACCTTCGTAGGAAGGAGAAAAGGAGGAACTGAACATGATGATATAGCTGAAATAGTCCAAATAGGATTTCATTTCACTTCAAAAGAGAAACAATCATTATATTAGAATGCAGTGCAACATAAACATGCAAGTTACAAATCAATCTGTCTAATACACCTCCTAGAACAACAAACACTAACTCCACACAAGGGCCGAATGCCATGCAGACCGAGACGCCGCCGTGGCCTACGTGGTGCGGCCGCTGTTCAACGCCACCCCGTAGAGGTCAAAGCATCGATCGCGGATGGATCCGCGGCTGGAAGCATCGATAGTGGCTGGATCCGTGGGGCACAAAGCGTAGAGGCGTCGTCCTGGGCAGTGGCGAGGAGCGCGTCTGTCGCGACGATGACGACCGCCAGGAGGCGGAAGTGGGCGGCTGACACGATGGCCATGAGACATAAGTGTGGCCCTCGTCATCGATCGAGGCTGTATCCACGAGCCACGACAATCAAGTGAGGCCCCTGCAGTGGTCGATGACCACGAGGAGCGGAAGCGGGCGGCCGATGCGGCGGTCATGAGGCAGAGCGGCGGTCGAGCGATGTTTGGGAGGAAGGACCATGAGGTGAGATTGGGGAGAAGGACAATGAGATTGGGGGGAAGGACGGTGAGATTGGGGAGATATTGAGGATAAGGATGTGAGGCGTCGGTGCTGCTGCTGTTATAGACACAACTCTCATGCGGGTTCCAGGGATGACCTTGTGCGAGGCGCTGGGTCGGTAAGCAGCGAACAGCGGAGATCTGAAGTCCAAGAGCAATATGTGGAATGATGTAGCGGACAAATCAGGAGCCACTATTATCACAGGCGGTTTGTACCAATGACCATCTGTGATAACCTATATTTTTTCACAAACAGTTTTTAGTTACGGACCGCCTGTGATATGTTATTATCACAGACAGATTTTAATGTATTTTACATCACAAGCAGATTTCTTTACGATCTGCTTGTAAATAAAAATTGAGGCGACTGCGAAAATACTTATTTTAGTAGAGTATGGCAATGGTTTTAGTTGTCACTGTGCTCTATTGCACTGAGCAATTTAGTAAAGGAAGGGTTGAACATCAACAAAGAGATGGCAGTCCTTGCAAACTAGCTTTTTCTACAAACAGAACGTGCAGATCATAGCCACATACTCAACCCGTAGAACGTTGAGTCTATAAATGAGCTCCGCTATATCAGCAGCCTTAGGAATAGCCACAACCTGTGCTTCATACACGCACATGCACCATGATCTGTACGTTCTCTCTGCACTAACAAGAGGGCCATTCACTCATCCTGCACGTTGTGGCAACTTCCGTGAAAACCTGCGGCATGCACACATGCTAAACCGGACGATGTTGCACCTGCAGCACCAATGGTCACCACACGGTGTGCCCGTGATACACACATGACATGCATGTCCGAGAGAGACCTTGCTGCATGGTTTAATCCTACAGTTGGTAACGGCAGCGACTCGTCACCGCCAAGCTCGTGCGTGTTGTCAGACAGCATGCCCGGCTAGCAATAAGCAGATGGGCATGTGCTCCCAGTGCATGTTCTACTGTATGGTGTCCTAGAATGTATTCCCACCTGCTTCAAATGCAAGCAGGCCAACCTCATCAATGCCCTCGACACTGCTGCTGCCATATACAAGAAGTGTGGCCAACACAAGTGAAGGGGAGATAAGCGCACTGCCACTCCTACTCATTGGATGCTCATACGGATGGCCGGCCAGTGGGAGAGTGACCGCCATTGGATCTTCCACTGTGCAGAGGGTCTTATATAGTTTGGTAGTAAAGTCTAAGCTAAGTTACATTTGTGTTCATGGTTGTTATGTATTAGTTGTACATCAGGTGGTTCTTGTTATGGCAATGGTTTCAGTCATCACTGTTCACTCTTTCACTAAACAATGTAACGAATCAAGGGTTTGTCATCGATAAATAGATGACACTGATCTACAAATAGAACGTGTAGATCGTGACCACAAACTCAATCCGTACGATGTTGAAATTACAAGCTCCGCTCTATCCGCAGGTTTAGGAACCAGCCACCTTAAACTACTACAGTAAGCCTCATCTCAGGCGGCTCCAAACGTATTATCACACGCGGTTTCTAAAACTGCCTGAAACAAAGAGTCTGCGATAATCTGCAATTTCATAGGCGGGAAAGTGAAACCCTATGATAATGGTATTATCACAGGCGGTTCTTTACTTATGACTAGCCGCCTGTAAAGACACGTTATCACAGGCGAGTCGTGCAGTATATATAACCGCCTGTGATAATGGTTTTATCACATGCGGATCTTTACCTATGACAAGCCGCCTGTAGAGATAAATTATCGCAGCCGGTTTGTACCATAACAATAACCACCTGTGATAATGATGTTATCACAGATGGTTCTTTACCTATATCTAGCCACCTGTGATAATGATATTTCACAGGCAGGTCTATCCGTAGCTAAATAACCGCCTGTGATAAGGTATACCCTATGCAATACTACATGCTTTTATTTCTAATTTCCAGATCAATTCTATATAATCACAGAAGTCAACAATATAATCACAGAAGTAAACAATATAATCATAGAAGTCATCTCACAGAAGTCAATTTTACTAAAACAATATACATATGTACACGTTACACATACAAGTCATCTCATAGTTTACAAGTTTCGCTAAAAACTGTTTCTATTGTCATATTTGCAAAGTTCTGGCATATCAGCTATTCCACCATTCTCATCAAAGTACTCCCGTCTTTTGTGCAAAATTTTACGACGCACGAATTGACACAGTTCACCAGCAATCTTGTCGGCTCCTCCACCATGCATACTTCTACAAATCGGCAATTCTTCATTCACATTCTTTGTGTGCTGCAACGAAACACATAACAAGATTTAGAATGTGATAGTCTTAACAATCTCAAAGTATAGATCAAAGAGAGAGTATACAGGAATTTATTTGGTATTTTGGAGCAGTTGTACTATGAGCAATTGAATTTTGAAGTTGGAATCAAAATCTGAAAATAATGTTTCTAGTAATACTGAACAACAGAGAATATAAGTACTAATAGTTACAATGAAAATAAAACCCAAAGTAAGAAAATAGGATATCGACATTAAGGATAACTTACATCATCATGATTCACTCTATATTCGCTGGCGGTCCGAAGATGCTTGCATACATAATACTTGCATAAGACACTCCCAGCAGGTTGCTTTGTACAAGGATAATATGTTTTAATGTCCAATGCATTCGTATTAGAAGGTCTCTGACCGCCAAGCTGTTCCGCGTAAAACCGCCAAGCGCTGTAATACAAGAAATGTCATATAAAACTTGTCAAAGTATTCTAAATGTGTGTAAATAAAAAGTATTGAGTAAATGTATAGTTTCAAAATGCAATGGAAATCTTTGTAACGATCTGGTGGGTAATCGGCTGAGTCCAATACTATTGCCAAACCCTGCGTTGGCTTGATGAGGATCATTATGTAGTGTTTAATGCACATGTACATACACACATGTTAAGTTAACAATTAGCAATAATTGCTATTTCAATGTGATGTGTCGAACATACTTAAAGTGGTAAGGAGCCTTTACGAAATCCTTGCCGTCTCTGACAAAGTTAAACATTGGATGTACTATGTAAGCTGCAACTTCTGTCCTTCTATCCTTCTTAAATTTTGCGATTGATTTTTCAAAAAAAAAATTTCATGTGCTTGTACTGTACTGAGTCTCAATCCGCCTTAACATCGAATAATGTCTTTGCAATCTGTGTAGGGTCAAGGATATCTGTCTTGCATTTCATCTTTTCATTATCCATGTATTGCATCCAATTGAAGAAGTCCAAAATTGTGATAATCTAATGAAACGTATATGCGTGTAGTAAGAAATGCAAATGCAAAATATTAGAGGCACTTACAAGCACTAGACGAGTAGGAGGTTGATTTCGAGCATGCCCCGATGGAAAAGGGTATGCAACTCTTCAAATAAAATGACTCGTTTATTTTCTCCAGTGCTCCAGAATGCATCTTTTGGAACACGAAATGTGACTTAAGAAAGATCATATTTTGTGCTAACAGAGATGTACCACTCGTGCATTCTTTGAAGCGGGACGAGTTATTTGCTAAGTTGTACAGATGTAATGAATGGCTTCCCATTCTCAAATTCAGGAGGAACATCCTCAAGCTTGTATATTGGAACTCCTGGTTTAACTAAAGCCGTCCACCGATTATACATGACACTGTCTTCTTCCCACTCCTCGATATCTTTTAATGCTGGCTGATGAGAAGAACGAGATGCACCTGATTTTCTAATATTTTCCTTCATACTTTCCAAATACTTTGACACTTCTGATGCAGGCTTTTAAGTTTCGTATGCGCTAACTTTGATAGGCACTGGTGATCGAGGAGTAGTCGTCGGAAGTTGGACACTGGCTTGTTGTTGAACTTGTTGTTCAACTGATTGCTCTTACTCCCAGCAGTTGGCTCTAGTACTAATTCAAGTTGTTGCTCAACTGGTTGCTATTTACTAGCAACAACTGTCTCTGGTACTGCTTGAAGAAGTTGTCCAACTTGTTGCTCTTGGTTATCTTTACTAGCAAGGTTACTACATCCTTGCTAAGACATAGGGGGAGTGGATCATCCTATACTGGGCGTGGAGCTTTCTGGACTTTTGACTTAGAAGACGGGGTTGTAGTATTATGAGATGCGATGGGGCTATAAATCGGCTCATCCTCCAACACGATATTGCGTCGGTGCCAAAGGATTAATTGGTTGACAGCCTGCCCCAGAGTCGCGATCCCTTCATGTGTGATGTGGTCTATTTCATAATAACTTCATAATCATTATCAATGATCTGAAGAACTTGTACCACAGCATAATACAACGAAAGTGGATTGCCGTTGAAGTCACGATCAAGCTTTTCCATAGCAGTGGCAACCTGTTTGGTTTTGTTCCCTGCTGTGCCAATCGGGACAAGAAGACGACAAGATCTGTCCTTAGCAATATCATCGACAGCGAACTTATGCGTTGACCCTGAGCCTGGCAAAGAACCTACACTGCTAGGGTAGGCCGTTGGAGATACCAAGTGCTCCTTTGGCATGGAAACCATCGTTGTACTCGGTGCTACTAATTTCCGAATTGTCTACGTTGTTCCATTATTTCTTGCACATTTTACTTGTCCTTTTGAGCAATCATTTCATAAAGTGTTTTCTTGAACTTCTCATGTCTTCTATATGTCCCTTATCTTTCGTGAAACCATCTAGCCAAGATATTTGAGAAGAGATTGCTCGAACCCATCCATTGCGTTCAGGGTTTCCTAGGATAGCGATAAGTTGGTCATTCTCCCTCTTCAGCTTGAAGAGACCCTTTTGTTGCTTTTCAATTACATCTTTTATTTTTTCCTCTACTTCATTCATAGAGTCGGGCTTTTTGAGTTTGCCCTCGTTGGTCAAACTTGACCGAGCAAAGACCCACCGTTGAGTTCTCTCACCGCAGCCTTCTAAGGGGTGAGGATTGCCCTTACTAGTAGTTTCGTCTAATATCTTACTCCATTTCTGGACATTGGGGGCATATCCGGTAGACCACAAGCAATGATGGTATTTGTTCTTTTTTAGCAAGCTTTTACCTATTTGCACTTAGGGCTTTAGCATCAGGTGTGGTATTTTAACTAACAAATTCTTGCCACTGAGATTGTGTTATTTTTCCCATCTTCCTCGAGCTAGGGACCTTATCGGCCTTAACATAAGCATTCATTTCACTCTTCCAGCCACGAAACTTCTTTCCATAAGAGACCAATATTGCTTTCTTTACAGCTTCTTATGTGCCTTTCGGGAACTGGAATTGTTTCTTTATCCTTTCCCACAACTCAATCTTGGTCTCCTTTGGTAATTTTCTCCAAATATCTGTTGTGATCGGCACGAGCTCTCTAACAAGAAAACCGCATGCATTTCGGTACTTGGCAACAGAATCTAGTGGTTCTTGGGGAAGCCCACCTGGACCGACCCTTGTTATGTACATGATGCGGTCCAATGGACCCTTGTTGGGACCTCGTTGTCCTCGTTTCCGCTTGAGTGAACCTGAGGATTCATTCATTAGAGAACCTTCCGCGGTATTAGGAGCCGAAGTCACCTCGTTGTCTTCACGATTAATCTAGGTAGAAAAAAATTATAAGATTTCGTATACTTGACAACCAACATTAACTTGAATTGTTGAAGTTAAGATTCGTGATCCATACCACTTCGGCGGGATCATATATCGGTTCGAGATCCTCTGAAGTATTTTTAACTTTTATATTTGGAAAAGGATCTGATGGACTGTGAAAGGAGCCTGAATTCTAGAGTCACTAAGCGCCATATTGCCTTCTTTATTGTTACTACCATCAATAGTCTTCTTAGGGCTTTCCATGCTAGAACTAATAGGACAAAAATATAATGAATGGAATATTAACTCTACATGAATCGTTGCATGAAGAAAAGATGGAAGCATTCTAGGAGGTTGTAAGGCATTCTAGGGTTTAAGGAGACTGACCAAGGTGATTGACCAAGTTCCATTCTAGGGTTTAGGGGACTGACAATGGTGATTGACCAAGTTTCATACCTTTATATGCAACCCACCTTTCCTCTTATTTTTAAAAATATTTTCACATTTTACTAGATGATATTTGTTTTTCACCTGACCTCCATGCCATAAAATCTTCTTCTAAGTACATCCAACTTTTCCACAGTAGTTTTTTACAAAAGAAACATTGACATGTGATAAATTGGAATACTAGAGAGATCGGCATTAATCAAGAAAACCCTCCCTACCATAGACAAGTTTTTCAAAGTTTATTTTAAGACCTAATAACATACATACAAAGCTAAAAGTAGTTTCATATTTCTAGCCCCCATTAAAACATTTGTGATACATACAATTGTATCATCTACATACTGTAAAAACTGGCACACCATTATGCACTAGATCATCAGCTAAACCCGAAAACAATTTATTTTCTTGGGCCTTATATATCATCCTAGCAAGACAATCAACAACAATGTTAAACAAAACAGGTGACAAAGGATCACCTTGTCTGACCCCCTTGAAGCTTTTAAAGTAAGGACCAATCTCATTATTGATTCTAACACTCAAGGACTTACATATACAATTATTTATTAGGAGCATAAACCACTGATAATGCTTCTATAAGGAAATCAACCAATGATAATGTTTGGAACAATAAGCAGATAGAGCATAAACCACTGATAATGCTTCAATAAGTAAATCAACCACTGATAATGTTTGCAACAATAAGCAGATAGAGCTAGGGTTTGAGGCCACTCACCAAGGCACTTGTCGGAGTGTGATTCTGGCAATTCTCCCGGTACTACCATTTGCAGCCCGTGGAGTTTTGTAGTTCGATTGGGGCACGCAGAGACTCAGAACAAGATGATGAGTTGACACAAGAGTTTACGTGGTTCGGGCCGCCTGAGTGTAATACCCTACTCCACAGGTGTGTGTTCTTGTATTGAGCGAACGTGTGTAGCACCTGTGAGTCAGACCGGAGTGTGGAAGTCTAGAGTCTCCTCGTGTATCGCTCGACCAGTCTATTTATAGTACAAGGACTGGCCGTTACATCATCAGCCTGGCCCGACATGTGGCCCTGGCGGTTATTGATGTTTAATACACATTTAATATGTTTAATTACCCTTAATAACGTGGTAACGCGCCTTGATGGTGGCGTTACTGGTATTAAGGGTCCTCCGATCGTGTGTCATTAAGATAGAATTAATGAAACATAATTGGGTCTTGAAGCTTTAATTGTTCCTTGAAGGTCCGAGTCGTTGGAGGTCCACCAATCTGCCTGTTGAGCTTGAAGGTCTGGCGGTTGGATGCGTGGCAGCTCCGAATCTTACAGTCTTGGACGAGTAGGTCCGGTGCTATTGTACACGTGTCGGTAGCGGAGCTTCCCTCTGTCGGGGGTTAGGTCCGGGGGTGCCACACAGGTATCAAGCCCGGAGCATACCCATGTATGGAATGTAGCTCCGATTTTATGATACACGTGGCGACACGGTGACTAACAATAGGAGGGATGTAGGTCCAGCTCCGAGTGACACGTGGGGTCTTCGAAGGTCTTCAACTCAGATAGGTGGAGTTCCTTTGCACTCCTTGCAGTCCCAATGGGTATCTGGTATGCAGGGTACCGACAGTGGCCCCCTGGGCCCACCTATGGGAGAGACCCTTTGGATTAAGTCATTCTGCGGGAACTGGGTCCATCTTTCGATTTCTGCGCAGTGTCTTCAAGGGTTTTTGGATGTGCCGTTGGGGTGGTGGTTCGCAGTTTAACCATCGCCGCATGGCGTATCCAGGATACGGCAGGTGAGATCTGCACGTGCAGATCTACCGCAATTAAAGGTCGCCGGTTTCCAATACGAAAACTGCATCGGTTCCGCGCACCTTGTCAGGCCGCCGCCCTCGGGCTTCTCGTCTCTCATCATGACAATGGTTCGCCTGGGGTAAGGACCCCGACTTGATCGTCTGGGTGGCCCCGGGCCCCCTTGTCATTGGCAGGGTGAAATTTTTAAACTATATCTTTGGCCCTTCTGCAGTTTCCACTCAAGCGTTGCGGGGGATTACTTAAGAAGAAAAGGGGACATCATTTGGGGATTCCTTATGCCTTCTTTTAAATTTGCGCTCGAATCGTCAAACTTTCGCTTGCTTTTCCTCTCTTGCCCCACTGTGCTGCGATGGAGTTGGGTCTCCGCAAGAGCCGTCTTACGACCGACGATGATTTGAAGAAGGTTCGGACCTACATGGGGTGATCCAGCTACTCCTTCAATCACCAGGTCTGCGCTGGCAAGCTCCCATTTAAGAAGAAGCACGCCGGTGACATGGTGTACTTTTCTGCAAACGCCCTGGTGGGACTGATCCCACCTTTCTCCACTTTTCTCTTGATGTTGTTAGACTTCTATGCTCTGCATGTGTACCACCTTGGCCCTCACTCCATTCTTCTTGTGTCCACATTTGTCCACTTCTGCGAGATGTGTGTGGGTATTCCCCCCTGCGTCGAGCTTTTTCGCGCCTTCTTCACCATCCACACTACCGGCAAAAGTGACGAGTACCTTGGCTTCTACTATTTTGTGAAGCGCAAGAAGTGACCCCACAAGTACATGAGGTCATTTCCTTCCGGCAAGTGGGACGACTGGAAGAAGGATTGGATTATCGTCACGACAGAGGAGCACGAGAGGCTGGAGCTGCCTGAGGGTCTTCCCAATGTTGACACAGAAGCATGGAGTGAGGTGCCGGTGCTGTCAGAGGCCTTCAACCCTGCCTTGACCAGGATCCGCCAATGTGTGGAAGGAGGGGTGACCCCCTAGATGGTCTTCTGCAACTTCGTGGTCAACAGATGGGCTCCGCTGAAGAAGAGGGAGCAGCTCACCTGGGCCCTCAACAGTGTGTGGACAATGATCGGATTGAAACCGGTCTGAAGTCCAATTTGGAAGGCGTATCTTTGGAGCTTCATTTGAAGAAGTTCTAGCATGGCATCGATGTCGATGGCGACGACATAACGCCGCCAGCTGCTTTCCTCCCATTGAATATGGAGGCAAAGTTCATCAGGGAGCTCTGACGGAAGATGCCGATGCTTGACGACCTCGGTGAAGTAGAGAGGCGTTCGACCACCATATTGGTGATCCTCGGAGCTTCCGAGGGTGGTCCTGCTCATGTTCCGAGACAGAGGGCTGAAGTCATTGGTAAGGGCAAAGAGTTGGCTGAGCCCTCTAGCAGAAAGAGGAAGTTGAAGCACTCTGACGGGAGGTCCGTCAGACCTGCTTCTTCCACAACAGCTCCTTCTCCCCAGCAGGGGAGATCTTCAACGGTGACACCAGCTCCAGCATCGGTGTCTTCTCGGGATGCCAGCTCCGGTTGTGCGACTCCGGCACCAGGGCCAGCTAAGGGCTCTAGGTTCGAGGGTCCTTCCCAGTCGAGGGGGGCCTCAACCAAGACGTCGCTGACGGTGGCGGCAAGCTCCGGAGGGCCTTCCAGAGCTACTACCCTAGTTGCAACTGGGTCGAGTTCTGAGCACCCGGTGAAGAGGTTCTGCGCTAGTTGGAGCAGAAGTCTCCCAAGGTAAATATGCTTTTTTACCTCAGTTGGTTATTTTTGTTGTAATCATATTTTGAGTTTCTTCGTCCTTCATCCATAGGGTCTCCAAAAAAGGGGCTGAAGCTCCTGTTCCTGCAACAGCAGCTGATGTTGTGCAGGCTGAGGCCCTGGCTCCAATTCCAGCGCCGCCCCAGGTGGTGGCTGAGGTCACGGCAGCCCCGGCACCGGCTGTTGTGGTTCTTGACCTCGACTCATATCCCGATGCACCCGTGGTAGCACCAGACCACGGGAATGAAGATGTACCAGCGGCAGTAGCTTCGGAGGTTGAAGCTTCGGTTTCGGATGCTTTGATTACGGACGCACCAGCATCTGAGCCGGATGTAGATGCAGTTCTGGCCTTAGAGTCGGATGTTATTGAAGCCCCGGCGGTGGAGCCGGTGGTTGATGAAGTTCTGGCACCTAAGCCGGTTGTCGCGGAAGTGCTGGCGCTCGAGCCGGTGGAGGTCGAAGCGCTGATGCCTGAACCAGCGGTCGAGGAGGCACCAGCATCGGAGCTGGAAGTTGCCTCAGCTCCGGCCGAATCTTCGATGCCTACCCCAAAGGTGGTGGTTCCGTAGGTGCCCGCGCCTGAGCTAGGGTGCCAAGACGAAGCTGCCTGTCCTCCGCCTGAGGGACCAGTTGATGGCAATCTGGCGGCGGGACCTTCGGAGCTGACTGTGGAGGTAGAAACTTCCATTGCAGTACCTTCCTCGGTGGCGACCGAGGTTAGCCCGGAGGGTGGCCCTAGTGCCACAGAAATTCAGGGGACCGCTCTTGTAGAGTGGGACCTGATTCTTGTTATGGAGAAGCTGCTGGAGCCGGCGAAGAGGACCCCGTGAGGTCCAGAGCCAATCCCCTTGTCGTTATCCATCGACAATGCCTACTCCAGCCTTCATTAGGTTCAGCTGGCCTTTTACCATGACAGCAAGGCCCTCGAGGAGGAGTGTCAAACCCTTAGGAGGTGGCGCAATCGGATCCAATTCTAGACCAAGTTGGCGCAAACAAGGCTGGCTGACGACAAGAAGTGGGTCAAAAGGGAGAAGGCCCGGATGGAGTACTGGGGCCAGCTGCTGGACGAGAGGGAAAGCATGGTGCGATCCCTCGACAGCCAGTCCCAGGCCATCCACGAACAGGTTGTGGCTGCTAATGAAGCAGCGAATGATCACCAGGAGAAGCTCAGCGCCATCCACGATAGCCTCATCAAGCGCCAAGAGGCTCTTGAGGAGCGGGAGAAAAAGCTCGAAGATGAAGAGCAAAAACTCCTGGAGCTGCGGGATGACCTCGTGAAGAGGGAGGAGGAGCTTGCTCAGAGGCTGGCTCTGGGTGACAAGAGCCTCGCGGAGCGCACCAAGAAGCTAGAGGTGCTCTGCGAGAGCGAGGAGAAGAAGGCCTGGCAGCGCGGATAGGACCTCACCAAGAGGTAGAATGAAGTTGCTGTCAGGGAGAAGAAAGTGCGGGGCCAGGAGAGAGACCTGGTCGACCGCCATAACAAGATCCACGTCCAGGAAGAGGAGCCTGCTAAACTCGAAAGGCAAGTTGTTGAAAAGATTCAGCAGCACGCCAAAGAGGTCGAGCGCCTTGCCCGGGAGGGTTCAGAGCTTGCGGTGACCAAGAGGTCCTTGGAAGCGGTGCGAGGCTCAAGGGCTGCACAGTCTCAACGAGTATGGGACTTCTTGGGCAAAGCCAATGACGCGCTGATGCCGCTGGGCTTTAGTCTCGTGAATTCGGATGATCTGGACCCGGAGCTGGACCAGGCGTTGAAGGCATTGAGCTCGACTGGCAACAAACTCAACAAGATGGGCGATGTCATCGTGGATCAGTTGGAGACTGAAGGAAAATACCTCGCACAGAACGTCGCAGAGTACACGCTGACGTTTTACACAAGCCGGCATCCTCACTTCCCACTAGATCTGGTGCTTGAAGGTCCCATCGACGGAGTTTCGGCTGCCGCCAAGGCCAGCGTGTCAGAGGTTGCAAAGAAGGTCGCCTAGTTCTTCCATAAGATTTAGGACTTTCTCTTTGTATCTACCACCTGTATCTTCTCTTCTTTTCCTCAATTTTGTAATCTCTTGTCCTCAGATGAATGAAATCCAAGAATTTTATGAATATCATTTTTGTCTTTAACCTTTGTCTCACTTGGCCCCCTGGTAGATGTACACAATTTGATTGTGAACATGTACCAAAAGGATGTAGCATTTTTTTAAAGACTTGAGTGCTTCGAACTTGTAGAGTGTAGGTATGAAGTCGCTGACAGTATGGGCCCCCTGAGGTTGTCGGAGCTTAGTAGCTCTGGCAGTGACAACTGTCAATATGCGGAGCGTTGGCAGCAGACCCCATTGGGGTGTCCTCCCACCATCTTTTCTTCACGTTGATGGCTAGCCCCCTAGGTTTGTCGGAACTTGATAGCTCCGGTGACGCCTACTATCAATGTTTAAAACATCAACGGTGGGCCACCATAGGGGATGTCGAGGCTTTGATAGCTCCAGCATGATCCACCATCATCATGGGATTTTTATTCTTCCTGCACACTGAAGTCAAGAAAAACAGTAAAATCCGTTTCTTATCTATAACTCATTTGCGTCTTACTATTCCCAGAAGAAACTTTTAGATCGACAACAATTCCATACACAATTAAGTGCATTTGTTTATTTTCTCCAGGTTTGATCGTTTCCTGGACTCAGCTTACTTAGGCCTGCCGGGGTGTAGGTAGAGTGGCGTACTTAGGGTGCAGGACCAGGCTAAGTCGATAGCACACTCCGGACCTAGATTGCCTTGGCGTTCAGGCGAGTAGGCCATTCAACAATGTTAAGACCCAAAAGAATTAACAATGCAACTTCAATTATAAATGAATTGTTGGAGCTAAAGTTTCTTGAGAATTGCACAACTTTGTTATAGACAAGAAAGAGAAACATAAAAAAATAATGAGCTTGTACGAAATAAATGCATGTGAAGTCTATTTTCACATAATGATGTCTTTCATTATAGGTCCGGGGTACAGAGGAAACAAGTACACTCTTAGGGTACGGAACCAAGCTAAGTGTGTTGCGTTTCTTGTTTGACCCAGGCTAGCTAGCTACACTTTTAGTTGTTGGACTGTGACAACTGTTGCTTGAACCTTGCGGACCTTCCGAGAAAGGTCCAGCTGTTGTCCCGGAGGAGCTACCCGACTCTTTACAATGACACTATAACATACATCATATGTGATTACAGACTCACCTGCGTGATATTAAGCATAGAACTTATGGAGGTGCTCAATGTTCCATGGATTAGGGAGCGGTGTCCCATCCTCGGTTGCCAAGCGAACGCATCCGGGACGGGATACTTTGATCACTCGGAAGTGTCCTTCCCAGCTAGGGGAGAGTTTGTTTAACCCTTCCCGAGTTTGTATTCTCCGTAGCACCAGATCGCCTTACTCGAGCTGTCGGTTATGCACATGCCTTTGGTGATAGCGCCGGAGCGCTTGGCGATATCGTGCATTTCGAACAGCTGCTCGGCACATTCCCTCTTCGACGAGGTCAAGGTCTTCATGCCGGAGCTGGTCCTGTGTGGCTTCGTCGAAGGTTCGGACCCAGAGCGACCCAAAGGTAATTTCCGGAGGAGGGACTGCTTCAGCTCCGTACACCAAGAAGAAGGGTGTCTCTCCAGTTGACTGGTTTGGAGTTGTCCTTTTTGCCCACGAGGTGGGCGGAACCTCTTCTATCCAGTTGGCTCCATGTTTTTTCAGGCGCTCATATGTGCGTGTCTTGAGTCCTTTTCGGATTTTTGCATTTGCTCTCTCAGCTTGGCCATTGCTTGCCGGTTAATCCATGGAAGCGTAGCTGACTTGAATGCCGAGGTCTTCGCAATATCCTTGGAATGCAGAGCTTGTAAATTGGGTCCCGTTGTCAGTTATGATCTTGTTTGGGACTCCAAATTTGCATACTACGGACTGCAAGAAATTGATTGCTGATTGCATATTTATTGTCACAACTGGAGTTGCTTCCCGCCACTTGGTGAACTTGTTGATGGCGACATACAGGAACTTGTAACCTCCGACAACTTTTGGGAAAGGTCCCAAGATATCCATCCCCCACACAGCAAATGGCCATGTAGGAGGTATCATTTGTAGAGGTTGAGCTGGTGTGTGAATTTGCTTTGCATGGATCTTCCATGCTTCACATTTCTTCACTAGCTCGGTTGCATCCTGGAGTGTTGTAGGCTAGTAAAAACCATGCCGAAAGGCTTTACGAACAAACGTGCAGGAAGACGCGTGGTTCCCACACTCCTCTCCAAGGATTTCTGTGGGGACCGGAATCCTGACCTCCAAGGATCTCATTGGGTGGTGTCGTGCGATGCGACACCCAACAGTATACAAGAAAAAGAACGAGAACAATTTACAATACCAAGACTTTATTGAAAAGCACAGCTAAAGTTTAAAAGTACTAACGGAAGGAAAGAGAATATACATCCTAGCTACGCTATCGGCACTAGCTATGCAAAAGCAAATCATCCATGCCCTGGATACTTTGCACTAGCAACACACAATTCACGGTGGCGTGCAGTGTTCCCACTCGGTTGTAAACCCTGTAGGGGGTGCAACCTCGTCATCAGTTGTATAATCTGCAAAAACTCGTTAACTGCAAATGTGAGCATAAGGCTCAGCAAGACTAACCCGTCTCACTGGACATATGCAAGGGTGAATACTAAGCATAGGTAAGTAAACCATAAGGACTCTCCTACAAGTGGATCCTTATAGTCATGTTTTATTTAACACATGACATTCCTCAGGCACGGCACATCATAGACTCCACAATCAAACAAGAAACGCTTTGCCGATGATATGACGTGCATAAAGCACATAATGCTATTACAGGTAAAGTATGGGGAAACTGTAAACTTCTAATTGTACTATCTCTAAGCCAAACAAGGTTGTTCAAGCAATTTGTAAACCAATATATCATATTCTCCTGACTTCTTCAGTATTTACTACCTCACAGCACAGTGAACAAGTGGTACTCTATTACTGCGAGGGACGGTGATTGCAATCAGGATTCACCCGGAACAACACGACACATACGCACTTCCGGAAATGGCAGCGAGTACTTTAAACAGTACCTACATAACAATTTAGTACTAGTCGTATATGGCTACATTTCACTAAACACTCGAATGTCGAACCGGTCGATCCATCATGAGCAGGAGATCACTGCATGGGGCGTACACTGATGTGCCCACCAGCTGATTTACAACTTGCTGCCCTCAACCCACGCCTATAAAACAGAACGGAATGCCTTGACAAACCAGTATCAAGCTTCGTCAGTTTACTGGAGCCCATTCCTCCAGTATGTTGCTGGTACAATTCAAGCTTGTCCAGCAGGGCCGCACACGAAATGGTCCTCAATCGACACAAGCAGGGCTACGCACGTGAGACCACGTCTCACTGCATCCTATCCACTTCTCCGTCTCAATTTCATATTCATACACTATTTTCTTATTCCCGTATCTCCCGTATGATAAAATTACTATCTCGCGAATAGATTCGAACAACTCATCTTCTACCGAATTCCTATGAGTATAAGCATAGCAGTGTCTACTCAACGGGCCGTAGACCTACCCAAGACTCCATAGGATTTGTGGGCCATGCAAGTGGATGTCAAACACCTTAAACGTAATGCACAATCATCTGAAGATGTAAGGTGAATGAAAACTGTAAAAACACTGTAAGGAACTTAAATGCAAACCGGGGCTTGCCTGAATGCGAGTTTGAGTCTATGTTAATTTCTACAGCTGAACCTCTAAAGCATTCGGCTGCTCCTCGATTTCAGCTACTACACGATATGCATATACTAGGTATAAATGATTTTGTGAATAATTAAGATGCCTAAGGTGGGGTGAGTATATTAAGATAAAATAAGATAATTATCTTAATTGACTTTGGGATTTTTTACGGTGGATACTAGAGATTATAGAGAAGACCCTTGCAAAGAACAGGAGATGATAAAGGATGTTTGTTATTCTTAACAATTATGGTAAGCAATAATCTTCTCTAAATTTTGGCTGAAATTTTTGTAGATGTATTATGGCTACCAAGGGTTCTATCATGTAGAGGGGATCTCACTAGTTCTAGGAAAATTTGTTTCACAATTTTCTGAGCTTCATACAGGGAGAAACTTATTTTTCAAGTTTGGGTAAATTTCTGGAAATATATTTTTTTCCATTTTTCATAATTTATAACTACATAGAGATTTGGAATTTGGATCAACCTAGTATTTTAAGTCTAAGGAGCTTGAAACTTTTACTGGATATCAAAGGTATTAACAAGAGTGTTCTGACCAAAATTGGAAATTTTCCAATTAACAGAACTAGGGAAATAAATTCTTTAAGCATTTTGCTTATCTGAATTATGGAGGAATTTCTATGGATTTTCATACCAATCCAAGTGAACCACTGGACAGTATTCTTCATTCTGGTTCTAACGAAATTTATTTGGGAATTTTTGGATAATTCTACTGAAAGTTATGGATTTTCTATGTTTGGATTGAATTTCGACTTATTTTCCTATTGGAAATTTCAAATAAAAGGGGCCGGTCCCACTTTGTTTGAATGGGCAATTCGCATCTGGGCCACACCGGGGCCACGGGGTTCAACCGCGCAGCCGCACCGGATCTAGTGCCGCAGCTGATCCCGAGCGTTCGAATAGGCGCTGACATGTGGGGTCCATAGGCCCTCGTCTAACTCGCGACGCAACAACGCTTCTCGCTGGAACCGCGGCGGTGCTTTGCCGGACTTAGGTGTGTCGACCTCCTTTCGGCCTCGCCATGACCGCTCAACCCTAAAATCTACCGCGCAAGCCGATGGTGGTGTCCAATCATGGTAGCTATGGCCGGAGACGTGAGCGCGATAGTGACGACAGAGCTAGGGTTTCGACCTTCGTCGAAAATGCTCAGGAATGGCTCAATAGGCTCGGGAAATGGTCGGGGAGGTTCCTGGGAGCACCAGGAGTATAATTTGGGCGTCAGATTGAGGTAAAATCGCCGGCAAGGCTGAGTTTGACGGTGAAGTGTGGTTTTTCAACCAGCGGCCGCGAAAACATGAAATCTAAGATGCTCGGTTGATAACTTTCAGGGTTTTTGGGCATGGAGCTTCCTTAGGACACATAGAAGCTATCTGCTAACCATATTAAAGGATGATTGCAAGAATGAAATGAATTTAAGCACGAAGCTTTGCTGTTCTATTGAGAAATCATTCGGTTCTCAAACAAGAACTCAAGTTACACTGCAGGTCATAAGCTTAGATTCTTTGAGCATTAACTAGAGAGGATTGCGAACCTTTTTCCTTAAAGGATCGAGGCTAGAGATGGCCTAGAACTGGAGTTCGACGGCGAGACAGGGAAGGTTCTCGGCGGCTTCCTCGATGGCGACTGGGAAACTTCAAAATATGCCAAGCAGAAGCTATGTCACGATCAACGACTGAAGATAA
This sequence comes from Tuctoria greenei, assembly GCA_036927565.1. Classification (NCBI taxonomy): domain Eukaryota; kingdom Viridiplantae; phylum Streptophyta; class Magnoliopsida; order Poales; family Poaceae; genus Tuctoria; species Tuctoria greenei. The sequence continues at coordinate 29,254,804 of JAYESD010000010.1, forward strand.
TACATAGAGGAGTTTGTGACACGCCTTTTATCTACTTACAGCTCGGGAAAAAATGGCTGCAATTGTCAGCGAGAGCTTGATCGAACAGGGGCGGCGGAAATGGCGTGAACCAGGATGGAGTCCAACGGCGACGGCCAAGGGGGGTATTTATAGGGACGGGGGGGAGAGGGCAGCGCGCCATGGCGCAAGCAAGCAAGCAGCTCGGTGCATGCATGCGCATCGCAGTGTCGCGCACTGTCGACGTCGATCGGCAAGATGAGCTGGAGGTAGAGCACCCCCCGTGGGTTTCACTCGAGTGCTTTGGCTGACAGTGGGCCCCACCTCCTCTTATCCACTTCCCTTCTTTGTAACTTCAATTCTCCAACCAAATTTTGTCCAAAAATTCTAGATTTTTGTGGGGAGGCTCAAATAAATATGTAGAATTTGATTCTACAATTGGATTTTGAATTGGAGCAAGTTTCAATTGAATTTCAAATTCAAATTTGAATTTGGATGAAATTCAATGGTGTCACTGATTTAAATAGCAACTGAGTTCCAAAAATTGTGAAACTATGAGGATAAGTCAAGCAAGTTATGCTGACCATGAGAGTGTGTTCAAATCTCAATGTTCAAACTAGTTGAACAGAATTCAAAATTTGAATTCAAAACATGGTTTGAATTTGCTAAGTGTCTCAATTAAAATAGCAAATGGAGTTTAAAATTTATGAAACTTTGCAGGAAGTCCATTTGGAATATTAGTAGAAAAATTTATGGCCTTTGAATTGATTAATTTTGACAGGGCCAAATATACAGTAGTATATATTCAATATATATTAATTTGAATATCTATTTGGTACTGCATATTTAATTTGGCCTAGCAATCTTTCTTCAAATAATTCCAAACTTTGAAGAGAGGTCGAAAGAATTAATCTAAGTTTATTTGTGAAGTTCATTCCTCATGTTAATAAATTTAAGCATGAGTAGAAGAAGAGATTTGATGAGATCAAGTTTATAAGCATGGTTATAATTGGTCTCTAGTGGGGTTAACAACCAACTTACAACTGAACCTCATATGAAGGAAAATGTGGGATTTTACATTCCTCCCCCCTTAAAAGAATCTCGTCCTGAGATTACAAAAGGAAGGATAAATTGAGAAGATCTAATGAACATATGATGTTAACAAGTCCGGATAATTGGCTTTAAGATATTCCTCGCTTTCCCAAGTTGCTTTATCAGCTGTGTGGTTTCCCCACAAGATCTTGTAGAAACGCAAGGTGTGGTTTCTTGTGGTACGAGTCTTCTGATCAATTATCTGGGTTGGATGTTTCGAGTAAGTAAGATCTGGTTGGAGAGCTTCCAAATCCTCCATACAGAATTTCGCTGGGGCCTAGAGACTTTTTCTCAATTATGAAATGTGAAACACATTGTGCACCCCTCACAGCGATGCTGGCAGCTCTAGCCGCTAGGCTACAGGTCCGCATTTCTCACTTATTGCGAATGGTTTGATGAAACACGGAGCCGGCTTCCCTTTTACTCCGAAGCGATGAATCCTTTTCATTGGAGATACACGAAGGTAAACATGATCCCCGATATCAAAATGAAGCGGCCGACGTCGTTTGTCCGCATAGCTTTTCTAGCGGGACTGAGCAGCCTTGAGGTTGGCTTGAATAACTCGTACTCGATCTTCGGCTTCCTTTACCATGTCTATACCATATGTTACTCGTTCACCGGATTCACACCAATTCAAAGGTGTGCGGCACTTTCGTCCATAAAGAGCTTCATAGGGTGCAATTTGAATGCTAGTCTAATAACCATTGTTGTATGAAAACTCCACACTACAAGAAACTTCACGATTTGCGATGGCCAGGGCCGTCGCAAATAAGATATATGCCGTCGCAAATAAGCTATTTGCGACGACTTTCCTTATTTGCAACGGTTTTTGGCCGTCGCAAATAAGTCGTTGCAATTAAGCTTATTTGCGACGGCCACCGTCGCAAATAAGCTTAATTGCGACGGCTAACAGCAGCCATCGCAAGTTATTGCCGCGGGCCGGTGGGCCCCGCCACAGTATTTGCGACGGTCTAGTTGTACCAATTAAGGGCCTCTATTTGCGACGGTCGGGCCGTCGCAAATAAGTTCAGTGTGCAGGGCCCACGTGTCCTCCTCCGGGACCCACGTCTCTATTTGCGACGGCCAGGCCATCGCAAATAATGCTTATTTGCGACAGCCTGGCCATCGCAAATAGCAGTAGCTTAATTGTGACGGCCTTAATCCTTATTTGTGACTGTCCCTTATAAAAAGCCGTCGCAAATAAGGTTTTTTAATTTTTTTAAAAAATAGAAAATACTACCCAACTCGATGGCAATAATCACAGAACAGATACAATATATCACACAATATATAACACACAAACATCATCACAATCACAAACTAATAAGTTCCGATACATCTCACATCGTCATCAACAAAGCAAACAAGGGCTCACTCGCCCAACTGACCTACGGAGCCACCTCCGAAGTCGAAGTCGTCGTCGTGCCTCATTCCAGGCGGCGGTAGCGACGGCGACAGCATTTGTGCAGCCGTCGCAGATCCTTGCAATTAATGAAACTTAGAGTTGGAATATAAATGCATCAACATCTCTCTCCCTCCCTTCCTCTCCCTCTATCTTCATCTAGATCCCCCTCTCTTCCTCTCTCTTTTCATTTCTCTCTTTGTCTCTCACTCTATCTTTCTCTCCCACTCTATCTCTCTATTGCTATCCTTTTCCCTCTATCTTCCCCCCTCTATCTCCATCTACATCTCCCTCCCTCTATCTTCCCCTCTCTCTATCTCCATCTACATCTTACTCTCTCTCTTCATTCCCCTCCTACTCTATCTAACTATCTTTCACTCTTTCTTCTGTCTCTCTCTTTCTTCTATGTCTCTCTTTCTTCTATCTCAATCATTTTCTTCTATATAACTATCTCTCTCTTTCATCTATCTCAATCTTATTACGCTGGAGAAGAAGGATTACAAAGAAAATTACCTGACCCGCTGAAGAAGGATCGCCTGGAAGGACCGGTGGTAGTACCGGTAGCTGGATCCCCAGACCTTGCGCCCGAGCCATGGCCTGTCATAACATTAAATGCTATCTATTAGTAAGTCATTTACGCTGAATTAATGAGAACTTTAGTTTTTATTTTGTTACCTCCATTGCTTCCTGCATCTGCACCCACGCTGCTGCCTGGGTTTGGATCGTGGCCTCCATCGCGATCCTTTGGCGTTCCGACTCCTCGTGTCGCCTAAAGAGGGACTGCATCTCAATGTCTCTATGCGAGGCGCGACGACTAGTCGTGCCCACCGAAGAAGCCTTCGTGGAGCTGCCTCTCGCAGGTCTCCCCGCCCTCGAGTCGACAACTCCGTCGAATATGGCAAGCCTATAAAAAAGAGAGTTAGTTATATGAAATTGAAATATCTTGAATACTTTGAATTGAAAACGATAAAATTACTTGTAAACTCACCTTCCGTGTGCTTTTCCACCACCGGTTGCATACGCGGCTTGAGGACCGATTGGTTGACGTTCCCAATCGAAATCCTCGCCGTGTATCTTCCTAGCCTCCTCCCCGTACTTAGCCTGCAAAACAAGAAAATCGTGTAAGTTCAACAATCTATATAGTTATATTTAATATGAATGATTTATAAACTTACAAACCGCTCAGCTGCAGCCTGACTGCACCCCGTCGGCTGAGAAGGGTCCCTGTGACCTCTCTTCCAGACCTCAGCAGGGGTGGGCGGCACCCCGTCTCGCGCTCCTGTCAATACGTGTTAGTACGAATAATATATTATGAATATATAAACACAAGTTACACACACTTACCATGCGTTTAGCTAAACACAAGTGGTTATCTTGCCCGTGCCTGCTCTTCCCCTCGACCCCTCTGCAGTCTCGAGCCTTCTCGGACTTAGCTTTAAACTCATCGCTAGCCTAGTAGCGACAAAGGGCCCGAAATGCATCGGTCCGACCCTGCAACCAGCTAACGTGGCCCTGCACATAGTTGGAAGTCGTTAAAAATACCATCGAGGAAATTATCAATGAAAAATACTTACTACACTCCACGTACCTGCGCGTACTCCTCCTCCGTCAGGTGCATCTTGCTCGCTTGCCGGAGGTGTAGCACGGGTTGCTGGTTCTCCTTCAAGTGCTCATTAACAAGTTGAACGCGGGTGTTCGACAAAGCTTGTCGAAGCGCCTTGGCAGCGTTGTAGTGAAACACTCGCCTCGCATCCTCAAACTGGTGATGGTCGTTCAGGTCCTCTAAAGTATATCTTGCTTGCGATAAAGAGTATATTGAAGAGATGTTCACTAAAAGATTTTAAGAGTTGAAACTTAGAAACTTTTTTAACATACTTACCATAAAATCGTCCCATACGTCCTCATGAAGGTTGCCGTGCTCCTGGTGATGGACGCGTGCGTAGTCCTCCAACGGAAGAGCAGGCACCCCATCGATGACCCCGGGATAGTGCAAACGCACTATGGACCCGAGAACACTGTTCACCGGTCTGTGGTGTCTCTCACCGGTGAAAGATGTGTCGTCCCAAGCCCTGCAAGATATTTATTCATTCATTACTTAAGTAATCAAAAGAAACTAAAATTTAACACTATAATTTTTATTACCTATCTCCGACTGGACGAATCACGATCCTCTGTGAAGGGACCGCGGGAGGACTAACAAAGTGAGTCCTCCTCGTCCTCCGCGTCTGCTGGGGCGCCACATCAGGTGACCCAGACGGCTCCTCACCAGCCGAGTCAAAGGCCTAAGGAACAAAATCATCGCCAGCCGAGGGCTGGCTTGCCAAGGGCTGGCTCGCCTAGTGCTGACTCGCCGAGGGCTGGCTCACCGAAGGCGCCGCAGCCTCTGAGTCAGCCGGTGAGGACTACAATATTCAAATGATTTATAAGTAAGTTTAATGTGAAATTGAATTTAAGGAATTTGTCAAAAACGAGTGACATTTACCTGTGATGAAGCTCTAGAGCTGGTCTGAACGTGCCCCGGCAGCTGAGAGCGTCTGCTGCCAGTCGACGAGGCACCAACGAAAGCGTCCTCAGGTCTAGAGGGGTAGAACCCCCTCGTCGGCGGCACCTTCTTACCCTTCTTTGAAGCCATCCTGTTGTAATTAGATAATTAGTAAATATGCAAATAAAATATACAAAATTCATGTTACTATCTTCAAGAAAACATTACTTGTAGTCACTTTCAAAATTCATCGACATCATTGTCATGTGCCTGTGCCGTACTCCTTAAACCAGCCCAACAATCTTCCATCATGGCCTGTTCTAATTTTCGTTTTAGTCTATCATCTGCCTCTACATCTTCAACGTCTTCAACATCTCCAACTAATTGATCGAGTCCTGCACCAAGCTCGATGATAAAAGTGTCTGGCAACTCTTCTTCTTGGTACACTTCTTCAACGTCTTCGCTATCATGGTAACCATCATCCCCAGGAGTATATAGCCGCTCACGAGGATTCACCTTATATACCACCCACCAAGCACTGAGCTTCGTGCATGGATAAGGTAGATAATACACTTGTTCAACTTGATGCACAAGAACAAATGTATCGTAACCTCGTAGTTGGTCCTTATGTTTCACTTCCACCATTCCAAATTGGTTTTCTCGAGTTCCACGAGTACGATCAAACCAGTCATAGTCAAAGAAGACAACTCGAAGGGTCTTATTTCCGGTAAAAGTAAATTCAAGGATTTTGTTAATAATCCCAAAATAATCTGTTAAATTCCCTTGAGTTTCCATTGCTCTCGTCACAACGCTGGAATTTGATGTTACCGCGAGAGGACGATGAGCTTCAAAATTAGTTGTACGGAATCGGAAGCCATTTACGTCATACCGACCATGCTTTTAACATTCACCAATCCATAAGATAGCTGCCACAAATCTTCATGGACATTGTGAGTCCGACACTGTCATAAATGATCGTGAGTTAAAATAATATTTCTTTAATAATAGTAATTTATAATACATAGAAGACGAGAGAATATTACATATTCTCGAAACTGGGATAGAAAACTCTGCCCCCCATTTATTCCTTCCTTTCACATCGCTTCTACTTGTTTGGCCGTAGGTTGATGTCTATGTGGCCAATATTGTCTGTGGAACTCGCTGAACATGAAAAAACATCTTTTAGAGTACATGTGTAGCAAAATATGTCGATTAGCATAAACGTAGGAGAAACACTTACTCAAAGTATTCCTGGCCTTATAAATTTGCGTACATGTAGAGTAAAGCAACAGTCCTTTCATGTTCGGATAGCACGTAGGTCGTGTAGCTACCAACGGTGGCACCTCTCATTTGAAAAATGGAAAGGTCGCTTAGAGGGGGTGTTTCGTCCATATTGTACCGCATCGCCGAAGTATTGATATTGTTTTCTTCCGCAAAGTAGACACTTGAAAAGTATCCTACTTCCTTAAGAGCATATGCTTCAGCGATGCACCCTTCCACCATTGCCCTGTTGCCAACCATTGGTTTCAGATATCGTAGCGCTCTTTCAATGTGATACATCCACCTATATTGCACAGGACCGCCAACTTTAGCTTTGAATGGAAGATGGATAAGCAGATGTTGCATTGGATTGAAGAAACCCGGTGGAAAATTTTTTTCCATCTTACATAAAAGTATGGGTATCTCCTTCTCTAACTTATCCATCATCCCAATCTTGATTTCTTTAGCACAATGTTGTCTATAGAAATAGCTGAGCTCGGCTAAAACCTTCCACACCGCATCATCTAGATAGCCTCGGAACATAACAGGTAGGAGTCTTTCCATTATAATGTGATAATCATGACTCTTCAACCCAGTGAGTTCTCCTGTGTTAACATTTACGGCTCGTTTTAGGCTAGCTGCGTAACCATCTGGGAATTTCAAAGTTTTCATCCATTTCATAACTTCTTTCTTTTCTTTCGATCGATGACAGAAAGAAGCACGTGGCTTTCCACCACTTTCAGAGATTTCAAGAGTTGGACGGTGACAAATGTTTGGAAAATCTAGTCTAGCTTTATAATTGTCTTTCATTTTGCCAGGCATATCCATGCAAGTGCTTATGATACTTTCGCTCATATTACGCTCCTGATGCATGACATCAATGTTGTGCATTAGAATGAACGACTTCACATATGGTAGCTCCAAAAGTCCACATATGTGAGTCCAATTGTGTTCCTCTAGATAACCTACGAAATATCCAGGACGACCTTAATCAGGCACCAGTTTGTCCAACATATCAGAAATTTCTGACCTATTGAGACGCTTTGGTGGTCCTTTAGTAACAACAGTGTTCTTTCGAAAGACATGCCTCTGCTGCCTAAATATATGATTCGAGGGCAGCCAACGTCTGTGACAATCGAAGTAAGATATTTTGCCTCCATGAGTTAGTCGACAGCAATCCGTGTCTGAAGCACAAATCGGACACGTCGGACGACCATGTGCTCCATCCGGAAAACATGCCGTATGCCGGCAAATCATGGACGGACCATAAATAAGCAGCTCGAAGGTTGAATTTCTACTTCTTGTAACTGTCGTACGCTTCGACTCCTGTCCACAAGACTTTCAATTCTTCGATCAGCGGTTTTAACATCACGTTGAGACGTGACCCGGGATGATCAGGTCCAGGTACAATGAGGTTGAGAAACATGAACTCGTTCTTCGTACAAAAAGCAGGTGGGAGGTTGTACGGAATGACAAAGACAGGTCAACATGAGTATGGCGTGGCGTTTGTACTGGACGGTGAGAATCCGTCTGTCGCTAATCCGATGCAAACATTTCTCGCATCATGAGAAAAGTCTGGATCGAAATGTTCTAGCACCTTCCATGTATCACCGTCGGACGGATGCGTCAAGAATTATTTGTTCTCACGTTTACCTTCTTTGTGCCATCTCACGTGTCTTTCGGTTCTTTTTGAAAGAATCATCCGCTTCAACCGAGGTGTCACAGGCAAGTAACGAAGCTGCTTATGTGCGACATCATCGCCATCATCATTAACAACTTCGACATACCTCAATTTACCACATTTCAAGCACATCTTCTCATTGGCGTGCTCTTTCCAGAATAGCATGCAGTTGTCTAGGCACACATCGATTTTCTCATACTTCATATCGAGACCAGATATCTTGATCTTTGACTGATACGTATCTGGTGGCGCTTTGTGAGGTTGTGGAAGGATATCGCAAATCAATTTCATGAGATCATTGTAGCAGTTGATGGAAAAAAGTACATGGACTTAATTGCCATAAATCTGGTCAAGAAAGCAAGTACGGTCACAACCGTGTGTTCATGCAACGGCTCATGTGATTTCTTCAGCTCCTTGAAGAACTTCTCTGCCTCATTTGTAAGAGGATCCTCCGCTTCCAGAGCTTCTAGCATCTCATCCATCCTATCAACCTCTGTTGTATCATCATCCCCATCCACTTTGGCTATGACTCGGGAATTAGTATCACCGTGAAAGGTCCACACTTCATAATGTGGAGTGAAACCGTTTCAACATAAGTGAAATGAAAGCTCCAATCTTCTCAAAAACTTGGTGTTCCGGCATTTTGTACATGGGCACCGCACCATATCTTCCGTTGACAACGAAAATGCTCGATCCAAAAATTGATCTAACTTGATAAACCACTCATCGGAGTGACCACCAGTTCTGCTCTTCCAGACAGTATTCATCCAATTGCGGTCTTCACCCATGTTTGGCTCTACCTAAACTTGACAGATGAACTGACGGTTGTTCAACAGCAGCCCTGCAGTTCACTGTTTTGAGCTCGAAATTTGAATTGCCTAAAATTTGAATCAAGAATAACTTTGAATAACAAAACTGTAGATCTGCTTTTCCCTTTTCAGATATATATCACAATAAGGCAGAAGATTTTTCTACAGAGAGTTATAGCAAAATTACTGAGACAGGTACAATGGTAGGGTTATCTGGAGTAGTTTAAGTATACTCCAAATTTCAATAGATTATCAAGCTTTTCTGCCTTGATGGTCAACAGAAGAGTTGTAGAGGACCTCGAGAACTTTTCATCCATATATCCTAACCCTATGTTTATTTTAAACTAACCAAGATTACGACCTGGCGAATTTGAGCAAACTTTGGCCAGAAATCAAGAATCTTGGTACTAACCCCATGGTTAATCGAATTTTTATCTTTGCGGAGTCCAAACCTACCAACACCTGATAGTTGGACTTTCCAAAATATAATGCATACAATTTTGTCATTTTTGGGGGTGGTCAAGTATCAAAGTTGATACCGGCGGTACTACGTGCCTCACCAAAGAAAATTCTAACCGGTTATTTCCGGATATGTCTATAGGTGGTCCTAGTATCGTTCACTCGCAAACGTGTGCTACACGGGTCGCTACCGTAGTCAATGCTGCAAAAGACAAACAATCCCCTTTCACACCTTCACACCTCAAGGGTGGCACGGGGAAACACGACAGGCAGTCACAATAATACATATGAAAATAAATGCATACAACTCTGGTGTGAGTTGCCCTCGAGCGAGGTCATGTCTCGAGGTACATGGCTGTAAATACATCTATACAGCAGAGACTCCCGTACGAATCGGCTTATACACGCTCGGGCATACGCGTTTTGCATGCTCCCATAGAATATGAATGATTCTAGAGAGGCATACTATCGAGTTGTACACCACCCGACGGGGGCTCCCACTAACTTTAAAGCACGCTGGGGTACCGCATGTCATAGGTTCTCAAAAACATAGAAAGCTTCAAAGACTCCTATTATCATTTTTGTGCCAAGCCACGGAAAACTTTCATGCTACCTCTCGCATGGTGAGCTTACCGCAATTGATCCGCTTACGGTGGCGTACCTTACCTCTTACCTGATGTCGGAGCGTCGTTACAGTATTCATAACATATAAGTTAGTTTACCACCGTTATATTTTATACTAATAATACTCCTTATAAGTGCATATAGCTAATTCCTCACTCAAATACTAATTTTTGAAAATATGTTCTTTTCAAGTACACTGTTCCAAATGATGCTCTGATACCATGTCTGTGAGGACCGGAATCACGACCTCCAAGGATCTCATTAGGTGTTGTCATGCGATGCGACACCCAACAATATACAAGAAAAAGAACGAGAACGATTTACAATACCAAGTCTTTATTGAAAAGCACAGCGGAAGTTTAAAAGTACTAACAGAAGGAAAGAGAATTGTACTCATAGCTACGCTCTAAGCACTAGCTATGTAGAAGCAAAGTCAACCATGTCCTGGATACTTTGCACTAGCAACACACAATTCACGGCGGTGTGCAGGGTTCCCACTCGAGTGTAAACCCTGTAGGGGGTGCAGCCTCGTCATCAAACCTGTCATCAGTTGTATAATCTGCAAAAACTCGTTAACTGCAAACGTGAGCATAAGGCTCAGCAAGACTAACCCGTCTCACTAGACATATGAAAGGGTGAATACTAAGCATAGGTAAGTAAAGCATAAGGACTCGCCTACAAGTGGATCCTTATAGTCATGTTTTATTTAGCACGTGACATTCCTCTGGCACAACACATCATAGACTCCACAATCAAACAAGAAACGCTTTGCCGATGATATGACGTGCACAAAGCACATAATGCTATTACAGGTAAAGTATGTGGAAACTGTAAACTTTTAATTGTACTATCTCTAAGACAAACAAGGTTGTTCAAGAAATTTGTAAACCAATATATCATATTCTCTTGACTTCTTCAGTATTTACTACGTCACAGCACAGTGAACAAGTGGTACTCTATTACCGCAAGGGACGGGGATTGCAATCAGGATTCACCCGGAACAACACGACACATACGCACTTTCGGAAATGCCAGCGAGTACTTTCAGCAGTACCTACATAACAATTCAATAATAGTCGTATATGACTACCATTCCATAAACACTCGAATGTCAAACCGGTCGATTCGTCACGAGCAGGAGGTCACTGTGTGGGGCGTACATTGACGTGTCCACCAGCTGATTTACACCTTGCTGCCCTCAACCCATGCCTATAAAACGGAACGGAATGCCTCGACAAACCAGTATCAAGCTACGTCAGTTTACTGGAGCCCATACCTCCAGGATGTCGCCGGTACAATTCAAGCTTGTCCAGCAGGGCCGCACACGAAACGGTCCTCAATTGACACAAGCAAGGCTACGCACGTGAGACCACGTCTCACTGCATCCTATCCACTGCTCGGTCTCAATTTCATATTCATACACCATTTTCTTATTCCCGTATCTCCCATATGATAAAATTCCTATCTCGCAAGTAGATTCCAACTACTCATCTTCTACCGAATTCCTATGAGTATAAGCATATCAGTGTCTACTCTACAGGTCGTAGACCTACCCAGGACTCCATAGGATTTGTGGGCCATGCAAGTGGATGTCAAACACCTTAAACGTAATGCACAATCATCTGAAGACGTAAGGTGAATGAAAACTGTAGAAACACTATAAGGAACTAAATGCAAACCGGGGCTTGCCTGAATGCGAGTTTGAGTCTATGTTAGTTTCTAGCAGATGGACCTCCAAAGCTTCCGGCTGCTCCGCGATTTCAGCTGCTACACGATATGCATATACTAGGTATAAAAGATTTTGTGAATAATTAAGATTCTTAAGGTGGGGTGAGTATATTATGATAAAATAAGAAAATTATCTTAATTGACTTTGGGATTTTTTATGCTGGATACTAGAGATTATAGAGAAGACTCTTGCAAAGAACAAGAGATGATAAAGGATGTTTGTTATTCTTAACAATTATGGTAAGCAATAATCTTCTCTAAATTTTGGTTGAAATTTTTGGAGATGTATTATGGCTACCAAGGGTCGTATCATGTAGAGGGGGTCTCAGTGGTTCTAGGAAAATTTGTTTCTACATTTTCTGAGCTTCCTATAGGGAGAAATTGATTTTTTAAGTTTGGGTAAATTTCTAGAAACTGATTTTTTTCATTTTTCTCAATTTATAACTACATAGAGATTTGGAATTTGGATCAACCTAGTATTTTAAGTCTAAAGAGCTTGAAACTTTTACCGGAAATCAAAGGTATTAACAAGAGTGTTCTGACCAAAATTGGAAATTTTCCAATTAACAAAACTGTGGAAATAAATTCTTTAAGCATTTTGCTTATCTCAATTATGGAGGAATTTCTATGGCTTTTCCACTACAAGGATTCCGACCTGTTGCAACGATTGTATTGCAACGAATACTAAATTGTTGTAGTAAGCTTGGCTTTTTGCCACAATTCACTAGTTCGTAGCACTAGGATCTATCGCCACGGAACACAATTGTTGCATTAGGATCTGTTGCCACAATTCACTAGTTCGTGGCGTCAGGATGCTAATGCAACGGATCACAATCGTTGCATCAGGATTTGTTGCCATGAAATTCTGGTTCGTGGCATTACAACTTTATTGCCACAGAAAACAGTCGTTGCATTAGGATCTGTTGCCATGAATTACTGGTTCGTGGCGTTACAACTTTATTGCCACGGAACACAGTCGTTGCATTAGGATCTGTTGCCACGAAATACTGGTTCGTGGCGTTACAGCTTTATTGCCACATAACACAGTCGTTGCATTAGGATCCGTTGCCATGAATTACTGGTTAGTGGTGTTACAGCTTTATTGCCACAGAACATAGTCGTTCCATTAGGATCTATTGCCACGAATCAGCAAACAGTTGCATTTGGACCGTAATGCCACGAAACAGAATCGTTCCATTAGGATGTGTTGCCACGATACTCTGGTTCGTGGCGTTACAGCTTTATTGCCACGGAACACAATCGTTGCATTAGGATCTGTTGCCATGAATTACTGGTTCGTGGCGTTACAACTTTATTGTTACGGAACACAGTCGTTGCATTAGGATCTGTTGCCACGAAATACTAGTTCGTGGCGTTACAGCTTTATTGCCACAGAACACAGTCGTTGCATTAGGATCTGTTGCCATGAGTCAGCAAACAGTTGCATTTGGACCGTAATGCAACGAAACAGAATCATTGCATTAGGATGTGCTGCCACAAAATACTGGTTCGTGGTGTTACATCTTTATTGCCACGGAACACAATCGTTGCATTAGGATCTGTTGCCACGAATTACTGGTTCGTGGTGTTACAACTTTATTGCCACGGAACATGGTCATTGCATTAGGATTTGTTGCCACGGAATACTGGTTCGTGGCGTTATAGCTTTATTGCCACATAACACAGTCGTTGCATTAGGATCCGTTGCCACGAATCAGCGAACAGTTGCATTTGGACCGTAATGCAATGAAACAGAATCGTTGCATTAGGATGTGTTGCCACGAAATACTGGTTCGTGGCGTTATAGCTTTATTGCCATGGAACACAGTCGTTGCATTAGGATCTGTTGCCACAAATTACTGGTTAGTGGGGTTACAACTTTATTGCCACAGAACACAGTCGTTGCATTAGGATTTGTTGCCATGAATTACTGGTTCGTGGCGTTACAGCTTTATTGCCACAGAACACAGTCGTTGCATTAGGATCTGTTGCTACAAATCAGCAAACATTTGCATTTGGTCCATAATGCAGCAAAACAGAATCGTTGCATTAGGATGTGTTGCCATGAAATACTGGTTCGTGGCATTACAACTTTATTGCCACAGAACACAGTCGTTGCATTAGGATCTGTTACCACGAATCAGCAAACAATTTTCGCGTTCTCCTCGGCGCAGTGCAGATCAATGATGTTCATTACTTTTTGCCTCTTGACGACTCAGTGCTGGACTAACGACGCTGATGATCCGTAACATACTCAACGATGTAAAACATCAGGTATTAACACATCAACAAATATGAGGGGGAGAATACCAACACGCAGATTTAAAATTAGCGCGGGTGATTTCAACGCATGCGCTGCGTGCGTCTAAGGCGCCTCGGTGACTGGCGCACACGTAAGCTCGGTGCACCTGGTCGCATCAGCCGCCTGTACAAATGGCTACGGCTTGAACGAAGGATGAAACCTTATGTGGCAAATAGCAACGTATAATACTTCCTCCGCCCCAACTCAACTGTATTTCTGTTTTGGTCGAACTAATTACCTTTGACAAATGATTTATATGGAATTTAATAACTTCAATAACATGTAGTACTAGATTGTATTATGGAAATATTTTTCATGGTGAATCTAAAAGTACAATTCTTGTATTGTTAAAACAGATCAAAATTGCGTAAATCTGAAAGATTGATTTGACGAAATCTAAGACTTCCCTTTGAAAAAGTTTTATACTGTATATCCTATATATATGCTACTACTACGTAAATTAGGGGTGGGAAAATAAACCGAGACCGAAAAACCGAAACCGATAAAACCGAGACCAGAACTAAAAAGACCGAAATATCGGGTATCGGGTACTTTTCGGGTAGCAAATATAAATAACTGAAAAATAAATGTCGGGTTCGGACGGATGAATTCATTGTGGAGCTACATGTCACGTACTTAATTATACTAAAAATCATCATCTTCGCTATCGTCCCCCCCCCCCCCCACAATGGAGCTACATGACCATCATTGGTATATGTATCGTCGTCGTCGTCATCTTCATTTTCTGATGCAACTCCATCTACCTCAAACCGATCACCTGACGTTGTCATTATAAGAGTGGAAGCATTGCCGCTAGCTCCCTCAATGTCATTCCTACCCCATGCGGTCGTATCCTCATTATTGATATCATCAGTAAGCAGATCATCACGAAATGTCTTAGCCTCCATCGTCTTAGTCACATTATTTTCACTGTCTCCAGGGGGCATGGCAAAAAGGTTCCGTGGCTTCGTTTTAACAATTGTAGCCCATTTAGGATGCTTCACACTTGGAACATAAGAAACTTGTTCTGCTTGGGTGGCTAGAATGTAAGGCTCATACTGGAATCGAAACGGAGTAGTGTCAACATATATCATTCCGTATTGATCCTTTTTGTAGCCTCTGCTTTGGTTCCAACTGCTTCCAAAAGGCCGATCAAACCATTCACACTAAAATAACAGAACCTCTTGATTTTTTTTTCAAAATCAACAACAATGATTTTCTTGATTACTCCAAACCAATCATGATCAGTGCCCCGAACAACAATACCACTGTTTTGGGTCCGTAAATATTTTTCCACATCTGCAGTTCAAAAGAAGAAGCCATTGATGAATAACCGAATAAAAAAACATGCCCGACGATCAAGTCTTCTAGATAATGCATACAGATAATCGGTTGCTTTGCCTTCTTTGTGTAATGTCGTATTCTGTACACATTAGTATAATAGGGGTTATCGACGACAAACCAATTTCAGAACACATATTTGTTCAATATTTCATCAAAGTGCAAACTTGCATGTACTTACTCGTTTCTGAAACCAATCAACAAACTCATCTCTATGGCGTTTATCAACATCACGAGAATGAATGTTTTTTAGCTCTTCAATATGCTCACTGAAAAGGGTACAAAATTAAATTAGCCATCTACAATAAGCCATATATATAGTATACAACATCTGAGTTATACGTTATTACTTGATCCATGGAGCGGCCTCTTCAATGTTGGTAATAAGATAATGCCTGATGTTATGTAGTTCCACCATAGTAAGTTGGTCCCGTTTATACCCTCTTTTAGAATTTTCAACTTCTGTAAACATGTTAGAATTATAAACAGAAGGTTCATTTGTAGCTGCAGCTTCATGACGTTCTGGCCTATTACGCTTGGTGCTGATGTTATCCAAAAAATGAGTACAAAAAGTCATACACTCTTCGGCAATATATCCCTCAGCTATAGAACCCTCCGGGTTAGCTTTGTTATGTACATACCTCTTTAATGTACAAAAGTACCTCTCAATTGGATACATCCATCTGTAAGAAACAGGTCCACCCAACCGTGCTTCTTCGGCAAGATGGGTTGGAAGATGTACCTTGATATCAAAGAAAGCGGGATGAAACAACATCTCAAGCTTACAAATTGTTTCAGGAATTTGTTTGCTCATCTTGTCCAAATCTGGTTCTGCCAATTCTTTAGAACAAATTCCAGAAAAGAATGTGCTAAACTCAATTTAAGGTGCAACAACCTTTTCAGGCAATATGTTACGTATTGCAATAGGAAGGAGCTTCTGAAATATAATATGGCAGTCATGAGTTTTTAGACCCGATACCTTACATGCTTTTATGTCCACACATCTCTTGGTTTTTGAGGCATAACCATCGGGTACCTTCACATTCCCCAAAAACTTGCACAAGGTGGTCTTCTCATCTTTGTCCAAAGTATATAATGCTTGTGGGAATGTGTACTTGCTATTCATGAACTTCGGATGTTGATCTGGTCGTATACCCATATCCTTCATATGAAGACGAGCTTGTAGACTTTCTTTTGTTTTACCATCCATAGCAAGCAATGTCCCCAATATGCTATCACAAATGTTTTTCTCAATGTGCATGACATCCAAGTTATGCCTTATTAGCAATGTCTTCCAATAAGGGAGGTCGAAAAATATACTTTTCTTCTTCCAATTATGCCATCTATTTTCCTCAGTGTGCTTTCTCTTATTATTCGTCAGTCCAAAACTCACTTGATCAAAACACTCGTATTGTTGGAATACTTCATCACGAGAGAGTGATGTTAGAGCCTCTCTATTCTCTGCCTTGTTGTTGAAAGAACCTTTGTTTCGACGCCATCTGTGATCCTGAGGTAGGAAACGACGATGACCCATGTAACAATGCTTTCGTCCATATTTCAACTAGAAGGCATCAGTGTTTATATGGTAGTATGGACATGCTAGCTTCCCTTTTGTGCTCCATCCACATAGCATTGCATATGCTGGAAAATCATTTATTGTCCACAATAAAGAAGCTCGCATGACAAATGTCTCTTTCTTTAAACTGTCATATGTTTCAACACCATCAACCCATAATTTCAGTAGCTCATCAATCAAAGGCTGCAGATACACATCAATGTTGTTTCCAGGTGACTTTGGCCCAGGAATTATCATTGACATCACCCAATAAGACTGCTTCATACGCAACCAAGGTGGTAGATTATAAGGGATTAAAATCACAGGCCATGTACTCCAAGGTGGTAGATTATGTTGCGAGGATCAGATGAGAAATTTGGATGAATGCTATCAAAATGCTTCCATGCTTTCGAATCGGCGGGATGGTGTAATATTCCATCATCAGTACCACATTCGTTGTGCCAGCGCATGTTTGATGCCGTTGATTTTTCAATATAAAACCTTTGTAGACATGGAATAAGAGGTAAGTAACGTAGAACCTTGTGTTCTACAAGCTTCTTGGATTTTCCACAAGGTAAAGCCTCTCTTGCATCCCCAGCAGTACTATTTTTCCATCTTAATTCACCACATTTTGGGCAACTATTCAGCAGAGAATAGTCCTTCCAGAATAACACACAGTCATTGACACATGCATTGATCTTTTGGTAGTCCAGCCGGAGGTCACGAACAACCTTCTGAAGTTTATCAAGTGTATTAGGAATGCAGTGGCCCTTTGGAAGCGCAAATGAGAATAGTTCAATAAACATCTTACAAGCTACTTTGCTTATACCAGTTAAACACTTTATCTGGTAGAACCTGACAATGTAGGATAATTGGGTCAGCTGCGAACAACCTGGATACAACTCATTTTTGGCATCAGTTAATAAGTAATAAAATTTCTTTGCATCCCCAGTCGGCTCCTGATGGTTTATAGCATTTTCTTGATCATCAACATCTGTTGAAGTACCACCATGATCAGTGCCTCTAAGTAGACTAGACAACATATTTTGCATAGCACCATCATCAGAAATTATCTCCTCATTATTTGCTGATTCCTCAGCAATATTTTACTGAACTCATATTTCTCCATGGTGTATCCAACAAGTATAATCCAATAACATCCCATTTATGAGCAGGTGTAAATGAACTCCCTTGCGTGTCTTGTGGCAAATATTACGACATCTTGTGCAAGGACAAGCCATAGTTCCTCCTTCACGAGTGCCCTGAATTGCAAAATTTAAAAATGACTTCATTCCATCCTGCCACTCCCTCGTATGTCTGTCTTTTCCCATCCATGTCTTATCTTCTGACATCGCTTCCTGCAATTCAATCAGCCATCAGCCTATCCGTAAGAGGATAGATGTACAAGAACACATTTTGTGAGCAATTGTACCTAACTGTTGTTACTCCACGCGCTGCGGCCGGCGGATTCTCCTACAAGCGTGGCAGCCGACGGATGCTCCTCCAAGCGTGGCGGCCGGCGGTTGGTCCTCCAAGCTTGGCGGCCGGCGGATGCTCCTACAAGAGTGGCGGCTGGCAGATGCTCCTACAAGCGTGGCGGCCGGTGGATGTTTCTCCAAGCGTAGCGGCCGGCGGATGCTCCTCCAAGCGTGGCAGCCGGCTGATGCTCCTCCAAGCGTGGAGGCCGGCGAATGCTCCTCCAAGCGTGGCGGCCCGCGGATGCTCCTACAAGCGTGGCGGCCGGCGGATGCTCCTACAATCGTGGCGGCCGGCGGATGCTCCTACAAGCGCGTTGCGGAGAGGGGGCCGGCATTGCGGGTCGAAGGGTACCGTAATAAAATATTATTTTCGTTTCTTATTTTCCTTCTTCATTCGGTGTGACAAAAATTTCCCGCCACGGGCAGGCAGGCAGGCAGGACAAAAAAGCTAGGACGCTTGTTATTTGTTGGCTGAAACTGCGCTGATTCACTTTATATTCAAGCTGGGCCTTCGCGCATTCATGATGCTTGCACAGTGCCGAAGGCCTCGAAAGGTCCGGTCCTATCACCAGATTTTCATGAGATCCTCAAGGGACGCTGATTTCGATGTTTGGCCTCTTCATCCTCGCCTTATTAAACCACCCCCCCCCTATTGCTTCCAGGCTCAAGTTCCTTACTGATTCCCATCCATGCTCCCGTGTGTTGCCTAAGAAGTCCTTTGCCTCTGTTGTCGCAGCGCCATGCCTCGCAACAATGTTAGACGTGAGCAGGTACCTGCAGGCTCACCGTCCCTGTGCCCTCGTGAGGGGCAATACACGGTGGTCAACAACCGCCTCATGACGATGGAGTTTATCCGTTTGCGCCGCCAAGCAGCTGTTCTGGGAACCAGAGGAGGTCGCAGCGAGGCGACGCCCATGGAGATCACCCTGGCCATCCATCACCAACTTGAAATCCCGCATTGGGCTTTCACCGTGTCCATGTTTGGGGATGGTGAGTTCCTGGTGCGGTTCACCCGTGATGACTATCGGGGGCTCACCATCGAGACAACAATCATCTCCATGCCAGATGATAACCACTACTTCCGGCCATGGATCTTTGGCGTCGGTGTGCTGATCGTCGGGTGGTTCTTCCACGTGCAGGTTGTCATCGAGAACCTCCCTCTGCATGTCTGGTCTGCAGAGGGCATCAGACAGGTTCTAGGTGACGTCTTCCTCTTTGATCACTTCGATTCTTCCACTTACCACCGGGAGCATGCTGACCTGTGCACGGTCGTTGGGTGGATGAAAGACCCAAGCCTCCTGCCTCGGGCCAAAATGGCCACCTTCTTTGCAGGAAGTGATGGTCGGACTGGGAGTGACAGCGGGCGGCCGGCGGAACCTTTCAACCATGCCGCAGTGGTCCGGCCTGGCGGCCTCACGACGGAGCTCATCATCCACCTAGATCACTACCTCGACTATACACCGCCGGTCCAACCCAACTCCCTGGCCTCCTCGTCATCAGGCGACTCTTCTGACGGACACTCCTTGGTGTCCTTGAACTCTTCGAGGGACACCATCCCGCGGCCGAAGAGATTCTACTGGCAGCGTGGGGAAGTGGATGAGGCGGATAAGTAGATCTTTTAGTATGGCTACCAAAGTGTCCTAGCTCATGTGTTAAGTTTCCTATGGAAACTAAAAATCCTTTACAAATCCTATCCTTCAAAGGGAGCCTATGTTTGAGAGGATTACGACTGGATTAATTTTCGTGAAAAGATTTCCTGTTTAACATTTCGGTTGTCCTTCCTTTTTTCAAACATTTTCTTCCTTGTATTGTCTTCACTTTTTTCTTTCCAGTCCTAGCTACCGGCCTGTTGCATTTCCTGTTACTACTACTTTACAGACCGCTTTGCGGGCCCTGCTGCGGGCGATCTCCTGGCAACTCCACCGGTTTGGGGACAAGGAGGAATTTTGCCTTTTTAAAGGACCCACATTTAATCAAGAATATTAATTAAGAAGAAGTAAATATCTTCACAGACGGTTGGTACTTAATAACCATCAAGGAAGATTTTTATCTCAGTTGGGTATTACTTACCAACCGTCTGAGATAATGCCCGATACTGTTCTTCAGTTTCCTTATCACTTGCTTCTTTTTTATTTAGATTCCAATATAAATACTCAAACATGTTTAGATTCTGCAAATTGTGTCCAAATTATATGATTCTTTCTTCTACATTTGCATAAAATTAACATCTACCACCTGAACAAAAAATTTTAAAACTTGTATAGCTGACATTGTAATGTTTTAGTAAACATCAAATGAATTTCTACTCACATATTATTCACATTTGTGTATCTCTTAAAAAAAGATCCTTCACTCAAATTTGTTTGTATGAACATATTTGTATCATTTATACATATATTAATTTTGTTAATTTTTTTAAAAGCATTCCAACATGTCAGAGTTCAAATTATCCATCATTCTAACTAAATGCTCATATACATATGAGGCATTCATAAAATTATGAACACACATTGATTCAAAAAAATTTAAAAAAATCTGAAAAAATTCATAGAGGTTGGTACGATGAGTAAAAATATCCACTGAAAAAATAAATGAAAAAGACATTATATTCATCAAGATAGAAAAATGAAAATATCATTTGTTGTATCTTTTTTATGTTCTATCCGATTTCAAAAGATTTATGATGTGAAATTTAATGGTAACCTTTACTTATCAATAATATTACGAGAAAGTGGAATTTTGCCTTTTTAAAGGACCCACATTTAATCAAGAATATTAATTAAGAAGAAGTAAATATCTTCACAGGCAGTTGATACTTAATAACCGTCAAGGAAGATTTTTATCTCAGTCGGGTATTACTTACCAACCGTCTGAGATAATGCCCAATACTATTCTTCACTTTCCTTATCCCTTGCTTCTTTTTTATTTAGATTCCAATATAAATACTCAAACATGTTTAGATTCTGCAAATTGTGTCCAAATTATATGATTCTTTCTTCTACATTTGCATAAAATTAACATCTACCACCTAAACAAAAAATTTTAAAACTTGTATAGCTGACATTGTAATGTTTTGGTAAATATCAAATTAATTTCTACTCACATATTATTCACATTTGTGTATCTCGTAAAAAAAAGATCCTTCACTCAAATTTGTTTGTATGAACTTATTTGTATGATTTATACATGTATGCATTTTGTTAATTTTTTTAGAAGCATTCCAACATGTCAAACTTCAAATTATCCATCATTCTAACTAAATGCTCATATACATATGAGGCATTCATCAAATTATGAACACACATTGATTCAAAAAAATTCACAAAAATCCGAAAAAATTCATAGAGGTTGGTATGATGAGTAAAAATGTCCACTGAAAAAATAAATGAAAAAGGCATTATATTCATCAAGATAGAAAAATGAAAAATATCATTTGTTGTATGTTTTTTATGTTCTGACCGATTTCAAAAGACTTATGAAGTGAAATTTAATGGTAACCTTTACTTATCAATAATATTAGAAGAAAGTGGAATTTTTCCTTTTTAAAGGACCCACATTTAATCAAGAATATTAATTAAGAAGAAGTAAATATCTTCACTGGAGGTTGGTACTTAATAATCGTCAAGGAAGATTTTTATCTCAGTCGGGTATTACTTACCAACCGCCTGAGATAATCTTCTTCTTAGACAAGTTTAAATTACCAACCGCCTAAGATAATTACCTGATGATACCCGAGTCCGAGGAACACGATGAATACACTACACATTCATTCATTCACACAGTTGAAGAACACACAAGATACTCATTCATTAACAATATTGAATCATGCATCTCACAAAAGAACACAAGATACACATGTAATATTCAGTCACATAGATGAACAAAGATAGATATCATTCATTAACAGTATTTACAAAACAGAAGCAACTAAAAACAACAAAGAAAAACTAATTTTTAGGATTCAAACCGCACATTAGTCAACACATAAAATTACCCTAACACCCTTCATCAATACATATCCTCCCACTTTCCATTCAATGCCAGCAAGTTGCTACGGCAACAAAGGATAGTAGCTGAAAATGTGCAGAGCACACAGCTAACATGACCATACAGTGAAAGTAAAGTTGAGTTGGGACAAAAAAATTGGTTGGAAATAACTGCCCACACACCACCATCCCTCTTCTCCGCGCGTACTAAAAATCACCGAGCGTCTCATCATTCTCATCATCTTCTTCATGCGTACTTATAAAGAGTAGTAAGACGACACACCATCCTCTACTTCGCCACACACACCATCCTCTTTTCTGCGCGTACTCTTCCTCTTCGTCGCATGCGCCCTCATTGGTTCACTTCGAAGCCCACGGAGTTCCCCTTGCCACACGATATTGTGGTCCTGATCGCGGGGTCGGTCGCCGCAACCTCCACCCAGCCCATGGACGACCTCTCCAGTATGCGCGCCACCTGCAAGGCCATGCACACAGCGTGCTGTGATCCCGCCATGGGCAGGCGCGTGGCGCTGGAGCGGGAGAGCAGCTGAGAGTGGTTCCAATGGCACGGGAACGGGAGCTACGACGCCCTCGTGGAGCGCCTAGCCAATGTGGGCAACCCTCATGCGTGCTACGTCATCGGGTTCGACCTCGTCTTGAACTACGGCCTCGTGCAGGCACAGCGGGGCACCCAGTTCCTTGCCCGGGCGGCCACGAACGGCCACAAGGTGGCGGCCTACATCCTTGCCATGCTCTGCTACGACGACGACCACGGGGACCGCAACGCCCTCGAGTATATCCGGCAGGTCGAAGGCGAGGCCCACGTCGGCGACAACGCAGCCGGGTCCGTCACGATGAAGAGGACCAACACGGAGTGCTACCGGTGTCGGAATCAAGCCATGCAGAGGCTTGACGTTTTCATGAGATGGAGGTTTCTGCGTAGGCCCTCCTCCGGGACCGCCGCCGGTGGCGCTGCCCGAAATTGACGATTAGTTTTGCCACTGCCGAACAGGTGGGAACCAGGGGCCTGCCCGCTGCGGCCGACGAGGGTGGTACGAGTGGACCGTCTTCTGTACTGAGAACTGTAGGATTGAGCGCGAGTATGACATGTTCCGCCATAACGTGTTGTACTCTAAGGGTTATATTCCCTCCATTCCCTTTTGGATGCACTACCCCTAGTTCTCCCAACGCCAATGAAAAGTGAACAAAGGGGGTACTATATATAAAATAGACTTGTATAAGGCATGTTGAGTTGTTTCTCCTATATATGCATGCTCATCTCTGATGAATGTTGCACTTGTTGTGTTTCCCCTATAAGCGCTCGTGTTTTGTTTAGCCCCGTTTGCATAAAAGAAAACAACATGACAAAACGTGAAAAGAAAAAATATCAAAAAAAAGAGAAACACAACATCACGTCTGTAGATGTTTTTCGATTCACGCACGAAGTGGGTGAAAGGTTAAAACTTGGCGTTGTTAAAGGAGATGTTTTTCGATAAAAGGAGAATTTTTCGATAATACATCAGACACATTTTTCATGAACATAAAAGACATATTACATTAACATACTACCAACACATATATTACAAACAAGAGTAAAGAAAACATGGACGAAAAACACGTAGAAAAAAGAACAAAACTACTCCTAATCCTATTCTACTTAGAGGCCTCGTCCACCTCCGCCGTCGCGCGCACCGCAACCGATGCATCCTCCAGCGGCTCTGCCTCCGCCTCCGACGGCAGCGGCGACTCCTCTTCCGTCTCCACACCGAGCTTACAGGCCACGCTGTTCAGAATCTTCCAGCGGCCCTGTACCTTAGCAACCTCTGCGATCGTCTCGTGAAGGGCGTCGAGACGAGCGGCCACAAAGATTAACCCGGACAAGTAGTACCCGACGGAGTCCATGTTGGGGAACTGGGGAAGCCTCCCAAGACCCAGACGACGTCAGATAAGAGATGTATTGTTAAATACATCCCGCGACATTGTTTCTAGCGCTCTTGCATGTTCGATGGTGGAGGACACGTCGTCTTCGACATCTTTAATTCGGCGCGTTAATTCGTCGATGCAGGCAGTAAAGAGGCGGATAGTCTCCTGTAACCAGTCGGGCTGAGGAGATGCGGGCGCCGCCATTAGTTCCACCGACATTGACGACGGCGATGGAAACGGAAAAGGAGGTTCGGAGGACGTCGATGGCCTAGAGCGCTTCGGCGGGGGGCTACCCATTTGTGTGGCGACGGAGGTGCAGAGAAAGAGCGATAGGTGGTCGACGGTGGCAGGGGGAGAAGTTTGGAGGCTAGGATCGAAGGAGCGATGTGGCGGAGAAGCAAGAGAACGGTCAGCCTTTATAGCGGGTCGTCGTCTAATAGCAGGCGTGTGGTGAGGGGTCCCCGTCTCGGCGTCGGTTTTTCACAAGCGGTTTTTAAGTTTATCTCAGGCGGGTTTTACTTACCAACCGCCTGATAAGATATTTAATCAAGAATATTAATTAAGAAGAAGTAAATATCTTCATAGACGGTTGGTACTTAGTAACCGTCAAGGAAGATTTTTATCTCATACGTGTATTACTTACCAACCGCCTGAGATAATGCCCAATACTGTTCTTCAGTTTCCTTATCCCTTGCTTCTTTTTTATTTAGATTCCAATATAAATACTCAAACATGTTTAGATTCTGCAAATTGTGTCCAAATTCGATGATTCTTTCTTCTACATTTCTATAAAATCTACATCTACCGCATGAACAAATAATTTCAAAACTTGTATAGCTGACATTGTATTGTTTTGGTAAATATCAAATTAATTGCTACTCACATATTATTCACATTTGTGTATCGCATAAAAAAAGATCCTTCACTCGAATTTGCTTGTATGAAAATATTTGTATCATTTATACATGTATGAATTTTGTTAATTTTTTTAAAGAATTTCAACATGTCAAACTTCAAATTATCCATCATTCTAACTAAATGCTCATATACATATGAGGAATTCATCAAATTATGAATACACATTGATTCAAAAAAATTAAAAAAATCTGAAAAAATTCATAGAAGTTGGTATGATGAGTAAAAATGTCCACTGAAAAAATAAATGACAAAGGCATTATATTCATCAAGATAGAAAAATGAAAAATAGCATTTGTTGTATGTTTTTTATGTTCTGTCCAATTTGAAAAGATTTATGAAGTGAAATTTAATGGTAACCTTTACTTATCAATAATATTACAAAAAAGTGGAATTTTGACTTTTTAAAGGACCCACATTTAATCAAGAATATTAATTAAGAAGATGTAAATATCTTCACAGGCGGTTGGTACTTAATAACCGTCACTTTTTTCTTTCTAGTCCTAGCTACCGGCATGTTGCATTTTCCTGTTACTGCTACTTTACAGACCGTGTTGCGGGCCCCGCTGCGGGCGATCTCCTGGCAACTCTACCGGTTTGGGGACAAGGAGAGTTTGGCGATCGGAAAATTCGAACTAATTTTGCACAGATAGTACATCCATGAACAAGAACACCGAGTACATTTAACTTAAAAACATTACTCCCTCTGTCCCAAAATACTACTTGTCCCTTTCGATGGAGGGAGTATCTCCGTCCCAAAATACTTGTCGCTTTGGATGGAGAGAGTATATTACAAACACAAGAAAAGATAAACTACAACTAAGACCATGAAACAAAAAAACTACAACTAAAAACATGAAACAAAAAACTACAACTATAAACATGAAAAGAAAACACCTAAATACAACTCTACTCAACCTCCACCTCCTCCTCCTCGGGTGGGTCCTCGGGCTCCTGACCCTCCTCTAACGCCTCGGGCTCCAGCGGCGGAAGGTGACCCAGTCTCAAGGCCGCCACCACGACGAGGTTGTGACGACCCGCGACGCCGAGCTCGGCCGCCATCGTCTCCCAGAGAGAGTCGAGACGAGAGGCCACATGCGAGAGGCCGAAGACGTAGTGGCCTGTGGTGTCCATTCCAGTACTTTGTGGAAGGGTACCGAGCCCAAGGCGTTCCATGGAGTGAGATGTATCCATAAATACATCTCGGGCCATGTTGAACAGGAGGGTATCCTTCACGCGCGGCAGCGAGGGGGGGTCCAGCCGCGGCCGGGTCCCTCGGCGGGCTCGGTGGAGGAGGGTTGCTCGAGCTCGAAAGCATTTGCTGTATACTAGCCGCGGCTAGGTTTTGTGGAGAGAAGAGAGGATGTTGGAACAGTTGTGCAGAAAAGACAATGGCGCGGGTGACCATCTTATACTCCCTCCGTCCCAAGTAAATATCTTCACAGGCGGTTGGTACTTAATAACCTTCCGAGAAGATTTTTATCTCAGTCGGTTATTACTTACCAACCGCCTGAGATAATGCCCGATACTGTTCTTCAGTTTCCTTATCCCTTGCTTCTTTTTTATTTAGATTCCAATATAAATAATCAAACATGTTTAGATTATGCAAATTGTGTCCAAATTATATGATTATTTCTTCTACATTTGTATTAAATTAACATCTACCACCTGAACAAAAAATTTTAAAATTTGTATAGCTGACATTGTAATGTTTTGGTAAATATCAAATTAATTTCTACTCACATATTATTCACATTTGTGTATCTCGTAAAAAAAAAGATCCTTCACTCAAATTTGTTTGTATGAACATATTTGTATCATTTATACATGTATGAATTTTGTTATTTTTTTAAAGCATTCCAACATGTCAAACTTCAAATTATCCATCATTCTAACTAAATGCTCATATACATATGAGGCACTCATCAAATTATGAACACACATTGATTCAAAAAAATTTAAAAAAAAATCTGAAAAAATTCATAGAGGTTGGTATGATGAGAAAAAATGTCCACTGAAAAAATAAATGAAAAAGGCATTATATTCATCAAGATAGAAAAATGAAAAATATCATTTGTTGTATGTTTTTTATGTTCTGACTGATTTCAAAAGGTTTATGAAGTGAAATTTAATGGTAACCTTTACTTATCAATATTATTACAAGAAAGTGGAATTTTGCCTTTTTAAAGGACCCACATTTAATCAAGAATATTAATTAAGAAGAAGTAAATATATTCACAGAAAGTTGGTACTTAATAACCGTCAAGGAAGATTTTTATCTCAGTCGGGTATTACTTACCAACCGTCGAAGATAATGTCCGATACTGTTCTTCAGTTTCCTTATCCCTTGTTTCATTTTTATTTAGATTCCAATGTAAATACTCAAACATGTTTAGATTCTGCAAATTGTGTCCAAATTATATGATTCTTTCTTCTACATTTGTATAAAATTAACATCTACCACCTGAACAAAAAAATTTAAAACTTGTATAGCTGACATTGTAATGTTTTGGTAAATATAAAATTAATTTCTACACACATATTACTCACATTTGTGTATCTCGTAAAAAAAAGATCCTTCACTCAAATTTGTTTGTATGAACATATTTGTATCATTTATACATGTATGAATTTTGTTAATTTTTTTAAAAGCATTCCAACATGTCAAACTTCAAATTATCCATCATTCTAACTAAATGCTCATATACATATGAGGCATTCATCAAATTATGAACACACATTGATTCAAAAAAATTTAAAAAAATCTGAAAAATTCATAGAGGTTGGTATGATGAGTAAAAATGTCCACTGAAAAATAAATGAAAATGACATTATATTCATCAAGATAGAAAAATGAAAAATATCATTTGTTGTATGTTTTTTATGTTCTGACCGATTTCAACAGATTTATGAATTGAAATTTAATGGTAACCTTTACTTATCAATAATGTTACAAGAAAGTGGAATTTTTCCTTTTTAAGGGACCCACATTTAATCAAGGATATTAATTAAGAAGAAGTAAATATCTTCACAGGCGGTTGGTACTTAATAACCTTCTGAGATGTTTATCTCAGTTGGGTATTACTTACCAACTGCCCGAGATAATCTTCTTCTAAGACGAGTTTGAATTAC
The DNA here is from genome assembly GCA_036927565.1 of Tuctoria greenei. Lineage (NCBI taxonomy): Eukaryota > Viridiplantae > Streptophyta > Magnoliopsida > Poales > Poaceae > Tuctoria > Tuctoria greenei. The sequence continues at coordinate 29,282,970 of JAYESD010000010.1, forward strand.
CAACCGCCTAAGATAATTACCTTATGATACCCGAATCTGAGGAACACGATGAACACACTACACATTCATTCATTCACACAGTTGAAGAACACACAAGATACTCATTCATTAACAATATTCAATCACGCATCTCACAAAAGAACACAAGATACACAAGTAATATTCAGTCACATAGATGAACAAAGATGGATTTCATTAATTAACAATATTTACAAAACAGAAGCAACTAAAAACAACAAAGAAAAACTAATTAAATCCTACTCCTACTCCTACTCCTCTTCCTCCTCCTCGTCCTCCGGTGCTGGTGCAATAGGGGCCGGTTGCACCGGCTGCACCGGCTGCACCGGCGGTGCAACCCCGAGGTTGCTAGCCGTCGCCTCCACCAGCATTCTGCGGCCCTCGGGGCCAAGAACCTGGGCAATCATCGCGAACAGAATGTCGAGACGATCAGCCACCCCCGTGAGGGCGTAGAGGTAGTGGCCGATGGTACCCATTCCAGTATACTCTAGAAGGGTACCCAACCCCAAGGCACTCATGGCGCATGACATATTGTTGTACGCCTCTCGCACCATGAGGAGGCGCTGCTGGGTGTTGAACCTCTCGGGGGAGCTGCAACATAGATTCTTGCAAGGTGGCTCCTTCGGAGGGCTTGGCGGTGGAAGGTCGGCCATAATGGTGTTGGGTCATCGGAGCGGAGGGAGACGAAGAAAAGAAGAGGATTCAAAGTGAGCGACGCGCTTGTGGAGAACTAACGGGTGATAGCGTGTCTTTAAGGCCGCGCAGAGTGGAAGATGGAGCAGTTGGTTTACCGCGCATTGAAAGGTCGCGCCTCGGGGAAAAGAAAGGTCGCGCACGGTCATCGACACATCTTCACAGGAGGTTGGTGAGGGGTCTTTATGTTGGCGTTAATCAAATTATGAACACACATTGATTCAAAAAAATTTAAAAAAATCTGAAAAAATTAATAGAGGTTGGTATGATGAGTAAAAATGTCCACTGAAAAAATAAATAAATAAAGCATTATGTTCATCAAGGTAGAAAAATGAAAAATAGCATTTGTTGTATGTTTTTTATGTTCTGACCAATTTCAAATGATCTATGAATTGAAATTTAATGGTAAACTTTACATATCAATAATATTACAAGAAAGTGGAATTTGGCCTTTTTAAAGGACCCACATTTAATCAAGAATATTAATTAAGAAGAAGTAAATATCTTCATAGACGGTTGGTACTTAATAACCGCCTGAGAAGATGTTTATCTCTGATGTTACTAACCAACCGCATAAGATAATTTTATCTTCTCAGACGGTTGGTAAGTAAAACCCGCCTGAGGTAACCATCTTCTCAGACGGTCAGTACTTAAAATCCGCCTGAGAAAATTGGAGTTTATATATACCCTCGGCAGCCAAGTATTCGCCCTCGTCACATCCAAGTAGGCTGCCGAGCTTCGCCATCGCTGCCGAGCTTCGCCCTAGTCACTTCCAGGTACGCCCTCATCGCTGAAAAAGAGTGCCTCTTCTTGCCTGCAGCTACCTCGCCTCGCCTCACCTTACCATCCAAATCCAAGTGCCACACTTTGCGATTCTTGATACTAGAAAAAGGCAGGAGGATTTGCTTTTTGTCCCTTGCTTGATCAGTTATAGGTCCAGAGCTAGGCGCCACCTAGTAAACCTCAAGAACGTGGTCGCCACTCTGAATGAAGCTAGCCTATTTAGAATAAGAAGATAAAATTGCCATTGCTGGTGAGCAACTATAACATGCTTGTCACCCTCGCAATGTATAGGGACCGTTTGGTCAGTCGCCTTAAACCCTAGAATGCCTTACCAAATCCTAGAATGCTTCCATCTTTTTCTTCATGCAACACTTCATGTAGAGTTAATATGCCATTTATTAGATTTTTTATCTTATTAGTTCTAGCATGGAAATCCCTAAGAAGATTGGTCCTGGTAGTAACAATAAAGAATACAATATGGAGTTTACTGACTCCAGCAGTTCAGGCTCCTATCACAGTCCATCAGATCCTTTTCCGAATATAAAATTTAAAAAGACTTCAGTGGATCTAGACCCGGAATATGATCCTGCCGACGAGGTATGGATCACGAATCTTAACTTCAGCAGTTCAAGTTAATGTTGGTTGTCAAGTATACGAAGTCTTATAATTTTTTTCTACCTAAGTTAATCGCGAAGACAATGAGGTGACATCGGCTCCTAAAACCGCAGAAGGTTTTCCAATGGATGAATCCTCAACTTCACTCAAGCGTAAACGAGGGAAACGAGGTCCCAATAAGGGTCCATTGGACCGCATCATGTACATAACAAGGGTCGGTCCAGGTGGGCTTCCCCAAGAACCACTGGATTCAGTTACCAAGTATCGTAATGCATGCGGTTTCTTTGTTAGGGAGGTTGTGCCGATCACAACCGAGAATTGGAGTAAATTACCTGAGCAGACTAAGAATGAGTTGTGGGAAAGGATAATGAAACAATTCAAGTTCCCGAAAGGCACAGAAGAAGCTGTAAAGAAAGCAACATTGGTCTCTTGCGACAAGAATTTTCGATGCTGGAAGAGTGAAATGAATGCTTATGTTAAGGCCGATAAGGTCCCTAGCCCGAGGAAGATGGGAAAAATCACACAAGCTCAGTGGCAAGAGTTTGTTCGTCAAAAGAGCACACCTGATGCTAAAGCTCTATGTGCAACTAGGTCAGAGCTTGCAAAAAAGAACAAATACCATCATCGCTTGGGGTCTGCCGGATATGCCCCCAAAGTCCAGAAATGGAATAAGATATTAGACAAAATTACCAGTAAGGACAATCCTCACACATTAGAAGGGTGCGATGAGCGAACTCAATGCTGGGTCTTTGCTCGGTCAGGTTTGACCAGTGAGGGCAAACATGAAAAGCCTGACTTTCTGAATGATGTAGAGGATAAAATGAAAGAAGTAATTGAAAAGCAACAGAAGGGTATCTTCAAGCCGAAGAGGTTGAATGACCAACATACCGCTATCTTAGGAAACCCTGAACACAGCGGACGGGTTCGAGCAGTCTCTTCTCAAATGTCTTGGCTAGATGGTTTCCCTAAAGATAAAGACACATATAGAAGACGTGAGAAGTTTAAGAAAACATTTGATAAAACGATTGCTCAACAGGTCAAAGAAAATATGCAAGAAACAATGGAACAACTTAGACAATCGGGACAATTAGTGGCACCGAGTACAGTGATGGTTCCGGTGCAAAAGGAGCAATTAGTATCTCCAACTGCCTACCCTAGCAGCGTTGGTTCCGTGCCAGGCTCAGGTTCAACCCATAAGTTCCCTGTCGATGATGTTGCTAATGACAAATCTTGTCGTCATCTTGTCCTAATAGGCAGAGCAGGGAACAAAACCAAACAGGTTGCCACTGCTATGGCAGAGCCGGATCGTGACTTCAACGGGAATCCACTTCTGTTGTATTATGTTGTGGTGCAAGTTCTTCAGATCATTGATAATGATTATGTAGATTATGAAATAGACCACGTCACACCTGAGGGGATCGCGACTCTAGGGCAGGCTGTCAACCAATTAATCCTTTGGCACCGATGCGATATCGTGTTGGACGATGAGCCAATTTCTAGACCCGTCGCATCTCCAAATACTGCAACCCCATCTTCTAAGGCGAAAGTGCATGAAGATCCACTCCCAGTCCAGGAAGATCCATTCCCCTATGTCTCAGCAAGGATGATATCCAAGAGCAACAAGTTGGACAACAGCTTCAAGCAGTACCAGAGCAAGCTGTTGCTAGTAAAGAGCAACCAGTTGAGCAACATCTTGAAGTAGTACTAGAGCCAACTGCTGGGAGTAAAGAGCAATCAGTTGAACAACAGGTTCAACAACAAGCCAGTGTCCAACTTCTGACGACTACTCCTCGATCATCAGTGCCTATCAAAGTTACCTTATACAAAAATAAGAAACCTTCATCAGAAGTGTCAAAATATTTGGAAACTATGAAGGAAAATATTATAAAATCGAGTGCATCACGTTCTTCTCATGAGCCATCATTAGGAGATATCGAGGAGTGGGAAGAAGACGGTGTCATGTATAATCTCCGGACGACTTTAGTTAAATCGGGAGTTCCAATATACAAGCTTGAGGATGTTCCTCCTGAATTTAAGAATGGGAAGCTGTTCATGACATCCGTACAACATAGCAAACAACCCATCCAGCTCAGAAGAATGCATGAGTGGTACATCCTTGCCAGCACAAAATATGGTCTTAATTGTGTCACATTTCGTATTCCAAAAGAAGCATTCTGGAGCACTAGAGTGGATAGACGAGTCATTTTATTTGAAGAGCTGCATGCCCTTTTCCATCGGGGCATGCTCGAAATCAACCTGCTGCTCGTCTGGTGCTTCTAAGTACTCTAATATTTTGTATTTGCTTTTCTTACTACACGCATATGCATTTCATGAGATTATAACAATTCTGAACTTCTTCAATATGATGCAATACATGGATAATGAAAAGTTGGAGCGCAAGACAGGTAGCCTTGACCCTACTAGGATTGCAAAGGTGCTATTCGATGTCCAGGCGGATCAAGACTCAACACAGTTCAAACACATGAAAAGAAAAGATTTTGAAAAAGCAATCGCAAAACTTAAGAAGGATAAAAGGGCAGAAGTTGCAACTTACATAGGACATGCGATGTTTAACATTGTCAGGGACGGCAAGGACCTCGTAAAGGCTCCATACCACTTCGAGTAAGTTCGACACATGACATTGAAATAGCAATTATTGGTAATTGTTAACACGTGTGTTTGTATGTTTGCAGTAATCACTATATAATGATATTCATCAAGCCAACACAGGGAATGGCAACAGTCTTGGACTAGGCTGATTTCTCACCAGATCGTTACAAAGATTTCCTTTCCATTTTGAAATCGTACGTTTATTCAATAATTTTAATTTACACACATTTAAAATGTGTTGACAAGTTTTATATGACATTTCTTGTATTACAGCGCTTGGTGGTTTTACGCAGAACGGCTTGGCGGTGAGAGACCTTCCAATACGAATGCATTGGACATTAAAACGTATTATGCTTGTCCGAAGCAGCCTGCTGGGAGTCCCTTATGCGGGTATTATGTATGCGAGCATCTTCGGACCGCCGGCGTATATAGAGTGAATCGTGAGGATGTAAGTTATCCTTAATGTCGATACCTTATTTTCTTACTTTTGTGTTTCATTTTCATTGTAACTAGCATAGTTTAATACTTATATTCTCTGTTGTTCAATATTACCAGAAACATTATTTTAATATTTTGATTCCAACTTCAAAATTCAATTGCTCAAAGTACAACTGCTCTAAAAATACCAAATAAATTCTTGTATACTCTCACTTTGATCTATACTTTGAGATTGTTCAAACCAATACATTCTAAACCTTGTTATGTGTTATATTGCAGCACACGAAGAATCTGAACGAAGAATGGCCGGTTTGTAGAAGTATTCCTAGTGGAGGAGCCGACAGGATTGCTACAGAACTCTGTCAATTCATTCGTCACAAAATTTTGCACAAAAGAGGGAAGTTCTTTGATGAGGATGGTGCAACAGCTGATGTGCCAGAACGTTGCAACTATGTCAATAGAAACAATTTTTAGTGAAAACTTGTAAACTTTGAGATGAATTGTATATGTAACTTGTACATATGTATATTGTTTTAGTGAAATTGACTTCTGTGATGATAATATTGTTGAATTTTGTTCTGTGATGATATTATTGATTTTTGTTCTGTGATTATATTAAACTGACCTTGAAATTAGAAATAACAGCAGTAGTACTGCATAGATTATATCTTATTATAGGCGATTATTAACCAACAGCTAGGCATGTCTGTGAAAAACAATTATCAAAGACGGCTAGATACAAGTAAAGAACCATCTGTGATAACCTAATTATCTCAGGCGGTTACTGTTATGGTAGAAACCGGCTACTGTAAAAGGTCTTCACAGAGGAACAATGACATTGAGTTCGTTAACATAAAACAATACTACTACAAAACAAGAAAAACAACATCACGAAACAAGAAAACCAACATCACATACCCTTTCTTCCTCACGTCGAGGGCGCGCGCGCAGCGCAGCCGTGGCGGGGCTCGCTGGGCCCGGAGATCTCGCTGTTGGCCTTTCTAGTGCACCAAGTAACTGACGCGCCGCACGAGGTCTACGGAGAAGTTAAGAAGCCGTGGTGCAGGGAAGCATGCGCGACGTTCCACATGGATACTGAAATCCCCTGCAGTACTGCAGGGGATTCGGTTCCACAAGAGAGACGGAAGGATCTCTGAAGATCGTCTTCCACAGTGGTTTAATTGCGCCGCACGAGGTCTACAAAGAGTTCAATGAGCGGGAAACGAACCGCTCCCTCATCTACTCCGCACAAACCATATAGGCGCGTCGTCGGTTATGTACAAGCACAAAACTTTTGCACCCTTTTCATCTTCCTCCATCGTTCCACCTCCTAGCCCGGCGCCGATGAACCACCACAGCCATGGCCAACCTTCCGCCTCCTAGCCCGCCGAAGCAGCCACCCTGCAAGCGGATATGCTACAGCTCCCCCGAGAGGGTGAACGACGACCAGCGCCTCATTATGCCGCGAGAGGCGTACAACAGTACGTCTCGGGCCTTGGACGCCTTGGGTCTTGGTACCCTTCCCGAGTTTCCGGGAATAAATACCACCGGCCGCTACCTCTACGCCCTCATGGGTGTGGCTAATCACCTGGACATCTTGTCCGGGACGATGGCCCAGGAGCTCGGCGCCGAGGGCCTTAGTGCCCTGGTGGCAGCGACGGAGAGGAACTTCCGTCGCGGCGGGGTTCCACCGCCAGTGGAACCGGAGCAATCGGCTCAGCCGGAGCAGCCGGCCCACTCTCCTGCTGCATCGTCGCCGGGGGAGGAGGAGGAGGAGGACGACGACGATGGTGATGACGACGACGACGACGATGATGACGATGATGACGGCGACGACCACGACGACCACCACCACCATGACGATGATGACGACGACGACGAGGATGAGGAGGACCGCTTGTCGTGGTTTGAGAAGTTGGGGGAGAGGGCGAAGGAGGCGGGGCCGGCATAGTAGTTTTAGGAGTTCTTGTACATATTTCTTTTGTAGTTTTAGGAGTTCTTGTACATGTTTAGCTTCAATTATGTTCTTGTACATATTTCTTGTGTTTTGTAATATATATGTGTTCATTCGTGTCAATGAATACTGGTGTGTTAGAATTTGTGGATTTCAATCAAGTGAATGTGCTCTAAGTTTAGTGATGTGTTAATCTGTCACAAGTGAACCAAGCAAATTGGACAAAAACAAAAGATCTTAGGGTTTGAAGCTCATCTCGATTTTTAATTGCAAGGCTAAAGGAGACAAACAATGACTTTAAGTGCGTCTCGCATCACTTTGTGATCGATGGACATCCGATCTGTCGCCCATCATTGTCTCCTATTTGGGTTTCTTATAAAGTGTAATTGGTTGATCATGTTTGCGGTCCGTGCATGTTAGACATAGCTAGAATTAAAACACCTCGGTCATGTTTAACAACACTAACATGCATGCATATATATATATATACCTCAAACCTTTGTAATACATGCACGACTAGGCCCATGTTCGCTGCAAGGCGTCCCCTGGCACGGATGCACGGTCACGAAGTTGGCTTAGGCGTGTACGGACGGATTTTTTTATATAACAAAAAAATTGTTTTCCCCGTGTGTAAATTTACACCTAATGGGACGCGTCGAGCCATTGGGACCGAGAGGATGCAAACCGCGATTTCGAGGAAACCGGGACCACCGACCGGTTCATAATTAAGCGCGGTTTCCTCTAGCGTCCGATCATCTCGACAGGCCCGCTTAGACGACGACCCGCTATAAAGGCTCACCGTCCTCTTGCTTCTCCGCCGCACCACTCCTTAGATCCTAGCCTCTAAAGTTCTCCCCCCACCACCGTCGACCACCTCTCGCTCTTTCTCTGCACCTCCGTTGCCACACAAATGGGTAGCCCCGCGCCGAAGCGCTCTAGGCCATCGACGTCCTCCGAACCTCCTTCTCCGTTTCCATCACCGCCGGCAATGCCGGTGGAACTGATGGCGGCGCCCGCATCTCCGCCCACGTCGCCTGCACTTCCTCATCCCGGTTGGGTTGAGCAGACTCTCAGACTCCTCACCGACCGCATCGACGAAGTCGATCGGCGCCTTAAGGTGGCCACCGACGCCAAGTCCGCCGCCGCTCATAGCGCACTAGCGCTCAATGCAGTGGCGCGGAAGGTCTTTTCTGACATAGATCGCTCGTGTCGCCATCTGGGTCTTGGGACCCTTCCCCTCCACACGAGCACGGACACTGCGGGCCACTACTGCTATGGGTTGATGACTATGGCCGGTCGTCTCGACGCCCTCCACGAGACGATCGCAGAGGTTGCTGGGGTAGAGGGCCTCCTGAAGATTAAGTGCCGCGTCGCTGGGAAGCTTCGGACTGTGACGGAGGTTGAGGAGTATGAGGCGGCTTGGGCAGCAGCGGCAGTGGAGGAGGCGGAGCAGGAGGCGTCTCTCTAGGCGGAGGTGGACGCGGCTATGGAGGCGCCGGCAGTGGCGGAGGAGGAGCAGGAGGAGGCGGCAGCGGCGGCGGAGGCGGAGGCAGAGGCAGCAGCAGCGGCGGCAGCGGCGGCGGAGGAGGAGGAGGAGGAGGAGGAGGAGGAGGCGGCACCGGCGGAGGAGGAGGACGTGGTTTTCTCCTAGTAGAGTAGTATTAGGAGTGGTTTATCTATTTCGTGATCTCTGAGTAGAGTAGTATTAGGTGTAGTTTATCTTGTTCTTGCTGTCTACCACGTGTTTTCCTATTACTTGTTTGTTAATGACATATGTCTTTATGTTCATGAACAATGTGTTCTATATATGTAGTATCAAAAAACTTCTTTTATCGAAAACATCTCCTATATGTTTGTAACTTGGGACCATCTATATTTCTTGTGGCTGAATGAATGAAATCCGGTAAACATTATCCTTACAAGTAATAGAACTAACAACAGACATGATGCATAATTAACTTGATTAGGAAATTATGTCATCTAAATTGCTAACTAGTCCATCGCCTGATGCAACAAGTGCATGAAAAGTACTTTATACTTTGTAACTAATATCCGATGACATTGTTGATATATATATCGTATGTACCTGTGATACTTGTATCACAGGCGGCTTTGGATCAACGACCTGAAGATTAGACATCACAGGGGAAAATGTTTTTTTTTGTAGTAGTAGTATATACTCTGTATATGTTATTATTTCATTGCGACGAATGTTATATATAAAATGCTGATTGTTTACCTTTTACTAGACCATGGATTTGCCGTCCTCGTTTCGTGGACTTGGGTGTTCTCTGTATTTGCATGTCGTTTGCATTAGCACAATGATACATTTGGCGATTCATATTTTTGTTCGTATTTTTTTTTGGAATGTCCCACTACCACATGAGTGCTTTTACATCTCCATGAAAACAAATATGAACGGCAGGTAGCGGTCCCTCGAAAAAAAATTTGTTCTTCTTGGCGTGCACAATTGAGATTTTCAGATTTGAAACTTCACTCTATGCTCCCAAAATTCCAGTCCCGCCCATCTGTAGCTAGCCACGACGAATATAAATGTGCGTCTCCCTCTAATCCCACAGTGGCTTCCATTCCCGGCACACATGTTCTCCTCTTAGTGTTGTGTTCCAAACATGCATTCCTCAGAAATTCCCGTGTGAGTGGTGGTGGTGAATGTGGGTACAACATTGAGCGACAAAGTTTGATGGGCTCTACCGAACCTCTTCGTCGCCGACCCCGACCTGCGACATACCGGACTCCAGTTTTGTGCTACTTAAGTTCTACATGATCCATGCCATCTTTTTATAGAGCTACTCCCTCCTTATCGCTTTAGTTGTCATCCCAACAGCTACAGCCAGTTCATTCCTAGTTGTCGTCCCAACTCCTTCTTATATGCTCTTATGTTTCATGAATGTCTAGAATAAAATCTGATTAGTGGTGCAATCGTGCAATCAACTATCCTCAATCGTTAGATCTGCATCCTACAGTCGATTCATCTTTTTATTTTACCCTAGCATCTGATTGCATTCTACTTTTTTCCATATATAAAATACACTACACCTCTGCCCGGAAATAAATGTCACTCTGATAGTTTATGGTAGTGTATTTCTAGTACATTTCCATGTCACGAAAGATAACTATTAAAAACCGCATGTACTATGTAATTTCTTGATTTAGAAGTAAATGACGCCAGGGTTATCTTATCAACCACTCCCAATGTTGTACTCTCATTCCTATGTTCCAAACTTGTATTCCTGAGATTTTCAGTTCCCACGGTTTATACACGTTTTTCTTGTTTTTCTTTGTCGGATTGTACAGTTTTTTTCCTACTCCTTCATTTCTAATTCCTCCGTTCAAAACAAACATTTTCAGTTCATAGCAACCACACCGCATGATCTAAAATACACATCCTCATGTAATCTGACGTTATCACTGTTACTTACTATATATACTCTTTACGTTAGGAACAAGACACCAAACCGTCATGACGTCTACAAGTAATCGTGATGGGCAACAAGCACCTAGTATAACTATAAATGTGTTTACTATCAAAATACACATATTTATAACAAGTTAATTCCTTTGCATCGTATGCAGAGAATATTGCAGCACCTGATGCTCAGGAACTCCGAGATTCGTCATCCCATGCTGGTACTACGAGTATAAATATGTACCGGGCTCTACTAAATATTTTAGCATTGCAATTGTAGTTTCCTAGTACCAGTTAATAGTTAATCAGTATATGTGATGGCGTGATTTATTGATGCCTACACACGCACGATGGGCTCTCTCGCCGCCGGCCACTCCGGCACCAGTGACCACACCCTGCTGCTGCTCACTTCAGTGTCCTCCCCGACGCGTCTCCCTCCACCATCACCACGTCCCATCCTTCGCGTGTCATGATGAACCTGCCACCGGCAAACCCCTGTCGCCGCCGGTCACTCTGGCACCGGCCGGCGTCCACGCCCTGCTAGTGAGTATATGTGATGGCGTGATTTATTGATGCCTACACGCGCACGTTGGGCTCTCTCAGCGCCGCCACTCCGGCACCGGCAACCACGCCCTACTTCTGCTCACTTTAGTGTCCTCAAAAACGCGTCCCCCTCGACCATCGCCACGTCCCATCCTTCGCGTGTCATGATGACCCCGCCGCCCACAAACCCATGTCGTTGCCGGTCACTCCGGCACCGGCCGGCACCCACGCCCTGCTGGTGGTCACTTCACTGTCCACCCCGACGCGTCTCCCTCCATCTCCATGTCCCATCGTTTGCATGCCATGATGACCCTGCCGCCCGCAAACCCCAGGCCATTACGGCGTACCTACATGCTATGCCCCATATGACATGGCATACCCTGGAAAAAATAGTCCAATATCATTAACCCCTGTCCACTAAGAAATGTTAGCATCATATAGTTCAGAGGTGCATGTACATGAGGGTTCATTGCTGCTTATATGATCTCAATTCTGTTTTTTACACTGCCAAGTGTGTTGCTGATGTCTGGTAATTAACACAAGATTATATTCATGTATCCGTTCTAGTAGCACTTTAGGGCGAGATACTAACATGCAAAGCAAAATATTAGTATGCAATCCACCTAAATTTAATTCCTAGATCTGCCACACTGTCCTCCTAGCCTCGAGACTTGCTCCGGGGTGATATCAATGGACGTAGATCACTTGACTTATACGTTTTTACTGCACACAATGCAGTAAAGATCCAACGGAATCACACTGTTGGATCTTTACTGCATCGCCTGCAGTAAAAACGTAAGTCACGTGAGATCACCGGTGTGATCTGGACATCGATCCTCTGACTTAAATGTGGTCACTGCACTGCCAGACCGGACCCTAGCTTTGTTAAATGTCACAAGCTACCCGCCTCATCTGTCTTGCATCCTCTACCTGCTAATACCGCAGACGTCCATGACTCGCCCTGCCACCAATTCGCCTCGAGACGCGCTCCTGCTGATGTCGGTCAGACCGAACCTGCAGTACTGCAGAGGATGAGCACCCGACGAACCCTCTCTTTCTCTAGCATTGCCAGCTACTGTCTTGCCTGCTTCGCAGCAAGACTGAAAACCCCCTGCAGTACTACGGGTGCTGTAGCGCCACTAACTACTGCCTGATGCCTAATTGTAGGGTATGAACAACAACAAAGAAGTCAACAAGTCGATGCATCGCCCAATATGGAGCAAAATGCTGTTGCGACGCGATGTTCCCACGCTCGTATTTGCCGCACTCGTCCTGAAGATGGTAGAACATCAGACTTCTTCTTCTTTCACACTTTTTGTTCATGATACTAGGCTTGGTCAGTTGCTAATTTGCTTTAAATGTTTACCATATAAATGACACTAACAGAAGGAAAGAAGTTTGGAAGAGGGGTTGCTAAAGGACTTAAGGTTGCTAAATTGCGCTATCTAGCATCTGCAAATAGAACGAATGATCAGAATCGGAAGCTACAAATTCAGTGGTCCGATAGGTTAGGTGCTGCGGTTGGTCCTAATCAGCGGCACTTTATTGATGATGTGGTTATTACAACAAAAAAATGCACCCCTCGCTGGTGTAAGGAAGTGGGCAGAGGTTGGCGATACTTCGAAGAGCGATATAGTGAGAGACATTTTGGTTAGTGTTGTGACACCCCACATAAGTATTTTTTCTAGCGACCTCCATCTTGTACGTTTATAACAGTGTGATATACAATGTACATAATGCCTGGGACTTGGAGGACACAGATGATACCAGAAGAAAAATATTGAAGATTGCTGGTGAGCGCTACAAGGGGTGGCGATCAACATTGCATGCCACCTATAAGAAGTATTCGACCGATGAGGAACGTATACAAAACAAGCCTGTTGACATAGCAGATTCCGATTGGTTGGCGCTTATGGACTATTTTGGGTCCGAGCAATTCAAGGTCAGCTAGCTTTCTAATACCTTCATATTCTACAAAAACTATTTGATAACACCCATTCGTGAAATTAATTCTTAAAACTGCAGTCAATAAGCAGAACCAATTCACGAAATCGAAGTACTCAAAAGACAAAACACTTGCTTGGCTCGAAATCCAACACCCAACTTAGTTACGAGAAGGTATGAAAACTAAATCATGCTTTTACTTTGCACTGCAATCATTCAATCAAATTTTACTTGTATTTGATGTAGCAAGACCCAGAGACTGGAAAAGAACCCGATGACATAGAACTGTAGGAGGCAAGCCATGTGAAGAACGGTCAATGGGCAAACGAGCAGGCAGAAGCTGTACATGTGAGAAACACTTCAAACAGTCCCCATTTAAATAAATATTTCCAATGTACATGTGACTTTTGTTTTTGTATATAGACCCAAGTACATGCCCAAATCAACGTCAAGGAAGATGAGCTTGGAAGTACAATCCCAGATGAGGAAAGAAACAACATCTTCTAGCTTACTTATATATCCGCAACCGGTTCGGGAGGATCACAGTTTTGGGGGCGTGGTTATATGGCTAAACCTAATGTTTCTGAAAGACTGCGTATCCAGATGTCTGACCAGCTTGGCCAGCAAGTTCGATCCTTGCAAAATAGAAATGAAGACCTCAGCTCTCAGGTGCAAGAGTTGGAAGGAAGAAATGATTATATGACCTCCCAGATGGATGGCTTCGTCCAGGCAAATGAACAGTTCAACCAGGAAGTCCATGCTTTACATCATAAGATGGCAGCCAATTCTGCAGGGCAAGAAAAGGAGCTAGTAGACATGCGCAGAATGATGGAGAGCTTGCAAAATCAACAACGCCTAGCAGCAACTCCACAAAAGGCTTCTGCTCGCACCACGTCGAAGCTGGATGTTCGAGAAACTATACCTAATACTACAACTCGTCGCGGTGCTCTTTTAATGGGTACAATGTTGCAACCTGAAAAAACTGTAAATAACATCGTCTCGCAACGACGCAAGGGTCCTTGAGCGCTGCATCAATTGCTGGATGTTTGTTGTGAAGTCGACAGACGTATCGTGTGCGAATAAATTGATTCTGTTGCCACTAATTTTCAAACCTGGTGCATTAGGATTCTAGTGCCGCTAATTATAAAACGTGGCATTAACAGATTATTGTGATGAAAATAAACTATTGCAATAGGAAGCTAGCTATTGCCACAAATTATAAAATGTTGCACTACAAACATTTGGCTACGACCAAAAAAGCGTTGCACTAGACTGCCATTGCCACCACCTAGAGAACGTCGCATTACGACCCTGTTGCAACAGATTTGAATATGTTGCATTACGAACCTATTGCCACACATCAGAAATCGTTGCAATACAATATTGTTGTCACAGTTTTGAAATCTTTGCAATACCGTACTATTCGCCATGAACGTGAAATCGTTGCATTACCGTATTATTGGCCACGGCTGTGAAATCGTCGCGATACCATATTATTCGCCACGAGTGTGAAATCTTCACGATACCGTACTATTTACCACGAAATGAAATCGTTGCAACATCGTAGCACTCGCAACGAATGTGAAAACGTCGTGATACGATATTATTCGCCACGAGTGTGAAATCATCGCGATATCGTACTATTCGCCGCGGATGTGAAAACGTCGTGATACCATATTATTCGCCACGCGTGCGAAATCGTCGTGATACCGTACTATTTGACACGGATGTGAAATCGTTGCAACACCATACTATTCGCCATGAATGTAAAAATGTTGCCATACCGTACTATTCGCTACAGATGTGAAATCGTCGCAACACCGTACTATTTGCCGCGAATGTGGAAACATCGCGATACCATACTATTCACCACGAGTATGAAATCATCGCGATACTGTACTTATCGCCACAAATGTGAAATCATTGCAAATAACGTACTATTCGTTGCAATACGTTAAATCGTCGCAATACGTTAAACCGTTGCAATACCATATTATTTGACATGAACGTGGAGTCGTTGCAATACCATACTTTTTGCCACGAATATGGCATTGTTGCAACACCGTTATTTTTGTTGCAATACGTTAAATCGTCGCAATACGTTAAAATGTTGCAATACCATACTATTTGCCATGAATGTGGAGTCGTTGCAATACCATACTTTTTGCCACAAATGTGGCATCGTTGCAACACCATTATTTTCGTTGCAATACGTTGAATCATCGCAATACGTTAAACCGTTGCAATACCATACTATTTGCAACGAACGTGGAGTTGTTGCAGTACCATACTTTTTACCACGAATGTGACATCGTTGCAACACCGATATTTTCGTCGCAATACGTTAAATCGTCATAATACGTTAAACCATTGCAATACCATACTATTTTCCACCAACATGGAGTTGTCGAAATACCATACTATTTGCCACGGATGTCAAGTCATTGCAATAACCTATTGCCATGGCTGTTATCGCCTTGAGTCGGAAAAAATATTGCGACGTTCTATTTCGTTGCAACAACAACCTATCGCCACGAATTTCGACCTATTGCAACGATTTTTTTTCGTCGCAATAACCCGGAATCCTGGTAGCATTCATACCAATCCAAGTGAACCACTGGACAATATTCTTCATGCTGTTCTAACAAAATTTATTTGGGAATTTTCGGATAATTCTACTGGAAGTTATGGATTTTCTAGTTTGGATTGAATCAGGATTTATTTTCTATTGGAAATTTCAAATAAAAGGGGTGGGTCCCACTTTATTTGAATGGGCCAATCGCATCTGGGCCACACCGGGGCCACGGGGTTCAACCACGCAGCTGCACCGGATCCAGTGCCGCAGCTGATCTCGGGCGTTCGAATAGGCGCTGACAAGTGGGGTCCATAGGCCTTCGTCTACCTCGCGACGCGACGGCGTTTCTCGCCGGAACCGCGGTGGTGCTTCACTGGACTTAGGTGCGTCGACCTCCTTTCGGCCTCGCCGTGACCGCTCAGTCCTAAAATCTACCGCGCAAGCCGATGGTGGTGTCCAATCATGCCGGCGATGGCCGGAGACGGCGCCGCGATGGTGACAGCGGAGCTAGGGTTTCGGCCTTCGTCGGAAATGCTCGGGAATGGCTCAACAGGCTCGGGAAAAGGTCGGGGAGGTTTCTAGGAACACCAGGGGTATAATTTGGGGGTCAGATTGGGGTGAAATTGCCGGCAAGGCTGAGTTCGACGGCGAAGTGCGGTTTTTCAACTAGCGGCCGCGAAAACTTGAAATCTAAGATGCTCGGTTGATAACTTTCAAGGTTTTTGGGCATGGAGCTTCCTTAGGACACATAGAAGCTATCTGCTAACCAGATTAAAGGATGATTGCAAGAATAAAATGAATTTAAGCGTGAAGCTTTGCTGATCTATTGAGAAATTGTTCGGTTCTCGAACAAGAACTCAAGTTACACTGCAGGTCATAAGCTTAGATTCTGTGAGCATGAACTAGAGAGGATTGCGAACCTTTTTGCTTTAAGGATCGAGGCTAGAGATGGCCTAGAACTGGAGTTCGACGGCGAGACAGGGACGGTTATCGGCGGCTTCCTCGACGGCGATTGGGAAACTTCAAAATATGCCAAGAAAAAGCTATGTCACGATCAACGACTGAAGAGAATACGTAGAGGAGTTTGTAACATGCCTGTTATCTACTTACAGCTCGGGAAGAAATGGCTGCAATCGTCGGTGAGAGCTCGATCGAACAGGGGCGGCAAAAATGGCGTCAACCAGGATGGAGTCCAACGGCGACGACCAAAGGGGGTATTTATTGGGACGGAGGGGAGAGGGGAGTGCGCCACGGCACAAGCAAGAAAGCAGCTCGGTGGATGCATGCACATCGCGGTGTCGCGCGCTGCTGGTGTTGATCGGCCGGGTGAGCTGGAGACAGAGCACACCCCCGTGGGTTTCACTCGAGTGCTTCGGCTGACAGTGGGCCCCACCTCCTCTTATCCACTTCCCTTCCATGTAACTTCAATTCTCCTGCCAGATTTTGTCCAAATATTCTAGGCATTCGCGGGGAGGCTCAAATAAATATCGAGAATTTGATTCTGTAATTGGATTTTGAATTGGAGCAAGTTTCAATTGAATTTTAAATTCAAATTCAAATTTGGATGAAATTCAATGGTGTCACTGATTTAAATAGCAATTGAGTTCTAAAAACTGTGAAACTATGAGGATAAGTCAAGCAAGTTATGCTGACCATGAGGGTGTGTTCAAATCTTAATGTTCAAACTAGTTGAACAGAATTCAAAATTTGAATTCAAAACATGGTTTGAATTTGCTAAGCGTCTCAATTAAAATAGCAAATGGTGTTCAAAATTTATGAAACTTTGCAGGAAGTCCATTTGGAATATTAGAAAACCACAAAAAATTATGGCCTCTGAATTGAATAATTTTGACAGGGCCAAATATACAGTAGTATATATTCAATTTATATTAATTAGAATATCTATTTGGTACTGCATATTTAATTTGGCCTAGCAATCTTTCTTCAAATAATTCCAAACATTGAAGAGAGGTCGAAAGAATTAATCTAAGTTTATTGGTGAAGTTCATTCCTCATGTTAATAAATTTAAGCATGAGTAGAAGAAAAGATTTGATGAGATCAAGTTTATAAGCATGGTTATAATTGGTCTTTAGAAGGGTTAACAACCAACTTACAACTGAACCTCATATGAAGGAAAATGTGAGATTTTACAATTTCTGCGAGGAGCTCGCGGCCTTCTTCCCTTGTAATGCACCGCATTAGGACGTCGTTGCCACCACGCCGGTAGAGATCCCCTTCTACCAGTGTGTAACTTTTAGCCAATATGACTATCCGGTCAGCAGATACATTGTCTTCAGGAAGGGAGTTGTCTTTCAAGTAGCTCCAGATCTCCGAGATCCATGCATTGGAGCTAACTTGAGCATCTCAGTCTTGCGTGCTGGGTTGCTCGGAGCTTCTTGCAGCACCTACGACCCTTGATGGATGCCATGGTAACAGGGCCATCGTGAATGCCAGCTTCGAGGTGCTGGTCTGCCCCCTTCGCTCAGTTTGGCAGGCTGAGCTGTTGGTCTTGACAATCTCCAAACAAAGGTTCCATTGGGAGTGGGAGCTCTGGTTGAAGCTTTCGTCGAGAGTTCGTCAGATTCAGCATCGTTGAGACACTGGACATGGCAGAGGATATGCAAGTAGATATGCAGCTAGTTGTGGGTTGTTGCAGCAGCATTCACCTTTGACTTGCTTTATAATAAGCTTTGAATCACCCTTTACCAACAGCTGCTTGACACCATATGATAGTGCCACCCTGGGCCCATAGATTAGTGCTTCATACTCTGCCATGTTGTTGGTCGCCTTGAAGTCAAGGTGAACCATGTATTTGACCTTCTCCCCGGTCGGAGCGAGGAGAAGGATTCCAGCTCTGGCCCCCTGCTTCTCCATGGAGCCGTTGAAGTAGAGAGTCCAGTGAGGCTTGGTGAAGTCCAGAGCCTTGGGTTCCGGCTTTTGCTCACTAGGGCCCCCATGATTTGATGGAGAGGGGGTCCATTCCGCCACAAAGTCAGCAAATTCTTGACTCTTGATCGCTTGTCGTGGGACGAATTCAAGATCAAACTTGGCCATTTCTGCTGCCCACTTTGCAATGTTCCTAGTAGAGTTGGGGTTATGCAAGATTTCTCGTAGTGGATAAGAGGTTACCACTGAAATCTTGTGAGCTTGGAAGTAGTGACGAAGCTTCCTATAGGCGATAAGAACTACATAGAGCAGCTTGTGCACCTCTAGGTACCTAATCTTGGTGTCATGGAGTACTTTGCTGATGAATTACACTAGGCGTTGGACTGTCTGGACCCTCCCAGAGGGGCCCGTAGCTTCCTCCTCATCAAACCGGACCCTCCCGGAGGGGTCCGGAACTTCTTCGGGGACCTCTGGTTTCTGCTCGAGGAACCCAGAGCTTCTTCTAAAATTACCCGGACCTTCCCGGAGGGGTCCGGATCTTCTTGTTCAGCAACAGTAACTCCTTCATTTGAAGGAGGTTGATCCTTTGGCATCTCACCTCGAGGATCCGAATCTGGGGGTTGGGACCAAGACTCGCCTTCAGGTAGCTTCGGACCTTCTCGGAGGTGTCTGGATTCCTAAACTACAAATGGTTCTGGTCTTTCCGCAACCAGGACCATGCTAACGACTTCGTCGATTGCTGAAATGTAAAGCAGAAGTGGCTCACCAGGGATTGGAGCTACCAAAGTTGGAAGAGTGGTAAGGAGCTGCTTTATCTCTTGGAATGCCTTTTCTGCCTTTTCAGACCATTGGAATGGTCTAGACTTACTCAATAATTTGAAGAAGGGAAGTGCTCATTCCGCCAGTCTTGAGATGAACCGGCTGAGGGCAGCTAGACACCCAGTTAGCTTCTGGACATCCTTGATGCGAGCTGGTGATCGCATGTCTTTAATAGCTTTAATCTTCGCCGGATTAGCCTCTATTCCTCGGTGGTTCACCAAGAATCCAAGAAGCTTCCCGGAGCTAACCCCGAAGACACACTTGTCCGGGTTTAGCTTTGTGCATGTGTTTCGCAACTTGTCGAAGACATCTTGCATGGTGTCAAGAAATGACTCCTTGTTCTTGATCTTGACGATGATGTCATCGACGTACACTTCCGCTACATCTCTAATGAGCTCTCCAAAAGTTTTGTACATAGCTCGTACAAACGTTGAAGCGATGTTTTTGAGACGAAATGACATGGCAGTGTAACAATATAATCCATCTACTCTGATGAAGGAAGTATGCTCTTCGTCTTCCCTAGACATCCTGATTTGATAATACCAAGAATATGCGTCTAGGAAACACAGTAATTCACACACGGAGGTGAAATCCACTATCTGATCTATTGTAGGTAGTGGAAATGGATCCTATGGACATGCCATATTCAGTGTTGTGTAGTCGATACACATCCGAAGCTTCCCGCTGGCGTTAGGTCAAATGACTTCTCGGATGAATCCAGCTTCGAGCAACTTCTTCACTTCTTGACGTATGAAGTTCTGTCGCTCTACTGATTGCTTCTGAGGCTTCTAATGTACAGGCCGAGCGTTGGGATAAATCTTCAGATTGTGCTCGATCACTTGCCTAGGGATCTCAGGCATTTGTGACGGTTGCCAGGCAAACACGTCGACATTAGCCCGGAGGAAAGTCACGAGCGCGAGTTCCTATTTGTCGTTCAGACCTCCCGATATACGGGTGGTCTGAGCAGCATCGGAACCAATTTGGACGACTTTGATGGGAATGTCAGTGTTGCTGCTTGGTTGCACACGAGGTGTGGAGGTTGAGCCTCGATGACGAATGCTTGGATGCTTCGGAGCTTGCTCCTTTCTGTATTCTTCCTTCTGCACTGTAGCAAGCGCGTGGAGTTCTTCCAGAGCAGTAACTCCGGCGGTACAATCTTCACGGATCCAGAGAACGCCTGAGGGTGTTGGCATCTTCAACACCAAGTAACCATAATGAGCAGCAGCCATGAATTTGTACAAAGCTGGTCTGCCAAAGATAGCGTTGAATGGCAAGTTGATTTGCGCCACGTCGAAGACCAACTTCTCGGTCCTGTAATTCTCCCGGGTTATGAAGGTCACCGGGAGAGTAATGGCACTGAGTGGAGTTATGGCCCCCGGACCTACTCTAGAGAAAGGTCGGGAGGGGCGAATATCCAAAGGTCGGAGCTGAAGCTTGACGAAGGCCTCGAAGCTTATGAGGTTCAACCCCGAAGCTCTGTCCACCATTACGTGGTGGAGCTGGATGTTATTTATGGTTGGAGATACCATCAGTGGGAGTTGAACAGCTCCGATCCTGTTCTGAGGGCAGTTCGAAGCATCGAAAGTGATGGTAGTGTCGATTCACTTTCAGTGAGACTCCGCCCTGGCGGTGGGACCGACCGAGGCCATGTCCCGCCGCATTGTCTCGAGTACACGGTGTGAGGTGATGTCCCACGAACAACCAGAGATGGTGTTCATGGTCTTCCGGCACTCGTTGTCGGAGACGTCGGAGTCGTCGTCAACGGAGGTGTAAACTGCCTTCAAGACCTTTTTAGGGTCCTGAAAGCCTAACTCCTCTTCAGCCGGAGCTTCGTCGACTTTTTGTTTTCCTTCCCATTGACGGAAAGGAGCTTCTTCTCGGCGCTTTGTTGTAGCACTCGGCAAGGTTCTGGACCTCTCGGCAGTTTTCCAGGTTGTGCATGTCCGTCTTGTGTATGGGACACCACATCTTGGAGCTGCCACCGTCTTCAGACGACGACCGAGGTCGTTTCTCAGGGCGTGCCCCCGGGCACCCCGGAGCTGCGGCAGCAGCGGTAGTGGGTGTGCCGGCCGACAGCTTCTTCTTGCCGTTGGACTTTTTCTTCTTCTTGCCACTCTCGGAGGTAGCATATTCACCCTTGGAGGACTTTTTGTTGTCCTCCGGAGGTGGTTGGGAGTGCATTCCACGGCCCTCCGTAGCCTTGGCACACTTGCCTGCCAAACTGAAGAGCTCCGTGACGCTGGTGACTTCCTTGGCCGCCAGCTTCTCCAGCATCTTCTTGTCTCGAACGCCCTGTTTGAATGCCACAATAACAGAAGAACATATGATAGAAGGAATGGTATTTTGTACCTGGGAGAACCTGTGTATGAAAGATCGCAAGGACTCTCCGCCTTTTTGCTTGAAAGCAAAAAGGACCAGTTATGTGCCTGGTCGGGTGTATGAGCTCCCGAAATTGGCGGTGAACTATTGGCACAACTCCGCCCAAATGTTGATGGAGTCAGGCGGAAGGCTCATGAACCAAGACCTGGCGGTCCCAATCAAAGCCACGGGGAAATAATTGGCCATCACGACCTCATTGCCTCAATCGCAAGGATAGCGGTGGAGTAGATTTGAAGAAATTCGGTGGGATTGACAGTCCCGTCAAATTTCTCTGGCAGGTGAGGCCAGAAATTATGTGGCCATCTGACCATACGTAGGTGCATGGCAAGGCAGAACAGCCTCCTCCTACTCCCTCAGCAGCAGGACTATCCCGAGCCTCTTGCCTCTTGCGAGCATGCTCGATGTGGATGCGGCCCTCTTGTTGCCGGTAACGACGATCGAGATCCGCCTGGAGGTCGTGAGTTGAAAGCCTGGTTACCGTGTGAGTACGTCGCACCCTAGAAAGCAGCAATGTTGATGCAGCACGCCTCTTGTGCTGCGAAGCATGCGGACCAGTCTACCCGAAAAGGTCCGATGTTGAGATGGGGCCCGCCCCGAGGGGGGAGGACCTTGATTGCTGATGCCATCAGTTCCTGCTGCAACTAGGTGTTCAACATCATCTCTCCACTGCTCCATCGCACCCTGGGGTGCTCCTGGAGGCGTGAGCATCGGAGGAGAGCACGCAAAGCATTAATCGCGTGTTCATGGTTGTTGTTCGCCGATGCAGTGACCGACGCGGACGCCCCATATCGACATCTAGCTTGATTCATAGGAGCAGATGGTGGCCGCGGTGGCATGACTCCTGCGGGAGCCACAACACCTGTTGGCTGATGCATGTTGGAGGGATTGCCTCCAACAGGTTGCACAGCATGGTCACCGTTGGATGATCCAGCAGAAGAGTTCACCATGTTTGAATCTCGAACACCCCCTACCTGGCACGCCAACTTTCAGAGTGTGATTCCAACAATTCTCCCGGTACTACCGTTGGTAGCCCGCAGAGTTTTGTAGTTCGAGAGGGCCGCGCAGAGACTCAGAACAAGATGATGAGTTGACACAAGAATTTACGTGGTTCGGGCCACCTGAGCATAATACCCGACTCCACGGGTGTGTGTTATTGTATTGAGCGTATGTGTGTAGCGCATGTGAGTTGGACTGGAGTGTGGAAGTGTAGAGTCTCCCCGTGTAACGCTCGGCCAGTATTTGTATAGTACAAGAATTGGCGGTTACATCATTAGCCTGGCCCGACATGTGGCCCAGGCGGTTATTGAGGTCTAATACACGGTTAATATGGTTAATTACCATTAACAACATGGTAACGCGGCTTGATGGTGGCGTTACTAGTATTAAGGGTCCTCCGATTGTGTGTCATTAAGATAGCATTAATGACACATAATCGGGTCTTGAAGCTTTATTTGTGTCTAGAAGGTCCGAGCCGTTGGAGGTCCACCAGTCTGCCTGTTGAACTTGAAGGTCCGGCGGTTGGACGTGTGGCAGCTCCAGAGCTTACAGTCTTGGACGAGTAGGTCCAGTGTTGTTGTACACGTGTCTGTACCGGAGCTTCCCTCTGTCGGGGGTTAGGTCCGGGGTGCCACACAGGTATCTAGCCTGAAGCTTTCTCATGTATGGAATGTAGCTCCGTTTTTATGATACACATGGCGGCACGGGGACTAACCATAGGAGGGATGCAGGTCCGGCTCCGAGCTACACGTGGGGCCTCCAAAGGTCTTCAACTCAGATAGGTGGAGTTCATTTGCACTCCTTGCAGTCCCAAGGGTTATCCATTACGCAGGGTACCGACAGCACTGAAGAACCACTGATAAACCACTGATAAATCTTTGATCACTGAAAATTAGATGGGAACCTAGGGTTTGAGGCGACTCACCAAGGCACCTATGGTTCAAAAACTTTCATTAAGGAAATCTAGGGTGGTACGATGACAAGGCCAGCACTCGGCCGACGGCGAGGGCGAGGAGGGAGGCGACACGGGGACGGGGGAGGAAAGGAAGCGGCAACGTACCTGGTGCCAAGGTCGAAGCTCGGCAGCGAAGGCGAGGGCAAAGCTCGGCGTATCTGGAAGGAAGGATGTGGCAAGGGCGAAGCACAGTGACAACGACGAATCTCGGCGGCGACGGCGAACCTCAGCAGCAAGAGCGGCGAAGACTTGGCGGCAAACAAAAATTTGGCAGCCTGGTAGTGTCTAAGTGATTTCTCCCAAGTTAGGTTTTTCCAACGCATCCGAGTGTTATATATAGACGCCTATCTTCGCAGGCGGTTGTTAAGTACCAACCGCCTGAGAATATTATTATCTCAAGTGGTTGGTAATTACCACCTGCCTTAGAAGATTTAGTTATCTCAGGCGGTTGGTAAGTAATAACCGCCTGAGATAAGCTTCTTCTCAGGCGGTTATTTAGTACCAACTGCCCAAAAAGATCTTTATGTAAGCTTAATTAATATACTTGATTAAATGTGGGGCCTTTCAAAATCCCAAATACCACTTTCTTGTAATATGATTGAGTATTAAAGGTTACCATTAAATTTCACTTCATGAAGCCTTTGAAATTGGTCAGAACATAAAAAACAAATAACAATTGCTATTTGTCATTTTTCTATCTTGATTAATAAAATGTTTTTTCTATTAGTTTTTCAATGGACCTTTTTAGTCATCATACCAACCTCTATGAATTTTTTCATATTTTTTAAAAAAAATTTGAATCAATGTGTGTTCAAAATTTGATGAATGGCTCATATGTATATGAGCATTTGGTTAGAATGACGGGTAATTTGAATTTCTACATGTTGGAATGATTTGAAAAAATTTAACAAAATTTATACATGTATAAATAACACAAATATGTTCATACAAACCAATTTCAGTGAAGGATCCCTTTCTTTACGAGATACACAATTGTGAATAATATGTGGGTATAAATTAATATGATATTTACCAAAACATTACAATGTTAGCTATACAAGTTTTAAAATATTTGGTCCAGGTAGTAGATGTTAATTTTTTAAAAATATAGAAGAAAGAATCATTGAATTTGGACTCAATTTGCAGAATCTATACATATTTGAGTATTATATTGAATTCTAAATAAAAAAGAAGAAAGGGAAAATAAAACTGAAGAATAGACTCGGGATATTATCCCAGACGGTTGGTATGTAATAACCGCTTGAGATAAGCTTCTTTTCAGGCGGTTATTCAGTACCAACCTCCTATGAAACAGTTAAAAACCGCGTGAAAAAACCGCATGAACTTTACTAATTTTTATCACAGGCGGTTGTTTGGTTAAAAACTTCCCTTGAAAACAGACGCCTATATAAAGACCCCTCGGGCACCACAGAAAACCGAACCCTGGAGATTTTCCATTGATGCCGCCAGGCTACCAAAAATTTCCGCAGTGCATGGGCCGGTACTGCATTTATCAGGTTATAAGCTTCAAACAATGAAAAGGTTAGAAGAGACTTCTTCTTAACTATCATATTTTCAATTTGTTCTGTCTTCAGTTTCGTTTTGTTGAGTTTGCATATGCCTCCAGCCCCCACCCCCCCCCCCCCCCCCACCACCACTTGAGATTTGTAATAATTTGAAGTATTAGAAGTTGAAAGATGTGGTTGAGTCTCCCCTTGAGCTCACCCATGAATTTTACAGAACAAGAAGTAGATTTGAAGGATTAAATGTTGAAGATGAATACAAGCACATCAAGTGTTCAATGAAATGTTTCAATGAATAAGCCTAACTTCAAAAATCTATTATGGCCACTAGGAAGCTGAGAAAATTATGAAACAAATTTTCTTGGAACCCTAATGAACAGACCTACATGATACCAGTATTCACTCATATGTTACAGGCTTGTTATGTCTATGTAAATTCATTATATAGAAGAACTTTAGGAAATATCCGTGACCAAGTTTTGTAAATCTTACAAAAAATCTGTTATAGAAGCATGGACCGTTGAGCGTGGATGTATAACATGCCATGATCCGATCTTATGTACATTCATAATGTATTTTATTGAAGCATCCAAGAGACATGCGAGGTTGCTAAAGATAGATAACATATTATGTCCATGTATCGAATTCGAAAATAAGATTGCTTGGATAGATACTATAGTAATCCAATCTCTTTTAGTGAAAAGAGGTTTCAAATAAAACTACACAATATGGACAGAGCATGGTGAGTTAGATACACATGAAGTGGATAAAGATGATGAGATAGGATCAGATGACGATAATGTTCATATTAGTGATGGTAGTGACAATCAAGATGGTGATGATGATGATGATGAGTTCGATTGTGAGGAGATGTTGCATCACATTGAACCGTATGTATTGACTTCTATGGGAGCAAGGAAATGTTTAAGTCAAATGGAGACATTGCAAAATACGGTAACAGAGCTTTTATATGATGAATCAAACAATTGTGATAAAGAGTTTACTACATAGTGTGCAGTTCTAGAACTACTAAAGTTGAAAGCCACACACGGATGGTCCGATTGTAGTTTCTCTGATATTTTGAATATTGTGGCAGAAATTCTTCCAAATCCAAATAAACTGCCCAGGAGCACATCTAAAGCGAAGAAACTTCTTTGCCCGATGGCACTAGGTGTGACAAAAATACACGCTTGTGTGAACCATTGTATTCTGTACCGCAAAGAGCATGAGCTCGTAACTAGATGCCCCATCTGTGGTGTCAATATCTATAAGTAGGACTACAATCACCAGTATGTTACCAACATGAAAAAAGACTTAGAAGAATAAGAAGTTTATTATTGGTCTTGAAGGTGACGATGATGATACTTCTGGCGATGCAGATGGGAAGAATAAGAGGAAAATTCTTGCCTTGGTGATGCGGTACATTACGGTAATTGATCGCTTGAAGCATTTGTTCTCAAACCCTAGGAAGGCTGAACTTATGCATTGGCATTCCGAGCAGCGCGAGGAGAATGAAAAACATATTAGACAACCTGTTGATGCAACGCAGTGGAAAAATTTTGATATTCAGTATCCAGAATTTGAAAAGGAAATATGCAATGTAAGGTTTGCCTTGTGTACAGACGGAATGAATCTGTTTGGTGGAAAAAGGAGCATACACAGGACATGGCCCGTGGTCTTAACGATGTACAACCTACCAACGTGGTTGTTTCACAAAAGGAAATATATCTTGTTATCTGTTCTTATCCAAGGTCCAAAACAACCCGACATCTAAATTGATGTGTTCTTGGAACCTTTAGTCGAAGATATGGCAAAATTGTGGAATGAATGATACGTGCATGGGATGAGTACAAGCGGGAGTATTTCATGCTAAGAGCAATGTTATTTGTTATCGTGCATGATTATCCCGGACTGTTTACATTATCGGGACAAATGAAAGGGAAGAAAGGTTGTGTAAGGTCCATGGATAGAACTGGATTTCTATACCTCACTTCATCCAGAAAGACGGTGTACATGAGACACCGGCGGTTCATGATAGATACACACAAGTATAGGAAGTTGAAAGAACAATTTGATAACAAAATCAAAAAAGATATTGCACCAAAACCTTATAGTGGAAAACTCGTGTTCGAAATGGTCAAGAATATTCATATTGCTTTCTGTAAGGGCAAAAAATATAAAGGAACAAAGAGAAAGAAAAGTACATCTTCGGGTGATACAACTCACATGGCTTTCAAGAAACAATCAATTTTTTTTCAAGTATCTTCCGTATTGGAAGGATCTGGAATTTTCCATAGTATTGATTTCATGCACTTTACAAAGAATGTATTTGGCAGCATCATTGGGACCTTCCTAGACATGCCGAGGAAAACAAAGGACGGATTAAATTCACGTATGGACCTATTAAATCTCTATATGAGACCAGAGCTTCATCCAGTAGAAAAGGCGAACGAGAAGCATTACCTTCCCCGAGCAAGCAACAACTTGACACTAGAAGAGAAAAAAGCAATTTGTGAATGCTTGCATGGGATCAATGTTCCCACGAGTTTCTCATCAAACATCCGCAAACTAGTCTTGATGAAAGACTTGTCTTTATTGGGCTATAATTCTCATGACTGTCATATGATGATGACAGTGTTCCTTGCCATTACAATAAGAGTCATCAAACCTGAGCATATAAAAGTTGTCATCACATGTTTGTGTTACTTCTTCAATGAAGTATCACAAAAGGTGATAGCACGTGAAGATTTAGACTATCTGAAAACATACATAATCAAGACTATGTGCAAGCTTGAGATGCGTTTCCCACCATCCTTGATTGATATGCAAGTACACCTAATCATACATCTTGTTGATCAGATAAAAGCATTGGGGCCACTATATTTACATCATATGTTTTTGTTGGAGGGATATTTATGAGTATTAAGAGGTTATGTGCGGAACCGTGCTCACCCAAAGGGTTCAATTATAAAAGGATGCACCACTGAAGAAGTGATTGAGGGTTGCGCTGATTACATCAGAGATGGAAAACCGATAGGTGTGCCTATACCAGTACATGAGGGCAGGCTACATGGGAGAGGCAAATTGGGTAAGAAAACATTTATAGTTCAAGATTACAAGAATGTACGTCGTGCACATTTTGGTGTACTACAACAGCTCGCAATAGCTGAGTCATACATCAAGGAACATCAAATTGAGTTTCGCAAAAAAAACCAAGACCGCACAGAGGACTGGATCATGAAAGAGCAGATAAGATGTTTCATTGAATGGTTAATGGACAAAAATATACCATATGGAAACTCTATAGAAGAGGCAACAATGAAGAAGTTAGCTTATGGACCATCTGCTTCGGTGACATCATGGCAAGCATATGACATCAATGGTTACACATTTTACACTGAAGAAAAAGAGGGTAAGAGTGTTGCACAAAATAGTGGTGTTCGTATTGAGGCTTATGATTCACAAGGGCAGAAGACCACATACTTCGAGTTTGTAGAGGAAATATGGGAACTTGATTATGGCTAAAGAATTGTAATACCCGTATTTATGTGCCAATGAGTCAAACATCCTGATGGTGTGAAAGCGGACAGTTACGAGGTGACACTGGTAGACTTGAACAAAGTTGGTTATAAAGATTACCTGTGGGTTCTCGCCGATCGTGCTGTACAAGTTTTTTATGTACAATATCCAGAAACTGAGAAGACGCACGTAGTTGTTTCTGGAAAGCAAAATATTTTTGGGGTTGAGAATGTGGGAGATAATGAAGAGGAATATAATCAGTATGAAGAGACGTACCTTTTCACCGAACCAAAAAACTTATAACAATGTTGTATTTCAGCTTTAGATAGCATGTTTTGAACATTATTAAACTCAGCTTCTGTAGAGAAGACTAATTTGGACAAGCGATCCTTTTCGTCTTGTTGACTATCATATTTATCACCTTCACCTATTCCATAAGTTATCAAATTGTATGTGTATACAAATTTCTTCTGACCTATGATGATCAGGCTTGCCTTCTAACAGCATTGTTTCAAATAACATCTAGAAGCAGAACTCTTGAAGCTCCTGTGAAGCTAATCCCTTCATAGAAAGCTCTTGTAGATGCAAGTAACACCCAGGACTCATCATTTGGATTGTTAAAAGCTTCAATTGAAGTCTAGCGATACTTCCAATCCATTTGAGGGCTTGTTTGGATAGGAGTGGATCCACTTCAATATTAGTGGATTGAGGTGGATTGAGGAGAAAATTAGTTCATTCTTCACCCCAATCCACTTAAATCCAATTAGATTGAGTACACCCAAACAAGCCATGAAAGATTTCTTTCTATTCTCTCCATTTTAAAAACTTATGAAGATGCCACTTTATCAGTTCTAATAGCTGAATATATTGACTACAAATTAGTACTATCTCTCTTAGTTCTTCACACAAGCGACGAAGTGAACAACTTCAATCACAAATCTTTTTTTACCCTTTTCATAGGTTGACCTTAATCTTTCAAGTATAGATTTATCAATAAGTGAAGCTTCCTCATTAGACATGTTAATGGCAGTTACAAGTGAATGGTGTGTCGAAGCTAACAAAATCTCAACGGGCTTGAAGACAAAGAGATGTTGCATATGAGTGACAACGTCCAGGTTAGACAACATGAAGCTATGATGACAGCCTTCAACGACATGAAAAGTGATGCCAATGTTATGCTTGCATCAACCAAGGCATGTTGTGAGGGCATAACACTTGTTGGAGCATCACGGTTATGCTTGCCCCAATAAGTGTTATACCCTCACAACATGCCTTAGTTGATGCAAGCATAACCTTAACATTACTTTTCATGTTGTTGAAGGTTGCCATCATAACTTCACGCTGTCTAACCTGGACATTGCCACTCATACGCAGGATCTCTTTATCTTTAGTCTGATTCGGATTTCATTAGCCTCAGCACATCCTTCGCTTATAACTACCAATAACATGTGTGATAAGGAAGCTTCACTTATTGATAAATCTATGCTTGAAAGATTAAGGTGAAATCCCTATGAAAGGGTAAAACAAGATTTGTGATTGGAGTTGTTCGCTTCCTTGCTTGTGTGAAGCACTAAGAGAGTAGGAACTAATTTTTAGTCAATATATTTAGGCATTAAAACTGAGAAAGGAGCATCTTCCTAAGTTTTCAAATGGACGAGTGGGAAGAAATTCTTCAAATGGATGGCAAAATCCCTTCAAGGATCGTCAGCTTTAATTGAGGCTTTCAACAATCTAGATGATGAGCCACGGTGGTTACTTGCATCTACAAGAGCTTGCTGTGCAGGGATTAGCTTGACAGGAGCTTATCAGCATCACAGGCGGTTCTTAACTAACAAGTAGCCTGTGAAAACAATGACTTTCCCAGCCGGTTCTTCAACAAAAACTGCTTGTGATGATTGAACCAGTATACAGTTCTTAAACAACGACGGCCCGTGAAAATCATGTATTTACCCAGGCGGTGGTTAATTAAGAACCGCTTGTGAAGTTTCCAAGAGTACAGGCAGTTCTTAATTACTAGCCGCCTGAGAAAATCATGTATTTACATTGGCGGTTGTTTTTAAAAATCCGTCTGTGATGTTCTGTCATCACATCGGTTATTGTATCATTCGTCATCACAGTTGCAATTTTTACGTACTGCATGTGTTTGAAAAATCGAGGCGCTTGTGAAAATGCTTTTTGTAGTAGTGTTACATGCTTCATACATGCACCTGCCATGATCTGCGTGTTCTACTAAACGACACCGCAAGAACCAATCGCTTATTCTGGATGTTGTGGCACCTTCTGTGAAAACCTGCACCACACACACGCTGCACTGGAGATGTTGCACCTGCAGAACCAATGGTCATCGCACGGTGTGCCCGTGACACACACATGACATGCACGCCCAAGCCAGAACTTATGGCTTGGTCTATTCCAACAGGTGGTAACGGTAATGACTTGTACACCACAAGAAACGATTAAAAGGGCATCGGCCATATAGACGTCGGTTGTCTACTAAGATCGACGTCTATAATTTATATTCACCGATGAACTGTTGGCTTTAGCTGATACCCTATAGTTGACGTTTTTAACTGCTAAAGGTGTGGGTCCCAACGCACATAAGAGGTAAGGCTGTCGGTTTAAGCGCCGACAACTTTAATACCATAAAGCCATCGGCCTACAAAGCAACGCACATAATAGTTTAAAGTCGTCGGTCACCAGCTACACCCGACGGCTTTAAGTTTCCCCACACAATAAAAAAATGAAAACACGCCAATTATACAGAACCGAATCTTCTGCAAGATAGGCATCGAGCAAGTATGAAGCAAGGAACAGACATACGGGGGCATTATACAAGACCAAATCTTTACATATCTCACACAAAAACATATCATAATCCAGTACAGGAACAAAGCCACTAGAAATAACAATTAAATAAAAAAATGGGCCGCGAGAGCATGAGCGGGTGGTACGTTTTCCTGCTCCGGCGGGCGGAGGCGGCCGTTTGAGACAACGAGTGCGGTGTTGAGCTGCTAGACACGCTCGCGGAGGTCCTTGGCCTCAGAGATGCGCTTGGAGAGCTGCGCGCAAAGCAGCGCCACCTCAGCCTCGAGCCGCCTGAGAAGGGACACCAGCGCCACAGGAGGTGATCTTGCAGGCCACATCCAGCTGCTCGAACGAGTCCGCCGGTAGAAGAGCCGTCGGCTCCGCGGGCAGCCAGAAGTCAATCCTCGCCTTCGCCGGCTCTCCCGCGTCCTCGCCCACAGTCGCCGCTTCTCCCATGTCCTTGCCAACCGTTGGTTCTCCCGCATCCTCGCCCACCATAGGGGACACTGGATCTCGCAGTTCTTGGATCTCGCTGATGTTGTGTCCTCATCGCCGCCTTCGGATCTCGCAGTTCTTGGATTTCACCTGTCAGAAAATAGGCACGAGGAAGCGACGACGGATCCCCCGAGGCATACGACACAAAATCACGAACGACACGCAAGGCACAACATTTGTCAACGAGGTTCAGCTGAAGCCTACATCCTCAGGGCATGACTACGGGCGCTCATCCCAAATATGTTGTCTACGTCGTGGTTACAACATCGATCATCCCCTCATATTTATAAAAAGGCCGGTTGAAGAGTCCAACACAAACTCTACACCCCATTGCTAATACAACTCAATGTCCTATCATAACCAACTCACACATAATATTCGATACATATCCAACCAACTCCACCTTGGCGAATACTGCACCACCTTGAAGTCATCATGCGCGAATCTCCATGTACTCAGACTTGAGTTGTCGACTTTGTAGCTCACGGAGAGCCACCCGATGAGTCCAAAGCCTGAGAGTCACCGTCCGAAGAGAATATCGCTATCGTTGCAACTCCATCGTCCATGACTCCACCTGCAATGGAACACTCTTATAACTTGTACAAATTTGATGCCTCTATCTCTCCTTTTACCACAGTGTCATCTCCATTCATGACTTTCATTGCCTTTCCATCCGGCTTAGCTCAGGATAACAGACCATCACGATGTATAGCCTCAAGCGAAATTAGATTCCTCTGCAGCTTTGGTACATGCTTAACACCTCAAAGCACGTGATTACCTCCGTCTTCTATCTTGATCTCGACTATTCCAATAACAGTGTGTCCCCTATCATCTCATAAATAAACTTTGCCAAAATCAGCTGACTTGTACACAGAGAACCACTCATTTTTTGTATCTCGCATGAAAAGAGCTTGCTAAATCTAACATCCATGCTTCAGTTGTATGGTTGCAGCTACTTGCATCTACTTCTCCTCCCACTCGTCATCCTCCATCTTGACCGGCTTTTCTCCTTCAGAACGGAAAAAAGGCTTTGTTGCGCCAACAAATCTATGACCCTTACCTGCCACAAGCTGAAGTTGTCACTGCGATCAAACTTCACCATGTCAAATCTGGTACCCGTCGGTGCCATCCGTCCTCTTGTCACGGACCACCGAAAGAACCTTCGAACATGCCACACGTCGAACCCGCGTGCCTCTGCACGCACAAGTGCAAGACCTATGTGTGTTGAATACATTGGCTTGTAGTGAATACACTTGCTTTGACGATAAAAGTTTTGAATATCACCAAAACACCTTTTTATTAAGGTCCGACTAGTTTTGGTTAGCTCCGGTGAGTTTTGTCTTTAGCTCCGACATGTCTTTGATAGCTCCGGCGTGTTCTTGCTAAGGTCCGAGTTGTCTTTTCTAGCTCCGGCTTTTGAGTTTACTAGTTCCTACTAGTTTTGGTAAGTTCCGGCGCTAGGTTCTACTAGCCTTTGTTAGCTCCGGCTCAAGGTCCAGAATTTGACTGCAATGCTTCTGTTTTTCATTTGCAATGTTTCGTACTTGCTTTACATCTCTGCAAAGATTGCATAGTATTCATTTGCTAAGTCTTTGGTGCGTTTTTGGTTGACATTGATGATATCGTGTTACTATGGTTTTGCAACATGCTTATGTGAGGTTCTCACGTAAGGTGTTGTGTTTGAAACTAACTTGAGTCAAGTCGAGGACTTAGGCTCGTATGGATTGGTTGTTTATTCATGTGCAGGTGTTGCTTGAGTTCAAGACATGGCTGGTGACGGGATCCATTGGACTAGTCTCAGGGATGAGATGAGGTTCCAACAACCAAATTCGGGAGGAATTGTGGTTGAGCTGATCAGGAGGTTGCGCAACATGATTGAATCAAGAACAATGCTTGTGAAGGTATCGTGGACGTCATTGGAAGATGTTTGCACGTGTGCAAGAAGTGCATGGACGTGGCTACATTGTTCCGAGATATGATGAAGAGATGTGGACGTAAAGAGTTGGTCGGAAAGGCCCAACCGACTAGGTTATGGACTTAGGCTACGGCTGAGTCGGGTTTAACTCAAATATGGAAAGATTTGAGTTGGTTATGATAGGATTTCGTGTGGGTCACGAATGTGAGTTGTTTAGGAATGTGGGATACGTTACGAAGGTGTTTGGAAGTCTTAAGATTGCTTCTATCTAAGTATAGAAGAATCCTAAGCAGTTATGGAAATTTACGATTCGTGAACAGAGTAGGATTAGATTCTTGATTTGAGTTGAGTTGGCTTTCGAGCTGGTTATATAAGCAAGGGAGCCCAGAGCTCGTGGTGCACGACTTTGGGGCTGTTCCTCTTATGTTCTATTGAATAAAATTCGTAGTTTGAAGGAACTTTTGTGCCTTGTTTGTCCGACTTGTTCCAGACAAGTTTTACTCGTTGAGTTTCTGGACAGAACTACCTTTCATCGGTGGTTTTATCATAACTCGAGTTTTACAGATCCAATTGACGTGATTATTTTTGGGTTATCTTCACAACTTTATTATCTATCATCTATCAAAATTTCACGGTCATTGGATTTTTGGTCTATGATCTACACGAGTTTCTTTGCAGCGTTCCAAAACTGTTTTTTTTCTCAGGTAGGGCAGATTGACCTTTGTTTGATCTTTCGATCATAAGATGAGTTTTTCTCGACGGATTTGAGTAATTCTTGTTGTGTTGTCTTCGTGACTTGATTCTCTCAGATATATATCACTTTTGTCACGGTGAAACATGTTTATATTAGTCTCACACACGATTTCTTTAACAGATCGTTTTTCTGCAGATTGGGTTGGGGTTTAATTGTTTCCGCTGCGTAAGATTTTTAAATCTACCATTCACCCCCCTCTAGTAGCTTTTCACGTGCTCTTCGATGCTACAATTGGTATCAGATCCACAATGCTCTAATCTTTGTAATTTGCGCGTGTTTTTGACTAATCATCATGGAGAAGTACTCTGCCAAACCTTGTGTGTTCGCTGGTATTGATTTTCAGGTTTGGAAGGCACACATGGAGACTTTCATCTAGGCACAAGGCTTTGCAATATGGGAGAAGGAATACAAGCCTTACAAAGTGCCATCAAACGATCAAGTTACAGCTACAAATCTGAGAGACGTCGACAACAACAACAAGGCTCGGAACTTGATCATACAACGATTAACACAAAGCGACTTCGACCGTGTTGCACACCTCTGATCTGCATACGATGTGTGGAAAGCGCTTTGTGACTACCACGAAGGATCCAACACGATCAAAGATGTAAGGTAAGACATGTTCAAAAAAGAATACATGCACTTCGAGATGCAACCCGGTGAGTCTATTGATGACCTTTCTGCTCGCTTTAATAAGATTCTCAGCAACTTGCGTAGTGTCAATGTTAATTTTCCAGATGCTGAAAATGCTAGGCAATTGCTAAGTGCATTAGATATGTCAATTTGGGAGATGAAAGTCACATCTATTCGTGAATCTACTGTCATGAGTTCACTTACTTTGGATGTGCTATATTCCAAGTTAAAAACTCATGAAATTGACATAATCTCACGTAAGAACCCCAACAAGTCTATTGCTTTTGTTTCTCAACGTGACATGCCTAGTTCCGGTCAAACCTCATCTTGTGGTACACTTGCTTTGCTGTCCTCTCTAACCCTTGAACAGATTGAAGAGTTTCTAGAGGAGGAGCTAGCGCTCATCTCTACTGGGTTCTCAAAAGCATTGCAATATGTGAGAACTAGAAGGAGAGGAAGCTCCAGACCTCAATGATGCTTTAATTGTGGTAAGACAGGACATTTTCATTCGGATTGCCATAACCTTTCAGGTCCTACTTCCCGGGATGAAAAGAAAACAAGAACGAAGCACTCATCTGCAAAAGATACGAAGAAAAAGAAGGGTTTTACAGGACGTCAATTGGTGAGCAGTTTTATCTCAGCACTCCAGGAACTTGGCTCAAGCGACGTGGACATTGGAAGTGTTGAAGATGAAGAAGATTTGGCAAACTTGTGCTTCATGGCGGGCAAGTCAAGATCAAGTATGGAGGAGGCAAAACACAACAGTGACAATGAAGAGGTATGTCCTACTTGCGAAGAAATGTGTGATGCTATTTCTCGTGCCACTGTTATTGTTAAGAAAAAGGACAAAAACATTAGGGACAATGCTGTTAAAATTGAGTCACTAGAATCTGAAATTAATCATTTGAAATCCTTGATTCCTAGTGATGATTCTTGTTCCTCATGTGACTTAATATATGAACAATTGTCCTCCCTAAGAAGTGCACATACCTCCACACTTGATAAACTTGAACTTGAAATTGAAAAGAACAAAAATCTTGCTGCACTTAATATTGGAAACTTAAAAGATGCTTCTTGTTCTACAATTGGTTTGCATTGTTCTACTTGTGATGATCTTGATAAGAAACTGCAAGATGCTATGAATGAAATCTCTATATTGAACAATGCTTTACGTTGTCATGAAGTTAAATATTGTTCCAATTGCAAATTAAAAGGAAAAACTTCATGTGAAAATTGCCTTGATCTGTCCAATAAACTTGATAACATGCATAAGACATTTGATCGGTTTTGTAATGGGAATAAGAACCTTAACTTGCTGCTGAATTCATCCAAGTCTTGCAATGATAAAACTGGTTTAGGTTTTGATTCTCATGCTCATGCTAAGGCACATCCACCTAAAATTGTAAATTCATTAGGAAGTTGTTTGATTCAAACAGTTCCTAAACAAAAAGAAGTGGTTTTCAAATCTACAGGAGTATTGTCTCATTCGGCTTCAAATAGAAATGTTGTTTGCTCATCTAGACATGAACACAAAGTTAAATTTCATTGTACCTACTGTGGTAGAGATGGTCATGTCATATATTTTTGTTATAGACTAGCTAAACAACAGAAAAGGGAAAGAATGGTTGCTAGATCGCATAACTTTCATGCAAAATTTGCTGCACTTATTAAA
The DNA here is from genome assembly GCA_036927565.1 of Tuctoria greenei. Lineage (NCBI taxonomy): Eukaryota > Viridiplantae > Streptophyta > Magnoliopsida > Poales > Poaceae > Tuctoria > Tuctoria greenei. Next base: position 29,319,922 of record JAYESD010000010.1, read on the forward strand.
CCGAATGTACAACCTGCTGTTTTGAGTCAAAAACATTCAAAGTTTACCTCCGGACCTTCTGTTTTTGCCTCCGGAGCTATTGATTTTTGTGCTACACAAGTAACACCTTATAGGTCCGTAGTTAAGAAAAAAAAATCTCAAACTTTGACTCATAAACCTGCTGTTTTGTCTCAGCTTTCACGTGGTTTTTCTGCTGCACGTCGCGTGACTCAGTACTGGATTCCTAAATGCCTTTTGACTAACCCCAGTATTGAGTCATCAACGTATTGTGCTTCTATGTAGGTTACACATTTGAGGAAGGAGAACATTTGGATTGTGGATTCAGGTTGCTCACGCCACATGACCGGTAACAAAGATTGGTTCTCCTCCCTCTCTTTTGTGTCATGTGTAGAGAATGTTACTTTTGCCGATAATTCTTCAACCCCTATAATTGCTAAGTGTTCGGTTAGAATAAATGATCACTACACTTTGAAGGATGTGGCACTTGTAAAAAATTTGAAATACAACTTTCTTTTTGTTTCACAATTTCTAGATGAAAATCTTGAAATTATTTTCAATAAAAACTGCTGCAAATTTGTAAGTTAAAATAGGGAGCTTATTTTTAACATGTCTCGGTTTGGAAGAGTTTTTAAAGCTGATTTTGATATGTCTTCCTCTAAGCATAGGTGTCTAGTTGCTAATGATTCAAAGGACCTATATTTTTTGCATCGTAGACTTGGTCACGTACGCTTTGATCACCTAACGCGTGTTAGTGATCTTGATCGCATACGTGGGCTGCCTAAGATTAAAGGGGACAAAGAAATTGTGTGCTCTTCTTGTAGACATGCTAAGATGGTTTCAGGTTCACATACTCCTCTCACAATGATCATGACAACTGAACCATGTCAACTTTTGCATCTTGACACTGTAGGACCTTCACGTGTTCAATCCATCGGAGGTAAATGGTATGTACTTGTGATTGTTGATGATTATTCTAGATACTCTTGGGTTTACTTTATGGCGTCTAAGAATGAAGTTTTTAGTCACTTTAGAACTTTATTTCTTATATTATCAATTGATTACCTAGGATCTTTAAAAGCAATTAGAAGTGATAATGGAACTGAATTTAAAAATCAATCTTTTGATCGTGCTGAAAATAGAATAGATCATCAATTTTCTTCACCATATGTACCTCAACAAAACGGTGTTGCAGAAAGAAAGAACAGAACCTTAGTTGATATGGATAGGACTATGCTTGATGAATATCAAACTCCTAGGAAATTTTGGGCTAATGCGTTAGCAACCGCTTGTTATATCTCAAATCGTGTTTTCTTGCGTGCTAAGCTAGGTAAAATACCATATGAGCTCCGGTTTGGACATAGGCCTAGTGTTACACACTTTCGGGTCTTTGGTTGCAAATGCTTTGTTAAGAAACATGATAATCGTGATAAATTTGAACCTAGATCCATTGATGGCATGTTTCTTGGTTATCCATCTCATACTAGAGGCTACCGTGTGCTTTTACTTGACACTAACAAAATTGTGGAGACTTGTGAAGTGTCTTTTGATGAAGCTAGCCCAGGTACTAGCTCAAACATTGCAGGTCCATATCCATATCCGCAAGGGGGGGAGCATTTTCGTTGATGATGAGGAAGAATTGGAGCTGCTGCCCGGAAATTCAGCAGCTAAAGACTTTGGTTCAGTTTCGAATGTTAATTCTCAACCAGCACCGACAACCATCAATGCTGATTCAAATCATCCTCAAGTCACGAGCTCATCGATTTGTGATGAACATGAAGAAGAAGAAGCTTGTGAAACAAATGATCCCCTACGGTTTTACAAAGATCACCCCCCACAACAGATGATTGGAAGCTTGCACGAACGAGTCACACGGTCCAGGTTTTGCGATCCAAACTCTTATGCTCATTCTGCTTTTGTTGCTTCTTTTGAACCCAATGATATATCACACGCACTCACTAATGAATCTTGGATTATTGCTATGCAAGAATAGTTAGAAAATTTTGAAAGAAATAATGTTTGGAAACTTGTACCTCCACCTCAAGTCACACATTAATTGGAACTAAATGGGTACTTAAAAATAAACAAAGTGAGGATGAGGTTGTGGTTAGGAATAAGGCTAGGTTGGTTGCTCAAGGTTTCACTCAAGTTGAAGGTCTAGATTTTGATGAAACTTTTGCTCCTGTCGCTAGATTAGAAGGCATAAGAATTTTGTTAGCTTTTGCAGCATCTAAAGGTTTTAAGCTATATCAAATGGATGTTAAAAGTTCTTTTCTTAATGGCTACATAGATGAGGAGGTTTATGTCAAACAACCACCGGGTTTTGAAAATCCAGATTTTCCAAATCATGTTTACAAACTGTCCAAAGCCTTATACGGTCTCAAACAAGCCCCTAGAGCATGGTATGATAGGTTAAAAACATTCTTACTTGAACAGGGGTTTACCATGGGCAAGGTTGATAAAACTCTTTTTGTGCTTAAGCACGGCAATGACTCATTATTTGTTCAAGTGTATGTGGATGATATTATCTTTTGTTGTGCTTCTCATGATCTTGTGTCCAAGTTTTAAGCAATGATGAGTTCCAAATTTTAAATGAGTATGATGGGTGAACTCACTTACTTTTTGGGGCTGCAAATCAAGCAAACTAAGGAGGGTAACTTTGTGCATCAAACGAAGTATACAAAAGATCTCCTAAGGCGCTTCAACATGGTCAAAAGCAAGCCTCTTCGGACACCAATGGGAACAGAAACAACACTTAGACTTGATGATGATGGTGAACCCGTGGATCAAAGAGAATATAGAAGCATGATCGGATCACTTTTGTACCTCACAGCATCAAGACCAGACATACAATTCAGCGTATGTCTTTGTGCACGGTTTCAAGCTTCCCCACGTGCTTCACATCGTCAAGCCATCAAAAGGATTCTCAGGTACTTACATGGAACTCAAGAATTTAGCATTTTTCTTCCTTCTTCCTCAACCATTACTTTGAAAGCTTTTTCGGATGCTGATTTTGGAGGTTGTGGGATTGATAGGAAAAGTACTTCCGGTGCTTGTCATTTTCTTGGTAATTCACTTGTTGTTTGGTCCTCTAGAAAACAAAATTCAGTTGCACAATCCACAGCCGAATCTGAATATGTAGTTGCTGCTAGTGCTTGCTCACAAATTTTTTGGATTGTTCAAACAATTAAGGACTATGGTGTTGATCTATATAGTGTTCCACTATTCTGTGATAACTCTAGTGCCATTTGCATTGCTAAAAACCCCGTGCAACATTCTAGAACTAAGCACATTGACATTAGGTATCACTTTCTCCGAGATAATGTTGAAAAAGGAAACATTGTGCTTCACCATGAAGATACCGAATAACAATTAGCTGACATTTTTACAAAACCTTTGGATTTCACTCGTTTTTGTTACATTCGTAGTGAAATAGGGGTTATGCATCCACATGGCTTAAATTGAGGGGGAGTTTTGAAACTTGGGAAGTCTATATGTGAATCTGAAATTAAAATAATATGAGCATAGTATTTCATATATATATGAGTTTGTGATTCCTTTTACATGCTGAAAGTAATTACTACATTACTCGTGTTATACATTTTGTAGTTTTTTCCATGTCTAGTAATTGGAATAATTACTTACAGTAAAACTGGTCATGGTCGAACTTTCTTGCTGTTTTGAACTTGTTTTATGTTCACAAGTGCTTTTTATCATTAATAATAAATCAAGTAATCAACTCACATGTTGAGTTTTTATGAACAAATATAAATTGAGAAAAGATCAAGAGAATATGCATGCATCGCACTTCTTCTTTTGTGATGGCTTATCATTGCACTTAGATATGAACTTGGAAGAAGTTGTGTATGACTAAAACCATGTCCTTAAGCTTCTGATTGTCAAATGACATAGGCTTGGCTTGGTTGGTTATAATAAGGCAGATGCGCATATAATCTCTTCCAAATATCATATGATCTAAATTTATGCTTTGAAAAATAGTAAAATGCAGCAACTAGTGTCATGATTTCAGGTTTTCAAATAGTTAAGTTTGTGATATCATGACTTACTTAAATTGAAAATTACATTTGACCTCTAGCATGGCTTACACTACTTTATGTATTTCATTGATGTGATAATGTAAGGTACTTGATAGTATGACTTTGATGATCTTTGTTTATATGTATATGTTATAATATGCTCATAACAACTAAGGGGGAGAGATAATTTGTTTATATGCTCATGACTTGCTGAATACATTGTCAAAGGGGGATAGATAAGCATGAACAGAAATAGAATATGTGCATAAGGAGAGATAATAAAGGGGGCGAGATAATATGGGATAATTTTTGGATTTTCTTCTTATTTTACTTTTGATTTACAAAGGGGGAGAAATTGCCTTCAAAACTTTTATGTGAATAAGCCAATGTTCGGATTTTAAATGGTGTTGCCAAAGCATTCATCAAGGGGGAGATTGTAAGACCTATGTGTGCTGAATACATTGGCTTGTACTGAATACACTTGCTTTGACGATAAAAGTTTTGAATATCACCAAAACACCTTTTTATTAAGGTCCGACTAGTTTTGGTTAGCTCCGGTGAGTTTTGTCTTTAGCTCCGACATGTCTTTGATAGCTCCGGCATGTTTTTGCTAAGCTCCGAGTTGAATTTTCTAGCTCCGGCTTTTGGGTTTACTAGTTCCTACTAGTTTTGGTAAGTTCCGGCGCTAGGTTCTACTAGCTTTTCTTAGCTCCGGCTCAAGGTCCGGAATTTGACCACAATGCTTCAGCTTTTCATTTGCAATGTTTCGTACTTGCTTTACATCTCCGGAAAGATGTTTAGTATTCATTTGCTAAGTCTTTGGTGCGTTTTTGGTTGACATGGATGATATCATGTTACTTTGGTTTTGCAACATGCTTATGTGAGGTTCTCACGTAAGGTGTTGTGTTTGGAACTAACTTGAGTCAAGTCGAGGACATGGGCTCGTATGGATTGGTTGTTTATTCATGTGCAGGTGTTGCTTGAGTTCAAGACATGGCTGGTGACGGGATCCATTGGACTAGTCTCAGGGAGGAGATGAGGTTTCAACAACCAAATTCAGGAGGAATTGTGGTTGAGCTGATCAGGAGGTTGCGCAGCATGATTGAATCAAGAATAATGCATGTGAAGGTATCGTGGACGTCATTGGAAGATGTTTGCACATGTGCAAGAAGTGTATGGACGTGGCTACATGGTCCCGAGATGTGATGAAGACATGTGGACGTAAAGAGTTGGTGGGAAAGGTCCAACCGACTAGGTTATGGACTCAGGCTGCGGCTGAGTCGGGTTTGACTCAAATATGGAAAGATTTGAGTTGGTTATGATAGGATTTCGTGTGGGTCACGAATGTGAGTTTTTTAGGAATGTGGGATACGTTCCTAAGGTGTTTGTAAGTCTTAAGATTGCTTCTATCTGCGTATAGAAGAATTCTAAGCAGTTATGGAAAGTTATGATTCGTGAACAGAGTAGGATTAGGTTCCTGATTTGAGTTGAGTTGGCTTTCGAGCTGGTTATATAAGCAAGGGAACCGAGAGCTCATGGTGCACAACTTTGGGGCTTTTCCACTTATGTTCTATTGAATAAAATTCGTAGTTTGAAAGAACTTTTGTGCCTTGTTCGTCTGACTTGTTCCAGACAAGTTTTACTCGTTGAGTTTCTGAACAGCACTACCTTTCATCGGTGGTTTTATCATAACTCGAGTTTACAGATCCAATTGACGTGATTTGTTTTGGGTTGTCTTCAAAACTTGATTATCTATCATCTGTCGAAATTTCACGGTCATTGGATTTGTGGTCTATGATCTACACGACTTTCTTTGCAGCGTTCCAGAACTGTTTTTTTTCTCGGGTAGGGCAGATTGATCTTTGTTTGATCTTTCCATCATAACTCGAGTTTTTCTCGACGGATTTGAGTAATTCTTGTTGTGTTGTCTTAGTGACTTGATTCTCTCTGATATCTATCACTTTTGTCACGCTGAAACACGTTTAGATTAGTCTCACACATGATTTCTTTAACAGATCGTTTTTCTTCTGAAGGGGTTGGGGTTTAATTGTTTCCGCTGCATAAGATTTTTAAATTTACCATTCACCCCCCTCTGGTAGCTTTTCACTTGCTCTTAGATCCTACAACAATCATGTCGTCGCGTGTTCCTACGTTCTTCCTGAACGCGCTGCCGCGTAGATGTGCACTTCCGCTGTACACCGCAGTGCATAGCCTGACGTTCTCAAGCCTCGTCAACTATCACGTCGCTCGCACACTACAAAGTCGATCTGCTCAATTGCTGCCTGCCATTCGTCTTCAAACTTCTGCAAGCTTTAGTTGAATCACAAACAGCCAATTGTTATTTCTCTATTGAGTGAAAAAATCCCATAGACCCGCTTCCATTATATAGAGGCTGGAGGCACCGTGTCTACACCTGAAAAAACATGAGATCACTACGTAAGAAACCCAAATAGGAGACAAAGATGGATGACGCGCTCAAAGCCGACCGTCTCTCATAAGCTTATGCGTGACGAGCCCACTTCAGCGAGGATCAGATATGGCTCAGTTGAATGTTCAAGGGGACGCGTTACATTACAGCCTGTCTCAGTTAAGTATGGATCCGAGATGGGCCTACTCTATGGACAAATGGGAGACGCACTTCAAACACCGTGCGTCTCCTATAAGCGTGTGAAATGAGACGTTCTTTACTGAAAGCTCGTCTCCTTTGTCTTCGCTTATAGACATACATGAACAGACTTTGAATGATGACCACATTCATTCACAGTTGAACATATAAAATATTCATCACACAGATGAACATAGATAACACATTCTATCATTGACAGAACTGATCACAGATAACAAATATATTATAAAACACAAGAAAGAAGTACAAGATACAAGAAAAGAAAAACATCAACTAAAAAACAACAAGAAAACCTAAATCCTACTCCTCCTACCCCTACCCTCCGGCTGCTTCGGCTACTCCGCCGGTTGCTCCGGCTACTCTGCCAATTGCTTCAGCTCCTCCATCTGCTCTGCCAGTTGCTCCGACTGCTTCGTCACTTGCTCCGGCTGGTCCTGATCCGGCGATGGAACCTCGCAACTGAGGTTCCCAACCATCGCCGCCACTAGGATACTGCGGCCCTCGGCACCGAGCACCTCGGCTATCATCTCTAGCAGCCTTTGGAACCGGTCGAACAGCCTATCGAACAGCATCTCGAGCAGCTCTTTGTTGAGCCTCTCGGGGGAGCTGCAACACTATTTCTTGCAGGGTGGCTCTCTCGGTGGTCTTGGCGGCGGAACGGTACCTATGGTTGGTTGTCTAAGAATAACGAAGCGAAGAGTAGAGACTGATGGCACCATTTATAAGGTCTGTGCTATAACGCAAAATGGAGATGAGGTTCGCTGCAAAGCGCGTCTCCTATGACCGACGTATCCCTCTCCTCTCCAAAAAGAAAGATGTTCTCTAATGGAAAGCGCATCTCTGATTCCACACGTCACCTTTAGCTTCGTGATTTTCTCCATTTTGCTTCGGTTCACTATTGATATCACACATCTCACTTGATAACTAAATCATTCTCTTGTCCTTAATATAATCAAATCCTTCCTTATGATACCCCAGGAACACGATAAACACACTACACATTCATTCATTCACACAATTGAAGAACACACAAGATAATATTCAATCACATAGATGAACAAAGATAGATTTCATTCATTAAAAATATTTACAAAACAGAAGCAACTAAAAACAACAATGAAAACCTAAATCCTACTCCTACTTCTACTCATCCTCCTCCTCTTCCTCCTCCTCCTCCTCCTCGTTCTCCAGGGCGACTCCGGCGCCGGTGCAACAGGAGTCTGGGCCGGCTGCGCGGGTTGCACCGGCTGCATCGGCGGTGCAACCCCGAGAACGAGGTTGCTCTCCATCGCCTCCACCAGGTTTCTTCGGCCCTCGGGGCCAAGCACCTGGGTCGTCGCCACGAACATAATATCGAGACGATTGGCCACCCCCGTGAGGACGAAGTGGTAGTGGCCGATGATACCCATTCCAGTAAACAGGGGAAGGGTACCCAACCCCAAGGAACTCATGGCGTGAGACGTCTTGTTGTACGCCTCTTGCGCCATAAGGAGGCGCTGCTCGGTGTTGAACCTCTCGGGGGCATTGCAGCATAGTTTCTTGCACGGTGGCTCCCTCAGAGGGCTTGGCGACAGAAGGTTGGCCATGTTGGTGGTGGGTCGTCGGGGCAGAGAAGACAAAGAAAAGAAGAGGATTCAATGTGAGCGACGCGCTTGTGGAGAACTTACTGGTGATGGTGCGTCTTAAAAAAGGTCCGTGCGGAGTCGTCGAGGGAGCGGTTGGTTTTCCGCGCATTGATGGAATTATGGGAAGCATCGATACCGCCTCGAGGAAATGAAAGGTAGTGCACAAACGTCGCACACGTCTCTGCACCACGCCGCCAAAATTAAGTTCTCCGCAGACCTCATGCCACACATCTCTGTTTCAACTATGTAAGACGCACTTTAGATTAGTGTGTGTCTCTCTTTATTATAGCGTGTCTCGCATTTATCTCCCCCGTCTCTTCGACAATGGAAGACGCTCTTTCACATATTGTGTGTATCACATTTATCTCCCTCATCTTTTCTTCGCCTCCGGTGCTCCTTTATTACTAATCGACCAAGATTCCTTTACTAATCGACCAACTCCAGCGACCGCCTCCTCTGTTCACCATCACCGTGGTCGTCGTCATCGTCGTCCTCATTGTGATCATCATCGCTGTCCTCATCGTTGTCATCGTCTCCATCCTCCTCGTCATCGTCACTGTCATGGCTGCTATCGGCTTGGCGCATAGCCGACTGAAGGAGGAGCGCTTGGCGTGGCGCAAGAATCATCGCCATGTATGTACATATGACACACAGGTCACATAGTTGTATATATGTAGATCTGCGATGGACTGATGAACATAACTTTAGTTTTGTTTTTCTGTCTGCGTAGGGTTTCTCTGCGAAGCCTAAATTGGGAGATTCATTGAAGTGACAGTGCATCGTCCCTGATAAAGAAGAGGTAAGTCATGAAGAACGGGCACAATATGAGTTTAACCATCGTCCTCCTATTAATGATTTTCCTTTTTAGGCTAACTGGGAAGGTGGTTTCTACCCCGTGACAATCTCCTTCTCAGATGACTATCCATTGGTGCCTCCAAAATTCGCCTTTCCAAGTGGTTTCTTCCACCCAAATGTCCATCGCTCAGGAGCACTCTGCATTTGGATTCTTGATCAAGAGACTATAAGATAGACCTGTTTTGCTCATATAATTAGTAATTGTTTTCAAACCTATTTGAACTGGTTTCTTATGTTGCATAAATTGATATTTCATAGGTGTGGTGCATTGGTTTTGCAATCAAAACTATACTACTTGAAGTTCAGCGTTTGCTGCATCAGCCAAATGCGCCCGATGTTGAAAATGATTGATATAAGCTACTTATCAAGGTTAGATACTTTGTGTTAGTGACCAACGTAGGTTATTCATTCCTCCTTCGACATTTGTTAATTTTAAGAATGTCAATATTTTCAGTATCCAGGGCAAGACAAGAGACTTGTTTGGGAGCAAGCTGGACGGTACAGTTTAGATTGATTAATGGGAGCTTTAGAAATAAGTTTAGATTCGAAATTAGTTTAGAGGGCATGCAATGTATGAACTATAAAATTCATTGATTTGCAAATTATCTCTAAATTGTAATGTTATTGCGTTTGTTTATCCCTATATTATATTTAATCCGTGAAATGCAATGTTATTGCATTTGTTTATCCTTGTAACGGTTCACGATTTCTTGCGAGTGGCAATGTGAAGAGTGCATGAGAGATGAACTTTAGAAGGGAGCGTCTCAGATACCTGAAATCCGACGAAAGAGAGAAGGGCCATACAATGGACCGTCTTCGATTTGTTCCGAAAATCTTTTGTCCCACCTCGTAATGTTGAGCACTTTGCAACGATTGTATAAGGCATTGCGCATAGTTGCTAGTTGGACATGTCTGGATGCCAGAGATGTTCCTGGCTCAAGCACACCGTGGCACATCTTTGACATACGGCATGTCCGTTCGACAACAAATTAATGCCAGACGCGCCTTCCATTGGCCCGACTCTAACTTTACGCTGAAGATATTTTGTCCCACCACGAAAAGCTAAGTGCGTTGCAACAATCATATAAGGCATTGCGCACAGTTGTAGTTTGCCAGCATCCAGTATGCAAAAGATGTTCCTTTCTTTAGCACATATTGCGCATCTTTCGCATATTGGATGCCCATTCTATCGACAAAATAGTGCGAGACGGGGTTATATACGCCCGTCTCCGATTCTTGATGCCTGTGTCAGAAGAGCTAATGTGAGGCGTGTGTTATATACGTCAGTCTCCAATTGTTGATAAATTTTTAGCTCTCGTGCGCGCTCGGACGAAAATTTTCCCGCTCTCTCCCAACACTTTGGAGAATATTGTTAGCTCTCGCACGCTCTCTCGACCTATAAACCGCAGCTCCTGAGCACGCCGCCTCCATCCCTCTTTCTCAACTTGCTCTTCATCATTGTCACGCTGCCGCCGTTGACCCCTACCCCTCTGTCAACCCCGACTTTCGTCATTAGAGAGTTGAGCACATAGAGCACGCCGCCTGGTCTCCTGTCCCCAGAGCATGTCATCGCCTCGATCCTGACCTCGGTAATCGATGTGAGCACGCCACCACCTTCACATAAGTGAAAATGTTCTCCCTGTTCCCAGAGCACGTCGGCCTTCTGTCATCAGAGAGTCGAGGAACCGCCACTCTGGCGCAATCACCAACTCGTCCTAGAGCACGCCGCCGTGTCCCTTGTCCCCGGAGCACACCGCCACCTCGACCCTGCCCTCAAAGCGTGCATTTCAATGATTTTATTGAATTTGAGGATGTCCAATGAAGGCTCATCATTAATGATGCCATTGATCTAAAGAGAGAATTTTCATTACGGTATACATTCATCTTCCTTGTTTATGTCCAATGCAGATGTAATGTACTTGTTTTGACTATCAATGTATATAATGAATTCTGATTCGCAAACCCCTGAAACTGCAAGAACAATGGTTGACACTAGCAATTGCCATCTCAGTGAGTTTGATTTCTACATGGAATCAACCAAGGTACCTATGCTGGAATCAGGCTATAAATGCATTAGTGGAATGTAAATTGTTTGTTTTTCAGGGGACAAGCACACCAGCTCACTACCATGTCCTTTATCATGAGAACAATTTCTCTACTGATGCTTTGCAAATGCTCACCAACTGCATGTTCTACATGTAAGCTCGGTTTTTCATTCACTAACATATATTTGCTACCTTATGTGACTGGTTAAGTGAATGTGATTGCAATTTGATAATGTTTTATGATTTCAGCGATTTTATTGAATTTGAGGACGATGTCTCAGTCGGGGCATTAGAGGCTATGAGGGCTCATCATTAATGAAGTCATTGATCGGGGGAATTTTCATTACGGTATGTAGAATTAGACGATGACAGTTATGATATGTGTCATTAGTTTCATTATAATTAGGATGAATAGTATTTATTGTGAGATTAGTGTACTTGATAACCACACTTGACACTTTGGTAATATTTGATTGGTCCATATAAATTAACGTGTGATCATTTTGGCCTATGTTCATGAACAGTATGTTGCTGACACCGGTAATACGGCTGTCAAATCCTGGCTAGCTCCTAATAGTAGACCATGCATGTAAACAATCCGCGACGAGCTATAGCAGAGAGCGTCTCGGATAACCAACATAAAGGAGACAAACTTCCATAAAGCCCGTCTCACATAAATTAATAAACTGCGATGAGCTACAATATATGACATATCGGATCAATCATTATATCTGCGATGGAGTTTGTAAGGGCATATCACGCATGTACGCTGATAGGCGACGCGCGCCAGCGCCGTCTCCAAGAACCCCGTGAAGGTCGTCTGTTATTACAAAGGGAAAAGAGACACTCTTCTTTTGAGCTTGTCTCACACCTAGTTTGATCAGCGACGCGCCTTGAAGCCCGTCTCTGATGCCACTGTAATGCAAGACACGACGATGAACACGCAAAGTTTGTTCATTTGCCATATTCATTCGAACTCATCTCGTATGAACCTTTTTTACTTAGTGGAACATGCCTTCTTTGTCCCGCAGTTTCTTTCCAACCCGTCACCGAACCAGTCCTCATACCGTATCCCAGGCAAGATTTAATCCATCAAAAGAACAATATAAAAAGATGCAACTCGTCAACAACTTCTGATTTGTCACGTCATGCACTCCATGGGCCCCACCGTTGTCTCCCATGCAACGAACATCCCATGCATGTAAATTTTCATAGTCTGTATGCACGATCAAAAGGAAACAAATATAAAACAATCCAACCTGAAAACCTGAAGACATCCTAATTGGTCAAGTCAAGCCATCTCTGACCCCACCATGTCTCCCATGTAGCAAGCATCCATGCATGCATATCGACTATTTCTATCGCGTATGCATAGGTACCTTCCAATTCCAATTTGTTAGATCTCCGACAAGTTTCCAACTCAAGTCCACCTGCCACACGAGTATATGCCCCTTCTCTGGTTCCTGCTCACGCACGGGTATCCTAGAGCATCTCACTTCGTATCCTGACGACAAGCAGTTCGTGCGCACGCCGCCGAGTTGGGTTAAGGAGGAAACATACGCCTCATCATCATCAGGCTACGGCGAGTCACCTCAAAAAAAAAATGTTGAGTCCACCATGGTTAACACCATCGCTGTAACATCTCCATCTTGAGCCTGTAACAACTTCTTCAATCAAACAGACTGTACGCATACGTCAACTAGATCGCGAGTCGAAGCCGTCATCCTTCTCTATGATGTTATCCAGCTGCACCATCGAACTTGACCATCACGTCTGATCAGCCCCTATCAAACAGCAACCTGCAGCGGCGACGAATATATTCTCCACGTCTGGACAAAACTCCATTGATGCCGCTCATTGAACGGTTCGAGCCGCCATGCTCGATGTGTCCAACTCCACCGATCGAGTCCTTGATCGTATTCATGCTCCACCTTGCTCTATGTCCCTGTCGGACACATTGTGCGAGTTTTGCGTGGCGTGGGACATACCATCATGCCTGCTCACGATCTTCAGCATCAATTCTAGATCCGATCCGACCTTGGCTCTAATTACCACTTGTTGGAAAATAGGCACGCGGAAGCGATGACGGATCTCTCGAGGCATAGGACACAAGATCACGGACGACATGCAAGGCACAATATTTGTTAACGAGGTTCAGTCGAAGCCTACATCCTCAGGGCATGACTTTGTGCGCTCATCTTTAATATGCTGTCTTCGTCATGGTTACAACAGCGGCCCTCCCCTCATATTTATAAGGAGGCCGGTTGAAGAGTGCAACACAAACTCTACAACCCACCGCTAATATAGCTCAAAGTCCTATTATAACCAACTCGTACATAATATTCGACACATATTCAACAAACTCCACCTTGGCTAAGATAGCACCACCTTGAACTCGTCATGCGTGAATCTCCATGTACCCGGACTTAAGTTGTCGACTTTGTAGCTCACGGAGAGCCACCCGATGAGTCCAACGCCTTAGACTCGCTGTCCGAAGAGAATACCACTATCTCCGCAACTCCATCTTCCATGACTCCACCTGCAATGGAACACCCTTGTAACTTGTACAAATTTGATGTCTCTCTCTCTTCTATCATAACAGTCTCATCTCCATTCATGACTTTCATTGTCTTTTCATCCGGCTCAACCCGAAATAACAGACCATCACGATGTAGAGCCCCAAGCGAAATTAGATTCATTTGCAGCTTCGGTATATGCTTAACACCTCAAAGCACGTGCTCACCTCCGTCTTGTGTCTTGATCTTGATCTTGATCTCGCCTATTCCAAAAATAGGGTGACCTCTATCAACTCTGTCGGTACCCTGTGTACCAGATATCCCATGATACTGCAAAAATGATAAGGAGTTCCACCCGTCCGAGTTGAAGACCTCTGAGGGCAACACGTGTTACACAGCACTGGACCCGCTTCCCTCGTTTGTGTTGCTCCGGCACCACCACGTATAATACAAGGCCAGACCTAACTCCCATCATAGGGAAGCTCTAGTCTTGGCACGTGTTATGTGACCCCGGACCTAACCCCCAGTAGAGGGAAACTCCGGTGCTTCCACTTGTATAGTGGTTCCAGACCTGCCTTCAGACGATGGGAAGCTCCGGAGCCACCACGTGTCAAGCCTCCGATACTAAGACAGCAATGGGAAGACTAACAGATCTGTAATGGCGCAGTGCATTCAAGGGACAGTTAAAGATACAGTTAGAAGACATGAGTACGTGTCATTAATATCATATTAATGACACACGATCAGAGGACCTTTAACATTGGTAACACTGCCATTAAGGTGCTTTATCACACTATTAATCATGCTTAATATTCGCAGATCTTGTATTTGGCAATTAACTACTGCCAGGGCCACATGCTAGGCCAGGGTGATAATGTAATGGCCAGTCCTTGGAATATAAAAGGGTTGTGCTGCACGGTACAGGAAGGAGGAAGCTCACACACACACAAGCGCCATACATTGATACATACAACAACACATCCCGTTGACTAGGGTGTTACGCTCAGGTGGCCTGAACCACGTAAAACTCCTTGTGTCACTGTCTTATTCGTAATCTCACGCATGGCACAACCAATCAAGAACCTCCTCTGGCTACGATCTAGTAGTACCCGGGGAAGTGTCGATCGCACGACTCGATATTTGGCGCGCCAGGAAGAGGGCGCCTAGAGATTTCAAGACGGTGAAGTCCACCGCAGGATTGTTCAATAGCAACGCTAAGCAACCTACTGGAGGGAATCCCTCCAACGTGTAACAGCCAGCGGGTTCTGTTGTCCCGGTGAGTGTCGTACCACCACCACCTACTCTGGCTAACAATGTCGAACAGCAGGATGGCGTCTTGGCATCGGTCACTACATCATCAATGCACAACAATCCTGTGAACCGCCGCCGCCAACATCCACCGCCGCCAGGAGAACCTCAGGGTGCGATGGAGCACTTGGCTACTGATACGGAACATCTGGTTGTAGCCGCAGCCGATGGCCTCAACAACCAAGGTCCTCCCCCTTCGGTAAAGGCACCTTCTAGCGCCGACTCTTGTCCTGAAGACTTGTTCCACAAATTTCACAGCACTGGAGACATGCTGTGTCTCAGCAGGTGATGTTGCTGCCCTCCAGGGCGCATCGCACTCACACCACATCGAGACTCCCAATGCATGATCTGCGGTCAGAGCTAGACTGCCATTACAGACTGCAGGACGGTAGCGTCCATATCGAGCGCGCTCGCGAGATGCGAGAGGCTCGGGAAAACCCTTCTCCTTCGGGAGTAGGGGCGGCTATTTAGCCTTGACCATGCACCTACACATGGTCCGATGGCGGCAGAAGTTCCATCCTCATCTGCTGGAGAAATATAACAGGACTGTCAACCCTGTTGAATTCCTCCAAATCTACTCCACCGCCATTCTCGCAGTGGGTGGCAATGAGGCTATGATGGCCAACTACTTTCTTGTGGATCTGACTGGGACAACTAGGTCCTGGTTCATGAGTCTTCCGCCTAACTCTATCAACAATTGGCAGAGCTATACAACCAGTTCACCGCCAACTTTGGGAGTTCCTACACCGGACCTGGCACAAAACTTGATCTTTTTGCTGTACAACAAAAGTCGAGTGAATCGTTGCGATCCTTCATCCAAAGATTTTCTCAGGTACGAAACACCATCCCTTCCATCTCCAATGCTTCTGTCGTCGTGGCATTCAGACAAGGTCTCATAGACAAGAAGATGCTGGAGAAGTTGGCGACGAAAGAAGTCACCAGCATCACAGAGCTCGTCAGCCTAGCTCACAAATGTGCCAGTGCTACAGAGGGCCGGGTAATGCATTCCAAGCCAGCTCCAGAGGCTAACAAAAATTCCTCTAAATATGAATCCATTACCTCTGGTAGTGGAAAGAAGAAGAAAAAATTCAACGCAAGAAGAAGCCGTTAGCCAGCACACCTACTGCTGCAGCAACTACAGCTCTGAGTGGCCAAGGGCTACGCCCCGAAAAGCGAGCTCGACCTTAGTCAGATCTAAGCGCCACAAGTGTCTGGTCCAGCTCCGGTGTTGGGTTCTCCAGACGTACTGGAATAAATCCAAGCGGCACCAAAGCTCTATGGGCATGGCCCAAGAAGTCCCAAACCCGCTCGGACTCAGTCGCCCTCACATTCCTCAGTTCCTCCAGTGAACGCCTGGTGTTCGCAAGCTCTGAACTCTCTCGGGCGATGTGCTCAACCTCTTTGTCATGTTGCTGAATGCTTTTAGCCACTTGCCTTTCGCAGTCAGCGAGCTCTGCCTCTAGGAGGTGGATGCGGTTCCGCTTTTCGACTAGGTCCTTCTCCCTCCCTCTCGCCTTCTCCTCTCTGTTGGCATCATCATCTTCTCTTTTAGAGAGATCTTGCCCGAGTTTGTAATGCTCCTCCTCCTCCTGCTTACTCTGCAGATCAAGCTTTTTTGTGCGGTCTGCCAAGTTTTGCTCTCCCAGAGACAGTCTTTGCGAGAGCTTCTCATCTCTTTTCAAAATATCCTCCTGCATCTCTAGGAGCTTCTCTTCCCTCTCATCAAGGTCCTTTTGGTGCTTTAGAAGAATCTCGTTCAACCTGTAGAGGTTGTCTTGATGTTCGTCACCACTATCATTGATATTTATGGCATGCTCGATAATTTCCCGAGACATAGCGTCGAGGGACTTGATGGAGGCCTCCCTCTCCTCCAGCAACTGGCCACAATATTCCATCCGAGCCTTCTCCTTCTCGACCCACTCCCATTGCTCGGCAAGCCTTGTCTACGCCAGCCTGGTTTTAAATGAAGTCTGTTGCGCTAATGCCTTAAGGTGTGGCGCTCTTCTTCGAGGACCTTGCTATCATCGTCGAAGGCGAGCTAGACTTGACAGAGACTGGAGCAGGTGTTGTCGATAGATAACACCAAAGGAATAGTCTCTGGACCTGCTGGGGTCTTCTTCGCTGGCTCTAAGGGGTCTTAAAGTACAAAAAATTGGTCCCGCGACACAAGCGTGGTCCCTATGGTCCCGTGGCCCTAGGGCTGCCCCTGGAAGCTCTTCTGCTTCTACCAACACTGATGAGGGTTCCACCAAGGGAACTTCAACCTCCAGTGCTTACGCTGAAGGTCCCCTTGTCGGATCTTCAACCGTTGGCTCTGTAAGCGAAGGGCCCGTTGCCGACTCCTCTGGGTGCTCCGGCACAGACATGGGCGCCTCTCGGGCGGACATTGGAGCTTAATCCGGATCCCCCACCACTGCCAACTCAGGCGCCAGCACTTCCAATGGATCTGTCTCAGGTGTCGGAGCTTCAATGATCTCCGGCACAGAGGCCGGAACTTCGGGTAATTCCAGCTCAACAGCCAGATCTTCAACAACTTTCGGCAGAGGTGCCGGAGCTTCAGTTACCTTCGACTCAAACGCTGGAGCTTCCACCATCTATGTCTCCTGCATCGGAGCTTCGATTGTCGGCGCTGCAGCCGCAGGCTCATCTTCATAACCTTCTCCCACGTGGTTCGGCGCTACCACGGGAGTTTATGGCAACTCCTCTAGATCCAAGTCCACGATAGCTGGCGCCGGAGCTACCGTGTCTTCTGCCACCACTTTGGGAGGCATAGGGGTTGAAGTCAGAGCTTCCGGAGACTCAGCCTCAGTCACTACAGCAGGTGCCGAAGCCCCAGACTTCTTTCTCAACACCTTGGAAACAAAAGATCAGGAAAATTAAAGACATGATAAATAAAAGATTAGCACCTCAAGGTGAGATGACAATGCTTACTTAAAGATGTTACCACCCCAGTCGCCGCGAAATTTCTTCTTCTAAGACCTGGAGTCACAGACCACCAGATCTGGTGAGGCAAAAACCTCGGATCTTGGCCGGGAGCTAGCCACAACAACTAGAGTATTCTGAGCCGGGACCTCCCTCGACTGGGAAGGACCTCCGGACCTGGATCCTGCAGTCGGCGGCGGAGATGGGGTCGATCTACTGGAGCTTGCGTTCCTCGAGGATGCTGGCACTGAAGGAGGTGTGGCCGCCGAAGATCTGCTTTGCCGGGGAGAAGGTGTTGTTCAAGACGGAGCTCACCTGACGGAGCTTCCATCAGCATGCCTCAACTTCCTCTTCCGGTTGTAAGATTCGGCAGGCTCCTTGCCCTTGCTCTTGCCAGCATCATAAACCTTATGGCTTGGAGTAGTGGGGGCCACCCTATCTGAAGCTTAGGGGATTGCAACTGTGGAGGTTTGGTGCCTCTCGACCACACTGAGGTCATCCTGTGTTGTCATTCTCCTCTGGAGCTCCCTGCTAAACTCTGGAACCATGTTCAGAGGAAGAAAGGCAGCCGGCGGAGCCAAGGCGTCTCGGAGATAACTCCATTCTTAAATTTTTTGATATGAAGCTTCAAAGCTTCATCATCCAAGTTGGTAGTCAAACCCCAATTCGGTTATGGTCCATCTCGCTATTGAAAGCCCATGCGGGCCACTCCATAGTCTTCAGCGGAGCCCACCTGTTCACCAGGAAATTGTCGAAGACCATCTGAGGGGTCACTCCACCCTCCACGCATTCCTGGATCCTTGTCAGGATGGTCTTGTATGCTTCTGACAGCGCTAGAACTATGTTCCAGGCGTCGGTGTCAACATTGGGGAGGCCCTTGGGTAGCTCCAACCTCTCGTGCTCCTCCATTGTGATGATCACCCAGTCTTTCTTCTAATTTTCCCACTTACCGCAGGGGAAGGTCTTCAAGTACTTGAAGGGGCAATTCTTGTGCTTCACAAAGTAGTAGAAGCCAATCAACTTCGTCCCCTTTTCGGTGGTTTGGACCGTGAAGAATGTCCGGAACAGCTCAAAGCACAGAGGCACGCCCACCCACATCTCGCAGAAGTGAACGAAGGTGTCCACGAGCAAGGGGGAGTGGGGCCGAGATGATAAAGCTGGAGGTCGTAGAAATCCAGCAGCATCAAGATAAAGATCAAAAAAGGTGGGATCGGACCCACCATGGCATACGGTGAGAAGTACACCATCTCTTCATTGCGCTCCTTCTTCAAGGGGAGCTTGCTGAAGTGAATTTCGCGGTTGCAGGAATCGCTGTACCACCCCATGTAGGTCCGGACCCTCGACAGATCTTCATTGGTTTGATATTGCTGTGGGGAAGACCTAACTCCTTCGCGGCAAAGTGGAGCGAAAGTTGGAAATGTTACGCGAAGGTTGGGAGGCACTGAGTGCATGTTTGATTGAAGGCATAAAGAGTCTTCAAAGTGTGCGGACTTTGCTTCTGAAGTAAGCCTCCGCAACACTTTGTTGGAAAACCGGAATGGGATCAAGATCACGTTTTCAAAAATCTATCCTTCTAATGACGAATGGACCCGTGTCCAATATGGCAGAAAGGCCAAAGTTATTACTCCAGGTAAACCGTTGTCATGATGGGGAGTTGGAAGCCCGAGGGCGGCAACTTGACATGGCGCGTGGAATCGATACGGTTTTCGTATTGGGAACCGGCGACCTTCAATTGCTTGAGATCCTCACGCAAGTATCTCACCTACCGCATTCAAAAGAAGTCACGCGGCGATGGTTTAACAGCAAACCATCAACCCAACAGCACATCAGAATACCTTTGAAGCCACAGCGCGGGATTCGAAGATGGCCCCACCTCTAGTAGAATAACTTAACCCAAAGGATGTCTCCCAGAGGTGGGCCCGGGGGAAACTGTCGGTACCTTGAGTACTGGGTACCCCATGATACCACAAAAAATGCTAAGGAGTTTCACCCGTCCGAGTTGAAGACCTTTGAAGGCTACACATGTTACATAGCACGGGACCCGGCTCCCTCATTTGGGTAGCTCCTGCACCGCCACGTGTAATACAAGGCTGCACCTAACTCCCTTCATAGGGAAGCTCTGGTCTTGCCACGTGTTCAGTTACCCCGGACCTAACTCCTAGTAGAGGGAAGCTCCGGTGCTACCACGTGTATAGTGGCTCCGGACCTGCCTCCCCACGATGGGAAGCTCCGAAGCCGCTACATGTCAAGGCTCTGGGCCTAAGACAACAACGGGAAGACTGGCGGATCTATAATGATGCGGTGCATTCAAGGGACAGTTAAAGCTACAGTTACATGACCTGGTTATGTGTCATTAATACCATATTAATGACACATGATCAGAGGACCCTTAACACTGATAACGCCGCCATTAAGCATGATATCGCACTGTTAGTTACGCGTAATAATTAAAAATAGTGTAGTAGGCAATTAACTACTGCCAGGGCCACATGTCGGTCCAGACTGATAATGAAACGGCCAGTCCTTGGACTATAAAATGGCTACGCCGCATGGTACAGGAAGGAGGAAGCTCACACGCACACAAGCGCCATACACTCATACATACAAAAACACATCCCGTGGCGTAGGGTGTTACGCTCAGGCGGACCGAACCACGTAAAACTCCTCGTGTCACTGTCTTGTTCGTAATCTCACGCGCATCCCAGCCAATCAAGAACCCCTGGGACTATGATCTAGTAGTACTGGGGGAAGTTTCGATCGCACGCTTTGACAATCTTCTAAATAAGCTTTGCCAAAATCACCTGACTTATATGAAGAGAACCACTCCTTTTTGTGTGTTGCATAAAAAGAGCTCGCCGAATCTAACATCCATGTTTCACTCATATGGTTGTAGCTGCTTGCATCTGCTTCTCCTCCTACTCGTCATCCTCCATCTTGACTGACTTTTTCGCCTTCAGAACGGACAAAAGACTTTGTTGCGCCAATAAATATTTGACCCTTATCTGCCACAAGCCGAATTGCCGCTGCCATGAGACTACACCATATCAAATCTGGTAACCGTCGGTGCCATCTGTCCTCTTGTCACTGATCACCGAAGGAACCTTCGGACGTGCCACACGTTGAACCCGTGTGCCTCTGCACGCACAAGCACGTCATCACGTGCTTCTGCGTTATGCCTGAACGCGCTGACGTGTAGACGTGCACTTTTGCAGTACACCGTTGTGCACAGCCTGACGACGTTCTCAAGCCTCGTCGACTATCACGTCGGTTACAAACGACAAAGTAAATCAGCTCAATTGCCGCCTGCTGTTAGTCTTCAAACTACTGCAAGCTTCGGTTGAATCACGAACAGCCAATCGCTATTTCCCTGTTCATGTGAAAAAATCTCGTAGACCAGCTTTGTCGGTACCCTAAAAACCGTACACCCCCTGAGGTTACAAAGATTTCGAGGGAAGGCCGTCTACACGGATTGAAGACCCTCGGAGGCCCACTTGTCAGACATGACCGGACCTGCTTCTCCAACATGGTTAATCCCTAGGTCGCCACGTGTACTGCCAAACCGGAGCTACCGCCCGCAAGGGGGAAGCTCCGGACCAAGTACCGAAATGGCACCTCCGGACTTAACCCCTGACCGAGAGAAGCTCCGGACCTGACACGTGTCAGGTAGCTCCGGAGCTACCTGCTTCCCACAGCAAGCTCCGGAGCTGCCACGTGTCCAAACGTCGGAGCTGGCAGCCTCTAACCTCCGGAAGACCTTGTAACGGCTCCGGATCTTCAAAGGAGAGCCAAGGACTTCAAAACCCGATTAAATGTCATTAATGCTATATTAATGACACTTAAACGGACGATCTTAACACCTATAACGGCACTGTCGGAGCCTGTTACAGGATCATTAACAACAATTAATCGTTTATCAATACTAGTAACCGCCGGGGCCACATGTCGGGCCAGGCCAGCTTGTAACGGCCTGACTTTGTACTATAAAAGGACAGGCCGACAATACACACAGGGGGACACGGTACACAAACGTGGAGATCATACGTGATAAACTAATACAACACCAACACACCCGTGGAGTAGGGTATTACGCTCAGGCGGCCCGAACCACGTAAATCCTAGTGTCTCCTGTGTTAAATCGCGATTCACCTTCTTGAGTCTCCGCGCGCCCACACCGAACCACAAACTCCTTCAACACTTTAGCAGTGTCAGGAGATCTGCTGACTCCAACAGTCGACAGTTGGAGCGCCAGGTAGGGGCGCCTCAGATTTTCGAGAATGGTGAACTCCACGGCTGGATCATCCAACGGCCAACCTGCTGCTCAAGCTGTTGGGAGCAATCCCTCCAACAGGCAGCCACCAGCAGGAGCCTCGGCACCAGCAGGAGCCACACTCCCACCACCACCATCTTCTCTGGCAAATCGTGCTGGGCAACGTGATGGTGCGCTGGCGTCATTGACTGTGTCGGCAAGTCATGACAACCCGGAACACGCGCTCCATGCAGCGCGTGCTCTTCTCCAACGACCACCACCTCCGGACGCATCTCGAGATGCAATGGAGCAGTGGAGGGCCGATGTGGAGCATTTGGTCGCAGCAGCGGCCGAACGCCTCAAAAACAAGGGTCCTCCTCCTTCGGGACGAGCCCCGTCGCAGCGAAGGACTTTGTCTGGAAGACTTGGTCCGCACGTCTCCAACAACAGGAGATGATCTGCGTCACAGCAGGTGACGTCTTTGCCCTCTGGGGCACGACGCACCCATACGGTATCCAGGCTTTCAACTCATGACCTCCGGGCGGAGCTTGATCGCCGATACCGCCAGCAAGATGGCCGTGTCCATATTGAGCGAGCTTGTGAAAGACGAGAAGCTCAGGACCTTTCTACTCTGGAAGGAGTAGGAGGAGGCTGTTCAGCCCTAGCCATGCATCTGCGCATGGTTAGATGGCCACAGAAGTTCCGGCCACACCTGCTGGAAAAATTCGACGGGACTGTCAACCCCGCCGAATTCCTTCAGATATACTCCACTGCAATCTTGGCAGCTGGAGGAAACGAGGTTTTAATGGCCAATTACTTTCCAGTGGCCTTAACCGGGACCGCCAGGTCCTGGTTTATGAGCCTTCCACCCAACTCTATCAACAGTTGGGAGGAGTTGTGCCGCCAGTTCACTGCCAACTTCGGGAGTTCATACACCCGACCAGGCACTAAACTGGACCTTTTTGCGGTCGTGCAAAAAGGGGGAGAATCTTTGCGGTCCTTCATCCAGAGGTTCTCTCAGGTACGCAATACAATCCCTTCTATCTCCAGCGCTTCTGTCATTGTGGCATTCAGACAGGGCGTACGGGACAAGAAGATGTTGGAGAAGCTGGCGATCAAAGAGATCACCAGCGTCACGGAACTCTTCAGCCTGGCTGACAAATGTGCCAGAGCTGCGGAGGGCCGTGAAATGCACTCCAAACCAGCCTCGGAGGATCACAAGAAATCCTCCAAAGAAGAAGCCGCTACCTCCGGGGGTGGCAAGAAGAAAAAGAAGACCCACGGCAAGAAGAAGCCGTCGGCCGGTACATCCAACGTTGCAGCTGCTGCAACTCCTGGTGGCCGGGGGCAAACCCAAAGTGTGGTGTCCCATTCACAAAACGGGCAGCCACGGTTTGGAAGACTGCCGGGAGGTCCAAAACCATGCCGAGCGCTACAGCAAGCGCCGGGAAGGGTCTCCTTTCCGACAGAGGGAAGGAAAACAGAAGGTCGACGAATCTCCGGCTGAAGAGGAGTTAGGGTTTCAGGATCCCAAAAAGGTCCTGAAGGCCGTCTACACCTCCGTCGACGACGACTCTGACGTCTCTGACAACGAGCGTCGGAAAACCATGAACACCATTTTTGGTGGATCATGGGACATCACCTCCCGTCGCGTCATCAAGACTATGCGGCGGGATATGGCCGTTGTAGCTCCTACAGCTAGACCGGAGCCACATCGAAAGTGGATGGACACATCCATCACTTTTGATGCTTCGGACTGTCCTCGAAGCATGGTCGGAGCTGGACAGTTACCTTTGATGGTATCTCCCACCATCAATAACATCCAACTCCATCATGTTATGGTGGACGGAGGTTCGGGGCTGAACCTCATAGGCTTTGAAGCTTTTACCAAGCTTCAGCTCCGGCCTTCGGATCTCCAACCCTCTCGACCTTTCTCCGGAGTAGGTACGGGGGCCATTACCCCACTCGGAGCTATAACTCTCCCCGTTACCTTCGGGACACGGGAGAAGTATCGCACCGAGAAGTTGGTCTTCGACGTCTCTTAGATCAACTTACCATTCAACGCCATCTTGGGTAGACCTGCCCTATACAAATTTATGGCAGCTGCCCATTATGGATACCTGGTGTTGAAGATGCCTACACCAGTAGGCGTTCTCCGAATCCGCAGAGATCGCACCGCCGGAGTAACTGCTCTAGAGGAGCTCCATGCACTCACCACGGCGCAAGAGGAGGACTCCAGACAGGAGCAAGCTCCGAAAACCCCGAGCATTCGTCAACGAGGCTCAACCTCTGCACCCCGTGTGCAGCCAAGCGGCGACACCGACATTCCCGTCAAGGTCGTCCAAATTGGTTCCGATGCCGCTCAAACCACCCGTATATCGGGAGGGTTGAACGACAAATAGGAACTCGCGCTCATCACTTTCCTCCGGGCTAATGTTGACTTGTTTGCGTGGCAACCGTCACAAATGCCTGGGATCCCCAGGGAAGTGATTGAGCACAATCTGAAGATTTACCGCGATGCTCGGCCTGTGCATCAGAAGCCTCGGAAGCAATCTGTAGAGCGGCAGAACTTCATCCGACAAGAAGTGAAGAAGTTGCTCGAAGCCGGATTCATCCGAGAAGTCTTCCATCCAAAATGGCTGGCGAACCCAGTCGTTGTGCCGAAGGCCGGCGGGAAGCTTCGGAGGTGCATCGACTACACCACACTGAATAAGGCATGTCCAAAAGATCCATTCCCACTACCTAGAATAGATCAGATAGTGGATTCCACCTCCGGGTGTGAGTTACTGTGTTTCCTAGACGCATATTCTGGGTATCATCAAATCAGGATGTCTAGAGAGGATGAAGAGCATACTTCATTCATCACAGTAGATGGATTGTATTGTTACACAGCCATGCCATTTGGTCTCAAGAATGCAGCTTCAACTTTTGTACGAGCTATGTACAAAACTTTTGAAGAACTCATCAGAGACATAGTGGAAGTGTACGTCGATGACATCGTGGTCAAGGTCAAGAACAAGGAATTCCTCTTGGACACCTTGCAGGCCGTCTTCGACAAGCTGCGGGCCACCCGCACGAAGCTAAACCCAGACAAGTGTGTCTTCGGGGTTAGCTCCGGAAAACTTCTTGGTTTCCTGGTAAGTCACCGGGGCATAGAGGCTAATCCGGCGAAGATAAAAGCCATTGAAGACATGAGGCCACCAACCCGCATCAAAGACATCCAAAAGTTAACTGGGTGTCTAGCAGCCCTCAGCCGGTTCATACAAGACTGGCGGAACGGGCACTTCCCTTCTTCAAGTTGTTGAGGAAGTCCGGACCATTCCAATGGTCCGAAGAAGCAGAGAAGGCATTCCAGGAGCTGAAACAGTTCCTCACCACCCTACCAATTCTGGTAGCTCCAAATCCTGGTGAGCCTTTGTTGCTTTACATTTCAGCTACTAACGAAGTTGTCAGTATGGTTATGGTTGCGGAAAGACCAGAACTACCCCATACTCAGGAATCCAGACCCCTTCTGGAGGGTCCGGAGGTCCCTGAAAGTGAGTCTGGGTCCCAGCTCCCACACTCAAATCCACAAGAAGTCACTTCATAAGACCCAGACCCCTTGGAGAGGGTCAAGGTCATTTCTGAAGAAGCTCCGGTTTCCTCCAGCCAGAACCCGGAGGTCCTCGAAGAGAATCTGGACTCCTCCAACAGGGTCCGGATCAATAGAGAGGAAGCCCCGGACCCCACCGGGAGGGTCTGGACCATTCAATGCCCGGTATACTTCATCAGTGAAGTATTACATGATGCCAAGACTCGATACCTAGAGGTGCATAAGCTGCTTTATGCAGTTCTTATTGCCTCCAGGAAGCTCCAACATTACTTCCAAGCTCATAAAGTCTCGGTGGTGACCTCCTATCCACTTCGAGCAATCTTGCATAATTCCAATTCAACTGGGAATATTGCAAAGTGGGCAGCGGAATTGGCTGAGTTCGATCTCGAATTTGTTTTGAGACAAGCAATCAAGAGTCAAGCGTTGGCAGATTTCGTGGTGGAATGGACTCCCTCTTCATCAAACCCTGGGCCCCAGTGAGCAGAAGACGGAACATCAAGTTCCAACCTTCACCGAGCCTCACTGGACCCTTTACTTCAATGGCTCCATGCAGAAGCAGGGGGCCGGAGCTGGAATCCTTCTCCTTGCACCGACTGGGGAGAAGGTAAAATACATGGTACACCTTGACTTCAAGGCAACCAACAACATGGCGGAGTATGAAGCACTCATCTACAGACTAAAGGTGGCACTGTCATACGGTGTCAAGCAGCTGCTGGTCAAAGGAGATTCACAGCTCATCATCAAGCAGGTGAAGGGTGAATGCTCCTGCAATAATCTCCAGCTAGCTGCTTACCTCCTTGAAGTCCAGAGGCTTCAGAAGGACTTTGAAGTCCTAAACCTCCACCATGTTCAGCGTGCCCACAATGCTGAAGCTGACGAACTCTCGACTAAAGCGTCAACCGGAGCTCCGGCTCCTGACGGAATCTTTGTCCGGAGGTTGTCAAAACCCACAGTTCAGCCTGCCGAACTAAATGAAGGGGGCGAGATCAGCATCCCAAAGCTGACGGTCCCGATGGCCCTGTTACCATGGCAGTCATCAAGGGTCGTAGGTGCTGCCGGAAGCTCCGAGCAACCCAGCACGCAAGACTCAAATGCTCAAGTTAGTTCCGATGCATGGATCTCGGAGATCCGGAACTACTTGAAAGACAACATCCTTCCTGACGATGATGTATCCGCTGGCCGGGTAGTCAGATTGGCTAAAAGATACACGCTGGTAGAAGGGGATCTCTACCGGCGCGGTGCCAACAGCATCCTAATGCGGTTCATCACAAGGGAAGAAGGCTGCGAGCTCCTCGCAGAAATCCATGGAGGCGAGTGTGGGAACCACGCATCTTCCCGCACGCTGGTCGGAAAGCCTTTCGGCATGGCTTCTACTGGCCTACAGCGCTCCAGGATGCCACTGAGCTGGTGAAGAAATGCGAAGCATGCCAATTTCATGCAAAGCAAATTCATACACCTGCTCAGCCCTTACAAATGATACCTCCTACATGGCTCTTCGCTGTGTGGGGGATGGACATCTTGGGACCCTTCCCAAGAGCCGTCGGAGGTTACAAGTTCCTGTACGTCGCCATCGACAAGTTCACCAAGTGGCCGGAAGCAACTCCAGTTGTGACGATCAACAAGTAATCTGCTATCAACTTTCTGCAATCCATTGTAAGAAGATTCGGAGTCCCAAACAAGATCATCACTGATAATGGGACTCAATTCACAAGTTCCGCATTCCAAGGGTATTGCGAAGACCTCGACATACAGGTTTGCTACGCTTCCTTAGCTCATCCCGCCAACATTGGCCAAGCTTAGAGAGCAAATGCAGAAAACCTTAAAGGACTCAAAACGCGCACCTATGAGCACTTGAAAACGCACGGAGCCAATTGGATCGAAGAGCTTCCGCCCACTCTATGGGCCAACAGGACTTCTCCAAACCGGTCAACCGGAGAAACACCCTTCTTTCTGGTGTACGGAGCTGAAGCAATCCTTCCTCCGGAAATCACCTTGGGTTCGCTCCGGGTCCGGACCTTCGACGAAGCCGCGCAGGACCAGCTCCGGCGCGAAGACCTAGACCTCCTCGAGGAGGGAAGGTGCCAAGTAGCTGTTCGGAATGCCCGATATCGCCAAGCTCTACGGCGTTATCACCAGCGGCATGTACACAACCGACAGCTCGAGGAAGGCGACCTGGTGCTACGGAGAATACTATCCAAAGAAGGGTTAAACAAACTTTCCCCCGGCTGGGAGGGGCCCTTTCGAGTGATCAAAGTATCCCGTCCCGGAAGCGTTCGCTTGGCTACTGAGGATGGGACACCTCTCCCAAATCCTTGGAACATCGAGCACCTCCGTAAGTTCTACACTTAATTCCACGGAGGTGAGTCTTGAGTAACTTGAGATGTATGTTATAGAGTCATTGTACAGAGTCGGGTAGTTCCTCCAGGAGAGCAGCCGGACCTTTCCCGAAAGGTCTGCAAAGCTCAAGCAGCACTTGTCACAGTCTCCGGACTATAAGTGTTGCTAACTACCCTGGGTCAAACGAGAAACCAAGCACGTCGACGGCCAGAGGGAGAAAGGCCAACGGCGGAGTCAAGTAATCTCCATCGACGTCGATGCCGTGCTGGAATTTCTTGAGGTGGAACTCCAAGGTCTTCCCCACCATGTTGGACTTCAACCCGGTCTCAGCCCGGTCCTTGTCCATCACACTGTTGAGGGCCCAGGCGAGCTTCTCCCTCCTCTTCAGCGGCGCCCACCTGTTGGTCAGGAAGTTGTAGAACACCGCCTGGGGAGTCAATCCTCCCTCCACACATCGGCGGATCCTGGTCAGGACAGGGTCGGAAAGTTCCGCCAGCACCGGAACTTCACTCCATATCGATGTGTCGATGCCGGGCAGACCGTCTGGCAGTTCCAACCGCTCATGCTCCTCCACCCTGACGACTATCCAATCTTTCTTCCAGTCATCACACTTCCCAGAAGGGAACGACCGGATGTACTTGAATGGGCACTTCTTGCGCTTCATGAAGTAGTAGAAGCCAAGGTACTCATTGCTCCGGCCGGTGGTGTGAACGGTGAAGAAGGTTCGGAAGAGCTCGACGCAGGGGGGATGCCCACCCACATCTCGCAGAAGTGGACAAAGATGGACACGAGGAGAATAGAGTGAGGGCCAAGGTGGTATAGCTGCAGACCATAGAAGTCTAGCAGCATCAAGAAGAAAGAAGAAAATGGTGGGATCAGCCCCACCATGGCGTACGAAGAAAAGTACACCATCTCGCCAGCGCGCTCCTTCTCAAAAGGGAGCTCTCCACCGGCACGGACCAAGCGGTTGAAGAAGTCCGAGGACCACCCCATGAGGGCCCGGACCTTCTTCAAATCGTTGTCGGTCTTCAGGCGACTCTCGCGCAGACCTAACTCCATCGCGGCACAGCTAGGCAAGAGAAGAGGAACAAAGTACGAGTCGGGAGTTTGAGCGCAAGATCAGATGAGAGGCGTAAAGAACTCCCGACGGTGCACGCTTTCCTTCTTAAGTAAGCCCTCGCAACGCTTGGATGGAAACTGCAGGGGAGTCGAAGATACTACTCAATAATTCAACCCAGCCGATGACAAGAGGGCCTGGGACCACTCCGACGATCAAGTCGAGGCTCTTACCCAGGCCAACGGTTGTCATCATGAGGCGGGAAACCCAAAGGCGGCGGCCTGACAGGGCGCGCGGAACTGATACGGTTTTCGTATCGGGAACCGGCGACCTTCAATTGCGTGAGATCCGCACGTCAAAGATCTTATCTGCCACCTGAGGTGCGCCACGCGTCGGGATTTAACTGTAAAACCCTGCCAACGGCACCTCCGAAGACCCTTGAAGACCCAGTTCAAGAGTCGAAAGGATGGACCCACCTCCGACGGAACGACTTCACCCCAGTGACCTTCCTCGGAGGTAGGTCCAGGGGGCCACTATCTGTACCCTAAAAACCGTACACCCCCTGAGGTTACAAAGATTTTGAGGGAAGGCCGTCTACACGGATTGAAGACCCTCGGAGGCCCACTTGTTAGACATGACCGGACCTGCTTCTCCAACATGGTTAATCCCTAGGTCGCCACGTGTACTGCCAAACCGGAGCTACCGCCCGCAAGGGGGAAGCTCCGGACCAAGTACCGAAATGGCACCTCCGGACTTAATCCCTGACCGAGAGAAGCTCCGGACCTGACACGTGTCAGGTAGCTCCGGAGCTACCTGCTTCTCATAGCAAGCTCCGGAGCTGCCACGTGTCCAAACGTCGGAGCTGGCAGCCTCTAACCTCCGGAAGACCTTGTAACGGCTCCGGATCTTCAAAGGAGAGCCAAGGACTTCAAGACCCGATTAAATGTCATTAATGCTATATTAATGACACTTAAACGGACGATCTTAACACCTGTAACGGCACTATCGGAGCCCGTTACAGGATCATTAACAACAATTAATCGTGTATCAATACTAGTAACCGCCGAGGCCACATGTCGGGCCAGGCCAGCTTGTAACGACCTGACCTTGTACTATAAAAGGACAGGCCAACGATACACACAGGGGGACACGGTACACAAACGTGGAGATCATACGTGATAAACTAATACAACACCAACACACCCGTGGAGTAGGGTATTACGCTCAGGCGGCCCGAACCACGTAAATCCTAGTGTCTCATGTGTTAAATCGCGATTCACCTTCTTGAGTCTCCGCGCGCCCACACCGAACCACAAACTCCTTCAACACTTTAGCAGTGTCAGGAGATCTGCCGACTCCAACAGTCGACAAGCTTCCATTATATGGAGGCTGGAGGCACAGAGTCCGCACCCGAAAAACATCCGATCCTTGCTTTCCTTATGCCGCAGTTTCTTTTCATCCGGTCACCGAACCAGTCCTCGTGCGTATCCCAGGCAAGATTTAATCCATCAATGGAAACAATATGAAAAAAATGCAGCCCGTCCTCAACTCCTGATTGGTCACGTCATGCACATCCATGGGCCCCACCATTGTCTCCCATGCATCCAACATCCCATGCATGTAAATTTCCATAGTCTGTACGCACGATCAAAAGGAAACAAATATAAAACAATCCAACCTGAAGACTTGAAGACATTCTGATTAGTCAAGTCAAGCCATCTATGGATCCCACCATGTCTCCCATGCAGCAAGCATCCACGCGTGCATATAGACTACTTCGATCGTGTATGCATAGGTACCTTCCGATTCTAATTTGTTAGATCTCCGACGACATGTTTCCAACTCAAGTCCACCTGCCACACGAGTATATGCCCCTTCTCTGGTTCCTGCTCATGTACGGGTATCCTAGAGCATCTCACCTTGTATCGTGGCGACAAGCAGTTCTTGCGCAGGCCGCCGAGCTGGGTTATGGAGGAAAAATACGCCTGGTCATCATTGGGCTATGACGAGTCACCTCAAAAAAAATGGTGAGATTACCATGGATAACACCGTTGTTGTAACATCTCCATCTGGAGCATGTAACAACATCTTCAATCAAACTGAGCGTACGCATACGTCAATTAGATCGTGAGTCGAAGCCGTCATCTTTCTCTACGATGTCTTCCAGCCGCACTGTCGAACTTGACCATCACGTCTGATCGGCCCCTATCGAACAGCAGCCTGCATCCGCCATCAATCTGTTCTCCACGTCTGGACGAAACTCCATTGATGAAGCTCATTGAACAGTTTGAGCTGCCATGCTCGAAGTGTCCAACTCCACCGATCGAGTCGTCGATCGCCGCAATGCTCCACCTTGCGCTATGTCCCTCCTAGAGACATCGTGCGAGCTTTGCGCGGCGTGAACATGCCATGATGCCTGCTCACGATCTTCAACATCACCTCTAGATCCTATCTAACCTTGGCTCTGATTACCATTTGTTAGAAAATAGGCACGCGGAGCGACGATGGATCTCCCGAGCCATATGACGCAAGATCACGGATGACACGCAAGGCACAATATTTGTTAACAAGGTTCGGCTAAAGTCTACATTCTCGAGGCATGACTACGGCCGCTCATCCCCTATATGTTGTGTGCTTCGTGGTTACAACAGCAACGCTCCCCTCATATTTATAATGAAGATGGTTGAAGAGTCCAACACAAACTCTACACCCCACCGCTATACAACTCAGAGTCCTGTCATATCCAACTCGTACATAATATTTGACACATATCCAATATCACCGCTGTCGCGTCCACGTTGCCGCCGCCGGCGGGCCCAGGTGGAGCTGGCTGGAGCCCATGCTAGAGCTCAAAGGAGGGCGAGAAAGTCAGGGGGGAGGGGGGGAGAGGAAGACGCATGTGCGCTAGGGTTGGACACTTGGTTGGCGGTGGCAGTTGTAGGGCACGCTCTGGTGCAGTTGTGATGGTGGCGGGGAATCATGGGTTGGGAAAATAAAAATAGTGAGGTACGGTTTTGACAGCCGTCGGTGGCCCGACGCATTTTCTAATGGACGTCTGCTCGGACCAAACACAGACGGCTTTAAATATCAGGCGGGAGAAGGTTTTTTTGGGAGCGCTGGTCTGATAGTATGGCCGTCGGTCTGGGAGTCAGTACCGATGTATTTAAGTAAGGCTGTCGTGTTTCTTGATCTAACCGACGTGGTTAAATATGGCCATTGGCCGTCACAATTGTACTGACGGATATAACGCTTTTACTTTCGGGATGAGTAAACCACTACTACAAAAAGCATTTTTACAGGCGCCTCAATTTTTCAAACACAGGCGGTCCTTAAAAATATGCGACTGTAATGACTAATGATATAATAACCGCCTGTGATGAAAGGACAACACAGACAAATTTTAAAAAACAACCGCCTGGGTAAATACTCGATCTTCTTAGGCGGTTATTACTTAAGAACCGCCTGCAATAAAATAACATCACAGGCGGATTTTAAGAAACAACCGCCTGTGTAAATACATGATCTTCTCAGGTGGTTATTAATTAAGAACCGCCTGTAATGTAATGAACTTCACAGGTGGTTCTTAATTAACAATGGTCTGAGAAGATCATGTATTTTCACCGGCGGTCATTGTGTAAGAATCGTATGTAGTTGTTCAATTATCACAAGCGGTGTTCATTGAAATTACAGGGATGTAGTCGTTGCAATTATCACAATCGTATGTAGTGGTTGCAGGGAAAATTGTATCAGGAAAAAAATACAGATGAGCGGATACTAGTACAGTAATGCATTATAGGAAATGCTCGATCACCAGTGAGGCTGGCATAATTGTGATAATACACCATTTGAGGCTTTACAATTGTTCAAAGATAACATCTTTACACACTGAGCACAAGTTTAAGTGAGCCTCTCTCTGTAACCGCTGCAAACAACGACGATGAAGTGCCCTGTCAAGTAGAAAACAAAAATCATGCTACATTCATTGTAGATCGACGATGAAGCTCCCATCGATCAATCTAAATTGTACCGTCCTGCTTGCTTTCGAACATGTCTCTTATATTTCGCTGGATCCTGAAAATATTGACATTATTTAAATTAACAAATATTGAAAGAGGAATGAATAACCTACATTGGTCACTAAGTCAAAGTGTCATCTAACCTTGATAAGTAGATTATAGCAATCATTTTCAACATCGGGCACATTTGGCTGATGCAGCAAAGGCTGAACTTCAAGTAGTATAGTTTTGATTGTAAAAGCACTGCACCACCCCTACGAAATATAATTTAAGCAATATAGGAAACCAGTTCAAATAAGTTCGATAATAATTAAGTAATAATTACATGAGTAAAAAAGGTCTATCTTACAGTCTCTTGATCAAGAATCCCGATGGAGAATGCTCCCGAACGATGGACATTTGGGTGGAAGAACCCACTTCGAAAGGCGCATCTTGGAGGCACCAAGGGATAGTCCTCAGAGAAGGAGATTGTCGGGGGTAGTAACCAACTTCCCATTTAGTCTGCAAAAGAAATTTATCAATAGGAGGACGATGGTTAAACTCATATTGTGCTTGTTCTTCATGACTTACCCCATCTTTACCAGGGACGATGCACTGCCACTTCAATAAATCTCCCGATTGAGGCTTCACAGAGAAACCCTACCTAGAGAAATTGAAAATACCAAAAACAAACAAGACGGAAAAACAAACTACAGTTAAGTTCATCAGACTATTACATATACATATGTATATACAACCATGCGACCGGTGTGCCATATGTACATACATGGGGATGGTTCTTGCGTCATGCCAAGCGCTCCTCCTTCAATCGGCTACACGCTCGAGACATCATTATCTGAAAGACCAAACTTCCAAATTATTGAGTCCAAATGCATATGTACACAAATGCAAAAGGACACAATCCATATCCCAACACACAAAACATGCAGCTTATGAAAATATACAAAGAAAAAGGTAGCATGCAATGCATAGTAAGGAAACTATGCGAATTTACTTAGGTACCTCGTGGCGCGATGTGGGACTGGGCAGAGGCGTGCCTCTGCGGGGTCTTTATATAGGCATCAGTTTTTCATAGGCGGTTTTTAAATTTTTCACAGGCAGTTGGTACTTAATAATCGCCTGAGAAGATGTTTATCTCAGGCGGGTTTTACTTACCAACCCCCTCTGAGTCTTCTAAGATCCTGTCAAGCTAATCCCTGCACAGCAAGCTATTGTAGATGCAAGTAACACCCGTGGCTCATCATTTGAATTGTTGAAAGCATCAATTTGAAGCCTGATGGTCCTTGGAAGGATTTTCCCATCAATTCGAATGATTTCTTTCCCTCCTGTCCATTTGAAAAATTAGGAAGATGCTCCTTTCTCAGTTTTAATGCCTAAATATCAGTACTCACTTTCTTAGTGCTTCACACAAGCGAGTAAGTGAACAACTTCAATCACAAATCTTGTTTTTACACTTTCATAAGGATTTAATCTTAATCTTTCAAGCATAGATTTATCAAATAAGTGAAGCTTCCTTATAGCACATGTTAATGGCAGTTATAAGTGAAGGATGTGTCGAAGCTAACGAAATCTGAATCGGACTGAAGATAAAGAGATCCTACATATGAGTGGCAATATCCAGGTTAAACAGCGTGAAGGCTGTCATCATAGCTTCATGCTGTCTAACCTGGACATTATCACTCATATGCAACATCTCTTTGTCTTCAGTCCCATTGAGATTTTGTTATCTTTGACACACCCTTCCCTTGTAACTGCTATTAACATGTCTGATGAAGAAGCTTCAATTTTTAATAAATCTATGCTTGAAAGATTAAGGTCAAATTACTATGAAAATGGTAAAAACAAGATTTGTGATTGAAGTTGTACGTTTCGTTGCTTGTGTAAAGCACTAAGAGAGATGGTACTGATTTGTAGTCAATATATTCAGTCATTAGAACTGATAAAGTAGCATCTTCGTAAGTTATCAAAATGGAGAGAAGAGAAAGAAATCTTACAGGGCTTGTTTGGGTGTACTCCTATCCAAACAAGCCCTCAAATGGACGGGAAGTATCGTCAGACTTCAATTGAAGCTTTTAACAATCCAAATGATGATTCTCGGGTGTTACTTGCATCTACAAGAGCTTGCTGTGAAGGGATTAGCTTGACAAGAGCTCGAAACAGAAGCTGAATTAAATAATGTTCGAAACATGCTATTTAAAGCTGAAATAGAATATTGTTCTAAGTTGATTTCAGAAGATACAAATATATACAATACATATCATCTCGCATTGCTATATACATTTTTTCCAGCATTGACATCTTCTCGCATATAGGGTTTCAAATTTTTTAAATGCTTCTCTCTACGCGCTTGATGTTTTCTTGGTTCGGTGAAAAGGTACATCTCTTCACACTGATTATATTCCTCTTCATTATCTCCCACATCCTCAACCCCAACAATATTTTGCTTTCCAGAAACAACTACGTGCATCTTCTCAGTTTCTGGATCTTGAACATAAAAAAACTTGTGCAACATTATTGGCGAGAACCCACAGGTCATCTTTATAACCCACTTTATTCAAGTCTGCCGGTGTCAGCCCGTAATTGTCCACTTTCACACCATCAGGATGTTTGACCCATTGGCACTTAAATACGGGCATTACCATTCTTTCGCCATGATGGAGTTCCCATATTTCCTCTATGAACCCGAAGTATGTGGTCTTCTGCCCTTGTGAATCATAAGCCTGAATACGAACACCACTATTTTGTGCAACACTCTTACCATCTTATTCTTTAGTGTAAAATGTGTAACCATTGATGTCATATGCTTGCCATGATGTTACCAATGCAGATGGGCCAGAAGTTAACTTCTTCATTGTTGCTTCTTCTATAGTGTTTCTGTATAGTATATTTTTGTCCATTAACCATTTAGTGAAACATCTTCTGTTCACTTTCATGATCCAGTCCTCTGTGCGATCTTGGTTTTTATCACGAAGCTCAATTTGGTGTTCCTCGATGTACAACTCAGCTATTGCGAGCTGTTGTAGTACACCAAAATGTGCACGGTGTACATTCTTGTAATCTTGAACGATAAAAAGATTCTTACCCAATTTGCCTCTCCCACGTAGTCTACCCTCATGTACCGGTATAGACACACCTATCGATTTCCCATCTTTGATGTAATCAGCGCAACCCTCAATCACTTCTTGAGTGGTGTATCCTTCCATAATTGAACCCTCTGGGTGAGCACGGTTCCGCACATAACCTTTTAATACTCCTAAATATCTCTCCAACGAAACCATATGATGTAAATATATTGGCCCCAATGCTTTTATCTTATCAACAAGATGTATGATTAGGTGTACTTGCATATCAAAAAAGGATGGTGTGAAACACATCTCAAGCTTGCACATTGTCTCGACGAAGTATGTTTTCAGATAGTTTAAATCTTCACGTGCTATCACCTTTTGCGATACTGCATTGAAGAAGTAACACAAACGTGTGATGATAACTTTTATATGCTTAGGTTTGTTGACTCTTATTGCAATGGCAAGGAAAACTGTCATCATCATGTGACAGTCGTGAGAATTATAACCGAATAAAGACAAGTCTTTCATCGAGACTAGTTTGCGGATATTGGATGAGAAACTCGTGGTCACTTTGATCCCACGCAAGCATTCACAAATTGCTTTTTTCTCTTCTAGCGTCAAGTTGTAGCTGGCTGGGGGAAGGTAATGCTCCCCATTCGCCTTTTCTTCTGGATGAAGCTCTGGTCTCAAATCAAGATTTACCAGGTCCATACGTGAATTTAATCCGTCCTTTGTTTACCTCGGCATGTCTAGCAAGGTCCCAATGATGCTGGCAAATACATTCTTTGTAACGTGCATCAAATCAATACTATGGCAAAATTCCAGATTGTTCCAATACGGAAGATACTTGAAAAAAATTGATTGTTTCTTGAAAGCCATGTCAGTTGTATCATCCGAAGATGTACTTTTCTTTCTCTTAATTCCTTTACTATTTTTGCCCTTACCGAAAGCAATATGAATGTTCTTGACCATTTCAAACACAAGTTTTCCACTGTAAGGTTTTGGTGCAGTATCTTTTTCAATTTTGTTATCAAATTGTTCTTTCTTCTTTCTATACATGTGTGTATCTGTCAAGAACCGTCGGTGTCTCATGTACACCGTCTTTCTGGATGGAGTGAGGTATAGAAATCCAGTTCTATCCATGCACCTAACACAACCATTCTTCCCTTTCATTTGTCCCAATAATGTAAACAGTCCGGGATAATCATGCACGGTAACGAATATCATTGCTCTTAGCGTGAAATACTCCCGCTTGTACTCATCCCATGTACGTACCCCTTCGTTCCACAATCTCGCCATATCATCTATTAAAGGTTCCAAGAACACATCAATTTTGATGTCGGGTTGTTTCGGACCTTGGATAAGAATAGATAACAAGATATATTTCCTTTTGTGACACAACCACGTCGGTAGGTTGTACATCGTTAAGACCACGGGCCATGTGCTGTGTATGCTCCTTTTTTCACCAAACGGATTCATTCCGTCTGTACCCAAGGCAAACCTCACATTTCTGATTTCCTTTGCAAATTTTGGATAATGAATATCAAAATTTTTCCACTGCATTGCATCACCGGGGTGTCGTATATGTTTTTCATTCTTCTTGCGTTGCTCGGAATGCCAACGCATAAGTTCAGCCTCCCTAGAGTTTGAGAACAAACGCTACAAGCGATCAATTACTGGAAGGTACGAGATCACCAAGGCAGAAATTTTTCACTTATTCTTCCTGTCAGCATCGCCAGAAGTATCGTTATCGTCACCTTCAGGACCAATAATAAACTTCTTATTCTTCTGAGTCTTTTTCATGTTGGTAAAAGACTGGTGATTGTAGTCCTTCTTATATCTACTGACACCACAAATGGGTCATCTAGTTGCGAGCTCATGCTCTTTGCGATACAGAATACAATGGTTCACACAAGCGTGTATTTTTGTCACACCTAGTGCCATCGGGCAAAGAAGTTTCTTCGCTTTATAAGTGCTTCTGAGCAGTTTATTTAGATTTGGAAGAATTTCTGCCAGAAGATTCAAAAGATCAGAGAAACTACAATCGGACCATCCGTGCGTAGCTTTGAACTTTAGTAGTTCTAAGACTGCACGCAATGTAGTAAACTTTTTATCACAACCGTTTGATTCATCATATAAAAGCTCTGTCCATATTGTGTAGTTTTTTTAAACCTCTTTTCACCAAATGAGATTGGATTACTATAGTATTCGTCCAAGCAATCTTATTTTCACAGTCGATACATGGACATATTACGTCATCTATCTTTTGCAACTTCGCATGTCTCTTGGATGCTTCAATAAAATTTGCAACATTATGAATGTACATAGGATCGGGTCTTGGCATGTTATACATCCACGCTCGACGGTCCATGCTTCAATAATAGAATTTTTGTCAGATTTACAAAATTTGGCGACAAATATTCTCTAAAGGTCTTCTATAAATGAATTTACATAGACATAACAAGTATGATTAGGGCGATTAATGTAGGAGACGGGCGACGTCTTGAGGCGGACGGAGTCGAAGGTATCGAGAGCAGCAAGCGGGGGTGAAGGATTGAAGTCGTGGGGCAAACAAGCCCAGTAGCATGGGCTAGGTCTGGGTGGGATCTAGGGATGGCAATTATACCCGCGGGTACGGGTACCCGATGGGTATTGCGCCCGATGGGTGCGGGTACGGGTGGATTTTTGCCGCTGCCCCTGACCTGACGCGATGGAGAAGCGCGTGGCACGGCTCCACTTCGCCACTTCGGTGACTGCCGCCGACTTTCCACTGACCACCGCACGCTATCGCCCGCGGCTCCGGCCATCACCTCTTTCGGTCTCGCCGCCACCTGCATCTGGCCCTAGTGCCTCCAACACTGTCTCCGTCCTTGTCGCCACCTGCAGCTGGCCCCGGTGTCGCCTTCAACCCCCGGTGCCATTTCCCGACCTTGCTGCCGTTTACAGATGGCCCGCTAGCTTCTGCACCCTGCCAGCATTGATGTCACCTAGCAACGAGGAGGTATGGTCGCCAACGGCCAACCCTACTGCAGCTTGAGGCGGACGGAGTCGAAGGCGTCGGGAGCAGCAATCAGGGGTGAAGGATTGAAGTCGTGGGGCAAACAGGCCCAGCAGCATGGGCTAGGTCTGGGTGGGATCCGGTCCATTATATCTTCACGTCGGATCCCATCCAACGATGGTAACTAAATGGGTGAGTTATAAAACCATCTCCCTAGAAAGCTAACCCTAATCACTCCTTCGAAATATATGCAAGCAGGAGGTACGCACACAAAGTAGCATATTGAAAAGGAAAACACATAAAACTACAATTACAAGTTCGGGTAAACTTCATGCATCTTATATATATTACAATAGCATCTGTTAATTAAACATCATATTCATGTCACATTATAGGTACAATCTACAATAAGCTTATTACAATATAGTCCATACATCAATATATAAAAGACCAAACTAGCAGAACACACAAAAAGGAAACAATCCATATAGTCCATACATCAATATACCAGAACACAATCCATACAGTCCTTACACATGCAAAAGGACAGAATCCATATACCATAACACATAAAACTAACAGCTTTTTAGCTAATGAAAATATACAAAGAAAAAATAAGGAAACTACATTTACCTTGCAGAGGCGTCAGCATGGTGGGGAGGCGTCAGCACGGTGGGCCGACTGGGTGGAGAAGTGGCGGTGCGGCAGTATGGGCTGGGCGGCGGAGCGGCAGAGCGGCACAAGGGAAATTCGGCAGCCTTGCGGCGTCGATATAAATTCGGGTTACGTTTTGACTGTGGTGAGGGGTCCTTATATAGGCGTCTGTTTTTCACAGGCGGTTTTTAACTTTTTCTTAGGCGGGTTTTACTTACCAACCACCTGAGAAGATATTTAATCAAGAATATTAATTAAGAAGAAGTAAATATCTTCACAAGTGGTTGGTACTTAATAACCGCCTGTGAAGATGTTTATCTCAGGCGGGTGTTACTTACCAACCGCCTGAGATAATGCCCGATACTGTTCTTCAGTTTCCTTATCCCTTGCTTCTTTTTTATTTAGATTCCAATATAAATACTCAAACATGTTTAGATTCTGCAAATTGTGTCCAAATTTGATGATTCTTTCTTCTACATTTGTATAAAATTAACATCTACCACCTCAAGAAAATATTTTAAAACATGCATAGCTAACATTGTAATGTTTTGGTAAATATCGAATTAATTTCTACTCACATATTATTCACATTTGTGTATCTCATAAAAAAAAGATCCTTCACTCGCATTTGTTTGTATGAACATATTTGTATCATTTATACATGTATGAATTTTGTTATTTTTTTTAAAGCATTCCAACATGTCAAACTTCGAATTATCCATCATTCTAACTAAATGCTCATATACATATAAGACATTCATCAAATTATGAACACACATTGATTCAAAAAAAATTTAAAAAATCTGAAAAAATTCATAGAGGTTGGTATGATGAGTAAAAATATCCACTGAAAAAATAAATGAAAAAAGCATTATATTCATCAAGATAGAAAAATGAGAAATAGCATTTGTTTTATGTTTTTTATGTTCTGACCAATTTCAAAGGATTTATGAAGTGAAATTTAATGGTAACCTTTACTTATCATTAATATTACAAGAAAGTGGAATTTTGCCTTTTTAAAGGACCCACATTTAATCAAGAATATTAAGAAGAAGTAATTGTCTTCACAGGCGGTTGGTACTTAATATCCGCCTGAGAAGATGTTTATCTCAGGCGGGTGTTACTTACCAACCGCCTGAGATAATGCCCGATACTGTTCTTCAGTTTTCTTATCTCTTGCTTCTTTTTTATTTAGACTCAAATATAAATACTCAAACATGTTTAGATTCTGCAAATTGTGTCCAAATTCGATGATTCTTTCTTCTACATTTGTATAAAATTAACATCTACCACCTGAACAAAATATTTTAAAACTTGTATAGCTGACATTGTAATGTTTTGGTAAATATCAAATTAATTTCTACTCACATATTATTCACATTTGTGTATCTCATAAAAAAAAGATCCTTCACTCAAATTTGTTTGTATCATTTATACATGTATGAATTTTGTTAATTTTTTTAAAAGCATTCCAACATGTCAAACTTCAAATTATCCATCATTCTAACTAAATGCTCATATACATATGAGGCATTCAATAAATTATAAACACACATTGATTCAAAAAAAATTAAAAAAATATGAAAAAATTCATAGAGGTTGGTATGATGAGTAAAAATGTCCACTGAAAAAATAAGTCAAAAAAAAGCATTATATTCATCAAGATAGAAAAATGAAAAATTGCATTTGTTGTATGTTTTTTATGTTCTGACCAATTTCAAAGGATTTATGAAGTGAAATTTAATGGTAACCTTTACTTATCAATAATATTACAGGAAAGTGGAATTTTTCCTTTTTAAAGGACCCACATTTAATCAAGAATATTAACTAAGAAGAAGTAATTATCTTCATAGGTGGTTGGTACTTAATAACCGCCTGAGAAGATGTTTATCTCAGTCGGGTATTACTTACCAACCACCTGAGATAATTGTATCTTCTCAGGCGGTTGGTAAGTAAAACCCGCCTGAGGTAACCATCTATTCAGACGGTCGGTACTTAAAATCCGACTGAGAAAAAATGGGAGTCTATATATACCAATCGGCAGCGTTAGGAAAACCTAACCCGGGCGAAACACTTAGACGCCGTTAGGCTGCCAAAATTTCGTTTGCCGCCAAGTGTTCGCCGCCGTCGCCGTCGAGCTTCGCCTCGCCGCCGAGCTTCGCCCTCGTCACTTCTAGGTACGCCGAGCGAAGCCATTGTCGTCGCTGCCGAGCTTCAAGGTAAACCCTAAACCCTTCGACCTTCCATCCTCCTTCGCCGTGTTGCCTCCCTCACCGCCCTCGCCGCCGCCTTGCATATCCTTGGTTAGGGTTCGGGAATTAGAAAATGGTAGGCATCCTTGGTTAGGGTTTGGTGGAATTCGAAAAACTGTTAAGTCCGGTGGCATCTTTGGTTAGGGTTCAGTGGGGCAAGATTTATGTGGATGGTTATATCATGATAAATTGGTAGTTGGTTCTTTGTGTCTGAAACTGTGAAATTGGTAGTTAGTAACAGCAGTAT
The DNA here is from genome assembly GCA_036927565.1 of Tuctoria greenei. Classification (NCBI taxonomy): domain Eukaryota; kingdom Viridiplantae; phylum Streptophyta; class Magnoliopsida; order Poales; family Poaceae; genus Tuctoria; species Tuctoria greenei. The sequence goes on from JAYESD010000010.1 coordinate 29,362,317, forward strand.
ATTACCTATTTCTGTAATCGGCCTTGCATATGCCACATAATTCTCTATTAGGGGCAAGATTTAGCTATATTTGGTTAAGATGAGCAAATTTGGCTAATTTTGGCTAAGTTACATTAGATATAGTTATACTTGACTAATTATGACTAAGTTATGCTATATTTAGCTATATTTGGCTACTTTTGCTTAGAGTTAGCTATGCTAGACTAAGTATGGCTAAGTTTTCTTTTATTTCCCTAAGTTAGCTTCATTTGAACATTTGTAGCTAATCTGTGCTACCAAAGATGTCTGCACTTGTGGCTCCATCAGCTTCATTTGAGCAATTGTAGCTAATCTGTGCTACCAATGTTATGCTATATTTAGCTCTGAATCCAAACCAGTTGCTGGCCAACTCATTTGTGATGCCAGGAGCATCCTCACGCCCATATCTAGGTACCACTAGGTGTGGCGATGGAGTCTTAGCATATGCTGCCGATCTCTATGATACAAGAATTTAGTTAGACCTATATAACTTCAAAAATGTGTTTTGGCTAAATTTACTTAATTGAGTCAAAATGTAGAAAATTTGTTTTAAATATGACCAAATTTAGCTAATTGAAGCATAATAAAGCAAGTTTGACTATGCGGGGCAAGATTTAGCTATATTTGGTTAAGTTGAGCAAATTTGGCATATTTTGGCTAAGTTACATTAGATATAGCTATACTTGATTAATTTTGACTAAGTTATGCCATGGGTTGTCGGTGTAAAGTGAGCCTGCTAGTTGCTGCTGCTATCAGTCTCTTCTAGGCACTGCATCTGCACAAGTACGCATCAACATGTTGTTTTTCATCCAGTAGGCAAAAGAAACAGTGACAGAGAATAAGAGGAAACTTGAGAGTGGGGACGATAATGCCCTCTAAGCTAGGTAGGAGATGTGCGGGGATTTGCTTTTTGTCCCTTGCTTGATCAGTTATAGGTCCGGAGCTAGGCGCCGCCTAGTAAACCTCAAGAACGTGGTCGCCACTCTGAACGAAGCTAGCCTATTTAGAATAAGAAGATAAAATTGCCATTGCTGGTGAGCAACTTTAACATGCTTGTCACTCTCGCAATGTACAAGAACCTTTTGGTCAGTCGCCTTAAACCCTAGAATGCTTCCTTCTTTTTCTTCATGCAACACTTCATGTAGAGTTAATATGCCATTTATTAGATTTTTTGTCTTATTAGATCTAGCATGGAAAGACCTAAGAAGACTGGTCCTGGTAGTAACAATAAAGAAGACAATATGGAGTTTACTGACTCCAGCAGTTCAGGCTTCTATCACAGTCCATCGGATCCTTTTCCGAATATAAAAATTAAAAAGACTTCAGTGGATCTAGACCCGGAATATGATCCTGCCGACGAGGTATGGATCACGAATCTTAACTTCAGCAGTTCAAGTTAATGTTGGTTGTCAAGTATACGAAGTCTTAAAGTTTTTTTCTACCTAGATTAATCGTGAAGACAATGAGGTGACATCGGCTCCTAAAACCGCAGAAGGTTCTCCAATGGATGAATCCTCAGCTTCACTCAAGCGGAAACGAGGGCAACGAGGTCCCAATAAGGGTCCATTGGACGACATCATGTACATAACAAGGGTCGGTCCAGGTGGGCTTTCCCAAGAACCACTGGATTCAGTTACCAAGTACCGTAATGCATGCGGTTTTCTTGTTAGGGAGGTTGTGCCGATCACAACCGAGAATTGGAGGAAATTACCCGAGCAGACCAAGAATGAGTTGTGGGAAAGGATAAAGAAACAATTCAAGTTCCCGAAAGGCACAAAAGAAGCTGTAAAGAAACCAGCATTGGTCTCTTGCGGCAAGAAGTTTCGTGACTGGAAGAGTGAAATGAATTCTTATGTTAAGGCCGATAAGGTCCCTAGCCCGAGGAAGATGGGAAAAATAACACAAGCTCAGTGGCAAGAGTTTGTTCGTCAAAAGAGCACATCTGATGCTAAAGCTCTAAGTGCAACTAGGTCATAGATTGCAAAAAAGAACAAATACCATCACCGCTTGCGGTCTGCCGGATATGGCCCCAATGTCCAGAAATGGAATAAGATATTAGACAAAATTACCAATGAGGGCAATCCTCACCCATTAGAAGGGTGCGATGAGCGAACTCAACGGTGGGTCTTTGCTCGGTCTGGTTTGACCGACGAGGGCAAACATGAAAAGCCCGACTCTCTGAATGAAGTATAGGATAAAATGAAAGAAGTAATTGACAAGCAACAGAAGGGTCTCTTCAAGACGAAGAGGGAGAATGACCAACTTACCACTATCTTAGGAAACCCTGAACACAGCGGACGGGTTCAAGCGGTCTCTTCTCAAATGTCTTGGCTAGATGGTTTCCCTAAAGATAAAGACACATATAGAAGACGTGAGAAGTTTAAGAAAACACTTGATGAAACGATTGCTCAAAAGGTCAAAGAAAATATGCAAGAAATAATGGAAAAACATAGACAATCTGGACAATTAGTGGCACCGAGTACAGTGATGGTTCCGGTGCAAAAGGAGGAATTAGTATCTCCAACTGCCTACCCTAGCAGCATTAGTTCTGTGCCAGGCTCAGGGTCAACCCATATGTTCTCTGTCGATGATATTGCTAACGACAAATCTTGTCGTCTTCTTGTCCCGATAGGTAGATCAGGGAATAAAACCAAACAGGTTGCCACTGCTAAGGCAAAGCCTAATCGTGACTTCAACAAGAATCCACTTCCGTTATATTATGTTGTGGTGCAAGTTCTTCAGATCATTGATAATGATTATGGAGATTATGAAATAGACCATGTCACACCTGAGGGGATCGCGACTCTGGGGCAGGCTGTCAATCGATTAATCCTTTGGCACCGACGCGATATCGTGTTGGACGATGAGCCAATTTCTAGCCCCGTTGCATCTCCAAATACTACAACCCCATCTTCTAAAGTGAATGTGCATGAAGATCCACTCCTAGTCCAGGAAGATCCACTCCCCCTATGTCTCAGCAAAGATGATAGTAACCTTGATAGTAAAGATATCCAAGAGCGACAAGTTGGACAACAGCTTCAAGCAGAACCAGAGCAAGCTGCTGCTAGTAAAGAGCAACCAGTTGAGCAACAACTTGAAGTAGTACTAGAGCCAGCTGCTGGGAGTAAAGAGCAATCAGTTGAACAACAGGTTTAACAAGCCAGTGTCCAACTTCCGATGACTGCTCCTCGATCATTACTGCCTATCAAAGTTAGCCCATACGAAAATAAGAAACCTTCATCAGAAGTGTCAAAGTATTTGGAAACTATGAAGGAAAATATTAAAAATCGAGTGCATCTCGTTCTTTTCATGAGCCAGAATTAGGAAATATCGAGGAGTGGGAAGAAGACAGTGTCATGTATAATCAGCGGACGGCTTTAGTTAAACCATGAGTTCCAATATACAAGCTGGAGGATGTTCCTCCTAAATTTGAGAATGTGAAGCCGCTCATGACATCCATACAACTTAGCAAACAACCCGTCCCGCTCAGAAGAATGCATGAGTGGTACATCCTTGCTAGCACAAGATATGGTCTTATTTGCGTCACATCTCGTATTCCAAAACAAGCATTCTGGAGCACTGGAGAAGATAGACGAGTCATTTTATTTGAAGAGTTGCGTCCCCTTTTGCATCGGGGCATGCTCGAAATGAACCTGATGCTCGTCTGGTGCTTGTAAGTGCTCTAATATTTTGTATTTGCTTTTCTTACTACACGCATATGCATTTCATGATATTATAACAATTATGGACTTCTTCAATAGGATGTAATACATGGATAATGAAAAGTTGGTACGCAAGACAGGTATCCTTGACCCTACTAGGATTGCAAAGGCGCTATTCGACGTCCAGGCGGATCGAAACTCTGAACAGTTCAAGCACATGAAAAAAAAAGATTTTTAAAAAGCAATCGCAAAACTTAAGAAGGATAAAAAGACAGAAGTTGCAGCTTACATAGGACATGCAATGTTTAACTTTGTTAGAGACGGCAACAACCTCGTAAAGGCTCCGTACGACTTCGAGTAAGTTCGACACATGACATTGAAATAGCAGTTATTGGTAATTGTTAACACGTGTGATTGTGTGTTTGCAGTGATCACAACATAATGATCTTCATGAAGCCAATGCACGGAAAGGCAACAGTCATGGACTCGGCCGATTTCCCACCAGATCGTTACAAAGATTTCCTTTCGATTTTAAAACTGTACGTTCATTCAATAATTTTAATTTACACACATTTAGAATGTGTTGACAAGTTTTATATGACATTTCTTATATTACAACGCTTGGCGGTTTTACGCGGAACAGCTTGGCGGTGAGAGACCTTCCAATACGAATGCATTGGACATTAAAATGCATTATGCTTGTCCGAAGCAGCCTGCTGGGAGTGTCTTCTACTGGTATTATGTATGCGAGCATCTTCGGACCGTCAGCGCATATAGAGTGAATCGTGAGGATGTAAGTTATCCTTAATGTCGATACCTTATTTTCTTACTTTTGAGTTTCATTTTCATTTTAACTAGCATAGTTTACTACTTATATTCTCTGCTGTTCAATATTACCAGAAACATTATTTTCATATTTTGATTCCAACTTCAAAATTCAATTGCTCATAGTACAACTGCTCCAAAAATACCAACTAAATTCCTGTATACTCTCACTTTGATCTATACTTTGAGATTGTTCAAACCAACACATTCTAAACCTTGTTATGTGTTATATTGTAGCACACGAAGAATCTGAACGAAGAATGGCCAGTTTGTAGAAGTATTCATGATGGAGGAGCCGACAGGATTGTTTCTAAACTCTGTCAATTCATTCGTCGTGAAATTTTGCACAAAAAAGGGAAGTTCTTTGATGAGAATGGTGCAGCAGCTGATGTGCCAGAACTTTGCGACTATGCCAATAGAAACAGTTTTTAGTGAAAACTTGTAAACTATGAGATGAATTGTATGTGTAACTTGTACATATGTATATTGTTTTAGTGAAATCAACTTCTGTGATGTTAATATTGTTGACTTTTGTTCTGTGATGATATTGTTGATGTTTGTTATGTGATTATATTGAATTGACCTAGAAATTAGAAATAACAGCAGTAGTACTGCATAGGTTATACCTTATCACAGGCGGTTATTAACCAACGGCTAGGCATGCCTGTGAAAAACAATTATCATAGGCGGCTAGATACAGGTAAAGAACTATCTGTGATAACCTAATTATCACAGGCGGTTACTGTTAAGGTAGAAACCGGGTGCGGTAAAAGGTCTTCACAGGCGGCTTGATGTAGGTCAACATCCGCCTGTGGTAACACCATTATCACAGGCGGTTAGTTATGCTGCAAAACCCACCGGTGATAAGACAATTATCACAGGCGGATATATATGTTGCACCACCCGCCTGTGATAACTTATCTTCACAGGCGGCTAGCATAAATAAAAACCGCCTGTGATAAAGTTTCTTCACAGGCGGTATCACTTCTCCGACTATGAAGATGCAGATTATCACAGGCTCTTCGTTTCAGGCGGTTTTAAAAACCGCGTGTGATAATAGATTTGGAGCCGCCTGCGATAAGGCTTATTGTAGTAGTGAACCAACGACATTACCCGATTTATGTTCGATGGCCCCGATGCTTATAGTTTTCCCGACACCCTATTGATCGATTCTTCTAGTGGTCTGGCTCTGAGCTCGTGTGTTTTGCCAGACAGTAGCCCAGTTAGCAAGAAGCAGATAGTAATCATCGCGTGCACCCAGTGCATCACTACTACAAAAAACATTTTTACAGGCGCTTCTATATTTTTTTTACAGACGGTCTATTAAAAGTGCCGCCTGTGATGTCAGATGAGTTAATAACCGTCTGTGATAATAGAATATCACAGGCGGTTCATAACAAACAACCGCATGTGAAAATGTATTGATTTTCACAGGCGGTCCGTAACAAAAACCGTCTGTGATAATAGTTATTATCACAGGCGGTCCGTAACAAACAACCGTCTGTGAAAATATAATGATTTTCACAGGCGGTCTGTAACATAAAAACCGCCTGTGATAATAATGGCTTCTCATTGGTCCGCTGCTTCATCCTACGGATCACTCTTGGACTTCGTATCTCCGCTGTCCGCTGCTTATCAATCCAACGACTCAGTTTAGAAGCCGCACGATAGATGTGTCTATAACAGCAGCAGCCACGGTTCAGTCCGTGATCCTCCGTCAGCCTCCCAAGGTACGGCTTCCGGCGACATCTCCCAAGGCGCGGCTGCCGGCGGCCTCTCTCAAGGCGCGACTAAGGCGCGACTTCAGTTGCTCCAGACCTCGGCGGCTCCGGCGCGGCCTACCGACGAGTGCGAGCCTTGCCGACGCGAGCATGGGCGCGGATGTGGCACAGTCTACCTCGAGCTCCTGGCGGCGCGGCTGTCGGCGGCCTCTCTCAAGGCGCGACTAAGGCGCGACTTCGGTTGCTCCGGACCTCGGCGGCTCCGGCGTGCCGACGCGAGCACGGACGCGAATCTGGCACAGTCTACCTCGGGCTTCCGGCGGCGCGGCTCCGGCGCGCCTCCCAGCGAGCGTGCGCCCTGCCGGTGTGAGCGCGGGCACAGATCCGGCGCGGTCTACCTCGGGCACCCGGTGGCGCGGTCTACCTCAGGCTCTCGACGGTGCGGCTCCTCCGGCTCCAAGCGGCACGGCCTCGTCGGGCTTCGGGCGGCACGGCTCCTCCGGCTCTCGGCGGTGCGACCTCCTTCGACACTTGGCGGCGCTCTTCCGGCTCCCGGCAACGCGGCGGCCTCCAGGCGGCGCGACCTCTTCTGACTCCCAGCGGCACATGTGAAATTTTTTTTGTTTCACTAGCCATTTTCACAGGCGGTTTTTAATAAAAAACCGCCTGTAAAAATGCATTTTTACAGGCGGTTGGTAATTAAAAACCGCCTGTGAAAATGTATTTTCACAGGCGGTTTTTTATTACCGACCGCCTGTGAAAATATATTTTCACAGGCGGTTTTTTATTAAAAACCGCCTGTGAAAATGTAGTTTCACAGGCGGATTTTGCCACCGCCTGTGTTAATCGATCATTTTCACAGGCTCTTCGTTACAGGCGGTTTTTAAAACCGTATGCGATAATATGTTTAGAACCGCCTGCGATGAAGCATTTTGTAGTAGTGCATGTAGTACTGCATGGTTTCCAAGAAGGTGTTTCCCGCCTGCTTCTAATATAAGCAGCCAACCTTATCGGCATCCTCGATGCTGCCGCTGCCATGGTTAAGAAGCATAGCCAACGCAAGTGAAAAGGAGATGAGCGCACTACCACTTGTGCTCGGTCGATGCTCATACGGATGGCCACTCAATGGGAGAGTTACTGCTGGGTTGATCTTTCCCTGGGCAGAAGGTCTCTATTTGGTTTGGTAGTAAAGTATAGGCTATGTTTCCTGTATGCTGCATGGTTATTATGTTTTAGTTTGGGCATCGGGTGGTTTTTGTTATGGTAATGGTTTTAGTTGTCACTATGCTCTATTTCACATAACAATGTAATCAAGCACACGTGGAACATCAATAAAAAGATGGCAGTGCTAGCAATCTAGCTTGTTCTACAAACAGGACGTGCAGATCATGGCCACACAATCAATCCATAGAATGTTGCGTCTAACAAGATCTGCTCTATCTGCAGCCTTGGAACCACCACCACGCGTGCTATACATACACACACATATACCATGATATGCAGTTTCTGCTCAACAACAGCCAGTGTTATCCTAAATTGTAAACAGTAGTTAGTCGGTGAAGGTCTGTTCATTATTTTGCCTTTTTAAACGGTGTTTAAACAGATAAAATGTTTGTACAGTTGATACACTGTTACAGTAAGTAAATACATTTTTACTAACCCTTTTTTGCAGTAGAATCATTTGATGTCCTCAGCTAGTTCTCACATTTTCAGCTCTGCACCTGCATAGTAATGAGAAATGTTTCCACAACAACAAACGTTTCAACTCAAACTAGCTACTCATGAAAACTACTCACTGCAGCTTGACAGATATAGGAGGGAAAACCAAGCATTCAGTCGAGGAGAAGACAATTCACCTTCAAGTTCATCGAATAAAGATGTCATGAGAAGACAATTATTTCTTTTCTCTTTTGTTTCATGATCTTGTATAATGCAATTTCTATGAAGAGCAAATTAAAGTATGAATAAAATAGTGACAGGTATAAACCACCAAAGGTAAAACTGAAAAAAGGCAAAATAATGCCATGATTTTTGGTTCTTCTCCAAAACTATATAAGCCATGCCTGAAGTTGTTTTAACTCTATGAATCATGGGTAATAAGTGGACAGATCAGAATTCATATTGCCGAACAGTTACCTGTTTAAAGCTAACATCCTCTACCTCTTCTAGACTAAGGTCTGCAACATCAAGAAATGGTTTCAGTTTTGAATATTAGCAAAAAAGGGGAACTTTGAGGTCCTACTATCCAACAGTGGCAGCGGTTGGATTTGATGCAGCTAGCCTCCTATTGAGTTCCAACCGTCCTAGAACGTGCAAATATGCAAATCAACTAATCAAGCAACTTATGAAATAAAGACTGATCAAAGGAAACAAGAGCTGGCTGATAAAAGATTAACATCAAACAACTAGTGCTCTGCTCCGGTGAGGTGGGGGTGTGGGAGGGGGCACGGTCGTCTGCAGCTGTGAGGGGGTATGCGATGGGCTCGAGAGCGCACGGCGAGAACGTGAGGTCATCTCTAACGAATAGCAACGGCCTGTTCCGCTCGATCCAAACGAACTGAATCGACCGGGTTTCACTCGGATCTACCCGTTAGATATCTCACCGAGCATGGGGTCTCATTCATACCCTTGGGAACTTCTCGACCGGATACAATGCTTGTCCACTGCCTTGTTTGTCCGGACAGTTGTATGAAAGATGTCCGAGACATTCACAGTTGCAGCACGTGTATTGTGTCGGACCACCATAGACTGGAGGACGGAAACCCGGTGCACGCTGCTGCTGTGGGGGTCCACGAGGTATCATCTTCTGTTGCTGCTATGGCAGGGGTGGTCGGAAGCTTGGTGCGTTGAACGGGCGGCCATGGAACATTGGCATTCGTGGCGGTGGCTGCCACCTTTGACCGGACGGTGGTCGGTACACCATACGGTACTTTTGTGGAGCTCCACCACTGCTGCCCTGTGGAGCATTCCTCTACTTCTCCGTTACCAACTCGCGTGTTGCATCCTCTTGTACAGTCACCGTGTTGACAAAATCATTGAACATGCCGCAATTGAACAAGCGAGCTTGTCTTTCATCTTTGCATTCAAACCTCAATAGAAATAGTCCTGTTTCCTCTCCTCCGTGTTCACATGATCCGGCACATATTGTGCCAAGTGATTGAAGGCCTTGGTGTACTCGTGAGCAATCAACCCTCCTTGCTTGAGTTCAGGGAATTCTTGAAGCTTGCGTTTCATAACCCCAGGAGGTATGTGATAGGCACGGAATGCCTCCCGGAACTCGGTCCATGTCATGTAATGACCAGCCGGCAGAGAGGCGACGAATTCGCCCACCAAGCGCCGGCGGAGCTATGAAGCTGCTGTGCCGCGAAAAGCACCTTCTGCTGTTCGGTGCATTGGAGCAACCCGAACTCGGCCTCAGTTGTGCGGAGCCAGTTGTCCGCCTCAAGAGGTTCATCGGCCTACGTGAAGACCGGTGGGTGAGTTGCTAAGAAGTCCGGGTAGGTGGTGTGTTGAGGCTGATGATTGCCTTTGTCTGGACGCCCCCGCTGACAGGAAGTATTCTGCACGAGGGTTCGCAACAGCTCGGTCTGCTCGTCGCGTGAACCCACCATAGCTGCAATTACATCCGCCAACGTAAGCGGAGGAGGAGGTGGCGGTGCCGGTTGTCGTTGATCATGAGTTCTCTGCTGCTGGGAGTCATCATCTCCCTGGCTCGTGCCACCAATCTCGAGCGTGTTACGGGTGCGCACCATTCTATAGTCAGAACCATGAATCCAACATGAGACATGATATTGTAAGATCACTGAAGGATAATAACAATGGTGTGCGTATAAATAACTAAACTTGCATAACGGTAACATATATTGATAAAGTATAGACTTTATACAAAATACATCATCCCTGGACCAATGTTACAATAGCGTGTTCCAAATAATGAACTTCATGGATCGAAGTTCATTTCGTCTATCGTTGATCTCAACGAGACATTATGCGCGTTATCGTGCGAATACACATTTTTATTTTCAATATGACACAAACATGGCCACAAAAGAAAAGAGGTTCGAGTGGGTCGAACTCTCAGTTCACTGGTAAAGGGTTGAGTATCGACAACTGGTCTGTTACGACAGTTCTCGAAGTGAAATCGAGGACCAGATTCATAACAAGACCAATTCAGCCAAACCGATAAAGTTTCAGTTGAAACCTGACCAGCTTGTACTCAAACACAAATTTAGCCTAGTAAATGGCAGAATCAGACCTCAAGGTGAACTACAAAATTGAAGTACACTTCAATAACTTTCAAAAAAGTATTGGTTTGCCTCTAGATCATTTTGGTTGAGAAGATATGGCATTGCAAAACTGACAGTCTTTCTGGAAATTTTGACAGCATCTCCTTTGTTTATGCTGATTTTGGGACACAATTTCTAGATATAAAACTTCACAATTTACAACAGGCACAGATTGCAAAATTTTAATACAAATTACAAGGATTCCAAAATTTTCATGCACCGCCCGGTTTGAAATTTTGAAGGGAGATATAGTGAAAACAGTAACGAGACCAGAGAGGGATCCAGTTTCTGTCCAGTTTGGCAGATTTTAGAACTTTGAAATTTTGAGCAGGTTAGAGAGGAATTCAGTTCTGGAGATGAACATAAAAGTTTTAAAGAACTTCCTAAACTTTACATACATATATGGTACACCTTCATTGGAGTTTTCTACAGGTATATATGGTTTCTCAAAGTCAGGTCTTTTCTGACAGAAAACAGAACACACTTTTTGAATTGGTGACTTCAAAGCCTAGTCCAAATTTGAAAACGTAGTTCAAATTCAGAGCTCGATAGCTAATGTGAGTAGTTTTACATCTTCTCAGTACCATTTTACAGGAACGCGGTTAATGCCTCAATGGAGTATATGTCGGTACTACGTGCGTCACAAAGTAAAAAATTATAAGCCGGTATTCCGGCATACGTCTCAATGGTGGCCTTAATGACGTTCACTCGCAAACGATTTCTAAATGCAATACGATCACGTGGTCAGTGTACCTGTCACTACACACAAACTACTGATCAATCATATGGTGTCGTACGACACAGCCCGCATGGGCGAACATTTCACGGTAATATATATGAAAGTAAAAACATTCGTCCCGTATCATTCCATACGGGCCGCCCCGAGTAAAGCCACGTCTTGAGGTACATGACCGGATTTTCGACCACCCGATGGGGTCACACGTCTTTGCATAGTGCTGCACCAGTAGGAGGCGCATCGGGTTATGTCCCACCCGACAGGGTCTCCCGCTAATTTTGAATCACGTTGGGGTACCACGTGTCATATGTTCTCAGAAACATGGAAAGTTTTAGAGAATCATATTGACATTTCTGTGCCAAGCCACGGAAACAAGCACACGTTACCTCTCACATGGTGAGCTTAACGCAATTGATCTGCTTGCGGTGCCGTACCTTACCTCTTCCCTGACGTCGAAGCGTCGTTACAGAATATAATAACACATAAGTTAGCTTTGCCACCTTAAGTAACTAAGCTAATAATAATCCTTATGTGGCCTACTATCGATTCCTCACCGAAACCTAAATTTTTATCGTAATACGATCCTTTTTAAGCGTGCTATTCTTAATGCGGCTCTGATACCAGGCTGTGGGGACCAGAGTCCACACATTCCATGAATCGCAATTGGGTGGTGCCGTGCGATGCGGCACCCAACAACACACAGAAAAAGATACACCGTATTACATAAAACAACATAGTATTACACATGCTTTGGTCTTTTACAAATAATATACATTGAAATACACTACAGCGGAAGATAAGTTCATTGCTGTCGACACTCAAGCCTAAGCTATGCAAAAGTCATCCTGTTCAGCCCTAGAACGGATTCACACTAGCAGCACACAGAAATCATCAAGGCAGCGTGCAGGGTTCCCACTCCGCCGTGTACCGCGACGGGGGCAACGCGTCACCCGTGAACCCTTCATCATAAACGTCATCATCTGCAGCAAAAACTTAAAATAGCAATTGTGAGTACGAGGGCTCAGCAAGACTTAACCGTCTCCACTAAGCATGGAACTCTATATGCACGATAAACGTAATATAGGACGGCAGTTTGCAATAAAAGACTCGCCTAAATGTTAGTCCTTACTTTCAACTTATAGAAGCAAATTAAAGCTTCATGAATCTGAAATTTATTGAACAATCTGATCTAAACATAATTATTCCATAATACATGATTCAATAATATTTAGCTCCAAATAATTAACTACGTCACGACTCATTGAACAAGCCGTACTCAATTACTGCGAGGGATGGCGACTCGAATCAATATACACCTGTCGGGATACCCAAATAGCACGACACATACACCCACACTCGGAGTTGTGACTACACACTCCACTCATGTTGTATGCAGCAACCTTTCACCTGCTACCTACACGCCGAACCAGTCCCACCGCTACGAGTAGGAGGCCCCCACACGAAGTACAATGTACCTGCTGGCAGGTTTACACCTTGCTGCTCTCAACTGACACCTATAAGGCGGTAGGGTATGCCTCGATGCTAAGGTGGACAAGTTACATCGGTTTACTGGGTCCCATATATCCAGTATGCCTTCGGTACATTCAAACTTGCTCAGCAGGGCCGCACACAGATCGGTCCTTGACCGACACAGGCACAACTAAAGCTCAAAGGCCCCTATGTCCTTCTGCTCTTAATCCATGCCCGGTCTCATATTTAATCAAATGCTGAATCTCTAACTCGACCAATCCTGTGTGAACCCAATTCCTGAACTCGCGAGTAGATTGTAACTACTCGACTTCTACCGAAGCAACTATAATATTAGGTATAGCATGGATACATCGAGGACTTAAACATGTACCCTTCTCTCATGGGTTCTCTAGTCATGCATGTGGAAACTCCAAGAAAATCCTAGACTTAATGCACACACATGCTAACCCATATAGTGTGACACAAATAAAATTTAAAACTCTATTAAATGCAAACCGGGGCTTGTCTGGCTGTGAGACAGGATTAAAGTTAGCCTCCGGGTTGATGACTTCCAGTGGCTGCGGGGTCTCCTTGAGCTCGGCAACTATTCGATATGCAAAGTGTAGGATCGAAGAGCACGTGAAAAGCTACCAGAGGTGGGGGTGAATGGTAGATTTAAAAATCTTACGCAGTGGAAACAATTAAACCCCAAACCCTTTCGGCAGAAAAATGATCTGTTAAAAAAATCGTGTGTGAGACTAATCTAAATGTGTTTCACCGTGACAAAAGTAATGGATATCAGAGAGAATAAAGTCACGGAGACAACACAAAAGAAATCACTCAAATCCGTCGAGAAAAACTCAAGTTATGATCGAAAGATCAAACAATGGTCAATATGTCCTACCCGAGAAAAACAGTTCTGGAACGCTGCAAAGAAACTCGTGTAGATCAGAAACCACAAATCCAATGACCGTGAAATTTTGAAATATGATAGACAATCAAGTTGTGAAGACAACCCAAAAAGAATCACGTCAATTTGATCTGTAAAACTCGAGTTATGATAAAACCACCGAAGAAAGGTAGTGCTGTCCAGAAACTCGACGAGTAAAACTTGTCTGGAACAAGTCGGACGAACAAGGCACAAAAGTTCCTTCAAACTATGAATTTTATTCAATAGAACACAAGAGGAACAGCCCCAAAGTCGTGCACCACGAGCTCTGGGATCCCTTGCTTATATAACCAGCCCTTAGGCCAACCCAATATCAACTAGGACTCCAATCCTACTCAGATCACGAATTGTAACTTTCCATAACTGCTCAAGGTTCTTCTATACGCAGATAGAAGCAATCTTAAGACTTCCAAACACCTTAGGAACGTATCCCACATTCTTAAACAACTCAAATTCATGACCCACATAAAATCCTATCATAACCAACTCAAATCTTTCCATATTTGAGTCAAACCTGACTCAGCCGCAGCATGAGTCCATAACCTAGTCGGTTGGACCTTTCCGACCAATTCTTTACGTCCACATCTCTTCATCACGCCTCGGAACCATGTAGCCACGTCCATGCACTCCTTGCACACGTGAAAACATCTTCCAATGACGTCCACGATACCTTCATATGCATTGTTCTTGATTCAATCATCCTGCGCGACCTCCTGATCAGCTCAACCACAATTCCTCCTGAATTTGGTTGTTGGAACCTCATCTCCTCCCCGAGACTAGTCCAATGGATCCCGTCACCAGCCATGACTTGAACTCAAGCAACACCTGCACATGAGTAAACAACCAATCCATACGAGCCAAGTCCTCGACTTGACTCAAGTTAGTCCCGAACACAACACCTTACCTGAGAGCCTCACATAAGCATGTTGCAAAACCACAGTAACACGATATCATCCATATCATCCAAAACGCACCAAAAACTTAGCAAATGAATGCTAAGCAATCATCAACAATGTAAAGCAAGTACGAAACATTGCAAATGAAAAGCAGAAGCACTGCGGTCAAGTTCTGGACCTTGCCAGAGCAACCCGAACCTTGAGCCGGAGCTAACAAAACTAGTACAATGAAGCAACTGCCGGAGCTTACCAAAACTAGTACAACCAAGCTCCCGCCGAAGCTTACAAAACTAGGAGGACCTAGCGCCGGAGCTATCCAGAACTAGTCGGAACTAGTAAACCCAAAAGCCGGAGCTAGAAAAATCAACTCGGAGCTTAGCAAAAGCATGCCGGAGCTATCAAATATATGCCGGAGCTATCAAAGACATGTCGGAGCTAACAAAGACATGCCGGAGCTAAAGATAAAGCTTACTGGAACTAACCAAAGCTAGTCGGACCTTACCAAGAAGCCGGACCTAGCATCTAACATAGCCGGAGCTACCCAAAACAAGTCGGACCTATGGTCAGACCTTGCTATAGCTCGGAGCTAGAGTCAGACCTTGACAAAAAGGTGTTTTGGTGATATTTAAAACTTTTATCATCAAAGCCATGTGTATTCACTACAAGCCAATGTATTCAGCACACATAGGTCTTACGATCTCCCCCTTGATGAATGCATTGCCAACACCATTTAAAATCCGAACATTGGCTTATTCACATAAAAGTTTTAAAGGAAATTTCTCCCCTTTTGTAAATCAAAAGTAAAATGAGAAGAAAATTATCTCTCCCCCTTTATTATCTCTCCTTATGCACATATTCTCTTTCTCTTCATGCTTATCTCTCCCCCTTTGACAATGTATTCAGCAAGTCATGAGCATATAAACAAATTATCTCTCCCTCTTTAGTTGTTATGAGCATATTATAACATATACATATAAACAAAGCTCATCCAAGTCATACTATCAAGTACCTTACATTATCACATCAATGAAATACATAAAGTAGTGTAAGCCATGCTAGAGATCAAATGTAATTTTCAATTTAATCAAGTCATGATCTCACAAACTTAACTATTTCATAACTTGAAATCATGACACTAGTTGCTGTATTTTACTATTTTTCAAAGCATTAATTTATATCATATGATATTTGCAAGAGATTATATGCGCATCTGCCTTATTCTAACCAACCAAGCCAAGCCTATGTCATTTGACAATCAGAAGCTTAAGGACATGGTTTTAGTCATACACAACTTCTTCTAAGTTCATATCTAAGTGCAATGACAAGCCATCTCAAAAGAAGAAGTGTGATGCATGCATATTCTATTGATCCTTTCTCAATTTATATTTGTTCATAAAAAACTCAGCATGTGAGTTGATTACTTGATGAATTCTTAATGATTAAAAGCATTTGTGAGCATGCAACAAGTTCAAAACAGCAAGAAAGTTCGACCATGACTAGATTTAATGTAGGTAATTATTCCAATTACTAGACATGGCAAAAACTACATAATGTATAACACGAGTAATGTAGTAAGAACTTTCAGCATGTAAAAGGAATCACAAAGTCATATATGTATGAAATACTATGCTCATATTATTTTAATTTTAGATTCACACATAGACTTCCCAAGTTTCGAAACTCCCCCTCAATTTAAGCCATGAGGATGCATAACCCCTATTTCACTACGAATGTAACAAAAACGAGTGAAATCCAAAGGTTTTGTAAAAATGTCAGGCAATTGTTGTTCGGTATCTACATGGTGAAGCACAATGTTTCCTTTTTCAACATTATCTCAGAGAAAGTGATACCTAATATCAATGTGCTTAGTTCTAGAATGTTGCACGGGGTTTTTGGCAATGCAAATAGCACTAGTGTTATCACAAAACAGTGGAACACTATCTAGATCAACCCCATAGTCCTTAAGTGTTTGAACAATCCAAAGAGTTTGTGAGCAAGCACTAGCAGCAGCTACATATTCAAATTCGGCTGTGGATTGAGCAACTGAATTTTGTTTTCTAGAGGACCAAGCAACAAGAAAATTACCAAGAAAATGACAAGCACCGGAAGTACTTTTCCTATCAATCCTACAACCCCCAAAATCAGCATCTGAAAAAGCTTTCAAAGTAACGGTTGAGGAAGAAGGAAGAAAAATGCCAAATTTTTGAGTTCCATTAAGTACCTGAGAATCCTTTTGACGGCTTGACGATGTGAAGCACGTGGGGAAGCTTGAAACCATGCACAAAGACATACGCTGAATTGTATGTCCGATCTTGATGCCTTGAGGTACAAAAGTGATCCGATCATGCTTCTATATTCTTTTTGATCCACGGATTCACCATCTTCATCAAGTTCAATTGTTGTTGCTGTTCCCATTGGTGTCCGAAGAGGCTTGCTTTTGTCCATGTTGAAACGCCCTAGGAGGTCTTTGGTATACTTTGTTTGATGCACAAAGGTACCCTCCTTGGTTTGCTTGATTTGCAGCCCCAAAAAGTAAGTGAGTTCACCCATCATACTCATTTCAAATTTGGAACTCATCATTGCTGAAAACTTGGACACAAGATCGTGGGAAGCACAACCAAAGATAATATCGTCCACATACACTTGAACGAATAATGAGTCATTGCCATGCTTAAGCACAAAAAGAGTTTTATCAACCTTGCCCATGGTAAACCCCTGTTCAAGTAAGAATGTTTTTAACCTATCATACCATGCTCTAGGGGTTTGGTTGAGACCGTATAAGGCTTTGGACAGTTTGTAAACATGATTAGGAAAATCTGGATTTTCAAAACCCGGTGGTTGTTTGACATAAACCTCCTCATCTATGTAGCCATTAAGAAAAGAACTTTTAACATCCATTTGATATAGCTTAAAACCTTTAGATGCTGCAAAAGCTAACAAAATTCTTATGGCTTCTAATCTAGCGACAGGAGCAAAAGTTTCATCAAAATCTAGACCTTCAACTTGAGTGAAATCTTGAGCAACCAACCTAGCCTTATTCCTAACCACAACCTCATCCTCACTTTGTTTATTTTTAAGTACACATTTTAGTTCCAATTAATGTGTGACTTGAGGTGGAGGTACAAGTTTCCAAACATTATTTCTTTCAAAATTTTCTAACTCTTCTTGCATGGCAATAATCCAAAATTCATTAGTGAGTGCGTGTGATATATCTTTGGGTTCAAAAGAAGCAACAAAAGCAGAATGAGCATGAGAGTTTGGATCGCAAAACCTGGACCATGTGACTCGTTCGTGCAAGCTTCCAATCATCTGTTGTGGGGGATGATCTTTGTAAAAACGTAGGGGAACAGATGTCTCACAAGCTTCTTCTTCATTAGGTTCATCGTAGATTGATGAGCTTGTGACTTGTGGACAATCAGGACCAGCATAGGTGATAGCCAGAGCTTGTTCAATGTCCAGAGCTGGACACGTGTCAACTTCAGAACCACTAGGCAGTATCACCGGGTCTTCTTCATCTTCGAAAATACCCTCCCCCTGAGGATACGGATCTAGTCCTGCAACACCGGAGCTAGTACCTGGGCTAGCTTCATCAAAAGACAATTCACAAGTCTCCACGATTTTGTTAGTGTCAAGTAAAAGCACACGGTAGCCTCTAGTATGAGATGGATAACCAAGAAACATGCCATCAATGGATCGAGGTTCAAATTTATCAAGATTATCATGTTTCTTAACAAAGCATTCGCAACCAAAGACCCGAAAGTGTGTAACACTAGGCCTATGTCCAAACCGAAGCTCATATGGTGTTTTACCTAGCTTAGCACGCAAGAAAACACGATTTGAGACATAACAAGCGGTTGCTAACGCATCAGCCCAAAATTTCCTAGGAGTTTGATATTCATCAAGCATAGTCCTAGACATCTCAACTAAGGTTCTGTTCTTTCTTTATACAACACCGTTTTGTTGAGGTACATATGGGGAAGAAAATTGATGATTTATTCCATTTTCAGCACAAAAGTGATAAAAAGATTGATTTTTAAATTCAGTTCCATTATCACTTCTAATTGCTTTTAATGATCATGGGTGATCAATTGATAATCTAAGAAATAAAGTTCTAAAGTGACTAAAAACTTCATTATTAGACGCCATAAAGTAAACCCAAGAGTATCTAGAATAATCATCAACGATAACAAGAACATACCATTTACCTCCGAAGGATTGAACACGTGAAGGTCCTACGGTGTCAAGATGCAAAAGTTGACATGGTTCAGTTGTCATGATCATTGTGAGAGGAGTATGTGAACCTGCAACCATCTTAGCATGTCTACAAGAAGAGCACACAATTTCTTTGTCCCCTTTAAGCTTAGGCAGCCCACGTATGCGATCAAGAGCACTAACACGCGTTAGGTGATTAAAGCCTACGTGACCAAGTCTACGATGCCAAAAATATAAGTCCTTTGAATCATTAGCAACTAGACACCTATGCTTAGAGGAAGACATATCAAAATCAGCTTTAAAAACTCTTCCAAACCGAGACATGTTAAAAATAAGCTCACTATTGGAACCTACAACTTTGCAGCAGTTTTTATTGAAAATAATTTCTAGATTTTCATCTAGCAATTGTGAAACAGAAAGCAAGTTGTATTTCAAATTTTTGACAAGTGCCACATCCTTCAAAGTGTAGTGATCATTTACTCTAACCGAACCCTTAGCAATTATAGGAGTTAAAGAATTATCGGCAAAAGTAACATTCTACACGTGACACAAAAGAGAGGGAGGAGAACAAATCTTTGTTACCGGTCATGTGGCGTGAGCAACCTGAATCCACAATCCAAATGTTCTCCTTCCTCAAACGTGTAACCTACATAGAAGCACAATACGTCGATGACTCAATACTGGGGTTAGTCATAAGGAATTTAAGAATCCAATACTGAGTCACGCGACGTGCAGCAGGAAAAACACGTGAATGCTGAGATAAAACACCAGGTTTATGAGTCAAAGATTGAGGTTTTCTGTTCTTAACAATTGATTTAAAGGTTGTTACTTGTTCAGAGTGAAAACCAGTAGCTCCGGAGGTAAAAGCAGAAGGACCGGAGGCAAAAACTAAAGCTTTGGAGGGAACAACAGAAGATCCGGGAGCTCTCGGAGCTATCAGAACTACTGGAGCTGCCTTTGTAGATTTCTTGCCAAAAGTTCCGGAAGCTACCTTTTCAAATTTCTGACTCTTTAAAGCAGGTTGTGTTTTTCTAATTGCATGAAAGTTATAAGATCTAGTAATCATCCTTTCCTTTTTCTGTTGTTTAGCTAGTCTATAACAAAAATTTATGACATGACCATCTCTACCACAGTAGGTACAATGAAATTTAACTTTGTGTTCATGTCTAGATGAGCAATCAACATTTTTATTTGATACCGAATGAGACAACACTCCTGCAGATTTGAAAACCACTTCTTTTTGTTTAGGAACTGTTTGAACCAAACCACTTCCTAATGACTTTACAATTTTAGGTGGATGTGCCTTAGCATGAGCATGAGAATCAAAACCTAAACCAGTTTTATCATTGCAAGACTTGGAAGAATTCAGCAGTAAGTTTAGGTTCTTATTCCCATTACAAAACCGATCTAATGTCCTATGCATGTTGTCAAGTTTATTGGACAGATCAAGGCAATTTTCACATGAAGTTTTTCGTTTTAGTTTGCAATTGGAACAAAATTTAACTTCATGAGAACGTAAAGCATTGTTCAATATAGAAATTTCATTCATAGCCTCTTGCAATTTTTTATTAAAATCATCACAACTAGAACAATGCAAATCAACTGTAGAACAAGAAGCATCTTTTAAGTTTCCAATATTAAGTGCAGCAAGATTTTTGT
Source organism: Tuctoria greenei (assembly GCA_036927565.1). NCBI lineage: Eukaryota > Viridiplantae > Streptophyta > Magnoliopsida > Poales > Poaceae > Tuctoria > Tuctoria greenei. The sequence goes on from JAYESD010000010.1 coordinate 29,382,751, forward strand.
TCTTTTCAATTTCTTCATCAAGTCTATCTAGAGTGGGGGAGTGTGCACTTCTTAATGTGGACAATTGTTCATAGATTAAGTCACATGAGGGACATGCATCATCACTAGGAATCAAAGTTTTTAAACGGTTGATGTTAGATTCTAGTGAGTCAATTTTAGCAGCACTATCCCTAAGCTTTTTGTCCTTTTTCTTGACAATAATAGTTGCACAAGAAATAGCATCACACAATTCATTGCAGGTAGAACATACCTCATCGTCTTCACTGTTGTGTTCTGCATCCTCCCGACTTGATCTTGATCTTGTTTTGCCCGCCATGAAGCATAAGTTGGCCAGATCATCATCATCTTCATCACTTTCAAAGTCTACATCACTTGAACTAAGTTCTTGAAGTGCGGTGATGAAGCTGTTAATCATCTTGCGTCCTATGGTACCCTTCTTTTTCTTTTTGTTGGAATTTCCAGAGAAGGTCCGGACCTTGCTTTGTTTTTCTTCCCGGGTGGTCGGACCTGAAAGGTTAGGGCATTCTGTACGAAAGTGTCCTGTTTTACCACATTCAAAACAGCGCTGAGGTCCGGAGCTTCCTCTCCTTCTAGTTCTCACATTTTGCAATGCTTTTGAGAATCTAGTAGAGATGAGTGCCAACTCCTCTTCTGGAAATTCTTCGATCTGCTCCAGGGTTAATGAGGACAACAAGGCAAGAGTATTGCAAGATGATGATTGGCCGGAGCTAGACATATCACGTTGAGAAACAAAAGCAATAGACTTGTTGGGGTTCTTACGTGATATTATATCAATTTCATGAGTTTTTAGATTGGAATATATGTAACTCATGACAGTAGATTCACGAATAGATGTAACTTTCATCTCCCAAATTGACGTTTCTAATGCACTTAATAATTGCCTAGCATTTTCAGCATCTGAAAAATTAACATTGACACTATGCAAGTTGCTGAGAATTTTATTAAAGCGAACAAAGAGATCATCGATAGACTCACCTGGTTGCATCTCAAAACGCATATATTCCTTTTTGAACATGTCTTGTTTTACCTCCTTGATTGTGTTGGAGCCTTCATGATAATCACAGAGAGCTCTCCAAACATCGTATGCTGATCGGAGGTGCGCGACACGATCAAAGTCGCTTTGAGTGAGTCCTTGGTTGATCAAGTTTCGGGCTTTGTTGTTGTTGTCGACGTCCCGAAGATTTGTGGCCGTGACTTGATCATTAGGTGGCACTTCATAAGGCTTGTATACCTTCTCCCATATTGCAAAGCCTTGTGCCTGGATGAAAGCCTACATGCGTGCCTTCCAAACCTGGAAATCAATACCAGCAAACACACAAGGTTTGGCGGAGTACTTCTCCATGATGATTAGTCAAAAACACGTGCAAATCTCAAAGATTAGAGCACCGTTGCTCTGGTACCAATTGTAGCATCGAAGAGCACGTGAAAAGCTACCAGAGGGGGGGGTGAATGGTAGATTTAAAAATCTTACGCAGCGGAAACAATTAAACCCCAAACCCTTTCGGAAGAAAAATGATCTGTTAAAAAAAATCATGTGTGAGACTAATCTAAATGTTTTCCACCATGACAAAAGTAATTGATATCAGAGAGAATCAAGTCACGAACACAACACAAAAGAAATCACTCAAATCCGTCGAGAAAAACTCAAGTTATGATCGAAAGATCAAACAACGGTCAATCTGTCCTACCCGAGAAAAACAGTTCTGGAACGCTGCAAAGAAACTCGTGTAGATCAGAAACAACAAATCCAATGACCGTGAAATTTTGACATATGATAGAAAATCAAGTTGTGAAGACAACCCAAAAAGAATCACGTCAATTGGATCTGTAAAACTCGAGTTATGATAAAACCACCGAAGAAAGGTAGTGCTGTCCAGAAACTCGACGAGTAAAACTTGTCTGGAACAAGTCGGACGAACAAGGCACAAAAGTTCCTTCAAACTACGAATTTTATTCAATAGAACACCAGAGGAACAGCCCCAAAGTCGTGCACCACGAGCTCTGGGATCCCTTGCTTATATAACCAGCCCTTAGGCCAACCCAATATCAACTAGGACTCCAATCCTACTCAGATCACGAATCATAACTTTCCATAACTGCTCAAGGTTCTTCTATACACAGATAGAAGCAATCTTAAGACTTACAAACACCTTAGAAACGTATCCCACATTCCTAAACAACTCAAATTCGTGACCCACACGAAATCCTATCATAACCAACTCAAATCTTTTCATATTTGAGTCAAACCCGACTCAGCCGCAGCCTGAGTCCATAACCTAGTCGGTTGGACCTTTCCGACCAATTCTTTACGTCCACATCTCTTAATCATGCCTCGGAACCATGTAGCCACGTCCATGCACTCCTTGCACACGTGCAAACATCTTCCAATGTCGTCCACAATACCTTCATATGCATTGTTCTTGATTCAATCATCCTGCGCGACCTCCTGATCAGCTCAACCACAATTCCTCCTGAATTTGGTTGTTGGAACCTCATCTCCTCCCCGAGACTAGTACAATGGATCCCGTCACCAGCCATGACCTGAACTCAAGCAACACCTTCACATGAATAAACAACCAATCCATACGAGCCCAAGTCCTCGACTTGACTCAAGTTAGTTCCGAACACAACACCTTACGTGAGAGCCTCACATACGCATGTTGCAAAACCACAGTAACACGATATCATCCATATCATCCAAAACGCACCAAAAACTTGGCAAATGAATACTAAGCAATCTTTCCAACAATGTAAAGCAAGTACGAAACATTGCAAATGAAAAGCAGAAGCACTGCGGTCAAGTTCCGGACCTTGCCAGAGCAACCCGGACCTTGAGCCGGAGCTAACAAAACTAGTACAATGAAGCACCTGCCGGAGCTTACCAAAACTAGTACAACCGAGCTCCCGCCGGATCTTACAAAACTAGCAGGACCTAGCGCCGGAGCTAACCAGAACTAGTCGGAACTAGTAAACCCAAAAGCCGGAGCTAGAAAAATCAACTCGGAGCTTAGCAAAAGCATGCCGGAGCTATCAAATATATGCCGTAGCTATCAAAGACATGCCGGAGCTAACAAAGACATGCCGAAGCTAAAGATAAAGCTTACCGGAACTAACCAAAGCTAGTCGGATCTTACCAAGAAGCCGGACCTAGCATCTAACGTAGCTGGAGCTACCCAAAACAAGTCGGACCTATGGTCGGACCTTGCTATAGCTCGGAGCTAGAGTCGGACCTTGACAAAAAGGTGTTTTGGTGATATTTAAAGCTTTTATCATCAAAGCCAAGTGTATTCACTACAAGCCAATGTATTCAGCACACATAGGTCTTACACAAAGAATAATGCAAGTGAATCAATATTGGTATTATAGCATAGCTGAAAGGAAAGACAATTAAGTATAATAAATAAAGTCCATTGTTTCTAGACATTTTAGAGTGGACATTAGGCACTATGGGTGGGGTTGTGGCCAAATTTGGGATATGTTCATGGAAGTATCTGTTGTATAAACTCAAATGTATAAATACCCTTCCCATAATTTTCATGGGCAACCTGGGACTTTAACATGGCTAAAAGTTGGTTTTTTCTCTAGAGGAGGTAAAGAGTGACTGAAAAAAATTGGTTGCACAATTTTATAATAATTCTACTGTGATATATTTAATTTAGAGGTTTGGACAAATTTCTGAAATATTTCTGGACATTTTGGAGTTTTCAGGTACATAGAGATTGGAAACACAATTTTGCTATTCAATTGAACTCAAATGGACCTGAAACTTTTACTGCTAGTCAAAAGGATTATTTGGAATGATGTGGACAAATTTGAGAATTTTTGAATGAATGGGGCATGAGTAATTAATTCCAAAGGCATTTTGTTTCATGGAATTATTGAGGATAATTTATGGATTTTCATACATATCCAAGTGCACCACTTGAAAATACAGATCATCCTGGTTCTAACAACATTTATTTGGGAATTGTTGGACAAGTATCCTAGGAGATATGGATTTTCCAAGTTGGAGCAATTTCTGGAATAAAATTCCAATTGGAAACATTCGAATAATGAGCTGGGCCCACAGGTTTAAAAAGGGCCAATCGGGTTGAAGCCACACGGGGCCGAAGAATTTAAGGGCGTAGCCACACGCGATCACATAGCCGCAGCAGATCCTGGGCGCTCCGTTCTTTCATTGATGACTGGGGCCCACCCGGTCGTCTTCTACCTCCAGCGCACGAGCGATAGCGGCGGCGCCTCGCCGGACCTCTTGCCGCCCGTCGATCCACGACACGGTTCCTCCCCAAACTCTCCGCCTAGCCATATTTTGAGGTGCTGAGCACATCGTTGGGGTCAGCGCACGCCGGCGATTGCCGGAAAAGCTTGCGAGACGGCGGCGGTGACGATTAGGGTTTCAGCCATGTCGGACGAGCCCTACGGTGGGATAAATCGATTGGGAAGACTACGGAAAGCTTCATGGAAGCATGGGGAACAAGAATCTGGCCATAAGAAGGAGACAAAAGGTTCGAAAGATGGTGGCAACGATGGACCGAGGAGGTGAGTACCGGCAGTTGGGGAAAAATGGTATTTTGGCTCGATTTCTTGATGAAACTCGATGATTCCTCTTGGAGGTGATGCGCCTGGTCGTGTAGAAAAACGAAGGACATATGCACAAGGAATAATTAAATGGGAAAAAAGAATTTTGCACGAGAACCAACTCTACTCATAACCGAGGTTCGTTGGAAGAAATGGAAATACGGGGGCTAGGAGACATGGCATTGGCTCAAATTTTACGAGCAGCTAGAACATGATTATGCAAACCTTTTTTGCTTCTAGGACCGAGGCGAGATGTCGCTTGTATCGCCGGATCGACGGTGGGGCAGAGGCACGACAAACAGGGGAAATTCCCGGCGGCCTCGGTTTCGAAGTTAACAGCTTCAGGGATGGCCTAGCTGCGCAAGAAATGGATCACAAGGCTGCACAAGAAGTTGGGGAGTGAGGAGAGGCAAAGAAAAGTTATCAAACCCCAGTACCTTGGCTCCAATTCGGCTCGACAGAGAAGAAGTCGGGAGAGGAGCAGAAATGGAGCTGGGACTTCAGGGAATGAGAAGGGATCGACTCAGGGCTGTCAAGGGGGATAAGGAGGGGTTCTCGGTGAGCTGGATGCAGCTGGAGGCAACCAGAGAGGAAAGCAGCTGGGTGGCAAATTGCATGCGTGTGGTGTCACCCTGGGAAAGAACAGAACAGAGCACACTGCAAGACATGTGGTCTCACTGCTCTCCCTCATCCTCATCCTTGCTCAATCAATTCCACCACCTAACTCAGTCAAAAATTTGCTAGATATTTGTGAGATTGCTGGATTAATCATATAGAATTTTATTTTGAATTCCAATAGTTGATTTGACAAAGTTTCATTTTCTCCAACTTGAATTTGAATTCGAGTTAAATTCAATGTAGCTATTGAATTAAATAGCAAACTTGATTCAAAAATTATGAAAGTTTGCAGGGAGGCAAATGAAATATTTGGAATCCACTTGTCAACTCAAATCTTCATGTTAACTTCATTTGAACAGTAGCTAAGTTTATTTTTTTGAATTCCCTCATTTGGAGTTTGAATTTATTCGTTTTTTCCTTTTCATTTTTATTGCTTTTTATCATTCAAAATTTTTGTCCTAACAGAACACTGAATTTTTCAAAATAGGGCTCTTACAGACGCCGCTGTCGGCCCCAACCTTCGCGTCATCAGAGAGTCGAGCACGCTGGAGCACGCCGGCTCGTCCCCTGTCCCAGGAGCACGCCACCGCCGTCCCTGTTTCTCAACTCCGTCTTCATCATTATCGCGCTGCCATCGTCGATCCGAACCTCGTTGTCATCCCCGACCTTCGTCATCAGGGAGTTGAGCACGCTGGAGCAAGCCGCCGCCTCGACGCCAACCTCGGTAATCGGTATGAGCACACCGCCACCTTCATATAAGTTGTAATGTTCTCCCTGTCGCCGAAGCACGCCGGCCTGCTGTCATCAGAGAGTTGAGGAACCACCACTCCGGCGACTCCGCCAGCTCGTCCTGGAGCACGCCGCCACATCCCATATGATTTTATTGAATTTGAGGATGTCCAATGAAGGCTCATCGTTAATGAAGTCATTGATCCAAAGGGAGAATTTTCATTACGGTATACATTCATCTTCCTAGTTTATGTCCAATGCAGAAGTAATGTATTTGTTTTGACTATTGGTGTATATAATGAATTCTGATTCGCAAACCCATGAAACTGCAGGAACTGTGGTTCACACTAGCATTTGCCATCCCAGTGAGTTTGATTTCTAACAGGAATCAAGGTACCTATGATGGAATCAGGCAATAAATGCAAATGTCGAATGTAAATTGTTTGTCTTTTCATGGGACAAGCACACCAGCTCACTACCATGTCCTTTACCATCACAACAATTTCCCTGCTGATGCTTTGCATATGCTCACGAATGCCTGTGCTACAAGTAAGCTCGATTCTCCATTCACTAACAGATATTTGCTATCTCATGTGACTGGTCAAGTTAATGTGACTGCAATTTGATATAGTTTTATATGATTTCAGTGATTTTATTGAATTTGAGAATGTCTCAGTAGGAGCATTAGAGGCTATGAAGGCTCATTTTTAATGAAGTCACTGATCGAGAGAATTTTATTATGGTATACATGATTAGATGATGACAATTATGATGTGTGTAATTAGTTACATTGTAATCAGGATGAACAGTCTTTGTTGTGTGATTAGTATACTTGATAACCATGATTGATGTGACACCCCAACCACTACGGGCCCGGCGTTCATTACATTACTTCTGCAGCTCTCTAGGATTACAGACTAGCCCCACAAACAACCACTAGTCTTTTCTGCGCATTTTGTCCTTACTCGTGCTCACCCGGAAAAACTTCCCGATCGGTCACCCGTTCGTAAATTGCTCTGGCGTTCTTTGCAGGTGAGCTTCCGGGAAAGATGGTATACCTTGGTGGTATGAGTATTCTATCAATCCTATTAAGCCTTGAGACGGTATGTCACAATCCACCCCCCCCCCCCTAGAAGATCGACGTCCTCGTCAGTCAACTCCCAAGATAGGAATGTGGCTAACAGCCCAGCCACTACGAGCCTAGCGGTCGTTACGTTACTTCTGCAGCTCTCTAGGATCACAGACTAGCCTCACAATCCAACACTAGTCTTTTCTTCGCATTTTGTCCTCACTCGTGCGCACCCGTGAAAACTTCCCAGTCAGTTACCCATGTATATATTGCTCCAGGCCAAGCACGCTTAACCTTAGGGTTCTTTGCAGGTGAGCTTCCGAAAAAAGAAGGTATACCTTGGTGGTATGAGTATTCTATCAATCCTATAACACCTTGACACAGGATGTCACAATCCACCCCCCACCCTTAGAAGACATCCTCGTCCGTCAACTCCCAAGCATAGAATGTCCCCTCTTGGCCACTTCCTTACATTCAGTACTGGCATACATACCATACCGTGTCCCTCCTAGAGGACCCATGCGTCATGCGTACGTACTCACGTCCCTAACCCGTACGCACCCGTGAAACCGCGGGGTCAGCTCTGATACCATTCTGTGACACCCCAACAACTACGGGTTTGGCGGTTGTTATGTTACTTCTGCAGCTCTCTAGGATCACAGACTAGCCCCACAAACCAACACTAGTCTTTTCTGTGCATTTTGTCCTCACTCGTGCGCACCTGAGAAAACTTCCCGGTCGGTCACCCATCCGTAAATTTCTCCGTGACAAGCACGCTTAGCTCAGGGTTCTTTGTAGGTAAGCTTCCAGAAAAGAAGGTATACATTGGTGGTACGAGTATTCTATCAATTCTATTAAGCCTTGAGACAGGATGTAACAATTGACACTTTGTTAATATTTGATTGGTCAACATGATCTTTTTTGCTATACATATGTTCATAAACAGTATGTTGCCGACACTCATAATTCGGCTGCCAAATCCTGTCTAGCTCCAGGATGCAGTCGACAATCAGGATAATCATGGGTGGTGGCACCTAATAGGAGACCCTACCTGTAAACAATCGACGACGAGTTGTAGCAGAGAGCGTATCGGATAACCTACATAAAGAAGACAAGATTCCATAAAGCCCACCTCAGATAAGTTAATAAATCTGCGATGCGCTACAATATAGATTGCCTCGGATCAGCCAATATATCGGCCTGTCACGCATGTATGCTGATGGTCGACGCGCGCCAAAGGCGTCTCCAATGACCCCATAAAGTCCGTCTGTTATGACACAAAGAAAGGAGACATGCTTCTTTTAAGCTTGTCTCGCACCTAATCTGATCGACGATGCGCCTTGCCGCCCGTCTCTGATGACAGCGTAATGCTAGATGCGATGACGGAGATGCACATTTCGTTTGTCTCCCTTCTTCTTTCAGATGCGTCTCATATGAGCCTTTCATACGTAGTGGACTATAGTTGTGTTGTACGATGCTTACTATAACATGATATGAGCATTATGACTAGACCATAATAACATCTACACCTAGCACATACATGGACTCCACAATCAAACAAGACACGCTTTGCCCAAGTATATGAATAAATAGAGACTAATAATAATATTATTATATCATAAAGTCAAATAGGAAAAGAATGATACATGGGCGATACCTTTCCCAATTTGGACTTGGGACTAGAGACTCCACTCTACAGCCTTACCTCCACTAAAGACCTAGGAGAACTAGTTTATACAAGAGAGAATGCTTGAGTGGTGTGTGTAATGAAGAGGCACCACCCCCCTATTTATACACGGACGTGAGCCGGTTCCCGCCAGAATATGTGTGGGAATCAGTCGACATCGTTATCAGGGAGCCATCAGGAGTCGCTAGGTGGAAGCTGATCGAGTTTGGCGCGAATATCAGGTCGGGCGACCCCTGGGTATAACCGACTTTCTGGTGCGACCAAACGCGATGTTTTTCCTCCAGGGGACAATTTGTTGGTCCCTCATCATGGGTATGGGAGATTCCTGTGATTATTAGTCAATTTTCTCCACTGTGTTGGCCCATGAATCCTCATACTTGCACCTGATTGGTTGGAAGGTTTGTTTTCTAGATTCCTCCCTTATGTTCACCTCAATTATTTATAGAATACCTGCATGCACCATTTTCTCCAAGTACAAGTGGAACTAGGTTATTTCTAAAGGGCATGCGTGTAAGAAATGTCTAGTCCTCCATGATTATGAGTTATATTGACAGTCTAAAGTGGTACTTAACGACTGTCAACACTAGCCCGCCCGAGTCCCGACCTTCGGGGTTGAACGGATGATTCCTCCCTGGCTTGAGCGCAGGAGAGGTGGGCAGTTGGTGACATTTAAGACAGATGGTTAGCACCTTAACATCCGTGGAAGGGATAACACGTGATGTGACCACTAGGATAAACCTAACATCAATCCCATATGTCGCAAAAGAATGAGTACACCATGCGCCCCCACCCTGGCGATAATAATGAAGTTAATATGATGAAGCTTCCACACCCCATGCAGCCGAGCGGCCTGAAATACGATCACTGTACAACCCTACCCAACTATGAACAAGTCGATTAGATAATACCACCTCAAACAGCTATAAAAGGGGCCCCAAGGGCACCTTCGAGAGGGGCGAATTCAAGATCTACTAGATTTACGTACGCATCTAGATACATGTTTACTTACGCACTTACATACATGTTTTACTTATGCATTACATTTCCGAGCAAGGCTCACTTGTAATCTATTCTCTATGCTTTTTGAGCTAGCAAAGATCACGGTTGACTATTGACGGTCGTTATATACCAATTTCAACCGTTAATGTAACCCAACTATGTGAAGGAATGAATATTTCTTACACACATTGTAGATAGAAATGATCTAGTTCCACTTGTACTTAGAGAAATCGGTGCATGAAAGTATTTTATACAGAATTGAGGTAAAAGAGGGGGAGCAATCCTATAAAATATCATCCTAGCCAATCAAGTCTGACATGTGGCGCCACATGGATCAAATGGCCTACAAACAGAAGTATCCGAGGCCATCCAACGGTGTATCACCTATATCAGTAAGGGGGACCCACCTATGAGGGACCTATAGAAAACACAGCCCCAACGGAGCCCTGACCAGGTCGGTTGACCCCCCTAGTTGACCGACTTGGTACTGACACCAAACTCGGTCAATTGACAAGTGTTGGCTCCTCCTGGCTTCCTGAAGTTGTTGATGACTGATTCACACACTTTTGGTGGCGGGTACCAACCCTTCTCCAACTATAAATAGGACCCTCACCCCTCACTTCAAAACAGACCACTTGAGCATCATTCTATTGTATACACTAGTTCTCTTAGTTCCTTAGTGGAGGTTAGGCTGTAGAGAGGAGCCTCTAGTCTCAAGTCCAAATTGGGAAGGTATGTGTCGAAGTGTTAATGCGACACTTCCCCCGTATCCGCTAAGGAGCAGTCCGCAGAGGTTCATTGATCGGCAGGTCTTAGTTCAAAGTCTACTGATAGTGCGTATGAGAGTATGAGACGGTGGTTTTTACGTGGTTCAGGCCGAAAGAGCGTAACACCTTACTCCATAGTGAGGTTGTATTGCTGGTGTGTGTGTGTGTGGTCTTGATTGGGGATCCTGTGTAATGGTGGCAGTCTGGTCCTTTTATAGACAAGGCCAGACGCCTTACAAGTGGGGTCCAGGGCCCAGCACATGGCAGCTTTGGAGCCATTCGGGGTATGCGGTAGCTCCGGGTCCCCTCGTGACGCGCGGCAGCTCTGGAGCCCTTCAGAGTACGTGGCAGCTTCAGAGCCCTTCTCCGCGGGAGGCGTCCAACTTGGTGCTTCGAGCCACGTGGTTGCCCCGGACGTCACCCTATAGTAGGATGAGGTCCCACCCCAACATGTTGCATCTTGGGAGCCCGTCCTTCTGGGGGAGCCGGGTCCCATCTTTGTGGTCCACGTGGCAGTGTCGGATCCCATACTTCAAAATGCCGGGGTCCGGCACCTTCTGGACATGTGGCGCCACTAAACGGACCTTGGCTCTATCATCTTGTGTGCGAGGGTACCCCGTACGTGGTGGACCAACAGTATGTCTCATGTATCATTTCTTGTATTTGTGACTTATGCATAATAAATATATTATCTTTAGTCTTCTTTTATTTATACACTTGGATGAAGCGTTTCTTGTTTGATTGTGGATTCCATGTATGTGGTAGGAGTAGTTGAAAGTGCATCTAGGAATACCTTGTGGGTTTTGGATGATTTATGACAAGCAAATGAGATCCTAACCTCTTTGTTGAGATGAGCACAGGTTTAATAGTGAATAAGCAAAGAGCCAAAAAAAGGGAGAATGAGGAGCAAAGTGGAAATGAGCTCAAGGAAGAAGAATAGTAGATCATTGTGTATGGAGTGTGTTAAGGAAACACACCCCAAGAGCTCAATCACAATTAAGCACACACATTGCACAAATTCATACAGGACCGGACTAGTCCAAATGTCACTGAACTAGTCCGATATCCCAGTGCGATATCCATCGGACTAGTCTGGTATCTCTCTGACTGGAATCGGACTAGTCCTACCCAGTGCGGACTAGTCCTCAAAACACTTCACACGTCACACAAAATCGGACAAGTCCGATCACCACTGGACTAGTCCGATATTCATTCTGATCTAAATCGAACAAGTCCGATATTAGAGTGGACTAGTGCAAAAAACTCTCCGACCTAAATAGGACAAGTCCTCCAAGTGCGGACTTGTCCTCATAACCACTTAGGGTTTCACTGTCTGGACAAGTTTGATGTCCATCGAACTAGTCCGAAGATTTCCAGAAGCGAAATCGGACAAGTACGTTCCTAGCCGGACAAGTCCGACAATTCGGGACACTCAGGGTTTGCTACACACAGCACATCGGACTAGTCCGGTGTCCACCACGGACTAGAACAATCTTTCTAAAACCCTAACGGTCACTTTTAGAAACCCCATATAAATAGAGGTGCACGGCCCAACTTTAAACTCTCTCGAACCCTAGTGCCGTCACACCTCCCAAGAGCTTCAAAAACACATCTCTCCACGAAATAAAGTGCAACAAAGATCAATCCTTTGAGGATACACTCTAGATCATTGGAGAGACACGTTCAACACTCATTGAGCTCTTGGTTTGATTCTCTAACACACTCCTGTGATTTCATTGTAATCTTTTGAGTGTGTTTTTGGTGGTATTTCGTGTTGTAATCTAGGGGAGCCCTCAACATGTGAGAAGGCCCCTTTGAATTCCGTTATTCACCGCTTTGTGATAAGTGGAAGAGGATTGGCCTTGGTGGCGATCCGGCGAGGGTAGGGTTGGATAAGACCTGGTCCTTTTGTGGAATCCTAAACATGGATGTAGGTTGCCTCTGTGGGAACCGAACCACGTGATAAATCTCTTATGTTTTTGAATTGTGTTCATCCTTCTTTACATCATATCAATCTAGGGTTTCAATTAATCTTGCTCACTTTATGTTGAAATATCAAATTGAAGATTGACTTCTGATATACTCGAGTACATAATCTTGCAACACATAAATTACAAGTATATTTCCGCTGCTACACCCTAGAATCAAACTTAATAAATCAAACTTGATCAACCTAGTCCGTACACACCGGACTAATCCGCACTTTACCGGACTAGTCCGATATCTCAATTTTGATCTAGTGAATAAGTGTTGCAGGTTTCGACAAATTTCAAAAAGGCCTATTCACCCCCCCTCTAGGCCACATTCAATTGGTATCAGAGCAGGTTCTTCATGAAAGAGACCAATCACTCGAAGAAGATCATGTCGGACCTGAAAGACATCAACAAGAGCAAACCAAGAAAAGGTTGATGGTGACAAGAACCTAAAGGTGGAGAAGCTCCTCGAAGCCATTCAAGACTTCAAGGGCGACGATGAGGAGACACTAGAACTAAAGGCGCTCCTATGAAAGAAGACACATTCCAAAGGGAAAGTGAAGATTGAAGAAAAGAAGAAGGGGAGTAGTCACACCAACTGCTCCTGATATCCTTTCAACTATGATCGTCTCAATTCCAATAATAATCATTATTTGTCTACCCCACTTGGAAAAGCCCCACATTTTGACAGAAGTGATTACTCAATGTGGAGGCAAAATATGAAAATGCATATAATCTCTCTCAATCCAAGTCTATGGCATATTGTGTGCACAGGAATAGATATCCCGGACGACGACGAAGAACTCACACCAAGCCAAGAGCAAGCAATTCACCGAAATGCTCATGCCACGGCAGTAATCACCTCTTCACTCTGTCGGGACGAGTTCACCAAGGTGGATGGACTCGAGATATCTAAGGAGATATGGGACACACTGCAAACTACACATGAAGGTGACCGACATGTGCGTGAAGCAAAGATCGAAATGATCAAAGGCAAATTAGGAAGATTCACAATCGAAGAAGACGAGTCACCTTAAGATATGTATAACTAGTTAAAGACGCTCGTCAACAAGGTTAGATCATACGGAAGCAAGAAGTGGAATGACCACGAGGTGGTGAATCTCATCCTTAGAGCTTTCATACCTCGCAACGTCACCCTATGCTCAATGATTAGAGAAAGCCCCAGATACAAGAAAATGACTCCGGATGAATTACTTGGAAAAATCATCAATTTCGAGATGATGAAAAAACAAGCAAATCATGTCAAGGAAATTGTCGACCTCGCCTCAGCAAATGAGAAAGGGGTTGCTTTGAAGTCCACCCTCAAGCCCCCATCTAAAGAAGCTCGAGAAACTCAGCTAGAAGAAGACGGTGATGATGAGAGCAGTGAATTAGATGAAGAAGACATGATATTGTTCATGAAGAAATTCAAGAGAATACTGAAGAAGAGACAAGGCACTAAATCAAGCGAAGGAAAGTACAAGGAGAGAACAAAAGCAAAGTTGAGGCGGGCATGCCATAATTGTGGTGAGTATAGCCACTTTATAGCTGATTGCCCATATGAAGAGAACAAGAAGAAGACTAAAGAAGCCAAGCCTCAACCCAAGAAATTCTTGAAGAAGAAGAAACAAGCCGAACAAGGACACATAGGGAAAGAGTGGGACTCAAATGATGAGTCCTCATCATCCGAATAAGAAGAGATGGCTAACATAGCCATCGAAAAGACATCCAAGAAGTCTACTCTCTTCACGACACTCGACGCATGGAAGGGAAATGGCACTTGCCTCATGGCAAAGGAAGGTAAACACAAGGTAAACACCAATCCCCCTTTCGTGCATTCCTATTCTAGTGATGATGAAATCAATAGTGATAATGAGTATATGCTTATTGGACTAGATAGGAAAACTGCCACAAAATGAAATTTTTACGTGATCAACTTGTTGAGAATGAGAGGTTGATACACCATCAAGAGGATATGATTATCTCCCAAAAGGAGTAATATGTCGAACTTGACAATCATCTAGAATTTGAAAAGGAACGGAGCAAATCACTAGAGCTTGAGTTAGCTTCAAGCAAGGAAGCTTGCTTGGAGTTAACCGACTCAAATGCTACAATCAATGACCAGCTTGCTAACCTGATCAAGATTAACAAGATCCTTGAAGTGCAAGTTGAGACACTCAAGCAAGGTGAACCTTCATCATCTTCAAGTTCACCTTCTCAACCCATTAAAACTGAAGTAGCTTCTACTTGTAGGTAAAACTGACAATAGTTTGAAAGACAAGTCACACTCTATTAAAGACAAGCATCCTGCCAAAGTGGCATATTTGACAAGGAGAAGATCAAATATGCACATAGTGCATACTTGGTCACAAGACCTCCAAATGTCAAATATGGCATTGGTTACTCTTATGGTGAAAAGCAACAAGCTAGAACACATAAGAATAACAAGGATAGCAATGTCTTTGTAAAGGGAGGAGTCTTTCAAACTGGAAAATAAAATAAGTACAAAATTCATGACCGCCGGACTAGTCCTGTGGGGGTCCGGACAATTCCGGCCTCCCAGACTAGTCCTGCGTATAAACAACAAAAGTTACTTTTCAATACTTTTGATGACTCATATGTCTTAATGAGAAATAATTATTGAAAGGTTCATGCTCATTATGTTGGGCCACGACATGGGAACACCAAGTCTCATGTGTGGGTGCCCAAATCTCTTGTGACTAACCTCCGAGGACCCAAGCAAGCTTGGGTACCTAAAACCAAGGCATAAATTTTTTTTGCAGGCCTATTCCTCCGGTGGATCTAAACGGGTGTTAGACAGTGGCTGCACCAACCATATGACCGGAGAAAGAAGAATGTTCATTGAATATGAAGAGAATGAGGATCCAAATGAGGGCATCTATTTTGGAGATAATAGTCAAGGGAAGGTGCTCGGTACCGGTAAAATTTCCATATCATCTAAGCACACACTTTCTCATGTATTACATGTTGATTCCTTGGATTATAACCTGCTGTCCATATCTCAATTATGTGACAAGGGTTATAATTACTTGTTCACTAACGAGGGTGTGACCGTTTCTATGAGGAGTGATGGTTCCATTGCATTCAAGCTTCCTCTCTCGAAGCTTCCTCTCTCGAAGATTGAAGTTCTCAGACAAGTCCGGACTTCAACACCTTCTTCTTCGAGAATCAAGCGAATTCCTTAGTAATTTTCACTCAAACCCTAGAAATCCCAAATTTCTTCATTGTTGATCGAATAGCCTAGCATATTTCACTATATACATACCTCCTTGATGTATTAAGTTTATGCCAAGCTAGATGTGCATTAGGAATCACCATTTGTCTAGTTGCTTAGGTTTTTCAGGATGAATATCGGACTAGTCCGGTCCATGCACAGACAAGTCCGGTCCCCTGGACTAGTACGTGCCTGTACACTAGACAAGTCTGATTTTTCTGAACTCAAAACCTAACCTGTCAATTCCTCAATGCAATTCCTTTTTATTCTTTGTCACCCATGGCTTGTATCATCCATTATCATTCATGTCTTGCTCAACTCGTTCTCAGGACATGTGAAGCACGAATGATGAAATTTCAGACTTTGAGGCCAAGATGGACCATGAGGTGGCACCTCGGCCCTCGACGAGCCTTGGCAAGAAACGCCAAGAGCGTCCTTCTGAGCCAGCTCCGTCTCCTCCAATGGCTAGGAGGAAAGTGCTAGCGAAGAAGCCAGCCTCCAAGGTGCCATCTTCTAGGGCTACCACCGGTGGTGGCCCAAGCTCGGCAAGTGCCCGCCTAGCCAAGGGCAAGGGCAAAGGAATAGCAACGGGTCCAGTTGGCCCATTGAAGCTGCATGCTTCGAGGGAAGGGGTTCGGGACCCCACTGAAGAGATATTCAATGGGAAGGGCAGTGACTCGGCGGTGAAGTTCAGGAGCATTGATTGGTATGGCCGTCTGAAGCAAGCTGCTGATGGAAGATTTTGGAGCAATTTCCATGCAGATTTCTACAAATCTGTGTATCTCCCAATGAAGACACCGGTAGTGCATAGTCAATGGACTGATTGGGCACATTTTGAGAAAAAGGGCTGCTCCCCATTCATTGAAGTGGTGGAAGCAATTGAGAGACATGGACTAAAGGACCTCTGTGCCTTCAGAAACAATTGGAATGACGAGGTCATTGTGCAATTCATTGCGACATGCCACTTCTCGAGTGAAGATGAAGAGAGTGTTACTTGAATGACTCACGGATCCAAGTACAATATAACTCAAGAAGATTTTGCAAGCATGCTTCACCTTGACACCTCAAGACCTGACTGCTTGATCATCCACAATATAGGTGTCATTGAGAAGGATAGGATGAAGTTCCTATATGAGCCAAACTCTAAGTTCAACCCTCCCTCCACAAAGAACATGAAGCCTTTCTTTGTGGTTCTGAACAGAGTCTTGAGGAAGACTACTGCTCCCATGGATGGAGATGTTGGGAGTGTGCAGGGTTATCTCCGGACCCTGATGAGGGTTGTAAGCAAGGACTGTCATTTTGATGTGGCGGATTATATTTGGAATGACATGGTCAACATATCTTGCATGCCCAAGAAGTCATGTGGCTATGCTCCCTATCTTATGTTTATGATTGAGAAAGTCACTGACATATAGTTTGTGAAAGATGTGGAGCACACACCATTGAGGCCTCAGAAGCCTCAACAAGCAAATGTCCAAGCTGCTCCCTCACCGGCCTCCAGTCCTGAGGCACCGGCATGAAGTGAAGATGCCAGAGCTGCCCCTGCCAGTAGAGCAGCCCCTCAAAGGGGATCTTCTAGTGGGATCTTCAAGTACTTGGCTACAATATTTGCTTCCTGCAAAAAGTCTGAAGTGAAGGCCCATAAGCTTAACAAGAGAAGAAAGGAAGACATGAAGTATGTGAAGGCCAATGTGAAGCAAATTTGCCAGAAGTTAGACATTGAGCCCATTGGATCACCAGTGATCTCTGATGATTCCGATTCCGACTTCACCGAGCCTGGGCCCTTGACCCCCTCCGAGCTTTCCTACTTTGGCATTGGGGGCTCGAGTGGCTCCGCACCTCCACCTCCCCTCCTCATCAGCCCAAAGACGACGATGAAGACGATGAGAGGACCAATAGCGAGGAGTGAAGACTTTAGGACCCTCCTCTCCTTCTTTTTGGTGTCTTGATGCCAAAGGGGGAGAGATTGAGGGTAAGTCTTAGTCTTAGCTGTAGGATGCGAGGAGAGAGCTCTCGTTTACCCTTTTTGACTATTTTGTGGGTTGTAAAGTTTTAATTGTGTTCTTAAGTTAATTATGGCCGTGTGATGCATTATTTTGATCTACTTGAGAAGTAATCGTTGAAAACTATGTTGTTGCTCTGAGAATGACATATATGCTTGGTTTTGGTTGATTAATGTCAATTATGTGATTCTCAATTTTTCAATATACTTAGTTATGCATCCCACCATAAAGAATGTACATATGGATTATGTTTCCATTGCTTGATGTATTTTATACTCATATGTGCATGCTTTATGAAAATCTCAATTTTTATCACATTTTGTGAAATCTCATTGGTTGTCATCAATCACCAAAAAGGGGGAGATTGAAAGTGCATCTAGGAATCCCTTGTGGGTTTTGGATTATTTATGACAAGCAAATGATATCCTAACCTTTTTGTTGAGATGAGCACAAGTTTTAATAGCAAAATAAGCAAAGTGGCAAAAAGAAGGGACAACGAGGAGCAAACTGGAAATGAGCTCAAGGAAGAAGAATAGTAGATCATTGTGTATGGAGTGTGCTAAGGAAACACACCCCAGTAACTCAATCACAATTAAGCACACACATTGCACAAATTCATATAGGACCGGACTAGTCCGAATGTCACCGGACTAGTCCGATATCCCTTCTGCACAAGATCGGACAAGTTCGATATCCATCAGACTAGTCCGATATCTCTCTGACTAGAATCAGACTAGTCCTCCCCAGTGCGGACTAGTCCTCAAAATACTTCACAAGTCACACAAAATCGAACAAGTCCGATCGCCACCGGACTAGTCCGATATTCATTCTGATCTAAATCGGACAAGTCCGATATTAGCACGGACTAGTCCGAAAAACACTCTGACCTAAATCGGACAAGTCCTCCAAGTGCGGACTTGTCCTCATAACCACTTAGGATTTCACTGTCCAGACAAGTCCAATGTCCATCGGACTAGTCCAAAGATTTCTAGAAGCGAAATCGGACAAGTCCGCTCCTAGCCGGACTAGTCCGATATTTCGGAACACTTAGGGTTTGCTACACACAGCACACTGGACTAGATCGATCTTTCTAAACCCTAATGGTCACTTTTAGAAACCCCGTATAAATAGAGGTGCACGGCGCAACTTTAAACTCTCTCGAACCCTAGCGCCGTCACACCTCCCAAGAGCCTCAAAAAACACATTTTTTCACGAAATAAAGTGCAACAAAGATCAATCCTCTGAGGATACACTCTAGATCATTGGAGAGACACGTTCAACACTCATTGATCTCTTGTTTTGATTACCTAACACACTCTTGTGATTTCATTGTAATCTTTTTGAGTGTGTTCTTGGTGGTATTCCGTGTTGTAATCTGGGGGAGCCCTTAACGTGTGAGAATGCCCCTTTGAATTCGGTTATTCACCCCTTTGTGACAAGTGGAAGGGGATTGGCCTTGGTGGCGATCCGACGAGGTAGGGTTCGAGAAGCCCCGATCCTTTTGTGGACTCCTCAATGTGGATGTAGGTTGCTTCTGTGGGAACCGAACCATGGGATAAATCTCTTGTGTTTTTGCTTTGTGTTCATCGTTCTTTACATCATATCAATCTAGGGTTTCAATTAATCTTGCTCACTTTACGTTCAAATATCAAATTGAAGATTGACTTGTGATATACCCTAGTACAAAATCTTGCAACACATAAATTACAAGTATATTTCCGCTGCTACACCCTAGAATCAAACATAATAAATCAAACTTGATCAACCTAGTCCGTACACACCGGACTAGTCCGCTCTTTATTGGACTAGTCTGATATCTCAAGTTTTGATCTGGTGATTAAGTGTTGCAGGTTCTGACAAATTTCAAAAAGGCCTATTCACCCACCTCTAGGCCACATTCAGTAGTCTCTATGATTACGCCATAACAATCTTAATCTATCGTCATAAACACTACAAACCCCCACTGTAGTCTAATTAGTTATTATATGATCATGTTCATATGTATAACTATGATATGTCTCAGCATTGGTTCAACGATGTTTAGGTTAGTCATTTCCTTAGGACGGCTTGTGCCTGGGCTCAAAAGGTATTTACTTAATATGCTAGCATGGTGTTAGGATAGTTAAGTATTATTGTATGTCTCGTAGATCCACAGATTGAAGATTTAGGCAGTAGGTGGTGACGGCCCAATCTGTCCTTGTAATCCTCCACGTTCGGCTATGCCATAGACTCTTTGCGGAGTCGTCCTAGTTTTGCTAGGGGTAAACTCGTGCCCAATGTGTTGAAAATTTAGGATAAGGATTCACCATTGACATGTTAATTAGTATCTAACCTAGGCTACATATATGTATATTAGAAGCATTGTAGGAGCAACTCCCCAACTCTTAGTCTAATCTCCATTAAGACCCATTTACCCTTTAGTATAGATTGCTTAGGTGTATGTCACACTACCCATATTATCAACTTACCCCTGTCTTGATAATCGATTAGTATCCCATAGCTTAATCATATAAGTAGTGTCTACTTTACTCCATTGCATTACTTTGGGATAAATACGACACCCTTGGGAATACACTTGGGTGAAATGCTGCATGACAGTTTCCGTGCGCTTGCAGATTTTTATCTGTGACGTAAGAAATGTCAACCAGCATTCCTTGCGCAATTGCCGTGGAAAGAAAAGGAAATGAAGGATAGCTATCACTTGTGATTAAGCTATAGGTACTAATAGTTATTATACATGATTACCCTTGTTTGTTTTCTCCTTTTGAAAACAGGGTAGTGTTGGCTAACCCATTTCATGGGATGGCTCAATTGGAAGATAATTCAAGGCGTGCCTCAAAAAATGTCCGCTAGGCAACACCATTGCCTTTCACGGAAGAGTTTCAGCTTCCAGTAGGAGCCAAAGTCATCCATCCCCAAGCTTGAGGGAGGCTCCAAGAGTTCTTCTTGGTTTGCCTCCATCATGGGGTGGATAGTTGGCTCTTCATCCACTACTCATGTCATGGGTTGGCACCACCAATCCATGACCACATTCATGTTGGAGCTGAAGGAGTTCTACTCTCATTCATAATGGATGAGAATATGGTCTCAACTCAAGGGGTGCGTTGAAGTGCTATTGCAACACTTCCCGTGGACCTACTATGAGAGCAGCCCCCAGAGGTTCTTGATCAGCAGCGCTTAGTCCTCATAGGAGATTGTGTGTATGAGAGATGGTGAGACGGTGGTTTTACATGGTTCAGGCCGCTAGAGCGTAATACCCTACTCCACGGTGAGTCTTGTATTGTTGGTGTGAATGCATGTGTAGCTTGTGTATGTGTTAGATTGGAGATCCTTTGCAACGGTGGCGGTCCGGTCCTTTTATAGACAATGGCCAGACCCCTTACAAGTGGGGTCTGGGGACCAACAGGTTGCCATGGAGCGATCTTATACTAAAAGATCTAAGGCTTCTTGCATATGCTTTCTCTAACCAAGGCTTGAAGACCCGCCATCTTTCCACATCGGATGCTAGTGACCCATGCGTAGTCATTGATGATGGTAGGGGATTTCTCGTCCTGCTGTCCTGTAGCCGTAAGCTACCCACTTGGCGGAGTGGGGTAGGCCTGCGGTGTCTTCACGGCGATGCGATTGGGTGTAGCGGTACCTGACAGTAGGCATGCGCCACGTCATGCATCTGGGGAAGGCGAATGTCTTCAATGTTTGATTTAGACGAGGTGCACAGCCCCCTTAACACACATAACCCACTGTCTAGGGCAAGTTGCAGTGTACGTGGCAGCTCGGGAGCTAGCCTCTGCTTGGTAGACCATGTGGCAGCCCCAAAGCCCGTTCCTGAGTAGGGTGGGGGATCCAACCTAGTGCTTCAAACTAGTGCTTCGAACCACGTGACAGCACCAAAGCCCTCTCCGTTGGGGGAGCGGGGTCCCATCTTGCTAGACACATGGCCGCTTGGGAGCCCGTCTCCTCGGAGGAGCTGGAGCCAACCTTGAGGTCCATGTGGATGCGCCGAACCCCATATTTGAGGTAGGGAGGGGTCTGGGCTTTCTGGACACGTGGGGTTCTCGGACCCTGCCTTGGCTGGAAGGCGGGACACTTAGGTGACTCTTGCCTATGCGCAATGGTACACGGTATGCCGCGTAATGACAGTGGCCCCTGGGTCCACCCTGTGGGGAGGTGATAAGCCTGAAGGTGGAGCCCTATCCAGTACAAGGATTCTGGTTTATCGCAACGAAAGAATTCGTCACAAAAGGTCACTTTTCATCGCAATAGTTCACTGTTGCAACGAAAAAGAACGTGGCGAAAGTTATTACGAATCTTTTGCATAAGTCCTGTGGTGATAGGTTATTGCAATGACTTGACATCCGTGATAAATATTATGGTATTGCAACGATTTTACATCGGTGGCAAATAGTATGTTATTGCAACGATTTCACATATGGCGATGATTTAATGTATTGCAACGAATAGTATGTTATTGCAACTATTCCACATGCGTGGCAAATAATATGTTATTGCAATGATTTTACATTTGTGGCAAATAGTATGGTATTGCAATGATTTAATGTATTGTGACGATTTAAAGTATTGCAACGAATAGAAAGGTATTGCAACGGTTACACATTCGTGGCAATAGTATGTTGTTGCAACGATTTCACATTTGTGGCAAATAGTATGGTATTGCAACGATTTAACGTATTGCGACAATTTAACATTTTTCAACAAATAGCAGGGTATTGCAACGGTTACACATTCATGGCAATAGTATGTTATTGAAACGATTTCACATTCGTGCCAAATAGTACGGTATTGCAACAATTTAACGTATTGCAACGAATAGCAGGGTATTGCAATGGTTACACATTCATGTCAATACTATGCTATTGCAACGATTTCACAGCCGTGACAAATAGTACGGTATTGCAATGATTTGACGTATTACAACAATTTACCATATTGCATCAAATATCACGGTATTACAACAATTTCACATTCGTGGCAATAGTATGAAAATACTTCACATTCAAGGCAAAGAGTATGGTATTGCAACGATTACACATCTGTGGCAAATAGTATTGTACTGCGACGATTTACCGTCTGTGGCAATATGTTATTGCAACGGTTTCACATTCGTGCCAATAGTATGATATTGCAACAACTCCACATTCATGGCAAATAGTATGATATTGCAATGATTACACATCCGTGGAAAATAGTATGGTACTGCGATGATTTATCGTCCGTGGCAAATAGTATATTATTGCAACGATTTCACATTCGTGGCAAATAGTATGGTATTGCAACGATAACACATCTGTGGCAAATAGTATGGTATTGCGACAGTTTCGCATCCGTAGCAAATAGTATGGTACTGCGACGATTTAGTGTCCATGGCAAATAGTATGTTATTGCAACGATTTCACATTTGTGGCAAATAGTAAGGTATTGCAACAATAACAGTTCCGTGGCAAATAGTAAGGTATTGAAACAATAACAGTTCCGTGGCAAATAGTAGTTTATTGCAATGATTTCACAAACGTGGTTCATAATGCAATGTTTCCTGATATGTGGCAATAGGTTTGTAATGCAACTGTCGGTACCCTCAAGACCGGATACCTCCGCATACAATAAAAAGCATCAGACCTGGCCTCCCCGCTGAGGCGTACTCCGAGTCTACCACACGTCCTCCGGCTCGAGGCCCTTGCTCCCACCGAGGAGGGCTCCAGAGCTTCCACGCGTCCTCCAGCTCCGGGCCCTTGCTCCTACCAAGGAGGGCTCTGGAGCTGCCACGCGTCCTCCGGCTCTGGGCTCTTGCTCCCATTGAGGAGGGCTCCGGAGCTGCCACGCGTCCTTCGGCCCCGGGCCCTTGCTCCTACCAAGGAGGGCTCCGTAGCTGCCACACATCCTCCGGCTCCGGGCCCTTGCTCCCACCAAGAAGGGATTTGGAGCTACCACCCGTCCTCCATCTCTGGGCCCTTGCTCCCACTGAGGAGGGCTCCGAAGCTGCCATGTGTCCTGTAACTTGCCCTTGGCGGTAGGTTGCGGGAGTAAGGGGTGGTGTGTCCTGTCCAGTCGCGCATTGAAGGCACACGCCTTCCCAAGTGCACAGGTGTGGCGCACGCCTCTTGTCAGGTACTGCTGCGTCCAATCGCATTATAGTGAATGCGCCGCAGGCCTACCCCACACCGCCAAGTGGGTAGCTTACGGCGTTAATACGGATGGGACGTTCCCTGCCATCATCAACGACTACGCCTAGCAACTAGCGACCGACACGACAAGACAGTAAGTCTACAAGGTGCGGTCAGAGGCAGCTTATGCAAGAAGCCTTGTATCTTGTACGTGATATGATCATCCCGGGGCTACCTGTTGGGCCCCGGGATCCCCACATCGAACATCACACACACACACACACACACACATATTATCAATACCATCCACCGTGGATTAGGGTGTTATGCTCCTTGCGGCCTGAACCTTGTAAAAACCATTGTCTCATACATCCATCCGCTAGAACACTTGATTGAGGCCTAAGCCCCATCAAACAAGAACCTCCGCGGGCTGCTCCATAGCAGATCCGGGGGAAGTGTCGCTCTAACACTTCGACAACAGCATTTCCTGATCTATGGCAATAGGTTCATAATGCAACATTTTCTGATCTCTTGCAATACGGTTGTAATGGAATGTTTAATAATTTGTGGCGATAGAGTTGTAATGCAACATTTTGGAATCTGTGGCAATAGTGTGCTAATGCAACATTTTCTAAGTGTTGGCAATAGCAGTCTAGTGCAACATTTTTTGAGTCGTGGCCAAATGTTTATGCTACAACATTTTTGTTATTCATGGCAATAGGTTCATATTGCAACAATTTATCGTTCGTGATAAGAAATTCATAATGCCATTTTTTATGATTAGCGGCAGTAGAATCCTAATGCACCAGGTTTGAAAATTAGTAGCAACAGAACCACGATTTAAACAATAAAAATCCATCAATTGATATTGCAACACGCATAACAACACTCAAGTATTACTCACGTGATGTGCCTGCATGTTAAAAGTTTGCCTAATACTATAGAATCGAAGAGCAAGTGTGAAGCTACCAGAGGGGCTAAATGGTAGATTAAAACTTTTTCAGCGGAAGCAACAAAAGCTCCTCGGTAGAAAATCAATCTATTAAGAAATTGTGTGTGCGACTAATCTAGATGCGATCAATTGTGACAAAACCAGTATATATTTTGGAGAATCAATTCACGAAGACGTCACAACAAGAATCATGTAAATCTGTCGAGAAAAACTGGTTACGATCGAAAGATCGAACAAAGGTCAATCTGTTCTACCCGACAAAAAATAGATCTGCAACACTGCAAAGAAACTCGTGTAAATCCAAAACCACAATTCCAATGACCGTGAAAATTTTAGAGATGATATATAATCAAGTTGTGAGGACAACCCAAAAATAATTATGTCAATTGGATTTGTAAAACTCGAGTTATGATAAAACAACCGAGGAAAGGTAGTGTTGTACAGAAACTCGGTGATAAAAACTTGTCTGAAACAAGTCGGACGAACAAGGCACAAAAGTTCCTTCAAACTACAAATTTTATTGATAAAAACACAAAAGGAATAGCCTCAAAGTCGTGGACCACGAGCTCTGACTTCCCTTGCTTATATAGCCATCCATGAGGCTAACCCAAACCAAACTAGGACTCGTATCCTACTCAGTTTCTACCGAAACATTCCATAACTGCTGAAGACTCTTCTATAAACAGATAGAAGCAATCTTAAGACTTCCAAACACCTTAGGAATGTATCCCATATTTCTAAAACAACTCAACTTCGTGACCCACACAAAATCCTATCATAACCAACTCAAATCTTTCCATATTTGAGTCAAACCCGACTCAGCCGCAGCCTGAGTCCATAACCTAGTCGGTTGGACCTTTCTGACCAAGTCTTTATGTCCACATCTCTTAATAATGCCTTGGAACCATGTAGCCACGTCCATGCACTCCTTTCACACGTGCAAACATCTTCCAATGATGTCCACGATACCTTCATATGCATTGTTCTTGATTCAAACATGTTGCGCGACCTCCTGATCAACACAACCACAATTCCTTCCGAACTTGGTTGTTGAACCTCATCTTCTCCCTAAGACTAGTTCAATGGACCCCTTAACCAGCCATGTATTGAAATCAAGCAACACCTGCACTTGAATAAACAACCAATACTTCAGAGCACAAGTCCTTGACTTGACTCTCTTTAGTTCCAATAACCACAACACCTTACGTGAGCGCCTCACAAAAGCACGTTGCAAACCATTGCAAAAAGATATCAACCATAACCACCATAACACACCAAAAACATAGCAAAAGAATACTAAGCAAACTTTCTACAGATGTAAAGCAAGTTCAAACCAATTCAAATTAAAAGCAGAATCATTGCAATCTAGCTCCGGACCTTGCCAAGACTAACCGGACCTTGAGCTAGATCTTACCAAAGCCTGCAAGATCTAGCATCGGAAAATATTAGAGCTAGCCAGACCTAGCGCTGGAGCTTACTAAAGCTTAGTCGAACCTTGCTAAAGCAAGATGGACCTAGACAAAGAAGTCAGACCTAGCCAATGTAAGTCGTACCTAGACAAAGAAGTCAGTCCTAGCCAAAGTAAGTCGGACCTAGAAAAGAAAGTCGTACCTTACGTCGGACCTTGCTGGAGCTATCCAAAACAAGCCGGACCTATCGTCGGATCTTGCATGAGCTCGGACCTAGAGTTGGACCTTGTTAAAAGGTGTTTTGGTGATATTCAAAACTTTTATTGCCATAGCCAATGTATTCAACATACATAGGTCTCACAATCTCCCCCTTGATGAATGCATTGGCAACACCGCTTACAATCCTATCACTGGCTTATTCACATGAAAATTTTTGAAAACAAAATTCTCCCCCTATACATATTTCTCCCCCGTAAATCAGAAATAAAATGAGAAGAAAAACAAAAATACAAAAATTCTCACCCTGAGAAGAATCGTTCCAAAACACTTGTGAATGTGTGCAATGTGTGATCGATTTATCCCCCTTTGACAATGTATTCAGCAAGGTAGAAAAGAGAAATTTTAATTGTTATGACCATATTATAACATATACGTATAAAACAAAGCTTCATACAAGTCATACTATCAAATAACTTACACTATCACATAATTGAGATACATAAAGTAGTGTAAGCCATGCTAGAGATCAAGTGTAATTTTCAATTTAAACAAGTCATGATCTCACAAACTTAACTATTTCAAAACCTGGAAGCATGACACTTGTCGGTGCATTTTATTATATTTCAAAGCACAAATTTAGATCATATGATATTTGCAAGAGATTATATGCGCATCTGCCTTACTCTAACCAACCAAGCCAAGCCTATGTCATTTGACTATAAGAAGCTTAAGGACATGGTTTTAGTCATACACAACTTCTTCCAAGTTCATATCTAAGTGCAATGATAAGACATCTCAAAAGAAGAAGTGTGATGCATGCATATTCTCTTGATCTTTTCTCAATTTTTCATTTGAACATAAAAACTCAACATGTGAGTAGTTGATTGATTAATTTTTAATTATTAAATGCACTTGTGGGCATGCAACAATTTCAAAACAGCAAGAAAGTTCGATCACGACCAGATTTAGTGTATGTAATTTTTCCAATTACTAGTCATGGTAAAAACTACAAAATGTATAACATGAGTAATGTAGTAAGAACTTTCAGCATGAAAAATGAATCACAAAGTCATATATGTATGAAATACTACGCTCATATTATTTTAATTTCAGATTCACACATAGACTTTCCATGATTCAAAACTCCCCCTCAATTTAAGTGATGAGGATGCATAACCCCTGTTTTACTATGACTAAAATAAAACGAGTGAAATCCAATGTTTTTTTTTAATGCAGCCAATTGTTGTCCGGTATCTACATGGTGAAGCACAATGTTTCTTTTTTTCAACATTACCACAGAGAAAGTGATACCTAATGTCAATGTGCTTTGTTCTTGAATGTTGCACGGCATTTTAGCAATGCAAATGGCACTAGTGTTATCACAAAACAATGGAAAACTATCTAGATCAACCCCCATAGTCCTTAAGAGTTTGAACAATCCAAATAATTTATGAGCAAGCGCTAGCAGCGCTACATATTCACACTCGGCTGTGGATTGTGCAACTGAGCTTTGTTTTCTAGAGGACCAAGAAACAAATGAATTACCAAGAAAATGACAAGCACCCGAAGTACTTTTCCTATCAATCCTACAACCCCAAAAATCAGCATCCAAAAAAGCTTTCAAAGTAACGATTGAGGAAGAAGGAAGAACAATGCCAAATTATTGAGTTCCACGTAAGTACCTGAGTATCCTTTTGATGAGTTGACGATGTTAAGCACGTGGGGAAGCTTGAAACTGTGCAAAATGACATACGTTGAATTGTGTGTCCGGTCTTGATGCCGTGAGGTACAAGAGTGATCTGATCATGCTTGTATATTTTTTTGATCCATGGGTTCACCATCTTCATCAAGTTCAAGTGTCGTTGTTGTACCCATTGGTGTCCAAAGAGGCTTGCTTTTGTCCATATTGAAGCATTTGAGAAGGTATCTTCTATACTTCATTTGATGCACAAAGGTACCTTCCTTGGTTTGCTTGATTTCCAGCCCCAAAAGTACGTGAGTTCTCCTATCATACTCATCTCAAATCTTGAACTCATTATAGCTGGACCGTGTGACTCATTTGTGCAAGCTTCCAACAATTCATTGTGGAGGATGACTTTTGAGAACCCGAAGGGGAGTGGACACTTCACAAGCTTCTTCTTCTTCATGTTCATCACAAATTGATGAGCTTGTGACTTGGGGACGATCTAGACCAGCAATGGTGATCGTCGGTGTTGGTTATGAATCAAAATCAGGAGCTGGAACAATGTCATTAGCTGCTGGATTTTTAGACAGCAACACCACTTCTTCCTCATCTTCAACGAAAATACTCTCTCCCTGCGGACATGGATCCGGACCTGCAATATTGGAGCTAGTACATGGGCTAGCTTCATCAAAATATACCTCACAAGTCTCCACAATTTTGTTAGTGTCAAGTAAAAGCACATGGTAGCTTCTAGTATGAGATGGATAACCAAGAAACATGCCATCAACACATCTAGCTTCAAATTTATCAATATTACCATGTTTCTTAACAAAGCATTTGCAGCCAAAGACCCAAAAATGTGTGACACTAGGCCTATGTCCAAATCGAAGCTCATATGGTGTTTCTCCTAGCTTAGCACACAAGAAAAATGATTTGAGACATAACAAGCAGTTGCAATTGCATCAGCCCAAAATTTTCTAGGAATTTTGTATTAATCAAGTATAGTCCTGGCCATCTCAACTAAGGTTCTATTCTTTCTTTCTACAACACCATTTTTTTGAGGTACACATGGCGAAGAAAATTGATGATCTATTTCATTTTCAGCACAAAAGTGATCAAACGATTGATTTTTAAATTCAGTTCCATTATCACTTCTAATTGTTTTTAAAGATCCTGGGTGATCAATTGATAATCTAAGAAATAGAGTTCTAAGGTGACTAAAATCTTCATTCTTAAATGCCATAAAGTAAACCCAAGAGTATCTAGAAAAATCATCAACAATCAGAAAAACATACCATTTACCTCCAAAGAATTGAACACGTGAAGGTCCTACGGTGTCAAGGTGCAAAAGTTGACCAGGTTCAGTTGTCATGGTCATTGTGAGAGGAGCATATGAACTTGCAACCATCTTACCATGTCTACAAGAAGAGCACACAATTTCTTTATCCCCTTTAAGCTTAGGCAACCCACGCATGCGACCAAGAGCACTAACATGCGTTAGATGATCAAAGCCTACGTGACCAAGACTACAATTCAAAAAATATAAGTCCTTTGAATCATTAGCAACTAGACACCTATGCTTAGAGGATGACATATCAAAATCAGCTTTAGAAACTCTTCAAAAACAATACATGTTAAAAATAAGCTCACTATTTGAATCTACAACTTTGCAGCAATTTTTATTAAAAATAATTTCCAAATTTTCATCTAGCAATTGTGAAATAGAAAGAAAGTTGTATTTCAAACTTTTGCATCTTTCAAAGTGTAGTGATCATTTATCATAATCGAACCCTAAGCAATTATAGGAGTTGAAGAATTATCGGCCAAAGTAACATTCTCTACACGTGACACAAAAGAGAGGGAGGAGAACCATTATCTGTTACCGGTCATGAGGCGTGAGCAACCTAAATCCACAATCCAAATGTTCTCCTTCCTCAAGTGTGTAACCAACATAGAAGCACAATACGTCGATGACTCAATACCGGGGTTAGTCAAAAGGCATTTAGGAATTCAGTATTGAGTCACACGACGTCCAGCAGGAATAACACATGACAAGCTGAGATAAAACAGCAGGTTTATGAGCCAAAGTTTGAGGATTTTTGTACCCAAATATTGACCAACGAGGTGTTACATGTGTAGCATGAAAAACAATAGATTTGGGAGCAAACTTTACATGTTTTCCACTCATCACAGCAGGTTGCATGTTCCTATCATTCGGTTTAGCATGTGCAGCAAATTATGTATGAAAGTTATGAGATCTAGCAATAATTCTTTTCTTTTTTTGTTCAGCTAGCCTATAACAAAAATCTATGACATGACCTATAACAAAAATCTATGACACGAGCCGCTGCTTTGCTTCGTGTTGCTAGTGTGAGGTATTCCGGCCTGAATACTCTCACTTGTGCAGTAGCTAGATTCGAGTGAGTGTATTATGTATCTTCCGCTGCTTATGTACTCCTCATGTACATTATTTTGTAAACCCGCATATCTTATGAAGTAAAACTTTGGTATGTTTCACGTATTATTTTCGTGTGTGTTGTTAGATGCCGCATCGCACAGCACCATCCAATACGATTTTTGGAATGTCGGGACCCCGGTCCTCATAGCCTGGTATCAGAGCCTCATTGGGTACAGTGTGCCTAAAACGAGCATATTTTCAAAAAATTAGGAGTATATGAGTGAGGAAATAGTTATATGCCCACTAAGGAGTATTACTAGTATAAGATATAAAGCTGGCAATACTAACCTACTTGTTATTATATTCTGTAACAATGCTCAGACATCAGGTAAGAGGTATGGTACGCCACCGAGAGCGGATCAATCTGGTAAGCTCTTCCATACGAGATGTGGTATGTGATTGTTTCTGTGGCTTGGCATGGAAAGCCAATATGAGTTTCTAAAATTCTCCATGTTTCTGAGAACATATGACACGCGGTACTCCAGCGTGCTTCGAAATTAGTGGGAGCCCCCGTCGGGTGGTGTATAACTCGATAGTGTGCATTCCAGAATGTATGGAAGCATGCGAACACGTATGCTCGAGCGTGTATAAGCCGGTTCATACGAGAGTCCTAGCCGTGCGGGAGTTAGTATGGCCTTGTAACTTGAGACATGACTTCGCTCGGGGGCGACTCGCGCATGAGTCGTATGCATTTACTTTCATATATATATATATATATATATATATATATATATATATATATATATATATGTATGTATGTATGTATGTATGTATGTATGTATGTATGTATGTATGTATGTATGTATGTATGTATGTATGTATGTTTGTATATTGTGACTGCCTGTCATGTTTCCCAGAGCCGCCCTTGTGGTGTGAAAGTGTGAAACGGGATTGATTGTCTTCTGCAGGTACACTAACCACGGTACCGACCTGTGTAGAACATGTTTGCGAGTGTACGATACTAGGGCCACCTATAGACGTATCTAGATATACCGGTTAGATTTTCATTGGTGAGGCAAGTAGTACCACCGTATCACATTTGAGACATTGACCATCCCCCGCGACAGAATGGATGCATCGTGTTTTAAAGTCCGACTACTAGTTGTTGGTGGGTTTTGGACATTGCAAAGTGAATTTCAATCATAACTAGTGAAGAATCAAGGTTCTTTATTTCTGGCAGAAGTTTGCTCAACTTCGCCAGGTTGAAACCTTGATTAGTTTACAGAAAACATAGGCTTATTCTATGTGGATGGAAATAACATCAAGTCCACTACAAAGTTTATTTTGGTCATTAGGACTGAAAATGACCCTTCCTTTGTGTAAACAGAACTCCACAAAATGTACTACAAATGTGTTACCCAACTACACAGTCTCTGTATTTTCACCATAACTTCTTGTAGAAAGATCTTCTGCCCTATTTTGATACATATCTGGAGAGGGAAGAAGAAGCACTACAACTTTGTCAATTGCAGTGTTTACTAACTCGACACTGAACCAATTCAACTTCCAGGTTGAAACTGGTACACTGCAGAGCTGCTGGGAGAAACCAGTCAGCTCATCTGTCAAATTTAGGCAGTCATATCTCCTAATATTAAAACCTGACATAGGAATAAATATACATTTTTGGAAATCTTATGAAGTCCTATATCAACTTCTTATTCAACTCCTAATCTGAAACTGGCATAAACATGGTCTAATTGCATTTGCCGCAAAAACCTGTGCTGGCTGTGCAGAACAAGAACCCAATGGGGCAGAGGTGATTACTCGACATGATAGATTAACATAAAGTTGAAACACCATGTTAAGTAATTGGTGAGCAATATCACTTATTTGAGTCTAGTTCAATGTTCTAATCTTTATTTAGACCTTGAATACTACATTGTTAAGTGATGCGTATTACGGTCTTTATCATGATTCCAGTTGATATTGCAACTTTGGATCTTAACCGCAATGCTCAATCTTGCAGCATGGATCACACTCATTCTGAGGGTGAACCGGGTACTTTATTTCATGGTGGATATGACTCAACTCTACCACAAGTGCCATCATCAACCGGATTGGCAGAAGACTTATCGAGGATGGCCGAGTCTCTGCATATGTTGGTACAGCGGAGTGTACAACTTGAGGCTCGACCACTTGATCAACCTCAAGTCACATACCTAGATTTCTTGGCGACTAAACCTCCGGTTTTCACGGAAGCCTTGGAACCATTGAAGTCAGGTCATTGGCTCTGGGTGATTGAAGGCAAGTTTGAGATACTCCAGTGTGACGAATATCAGAAAGTTTTATGCTCAACAACTTCATGGATCCGCAGGAGCTTGGTGGTCTGAATTTCTAACCACTCTCCTTGATTGTAATCGTGTGACCTGGCCGGAGTTCTGTGATGCTTTCCGTGCACGTCACATATCTTATGGGATGATTAAAACCAAGTTGGAGGAGTTTGTGGAGTTGAAGAAAGGAGATATGAGTGCTTATGAATACTCCAAGGCATCCAATCGTTTGGCTCATTATGCGCCTGAGTATGTAAATACCAAGGCATTGAAGTGTGGTTGCTTCTTTCGAGAGATGAACATCAAGCTTCAAGCTCGACTAGTGCTATTCAATAACGGCAACTACAATGACTTGGTTGATGCTGCTATTGTTCAGGAGGATGCAACTATTCGCTATCAGGCGGATAAGAGGAAGAGGAAGACGTCACAAGAGGTTATTAGTGATGTTCCTTAGGAGGATCGGGCGGTGTATTGCTTACTGTCCGGTCAAGAGCTTTGGTCGAGTGAGCAACCACTGCAGATTCAGTATCACTCCTATCCAGTGGAGGCTTTACCTGCACCTCAGCAAAGAGTGCAAGTGTTTCCTGGTCCTCCACCACAGCAGTATAATCTCACTCTTGCAGCCCTATCTCTACAAGATGTGCAGGTTGTCAGTCCACCCCAATTCAGTGGAAAGCAGAGGATGCATTTAGCACGGGAACGTCGCAAGACGAAACATGACCGTGTCCATTTGTCCTCTTCCAAGAATTCTGATCAGGACTATGAACTTAAAACGAAAGCTTCATCAAAGTCTATCAGTGTTAATTATGCTGCAATTAAGGACATTCCAGATGGAGAACCTGTTTTAGCGGGCAAATTCACTTTACGTGAGCATCCAGCTCATATTCGATTTTGGCGCAACCCGTAATTTCATTAGCAAAGCCTTTGTGCTGAAGCATCTAATACCGTTCGCCACCATGAAGTATCCCATTTCATATCAGCTCACCCGAAGGCAAGATT
Organism: Tuctoria greenei; assembly: GCA_036927565.1. Lineage (NCBI taxonomy): Eukaryota > Viridiplantae > Streptophyta > Magnoliopsida > Poales > Poaceae > Tuctoria > Tuctoria greenei. Next base: position 29,416,540 of record JAYESD010000010.1, read on the forward strand.
TCATCCGATAAAATTGTCTCCCGAGCACCTCTATGTTCGGGTGTAAAAATCTATCCTGCGAGTCTTATCATACTCAAGAATCTAATGGTTGAAGTCATTCTGAAGAATGTCATGGTTGACATAGTATGGAGCTATCTTCGACATCAGCTCTCGAACTATTCAATTGAATTCCCCAATACATGGCTGCAACACGTTGCATCTTGTGGTTCCATCTCAGCAGGTTTCAGAAGTGTATAATGTTGAAGCCGCCAAGGTTGATGATATTCCGGTTGTTCGTGAGTATCCTGACGTGTTTCCCGATGACTTACGGGTATGCCACCGGACATGGACATAGTGTTCAAGATTGAGCTTGTTCCAGGAACCATGCCTATTTTTTGAAGGCCGTATAAAATGGCACCAAATGAATTAGTGGAGTTGAAGGAACATTTGAAGGACCTGCTGGACAAAGGTCTAGTACGTCCATGTTCATCACCTTTGGGCTGCTCTGTGTGGACCGGGGTCCACATGTTCTAGGAATCGCATTGGGTGGTGCCGTACGGTGCGGCACCCAGCACCACACAAGAAAATCCATACAAAATAACCAACACAAATATTTTATTTCACAAGGTGATTCTCTTTTACAACGTAATATACAATGCAACGGAATATTTTATACCCACACTCTTAACTAACTATGCACAAGAGAAGCCGTTTATGCCCACAGACACTTCTCACTAGCCACACGAAGAAGATAGCAACATCAAGGTTTCCGTGAGAGATCCATCTCGACAAGCTCGAGGTCTCACGGACAACCACAACATAAGCATAAGGTAATGATACATGCAAAAACCACAACAGAGCAACCGTGAGCTTGACTCTTAGCAAGACTTAACCGTTTCACCTAAGGCATGAAACTCTACATGCTAGAAACTCTAAATAACAGAAGCTGAATTTGCATAAAGGACACGCCTACAAGTGAATCCTTACTTTCATTTTTAGCATAATGTTAATGCTTCATAAAAAGTAAATTTAATTTGCACTACAACTACTGCATACAAGTTTGCAATAAAATTTTATATCAAGAAGTATCAAATTCCAATAAACCATGTTTACTTCTTACTACGTCAAGACTCAGTGTCCAAGTATGCTCAAATAACTGCGAGCGACGGTGATTGCAACCAGTAGACACCCGGACTGCACGACACGTACGTCCATACTCGGAGTTGCGACCGCACACTCCTTTGATGTCGCACGCAACCACCTTTCCCAAGATTCAACTACATTCAAACAGTTCGATTGACCCGAACAGAAAGCTCCCTCGAGGTGCACCTCCACTGTGAGATGTTCATGAGCGAGTTGACTCCCACTGTGCTAATAGCCGACAGCTTAAGCCGATTGTAAAGGTTCCAACATAGGATCCTCAAGGTACATCGGTTTCCTTGGTCCCATATATCCAGTATGCAGCTGGCACAATTCAAACTTGTCCAACAGTGCCAGGCACGAGACGGGCCTTAATCAACACAGGTAGGACTACACACCCAGGACCATGTCCAACTGCATCCTACGATTCTGCCCGGTCTCCAATTCATTAAGGTAAATCCTCACAATTCAACTCATGATTCGAATCCAGTGATAATCCATGTGCTAGTCTCGCGAGTAGTTCCAAACCAATCGACTTCTATCGAATCTTTCACTAAACAGTTAAGCATAGCATATAGAAATGTGGAGTATTACTACTCCACATGAGTTGATTGGTCATGCAATTGGGTTTCATTGCACAAGACCTAATGCACAATTTACTACCCAAACCTCTTAGGGATAACCTGGTCATGCAATTGGGTTTCATTGCACAAGACCTAATGCACAATACATCTCATCCATATAGTGTGTAGAAATGAAAACTTTGCAAGATTTCTTAAATGCAAACCGGGGCATGCCTTCCGGTTGAGATTTAAAGTCAGCGACAATCAGTTATATACTCCATAGAGAAATCATGCCACAGCAGAACCAATAGAGAAATCCTCTGCTCCAGGTTGTGCTTCTTGTTGGCCACCTTCGTCGCGAGCACGATCGAAATGATATGCAAATAAGAGAATGCAATTTATTAAAATAACAATTGAAGTTGATTATAACTCAAAAAGGATTAATACTAGCTAGGACTGGAAGTTCTGTTGCTGGAAATGCACAGCAACAGAGAGGAAATAAGATGAACTTAGGCAATGGGAATATGAAGTGAAATAGATATTGTTTTGGACATAGAGTTGTGATCTCAATTTATAGAGGTTCAACAGATCCCCTGAGCCTTAGAAAATTACAGTGAGTTTATATTGTCATGAAGGACTTCCTAGAAGAATTTCAGTCACATTAGTGGAATACATTGGTCTCCAAAACTCCATAAATAATTATGTTTCTCTGAATTTTCATAGTCAAACAGAGACTTTGACATAAGCCAAACTATATTTTCTGGGTAGAGAGGTTCATATAGAGTCCAACAAATTTGGTTTTGTATTTTTATAAGCATTCTACAGGGAGATATGAATTTTACAAGTTCCTACAATATTCAGAAAAATGTCTCTGTTGTTTTTCCTATTTTCCGGAACATAGAAGAAGGAAACACAATTTGGCCCAGTAAATGAAGTCGAATGGTTCTGAAATTGTTATTTGACATCAAAGATATGCAAAGGAATATTTTGGCTAAGTTTGAGAATTTTCCATAAAAGGAATCACCTGAAATAAATTCCTAATTATTTAAATTTTGGGAATTATTAGGTAGAACCCAGTGACTTTCATAGCAAATAATCTGTACCATTGCAAAGTACCTGTCATGAGAAATCCAACAAAATTTATTTCATTATTTTTGGACATTTCTACGGTGAATGGTGAATTTCCAAAGATTGGGTAGTTTCTGCAATTAATTTTCTACTGGAAATTGGTTGAACTGTTGACAGTGGGCCATACAATTTAAAATGGGCCGTTGGCAATGAAGCAACACAATGGGCCACAAAAACATCTGTGCAGCCACACCCGATCGGTGCCAAAATGGTTCCGGTGAAATTCTCACTGACAGGTGGGGCCCGACCTCTTTCTTCCTCCATTGGCACAGGGCGAGCTGGCGGCGCGTTGCGCTGGCGTATGGCGGCGCCCCTTGCCGGCAGCCCTTCCTGACGAGTTGTTTGGGCCCGATCTTCTGAAAGGTAAGTTGATTGGGGTGGAGAACTCGACGTTGATGATCTGCGACACTCGAGCAGTTCGAATACCCCAGCAATCACTACACCACTACTCCATTGGTTATCAACTGTACTGCACACGCTTCACCTCGCCGAGAAGTCTAATCCTACAAGTGCAACCGAGAACATAAGCAAGAACGTCAAAGACACGATCTGAAATCGCGAAGTTGGGGTCTCACAAACCGTAGAATGGCGATATTATTGATTTAAGAAAAACCCACTGAATATGACCAGCGGCTACAGTATTTAAAGGCTACGGTTCGGCCAAAACATGCTTAGACGCGTCCCTAATGGACTCATACAGGATACAAGGCCCAAAGGCCCGATTCAGTGGCGCAGCACCAGACAGAAATTTGGACTCAACTTGTTTTTATGATTCACAAAGACTTCAAAGGAATTTTGAGGTGGTACCAGATACATTGGAAAGTTTATCTTATCCTCTTTACGTGCATATGTGGAACGTCAAAAATGGAGTCCGTATGCATCCTGGGCGTCCATTTTAAGGTGGACTGCTCCTGGACTCCGAGTTGAACTCGAGTCCGAGTTGTAAACTGATTCCATCAACTTGTGGACGTCTTAGCTGGTTCTCCATGTTCCCAAGGCCTCTTCCCTTCACTTGTTGATCTTCTCCATTGTTCCTAATAACAATTAAATCATCACATAGCAACCTATTCTCAAACTCAGAAGCAAAGGAAGTTAGGAGGGAGTTCACCTGTTGATTTATTAATCGTGCTCGTGCTCTTGTGATTGGTCCTTGCAGTTCAATGTGCGTCTCCGATGTTGTGATGTCCTCATCATCCTCCCCCATTTGAGTTGGAGTCGTCTTAGACTCAAGTTCATCTTCTTCTCCAAAGTATGATCGCAAATCTGACATGTTAAACGTAAGACTAACACCAAAATCGGGAGGCAACTCAAGCTTATATGCATTATCATTAATCTTTTCAACAATCTTAAAAGGACCAGCAACTCGTGGCATAAGTTTAGATTTTCTCAAGTTAGAGAATCACTCTTTTCTCGAATGTAACCACACCAAATCACCCGGTTCAAGTTTTACTTCTCTACCTTTACTACCTGCAATCCTATAATTCTCATTCATCATTTCAATATTTTTCTTTGTAGTTTCATGCATCTTAAGAATGAATTCAGATCATTGTGGAGCATCTAAATTTCTAGTTTCCGAAGGAGGCAAAGGTAATAAATCAATAGGAGCACGGGGATTAAAACCATACACTACCTGGAATGGACTCACCTTTGTCGTGGAGTGAACGGATCCGTTGTAAGCAAAATCTATATATCTTAAACACTCCTCCCAAAACTTCAAATTTGTTTTCGAGACAGCCCGCAACATAGTGGATAAAGTACGATTAACTACCTTGGTTTGTCCATCCGTTTGTGGGTGACATGTAGTTGAAAATAGCAACTTGGTTTCCAATTTATACCACAATGTTCTCAAAAAATGACTTACAAATTTTGTATCATGATCGGAAACAATGGTGTCTGGCACACCATGTAAACCAACAATTTCCGTCATAAATAAATCATCAATGTGTGTGGCATTATCATTCCTATGACAATGTATAAAGTGTGCCATTTTGGAGAAACGATTGACAATTAGAAAATACTATCCCTACCCCTCTTAGTCCTAGGGAATCCCAAAACAAGGTCCGTAGAAATATCCTCCCAAGGTACACTAGGAACAGGAAGAGGAATATAAAGACCATGTGGGTTAAGGCGAGACTTAGCTTTATTGCAAGTAGTGCATCGTGACATGTAGCGCTCGACATCTCGCCTCATTTCGGCCACAAGAAGTGTGTGGACAACACGTCTTCAGCTTCACTCCATAATGTCCGATCAAATCTCCTCCATGTGCTTCCTGCAAAAGTAGTAGACAAACGGAGCTAGCAGGAACACATAGCTTATTAGCACGATAGAGGAGACCCTTTTGCAGCACATATTTATTCCAAGTTCTTCCTTATCTATAATTTTAAAAAGCATATTTGAAGTCCAAATCAGTAGGATATAATGCTTTTATTGTTTCCAAACAAAAGATTTTATGATCAAGTTGGGACAGCATGGTATAACGGCTAGATAATGCATCGCCAATGGCATTTTCCTTCCTTCTATTATGCTTAATGATGTATGGAAACGACTCTATGAACTCAATCCATTTAGCATGTCATTTATTCAGATTTGTTTGACACTTAAGATACTTCAAAGATTCAAGATCGGAATGTATGAAAAACTCCTTAGACCAAATATAATGTTGCCATGTTTGTAATACTCGCACTAAGGCATCCAATTCCTTATCCTAAGTAGAATAATTCAGATAAGGACCATGAAGTTTTTTACTAAAGAAAGCAACGGGTTTACCTCCTTGTATGTGAACACATCCAATACCAATGCCGCTTGCATCACATTCTAGCTCAAAGGTCTTGTCAAAATCAGGAAGTTGTAGCAATGGTGCTTGTGTAAGCTTCGATTTGATAGCATCAAAAGCTTGTTGCTGCTGATTGCCCCTTCGAAACGGCACACCCTTCTTCATTAGCTCATGTAGAGGTGCTGCAATGATGCTGAAATCCCGCACAAAACGACGATAAAAACTAAGAACCTGCTTGACTGTTGTTGGGGCTGGCCAGCTAGTGATCACTTCAATTTTTGCCTCATCCATCTCAATCCTCTGCAAGGAAATGACATAGCCAAGAAATGATACTAGATTGGTGCAAAAGACGCACTTTTCGAGGTTACCAAACAAACGTGCATCTCTCAAAACAGTAAAAACATCACGTAAATGATCAAGATGTTCATCATATGACTTGCTGTAAATGAGGATATCATAGAATTAAACCACCACAAATTGTCCAATGAAAGCACATAAAACCTCATTCATTAATCGCATAAAGGTGTTGGGTGCATTAGTTAAACCAAAAGGCATGACTAGCCATTCATAAAGTCCCAACTTGGTTTTAAATGTAGTTTTCCATTCATCTTCTAGTGCCATTCTAATTTGGTGGTAACCACTACACAAGTAAATTTTTGTGAAGATGATAGCACCACTCAATTCATCAAGCATGTCATCTAAGCGAGGAATAGGATAACGATATCGAATGGTGATGTTATCAATCTCTCGACAATCAACACACATGGGCCAACTACCATCTTTCTTAGGAACCAAAAGAACAGGAATGGAACAAGGGCTAAGGCTTTCACGAATGCACCTGCGGTTCAAACGATCTTGGACTTGTCGCTGAATTTCCTTAGTTTCTTTTGGATTCGCCCTGTATGTTGCACAATTTGGCAAACTTGCTCCTGGAATCAAATCGATCTTGTGTTCAATGCTCTCATGAGTGGTAAACCAGGGGGTATATCTGAGGGAAACACATCCTCAAACTTCTGCAAAAGGTTACCAAAAACAGGGGGCAATGCAATAGAAAATTCATGAAGTGAAAACATGGCTTCTTTGCATACTAAGCATAGCACATCCCCTTAGCATCGAATAAATCAGCAAGGTCAGATTTAGCTGCGAGCAAAGATGGTGATTTTACCTTAATGACTTGCTGTTTTTCAGATTCTTGTTTTGTTGCTTTGCCATCACGAATTTTACTCTTCTCAAAACGCACAATTTCAGCAGGAGTCATGGGAAGCAAAGTGATTTTCATTCTTTTATGCATGAGAGTATATGTATTAGATCTACCATGATGAATAGCATTTGTATCAAGTTCCCAAGGACGACCCAATAAAAGAGAACAAGCATCCATAGGAACGACATCAAAATAAGCAAAATCATGGTAAGAACCAATTGAAAATTGTATTCTCGCTGTTTGTGTTACCCGAACCTTACCGCTGTTGTTGAACCATTGAATGTGGTATGGATGAGGGTGTGCTCTTGTTGTCAAACCAAGTTTCTTGACGACATCCATGTTCACCAAGTTATTGCAGCTACCACCATCAATTATAGTGTGTACATGGCAGTCCTTGACGAGAAACATGTGGAAGAGGTTGTGTCGTTGTATCTTGTCGTCGGCCTGCACTTTGGAGCTCAAGGCACACTGCACAATGATGCTCCTATAGTTCTCCATCGCCGCTGTACCAAGTACCTTTCATCTGTGTGTTTGTCATTTGGATCTGTAAAGTCAGTAGCAAGAGAATATTCATCTTCAATATCTGAAGTACTATCATACCCGCCATCGTCACGTGCTATGTATGCTCATTTGCTCGGGAAATCACTCATCATATTACCAAGTCCCTGGCAACGGTGACACTTAATGTCGGAAGTACAACTCATAGAAGGAGTAGATGATAAAGGCTTGAACGATGTCACCTTGCTGCCCTCCGGCACGCGAGAAGGTGGAGCAACAGGTGTAGTTCGTTGGCCTCCATTGGATGGTGTAGTTGCTGCACGAGGGGTTGAAGATGGTGCTGTTTTGGATGATGTAGACGTCGAACGCAGCGTGAAGTTGCTCCTCGTGCGTTGTTGCTGTTGTTGTCGGTCCTGCAATTCTTTATCTGCCAACATAGCAAGCTAAAACAATCTGTTAACAGTATCATATTCCCTATAATCAACAATGTCCTAAATTTCACGCCTCAACCCCCCATAGAAACAAGCTATTTTATCATCCATGTTCTCTACTACCCCACAACGCAGCATACCCTTTTGTAACTTTTGATAATACTCCTCTACGGACATGTTACCTTTGTCTAAGCATTGCAATTTTATGCGAAGGTCCCACTAAAAAGATGGAGGAACAAATCAAACACGCATAGCTTCTTTTAATCTATCCCATGTTGGAGGATCAGTTCTAGTTTTAACAAGTTCATTCCACCATATGATAGAAAAGTCTTTAAACTCACTAGTGGCTTGACAAACTCTATTTGTTCAGGAACAAGATGGACACTAAATTTTGCTCTACTTGTATCTCCCAATCAAGATAAGCCTCCATCATAAGCGCCAGAAAAAGAGTGTATAGTAAATTTCACTTTAGCAAAAGGATCATCAGGAGGACGATTATAATTCTTATGATGATTATTACCTTCCATACCTCGACGATAAAGTGGCAGTCTTGGCTGATTGTTGTGATCTTCCATATCATCATAAGCATTGTCTTCATGTCTTCCAGCAAGAGGCAACAATGACTCAAAAGTATTCATCCGAAGATCAAGGTCATCAAGTTGGCGAGTCAAGTTCGCCAATGACTACTCCGTTGATGCGTTGTATTTGGTGAACATATCTGTCATGGCCTTCATCATATCATGTAACTCATCATGTTGAACACATCCGTCATCATTGTTTTCACTTGCCATTATTTTTAGGAAACAAAAGACAACAAAAATATGTTATCCCTATCAACTACAGTGACAATGTGAAAGGTGGAAGAAAATAATCTCTCTCACTCAAGCGTCTTACCACGCTCTTACAATTGTTCATACCGACACAGCAGGTGGTGTGGACGGTAAGATGAACCAATGAATCGTGGGGTGATTGCAAAGGTACCTGTTATGCTCAAGAGAAAGGTGGAGCTTGGATGGCACAATATGGTGGCTAATAAGCAGAAATCTTTAACAGGTGAACAAAGTTGAATAAGTATTCAATGTAGGAAATTGTTGCTGGTAAACCAAGTGCTCTAGGGCCTAGCACAACACAAGGAAGTAGGAAGGCAAGAGAAAGACATAATGATATAACCAACAAAACAACACCAAGTGTTATAGGCCAATTGCTTTAATATGCGTGCTCTTAAATATTTTTTTATTTTTTGTAATATTTTTTATATATTTTCTTTACTCAGGAGCACGAAAATAGGAAGCATACAAATTTGCAGCTCAATTGGATGTAATATGCGGCCTATAGGAAATCAAGAAGATTCTTTAAAATTCGTGTTGAAACTTCGGAGGCCGGATATCCTATCTTCTGAGAGGAATTTGGGCAATCTAATTTTCCCGAACGTAGCTATGCAGCGGAAAATCAGATATGAAATTTTGCGTTGCTCAATTTGAAAAAAAATCGCCCGGTTTCGAGTTTGTATGCGAAAGTTATGGCCATTTTAAGGTAAGTTGTCCGAGTTAGGTAGGTTGTTCGAGTTACGGTTTTCGGATGTTGATTCGAACTCGGTTTGAGAATAGAACTGGCAATCGGATATGAAAATGATCGGTAATCTGCACAACAACTAATGGGGTGGTGTGTGATGATTCAAGGATGAGTGGCACAAAGGTTTGTCACCTAATCTAGGGCTGGCGATGCAGGAGTTCACGCAAGGCGGCTAGCTAGGGCAAACCAATGAACTTGGTGGAATGGTTTGTTGTTTAGGGATTGTGGAATAGGTGTTGAACAGCAAGAAAACAAGGATGAAACACGATAACTAGGACCCAAAACACAAAGCTAAACCAGCAACAAGGCTCCACCAAATGAATGCAAACTCAACAATGCAAACTAAAAAACGAAACTGCAGGCACTATCGAGGAAGCGGTAAAAATGATATAATTTTTTTGCGGCTTTTCTGTGGGCTCTAGGTACGAAAAAAACCGATCTAATGGAAGGAAAACAAGGATACCTCATAGGAAACCCGAAAATCTGATACCAATTGGGTGGAGAACTCGACGTTGATGATCTGCGGCGCTCGTGCAATTCGAATACCCCTACAGTCACTACACCACTGCTCCGTTGGTTATCAACCGTGCTACACATGCTTTACCTCATGAAGAAGGCTAATCCCTACAAGTGCAACCGAGAACACAAGCAAGAACGTCGAAGACACGATCTGAAATCTCGAAGTTGGGGTCTCACAAACCGTAGAACCTACCAAATATGACCGGCGGCTGCAGTATTTAAATTCTAGGTTTTGGCCAAAACACGCTTAGACGTGTCCCCAAAAGGTCTCCGGAACACAAGGCCCAATGGCCCGATTCGGTGGCGCAACACCGAACAGAAATCTGGACTCGGCTTGTTTCGACGATTCCCATTGACTATGGTGGAATTTGAGGTGGGACCATATCCATTAGAAATTTTATCTTATCCTCTTTCCGTGCATATGTGGAACGTCAAAAACGGAGTTCGTATGCATCCTGGACATTTGTTTTAAGGAGGACTGCTCCTGGACTCTGAATTGAACTCGAGTTCGAGTTGCAAACTGATTCCATCAACTTGTGGGCCTCCCAGCTGGTTCTCATGTTCCCAAGGCCTCTTACCTTCACTTGTTGATCTTCTCCATTGTTACTTATAACAATTAGATCATCACATAGCAATCTATTATCAAACTCACATGCAAAGGAAGTTAGGAGCGAGTTGACCTGCTGATTTATTAACCGTGCTCGTGCTCTTCTAATTGGTCCTTGCAGTTCAATGTGCGTCTCCACTGTTGTGATGTCCTCATCACTTCCCCCCTGCGCTCCACCTGAAAATGGCCGCCAGTGCATAAATCTGTCTGGGAAGATTGCTGGTGTGGTCAGGGAAGGCCAAGGATGGCCGGAAGTAGCGTCCCCACGGCGGCGGCGGAGGGCCGCACTCGGACGAGGTTGCCCAGTGCACAGACTGCAGTATTCCTTCGGAAATTAATCGTGGAGCACAAATCATCGATGAGGATCACAATTTTGGAACCAAATTTAGGAGAAAAGGGCAGGAATTTGGATTCCACCTTTGACCTAGGTCCAAAGGTCTGGCGACGACGAGAACTCAAAGAACAATGGATATAATTGATCATTTTCTTTGTTTATTGATCCAGAATGAACATAAGGGCATGAGGAAGATATTTCTTAACTGGATAGAAAAATAAATACACAAAGAATCTGAATTTCTTAGCCAAAAATGCTCTGTTCTTATGAACGGCCGAAGCAAAATTTCGAACTCTGGCTAAACGGTGCTACGAAGGGACGAGCAACCTTGGGGACAACATGGAAAGGTTCGGGCGAACTTTATTGCAGCCGGAGTGAGTCGGGAGCAAGCCCAAAGTGCTGGAGTACCGTGGAAATCACCGCAACGGTTTGAAATAGAGGAACAAACAAATCACCCTCCGGGGTGGCAGCACAGCGGCGACGAGGAAGCAGTGGCGACTTACCGGAGAGGTAGGGTGGATGCTTGTGCAGCTTATAGAACCTTCGTCCGAGCTGCAACGTCGAGGAAGAGAGCTGTCGCCATGGACCAGAGAAAGTGGCAGGAAAATAGAGCACTGGTTGCTACCGTTGAGCAGAGCGAAGGAGGGAGTCGATGAAGTATTTCTTAGCAACGATAAGAGCAAAAGGTTCTGCTCTCTGGGACCAGGCTGGTTGATGGGGATGTGGCACTTGCAATAGGTGTGGTGGCGCCATGGGAATAGTAGAGAAATGGAGCACGCTCTGTTGAGCTCTTTCACTAGATGACTAGTGGGTCCCACCCCACTCCTCCTTATCCCCTCCTTTCCAGTGTAAAATATCTCCATAACACACTGTCCAATTTAGGTTAAATTTGACAAGACATAAATTTGAGTTTGAGAAGAATTATGATGCACTAAAATTAAAATTTTTGCCATGCTGAATTTGAACTTTCAAATATGATTTTGAATACATTTATAAAGACCTTGCTTTAAACCTTCACTGTATTTTCCAAAGATAGCAAGGACTCAAATCAACTACATTAATAAATTTCTGGTCTAAAGTCTTACATTTGCTGAGTTAGACTTGAAGTTGAATTAGGTTTGATATTTTTGGCTGTATACAATAGAATTCTTTTAAAACATCACTTCAGTGAATCCTAGATTTATTTCCTTCTCTGCTTATTTTTCAAGACTGAAATGCACACTTGTAGTTGGGCTTTCACATCCCTCCCCCGTTAAAAGAATCTCGTTGTGAGACCTATGTGTGCTGAATACATTGGCTTTGACAGTAAAAGTTTTGAATGCTGCCGTAACATCTTTTTAGCAAGGTCTGACTTTAGCTCCGGCATGTCTTTGATAGCTCCGGCATGTCTTTGTTAAGCTCCGATATGTTTTTGCTAGGTCCGACTTATGTTGGTTAGTTCCGACATGTTTTTCTAGCTCCGGCGCTAGGTTGTAGTAGCTTTGGTAAGCTCCGGTTAGTTTTGTCAAGATTCAGAGTTTGATCGCAATGTTTCTGCTTTTACTGTGAAATGTTTCAAACTTGCTTTACATTGGATAGATTGCTTAGTATTCACTTGCTAAGTTGTTTGTGCGTTTTTGTTGATATGGTCGATATCATTTTGCTATGGTTTGCAACATGCTTATGTGAAGTGTTCACGTATGATGTTGTAGTTTTGGAACTAACAAGAGTCAAGTCGAGGACTTGTGCTCGGAAGTATTGGTTGTTTGTTCATGTGCAGGTGTTGCTTGAGTTCAAGACATGGCTGGTGACGGGATCCATTGAACTATTCTTAGGGAGAAGATGAGGTTCAACAACCAAGTTCGAGAGGAATTGTGGTTGAGTTGATCGGGTGGTCGCGCAACATGTTTGAATCAAGAACAATGCATATGAAGGTATCGTGGACGTCGTTGGAAGATATTTGCATGTGTGCGAGGAGTGCATGGATGTGTCTTCATGGTTCCAAGGTGTGATAAAGAGATGTGGACATAAAAATTGGTCGGAATGATCCAACTGTCTAGGTTATGGACTCAGGTTGCGGCTGAGTCGGGTTTGACTCAAATATGGAAAGATTTGAGTTGGTTATGATAGGATTTCGTGTGGGTCACGAATTTAGTTTGTTTTAGGAATGTGGGATATGTTTCTAATGTGTTTGAAAGTCTTAAGATTGCTTCTATCTGTGTATAGAAGAGTCCTAAGAACTTATGGAAAGTTTCGATTCGTGATTTGAGTAGGATTAGAGTCCTAGTTGAGATTGGGTTGGCCTAAGGGCTGGTTATATAAGCAAGGGAGGCCAGAGCTCATGGTGCATGACTTTGAGGGTTGTTACTCTTGTGTTCTATTGAATAAAATTCGTAGTTGAAAGGAACTTTTGTGCCTTGTTCGTCCGACTTGTTCCAGACAAGTTTTTCTCGTCGAGTTTCTGCACAACACTACCTTTCTTTGGTGGTTTTATCATAACTCGAGTTCTAGAGATCCAATTGATGTGATTATTTTTGGGTTGTCTTCATAACTTGATTATCAATCATCTACCAAATTTGCACGGTCATTGGATTTGTTGTTTCTGATCTACACGACTTTCTTTGTAGTGTTCCAGAACTATTTTTCTCGGGTAGGACAGATTGACCTTTGTTCGATCTTTTAATAGTAACTTGGGTTTCTGTTGACGGATTGGAGTGATTCTTGTTGTGTCATATTCGTGACTTGATTCTCTCTGATATCTATCACTTTTATCATGGTGAAACACGTTTATATTAGTCTCACACATGATTTCTTTAACAGATCATTTTTCTGCCGAAGGAGTTGGGATTTAATTGTTTCTGCTGCGTAAGATTTTTTAATCTACCATTCACCCCCCCCCCCTCTGGTAGCTTTTCATGTGATCTTCGATCCTACAATTGGTATCAAAGCCAGGGTGCTCTAATCTTTGTGATTTGCACGTGTTTTTGACTAATCATCATGGAGAAATACTCCGCCAAACCATATGTGTTTAGTGGTATTGATTTTCAGGTTTGGAAGGCACGTATGGAAGACTTCATCCAGACTCAAGGCTTTGCAATATGGGAGAAGGTATACAATCCTTACGAAGTGCCGTCAAATGATCAAGTTACAGCTACAAATCTGAGAGATGTCGACAACAACAACAAGGCTCGAAACTTGATCATACAAGGTTTAACTCAAAGCGACTTCGATAGTGTTGCACACCTCCGATCTGCATACGATGTGTGGAAAACACATTGTGACTACCACGAAGGATCCAACACGATCAAGGAGGTAAGGCAAGACATGCTCAAGAAATAATACATGCGCTTCGAGATGCAACCCGGTGAGTCTGTTGATGACCTTTTTGCTCGCTTTAATAAAACTCTCAGCAACTTGCGTAGTGTCAATGTTAATTTTTTAGATGCTGAAAATGCTAGTCAATTGTTAAGTTCATTAGATATGTCAATTTGGGAGATGAAAGTCACATCTATTCATGAATCTACTTCCATGAGTACACTTACTTTAGATGTTCTATATTCTAAGTTAAAAACTCATAAAATTGACATAATATCACGTAAGAACCCCAACAAGTCTATTGCTTTTGTTTCTCAACGTGACATGCCTAGCTCTGGTCAATCTTCATCTTGTGGTACACTTGCTTTGTTGTCCTCTCTAACCCTTGAAAAGATTGAGGAATTTCCAGAGGATGAGCTAGTACTTCTCTCTACCAGGTTCTCAAAAGCATTGCGAAATATGAGAACTGGAAGGAGAGGAAGCTCCGGACCTCAACGATGTTTCAAATGTGGTAAGAAATGACATTTTCGTTCAGATCGCCTTAACCTTTCAGGTCCTACTCCCCGGGATGAAAAGCAAACAAGGAGGAAGCACTCCTCTACAAAAGATACGAAGAAAGAAAGGGTTTTACAGGACGTCAATTAGTGAGCAGTTTTATCTCTGTGCATCAAGAACTTAGCTCAAGCGATGTGGACATTGGAAGTGACGAAGAGGATTTGGCAAACTTGTGCCTCATGGCGGGCATGTCAAGATCAAGTATGGAGGAGGCTGAACACAACAGCGACAATGAAGAGGTATGTCCTCCTTGCGAAGAAATGTGTGATGCTATTTCTCGTTCCACTGTTATAGTTAAGAAAAAGGACAAAAAGAATAGGGACAATGCTGATAAAATTGAGTCACTAGAATCTAAAATTAATCATTTTAAATCTTTGATTCTTAGTGATGATTCTTGTTCCTCATGTGAATTAATATATGAACAATTGTCCTCATTAAGAAGTGCGCACAACTCCACACTTGATAAACTTGAGTTAGAAATTGAAAAGAACAAAGAGCTTGCTGCACTTAATGATAAAAACATGAAAGATGCTAGCTGTTCTACAATAGATTTGCATTGTTCTACTTGTGATGATCTGGATAAGAAATTACAAGATGCTATGAATGAAATTTCTATATTGAACAATGCTTTACTTTCTCATGAAGCTAAATATTGTTCCAATTGCAAATTAAAAGTAAAAACTTCATGTGACAATTGTCTTGATTTGTCCAATAAACTTGATGACATGCATAGGACATTAGATCGGTTTTGTAGTGGGAATAAGAACCTAAATTTTCTGCTGAATTCTTCCAAGTCTTGAAATGATAAAACTGGTTTAGGTTTTCATTCTCATGGTCATGCTAAGGCTCATTCACCTAAAATTTTAAAGTCATTAGGAAGTGGTTTGGTTTAAACAGTTCCTAAACAAAAAGAAGTGGTTTTCAAATCCGCAGGAGTGTTGTCTCATTCGGTTTCTGTTGGAATGTGTGATCGCATGGCCAACGTCCTGCGAACAATAAGGAACGAAATAATTAAGTTTCCATCCAATGGAATAATTTCCTTTGTAATCAAAGGAATAATATCACCAGCCATACAATTAAGGAAGACCATATTTCCTTATTAGTTGTGCATTAATTCTTTTTTCAAATGAAATGGAAGGCTGGTGGTTTTATGGAAGGGAATATGATGTTTCCTAATTACAAAATTGATGACCTTCCCTAAATACGGATTTATTTCCTTAATTTGCATGCGCCTTGATCGGAGGTGCAACCTACCATATTTGGTTGCGGCCCCGACCCGCAACATCGCATATATAAATAGGGGTCGCTGGTCACTCTAATGATCCAATGAAATTATAGTGTAGCCTCTCCTGATACTTCCTCACACACCCGATCCTCACGGCTCTGCTAACGGGACGAAGGTCGCCACATTGATCTTCCACGTGACGACGCTGCCGACAAGCCTGCATCAAGCAGGCACAGGACTTCGCTTGGCCTAATGGCTTCATCTGGGGACAGTAAGCGCTGATTAACGTCTTCTTTTATTTTGTATTCATGTATGAGGCTAGACCATGTTCATGGTTATTTTACGTTCACACGAATAATGTTCAAATATTTGGTATCAGACGCCTAACTAGTCTCTGCATGAATCTTTAGCACTTTTTTTTTTAAAGATAAGTAATGTTTAAGGTTGAGACTAGCAGAAATTATGGTTATTCTGGGCTAAATCATGCTGTTGTGTCTGTGTTCATGTTAGTTTACCCATGTTCAGTATAAATTTAGGTATTGTCGTTCGGCTCGACATGAATTAACAAAGGATTTAGATTAATCTCATGGCAAACACATGTTTTTTTAATCCGAACAACCACTGATGATATTTTCCCCATAACTAGCCGATTTATTCCCAATCACCTAATCATGTTCAGTTCTGGAAAACTAAATAATGGATTTGGGCTCACCTTGATGGGATTTGGCTGCCGTACTGCAACCTGCCGCCTTAGGCTAATGGCGTGAGCTTGCCTTTGGGATAATTACTTGATATTTTTTTCCGCTGTGCATTATGTTTATTCTCTAAATTAAATTGAACCAAAGAGATATTTATTTAGAGAATTTTATGCTTAATTCTATTGTTAGGGCATGTAATTAATTTTTGAACAATATTGTTTTAATTATATGTTGTATTTATTAATTTTCTCCAACGGTGATATGAAAACATTATTTAATGTGTTAATTTTCACTTCTGCCCAACGGTGATGTGAAAATTTTATTTGGCTTAATTTTATTAAATTTAATGATGTTTACTAATGTTTCTCCATTTTATTCAGCTCCAAACATTATTTCGACCATTAGTGGAGTTGAGAAACTTCATGGAACAAACTTCCCCACATGGAAGAATAATGTTGAGATTGTTCTTGGTGTTCTTGAGCTTGACTATGTATTTGAGCATGATGTTCCCACACCTCCCGCCACCAGCGCGGAAAATTATGATGACAAACTTAAGACCTATAACGAAAATATTGCTAAGTGGGAGCGCTCCAATCACATGCCACTAAAAATTATGAAGGGGACAATTTCTGAAGGGATAAAGGGAGCAATCCCGGATTCCAAAAATGCTAAGACTTATTTGACCTCTATTGAAGTGAAATTTAAAGGCAATGATAAGTCATATGCCTTATCACTCATGCGTAAGCTTCTGAACACTAAGTTTGATGGTGTTGGCAGTGTTAGAGAGCACATCATGTTGTTGTGTGACACAAATGCTAAACTTAAAGTATTAAAGATGGGTTTTGATGATCCTTTTCTTGTTCATATTGTTATCCTGTCTTTACCTGAAAATTATAGTGCACTTGTTGTCTCATACAACAATATGAAGGATAAGTGGACTATTGATGAATTAATTGCTCATGCTATCGATGAGGAGTACATAATCAAGGCTGCCAAACATGACTATACTAATCAAGTTGGCTCCAGTAAGAGGAAGTTTCATGGCAATGATAATCATGGTGGCAAGAAACACAAGCACAACTCTTATGTTAATGATAAATCTGGGCAACTTCACCCTAATAATTCTGGAAAGAACAATAGTGATGGTTGTCACTTTTGTGGCAAACCTAGTCATTACCAAAAGGATTGTGTTGGTTTTCTGAAGTGGCTTGCTAGAAAGGGTAATGATGTTGTTACTTTTATTAACGAATCCTTTTATGCAAATTATTCACTAAATACTTGGTGGATTGACTCAGGTGCCACCGTGCACGTCACTAATTCATTACAGGGATTCAATATGAAGATAAACGTAATAAATGGGGACAAAACGTTAAAGGTCGCTGATGGAAAAGAAGTTGAAGATGAAGCCATTGGATCACTATCACTCCATTTAGATAGCGGCTTCGTACTTCATCTTAAAAATGTTTTATTTGTTCCTAGCATGAGGAGAAACTTGATTTCTGTTTCCTTATTAGACGATGATGGATTTGAATGTTATTTTGGGAACAAAAAGTGTTTAATTAAGTATAATAATAATTATGTTGGTCTTTCCTTCCAACAAGACAAACTTTATTTGCTTTCCCTTTATGAATCTTCTGTGATGAATATAAGTGATGTTCGTAATGATAAATGCAATCGTGTTACTAAGAATGAGACTTCTTTAAAATCGTGTTACTGTCATCTAGGCCACATTTTGAGGGGTAGAATTGAACGTCTCATCAAGGAAGAAATTCTCCATTCGTTGGACTTCTCTAACTTTGATCAATGCATCGATTGCATTAAAGGAAAATTTGTTAAAGAAATTAAGAAAGGAGCGATAGGAAGTACAGGACTTTTAGAATTAATTCATACGGATATATGGGGTCCTTTTCCAATAATGACTGTGGATGGTTTTGTTCTTTCATAACATTCACGGATGTCTTCTCAAGATACGGCTACATTTATCCGATAAAGCATCAATCTGAATCATTAGATAAATTTAAGATATTTAAAGCTGAAGTTGAGAACCAACAAAATGTGAAAATTAAAGTCATAAGATCAGATTGAGGAGGAGAATATTATGGCAAACATGCGCCTTATGGCCAAATTTCTGGTCTTTTTGCAAGGTATCTTCAGGAAAATGGCATAATAGCCCAATATTCTACGCCGGGCAAACCGAAACAAAATGGAGTAGCCGAAAGGCGTAATCGCACACTTATGGACATGGTCAGAAGCATGTTAAGCTACTCCAATTTATCGGTTAATTTATGGATGGAAGCACTAAAGACAGTCGCACATATACTAAATCGGGTTCCTAGCAAATCCATAGCTAAGACGCCTTATGAATTATTGACTGGGAGAAAACCAAGCTTACGTTATTTATGTATATGGGGTTGTCCCGCTGAAGCTAAAGTCTTCAATCCAACTATTGGAAAATTAGACCCTAGGACTGTTAGTTGCCACTTTAGTGGTTATCCTGACAGATCGAAGGGATATCAGTTCTATTGTCCAAATAATGTCACTAAATTTGTGGAAACATGACACGTTGTGTTTTTAGAGAATGATGAGATCTGTGGGAGTATGACCCCAAGGAAAATAGATCTTGAGGTAAAACGGGTTTATGTTCCATCACTGATGATTCAAGAGATCGTTATTCCTATGCATAATGTTGCACCTCCAGTTGTCGCACCTCTAGTAGGTGTACGTTCTGAGGTTCTTCCTTTAGTAGTTGTGCCACCTGAGATCGCGCCTTCAACGAATCCCGTTGTTGTTGCACCTCAAGTGGGGGAGAATGTAAACACTGATGAGGCACCTATTAATAATTCACAACAACCTTCTGTTGTGAATAATGAGCAACATGATGAGCCTCTTAGGAGATCACAACGAAATAGGAGATTAGCCATCTCCGATGAATATGTGGTATACATGTATGAAGATGTGAATGACATAGGAAAGGAGGAAGATCCTACATCATATAAAGAGGATATGAAGAGTAAGCACTCATCTATGTGGCTCGGAGCCATGAAGGATGAAATAAAGTCCACGAGCACTAATGATGTATGGGACTTAGTAGAAATTCCTAACGGAGTCAAAACAGTTGGTTGCAAATGGGTTTACAAGACCAAACATGACTCCAAAGGAAATATCGAAAGGTTCAAAGCGAGGCTTGTGGCTAAAGGCTTCACACAAAGAGAGGGTATTGATTATAATGAAACCTTCTCTCTAGTGTCTAGCAAAGACTCACTAAGAATTATTATGGCGCTTGTAGCTTATTATGATATTTAGTTACATCAGATGGATGTAAAGACTGCATTCCTAAATGGTGACTTGCATGAGGATGTTTATATGGATCAACTGGAAGGTTTTGTTATGGAAGGAAAGGAACACATGGGTTGTCGACTTAAGAAATCTCTTTATGGGTTAAAGCAAGCATCCAGGCAATGGAACCTCATGTTTGATGATGTAATAAGGAAATTTGGGTTTAATGAAAATAAGGCAGAAAATTGCATCTATATTAAATTTAAAGGAAATGACTTTGTCATTTTAGTTCTGTATGTTGATGATATACTTTTGGCAAGCAACAAGAAGAATATGTTGTATGAGACCAAAAGTTTTCTCTCCTCTAAATTCGATATGAAGGATCTTGGTGATGCGTCTTATGTACTGGGCATAGAAATCCACCGAGATAGGTCCAAAGGAGTATTAGGATTATCACAAAAGGCATACATAGACAGAGTACTTAAGAGATACAATATGCATATGTGCTCTGCCTCACCTGCCCCGTTGTCAATGGCGATAAGTTTGGGACATTTCAATGTCCAAGAAACCAATATGAGGCTGATCAAATGAAGTCGGTTCCTTATGCTTTTGCTGTCGGAAGCATCATGTATGCTAAAGTATGTACATGTCCTAACTTAGCGTATATAACCGGGATGCTTGGCAGATTTCAGTCAAATCCAGGACCGGACCACTGGAAGGCCGTAAAGAAAGTTTGGTGCTATATGCGAGGCGCTATGAATATCATGCTCACATATAGAAAGTCTCACAAACTAAAGATTGTGGGATACTCAGACGCAAACTTTGTGGGGTGTGTTGACTCTAAGAAATCCACGTCAGGCTATGTCTTCACACTCGCTGAGGGAGCTATCTCGTGGAAAAGCTCCAAACAAACTATAATTGCATCATCGACAATGAAGGCTGAGTTTATAGCATGTTATGAGGCCGTTGGGCAGGCTGTATGGCTAAAGAAATTTATTCCCGAATTAAGAGTAGTAGACAACATTTCAAAACCACTAACGATATACTGCGATAATCAATCTGCAATTTTCTTTTCGAGTAACAAGTAAAGTGGTGCTGCCAAACATATTGACATTAAGTACCATGTTGTGAAAGATAGAGTCCAGGATCAGACCGTTAAAGTTGAGCATATAAGTACTAAACTAATGCTTGCGGATCCGCTAACTAAAGGCTTAGAACCCAATATTTTTCATGATCACATTGCCAGCATGGATTTGCTAGAAAGCCTTTGATCCTGGAATAAAGGGCCAATAATGCAACCAACTCCCGTAAGAATAATGTTTCCCATTTCAAGAGAAAGAGAGTGTACTATGAGTACTGAAGTTTCAACGACGTTTAATTTGTTGTCGTGGCGCTTTACTTTGGTACACCATCTTTTTCAAGAATGGACTTATGACGTTAGCCTTACGATCAAGTGGGCGAATGTTGGAATGTGTGATCGCATGGCCAACGTCCTGCAAACAATAAGGAAGGAAATAATTAAGTTTCCATCTAATGGTATAATTTCCTTTGTAATTATAGGAATAATATCACTAGCCATACAATTAAGGGAGACCATATTTCCTTATTAGTTGTGCATTAATTCGTTTTTCAAATGAAATGGAAGGCTGGTGGTTTTAGGGAGGGGAATAAGATGTTTCCTAATTACGAAATTGATGACGTTCCCTAAATACGGATTTATTTCCTTAATTTTCATGCGCCTTGATCGGAGGTGCAACCTACCATATTTGGTTGTGACCCCGGCCCGCAGCAGCGCATATATAGATAGGGGGCACTGGACACTCTAATGATCCAACAACATTATAGTGTAGCCTCTCCCGACACATCCTCGCACACCCAATCCTCACGGAGCTGCTAACGGGACGAAGGTCGTCGCCTTGATCTTCCACGCGACGACGCTGCTGATGAGCCTGCATCAAGAAGGCACGGGACTTCACTTGGCCTAATGGCTTCATCTAGGACAGTAAGCGCTGGTTAACGTCTTCTTTTATTTTGTATTCATGTATGAGGCTAGACCATGCTCATTGTTATTTTACGTTCACACATATAATGTTTAAATAGTTTCAAATAAAAATGTTGCTTGCTCATCTAGACATGAACACAAAGTTAAATTTCATTGTACCTACTGTGGTAGAGATGTTCATGTCATAGATTTTTGTTATAGACTCGCTAAACAACAGAAAAAGGAAAGAATGATTGCTAGATCTCATAACATTCATGCAAAATTTACTGCACATACTAAGCCGAATGTCAGGAACATGCAACCTGTTGTTATGAGTCAAAAACATTCATACTTTGCTACCAAACCTATTGTTTTTCGTGCTACACATGTAACACCTTATAAGTCAGTAGTTGGGTACAAAAATCCTCAAGCTTTGGCTCATAAACCTGCTATTTTATCTCAACTTTTGCTTGTTTTTCCTGCAGCACATCGTGTGACTCAGTACTAGATTCCTAAATACTTTCTGACTAACCCCAATATTGAGTCATCGACGTATTATGCTTCTATGTAGGTTACACGCTTGAGGAAGGATAATATTTGGATTGTTGATTCAGGTTGCTCATGCCACATGACCGGTAACAAAGATTGGTTCTCCTTCCTCTCTTTTGTGTCACGTGTAGAGAATGTTACTTTTACCCATAATTCTTCAACGCCTATAATTACTAAGAGTTCGGTTAGAGTAAATGATCACTACACTTTCAAGGATGTGGCACTTGTAAAAAAATTTGAAATACAACTTGCTTTCTATTTCACGATTGCTAGATGATAATCTGGAAATTATTTTCAATAAAAACTGCTGCAAAGTTGTAGGTCCAAATAGTGAGCTGATTTTTAACATGTCTCGGCTTGGAAGAGATTTTAAAGCTGATTTTGATATGTCTTCCTCTAGGCATAGTTGTCTCTTTGCTAAAGATTCAAAGGACTTATATTTTTGGCATCGTAGACTAGTCACATAGGCATTGATCATCTAACGCGTTATAGTGCTCTTCATCGCATACATGGGCTGCCTAAGCTTAAAGGAGACAAAGAAATTGTGTGCCCTTCTTTTAGACATGTTGAGATGATTGCAGGTTCACATACTCCTCTCACAATGATCATGACAACTGAACCGTGTCAACTTTTGCACCTTGACACCGTAGGACCTTCACGTGTTTAATCCTTCAGAGGTAAATGGTATGTTCTTGTGATTGTTGATGATTATTCTAGATACTATTGGGTTTACTTTATGGCATCTAAGAATGAAGCTTTTAGTCACTTTAGAACTTTATTTCCTAGATTATAAATTGATCACCCAGGATCTCTAAAAGCAATTAGAAGTGATAACGGAACCAAATTTAAAAATCAGTCTTTTGATCACTTTTGTGCTGAAAATGGAATAGATCATCAATTTTCTTCACCATATGTACCGTAACAAAAGCAGTGTTGTAGAAAGAAATAACAAAACCTTAGTCGAGATGGCCAGGACTATGCTTGATGAATATCAAACTCCTAAGAAATTTTGGGCTGATGCGATTGCAACCGCTTGTTATGTCTCAAAACGTGTTTTCTTGCATGCTAAGCTAGGTAAAAAATCATATGAGCTCCGGTTTGGACATAGGCCTAGTGTCACACACTTTCGGGTCTTTGGTTGCAAATGCTTTGTTAAGAAACATGGTAATCTTGATAAATTTGAACCTAGATCCATTGATGGCATGTTTCTTGGTTATCCATCTCATACTAGAGGCTACCGTGTGCTTTTACTTGACACTAACAAAATTGTGGAGACTTGTGAGGTGTCTTATGATGAAGCTAGCCCAGTTACTAGCTCAAACATTGCAGGTACGGATCCATATCCGCAGGGGGAGAGCATTTTTGTTGAAGATGAGGAAAAGGTGGAGCTGCTGCCAGAAAATTCAGCAGCTAATGACATTGTTCCAGCTCTTGATTTTGATTCACAGCGAGCACCGACAACCACCATTTCTGGTCCAGATCCTCCTCAAGTCACAAGGTCATCGATTTGTGATGAACATGAAGAAGAACAAGCTTGTGAAGTGTCCACTCCCCTCTGGGTTCTCAAAAGTCATCCTCCACAACAAATTATTGGAAGCTTGCACGAACGAGTCACACTGTCCAGGTTTTGCGATCCAAACTCTCATGCTCATTTTGCTTTTGTTGCTTCTTTTGAATGAGCTCTTTCACTGGATGACAAGTGGGCCCCACCCCCCTCCTCCTTATACCATCCTCTCCACTGTAAAATATCTCCAGAACAACACTGCCCAATTTAGGTTAAATTTGACGAGACATAAATTTGAGTTTGAGAAGAATTATGATGCACTAAAATTTAAATTCTTGCCATCCTGAATTTGTCATGGTCTTCATCGATGACATTTTGGTTTATTCTAAATCAGAGGAAGAACACTCCAAACACTTGCATATCGTGCTATAACAATTGCGAGATCACAAGCTTTATGAGAAATTTAGAAAATGCGAGTTTTGGACCAAGCAAGTGCCATTTCTGGGACATATTATTTCAGCGGATGGTATCGCTATTGATCCAAGCAAGATTGTACAAGTGCTGAAGTGTGTGTCTCCAAAGTCCGTTTATGAAGTTTGCAGCTTCCTCGGATTAGCGGGATATTATCGGAGGTTCATTCCAAGCTTTTCAAAAGTCGCTAAACCGATGATGGAGCTGCTGAAAAAGGGGACTAAATATTTTTGGAGCAAGGCATGTGAGGATGCTTTTCAGGCGTTGGTGAAACAACTCACAACAGCCCCAGTGCTAGCTCAGCTGGATACGACCAAATCTTTCGATGTTTATTGTCATGGATCCGGTATTGGTCTCGGCTGCGTACTAATGCAAGAAGGACGAGTGACACATATGGATCACGGCAGCTCCAAAATCATGAGCAACATTATCCAACTCATGACCTAGAGCTCGCTGGCGTGGTACTTGCCCTTAAAATGTGGAGGCATTATTTGCTAGGCAATCTAGTGCATCTCTACACCGATCACAAGAGCCTGAAATATATATTCACTCGGAAGGAGTTGAATATGCGGCAACGGAGATGGTTAGAGCTGATGAAAGATTATGAGATTGAAACTCACTACCATCCTGGCAGGGCGAATGTGGTTGCCGATGCGGTAAGCCAAAAGTCACATGTCAACAGTTTGTCTGTTATTTCGATGGAAAAGGATGAGCCGAGTTTATACATAGTTCCATATGGCGCGTTATATAATCTTGCTCTCATTCCACGATACGAGAGGAGATTATGGAAGCTCAGAGAGAAGACAAAGGCATGTGTCACATACGTGAGAGATTGGACAAAGGTGAGATGAAGTGTTTTCGAAAGTATGATCATGGTACGCTATGGTTTAACAACCGTATAGTGGTACCCTATGATATGACACTTTGGAAGAAAATAATGGATGAATATCACTTGTCCAAGTATTCCATTCATTCGGGTAGCAAAAAGATGTACCAAGATTTAAAGACCAAATTTTGGTGGACACGGATGAAACGGGAAATAGCTAAATACGTATCCAAATGTGATATGTGTCGGTGTGTAAAAGCTGATCATGTGAGAAGTTAGGGCTGCTGCAACCATTGAAAATTCTTTCATGGAAATGGGAGGATGTGAGTATGAACTTCGTTGTCGGATTACCACTCACATTCCGGAAGCATGATTCGATTTGGGTGATCGTGGACCGATTAACTAAATCAGCTCACTTCATCCCGATAAATAATGGATTCAATGCCAAGAAGTATGCGGAGTTGTATATTGCACGGATCTTGTGCTTACACGGAGTTCCGAATGCCATTATTTCAGATCGCGGTACGCTGTTCGTTGCTCATTTTTCGGAGGAGCTGCACGTGTCATTGGGAACCAAACTGATTAGAAGCTCCGCATATCACCCACAAACCGACACACAAACCGATAGGGTGAACCAAGTCCTGGAAGACATGTTGAGATCGTGTGCCATCCACCACGGTAAAAACTGGGATGATCATTTACTGTTAGCGGAATTCTCATACAACAATAGTTATCAAGGTAGTATCAATATGGCACCGTATGAGGCTCTCTATGGCCGGAGATGTCACACACCACTGAATTTGTGTGAATTTGGTGAACGGGTGATGTTCGGAATTGATCTCGTTAATGAAGCGGAAGAACGAGTTAGGGTCATCCAAGAAAACTTGAATGCTGCACAAGCACGTCAGAAAAGTTATGTAGATCAGTTACATTGACCTATGCATTTCAACGGTGGAGAGCACATTTATCTTTGTGTGTCTCCGATGAAGGGAATTCATCAGTTCGGTGTTAAGGGGAAGCTTGCTCCCCGATTTATTGGTCTGTTTGCTATCACGGAGAAGTTCGGACCCGTAACCTACCGGCTGGACTTACCAGCGACCCTCGCCGGTGTAGATGACATTTTTCACGTGTCACAGCTACGAAAACGTCTCAAGTGCACCACTGCTCTCCGCACTGAGGAAATTGAAGAGTTGCAACCGGATCTCACCTACACAGAACATCCGGTTCAGATTATTGACGAAAAGACACACACCACAGGAAACCAGACTTCGTGCTTCTACAAAGTCTTGTGGAGCAACCATACCGCTGATGAAGCGACATGGGAAAGCGAGGACTATCTGCGTTAAAACTATCCAGATTTACTATCGTCGTATATCCGGTAACCTTCCTTCATCTCTTTTATTTGTAATCTCAGGACGAGGTTCTTTTAAGATGGGGGGTGTAAAATCCCAAATTTCACAGTGTGAAGTTCAGTTAGGAGAAATAAAAAAACGAGCATCAGGAGAAGAAATCAAAATGGCAAAGGAAAAATCAAATAAGCTCAAACCTGAAATGAGGGATTTAAAAATTCAAATGTAGCTCCTGCTCAAACATTGTCAAATGTCCAAATGGAGTTGTCCACTAAATTATAAGTATTCCAAATAGCCAACTTGCAAATTTTCATAATAAGTGCATTGAAATCCCTTGGAATTCAAATTCAAAGTTGAATTTGAATGAAACTTTATCAAATGAGGAATTGGATTTCAAACTCGAATTCTATACAATTGATTTAGTTTACCCACAAATATCTAGCATTTTTGGAGCAATATTGGCAGAGGAATTGATTGACCAGAGGGGGGGGGAGAGTGGGACCCACCTGTCAGCTTCACAAGAGGAGAGCCGCATCTGTTCTTTTGTTCACAGGGCGCCACAGCATTTTTGCATGTTGCCAGCGAGTGCTTCAATTCTCCACGGAAACCAGGGATATTTCCTCCTCCTTATCCCTGCCTGGTGCATGCTCCCTGGTCACAGCGAAGTTTCTACTCTTTTCCTCAGTACTGAACAGCACAGGGCTCTGTTTTTCTCTGGCCCCGGAGCTGGACTGGGTTGAACGGAGGAGCTCCAATGTTGGACAGTGATTTTACCCTGGCGCAGGACACTGAGCAAGGCACAGCGCTCTCCTCTTCCTCCCCGACGCAGGAAATCGACGGTTCCGGCATTGTGCGACGACACCAAGCGAAATCACCCTTGCAGCCTTTGTTCCGAGCGGCCACCATGAGTCTTCGCCGCCCAGACGCCTCAAGCTCTTTTTCCTTTGGAAAAACTCGCTCCAAGGTTCGCCATAGCACTTTCTCCATGCTCCCCGAGCCTCCTGTCCTTTACTATCGCCGGTGAGACGGATTTTGAGTTTTTGCAACGGCTGGTTTAGTAAAATGAGGGTAGAAAACGTCACAATTTGATTTTCATGTTTAATCAGTCTTCAATCCTCTTGTTTAGATTAATCCAGAACCATTTGAGAACCTGTAGAATCAAAAAGCTTGAAAATTACCACATCGGAATTGAAGTTTTTCCGGCCGCCGCCATTTTCGACCTAGGTTGCCGTCGAATCCTACCTTGCAGCCATGTTTCGGCCGATTAGACCTAGTATTCGGGTTCCTCATCGCCAAATAGTGCTTTGGGATCCAATCCCGAGTCGAATTGACCTCCTCGGTGCTGTTCCCACCATGGCCGACAAAGCTCGCCGTCGTCCTGCCTCGCCCGCCGTATTCTGGCCATTTGGGTGCTTGTGAGGTTGCCAGGCGTGTTGGCCATGGACTGAAGGTTTGGATGCCTTATTTCGCTCTGCCTATTAGCGTCGTCTGTCTTGGGGAACGGCGAGTGTCGCCGGTGGACGGCCGCCCGAGGACTTGATCTTGTGCTTGGGGCACCGCTTGTGATGAGGATGGATCACTTGAGCCTTGATGCTCTTGATGTCTTACATCAACAAGTGACATCCTCCTCAACACCATACATGGTGCCTCTTCTTCATCTAGCACACATTGATCAACTTGCTCCACTTGGTAGCCATTAGTTTCATCAAACACCACATCACGTGCAATTTCAACACATCCAGAGGTTTTGTTGAAGACACGATAGGCATAGGTGTTTGAATCATAACCAAGCAAGAAACCTTCATCGGATTTTGAAGCAAACTTTGAAATTCGAGGCTTCTTGTTGAGAATGTAACATTTTCTACCAAAGACTCCAAAGTAGGAGATATTTGGTTTGTTACCAATTAGAAGTTCATACGGAGTCTTCTTTAATAGGCAATGGAGGTAGAGGCGGTTCGTGGCAGGGCAAGCGGTGTTGACCGCTTCTGTCCAAAACTGACCAGAAGTATTGTACTCATCAAGCATGGTCCTTGACATCTCTATTAGAGTTTGGTTCTTCCTTTCGGCCACCCCATTTTGTTCAAGTGAGTAAGGTCCCAAAAACTCATGGTTGATGCCCTCCTCGTCCAAGTACTCTTCAACTTGAGTGTTCTTGAATTTTGTGCCGTTATCGCTTCTTATCTTTTTCGTTCTCAAAGAGAAGTCATTTTGATCTCTCCTAAAGAAAATCTAAAGGAGACCTTGTTTTTCACCTTTGTCATGCAAGAAAAACACCCAAGTGAAGTGGGAAAAGTCATCAACAATAACTAAACCATATTTGTTACTGCCAATGCTTATGTAAGCAATGGGACCAAAAAGATCCATGTGCAGCATCTCCAATGGTCTTGTTGTCATCATCACATTTTTGGCGGGATGAGCTGCTCCGACATGTTTCCTCGCTTGGCACGTGCTACAAGGCCTATCTTTCTCAACGACAACATTCTTTAGACCTCGGACGTGATTGCCTTTTAGAAGTATGTGAAGATTCCTCATACCAACATACGCTAGCCTACGGTGCCATAAGGACCCCATGTTGGTCTTTGCAATCAAGCATGTGTCAAGTTGAGTTTTATCCGCGGTGAAGTCCATGAGAGGAAGCTTTCCCTTGAGCAAACCCTTGAAGGCAACTGAGTTATCACCTCTTTTAGTGACAATCACGCTCTCATTAGTAAACAAGCAATTATACCCCTTTTCACATAATTGAAGCACAACATTCAAACTCTTGAGGCTTGAAAAAGCCTCCCTGCATTTCGCAAGCTCAAGTTCAAGTGTAGTGTTCTTTTCCTTTCAAGGTCAAGATGCTTTTCAAATTTAAGATTGTTTTGCCTCTCGTGAACAAGCAATTTATCTTGTTCCTCAAGAAGTTCTTCCTTGTCTATAATCTCATCGGAAAGCTTTTCCATTTTAATTATAGCACTTTTACTTAAGCCTTCAAACATGTGTTCATTCTCGCTAGCACTATCAAAGTCCTTATCTTTAATAGAACTGAAGGAGGGTTTATATTTAACCTTTCGTTTTCCCTCCTTGGTAATGAGGCAAGTGTGACTTCAGCTTTCCACCCTCCCTTGTTTGGTAATAGAGTCTTCATCATTGTTGGCTTCTTGATGGCAATGGTTGCCACTCCTGCTCCATCATCGGAGGAGGAGGACTCATCGTTGGAGTCCCACTCCTTGCCAACATGAGCGTGACCATGTGCTTTCTTCATATTGAAAATCTTCCTCTCTTGAGGATTCTCATCCTTATTCTTCTTGTTCTTGTCATCTTCCTTTTTGTATGGGAAATTCGCAATGAAGTGCCCATACTCACCACAGATATAGCAAGCTCTCCTATGGTCATGACTTGCTCTTGTCTTTGCCCTTGCTCTCATAGTTTGACCCTCTTCTCTTCTTCATCATCCTTTTGAATATTTTGATGAAGAAGGCCAATTCTTCATCATCCATGTCGGTGCTCTCTTCTTCTTCACTTTCAACGTCATTGCTTGAAGCTTGCACCTCTTTGCCTTTGGACTTGGGTGAGGCTTTGAGAGAAATGCCTTTATTCTTGGATGTTGTAACCTTAGCAAGGTCATTGACATGCCGTGCTTCTGTCTCCATCATCTCATGGTTGATGATCTTGCCAAGCACCTCACCCGAAGTCATCTTGTGGAAGTTGGGACTCTCACAGATGAGTGTGCAAAGCGTCACATTATGAGGCACAAAAAAAGCTCTTATCATCCTCCTGACCACCTCATGGTCGGTCCACTTCTTGCATTCGTATGCCCGACTCCTATTGATAAGAATCTTGAGTCGGTTGTACACCTCTAGAGGGGTATCGCCTTCTTCCATGGCGAATCTTCCAAGCTCCCCCTCGATTGTCTCAATCTTGGCTTCCCTCACGGATCGGTTGCCTATATGTGCAATATTCAGCGTGTCCCAAATCTCTTTGGCTTGCTCCAACCCATTCAATTTTTTGAATTCTTCTTTGTTCAATGATGAGTTGAGCACGGCCGCCACTTGAGCATTGCGTTAAAATCGTTATTCTTGTTCCGGGGTCAGCTCTTCGTCGTCTATAGGGATATCTACACCTGTGCAAAAAACATGCCAAAGTGTAGGATTGAGAGAAATAAGATGCAACTTCATGTGTGTTTCCACATAGTATAGTCAGTCCCATCAAAGTGTGGAGCTTTCCAATTGGAATAGAAAGATAGTTGGAATATGAATTGAGGCGCTCATAGTTAAAAGGATATCGCATGTAGTCCTCTTCGGGATTCTTGAGCTTCTTCTCCTTCTCAAGACTTCTCCTCCTCTTCGCCTCATCTCTTTCTTTTTGATGAAGGTCTACAAGGCACTTCACTTCTTCATATTCTTCTTCGGTTTCAACATCGAAACGAGGAGGCTTTGGCTTGCCCTTGGTGGTGTCACTTGTCTTGTCGAGCAAAGGATTGGATCCTTGTTCGCCATTGTCGCTGTTCTCGCCGGTGCCGGTGGTGTTGATGATCGGCATCTCCTTCTCACAATTTTCCCCCATCTCCTCTCCAAGCAGTTAATCTTTTGGGAGATTTAGGCTCTAATACCAATTGGAAGTTGCCTAGAGGGGGGTGAATAGGCGGATAACCCGGTCTTTAGCTCAATAAAAGCTAATTAATAGATAGAGTACGTACTAGTTTGGCCTGGGGGCGAACTAGTCCAGTCAGGAGGTTGAACTTGACAAAAGGTGAGATTTTTATGCGATGCAGTGAAGTCTACTTGATGAACTGTGAATAATACAAACCTAACAATCTAGTAATAGAGATTTATGAAGGTAAAACGACTAGATCAAGGTTAATTTCAAGATTAGGATGAAGAACCTGTGGAACCCTAGCTTGATACAGTGAAGAACAAGAAACGTAAATCAAGGGCGCAATACACACGATTTATACCATGGTTGAGCTTCGCAAAGAAGCCTACATCAACGTATAGAATCCCATAGAAGGTCGGGTTTCGCACAACCCATTCCACACCTAGCCACCACAGAGGCTGGCTAGCCCTTCCACTAAATCACAGGGTAATCACAAAATTCGTGGGGCAGCTCAATCTGAGGCTCCCACAAGATTACATCTCAAAAAGATCAGAGATCAACACCCACACGAACTCAAATCAACGAATTAAACAGAGAGAATCATCAAAGAGCTCAAAGACAAACAAACCCTTCTCTCTTCTCTTCCAAGACTCACAAATCCTCAAGAATCACTCTTAGGACTCCGAGAATGGTTGAGAGAGGGCTAGAAAGGCTCTAGGAGGGCTTATGCAACACTAAGATTCAAGAGATGCCGTTTGAGGGCCGGGGGATCCCTTTTTATAGGGGTCCCGACAAATAGTCGTTGCCACCAGAAAAAGTGCGAACTAGTACAACCATTGTACTGGACTGGTCCGGCTTGTGGGGACCAGTGATGTCACCCTTGACCAACCAAAAAGTCCCCTGCCACCTTTTAAATTCAAACGTTCACAAAACAACGGACTAGTCTGTCCCAGAGTGGACTAGTCCGATCTCATACATAACCATTTGTTTCTGGTTGAGAATGGACAAGTCTGGTCTACTTGACTAGTCTGGCCTCCTGAGGACGGACAAGTTCGGCCATCCAGGACTTAGTCCCAACAGCCATTTCCAAGTCCACAGCGGACTAGTCTGACTCAAAATGGACTAGTCTGATCTCACAAAGAATCTTCTTTTCCAGTCAAAAATGGATAAGTCTTCCGTAGCGGACTAGTCTGGCCCCCTAAGGCAGACTAGTCCGGTACTTCAGGACTTAGTCCCGGAAGGATTGGAACACACTCGCAATAGACTAGTCCCTCACCAAATGGACAAGTCCAAACTCACATAGAAATTCTTGGTCTTCTTAATATCCAATCAGTCCGATACAGTCAGACTAGTCTGGCCCTGCCCTCAGGGCTGCCACAACTCATTTCTCAATGTAATCTAACTTGGACTATGAGCTCTTAGGAGATTCTCAACACTTTGACACATTGGACACACTCGATTTATGTGGGTGAACTCGACACAAAGAATTTAGAAACCTAAATTCTACTCTTCGAGTTTTTTTGTCTTTTTCTCCTGTCTATAATTTTTGAATGTATCCAACGTCATCCATCTTTCAATCACCTGTACTTACACAACTAATGCTCATAATTCCCTTAAGTGTTGTCATCAATCATCAAAACTCACGAGGATTAGCCTAGATGCACTTTCAGTGGTTGGTAGGTTGTGCACGACGTGTAGTAGTGGTTGGCAGAGGATCGGTTGTGGTTGCCTGATTTAGAGGATTTGGTGCTGAGAATGGAATTTGCTGTGAAGGTGTACATGGGAAGCCAGCAAACAAGAACTGCTCTTTGTCGAACACGACGTGTCTGGAGATGATAATTTTTCGTGTGGCGATATCATAGCAGCAATACCCTTTGTGCTCACATGGATAACCAAGGAATACACAAGGTGTTGATCGTGGACTGAGTTTACTGCTGAATGTGGAGATAAGATCGGCAAAGCAAAGGCACCTAAAAACACGAATGTGATCATATATTGGTGCTGCTCCGAAAAGTATTTCATATGGTGTAAGAGTTCCCGTAGAAGGACAAAGTAGACGATTAATAAGGTATGTTGCAGTGTCTAAGGCTTTTGGGGTGAAGAGTGAAGGAGCATGGTGCGCATGGAATTATTAATGGTGCGTATGATTCACTCTGCTTTCCCATTTTGTGGGGAAGTTAAGGGCAAGATAGCCGAAGGTAGATGCCTTCAGGAGAAAAGAAGGTACAAAGAGCAGTGCTGTCGAATTCCCTCCCATTATCAGTTTGTAGAGAGAATATGGGAAGACAAAATTGTGTTGCTACGTGGGAGTGTAAAGACAATAAAGTGGGAACAACATCAGTTTTGTTACGAAGTGGGAATGTCCAAATATAATGTGAGCAGTCATCAAGTAGTAATAAATATAACTGGTAGCCAGAAACACTCTGGGCCGGTGAAGTCCACAAGTCGGCGTGTAGCAACTGAAATGAAAAATATGAAATTGAGTTTGAAGATGAGAAGGGAAGCCGGACATGTTTGTCCTACTGGCAGGCCAGCCAAACATGTGCATCTGTCTTATTACATGTGAAAGGAACATGTTTAAGTGCTTGAACAAGGGACGCGCGCCTGGGATGGCCCAAAAGCTGATTCCACAAATCAATCGACGTGGCAGATACTTGGAGAGCTGCTGGTGGATTGAATCATAGTGGGTAGAGGTCACTGTCGCTATCACATCGGAGGATCTCCGTTCGACACCGAAGATCCTTAATAGAAAAGCCAAGAAGATCAAATTCAATGAAAACATTATTATATGTCATGTGTATGCTGGCGAACGGAGATCGAATTTTCAACTAGTGTAGGAGATAATAAAATGTTCCGGAGTGAAAGGGTGGATTTTTTGGTGGGAACAGATGTGGAGGCCGTGTGAGTAATAGGAAGCTTGGCACCGATTCCAACAGTAAAAGAGGCATGAAATGGAAAGGGTTGCAGATTTGAGAGAGTGGAGGAATTACCATCCATGTGCGAACTAGCACCAGAATGCACATACCAATCTGATGTGCTTTGTGGTGCAGTGGAGGCCGAGTGTAAAGCACTTAGCAAGGTTTGGATGTCAAGCTTGCGCAGACGCAATAGTGTTGGAATACTCATTGGGTCCGAGTCCAGCATACATGGCTTGTTGATTTGTTGTGCCTGGGCGCGGTCAAAGGACTCCAGCTGTTGGTGGACGAAAAGGCATGGCCCAAGCTTGAACCCTGCCCATCCACGGGTTGAAGATGGGCGCTGAGGATGTGTTCTGCGGTCGAGGTAGAGATCCTGCAAAGGGACCTTGTGCGCCACCGTACGAGTTCTGGCCACGACCGCGACCACGGCTACGGCCACGACTGGAGTTGCTACCGCCAGCGCAACCACCATGGCCAGACTGAGAACCAGAGTCAGTGTTAAGTTTGTCTGGTTATTGGATGATTCAGTGCCTGCAAACAATGCCTGACTAGCACCTGTATGTGCTCTTTTAGTATCAAAGAGTTCCTCCATGATTAAGTATGATCTCGCACTAAGAAATGTATGTGGAGGCTCTCGGGTGTAATTGGAGAGATGGCATGGCGATATTTTGGATTGAGTCCGTGTAACATATTGAGTACCTGACTCGGTTCAGAGACTGGTTGTCCGACGTCTCTAAGACTGTCGGTGAAGCTTTTCAACTCGGCGCATTAATAACTTATGGACATGTCTTCTTAAACCAAATTGTGTAATTCTGCTTCAAAGAATACCGCCCTCTACAACATGTCGATCTGGAATAACTTGCCGATCTCTTGCCATAACGCAAAAGCATCAGTCTTGCGATTGCGTACAAGCTTCCACACCACCGGGGCACATGTTGTAAAGATCCAGTTGACGATGCATTGGTCGACGAGGTACCAGTCGGTGTCTCGGTTGAAGACCAGTGTTGGAGTAGATACATGACTGTCGAGGCTGAATTTCCCGAGCGCGGAGTCGAAGAACATCCACCAGTCGAAGTGGTTCGGCTTGGAGAGCTCGAGTGTGACGGGAGCATGATACTTACTGTTCACCGTCTGAAGAACGTCGATGGTCGGCATGGAAGAGCAGCAGCGACTGTTGATGTGTTCGCCGGCGACAGAAGAAGAGGTAGATTTGTTGGATGTAGAGAAGTTCGGGTTGACTTCCTTTGGCAGCGACAGTAGAGGATCTAGTGGACTCCTCATACCATGAAAAGAGATGGAAGACAATCAACCACACTTCTGTTGATCATCACGGTAAAAGATTCATACACACACTACAGGAATCCAAAGCCGTCGCAAATAAGGAAAATACCGTCGCAAATAAACAATTTACGTTGGCTTTTCTTATTTGCGATGGTTTCTAGCCGTTGCAAAAAAGTCGTCCCAATTAAGCTTAATGCGACGGCTCAAAGTGGCCGTCGCAAGTTATAGCCAGGGGGCTGGTGGGCCCCGTAACCGTATTTGTGACGGCACGGCCGTCGCAACTAAAGCTCTATTTGCGACGGCCAGGCCGTCGCAAATAAGTTCAGCCGGTAGGGTCCACGTGTCATCGCCCGAGACCCACGCCCCCCTTTGCGAGGGCCTAGCCGTTGCAATTAATGCTTATTTGTGACGATCGGGCCGTCGCAAATAGCAATGGCTTAATTGCGACGGATAGGATCCTTATTTGCGACGGTACTGTATAAAAAGCCGTCGCAAATAAGGTTTTTTTAAACAGGAAATACTACCCAGCTCGATGGCCAGAATCACAGAACAGGCAATATAAATATCACAACACATCACAACAGTCTTAAAACACATCGCAACATATCGTTAAAACATGGCACCAACATCAACAAACTAAACATGGGCTCACTCGCCCGTCTGACCTCCGTAGCCACCTCCGTAGCCACCTTTGGAGCCACCTCTGAAGTCGATGTCGTCGTCGCGCCTCATTCCAGGTGGCGGTAGCGACGGCGACGGCGATGGCATGTGTGCTGCTGTCGCGGATCCCTACAATTAATTAAACTTAGAGTTACAATATAAATACATCAACATCTCTCTCCCTCCCTTCCTCTCCCTCTATCTTTATCTTGATCCCCCTCTCTTCCTCTCTCTTTTCATTTCTCTCTTTCTCTCTCCCTCTATCTTTCTCTCCCATTCTATCTCTCTATTGCTATCCTTTTCCCTCTATCTTCCTCCCTCTATCTCCATCTACATATCCCTCCCTCTATCTTCCCCTCCTTCTATCTCCATCTACATGTTCCTCTCTCTCTCTTCATTCCTCTCCTACTCTATCTAACTATCTTTCACTCTTTCTTCTGTCTCTCTCTTTCTTCTATCTCTCTCTTTCTTCTATCTCAATCATTTTCTTCTATCTATCTATCTCCCTCTTTATTCTATCTCATTATTTTTACGCTGGAGAAGTAGGATTACATAGAAAATTACCCGACCCACAGCAGAAGGATCGCCTGGAAGGACCGGTGGTAGTACCGGTAGCTGGATCCCCAGAGCTTGCGCCCGAGCCATAGCTTGTCTCATGGCAAACATTAAATGCTATCTATTAGTAAGTCATTTACGCTGAATTAATGAGAACTTTAGTTTTTATTTTGTTACCTCCATTGCTTCCCGCATCTGTGCCAACGCTGCTGTCTGGGTTTGGATCTTGGCCTCCATCGCGATCCTTTGGCGTTCCGCCTCCTCCTGTCGCCTGAAGAGGGACTGCATCTCAATGTCCCTCTATGAGGTGCTACGACCAGCCGTGCCCACCGAAGAAGCCTGCGATGAGCTGCCTCTCACAGGTCTCCCCGCCCTCGAGTCGACAACTCCGTCGAATATGGCGAGCCTATAAAAACGAGAGTCAGTAATATGAAATTGAAATATCTTGAATACTTTGAATTGAAAATGATAAAATGACTTGTAAACTCACCTTCTGTGTGCTTTTCGACCACCGCTTGCATACGCGGCTAGAGGATCGATTGGTTGACGTACCCAATCAAAATCTTCACCGTGTATCTTCCTAGCCTCCTCCTCGTACTTAGCCTGTAAAACAAGAAAATCGTGTAAGTTCAACAATCTATATAGTTATATTTAATATGAATGATTTCTAAGCTTACCAATCGCTCGGCTGCAGCCTGACTGCACCCCGTCGGCTGAGAAAGGTCCCTGTGACCTCCCTTCCAGATCTCAGCAGGGGTCGGTGGCATCCCTGTCTCGCGCTCCTGTCAATACGTGTTAGTACGAACAATATATTATGAATATATAAACATAAGTTACATACACTTACCATGCGTTTAGCTAAACGCAAGTGGTTATCTTGCCCGTGCCTGCTCTTCCCCTCGACCCCTCTGCACTCTCGAGCCTTCTTGGACTTAGCTTTAAACTCATCGCTAGCCCAATAGCGACAAAGGGCCCGAAATGCATCGGTTTGACCCTGCAACCAGCTCACGTGGCCCTGCACATAGTTGGAAGTCGTTAAAAATACCATCGAGGAAATTATTAGAAAAAATACTTATTACACCCCATGTATCTACGCGTACTCCTCCTCCGTCAGGTGCCTCTCGCTCTCTTGCCGGAAGTGTAGCACGTGCTGCTGGTTCGCCTTCAAGTGCTCATTAATAATTTGAACACGGGCGTTTGACAAAGCTTGTCGAAGCGCCTTGGCAGTGTTGTAGTGAAACACTCGCCTCGCATCCTCAAACAGGCGAGGGTCGTTTAAGTCCTCTAAAGTATATCTTGTCTGCGATAAAGAATATATTGAAGAGATGTTCATTAAAAGAGTTTAAGAGTTAAAACTTATAAACTATTTTTAACATACTTACCATAAAATCGGCCCATACGGCCTCCTGAAAGTTGCCGTTCTCCTGGTGATGGACGCGTGCGTAGTCCTCCCACGAAAGAGCAGGCACCCCGCCGATGACCCCAGGATAGTGCAAACGCACTAAGGACCCGAGGACACCATTCAACGGTCTTTGGTGTCTCTCACCGGTGAAAGACGTGTCGTCCCAAACCCTGCAAGATATTTATTGATTGATTACTTAAGTAACCAAATGAAACTAAAATTGAACACTATAATTTTTATTACCTATCTCCGACTAGACGAATCACAATCCTCTATTAAGAGACCGCAGGAGGACTGACAAAGTGAGTCCTCCTCGTCCTCCACGTCTGCTGGAGCGCCACGTCAGGTGACCTAGACAGCTCCTCACCAGCCGAGCCAAAGGCCTCAGGAACAGAAGGATCGCCAGCCGAGGGCTGGCTCGCCAAGGGCTGGCTCGCCAAGGTTGGCTTGCTGAGGGCTGGCTCGCCTAGGGCTGGCTGCCCGAGGGCTGGCTAACTGAAGGGTAGACAAGGTCAACTGGCGTCGCAGCCTCTGAGTCAGCCGGTGAGGACTACAACATTAAAATGATTCATAAGTAAGATTAATGTGAAATTGAATTTAAAGAATTTGTTAAAAGCGAGTGAAATTTACCTGTGACCAAGCTCTAGAGCTGCTCAGAACGTGCCCCAGCAGCTGAGAGCGTCTGCTCCCAGTCGACGAGGCACCAGCAAAAGCATCCTCAGGTCTAGAGGGGTAGAACCCCCTAGTCGGCGGCACCTTCTTACCCTTCTTTGACGCCATCCTATTTTAATTAGATAATCAGTAAATATGCAAATAAAATATACAAAATCCATGTTACTATCTTCAAGGAAACATTACTTGTAATCACTTTATAAATTAATCAACATCATTATCATGTGCCTGTGACCTACTGCTTAAACCAGCCCAACGATCTTACATCGTGGCCTGTTCTAATATCCGTTTTCGCATATCATCTGCCTCTACATCTTCAACGTCTTCAACATCTCCAACTAATTGATTGAGTCTTGCACCAAGCTCGATGATAAAAGTGGTTGGCAACTTTTCTTCTTGGTACACTTCTTCAACATCTTCGCTATCATGGTAACCATCATCCCCAGGAGTGTATAACCGCTCACAAGGATTCACCTTATATACAACCCACCAAGCACTGAGCTTCGTGCATGGATAAGGTAGATAATACACTTGTTCCACTTGATGTGCAAGAACAAATGTATCATAATCTCGTAGTCGGTCCTTATGTTTCACTTCCACCATTCCAAATTGGTTTTCTCGAGTTCCATGAGCGCGATCAAACCAGTCACAATCAAAGAAGACAACTCAAAGGGTCTTATTTCCGATAAAAGTAAATTCAAGAATTTTGTTAATGATCCCATAATAATCTGTTAAATTCCCTTGAGTGTCCATTGCTCTCGTCACAACACCGGAATTTGATGTTGTCGCGAGAGGACGAAAAGCTTCAAAATGAGTTGTACAGAATTGAAAGACATTTACGTCATATCGACCATAGCTTCTAACATTCACCAATCCATAAGATAGCTGTCGCAAATCTTCATGGACACTGTGAGTCCGACACTGTCATAAATGATCATAAGTTAAAATAATACTTCTTTAATAATAGTAACTTATAGTACATAGAAGACGAGAGAATATTACATAATCTCGAAACTAGGATAGGAAACTCTGCCCCCCATTTATTCCTTCTTTTTGCATCGCTTCTACTTGTGTTGGTCATAGGTTGATGCCTATGTGGCCAACATTGTCTGTGGAACTCGCTGAACATGAAAGAACATATTTTAGAGTACATGTGTAGCAAAATATGTCGATTATCATAAATGTAGAACAAACACTTACTCGAAGTATTCCTGCATGCCTTCTATATTTGCGTACATGTAGAGTAAAGCAACAGTCCTTTCATGTTCGGATAGCATGTAGGTCATGTAGCAACCAATGGTGGTGCCTCTCTTTTGAAAAATGGAAAGGTCGTTTAGAGGGGGTGTTTCATTCACATTGTACAACATCATCGAAGTATTGATATTATTTTCTTCCGCAAAGTAGACACTTGAAAAGTATCCTACTTTCTTAAGAGCATATGCTTCATCGATGTACCCTCCCACCTTTGCCCTATTGCCAACCATTGGTTTCAGATATCGTAGCACTCTTTCAATGTGATACATCCACCTATATTGCACAGGACCGCCAACTTTAGCTTCGAATGGAAGATGGATAAGCAGATGTTGCATTGGATTGAAGAAACCCGGTGGAAATAAATTTCCATCTTACATAAAAGTATGGGTATCTCCTTCTCTAATGTATCCATCATCCCGATCTTGATTTCTTTAGCACAAAGCTGTCTATAGAAATTGCCGAGCTCGGCTAAAACCTTCCACACCGCATCATCTAGATAGCCTCGAAACATAACAGGTAAGAGTCTCTCCATTATAATGTGATAATCATGACTCTTCAACCCAGTGAGGTTTCCTGTGTTAACATTTACGACTTGTTTCAGGCTTGCTGCGTAACCATCCGGGAATTTCAAAGTTTTCATCCATTTCATAACTTCTTTCTTTTCTTTCGATCGAAGACAGAAAGAAACACGTGGCATTCCACCACTTTCAAAGATTTTAAGAGTTGGACGGTGACAAATGCCTGCCAAATCTAGTCTAGCTTTATAATTGTCTTTAGTTTTGCCAGGCATATCCATGCAAGTGCTTATGATACTTTCGCTCATGTTACACTCTTGATGCATAACATCAATGTTGTGCATTAGAATCAACGACTTCACATACGGTAGCTCCCAAAGTCCACATATGTGAGTCCAATTGTGTTCCTCTCCATAACCTACAAAATATCCAGGACGACCTTCATTAGGCACTAGTTTGTCCAACATATCAGAAATTTCTGACCCGTTGAGACGCTTCGGTGGTCCTTTAGTGACAACAGTGTTCTTTCCAAAAACATGCCTCTGCTGCCTAAATATATGATTCGAGGGCAGCCAACGTCAGTGACAGTCGAAGTAAGATATTTTGCCTCCATGAGTTAGTCGAAAGCAATCCGTGTCTGAAGCACATATCGGACACGTCAAAAGACCATGAGTGCTCCATCCAGAAAACATGTCGTATGCCGCAAATCATGTACAGACCACAAATAAGCAGCTCGGAGGTTGAATTTCTGCTTCTTGTAACTGTCGTACGCTTTGACTCCTGTCCACAAGACTTTCAATTCTTCGATCAGCGGTTTTAACATCACGTTGAGACGTGAACCAGGATGATCAGGTCCAAGTACAATGAGGCTGAGAAACATGAACTCGTTCTTCATACAAAAAGCAGGTGGTGGGTTGTACGGAATGACAACGACGGGCCAACATGAGTATGGTGTGGCAATCGTACTGAACGGTGAGAATCCGTCTGTCGCTAATCCGATGCAAACATTCCTCGCATCATGAGAAAAGTCTGGATCGAAATGGTCTAGCACCTTCCATGCATCAGCGTCAGACGGATGCGTCAAGAATTCTTCGTTCTCACGTTTACCTTAGTTATGCCATCTCATGTGTCTCGCGGTTCTTTTTGAACGAAACATCCGCTTCAACTGAGGTGTCACAGGCAAGTAACGAAGCTGCTTACGTGCGACATCTGTGACCACATTATTGCCATCGTCATTGACAACTTTGACATACCTCGATTTACCACATTTCAAGAACATCTTCTCATTGGCGTGCTCTTTCCAGAATAGCATTTAGTTGTCTGGGCACACATCGATTTTCTCATACTTCATACCGAGACCAAATATCTTGATCTTTGAATGATACATATTGGTCGGCACATTGTGAGGTTGTGGAAGGATATCGCAGATCAATTTCATGAGATCATTGTAGCAGTTGATGGAAAAAAGTACTTGGACTTAATTGCCATAAATCTGGTCAAGAAAGCAAGTACGGTCACAACCGTGTGTTCATGCAACAGCTCTTGTGATTTCTTCAGCTCCTCGAAGAACTTCTCTGCCTCATTTGTAAGAGGATCCTCCGCTTCCAGAGCTTCTAGCATCTCATCCATCCTATCAACCTCTGTTATATCATCATCCTCATCCACTTCATCTATGACTCGAGAATTAGTCTCGCCGTGAAAGGTCCACACTTCATAATGTGGAGTGAAACCGTTTCGACATAAGTGAAACAAAAGCTCCAATCTTCTCAAAAACTTGGTGCTCCGGCATTTTGTACATGGGCACCGCACCATATCTTCCACTGACAATGAAAATTCTCGATCCAAAAATTGATCTAACTTGATAAACCACTCATCCGAGTGACCACCAGTTCTGCTCTTCCAGCCAGTATACATCCAACTGCGGTCTTCACCCATGTTTGGCTCTACAGTTTAACGCGAAAGAAATTGTTGTTAATGTATTGTTATGTTATGTCACGGCCCTACAACCTAGGCAAATAGATCTTAAACCCACCAAAGAGTGACCGAGCGGAGCATGCTCGTGACGAGACGCGTAATCCGGATTCGAATGAATTTTCGACAGCATAACCCCGCTGTTCTCCACTGCACGACCAAGAATGGTGCAGCAGAGAACAACGGAGTTACGCCAGTGAAATCTCGTCCAAATCCAGACCCGCGTCTTGTCACAAGCCACGCCCCCTCGATCACTCCGAGGCTGTCCAAAAAGGGACAATTCCGAACCTGCACGTCTCACATGCCAATGGCATGTGAGACGTGCCGATCCGAAATGGGTAATACATTGCTATAGGTTACATTGCTAATTTTCATTTTGAGGTCATTTAAGAGAGAGTAAAGAACTAGAGAAAGAGTGAGAGGAAAGTTGGTCTTAGATGACAATTCCACATCCATTTCCACCGTCCACGCAATCGCGGGTCATTGACGTCCTTACCAACCCGTTCGCTTCCGTGTCGACTTGTTGCATACGGTACCACTACAATGGTCTACACGGCACGATCACACTTATTACGTGTCTTGCCCTTCCGGGTTGGTCCGAGCCGACCCAAAACCCCTTTATTTATATATATTAATTAGTCACTCAAAAACATTATATGAATGCACTAAAGTCCAAACATACACTAAATAGAATAGAAAAAAAATTATTAATTCTAAACACTCACGCAATCAAAAGAACAAGAGAAAAAATTATTAATTCTAGTAACCTGGATAATAAACATATTTACCAAAGCATGACAAAAAATTATCTAAACCTAAAAAAACATAATTATCTAGCAACATTAAATCATACACTTGACATAGGCTGAACTAGTAACATGGTGATGTAAATCTAAAGAAAATGTGTTACATCATTAAAAGATTGATAAAAAACAGTTGGAACATTATACATATCAGGACAACTACTATAAGTGCAACAAGTCGTCATATACAGCTAAAAGCACTGTACTCTGTCATATACAATATCAGAAGAATGA
This sequence comes from Tuctoria greenei, assembly GCA_036927565.1. Classification (NCBI taxonomy): domain Eukaryota; kingdom Viridiplantae; phylum Streptophyta; class Magnoliopsida; order Poales; family Poaceae; genus Tuctoria; species Tuctoria greenei. Next base: position 29,459,853 of record JAYESD010000010.1, read on the forward strand.
TGGTGCCATAATTGAGCAGTGAAGTGGATCTGAGTGTGCACAGTGGGGAGGGGACCTGAGCAATGTAAAGAAAATGCATTATGTCAAGACCGATTTCATGAAAATAGCTAGAACACTCAAAGAACTGAATATAATTGGGCCAGCTAGATCACCATATTATGATGCTTCTGATTGATCCAGAAGCAAGTCCCTCACTCGCTAAAACACAATGGTTAATAACCTAATTTTCAGCTTTAAGAGGTTACTCTAGTGCTAAACAGAAAAAATTTGTAGTATTTGCGTTCAGTGTTGTCCAGGCATCGCCTAGGCGGCACCTAGGCATCCAGTCGCTTCGGACCGGACGCCATGCCTCCTCGCCTCGCCTGGAACGGTCCAGGTGCCCGACTAAGACGACTTGTTAGTCTCCTGTCGTCCAGGCGTCGCATCCAGGCGTCAACCGACTCCAGAGGCGCGCCGGAGGGAGGCAGCGGGGCGGACAGAAGAGGGCGAGTGCTGCGCGGTGTGGTGTACAGGGCAGAGGAGGGCGAGCGCGGGGCAGCGGTGTGGCGTAAAGGAGCAGAGGAGGGAGAGCGCGGGGCGGCGTGGCAGCACGGCGCGTCGCGGGGCTTGTACGTGGAGAGGAGTTCCATCCTCCAGCGATGATGCTCGATCGTATTGCAAGAACAAGGAAATTTTGTGTACGAAGAGAGTGGCGTGCGAGAAAACTTCAACCCCGCACCAATGGCTGGCAGTGGGCTACCGAACCCGCGTGTCGGCAGCGTGTACGTGACCGTATGGCTGTGAGCTGAGGAGCCGCGTGAGAGACGCGGTCAAAGTCACCGAACCGGCATCTCGAGAACACGGCCCGACAGTCGTCGTGATGGTACAAATACTACTGGGAGATCGCCGCCGTCCGCCGTCGCTTGACATAGTGGCCACTATTAAACGGTCAGCTCGGAATTTTCCGCACCAGCCAGCGATCTATCTCTTTCGAAATAAAAAACGGCAAGACGACCGGCCGGGAACGGCACAGGTGATTAAGCTAAGCTGATTGCCAAAACAAACAAAGCTACTCAAAACGACAACTCTGGACAGGACAAATCATCATTGGTGGTTCTCTGGAAAATCGGGGAAACTGCCATGGTAAAAATAAGCAGTGCGCCGCCTTCGCCGTGAATGGCGGAGGGAGAGTAGTACGTACGAGTGTGAACAGTGCTACAGTGCTAGGCCGTGGTTGGCTTTTCTCCCATCCTTCCAGGCCGACAAGTAGGACCTCACTCTTGACTTGGAGGGAAGACTGGGCCGGAGTCAGCAACAACCATATCCTGGTGATACGGAAAACATTGTTTGGACCTCCAATTGCCCATAATCATATATACTATCATATTGCACAGCTGCGGCACCTGGAACGGCGTACCTAGAACGGCAGCGGTGCGGCGAGGCTGGGGCAGCGGCCGCGCGGCGGGCCGGCGGTAGGAGCGGGGGCGGCGGGGTGCGGTGCGGTGGCAGTGTAGTCGGGGGCGCGGGGGGGGGGGGGGGGGGGGGTCTGATGGGCCGGGGGCGGCGGGCTGGGGCGGCGGCGGCGCGGTGGGCCGGTGGGGCTGGGGGCGGAGCGGAGCGGTGGCGGCGGTGGTAAGGATATGACGAAGGGAACAGTTCGACCCGACGATATGGGGCTTTAACTTGCGAGGGCCAGCTTATTTGCGGTGGCCCTAGGGTTGGTCGTCGCAATTAATACTGTTTGTGACGGCCAATGGAAAAGGCCGTCACAAATAAGCTTTATTTGCGACGGTCTTCTTATTTGCGACAGCCACTTTAGAAACCGTCGCAAATATAAGATTATTTGCGACGGTTTAAATTATTTGTGACGGCCATCTGCGGGTCGTCGCAAACAGGTTTATTTGCGATGGCCCACCGTCACAAATACGGTCGGTCGTTGCAAATGACCGCGTTTCCTGTAGTGACAGAGGAGGCGCACAGGGAAGGCTAACAGAAGTCCTATGTGTGCAGTACATGAGATCGTGCCGTGTGACTCGGTTGGCGAGATCGTGCCGTGAGACTCGGTTGGCACAGCGGAACGTGCTCGGGCGGCGTGGAGTCTGTTGCGGATATGCAGGAGAGGTCGAGGCCCGTCGGTTAAGATGCATGAGGCGCTTAACATGCAGACTTAGGAACATATGCCACCAGCATGCTGCATACACACATAAGCGTAATGATCTGCACGTTCAGCTTAGTGACGTCGTAATAAACATTCACTCATCAAAAACATTTGCTGCACCTTCCGTCGAAACTAGTGCCACACACATACGCTGCACCCGATGACATTGCACCCGCAGCACAAACGGTCATCGCACAATGCACCTACGACACACACTCGACGCACATGCCCAAGACAGACCTTGTGGTGTGGTTTATTCCAACAATGGTAACTGCAGCTACTCGTCGTCGCCGAGCTCGTGCCTCTCTTCAATCAGTAGCCTGGGCAGTATGAAGATAATAATCGGCATGTTCTCGTAGGTCGCAGTGCATGTTATACTGCATGGTGCCCAAGAAGGTGTTCCCCACCTGCTTCAATGCAAGCAACCCAACCTCATCAATGTTCTCGATGCTGCTGTTGCCATAGACAAGAAGTGTGGCCAACACAACAAGTGAAGGGGAGATGAGCACACTGTCAGTTCCACTCAGTGGATTCTCATACGGATGGCCGCTCAGGGGGATAGTGTCCACCGCGGGATCCTCCACTAGGCAGATAGTCTATTTGGTTTGGTAGTTTCATCTATGCTGCATTATTGTTATGTTTTTGTATGAACATCGGGTTGTTCTTGTTTTGGTAATGGCATTAATTGTCTCCGTGCTCTCTTTCATTGAACAATGTAATCAACAAAGGGCTGGGCATCAACAAAGAGATGACAGTGATCTACAAACTGAACGTGCAGATCATCGCCACACAGTCAATACGTATGATCTTGAGTCTAACAATGAGCTGTGATGTATCCGCAGCCTTAGGAACCGGCCACCATGCCTGCTTCGTACTCGCACATGTGCCATGATCTGCACGTTCTACTCAAGGACACCACCAGAGTAATTCACTCGTCCTGTACGTCGTGGCACCTTCCTTAAAAACCAGCACCACGCACACACACTGCAATGGACGGTGTCGGTACCCTGCGTACCGGATACCCCTTGGAACTGCAAAGAGTTCAAAGGAACTCCACCTATCTGTGTTAAAGACCCTCGAAGGCTCCACATGTCACTCGGAACCGGACCTGCCTCCCTCGTATGGTTAGTTCCAATGACGCCACGTGTATCATAAAACCAGAGCTACATTCCATACATGGGAAAGCTCCGGACTAGATACCTGTGTGGCACCCCCGGACCTAACCCCCGGCAAAGGGAAGCTCCAGTACCGACACGTGTACAACAGCACCGGACCTACCCGCCCATGACGGTAAGCTCTGGAGCTGCCACGCGTCCAATCGCCAGACCTTCAATCTTAACAGGCAGATTGGTGGACCTCCAACAGCTCGGACCTTCAAGGAACATTAAGTACTTCAAGACCTGATTACGTGTCATTAATGCTATCTTGATGACAATTAATACCAGTAACACCACCATTAAAGGGCGTTATCACGCTATTAAGGGGAATTAAACAAATTAACTGTGTATTAGGCATTAGTAACGGGCAGGGCTACATGTCCCCATCCTAATGATGTAACGGCCATCCCTTGTACTATAAAAGGATTGGCCGAGCGACACACAGGTGAGGCAGATCGAAGACTTTTTGGCCTCTCTCTCACACTAGCGCTCATACGCTCAATACAACAACAACACACCCCATGGAGTAGGGTATTACGCTCAGGTGGTCTGAACCACGTAAATCCTCGTTTCAAATCACCATCTTGCTCTGAATCTCTGCGCGCCCCAACCGAAATAAAAAACTCCACGGGCTACTAACAGTAGTACCGGGAGAATTGCCGGAATCAGCTCTGACAGTTGGCGCACCAGGTAGGGGGAGGGCGAGATTCAAAGATGGTGAATTCTGCTGCTAGATCATCCAATGGTAACCATGCAGTGCAACCTGCTGGGGGCAATCCCTCCAACATGCAGCAGCCAGAAGGTGCTGTAGCTCCAGCAGGAATCACGCCACCGCCGCCACCATTTGCTCCGGTGAATCAAGCTGGACATCAAGATGGGATGTCTGCGTCGGTCACTGCATCAGCGAACCACAACCTGGAACACACGCTTACTGCTGCACGTGCTCTTCTCCAACGTCCACCACCTCCAGGAGCACCTCAGGGTGCGATGGAGCAGTGGAGAGCTGATGTGGAACATATGATTGTAGCAGCAGCCGATGGCATCAACAATCAAGGTCCTCCCCCCTCAGGGCGGGTTCCTTCACAGCATCGAACCTTGTCGGGAAGACATGGTCTGCAAGCTTTGCAGCACAGGAGGCGTGTTGCATATCAACAGGCGATGTCGCTGCCTTCCAGGGTGCGACGTACTCACACTTTTTACACTTTCGGGGCACCTACGCATGGTCAGATGGCCGCAGAAGTTTCGGCCACACTTGCCGGAGAAATTTGACGCGACTGTCAATCTCTCTGAATTTCTTTAAATCTACTCCACCGCTATCCTTGCGGCTTGGGGAAATGAGGCTGTGATGGCCAATTATTTCCCTGTGGCTTTGACTGGGACCGCCAGGTCTTGGTTCATGAGCCTTCCGTCTGACTCCATCAACAGTTGGGCGGAGTTGTGCCAACAGTTCACCGCCAATTTCGGGAACTCATACACCCGACCAGGCACATAACTGGATCTTTTTGCTATCATGCAAAAAGGGGGAGAGTCCTTGCTATATTTCATCTAGAGGTTCTCCCAAGTACAACAAACCATTCCTTCTATCTCAAGCGCTTCTGTTATTGTAGCATTCAGGCAAGGCGTTCGAGATAAGAAATGCTGGAGAAGCTGGCGACCAAGTAAGTCACCAGCGTCACGAAACTCTTCAGCTTGGCAGACAAGTGTGCCAAAGCTACAGAGGGCCGTGAAATGCACTCCCAACCACCTTTGGAGGCCAACAAAAAATCCTCCAAGGGTGAAGCCACTACCTTCAGGAGTGGCAAGAAGAAGAAAAAGTCCAACGGCAAGAAGAAGTCGTCGGCCGGCACACCTACTGCCGCTGCTGCAGCAGCTCCGGGTGGCCGGGGGCCACGACCTGAGAAACGACCTCGGCTGTCGTCTAAAAACAGTGGCAGCTCCAAGATGTGGTGTCCCATACATAAGACGGACAACCACAATCTGGAAAACAGCCGAGAGGTCCAAAACCTTGACGAGCGCTACAACAAGCACTGGGAAGAAGCTCCTTTCCGCTAATGGGAAGGAAAACAAAAAGTCGACGAAGCTCCAGCTGGAGAGGAGTTAGGCTTTTAGGACCCCAAAAAAGTCCTGAAGGTGGTTTACACCTCTGTTGACGACGACTCCGACGTCTCCGACAACGAGCGCTGGAAGATCATGAACACCATCTTTGGTGGTTCGTTAGACATTACTTCCCGCCGTGTCCTCACGACAATGCGGCGTGACATGGCGTCAGTGGATCCCACAGCCAGGGCGGAGCCTCATCGGAAGTGGATGGATACTGCCATCACATTTGATGCTTCAGACTGTCCACGAAATATGATCGGAGCTGGACAACTTCCACTGATGGTATCTCCGACCATCAATAACATCCAGCTCCACCACATAATGGTGGACAGAGGTTCAGGGCTGAACCTCATAAGCTTCGAAGCCTTCGTCAAGCTTTAGCTCCGACTTTCGAATCTTCGCCCCTCCCGACCTTTCTCCAGAGTAGGTCCGGGGGCCATAACTCCACTCGGTGCCATTACTCTCCCGGTGACCTTCGAAACTCGGGAGAATTACAGGACCGAGAAGTTGGTCTTCGACGTAGCGCAGATCAACTTGCCATTCAATGCCATCTTTGGTAGGCCAGCTTTGTACAAATTCATGGTTGCTGCTCATTATGGCTACTTGGTGTTGAAGATGCCAACACCCTCAGGCGTTCTCCCTATCCGCGGAGATCGCACCGCTGGAGTTACTGCTCTGGAAGAACTCCACGCGCTTGCTACAGCGTAGGAGGAAGAATCCGGAAATGAGCAAGCTCCAAAGCCCCTAAGCATGCGTCATCGAGGCTCAACTTCAGCACCCCGTGTGCAACCAAGCGACGACACTGACATTAACGTCAAACTTGTCCAAATTGGTTCTGATGCAGCTCAAACCACACGTATATCGGGAGGTCTGAACGACAAATAGGAACTCGCGCTCATCACTTTCCTCCGAGCTATTGTCGACGTCTTTGCCTGGCAACCGTCACAAATGCCTGGGATCCCTAGGGAAGAGATTGAGCACAATCAGAAGATTTATCCCGATGCTCGGCCTGTACATCAGAAACCTCGAAAGGAATTAGTAGAGCGACAAAACTTCATATGTCAAGAAGTGAAGAAGTTGCTCGAAGCTGGATTCATCCGGGAAGTCTTCCACCAAAAATTGCTGGCAAACCCAGTCGTTGTACTTAAGGCCGGCGGGAAGCTTCGGATGTGTATCGACTACACAACACTGAAGAAGGCATGCCCAAAGGATCCATTTCCACTACCTAGAATAGATCAAATAGTGGATTCCACCTCTGGGTGTGAACTACTGTGTTTCCTAGACGCATATTCTGGGTATCATCAAATCATACTATATAGGGAAGATGAAGAGCATACTACTTTCATCACAGTAGATGGATTGTACTGTTACACTACCATGCCATTCGATCTCAAAAACACTGCTTCAACGTTTGTGCGAGCCATGTACAAAACTTTTGGAGAGCTTATTAGAGATGTAGTGGAAGTGTACGTCGATGACATCGTCGTTAAGATCAAGAACAAGTAGTCATTTCTTGACACCTTGCAAGCTGTCTTCGACAAGTTGTGAATCACATGCACAAAGATGAACCCAGACATTAGCCTGGTTCCGTACCCTAAGAGTGTACTTGTTTTCCCCATACCCCGGACCTATAATGAAAGACATCATTATGTAAAAACAGACTCCACGTGCATTTATTTTGTACAGGCTCATTCTTTTTTATTTTTCTCCTTCTTATCTATAACAAAGTTGTGCAATTCTCAAGAAACTTTAGCTCGAACAATTTATATATAATTCAAGTTGCATGGTTAATTCTTTCGGTTCTTAACATTGTTGAATGGCCTACTCGCCTGAACCCCATGCCAAGCTAGGTCCGGAGTGTGCCATCGACTTAGCCTGGTCCTGGACCCTAAGTACGCCACTCTACCTACACCCCGACAATCCTGAGTAAGGTGAGTCCAGAAAACGATCGGATCTGAGAAAATAAGCAAATGCACTTGATTATATATAGAATTACGGTCGAACTAAAAATTTCTTTCGAGAATAGTAAGCCGCAAATGAGTTATAGATAAGAAATACCCTATGGATGAAGGACGAAGAAACTCAAAATATGATTACAACAAAAACAATCAATTGAGGTAAAAAACCAAATTTACTTTGGAAGGCTTCCGCTCTAGCTAGTGTGGAACCCCTTCACCGGATGCTCAGGACCGGACCCTGTTGCCACTGGCGTGGTAGCTCCTGAAGGCTCTACAGAGCTTGCCGCCACCGTCAGTGACATCTTGGTTGAGGCCCCCCTCGACTGAGAAGGACCGTCGGACCTAGAGACCTTAGCTAGCTTTGGTACCAGAGTCACATGGCAGGAGCTAGCATCCCGGGGAGACGGCGATGCTGGAGCTGGTGTTGCCATTGAAGACCTCCCCCGTCGGGAAGAAGGAGCCGTTGTGGAAGGAGCAGGTCTGACGAACCTCCCGTCAGAGTGCTTCAAATTCCTCCTTCGGCTGGAGGGCTCAACCAACTCTTTGCCCTTCCCTACGACATCAGCCCTCTGTCTCGGAGCAGGAGAAAGGCCACCCTCGGAAGCTCCGGGGATCACCAGCTTGGTGGTCAGATGCCTCTCAATTTCACCGAGGTCGTCAAGCACCGACATCTTCCGCCAGAGCTCCCTAATAAACTCCACCTCCATGTAAAGAGCGAGGAAAGTCACCGGCGGAGTCAAATCGTCACCCTCGACGTTGATGCCATGATGGAACTTCTTGAGATGAAGCCCCAAAGCTGCGCCTTCCAGATTGGACTTCAAACCGGTCTCAGTCCGGTCATCGTCCATCACATTATTGAGGACCCAGGCGAGCTTCTCTCTCCTCTTCAGTGGAGCCCACCTGTTGACCAGGAAGTTGCAAAAGACCGTTTGGGGGGTCACCCCTCCTTCCACAAACTGGCGGATCCTAGTCAAGGCAGGGTTGAAGGCCTCTGACAGCACCAGGACCTCACTCTATGCTTCCGTGTCAACATTGGGAAGACCCTCAGGCAGCTCCAGCCTCTCGTGCTCCTCTGCCGTGACGATAATCCAATCCTTCTTCCAGTCGTGCCACTTGCTGGAAGGAAACAACCTCAAGTACTTGTGAGGGCACTTCTTGCGCTTCACGAAATAGTAGAAGCCAAGGTACTCATCACTCTTGCCGGTAGTGTGGACGGTGAAGAAGGTGCGGAAAAGCTCAACGCAGGGGGGAATACCCACCCACATCTCATAGAATTGGACAAATGTGGACACAAGAAGAAGGGAGTGAGGACCAAGGTGGTACAGTTGTAGACCATAGAAGTCCAACAGCATCAAGAGAAAAGTGGAGAAAGTTGGGATAAGTCCCACCATGGCGTACGTGGAGAAGTACACCATGTCGCCTGGGCGCTTCTTCTTGAACGGAAGCTTGCCAGCGTGGACCTGGTGGTTGAAGGAGTCTAGGGCCACCCCGACGATCAAGTCGAGGTCCCTACCCCAGGCGAACAATTGTCATCATGAGAGGCAGGAAACCCAAGAGTGTCGGCCTGACAGGGTGCGAGGAACTGATACAGTTTTCATATTAAGAACTAGCAAGCTTCATTTGTGTGAGATCCGCACGCACAGAACTCACCTTCCGCATCCTGGGGCTGCCACGCGTCGATGGTTTAACTGCGAACCACCACCTAAATGGCACATCCAAAAACCTTTGAAGACATGGCACAGAAATCGAAAAATGGACCCACCTCCAGGAGAATGACGTAACCTAAAAGGTCTCTCCCAGAGGTGGGCCCAGGGGGCCACTGTCGGTACCCTGCGTACTGAATACCCCTAATAAGGGTAATTAAGTACATTAATTGTGTATTAAGCATCAGTAACCGCCAGGGCCACATGTCGGGCCAGGCTAAAAATGTAATGACCAGCCCTTGTACTATAAAAGGACTGATCGAGCGATACACAGGGGGACACGCCCACGCACGCAGAGATGAGACACTCTAGTCTTCCACACTCAAGCGCTCAGACGCTCAATAATACAACAACACACACCCGTGGAGTAGGGTATTATGCTCAGGCGGTCTGAACCACGTAAATCCTCGTGTCAACCATCTTTGAGCGCCCTAACTGAACTACAAACTCCACGGGCTGCCAATGGTAGTATCAGAAGAATTGCCAGAATCACACTTTGACACCCGCATAACCCCACAATCACACCTCGGCCCAACCCAGGGGCTATTCGGGCAATTCCTACCCAGCCAGACATTCGACGACCCTCAGTTTCTGAGCCATTTCCTGGTCCACCGTGCCCTCCATGGCTCTCCAGGTTTTCTCTTGTGGCAGTTACTAGAAAGGTAGGGCGAGTCCCGCCCATACAGGTTCTATGGTTGTACGAAATCACTATGTTGAGATCAAATGAACTGTTCCTTGTATTGGTGAGGCGGCTCCATCCGTCCTTGGCAAAAGGACTAGTTCGGAACACACAACATCAAACTAAACTAAAGTACTCAGCACAAGGCTAGTCCGGAAAACATGGTCATCGGACTACTACTGAAGCACTCAAAGCCGATCGGTGGATTACACCGAATACACAGTCGCGGCTGGTATACCTCTTAGGGAGCTCGCGACATCCCATCACCATACCCGCCTCGACCACCCTTCCCCCTCACACACACGGTTCATTAATCTCCCACTAATATCCTAACTCACACCACCAAACACCTTTTAACACATTTCACAATCATGTATGAAGTGTGTAGTGGTTCGCGATGTGAACATCGCAGGGGTTCCTAAGCATCGTACTAACAAGGAGGTGCTCACATCACTGCTATAGTGAAATGATGAAGCTGTTAGGTAGCCAAGGGGTCAAGTTATCTAGGTCAAGGCGAGGTTTTTGATAATCACTGCTATTATCATAACTGATGCAGTGTCTTGTTTCAAGCTGTTGATATCGAGTAACTATCGTGTTTCTTTGTATCGTTGGCTAGTAGCTAACACCGATATTCTGTCATCAACATAGCTCATGCTACAACCTCAAGTGGTTCATAGCATAACAACATTTTAAAATAGACATACAGTCATGCAATGGAAACGGGCCATAAGTGCGACAGCAAAACATAGGTAAAATATGATCAAGGAGTTAGAGCTTGCCTTTATAGTGGTTTATCAAAGTCCTTGTCTTGTTCTTCGTGATCCGTGTCTTGAGAATCGCCTTCGCAAACTCTTCCATTACTAGGTATGTAGCTACGCGAAGAACATATGTTCATCGATAAAGATCCAAGAAATCCAAATAAAACTCTAATAATTACAAACAATCATTCATTAACATGGTTTCTGTGATCCTGAGAATGCTTATCGAAGAATACATCATTCAACTAGTGACATATTTTGAAACATTACTATTTCTTTGGTCAACCAAATGGTCATTGGATGGTTATGGCGATCTTATCAGTCTTCTAGTGATTTACTGGCTTCATGATCATTTTGGTTATTTCACTAGTTTATATTGTAAATTACGTATATTGTGGTTAACATAATTTCTATGGACCTTATTTATAATTATTATATCTTCACAATAGTATATTCGCTAAAGTTCTACTTATGTAAGTCTTACGTATTTTAGAGACTAAGCATGAGTTCTAACATGATTGAACTTGAGGCAACATTTTTATCCAAGACTAGTGTGTGACTTCTCATCTCATTCTATTTCTTAATTTATCGTTTTCTTAATTATACCCTAATGGTTATCAACTTATTGTATTTCTTTAGTGTTTGGGTATTAGGACTCTAGAGAGTTGCTGGGGTAGGGTTCATTCTTTTCAGAGCTTACATGTAAGTTTTTATTATCCAGTAGGTTCCTAATTACTTTACTACAATGACACCAATTAGTCCATGTTCCAATATTTTATTTTAGCCAATTAATTCTAAAGCCCTAGTAATATATTTCTAGGAATAATTGGAAGGTCATTCGTGGAGAGATTATTTAATTAGGGACACTACAAGAAACAATGAATAAGGGGTCGGTTAAATTAAAAGGGTCGGGTCATCGCTGTTATTTCATGTACATGGGTTGGTTTTTTTGAACCGACCCTTGTAAATTATATGGGTCGGCCAAAACAGGACAACCGACCCCTCTAAAATATGGGTCGGTGGACCCGTCACACACAATTTAATGGGTCGGTCAACCGACCCAAACTTTTATATGGGTCGGCCAGAAACCGACATACACAAGCGTGGGCCCACCCGAGTGTGGCGCACCGGTTCCCAAGGAACTAAAGCGGTCGGTACCGACGCCCACATTTAGGAGGGTCGGGTACAGCCGACACCCATACGCGAGGGCCCGGCCCACGTGCTGCGCGCCCGTTCCCAAGGAACTCAAGGGGTCGGTACCGACGCCCATTTTTAAGAGGGTCGGCTTTAGCCAACACACATAAGTGTGGGCTCGGCCCAGGCGCCGCGTGTCCGCTACCAAGACCGTAAAGGGGTCGGTACCGACACCCATATTTCCCCAAACCCTTAATCCCTACTTTCTATTCACAGACGCCGCCGCCCCACGCGCTAGCTAACGCTCCTGAGCTCTCCCCTCGCCAGCGACTGTGCGACCGCCGCCGCCCGACGCGCTAGCGCTCGCCCTCGCCTGCGCCTGCGTGATCGACGCTGCCCCACGCCCGCGCTAGCGCTAGCGCTCGCCGTCGCCTGCGCCTGCGCCCGCGCGACCGCTGCCGACTGCCCCAACGCGCCGCCGCTCGTCCACCGCGTGTCGGCGTGACGCCGACGGCCGGTATAGCGTGTCATCACCGCTCGGCCTGCGCACGACCGAGCCGCGTGCCTTCCCGTGCGCCGGCTTCATCTTGCCGCACGGCGCCTTCCGTCGCCGACTTGCTCTTCGCGGTGCCAGTCGTTCGTCGTCGCCTTTTGTAAGCAAGGTATGCTTGCTTAACGATTTGTAGGTATATAAATCAAATACAATGCAAATGTGTTTATTAATTGATTTGTATGCATACTTGAGTGATGATGATATCTAACATTAGTTGCAAATTAGTTTAGTATTTAGTAGAAAAGCAAGTTTTAAAGTTTAGTTACTGAATTATTTATATGTGTCGCTAAATCGTTGTGTCATAGAAAGTTAACTGAGTTTACATGTATATATTGCTTAATCAGTGTAGGAATGTTTAGTTTGAATGTTGCTAAATTTTGATTACTTCTATGTGTTGCTAAAGTATGACTAATTTGTTCTAAGTTTATCATGTATATGTTTATTATAAATATATTAACATATTGTGTATGTACCAGTACGAAACACATTAAATGTGTTCGTGCCATAAGAGATTACTTTAGTCGTAAGATATGTGTTAAGACAAGTACGATGGTGTACAATGACAATGAAGACAACCAATTATTCGTGCGCAGATGGTAGACCTGGACTTATAACTTTCAACTCCGACCAACTTTTCCCCTCTGTCTCATTCTTTCCTCATTCGTAAAATGATTGAAAAATGAAAATCAGCAACGAAACCTATAGAATTTCAATACCCGTTTCGAATCGGCACGTTTCACATGCTATTGGCATGTGAAACGTGAAGGTTCGGAATTGTCCCTTTTTGGACAGCCTGAGAGTGACCGAGGGGGCGTGACTTGTGACGAGACGCGGGTCTGAATCTGGACGAAATTTCGACAGCATAACCCTGTTGTTCTCTGCTGCACCATTTTTGGGCGTGCAGTGGAGAACAGCGGGGTTATGCTGCCGAAATTTTGTCTGGATTCAGATTACGCGTGTCGTCATAAGCACGCTCCGCTCGGTCTCTCTTGGGTGGGTTTAGGACCTATCTGCATAGTTGTAGGGGCCGTCACATGACATAATAATAAACTGATAACAATTTATATGATTTGAAGGGACAAGTTGAAAAATGGGTGACGACCGTCAGGTGATGTATGATGGATGGAGTTCAGATGGTGCACACACATTGGAATGGGCTCATATTACAAATGTATTTGTGACTCAAGCATTTGTCAGTGGTGCTCGTTATGTGAAGTGTCCGTGTAGCAGGTGCCAAAATCGTCGGTTTCTGAATAAGTCTAAAATTGAGATGCACCTTTGCAAACACAGATTTATGTCAAACTACCTAGTATGGCGTGAACATGGTGAGATGGATCCTACTACTGAGTCAGACAGAAACGAGGATGAAGATCGGATGGATGACATGATGGCAGATATTGGTCGAGAGTACGAAGAGCAGTTACCGCCAGACAAGGTGCAAAGGTTTTACAGGCTTCTTGCCGCCTCAGATGAAAAAGTGCATGAGGGCACCAATGTGACTGTTCTACAAGCGGTGACACGGCTTATGTCATTGAAGTCTACGTTCAATTTTGCAAATAATTGCTACAATGGTGTCTTGGATTTGATCATTGATCTCCTCCCGAAGAATCATAAGATGCCGAAAGACATATATCAGTCTAAGAAGCTTTTAGCTGGTCTGGACATGAGTTATGAGAAGATTGATGCGTGCGAGAATAATTGCATGTTGTTTTGGAAGGAACACAAGAACGATACTCATTGTATGCATTGCAATGCCTCTAGACATGTGAAGGTTTTGAATGATGATGGTGAAACAATAACTACTAAAGTACCGATCAAACAACTTTGGTACATGCCTATCACGACTAGGCTTAAACGGTTGTTTGTGTCTCAAGAAACAGCAAAGCAGATGAGGTGGCATTCTGAAGGGATACGTGAGAGTGATGACAAAGATATTATGGCGCATCCTTCAGATGGTGCTGCTTGGCAAGCTTTGGATCGTTTTGATCCGGAGTTTGCAAGAGATCCTAGAAATGTTCGTCTTGGATTGTCAACAGATGGTTTTACTCCTTTCAGCACTAGTAACAGCCCGTACTCTTGTTGGCCTATTGTTATTATGCCTTACAACCTACCTCCTAACATGTGCATGAAAGAAGGATACATATTCCTCGCGGCCATAATTTTTGGTCCTAAACATCCTGGGAAGAAAATCAATGTATTTATGCAACCGTTGATTGAGGAGCTGAAAGAGCTATGGAACGGTGTTAAGGCATATGACAGTTATCAGAAATGTGAATTTACTTTACTTGCTGCATATCTATGGTCCATACATGACTTGCCGACATATGGCATTTGGTCTGGTTGGTGTGTTCATGGACAATTGTGTTGTCCTATATGTATGGTTGATACTGAAGCAATCAGGCTGAAGTATGGAAAAAAGTCAGCTTCTTTGATTGCCATCGACGATTCCTTCCTTCAAATAATCCTTTTAGGAAGGATACACAATCATTCCGAAAAGGCAGGATGGTTACAGAAGGACCACCTCGTCGATTGACAGGCGAACAAAAAATGGCATGGCATGCAAAGTTAAAAGAGTCTGCAATAGGTGGTTTTGGAGGATATGGTAAAGAACACAATTGGACTCATATTTCTTTTCTTTGGGAGCTACCATACGCAAAGGCGCTGCTTCTACCACACAACTTAGATTTGATGCACCAGGAGCGTAATGTCGCTGAAAGAATCATAAGCATGTGTTTTGATTTTACAGGTCAAACCAAAGATAATTTAAGTGCGAGGAAAGACTTAGCTAATATTTGTAATCGTCCTGGTCTTGAGGTTATAACAAATGCAAGTGGAAATGAAAGTAGGCCACGAGCTCCATACTGTCTCAAGCATGAAGAAAGAAAGAAAATACTTATCTGGTTGAAAACATTGAAGTTTCCAGACCGCTATGCAGCTAACATAAAACGATGTGTTAATCTCAACACCGGTAAACTGAATGGGTTGAAGAGCCATGATTACCACATTATCATAGAGAGACTTGTACCAGTAATGTTATGTGGCTACTTCAAACCTGATTTGTGGAAGATGTTTGCCGAACTTAGCTACTTTTATAGACAGATATGTGCTAAAGAATTGTCAAAAAACATGATGCAAAGGTGGGAGAAAGAAATTGTTGTGCTTGTATGTAAGATGGAAAAAGTCTTTCCGCCTAGATTTATGAATGTTATGCAACATTTACTGGTGCATTTACCTTATGAAGCATTGGTAGCAGGTCCTGCACAATTCAGTTGGATGTACGGTCAAGAAAGAGAATTGAAGAAACTTAGAGCTACAGTGCGTAACAAGGCAAGAGTGGAGGGGTGCATTGCAGAGGCATTTGCAGCTAAAGAGGTTACAAACTTCTCTACCAAATATTTTTCACGTGCCAACAACGTGAATGCATCTGCCACAAGATTTTATACTGTGGAAGAGCAACCTACGAGTGACCTTACAATTTTTCATTGGAAGGGTAAAGGTGTTGGAGCTTCTACTTCTCATTATATTTCAGAGGACGAGAGAAGCTACACAATGCTTTACATTTTTTTCAACATGGAGTAGGTGTTACCATATTTTGAATTGTATGATAAGCTGTATTGGACGTCTTCACGAAAACCAACGCAAAGTCAATTGGATAAGCTACGTCAGCATGGCACAAATAGTGGGCCAAACTTTGTCAACTGGTTTCGTGAACAAGTAATTTTTTATCCGTTCTTCAATTATAGTTCACAAGTATTTTTTTCCTTTTATCATAAGATGCTAATTTTGTCTAATTATGTAGTGTATGAAGGATGTCAACATCTCTGATGACTTGAGACAGATGTCGCATGGTCAATTGAGAGCAAGAGAATTTAATCGATACGATATAAACGGATATCGTTTCCGGACGGCTAGTTTAGAAGCAAATCGTCCACTTGCTGCCACTACAAATAGTGGAGTATCGATAACAGCCGCAGAGGGTAGTGGAGAAGTGAAAGAATATTATGGTGTTCTTCAAAATATAATTGAGTACACATTTGGCGGTCCAAAAGAACTACAACTCGTGATTTTTGATTGCCAATGGTTTGATCCGACATCGGGCACACGAGTGGATGACTTTGGAATGGTGAAGGTCAACCACAACTCACGATACACGGCCCATAATAACAATGTTGTACTTGCGAGTCAAGTGGAACTAGTGTACTATTTAAGTTATCCACACCCCAGTACGAAAAATTGGTGGGTTGTGTATAAAGTTAACCGTGAAGTGCATCCTCATCGTTATGATGGGTACATAGAGAATCACGAAGACGATGATGATAGTGTCTATCAAGATGAAGTTGAGGAAGTACAAGATTTTAGGATATCTTGTGCGACAGGAATCACAGAAATAGCTAGTGCTACGCTAGAATTGATGGTTGAAGAACAACCTGGTCCTTCGAGAAAACGTGTTCGACAGTCACAAAGGATTCTTGAAAGGCAAAAAGGATTATGGAACAAGAGGAGAGCGATGAAGGAGACGAGAGTGAAGAAGAAGAGTTCGAAGAAGAGATGGAAGAAGAGATAGAACATTGTAATACACGTGTTCGACAGTCACAAATTCTGATGCTGAAGATTTTCAATTCGCATAGTACGTATTTATAACATATTGTTGTAAGCTTTATTCTTTACCATTTAAAACTTATTGTTGTAATCTTAATTCTTTACCATTTATAACTTATTTTTGTAAACTAATCATTTCTTTAAAAACTTGTGCAAATGATGAAGCTTTTGGTGAAGAAGAAGGGCAGGAAGGATAGTGGATCTTCGTCCACGACGCCCAATTCTAATTCAGGCCACACAGATCCTTTTCAAGTAATTACATATTTTAAACACATTTCGATAACAACATGAACTATCTATTGTTACTTACATGTTTATTTTTATTCGTAGGGTACTAGCTACAATGAGCAGCGGAAGAGGCATTTTATGGGTTGTTTGGCAGAGCCGAGTTTGAGCGAGCCTGCAGGAGGTTCAAATCCGACAGATGAGGAGTTGTATAGGGAGGAGCAGGAGACTGTGAGACAGTCTTCGGAGCATGATGGAGGCTCAGGGGCAAGCTCACGTGCTTGCTCCAGTGACGCCAGGCGGTCGAGCTCTGAGGGTGGTAATGAGGGGGATGATGAAGGCGATGAAGAGGTTGATGATCCCGAGCGAGACACCAGGCTAGCAAGATTGGCTGAGATACATGCTAATGGACCACCTGATAAGTGCCCCTTTAGGTAATATTTTAGATTAATTGATAAGTTACATAGATTGATTTACTTGTGAAGAAATAAACTAATTTTATTCGTACAGGTTGCGGCGGCATCTTTTTTGTAATCCAAGTAAAAGCTTGGACGAGCGGGCAGTTATAAGGCCGAAGGGTACGAGGAGCTGGATTGAGGTTGGTTGGAGTGGCAGGGGCATCGACGAGTTGTTAATACAGAGTTAGGGAATATTATCGGTTTTGCTTTCCTGGGATGGTTGTAGTTAATGGTCAAAGGATTGTGGCGCATAATTGGGATCACTATGCGCTGCAAGCATATGGCAATTCAGGGACATGCCAGGATAGAGTTTGGGAGATGTTCTGGGTAAGTTCGTTTTCATTGCTCCAATTACATTGCATCAAGATTTGGTTGATATTAACTATAACATGCAAGTATGCAGAGTGTGTATCGTTTGCAGGAGGGTGTAACTGATGCGTATGCAAGTATGGTTTTCCATAATGCAGCAAGAATACGTGTATGGACTCCTTCTCTAAAGCACGGATTAAAGCTGTGGTTGTGTTCTACAAGACAGTCATGTTCCAGCCTATGACCAACATTGAAGCGGCTAAAATTCATCTAAAGAAGGATGAGTACTTGAAAAGCAGTGTTGATTGGATATGTGCAAACATGGAGGCTTGGGAGTGGTTATGTGGGTATTGGGCGTCAAAAGATTTCATAGCACTCTCTGATAAAAATCAAAAAAATCGGAAAAACAAGCCTGGAAAGCACTTCTATGGTCCGGATGGATATATTCGAATGGAGCAAAGGATGGTATGCATTCTTTCAAACATACTTATATTGTTTCAATTAGTTGTATTCATTAAACTGTTTAAATTTGATATTGCAGATAGCTGAAACTGGTGTGAGTCCCAGTTTTTTTGAGCTCTACCTTAAGGGACACAGAGGTCCGGATCCAAATCGTCAAGAGGTGTTGTGTGACGAGGCATCAATGCAGAAATGGGTATGTTTGCTAGTTGTTAGTTGTATTTATCAATCAACTTAATGTATCTTTTATGAATATGTGTATACTCAATGTATGACAGGGAAACTATGTTGAGCATTTCAAGAAAATACATGGAGATCATGTAGACTATAAAAGTGCGCCGTTTGATGTGGATGCGGCATATGATGCCGGTGGAGGTCTACCGCATGGGAGGTATGACTAAAGATAATGATAACTTAGAGGTTATTGAATATTGATTAATCAAACTAGTACTTTTTAGACTTGCTTTGGGTGACGTATATGTGGAGCGTGATGCTTATGCTTGACGGCGGTCCTCCAGTGTTAGTTCTAGTTGGTCTCGTTCTACGGCAGAGGCCGATGAACTAAGAGAAGAATTGAGACGCACCAAGGAGCAGATGCAGCTGCAGCAGCAACAAAAACAACAGACTCAACAACAAATGAGCTACATGCCGCAACAGATGAACATTTTGTATATGTCACAGGTACCATCTCGCATTTGAACAAATTATTTTTTAAGAAGTTTCTACTAAAATTTTGTCAACTACTTTACCAGATGCAGATGATGTCTCAAGGTAACACTGGTTCTCAATTCTATATGCCGCAACCACCTCAGTTTGACATGTCGCAGGTAAACTTTTATGTTTTTTCAAGTTAAAGTACTCCTTAACATATGCATGTAATTAATTAGATTAATATTACTACACTTCATGCAGTTTTTACCTAAAGGTGGGATGGGATCACAGTTCGGTATGCCTCGTCCAATGCAACAACAACATGTTGGTTCTTCGTCACAGGTAAAACTGCTTATTTAATTCACTTAAGTTATAATTTAATATTATAATGATTTATGTTGCAGACTTCTGAGAGTGGTCAGCCTTGTGTTCCTCAACCTTTGGGATTTATGTTCTTGTTGGCTCCTGGATTACAAAATTATCCAGGTAATATGAAATTGTTACTTCCAAACAATTTAATCGATTTGGAAATTGTTCTACTTGTGATTTCACAATTATTTGTTTTGATACAAGTTTTCCATCTATGCTATTAGCTCCGATGTAAGCTCATCGATCACCAGCTGCAAACGTAACGGTATGAGTACTAGTGCAACATATTCAAATATTTATCTTAGTGTTGAGAGAGGGAGAGAGATATAGAGTGAGAGAGAGAGAGGAAAATGAAGAAGGAAAAGAAGGTATGAGAGAGTGAGTGGGGGACAATGAAATATAGAAAGGGACATGATTTGACAAAGAGAGAACAAGAGAGAGTAGAGATGAAGTGTAAAAGTGAGAGAGATATGGAGACGAATATGAAGTGAGAGAGAACAAGTGAGAGGAAAGATGAAGTGAGAAAGAGACATGGAGGGAGAGATATAGAGATGTAGAGAGAGATATGGAGGACGAGAGAGAAAAAATGGAGAAGGAAAAGGGGGTATGGAAGAACGAGTGATGAGAGGGTTAGAGTGAGAGAGTTAGTGACTTTTTGTCCATTTCGTATTTCTAATACTTATGAGCGAAACCTTATTAATGTTTCTTTTCTATTTTTTTGTTGTAGGAATCCCTTCATGGAACGCTCGAAGGTTGCAATGTTTTCCTCAACCTCAACGATGGAGGTGCGACGGGAGGAGGTGCGGGTGGAGAAGGTTCCCGCGACGACATGCGTACTTGTTAACTTGTTTTCGTTTTGCTTTGTGAACTTGGGAACTTGAAAACTTGATATTGTGCTTGTATCGAACTTGAACCTCGGATTTGTGCTTATGTTGAACTTAAACTGTGATGTGTAATAATATTGTGCGTGTTTGTGCCATTATATGATAAAGTGTTGTGATAATATTGTTGTTGCTGTTGCTATTGCTGTTTGGTCGACTGATGAGTCGACGGAGGCTCCCACCCGGGAGGCAGAAGAAACAACCGTGCGTTTAAAAAAAAAAGCACTATAAGAGGGTCGGTTTTAGAAAACTGACGCCCATAAAGAATTAAATGGGTCGGTTTTCTGGGAGCAGCCGACCCACATATCCATTTTATGTGCGCATTGGACCAGAATTTAATGGGTCGGGATTCGTACCCCGTCGCAGATAATCACATTAAATGGGTCGGTTGCAGCCATCGCAGATAACGAAGTAAAGGGGTCGGCCCCGCAGACCGACACACCTATGCGCGTTAAATGGGTCAGTGCATGCAACCGACCCATTTACTTTTTATCTGCGTCAGTGTACGTAAACCGACCCATATAAATACTAAAAGCGACGACACCGACCCATTTAAAGATTAAATGCGTCCGCTTAATTTCGTCGGATAAGAGGGTCGGTGCACCGACCCTCTTAGCATATAAGGGTCGGTTTCTTCTCTTAACCGACCCTCATATGGCCGACGCCTCTGTTGCCGTTTCTTGTAGTGGGACTTCTATATGTATTTTACCTATTATGAATATTCACTTGATTTCCCTATGGGAATGATAATCAATTCCCTCTCCTGTAATTATGCTAGCCAATTTCCACATATATTATATCATATATGCCTAACAATATTTTATGGGGTTTCTCGATAGTTATCTATGTGGAAACTATTCTTCCGCGAGTTTATTTGTGATTTTCCATTGACTATTGGTAATTCAATTAATTTCCTATAAAGATGATAATTATTTTACCACTCCATATTCTATAATAGTTAAATACTATATTTTTTGACACATCAATATCAATTGATATATCTAATACCTTCTAGATGATTACAAGTCAAACATATTCTATAATTAATTTGGGTGACTGACCCCTGTTTCTGTGTTCTAATGGTCACCAAATAGTTCTATTGAGCTTCTAGAAAATTATTTGTAAAATGATTATCAATTTTGAGGCTAACATTATTTCTCTTCAATTCCTAGTTGATTTTTGCAAACCATTAATATTTACATAATATGTTCATGCAACTTATACAATAAATCGACCAAAATAAGTTCTAAAAGCAATTAGTGATTTTTAGGATATTTTCCAGATTTTTCTTATATCCAGAAATGCATTTTATAAATATCAGTGTGCACTAAGCGGGTGGCTCTAGTATTTTATTGTACCAGTCAGTGGCTGAATGGCGGGACCTCACTGTCGGCGTGTTTACCTAGCAATTTACCTCTCTCTTTTTGGCTGGCAATGAGAGCCCATTCATTAGTGGCTCAGGGCCTATTCGTCACGGTTGTTAGGTGCGCGGTCTACGTGAACTGGGTCTACACGAAGGGGAAACTGGGGTTGCAACGTGCGGCCTATGTGGCACCCCTGTGGCGCTGAATCAGCAGCCACGTGCGCACAGCGCGCCAGCGTGGCATGCCATGGAGGCAGCCAGCAGCCCGACACGGAGCGGCGGTGGGTGGCTGGGAAGTTCACCAGCTGTTGGCTGGAGCTAGTCCGCCGTGTACGGCGGGGGCGCGGTGGCATGTGCAAGCACTCTACACGCTCGGATGGGTCGGGGGCGCGCCCACGGTGGCCGGCAGGGAGCCGTAGTGCCGTGAATGGAGGCGAAACGAGGAGCACCATGTGTATGTGATTTCTCTCGGTCGAATCGTGCTAAGCATGAGTATGGAGGTGTGGGGGGCTGTTTGACGGGTCTGCCGGACCGTGGCATGGCCAACGGCTACCGACGGTGAGCAGTGGCGGCCGCACGCGGCGGCGTGCCGTCGATCCGCTTGTGCACGAAGTAATTCTACGAACTAGTTTGCCCGAGGTGTGTTCCAGAGTTCGTGTGAGGTTGTGGGAAGCTCGGACTGGCTGGATGGGACCCTACGGCGGCTGGCGATGGCGAGGGCAGATGTGCACGACAAAGGAGTGCGCTCGTCGATCTACTCGTGCGGACGAGAGCTCGGCGGAGCAAGGTGTCAGGGGTGTGTTCCTAAGTGCGGTGAGCGTGCTGGCGCACTCCACCTGTCCGGTGCAGCGCTAACGATGGCCATCAACGGCGACCGGTGACAATGGAGCGGCGGTGCTTGGTGAGGGCATGGGTCCGCACGGTTTCCATTGTCTTTGGGTAGTCGGTAGCGTGTGCAAGTGTCTGAGGAGGCTATTGGCGCACTAGATTGAGGAGTAAGGGTCTACGAGGCGGCTGGCAACAATGGCACATGGCGTTGAGCGGGTGCCTGACGAGGGTTTCATGGCGACAGTGAGTTATGGTGCACTAAACCTCAAACTGACGCACGTTCTAGCTAGGTAACGCAAGTAGAAAGCAGCTGGTAAAGTGAATTGAAGATTGGGACCTCACCGGAGCGGAAACGCGACACGGCGGTCGGAGTTAGAGAAGAAACCGAGGGCCAGTGACGTCCATCCAAATTGGAGGCGAGGAAGCCTCGGTGAAGGACACGCAACTGTGAGGGAGAAAGAGGGAGGTGTGGCGAAGATTTTTCGCGTGAGAGTGAAGGGAAGGGGGCCATTTTATGGGCGCCGGAGGCGTTTCCAGTGGTGGCTCGCGAGGGTAGCTGGCAGGGCAATGGCTTCGTGGCGCACGCGCCACGCTTGCTAGCTGGCGACGTGATGCGACAAAAGCAAAGGCGACGGCGTGGCAGTGTATGGGCACAAGCAATGGACGTGATAGGAAAGGGACGGCGACCGGAGGTCTCACGGAGCGTGCGGGCGGAGGCAGTGCGCAGGGGACTCGCGGTCATCGCTGCCATCATGATGGGGGAGAAGGTGGCGGCGAATTGACCGAGGCGGTGCAGCAGGGTCGTCAGAGGCGCAGGGCAGGCGACACCTCGCCGGTGTCCCATCGCAGAAAAGTGGGAGCCCCGATCGGCTTCAATCGGGAACGGAGGAGGACGAAGGCGGCAGCGCTTCGGGCTGGGCCACGTGCGCTGAGGGGAGGTGCTGGGCCAAGAAAAGGAGGGGGAAAAGAAACATGGGCTGGGCGCTGGCCAGATGGGCTGCGGGAGAGAGAAGAAAGGCTGGGCCGAACAGAGGAAGATGGGCAGCGGCCGAAGGGAAATTGGATCTCCTTATTGGTTTACCAATTTAATTTGATCTTAATTTGAATCCAGTTTGAGTAATTTAAATTCCAGTTCTTGTTGTATGTATTCTAATATGATTTGTCGATTTAATTAGTGTTTGGCACATATATATATATATATATTCATGCTACTACTTAGGTGTATTATTTAATTGTTGCCTCCGATTTTAGAAGTAGATTTCGATTGGGTTTGCCCTAAACTTCTATAGTATTTAACCGGTAAACTGTTCTCTTTAATTTGCTTATATTAATTAGCTGTGATCTCACATGTATGTGTATATTTTAAAATTGACCATGTACCTTATGCAGTCATTTTCATTCCAACTCTATTTATAGTCTGATTCATTTTTAAATGGGTGCGTATTTGTATCTGCACACTCATTTGCCTCGATTTGCATTAATGATTAACGTTTGTTCGTGTTTTACCAAAAAAAATTAATTCGGAGTGATTTTTACATGGTTTGAAATTTTGGGCTGTGACAGATCTACCCCACTTAAATAGAATCTCATCCTCGAGATTTGAAGGTTGTCTTAGGTAGGTAGAGATTTATTTTCTAAGGTTATCTTCACTGCCTTGAGATGGCCGTTGCTTGATCTTGACATCTATGCTCTGCGCCACAACTTCAAGTAGTTGTGCACCTAGTTCTTGACATTTAGCATCGGACTGTTGGTCTATTGCAATGAACGATACTTGGTCCTCAAATATTCTCAAGTTCTTGTCTGGGTGGTGATATATGAATAGAAACATATATCTGACTGTCTTGTACATTTCTCGGATTATTAAGTCATTCCTCCTATTTTCTCAAATGTCAGTTTGGTTGGTGGGGCCAAAATACCTTGTATCCGAAATCCGTATCTTCTTCTAAACAACGTGTCCATATGGTGCATGCAGTCACTCTCGTGCTGGGTGGGTTCCTATTGTGTTAACTGGTCCGACTGGTCATGGAGGCAACATGCCTTAGTTCCAAAAAAAAAATCGTTTGTGCCCCACACTGGTGTCTCTCTAGGGTACATGCAATCACTTCCATGGTGGCGAGTTCTTATGGTGGTTGTTTGTTTATTGTTACCATTGACTACCTCTAGTTCTGATTTCTCTCTCTTAGGGTCCTTACTAGGGCGGAGCCATAGAATGATGTTCTTTCACCTCTGACCATACTAGTGCTGCTCGATATTCTATATCGTACAGGGTCTCGGAAGGTGACATGTTTAGATTTTGTGGGGTCCACTACCATGACTTTGGCTTTTAGGGTTTGTCCAGGAAAGGTTTGATGCTGGCTCCGATACTGCTATCTTACCCATACGAGTCAAGAAGCAGACTGATGTGTTGGTCAGTACAAAGGGCATCACTATGAAAACTTGTATTCTCCACATTGGGTCGTGAGCACCGGCTCCATGATGTAAGCCTATAGGATTCTGAATTGGTATTAACTTGATCCCAAATCACAGGTGTACCTAACTCTCTTAACTGGTTAGGCAAGTCATCGACTCAAGGTGAAAGGTATTTCCACTACTCATCCGATGTTTGGCATATGATGCACGTCCTGAGCTTGTTTTCTTCCTGCTTGACCACAAAACTAGGGTTCCCTAAGGTGATGTATATAGTAGGAAAATCCCTTCATGTAGATTACGAGTATGTCTCTTGTGTTTGATCAATCAATATGTGTCCATCTGATGGGATCTCTTTGCCCTCAGTGTTGCTTTGGATGTTGATGTGGTCCAAAACTTTGCGTCTATGTATGATTCCATTCCTGTTAATCCTACTAGATCCATATCTGAGCATGTATAATTTTCAACACTCGTTCCATGGGCGTAGCTTCCAAACTACGTGTCATGAATTCTATGGGAGCCCTTGCGGCTAACCTCTTGTCGTTATCTCAACGTGATTTACTGTAGTGATCTTGCGGTTGGCACAGGGTGTAAATCCTTGCCGGTGTAAATCCCTGTTGTGCGTACCAACTAATGATCCACACAGTTTTTTTTTGCCTGCTAAAATCCTACCCCACTTAAATAGGATTTTAACTACTATATTTTTTTATTAGTGTCGGTTTGTTATTATTATTATTGATATATTTATATTTAATTACATGTAGTTTTATTTTGTTTACTTATGTATTTAATTATTTATTTATTGACCTTGAGGATTAACTGGAGTACTTTAGATTGAGACGGTGTTCCTGCATGAGCAGTGTGCTCATGGTGAGCTCGAATAGGGATAGGCTATTGAATGGGTATTTCTTGATCTTGTAGGAAGAGAGGAGTGAAAGATTTCGTTTTTGTCAATATTATTATCCTCACATATATACGTTCTTTTGCATATATATTAAACTTTATATTGTGTATTCTTATTGGTGCATTATATTTGATGTACATACAGACATATGTGCGTAGGTATATAAATACACGTAATCCATATGTATTTATTTTATTAGACACTCAACTTATCTTCTTTCATTTGATTATTGATCTGTGTTTTTATTAGAGCACGCAATTTCACTCAATCAAAGAACCAAATGGAAATCAGTGAAATTGATCGTTCTATTCGGTCTTCCTCTAGGTTGCTATAGTGCTAAGCCATTCTTCTCATGGGCACTACGGTCATTCTAGGATTCCATTGATGTGACATAGGAGCGTAGGATTGCACGTGGTTGCTCTTCCCATGGATCTGGTGTTGCTCTTGATACGCATTGAGGGCGTCTTCGAGTAGCCTTAGAAGAGTAATTGCTTCCTTTAACTTTATGTACTCTCTTGAGTTGATTAGTAGGTTGTTTGACTGATCAAATCTTCAAATGCTCCGGTGCAGACGTTGCACGGTTCAAATCTTGCGTACCGCGTTGGTGTCTATCTTACGCTTGAAGGACCAAGGTTTGTTGGGTTGAGGTCAGTAACACAATCGATGGAAATAAATTAAGTTTTCAACATAGAAGGAGATAAGTGTAGAAGTAACATAAAGGAGAGGGAAGATCTTTCAAATATGGATTTATCTTTTCAAAATATGTGTTCAGGGTATAGGATGACTCTAAGGTTTCGTCCTACGGCCAAGTATGGCTCTGATACCACTCTGTCGGGACCCGCCTTCCGAGGGTCCACTTGTGCATCCCGTACCAATCCCTGGATCATTAGTTGGTACGCACACCAAAATAGATCGAGATCCATACAACGATTATTTATTTATAATCAATAGAAGTCTTACAATCATGATCTAGATTACATTGGTTGTGGTCGGAGATGAACACCAAAATAGATAAAATCCTCAAAACAGCGGAGTAGAACGACGCCATGCCCAACAGGTAGACTTGAGAAGTAGGACTAGACCCTATCATCATCCTCACATGCTTCAGCTTTTTTGTCTTCTGATAAACCACATATAAAGCAGGAGTGAGTACATAAGATACTCCGCAAGCCCTAACACTACTCAAGGGGAGGTGTTTCATGCATTGGGGCTTGTAGCAAGGAGAGGCCATGCGACTTAGTTTTGCCGAAAAGCATTTTATGCAAGGTTCTCTTTGAAAAGAGTTCTCCAATAAGAGGGAGAAGTAGTTGAATCAGTATTATTATAGTTGGTGGGCCCTGGGGGAGTTTCAGACCACCCCGCCAGTTCCCTCACTTTTAGATGGGTCTTCGGACCCATGGCCCTGACGACTTCGGCACGCATGCCATCACTTTCCCAAAAAATGGCAACCTCGGCCACCCACACACACACTTTAAGGAGATGCACTAATGCTAATCAATAGGAGCCCAAAATAGTGTGCCAAGACTATGACAACAGCTATCCGGATAGATTAAGACTCAGCAGAGTTTGTACACTTTACCCATAGACCATGCATACCTAGCAAGGGTATGACGTGACGCTCATCCCATCTTCCCCGCATAACCCAACAATCACACCTCGGCCCAATGTAGGGGCTATTCGGGCAATTCCTACCCAGCCAGACATCAGACGACCCCCGGTCTCTGTGACATTTCCTGGTCCCCCGTTCCCTCCATGGCTCTCCACGTTTCCTCTTGTCGCAGTTACCAGAAAGGTAGGGTGAGTACCGCCCATATAGGTTTAGTGGTTGTACGAAATCTCTATGTTGAGGTCAAATTAACTGGTCCTTATATTGGTGATGCGGCTCCATTCGTCCATGGCAAAAGGACTAGTTCCGAACACACAACATCAAACTAAATTTAAGTACTCAGCACAAGGCTAGTCCGGGAAACATGGTCATTGGACTATTACTGAAGCACTCGGCGCCGATCGGTGGGTTACACCAAATACATAACCACAACTAGTATACCTCTTAGGGAGCTCGCGGCATCCCATCACCATACCCGCCTCGACCACCCTTCTCCTTCACACACACATTTCATTAATCTCCCACCCATATCCTAACTCACACCACCAAACACCTTTTAACACATTTCACAATCATGTATCCCGTGTGTAGTGGTTTGCGATGCAAACATCGCAGGGGTTCCTAATCATAGTACTAACAAGGAGGTGCTCACATCACTGCTATAGCGCAATGATGAAGCTTTTAGTTAGTCAAGGGATCGAGTTATCAAGGTCAATGGGGGTTTGTGATAATCACTGCTATCGTCGTAACTGATGCAGTGTCTTGTTTCAAGCCGTTGATAGAGAGTAACTATTGTGTTACTGTTTATCGTTGGCTAGTGGCTAACACCGATATTCAGTCATCAACATAGCTTATGCTTCCACATCAAGTGGTTCATAGCATAACAATATTTTAAAATAGACATACAAACATGCAATAAAAACAAACAATAGGTGTGATTGCAAAACATAGGTAAAATATAATCAAGGAGTTAGAGCTTTCCTTTATAGTGGTTTATCAAAGTCCTTGTCTTGTTCTTCATGATCCATGTCTTGAGTATCTCCTTCGCGAACTCTCCGATTACTAAGTACGTAGCTACATGAAGAACATATGTTCATCGATAAAGATCCATGAAATCCAAATAAAACTCTAATAAATACAAATAATCATTTGTTAACATGGTTTCTAAGATCCTGAGAATGCTTATCGGAGAATACGTCATTCTACTGGTGACTTATTTGGAAACATTACTATCTCTTTGGTCAACCAAATGGTCATCGGAAGGTTATGATGATCCTATCGGTCTTCTAGTGATTTATAGGGTTCATGATCGTTATGGTTAATTCACTAGTTTATATTGTAAATTACGTATATTGTGGTGAACATAATTTCTATAGACCTTATTTATAATTATTATATCTTCACAATAGTATATTCGCTAAAGTTCTACTAATGTAAGTCTTACGTATTTTAGAGACTAAGCATGAGTTCTAACATGTTTGAACTTATTGTATTTATCATTTTCTTAATTATACCCTAAAGGTTATGAACTTACTGTATTTCTTTAGTGTTTGGGTATTAGGACTCAAGAGAGTTGCTGGGGTAGGGTTCATTCTTTTCAAAGCTTAAATGTAAGTTTCTATAATCGAGTAGGTTCCTAATTACTTTTCTACAATGACACTAATTAGTCCATTGTCCTATATTTTATTTTATCCAATTACTATTCTAAAGCCCTAGTAATATATTTCTAAGAGTATTTAGAAGGTCATTCGTGGAGAGATTATTTAATTAGGGACTTCTATATGTATTTTACCTATTATGAATATTCACTTGATTTTCCTATGGTAATGATAATCAATTTCCTATCCTGTAATGATGCTAACCAATTTCCACATATATTATATCATATATGCCTAACGTATTTTATGGGGTTTCTCGATAATTATCTATGAGGAAACTATTCTTCCGCGAGTTTATATGTGATTTCCCATTGACTATTGGTAATTCAATTAATATCCTATAAAGATGATAATTATTTTTCCACTCCATATTCTATACTAGTTAAATACTATATTTTTTGACACATCAATATCAATTGATATTTCTAATACCTTCTAGATGATTACAAGTCGAACATTTTCTATAATTCATTTGGTTGACTGACCCCTGTTTTTGTGTTCTAATAGTCACCAAATAGTTCTATTGAGCTTCTAGAAAATTATTTGTAAAATGATTATCAATTTAGAGGCTAAACATTATTTCTCTTTAATTCGTAGTTGATTTTTGCAAACCATTAATATTTAACATAATACGTTCATGGAAATATACAATAAATCGACCCAAATATGTTTGAAATGCAATTAGTGATTTTTAGGATATTTTTCAGATTTTTCTTATATCCAGAAATGCATTTTATAAATATCGGTGTGCACTAAGCGGGTGGCTCTAGCATTTTATAGTACCAGTCAGTGGCTGAATGGTGGGACCTCACTGTCCGCGTGTGTACCTAGCAATTTACCTCTCTCTCACTGTTTGGCTGGCAAGGAGGGTCCATTCATTAGTGGCCCAGGGCCCATTCATCATGGCTGTTAGGCGCGCGGTCTACGTGAACAGGGTCTATGCGTGGGGGAAACTGGGGTTGTGCAACGTGCGGCCTATGTGGCACTAGTGTGGTGCTGAATCAGCAGGCACGTGCGCACAGCGCGCCAGCGTGGCTTGCCATCATGGCAGCCAGCAGCACGACAGGGAGTGGTAGCGGGCGGCTGGGAAGTTCACCGGCGGTTGGCCGGAGCTAGTCCGCCGTGTATGGCGGGGGCGCGGTGGCGTGTGCATGCGCTCTACGCGCTCGGATGGGTCGGCGGCGTGCCCACTGCGGCTGCCGGCGAGCCGTAGCGCAATGAATGGCGGCAAAATGGGGAGCACCACGTGTATGTGATTTCTCTCGGTGAAATCGTGCTATGCATGAGTATGGAGGTGTCGGGGGGCTGTTTGACGGGTCGGCCGGACCGTGGCATGGCCAACGGCTGCCGACGGCGAGCAGTGGCGGTCGCGCGCAGCAGCGCGCCGTCGATCCACTCGTGCATGCAGTAATCTGATGAACTAGTTTGCCTGGGGCGTGTTGCAGAATTCGTGCGAGGTTGTGGGGAGCTCGGACTAGCCGGATGGGACCCTACGGCAGCTGGCAACAGCGAGGGGTGGCTGTGCACGACGAAGGTGTGCTCGTCGATCTACTCGTGCGGACGAGAGCTCGACGGAGCAAGGTGTCGGGGGTTTGCTCCTGTGTGCGGTGAGCGTGCTGGCGCAATCCACCTGGACAAGGCGACGCCAACGATGGCCATCAATGGCGACCGGTGGCAATGGAGTGGCGGCGCTTATTGAGGGCACGGGCGCGCACGGTTTCCATTGTCTTAGGGTAGTCGGTAGCGTGTGCAAGTGTCCGAGGAGGCTATTAGCGCACTAGATTGAGGAGTAAGGGTCTACGATGCAGCCGGCAATAATGGGGCACGGCGTTGAGCGGCTGCCTGACTAGGGTTTCATGGCGACAGTGAGTTATGTTGCGCTAAACCTCAAACTGACGCACGTTCTAGCCAGATAACGCATGTATAAAGCAGCTGGTAAAATGAATTGAAGATTGGGACCTCACCAGAGCGGAAACGCGACACGGCGGTCGGAGTTAGAGAAGAAACAGAGGGCCGGCGATGTCCATCCAAATTGGATGCGAGGAAGCCTCGGTGAAGGACACACAACTGTGAGGGAGAAAGAGGGAGGTGTAGCGAAGGCTTTTTGCGCAAGAGTGAAAGGAAGGGGCCCATTTTATGGGCGCCAGAGGCGGTTCCAGTGGCGGTCCACGAGGGTAGCTGGCAGGGAAATGGCTTCGTGGTACACGCGCCACACTTGCTAACTGCCGATGTGATGCGACAAAAGCGAAGGCGACGGAACTGCAGTGTATGGGCACGAGCAACGGACGTGATGGGAAAGGGACGGCAGCCGGCAGTCTCTTGGGAGCGCGCGGGCGGAGGCAGTGCGTAGGGGACTCACGGTCGTTGCTGCCATCATGCTGGGGGAGAAGGCAGCGGCGAATTGACCGAGGCGGTGCAGCAGGGTTGTCAGAGGCGCAAGGCGGGCAAAACCTCGCCGGTGTTCCATCGCGGAAAAGCGGTAGCCCGGTCGGCTTCAATCAGGAACGGAGGAAGACGAAGGCCGCAGCGCTTCAGCTTGGGTTGCGCTCGCAGAGGGGAGGTGCTGGGCCAAGAAACGAAGGAGGGGGAAAAGAAACGTGGGTTGGGCGCTGGCCAGATGGACTGCGGGAGAGAGAAGAAAGGCTGGGCCAAACAGAGGAAGATGGGCCGCGACCGAAGGGGAATTCAATCTCCTTTTTGGTTTTCCAATTTAATTTGATTTGAATTTGAATCCAGTTTGAGTAATTTAAATTCCAGTTCTTGTTGGATGTATTCTAATACGATTGTCGATTCAATTAGTGTTTGGCATATATATATATATACATATATATATATATATATATATATTCATGCTACTTAGGTGTATTATTTAATTGTTGCCTCTGATTTTAGAAGTAGATTTCGATTGGGTTTGCCCTAAACATCTATGGTATTTAACCAGTAAAGTGTTCTCTTTAATTTGCTTATATTAATTAGCTGTGATCTCACATGTATATGTATATTTTAAAATTGACCATGTACCTTACGCATTCATTTTTATTCCAACTCTATTTATAGTCTGATTCATTTTTAATTGGATGCGTGTTTGTATCTACACACACATTTGCCTCGATTTGTATAAATGATTAACGTTTGTTCGTGTTTTACCAAAAAAAAATTAATTTAGAGTGATTTTTACATGGTTTGAAATTTTGGGCTGTGACATCCACCTGCTTCAAATGCTGGCAGACCAACCACATCGACGTCCTCGATGTAGCCACTGCCACGGACACGAGTGTGGCCAACGCAAGTGAAGGGGACATGAGCGCACTTCCACCCCTGCTCAGTGGATGCTCATAGGGATGGGCGCTCAGTGGGAGAGTGACCACCGTTGGATCTTCCGCTGGGAGAACATCTATTTGGTTTGGTAGTAAAGTCTAAGCTAAGTTTCCTTTACGCTGCATGGTTGTTATACTTTAATATGGGCATCGGGTGGTTCTTGTTATGGTAATTGTTTTAGTTGTCACTGTGCTCTATTTCACTGAACAATCTAATCAAGCAAAGGTCGAGCATCAAAAATGAGATGGCAGTGCTTGCAAACTAGCTTGTTATACAAACAGAACATGCAGACCGTGGACACGCACTCAATCTGTATGACATTGAGTCTAACAAAGAGCAGTTCTCTCTATTTGCAGCCATTGGAACGTGAAACCATGCATGCTGCATACACCCACATGCGCCACGATCTGCACGTTTTGTTCAGCAATAAATGTTATGAGAGACATTCGCACGTCCCGGACACTGTGGCACCTTCCATGACAACTGGTGTGATGCAGACATGCTGCACTTGACATTGTCGCACCCGCAGCACCAACAGTCAACGCACAGTGCAGCTGCCACACACACATGACCTTCTCGTGCATGTCATCAGACAGCAGCCAGGGTTGCTAGAAGCAGTTGGTAATGGGCGCCTGCTCCTCGTGCATGTTGTATTGCTTGGTGTCTAAGATGGTGTTCCCCGCATGGTTCAATGGAAGCAGCCCAAAATCATCGACATCCTCGACGGCACCACTTCCATGGACAAGAAGCATGGCCACTGCATGTGAAGGGAAAATGAGAGCACTGTCACTCCCGCTCAGTGGATTCTCATACGGATGGCTGCTCAGCAGGTGAGTGATCGCTGTTGGATCTTCCACTGGCAGAGAGTCTATTTGGTTTAGTAGTGAAGTCTAAGCTTAGTTTCCCTTATGCTGCAGGGTTGTTATGTTTTAGTATGGGCATCGGGTGGTTCTTGTTATGGTAAAGGTTTTAGTTGTCACTGTATTATAATTCAATGAAGAATGTAATCAAGCAAGGGTTGAAACATTAAAAAGAGATAGCAGCACTTGCAAACAAGCTTGTTCTACAAACAGAACGTGCAGATCATGGGCACACACTCAAAACCTTATGATGTTTAGTCTAACAACAAGCTCTGCTCTATCCGCAGCCTTAGGAACATATGCCACCAGGAATGCTGCATACACACATAAGCGTCATGATCTGCACGTTCTGCTCAGCGATGCAACAAAAGCCATTTGCTCGTCATGGACGTTGCGGTCCATGAAAACCAGCGCCACACGCACAAGCTGCAACAGACCATGTCGCAGCCGCAGCACCAACGGTAATCGCACGTTGTGCCACCGGCGAAACACACACACACAACACGCACGTCCGCGATGAACCTGGTGGCATGGTTTATTCCAACAGGTGGTAATCGCAGCAACTTGTCATCTCCGAGCTCGTGCGTGCCATCAGACAACAACCCAGGTACCAACAAGCAGACGGTAATCGGCATGTCCTCCCAGTGCATGGTGTACTGCATGTTGTCCAAGAATGGGTTCCCCATCTGCTTCAAATGTAAGCAGCCAAACGGTGCTGCTGCCTTGGGCAAGAAGCGTGGCTAGTTCAAGTGAAGGGCACTACTACAATAAGCCTCATCGCAGGTGTCGAGTGTTTGAAACGACACTTCTCTCAGACCTGCTAAGAAGCAGCGTGCGGAGGTTCTTGTTATGGTTGAGGTACGCAGAGATCAAGATCAAGATGATGGTGCTAGAGATTTATGTGGTTCGGGCCGCCTGAGAGTAACACCCTACTCCATGGGCTTTGTGTTGTTGTATTGTGTGAGTTTGTTCGCTAGTATGCGGGTTAGCTTGGATCTTATCAGCCGAGATGTCCTTGCGTACGTGCGGCACAACCCTTTTATAGTTCTAAGAACTGACCGTTACAAAGCCTGTCTGGCCCGACATGTGGCTCTGGCGTATGAATAGCCTAATACACTGTCTAAAGGGTATTAAGCATGATTAATAGTGTGATAATGTGCCTTAACAGCTGCGTTACCCCTATTAACAGTGCTCTGATCGCGTGTCGTTAATACAGCATTAGCGACACGTAATTCAATCTTGTAACTGCCGCTTTAATTACCCTCTATTGTTTGTGCTGGAGAAGATTTGTCAGTGTATATGTCGATGAAGGTCCGGAGACTCCACACGTGGAAGCTCCGGAGCTTTCTCTTATGGGAGGTTAGGTCCGGGACTGCTGTACACGTGTTAGCACCGGAGCTCCTCTCAGCTGGGGGTTAGGTCCGGGGTCGTTGTACATGTGTTGTCACTGAAGCTTTCCTTTACACGTGTTGACCCAGGAGCTACCCATATGAGGGGAGCAGGTCCAGTGCAATGTGACATGTGGGGACCGAGGAGACCTTCAATTCTGACAGGTAGAACTCCCTTGTACTCTTCGCAAGACTAAGGGGTACCCAGTACGCAGGGTACCAACAGTGGCCCTCGGGCCCACCACTGGGAGAAACCTTTTGGGTTAAGTTATCTACCGGAGGTGGGGCCATTCTCGATTCTCGCGCTTCAATTTCAAGAATCTTCTAATATGTTGTTGGAGCGATGGTCCGCGAGTGAACCATTGATGCGTGGCTTGTTATGAATGCGGTAGATAAGATCTTTGAGTGAGGATCTCACGCAATTGAAGGTCGCCGGTTCCCAATATGAAAACTGTATCGGTTTCGCGCGCCCTGTCAGGGTGTCGCCATCGAGTTTCCCGTCGCTCATCATGACAACGGTTCGCCTTGGGTAAGAACCTATATCTCTTTGTCGGGGTGGCCCCCAGGCCCACTCGCCATTGACGGGGTAGACTTTTGAAAAAGACCTTCCTTCTCACTGCGGTTTCCATCCAAGTGTCGCAGAGGCTTACTTAAGAGGGAAAGTGCGCACGGTTTCGGGAATCTTTACACCTTCGATCAAATTTGCGCTCAGAGCCTCCCAAACTCTGCCTAACTTCCCTGTCCTTTGCTCCCCTTTGCTGCGATGGAGTTGGGTCTTCCCAAGAGCCGCCTTAAGAGTGACGATGATCTGAAGAAGGTTCGGACCTATAAGGGGTGGTCCAGCGACTCCTTCAACCACTTGGTTCGCGCCGGCAAGCTCCCGTTCAAGAAGGAGCACAGTAGCGACATGGTGTATTTCTCGGCGTACGCCATGGTGGGATTCATTCGACCTTTCTCTACTTTTCTTTTGATGCTGCTGGACTTTTATGGTCTGTAGCTGTATCACCTTGGCCCCCATTCTCTTCTTCTTGTGGTGACGTTCGTCCACTTTTGCGAGATGTGGGTGGGTATTCCCCCTACGTCGAGCTATTCCACACCTTCTTCACCATCCACACCACCGGAGAGGGGACTGAGCTTCTTGGCTTCTACTATTTCGTGAAGCGCAAGAAATGGCTCTTCAAATACTTGAAGTCATTTCCTTCCGACAAATGGGATGCGTGGTAGAAAGATTGGATCATCATTACAGTGGAGGGGCATCAAAAGTTGGAGCTGCCCGAACACTACAGGAATCCCGACGATTTGCGACGGCCGTGGCCATCGCAAATAAGCGATTTGCGAGGGCTTTCTTTATTTGCGACGGTTTTTAGCCGTCGCAAATAAGCTTAATTGCGACGGCCCCCGTCGCAAATAAGCTTTAATTGTGATGGCTAGGAAGGGCTGTCGCAAGTTATTGCCGTGGGCCGGTGGGCCCCGCAACCTTATTTGTGAGGGTGTCGCCGTCGCAATTAAAGCTTATTTGCGACGGCCGGGCTGTCGCAATTAAGTGCCTCTATTTGCGACGGCTCGGCCGTCGCAAATAAGTCGAGTGGGCTGGGCCCACAGGTCCTCCTCCGGGGCCCACAGAGCTATTTGTGACGGTCGTGCCGTCGCAATTAAACCGTATTTGCAACGGCCAGGCCGTCGCAAATAGAAGTGGCCTAATTGCGACGGCCTGGTCCCTTATTTGCGACGGTACTGTATAAAAAGCCGTCGCAAATAAGGTTTTTTATTTTTTTAAAAAAACAGAAAAAACTACCCGGCTCGATGACCAGAATTACAGAACAGATTCAATACACACATTATATACACATAGCAAAGATCATCATCATAGAGGAAACATCATCACAATCACAAACTAATAAATTCAAATACATCTCACATCGTCATCAACAAAGCAAACAAAAGGGCTCACTCGCCCATCTGACCTCCGTAGCCACCTCCGGAGCCACCTCCGAAGTCGAAGTCGTCATCGCGCCTCATTCCAGGCGGCGGTAGCGACGGCGACAGCGTTTGTGCAGCCGTCGCGGATCCCTGCAATTAATGAAACTTAGAGTTAGAATATAAATACATCAACATCTCTCTCTCCCTTCCTCTCCCTCTATCTTCATCTAGATCCCCTATCTTCCTCTCTCATTTTATTTCTCTCTTTGTCTCTCACTCTATCTTTCTCTCTCACTCTATCTCTCTATTGATATCCTTTTCCCTGTATCTTCCTCCCTCTATCTCCATCTACATCTCCCTCCCTCTATCTTACCCTCTCTCTATCTCCATCTACATCTTACTCTCTCTCGTCATTCCTATCCTACTCTATCTATCTTTCACTCTTTCTTCTCTCTCTCTTTCTTCTATCTCTATCATTCTTCTATATCAATCATTTTCTTCTATCTAACTATCTCTCTCTTTCATCTATCTCAATCTTATTACGCTGGAGAAGAAGGATTACATAGAATCTTACCTGACCCGCTGAAGAAGGATCGCCTGGAAGGACCGGTGGTAGTACCGGTAGCTGGATTCCCAGACCTTGCGCCCGAGCGATGGCCTGTCATTGCAAACATTAAATGCTACCTATTAGTAAGTCATTTACGATGAATTAATGAGAATTTTAGTTTTTATTTTGTTACCACCATTGCTTCCCGCATCTGCGCCAACGCTGTTGCCTGGGTTTGGATCGTGGCCTCCATCGCGATCCTTTGGCGTTCCGCCTCCCTCCTTTCCTCCTCATGTCGCCTTTCGTTTTCTTCTACAGTTTCTCGGAGGGACTGCATCTCAATGTCCCTCTGCGATACGCAGCGACCTCCCGTGCCTGAAGCCTGCGTGGAGCTGCCTCTCGCAGGTCTCCCCGCCCTCGAGTCGATAACTCCGTCGAATATGGCGAGCCTATAAAAAAGAGAGTCAGTAATATGAAATTGAAATATCTTAAATACTTTGAATTGAAAACGATAAAATGACTTGTAAACTCACCTTCCGTGTGCTTTTCCACCACCGGCTGCATACGCGGCTTGAGGATCGATCGGTTGACGTTCCCAATCGAAATCCTCGCCGTGTATCTTCCTAGCCTCCTCCCTGTACTTCGCCTGCAAAACAAGAAAACCGTGTAAGTTTAACAATCTATATAGTTATATTTAATATGAATGATTTCTAAACTTACCAACCGCTCGGCTGTAGCCTGACTGCACCCCGTCGGCTGAGAAGGGTCCCTGTGACCTCTGTTCCAGACCTCAGCAGGGGTGGGCGGCACCCCCGTCTCGCGCTCCTATCAATACGTGTTAGTACGAACAATATATTATTAATATACAAACATAAGTTACACACACTTACCATGCGTTTAGCTAAACGCAAGTGGTTATCTTGCCCGTGCCTGCCCTTCCCCTCCACCCCTCTGCAGTCTCGAGCCTTCTCAGACTTAGCTTTAAACTCGTCGCTAGCCCAGTAGCGACAAAGGGCCCGAAATGCATCGGTCTGATCCTGCAACCATCTCACGTGGCCCTGCACATAGTTGGAAGTCGTTAAAAATACCATCGAGGCAATTATCAAAAAAAAATACTTACTACACTCCACGTACCTGCGCGTACTGCTCCTCCGTCAGGTGCCTCTCGCTCTCGTGCCGGAAGTGTAACACGTGTTGCTGGTTCGCCTTCAAGTGCTCATTAATAATTTGAACACGGGCGTTCGACAAAGCTTATCGAAGCGCCTTGGCAGCGTTGAAGTGACACACTCGTCTCGCATCCTCAAACAGGCGACGGTCGTTCGGGTCCTCTAAAGTATATCTTGCCTGCGATAAAGAATATATTGAAGAGATGTTCACTAGAAGAGTTTAAGAGTTGTAACTTAGAAACTTTTTTAACATACTTACCATAAAATCGGCCCATACGGCCTCCTGAAGGTTGTCGTGCTCCTGGTGATGGACGCGTGCGTAGTCCTCCCACGAAAGAGCGTACACCCAGTCGATGACCCCGGGATAGTGCAAACGCACTATGGACCCGAGGACACCGTTCACCGGTCTGAGGTGTCTCTCACCTGTGAAAGACTTGTCGTCCCAAGCCCTGTAAGATATTTATTCATTCATTACTTAAGTAAACAAAAGAAACTAAAATTGAACACGATAATTTTTATTACCTGTCTCCGACTGGACGAATCATGATCCTCTGTGAACTCTGTGAAGGGACCGCGGGAGGACTGACAAAGTGAGTCCTCCTCGTCCTCCGCGTCTGTTGGGGCGCCACGTCAAGTGACCCAGACGGCTCCTCACTAGCTGAGTCAAAGGCCTCAGGAACAAACTCATCGCCAGCCGGGGGCTGGCTGGCCGAGGGCTGGCTCGCCGAGGGTTGACTCGTCGAGGGCTGGCTGGCCGAGGGCTGCCTCGGCGAGAGCTGGCTGGCCGAGGGCTGCCTCGCCGAGGGCTGGCTCACCGAAGGCGCCGCAGCCTCTGAGTCAGCCGGTGAGGACTACAACATTCATATGATTCATAAGTAAGTTTAATGTGAATTTGAATTTAAAGAATTTGTCAAAAACGAGTGACATTTACCTGTGACGAAGCTCTAGAGCTGGTCTGAACGTGCCCCAGCAGCTGAGAGCGTCTGCTGCCAGTCGACGAGGCACCAACGAAAGCGTCCTCAGGTCTAGACGGGTAGAACCCCATCGTCGGCGGCACCTTCTTACCATTC
The DNA here is from genome assembly GCA_036927565.1 of Tuctoria greenei. Taxonomy (NCBI): domain Eukaryota; kingdom Viridiplantae; phylum Streptophyta; class Magnoliopsida; order Poales; family Poaceae; genus Tuctoria; species Tuctoria greenei. The sequence goes on from JAYESD010000010.1 coordinate 29,499,017, forward strand.
TTTGATGCCATCCTGTTGTAATTATATAATTAGTAAATATGCAATAAAATATACAAAATTCATGTTACTATCTTCAAGAAAACATTACTTGTAGTCACTTTCAAAATTCATCAACATCATTGTCATGTGCTTGTGCCCTACTCCTTAAACCAGCCCAACGATCTTCCATCGTGGCCTGTTCTAATTTTTGTTTTCGCGTATCATCTGCCTCTACATCTTCAACGTCTTCAACATCCCCAACTAATTGATCGAGTCCTGCACCAAGCTCGACGATAAAATTGTCTGGCAACTCTTCTTCTTGGTACACTTCTTCAACGTCTTCGCTATCATGGTAACCATCATCCCCAGGAGTATATAGCCGCTCACGAGGATTCACCTTATATACCACCCACCAAGCATTGAGCTTCGTGCATGGATAAGGTAGATAATACACTTGTTCAACTTGATGCGCAAGAACAAATGTATCGTAACCTCGTAGTCGGTCCTTATGTTTCACTTCCACCATTCCAAATAGGTTTTCTCGAGTTCCATGAGTACGATCAAACCAGTCACAGTCAAAGAAGACAACTCGAAGGGTCTTATTTCCAGTAAAAGTAAATTCAAGGATTTTGATAATGATACCACAATAATCGGTTAAATTCCCTTGAGTGTCCATTGCTCTCGTCACAACACCGAAATTTGATGTTGCCGCGAGAGGACGATGAGCTTCAAAATGAGTTCTACGCAATCGGAAGCCATTTACATCATATCGACCATAGCTTCTAACATTCACCAATCCATAAGATAGCTGCCGCAAATCTTCATGGACATTGTGAGTCCGACACTGTTATAAAAGACGAGAGAATATTACATAATACTTCTTTAATAATAATATTCTCGAAACCAAGATAGAAAACTTTGCCCCCCATTTATTCCTTCCTTTCGCATCGCTTCTACTTGTTTGGCCGTAGGTTGATATTTTAGAGCCTATGTGGCCAATATTGTCTGTGGAACTCGCTGAACATGAAAAAACATCTTTTAGAGTACATGTGTAGCAAAATATGTCGATTAGCATAAACGTAGGAGAAACACTTACTCGAAGTATTCTTGCATGTCTTCTATATTTGCGTACATGTAGAGTAAAGCAACAGTCCTTTCCTGTTCGGATAGCACGTAGGTCGTGTAGCTACCAACGGTGGCGCCTCTCGTTTGAAAAATGGAAAGGTCGCTTAGAGGGAGTGCTTCGTCCACATTGTACCGCATCGCCGAAGTATTGATATTGTTTTCTTCCGCAAAGTAGACACTTGAAAAGTATCCTACTTCCTTAAGAGCATATGCTTCAGCGATGCACCCTTCCACCCTTGCCCTGTTGCCAACCATTGGTTTCAAATATCGTAGCGCTCTTTCAATGTGATACATCCACCTATATTGCACAGGACCGCCAACTTTAGCTTCGAATGGAAGATGGATAAGCAGATGTTGCATTGGATTGAAGAAACCCGGTGGAAATTTTTTTTCCATCTTACATAAAAGTATGGGTATCTCCTTCTCTAACTTATCCATCATCCCGATCTTGATTTCTTTAGCACAAAGCTGTCTATAGAAATAGTTGAGCTCGGCTAAAACCTTCCACACCGCATCATCTAGATAGCCTCGGAACATAACAGGTAGGAGTCTTTCCATTATAATGTGATAATCATGACTCTTCAACCCAGTGAGGTTTTCTGTGTTAACATTTACAGCTCGTTTCAGGCTAGCTGCGTAACCATCTGGGAATTTCAAAGTTTTCATCCATTTCATAACTTCTTTCTTTTCTTTCAATCGAAGACAGAAAGAAGCACGTGGCTTTCCACCACTTTCAGAGATTTCAAGAGTTGGACGGTGACAAATGTCTGCCAAATCTAGTCTAGCTTTATAATTGTCTTTCGTTTTGCCAGGCATATCCATGCAAGTGCTTATGATTCTTTCGCTCATATTACACTCCTGATGCATGACATCAATGTTGTGCATTAGAATCAACGACTTCACATATGGTAGCTCACAAAGTCCACATATGTGAGTCCAATTGTGTTCCTCTCCATAACCTACGAAATATCCAGGACGACCTTCATCAGGCACCAGTTTGTCCAACATATCAGAAATTTCTGACCCGTTGAGACGCTTCGATGGTCCTTTAGTGACAACAGTGTTCTTTTGAAAGACATGCCTCTGCTGCCTAAATATATGATTCGAGGGCAGCCAACGTCTGTGACAATCGAAGTAAGATATTTTGCCTCCATGAGTTAGTCGAAAACAATCCGTGTCTGAAGCACATATCGGACACGTCAGACAACCGTGAGTGCTCCATCCGGAAAACATGCCGTATGTCGGCAAATCATGGACGGACCACAAATAAGCAGCTCGAAGGTTGAATTTCTGCTTCTTGTAACTATCATACGCTTCGACTCCTATCCACAAGACTTTCAATTCTTCGATAAGCGGTTTTAACATCACGTTGAGACGTGACCTGGGATGATCAGGTCTAGGTACAATGAGGCTGAGAAACAAGAACTCGTTCTTCATACAAAAAGCAGGTGGCAGGTTGTACGGAATGACAAAGATAGGCCAACATGAGTATGGCGTGGCGTTCGTACTGAACGGTGAGAATCTGTCTGTCACTAATCCGATGCGAACATTCCTCGCATCATGAGAAAAGTCTGGATCGAAATGGTCTAGCGCCTTCCATGCATCACCGTCGGACGGATGCGTCAAGAATTCTTTGTTCTCACGTTTACCTTCTTTGTGCCATCTCATGTGTCTTGCGGTTCTTTTTGAAAGAAACATCCGCTTCAACCGAGGTGCCACAGGCAAGTAACGAAGCTGCTTACGTGCGACATCTGTCATCACATTATCGCCATCGTCATTAACAACTTCGACATACCTCGATTTACCACATTTCAAGCACATCTTCTCATTGGCGTGCTCTTTCCAGAATAGCATGCAGTTGTCTGGGCACACATCAATTTTCTCATACTTCATACCGAGACTAGATATCATGATCTTTGACTGATACATATGTTGTGGCGCTTTGTGAGGTTGTGGAAGGATATCGCAGATCAATTTCATGAGATCATTGTAGCAGTTGATGGAAAAAAGTACTTGGACTTAATTGCCATAAATCCGGTCAAGAAAGCAAGTACGGTCACAGCCGTGTGTTCATGCAACGGCTCTTGTGATTTCTTCAGCTCCTCGAAGAACTTATCTGCCTCATTTGTAAGAGGATCCTTCGCTTCAAGAGCTTCTAGCATCTCATCCATCCTATCAACCCCTGTTATATCATCATCCTCATCCACTTCGGCTATGACTCGAGAATTAGTCTCGCCGTGAAAGGTCCACACTTCATAATGTGGTGTGAAACCGTTTCGACATAAGTGAAACGAAAGCTCCAATCTTCTCAAAAACTTGGTGTTTCGGCATTTTGTACATGGGCACCGCACCATATCTTCCGTTGACAATGAAAATGCTCGATCCAAAAATTGATCTAACTTGATAAACCACTCATCGGAGTGACCACCAGTTCTGCTCTTCCCACTTGTATACATCCAACTGCGGTCTTCACCCATGTTTGACTCTGCAGTTTAACGCAAAAGAAATTGTCGTTAATGTATTGTTGTGTTATGTCACGGCCCTACAACCTAAGCAGATAGATCCTAAACCCACCCAAGAGTGACTGAGCGGAGCGTGCTCATGACGAGACGCGTGATCCGGATTCGAACGAAATTTCGGTAGCATAACCCCGCTGTTCTCCACTGCACGCCCGAAAATGGTGCAGCAGAGAACAACAGGGTTACACCACAGAAATCTCGTCCAAATCCGGACCCGCGTCTCGTCACAAGCCACGCCCCCTCGGTCACTCCGAGGCTGTCCAAAAAAGGGACAATTCCAAACCTGCACGTCTCACATGCCAATGGCATGTGAGTCGTGCCAATCCAAAATGGGTAATATATTGCTATAAGTTACGTTGCTCATTTTCATTTTCAGGTCATTTAAGAGAGAGGAAAGAACTAGAGAAAGAGTGAGAGGAAAGTTGGTCTCAGATGACAATTCCACGGCGGCTTTAGGGTTAGCTGCCATAGATCAAAGATGAAACCACATCGTCGGAGTACGCCATCCACGCGCAGGTGCTTGCCATCCTCACTGTCGTCATTCGCCTTCGTGCCCGTCTACACGCATACCTTACCTTACCACTAAATGGGCCTTGTCGGGCCTTGTCAAGCTGGTCCAAAGCCCATTTATGTATATATAGTAATTGAACACTCAAGCAATCAAAATTAAGCAATTCAACGACCCTTCAAATAAACCTAAGCATAATTCAAAAAATTAAGCAATTCAAATAAACCTAAACATAACAATTATCCATTGTAATTCATTAATTTATCAACTCAATTCTAACATAAGCAATTCAATTGAAATGAGAGCAATTCGAATGAGAGCAATTCAATTCAAATGAGAGCAATTCAATTCAAATGAGAGCAATTCAATAAACCTCTAACCATAATTCAAATGAGAGCAATTCAATAAACCTAAACATAACCATAATTCAAATGAGAGCAATTCAAAAAACCTAAACATAACCATAATTCAAGTGAGAGAAATTCAATAAACCTAAACATAACCATAATTCAAATGAGAGCAATTTACTTCAATAAACCTAAACATAACCACTATGATTTCTTCCATGAGGTCACCATGTTCAAAAATGACACAACACTTGACTGAATTTCTACAAAAATGCAGGGGCGGGGCCGAGACTTACCTGCTAGTGGCGGTGGCGCAGGGGCGGCGGGGCCGGGGGCGAGCCGGCGGCGGGGGTACAGGGGCCGGGAGCGGGCCGGCAGCAGCGGCGCAGGGGCGGCGGGGTCGGGGGCGGCGGCGCAGGTGTGGAGGCGCGCAGAGGCGGGCCGGCGGCGGGGCCGTAGGGGCGGCGGAGTCAGGGGCGGCGGGGGTGAGGCGGGGGCGGCGGGGTCGGGGGCGGCGGGGTCGGGGCGCGGCGGGGTCGGGGGCGGCAGCGTAGGGGCGGAGGCGCGCGGAGGTGGGCCGACGGCGGGGCCGCAGGGGCGGTGGGGGCACGGCGTGGGCGGGGGCTGCGGGGTCGGGGCGGTGGGGTCGGGGCGTGGCGGGGTCGGGTGCGGCGGGGTCGTGGGCGGCGGGGGCGTGGCGGGCCGGCGGCGGAGCCGGGGGCGCCGCGGGGGCACGGAAAGGCGGTGGGGGCGCGACAGGCGGCGACGGTGGAGGGAATGGTGAATGAAGAGTCGGGGCCGGAGTGTCCCGATATTAGACCTAGTTTGCGACGGCTGCCTTAATTGCGACGGCCTTACCTTAGGGCCGTCACAATTAAAGACTATTTGCGACAGCTGTCGGTCTGGCCGTCGCAAATAAGGCATTATTTACGACGGCTTCTTTAATTGCGACGGCCCTAGGGTTGGCCGTCGCAAATAAGCACTTATTTGCGACGGCCAGACCGATAGCCGTCGCAAATAAGGCCTTATTCGCGACGCCCATGTTATTTGCGACGGCCAGAGGCGGTCCGTCACAATTTAAGCTGTTTGCGATGGCTGGCCGTCACAAATAAAAACAGCCGTCACTAATGATCGCGTTTCCTGTAGTGGAAGGTCTCCCCAACGTTGACACAGACGCCTGGAGTGTAATTCCGTTGCTGTCAGATGCCGTCAACCCCGTTTTGACCAGGATCCGTGAATGCGTGGAGGGTGGAGTGACTCCTCAGATGGTCTTCTACAACTTCCTGGTCAATAGATGGGCTCCGCTGAGGAAGAGGGAGAATATCGCGTGGTCCCTCAACAGCGTGATGGATGACGACCATATTGAAACCGGTCTGAAATCAACCTTGAATGAAGAAGCTTTGGAGCTTCATCTCAAGAAATTCCAGCATGGGATAAACGTCAATGGCGATGACTTAGTTCCGCCGGTAGCTTTCCTCCCTTTGAACATGGAGGCACAGTTCAGTAGGGAGCTCCGGGGGAAGATGCCAGTGCTTGACGACCTTGGTGATGTGGAAAGGCGTCCGACCACCAAGGTGGTCATCCTAGGAGCTTCCGATGGGGGTCCTGCCTCCGTCCCGAGCCGGAGGGATTAAGACACCGGCAAGGGCAAGGGTAAAGAGCCAGCTGAGCCCTCCACCTGGAAGAGGAAGTTGAAGCACGCTGATGAAAGGTCCGTTAGGCCTGCTCCTTTTACCACGACTCCTTCTCCCTGGCGGGAAGGGACTTCTGCAGCTACTCTTGCTCTGGTGCAAGCGTCTTCAAGGGGCGTCATCTCAGGGCAATCAACCCTGGCCTCAGTGCCGGCTAAAAACTCCAGTTCTGGGAGTTCTTCTCGGCCATGAGAAGCTCCGACTGAGATCTTCGGCTGCTGCAAGCGGCCCTCAACTGAGGTCTGAAGCCGTTGTCTCACCAGACTTGGTGGGCCGTGGCTCCGGGCCTTAGAAGAAGAGGTTCCGTGGCGACTTGGTGGTAGCATCCTAGGTAAGCGTTGATTGCTCACCTTAAAATGCAAGTCTTGTTTTTTATGTGTCTTTAATCTTCTCTTCCCTTTATTTCTAGGGTGTCGAAGAAGGGGTCAGGAACTTCAGCGCCTGTCGCAGCGGCTAAGGCTACACCAGACGAAGCTCCGGCTTCAAGCACTGAGCCTCCTCCTCAAGTGGAGGCAGGAGTTGTGACAGCTCCAGCTCTAGCTGTTGTGGACTTGGACTCAGGGTCCTCGCCCGAACCTCCTGTGTTAGCGCCGGACCACAGGGGAGAAGTCGAAGACATACCCCTCGTGACGGTGGTAGAGGCTAATGCACCAGCACCGGCAATGCCAGAAGTTTCGACCTTTGAGCCAGAAGTCGTAGAAGCCTTGGCCGCTGAGCCAGTGCTAATTGAAGCCCCGGCGATTGAGCCAGAACTCACTTAAGCTCTAGCCCTTGTGCCAGAAGAAATAGAATGTCCGACGGTTGAGCCAGAGACGCTTGAAGCTCCGGTCGTTGAACCAGAGGAAGCTGCTGTGCCAGCGCCTGAGCTGGCGGCGGTAGAGGCCCCTGATGAAGCCCCTACCATTGCGGCGGAGGTAGCCGAACCAGAGCTGGAGCTGCCTGAAGAGGTGGCGGCAGGTCCTCCGCCTTCGGATCCAGCAACTGAAAGCCTGGAGGCAGCACCTTCAGCTTCTACTCCGACAGTGGAAACTCCCCTAGTGGGTTCCTCTTCTGCTGTTGCTAAAGGGCTCCCAGGGAGCGGTCCCAATGCTGCATAAGCTCAAGGGTCCTCTCTCATAGAGTGGGCCCTATTTTTGTAATGGAGAACCCTCTGGAGCCTGTAGAGATGGTCCTAGCAGGTCTGGAGCCTATCCCTCTGCCGTTGTCCATAGAAAACTCCTGCTCCAGCCTCCTACAAGTCCAACTCGCCTTCGATCATGAGAGCAAATCCCTGGAGGAGGAGCCCAACACCTTGAGGCGTTGGCGCAACATACTCCATTTTGAGACCAGGCTTGCCTAGACCAAGCTAGCTGACCAGAAGGAATGGATAAAGAGGTAGAAGGCCCGGTTATAGTACTGGGATAAGCTGCTTGAAGAGAAGAAGGCTGCCATTTGGGCGCTCGACACTAACTCCAGGAAAATCCTTGAGCAAGCCAAGGAGAGGCATGATGCTGCTGATGAGCGTCACGAAAGCCTCAATGAATTGAACGAGGTTCTCCTAAAGCGTCGGGTGGACCTGGAGTCAAGGGAAGAAAAGCTCCTGGCGTAGCAGGAGGATGTCATGAAAAGACAGGCGGAAGTCACCCAAAAGTGAAGTCTGGGTGAACATAATTTGGCGGATTCCTCAAAGAACTTTGAGCGGTGCAGTGAAGATGAAAGGAAGAAGTACTAGAAGATGGGGAAGGAGCTCTCGAAAGAGAAGCTGATGTTGCCACCATGGAAGGGAAGGTCAGGGGTAGGGAGAAAGACCTGGCGGAGAGGTGAAACCGCATCCACCTCCGGGAGTTGGAGCAGACTGACCGCCAGAAGCAGGTTGCTAAAAGTATGCAGCAACATGCCAAAGTGGTGGAACGCCTTGCTTGGGAGAGTTTGGAGCTAGCGGCCGCCCGGAGGTCACTAGAAGAGCTGCAGAGCTCAAAGTCAACCGAGTCCTTGATAGTATGGGACTTCTTGGGACGCGCGGACAGGGCCCTTGGGCCTCTTGGTTTCAGTCCAGTACGCCCGGAAAACCCAGCGCAGGAGCTGGACCAGACGCTAGTGGCACTTGGCTCTGCTGACAGCAAACTCGATGCGATGGGTAATGTCATCACCGATCAGCTGGATACGGAGGGTAAATCTTTGGCCAAGAACGTCGTCGAGTATGTCTTGGCGTGTTACAAAAGTCGAGACCCCTAGTTCTCCCTTGATCGGGTCTTTGAAGGAATCATCGCCGCGAAAGAGGATGCCGCCAGAGCTAGTGTCCAAGAGGCTGCTGAGAAGGTTACTTTGTTTTTCCACGGACTTATATCCTCTAGTGGCTAGGACTTTTCTCCTTTTGCCCCTTGTAACCCCAATTTTGTAATCCAGTACTTTTGATTAATGAAATCCTCCTTTTTGTCATGAATTTCACTTTGTCTTCAATATACTGTGTTGTATCTTGTTGCCCCCCTGGTACATGTGTACAATTGAAGTGTGTACATGTACCAAAGGTTGTGGTGGTATGGTGATGACTTGAATGCTTCAAACTTGTAGATTTTCGGTCCGAAGTCTTCAATTCTGACGCGTCGAAGACAGGCCCCCTGGGATTGATGGAGCTTGGTAGCTCCGACAATTCCCAGTATCACCATATAAACGTTGACGGTCGGAGCTTGGTAGCTCCTAATGTCGTCGCATGAATAGTTGAATTTATGCCTCCAGAGGTTGTCAGATCTTTGTAGCTCCGGCGTGGTCCACCATCGCTATGAATTTCTGTTTTTCCTGCATATCAAATACAAGAAAAGAGTAAAATTCGTCCTCTCATCTATAAATCACTTGTGACTTATCATTCTTATTTGAGTTTTAAATCCAAAGAAACTCGATATGGTTACAAGTATATTGATGTAATCTTTCCGGATCCATATGCTTTTCTAGTACTTACCCTACTGAGGCCTGCCGGAGTGTAGGTAGAGCGGTGTAGTTGGGGTGTAGGACCAGCTAAGTCGATAGCACACTCCAGACCTATGTTGGCTTGGCGTTCAGGCAAGTAGACTATACAACATGTTAAGATACAAAGATCCCAACAATATAACTTGCAATGCATATGAATAACTTGGTAAAAAATCAAGAAGAATTACACAACTTCATTATAGACAAGAAGGTTAAAAATAATAAGTTAATAGGTTGATCCTTGTACAAAAATAAATGCACGTGCAGTCTATTTTTACACAACAATATCTTTCATTATATGTCTAGTTTACATGGGAGACAAGGACACACTTAGGATGCGGGACTAAGCTAAGTGCGCTATACATCTTGTACTAACCTAGGGTAGGTAGTTACACTTTTAGTGCAGTGACTGTGTCAAGTGTGCTTGAACTTCCCGGACCCTCCCGGAGGGGTCCGGACGTTCTCCCGGAGGACCTAACCCTGTCTGTTTATCGACTTTATAACATACATCATGTGTAGTTACAGGCTCACCTCCATGATTCTAAGCATAAAACATACAAAGGTGCTCGATGTTCCAAGGATTAGGGAGCGGAATCCCATCCTCAGTCGCCAAGCGAACGCATCCAGGACGGGATAATTTGATCACTCGGAATGGACCTTCCCAGCTGGGAAAAAATTTGTTCATTCCTTCACGAGTTAGTATCTTCCGAAGCACCAGATCACCTTCCACATGCTATCGGTCGCGCACATGCCTTTGATGATAGCGCCGGAGCGCTTGGCGGTAACGTGCACTCCGAACAGCTGCTTGGCACCTTCCCTCGTCGACGAGATCAAGGTCTTCACGCCGGAGCTGGTCCTACGTGGCTTCGTCGAAGGTCCGGACCCGCAGGGACCCCAAGGTGAAATCCGGAGGAAGGACTACTTCGTACACCAGGAAGAATGAAGTCTCCCAGTTAACCGGTTAGGTGTTGTCCTGTTCGCCCATAGTGTGGATGGAAGCTCTTCAATCCAGTTGGCTCCATGCTTTTTTAGGCGCTCGTACATGCGCGTCTTGAGTCCCTTTAATATTTCTGCATTTGCTCTCTCAGCCTGGCCATTAATTGCTGGGTGAGCTACAGAGGCATAGCTAAGTTGCATGCCGAGGTCTTTGCAATATTCTTGAAATGCAGCACTTGTAAATTGAGTTCCGTTATCAGTTATGACTTTGTTTGGAACTCCAAATCTACATATCATGAACTTCAAGAACTTGATTGCTGATTGCTTGTTGATTGTCACAACTGGAGTTGCTTCCGACCACTTAGTGAACTTATCGATGTGGACATACAAGAACCTGTAACCTCCGACAGCTTTTGGGAAAGGTCCCAAGATGTCCATGCCCCACACAGCGAACAGCCATGTAGGAGGTATCATTTGTAGCGATTGAGCCAGTGTGTGAATCTGTTTTGCGTGGAACTGACACACTTCACATTTTTTCACTAGGTCAACCGCATCCTGAAGTGTTGTAGGCTAGTAAAAGCCATGCCGAAAGGCTTTACCAACCAGCGTGCGGGAGGAAGCATGGTTCCCACACTCGCCTACATGGATTTCAGCGACGAGCTCGCGACCTTCTTCCCTTGCAATGCACCACATTAGGACGCTTTTGGCATCACATCGGTAGAGATCCCCTTATACCAACGTGTATCTTTTAGCCCATCTGACAATCCAATCAGCGGTTACATCGTCTTCAGGAAGGATGTTCTCTTTCATGTAGCTCTAGATCTCCGAGATCCATGCATTGGAGCTAACTTGAGCTTCTAAGTCTTGCGTTCTGGGTTGCTCGGAGCTTCCGACAGCACCTACGACCCTTGGTGGATGCCATGGTAGCAGGGCCACCAGGACTGCCAGCTTCGAGGTGCTGGTCTTGCCCCCTTCGCTGAGTTGGGCAGGCTGAGCTGTTGGTTTTCACAACCTCCGTACAAAGATTTTGTCAGGAGCTGAAGCACTGGTTGATGCTTTCGTCGAGAGTTCGTTGGCTTTAGTGTTATAAAGATGCTAACAATGATGGAGATCCAGGACTTCGAAGTCCTTCTGAAGTCTGTGGACTTCAAAGAGATAAGCAGCTAGTTGAGGATTGTTGCAGGAACATTCACCTTTGACATGTTTTATGATGAGTTGTGAATCTCCCTTCAGTAACAGCTGTTTTACACCATAAGATAGTGCCACCTTGAGTCCGTAGATGAGAGATTCATACTCCGCCATGTTGTTGGTTTCCTTGAAATCAAGGTGTACAATGTACTTGACCTTCTCCCTAGTCGGAGCTAGGAGAAGGATTCCAGCTCCGGCCCCCTACTTTTGCACGGAGCCGTCGAAGTAGAGGGTCCAGTGAGGCTCGGTGAATACCGGAACTTTAGGTCCTGGTTTCTATTCACTGTGGCCCCCGGGGTTTGATGGAGAGGGGTCCATTCCGCCACGAAGTCAGCCAAGACTTGACTTTTGATTGCTTGTCTTGACATGAATTCTAGATCGAATTCAGCTAGTTCCACTACCCATTTTGCAATGTCCCCAGTAGAATTAGGGTTATGCAAAATAGCACGTAGTGGAAAAGTAGTCACCACTGATATTTTGTGGGCTTGGAAGTAGTGACGAAGCTTCCTTGAGGAAATAAGAACTGCGTAAAGTAGTTTATGCACCTCAATGTATCTTGTCTTGGAGTCGTGGAGTACTTCACTGATGAAGTACACGGGGCGTTGGATGGCCCGAACCCTTTCAGAAGGACCCAAGGCTTCTTCTCCATCGATCCAGACCCCGCTGGAGGGTTTCGGACATTCAGGCTGTGTTTCTTGGACCCTCTCGGAGGGTTCCAAAACTCCTTCTTGTTCGACCCGGACCTCACTAGGAGGATCCAGATCATCTTGGTCAGCGAGGTGAACCTCCTCAGACGAATGAGGTTGATCTCCTAGCATTTTATGTTGAGGTTTCGTGTCTGGGAGCTGATACCCAGTCACGTCTTCAGGTGATTCCGGACCCTCTTGGAGGGGTTTGGACTCCTGGATTGGATGTGGCTCCGGTCTTTCCGCAACTAGGACCATACTGACAACTTCAGTGGTTGCCGAAATGAAAAGTGATAAAGGCTCACCAGAATTAGGAGCCACCAATATTGATAGTGTGGTGTGGAGCTGTTTTAGCTCTTGAAACGCCTTTTCTGCTTCTTCAGACCAATGAAATGGTTTGGACTTCCTCAAGAGTTTGAAGAAGGGTAGCACCCGTTCTGCCAGTCTTGAGATAAACCGACTGAGCGCAGTTAGGCATCTAGTTAGCTTCTGGACATATTTAATGCGGGCTGGGGGTCTCATATCTTCTATGGCCTTGATCTTTGCCGGATTTGCTTCAATTTCTCGGTGAGTCACCAAGAAACCCAGAAGCTTCCTGGATCTAACCTCGAAGACACACTTGTTCGGGTTCAGTTCGCTGCGCGTGGTGTGCAGTTTGTTAAAGATGGCTTGCAAGTTGTCAAGGAGTGACTCCTTGTTTTTGATCTTCACATCGATGTCATCGACATACACCTCCATCAAGTCTCTAATTAGCTCTCCAAATGATTTGTACATAGCTTGCACAAATGTTGAGGCAGCATTTTTAAGACCGAATGGCATGGTAGTATAACAGTACAATCCATATACTGTTACGAAGGCAGTATGCTCTTCATCTTCTTTAGACATTTGGATTTGATGATATCCGGAATATGCATCTAAGAAACACAATAGCTCACACCCGGAGGTGGATTCCACTATCTGATCTATTCCAGGTAGTGGAAATGGATCTATTGCACATGCCTTACTTAAGGTGGTGTAGTCGATACACATCCGAAGCTTCCCACCGGCATGTGGTACAACAACTGGGTTTGCCAGCCATTTTGGATGAAAGACTTACCGAATGAATCAAGCTTCGAGCAACTTCTTGATTTCCCGTCGGATGAAGTTTCTCCGCTTGATTGATTGCTTCTGGGGCTTCTGGTGTACAGGTCGTGCGTCTGGGTAAATCCTCAAATTGTGCTGAATCACCTCTCTGGGAATCCCACGCATTTGTGATGGTTCCCAGGCAAACACGTCGACATTAGCCCAGAGGAAAGTGAATAGCGCGAGTTCCTATTTGTTGTTCAGACGCCCCAATATATGGGTAGTCTGAGCAGCATCAGAACCAATTTGGACGACCTTGACAGGAAGGTCGGTGTCGCCGCTTGGTTGCACACGGGGTGCAGAGGTAGAGCCTTTATGACGAATGCTCAGAGGGTTCAGAGCTGGCTCTTTACCATATGGTTCTTCTTGCGCTGTGGTAAGCGCATAGAGTTCTTCTAGAGCAGTAACTCCTGCAATGCGATCTCCGTAGATTTGGAGAACACTCGTGGGTGTTGGCATCTTCAACACTAAGTAACCATAGTGAGCTACGGCCATGAACTTGTATAAAGCTGGCCTGCCCAGAACAGCATTAAACGGCAGACTAATTTGCACAACATCGAAGACCAATTTCTCAGTGCTGTAGTTCTCCCAGGTCCCAAAGGTCACTGGGAGTGTGATGGAACCGAGAGGAGTAATGGTTCCCAGACGTACTCCAGGGAAAGGACGAGATGGGCGAAGGTCCGAAGGCCAGAGTTGAAGCTTAATGAAAGCTTTGAAGCTTACGAGGTTTAGCCCAGAACCTCTGTCCACCATTACATGGTGGATTTGAATATTGTTAACGGTGGGTGACACCATCAGCGGGAGTTGGCCAGCCCCGATCATGTTTTGGAGGGAGTCCGAAGCATCGAAAATAATGGGAGTATCCATCCACTTCCAATGTGGCTCCGCCTTAGCAGTGGGAGCTGCAACGGCCATGTCCTGCTGCATTGTCTTGAGGATGCGACGAGAGGTGATGTCCCAAGAACCACCATAGATGGTGTTCAGGGTCTTCCAGCGCTCGTTGTCAGAAACGTCGGAGTCGTCGTCAGCAGTGTTGTAGACAACTTTTAGGAACTTTTTGGGGTCCTACAAACCTATCTCCTCTTCAACCGGAGCTTCGTCGTTTTTTTGCTTTCCTTCCTGTTGACTTAAAGGAGCTTCTTCCCGGCACTTGTTGTAGTGCTCGACAAGGTTCTGGACCTCCCGACACTCTTCCAAGCTTTGTCAGTTTGTCTTGTGAATCGAACACCATGATTTAGAACTATTTCCGTCTTCTAATGAAGGACGAGGTCATTTCTCAGGGCGTGGCCCCCGGACACCAGGAGCTGCGGCAGTAGCAGCGGCTGGTGTGCCGGTCGACGGCTTCTTTTTGCTACTACTGGAGGTAGCGGATTCAGTATTGGAGGACTTCTGGTTGGCTTCCAGAGCTGTATTAGAATGCATTTCACGGCCCTCCGCAGCTCTAGCACATTTGTCGGCTAGGCTGACGAGTTCTGTGATGCTGGTAACTTCTTTAATAGCCAACTTCTTCAACATCTTCTTATCTCGAACACCCTGTCTGAATGCAACAATAACAGAAGACCTCGAGATTGAAGGAATAGTATTCCATACCTGTGAAAACCGCTGGATGAAGGATCGCAACGATTCCCCCGATGTATGCTTTACTGCAAACAGATCCAATTCCGTGCCAGGCCGGGTGTAAGAGCTCCCGAAATTGGCAGTGAACTTCTGGCATAGCTCCGACCAACTATTAATGGAGTCGGGTGGAAGAATCATGAATCCGGACCTTGCAGTCCCAGTTAAAGCCACCGGGAAGTAATTGGCCATCACAGCCTCATCACCCCCCACTACTAGTTTGGCTGTAGAGTAAATTTGAAGAAATACGGCGGGGTTGACAGTCCCGTCAAATTTTTCCGGCAAGTGAGGCCAAAACTTCTGTGGCCATCTGACCATGCGCAAATGCATGTCCAAGGTAGAACAGCCTCCTCCTACTTGAGGAGCAGGGTTGTCCCGAGCCTCTCACTCTCTCGAGCACGCTCGATATGGACACGACCGTCCTACTGTCAATAACGGCGATCCAGTTCCGACCGCAGGTCATGAGTTGGAATCCTGGTAATGGTGTGGGTGCGTCGTGCCCCTCGAGGCAACGAAGTCACCTGCTGGGATGCAACACGTCTCCTTTGTTGCGAGACTTAGTGATAGAATCAGCCGGACAAGGTCCGTCGTTGTGATGGTGCTCGCCCCGAAGGGGGAGGACCATGATTGCTGATGCCTGCAGCTGCAGCTGCAACCAGATGGTCTACATTAGCCCTCCACTGCTAAGAAGTGTTTGAAATGACACTTCCCCCGGACCTACTAAGAAGCAGCCCGCAGTGGTTCTTGTTATGGTTGGGGTACGCGGAGATCAAGATCAAGATGATGACGCCAGAGATTTACGTGGTTCGGGCCGCTTGAGCGTAACACCCTACTCCACAGGGTTTGTGTTGTTGTATTGTGTGAGTTTGTTCGCTAGTATGCGGGTTAGCTTGGATTGGATCAGCCGAGATGTCCTTGCGTACATGCGGCACATCCCTTTTATAGTTCTATGGACTGACCGTTACAAAGCTTGCCTGGCCCGACATGTGGCCCTGGCGTATTAGTGTCCTAATGCACTGTCTAAAGGGTATTAAGAATGATTAATAGTGTGATAACATGCCTTAATGGCTGTGTTACCCCTATCAATAGTGCTCTGATCACGTGTCATTAATACAGCATTAACGACACGTAATTGAATCTTGTAGTTGTCGCTTTAATTACCCTTGATTGTTCGTGCTGAAGGAGATATGCCAGTGTATATGTCAATGAAGGTTCGGAGGCTCCACACGTGGAAGCTTCGAAGCTTTTCCTTACGGGAGGTTAGGTACAGGGCTACTTTACACGTGTCGACACCAGACCTCCTCTCTGCTAGGGTTTAGGTCCGTGGTCGTTGTACACGTGTTGTCACCGAAGCTTTCCTTTACACGTGTTGACCCAGGAGCTACCCATATGAGGGGAGTAGGTCCGGTGCAATGTGACATGTGGGGCCCGAGGAGACCTTCAATTCTGACAGGTAGAACTCCCTCGTACCCTTCACGGTACTAAGGGGTACACGGTACGCGGGGTACTGACAGCAGGCGGCTCCAAATGTATTATCACACGCGGTTTCTAAAACCGCCTGAAACGAAGAGCCTGTGATAATCTGCAATTTCACGGGCTGAGAAGTGAATCCGCCTGTGAAGAAATTATCACAGATGGTTCTTTACTTAGACTAGCCGCCTATGAAGACATATTATTACAGGCGGGTTGTGCAACATATATAACCGCCTATGATAATTGTGTTATCACAGGCAGATCTTTACCTACGACAAGCCTCCTATGGAGATAGTTTATCGCAGCCGATTTGTACCATAACAATATCTTCCTGTGATAATTAGGTTATCACAGATGGTTCTTCACCTATATCTAGCCGCCTGTGATAATGATATTTCACAGGCAGGTCTAGCCGTAGGTAAATAACCACCTGCGATAAGGTATAACCTATGCAGTACTAGCTACTGTTATTTCTAATTTCCAGGTCAATTCAATATAATCACAGAAAGCAAAAATATCATCACAGAAGTCAACGATATCATCACAGAAGTCAACAATATAATCACGGAAGTCAATTTCACTAAAACAATATACATATGTACAAGTTACACATACAAGTCATCTCATAGTTTACAAGTTTCGCTAAAAAACTGTTTCTACTGGCATAGTCGGAAAGTTCTTGCACATCAGCTATTGCACCATGCTCATAAAAAAACTCTCCTCTTTTGTGCAAAATTTCGCGACGCAGGAATTATTACAGTTCATAAGCAATCTTTTTAGCTCCTCCACCTGGAATACTTCTACAAACAGGTCATTCTTCGTTCACATTCTTCATGTGCTGCAATGAAAACATAACAAGGTTTAGAATGTGTTGGTTTGAATAATCTCAAAGTATATATCAAAATGAGAGTATACAAGGATTTATTTGGTATTTTTAGAGCAGGTACTATGAGCAATTGAATTTTGAAGTTGGAATCAAAATCTGAAAATAATGAAACTCAAAAGTAAGAAAGATATCAACATTAAGGATAACCTACATCCTCACGATTCACTCTATATTCACTGGCGGTACGAAGATGCTCGCATACATAATACCCGCATAAGACACTCTCAGCTGGCTGCTTCGGACAAGCATAATATGTTTTAATGTCTAATGTATTCTTATTTGGAGGTCTCTGACCATCAAGCCGTTCCGCGTAAAACCGCCAAGCGCTGTAATGCAAGAAATGTCATATAAAACTTGCAACACATTCTAAATGTTTTTAAATTAAAAGTATCAAATAAATGTACAGTTTCAAAATAGAAAGGAAATCTTTATGATGATCTGGTGGGTAATCCTTGAGTCCAAGACTGTTGCCAAACCCTCCGTTGGCATGATGAAGATCATTATGTAGTGGTTACTGCACACATACAAACACACGTGTTAAGTCAGCAATTAGCAATAATTGCTATTTCAATCTCATGTGTCGAACATACTCGAAGTGGTATGGAGCCTTTACGAGGTCCTTGTCGTCTCTGACAAAGTTAAACATTGCATGCCCTATGTAAGATGCAACTTCTGTCCTTCTATCCCTCTCAAGTTTTGTGATTGATTTTTTAAATTCTTTTTTTTTTCTCATGTGCTTGAATTGTACTGAGTTATGATCTACCTTGACGTCGAATAGAGTCTTTGCAATCCATGTTGGGTCAATGATACCTGTCTTGTGTTTCATCTTTTCATTATCCATGTATTGCATCCTATTGAAGAAGTCCAGAATTGTTATAATCTCATGAAATATGTATGCGTGCAGTAAGAAAAGCAAATGCAAAATATTAGAGGCACTTACAAGCACCAGACGAGTAGCAGGTTGGTTTCGAGCATGCCCCAATGGAAAAGAGTATACAACTCTTCAAATAAAATGACTCATTTATTTTCTTCAGTGCTCCAGAATGCTTCATTTGGAACACAAAATGTGATGCAAGAAAGATCATATTTTGTGATGGCAGTTATGTACCACTCGTGCATTCTTTTGAGCGGGGCAGGTTGTTTGGTAAGTTGTACGGATGTCATGAACGGCTTCCCATTATCAAATTTAGGAGAAACATCCTCAAGCTTGCATATTGGAACTCCAGGTTTAACTAAAGCCATCCGACGATTATACATGACACCGTCTTCTTCCAACACCTCGACATCTTCTAATGCTGGCTCATGAGAAGAACGAGATGCACTCGATTTTCTAATATTATTGTTCATATTTTCCAAATACTTTGACACTTCTGATGAATGTTTCTTAATTTCATATGAGATATCTTTGATAGGCACTGATGATCGAGGACTAGTCATTGGAAGTTGGACACTGGCTTGTTGTTGAAGCTGTTAATCAACTGACTGCTCTTTACTCGCAGCAGATGGCTCTAGTACTACTTCAAGCTGTTGCTGAGACATAGGAGGAGTCGATATTCATGGACTGAGAGTGGATCTTCCTGGACTTTTGCTTTAGAAGATGGGGTTGCAGTATTTTGAGATGCGACGGGGCTAGAAATCGGCTCATCGTCTAACACGATATCGCGTCGGTGCCAAAGGATTAATTGGTTGACAGTCTGCTCCAAAGTCGCGATCCCCTCATGTGTTATGTGGTCTATTTCATAATCTTCATAATCATTATCAATGATCTGAAGATCTTGCACCACAACATAAGACAACAGAAGTGGATTGTTGTTGAAGTCACGATTAGGCTTTGCCATAGTAGTGGCAACCTGTTTGATTTTGTTCCCCGCTCCGCCGATCGAGACAAGAAGACGACAAGATCTTTCCTTATCAATATAATCGATAGCGAACTTATGGTTTGATCCTGAGCCTGGCACAGAACCTACGCTGCTAGGGTAGGTAGTTGGAGATACCAATTGCTCCGTTGGCACGGGAACCATCGCTGTACTTGGTGCCACTAATTGTTCTGATTGTCTAAGTTGTTCCATTATTTCTTGCACATTTTCCTTGACCTTTTGAACAATCATTTAATCAAGTGTTTCTTGAACTTCTCACGTCTTCTATATGTCTCTTTATCTTTCGAGAAACCATCTAGCCAAGACATTTGAGAAGAGATTTCTCAAACCCGTCCACCGTGTTCAGGGTTTCCTAGGATAGCGGTAAGTTGGTCATACTCCCTCTTCGGCTTGAAGAGACCGTTCTCTTTCTTTTCAAATACTTCTTTCATTGTTTCCTCTACTTTATTCATAGAATCGGTCTTTTCAAGTTTGCCCTCGCTGGTCAAATCTGACCGAGCAAAGACCACCGTTGAGTTCTCTCATCGTAGTCTTCTAAGGGGTGAGGATTGCCCTTAATGCTAATTTCGTCTAATATCTTATTCCATTTATGGACTTTGGGGGCATATGCGGTAGACCCCAAGTAATGATGGTATTTGTTCTTTTTGCAAGCTCTGACCTAGTTGCACTTAGGGCTTTAGCATTAGGTGTGGTCTTTTGACGAACAAATTCTTGCCACTGAGCTTGTGTGATTTTTCCCATCATCGTTGGGCTAGGGACCTTATCAGCCTTATCATATGCATTCATTTCACTCTTCCAGCCACGAAACTTCTTGCCGCAGGAGACCAATTTTGCTTTCTTTACAGCTTCTTTCGTGCCTTTCGGGAACTTGAATTGTTTCTTTATCCTTTCCCACAACTCATTCTTGGTCTCCTCAGGTAATTTCCTCCAATTCTTGACTGTGATCGGCACGAGATCTCTAACAAGAAAATTGCATGCATTTCGGTACTTGGTAACTGAATCTAGTGGTTCTTGGGGAAGCCCACCAGAACTGACCCTTGTTATGTAAATGATGCAGATCCAATGGACCCTTATTGGGACGTTGTTGCCCTCGTTTCCGCTTGAGTGAAACTGAGGATTCATCCATTGGAGAACCTTTTGCGGTTCTAGGAGCCGAAGTCACCTCGTTGTCTTTGCGATTAATCTAGGTAGAAAAGAATTATAAGACTCCGTATACTTGACAACCAACATTAACTTGAACTGCAGAAGTTAAGATTTGTGATCCATACCTCGTCGGCAGGATCATATTCTGGGTCTAGATCCTCTGAAGTCTTTTTAATTTTTATATTCGGAAAAGGATCAGATGGACTGTGAAAGGAGTCTGAACTACTGGAGTCAGTAAACTCCATGTTGTATTCTTTATTGTTACTACCAGCACCAGTCTTCTGAGGGCTTTCCATGCTAGAACTAATAAGACAAAAAATATAATGAATGGCATATTAACTCTACATGAAGTGTCCCGCAGAACCATCAACCACGTATGCGTGTCAAACAATTTATGAAGTGAATATTGAGTTTTCCTTTATATGAAAGCTAGCACCAAAAACATATAATGGTTATGTGTTCTCTTCCTCGTTTGGGGCTTCCGATGGAATTCTAGTTGGATGGAATACTCTATTAATTTGGGGAGAACAAAATCATAATGAATGATTTAACAATATGAAAGACGTGACCCAACTACCCTCTCCAGGCTCCAGCTAGCTCATTTGGTGCCGTGACTAGATTATAGAAAGCGACTTATTGGTTCTCTTGTATCCAAGTAGGCTCGACAACATTGTATCCCCACAACACTTTTCCGACTGTGCTCTCTACAGCCTAAGAAACTCATTTCATGGCATGGTCTTAAAGCACCAAAAATGGCAGTATTGCAGTTAGAATATCTAACAAGTTCAACAAACTAGGCACTGCTTGGAATGCGGGAACAAAAACATACGAACAGGAAAAAATGCGGGAATGAAGAAAACATGGGAATTAGGAATGTAAGAAAACCACAGGAATTGAAAACAATGGAATTGACAACTTTAGTTGTTTGGATTGTAGAAATTTGTAACACATGAATTAGAAAATAAAAATTTATTAAGCTAATTCTAAATTAGATAATTATATAACAATTTATGATTAGTGAAGATAAAGTTTATAAGGTCATAAACAAAATTTACTAAACTACATATCTGACCATTTGTGAATGAATATGAATATATGCTTGTTTTACAGTATGGCACTTTGTTAACTAGAGAAAGTGAGAGATAATAGGTGAGTACAAAGGCATGGCAGTTAATGGAGGGCGCAAGAAAATCTTGCATTCCTTTGATCGGACTAAGCAAAGCTTGCATTCCTGTAATAGGATTGGAGGTTTTGAATATTTTGAAATCCACATGGTCTGTTTGCTTCCCACTGGAAAGGAATGATGTTTCCTAACCAAGGAACCCTATCCAAGGAGGGAGGCAGCATGGGTACAGAGGATGGAAGGTCAAAGGGTTTAGGGGTTATCGTGAAGCTCTCGGCGGTGATGACAAGGGCTTCACTCGGCGTACCTGGAAGTGGCGAGGGCGAAGCAAAAGGAAAACAGCAAAGCTCGGGGGCGACGGTGAAGCTCAGCGGCCACGGCGAAGCTCGGCGGCGAGAGCGACAAAGTCTTGGAGGTAAACGAAATTTTGGCAGCCTCACGGCGTCTATGTGATTTCGCTGGAGTTATGTTTTTCCAACGCAGTTGTGGGGTATATATAGACGCCTATCTTCTCAGGCGGATTTTAAGTACCAACCACCTAAGAAGAGGGTTATCTCAGGAGGGTGAAAATTATCAACCGCCTGCGAAGATGCAATTATCTCAGGCGGTTGGTAAGTGATACCCGCCAAAGATAACATTTTTCTCAGGCGTTTATTCCGTTCCAACCGCCTGATAAGATATTTACTTAAGCTTAATTAATATTCTTTTCATTTATTAATATTCTTTTTCTCAAGCGGTTATTCAGTACCAACCGCTTGAGAAGATCTTTACTTCTTCTTAATTAATATTATTGATTAAATGTGGGTCCTTTCAAAAGCCCAAATTCCACTTTCTTGTAATATGATTGATTATTAAAGGTTACCATTAAATTTTACTTCATAAAGCCATTGAAATTGGCCAGATCATAAAAAACATATAACAATTGCTATTTGTTATTTTTTTATCTCGATGAATGTAATGATTTTTTCATTTATTTTTTCAATGGACATTTTTAGTCATCATACCAACCTCTATGAATTTTTTTAGATTTTTTAAATTTTCTTGAATCAATGTGTGTTCAAAATTTGATGAATGCCTCATATGTATATGTGCATTTAGTTAGAATGATGGATAATTTTAATGTTCACATGTTGGAATGCTTTAAAAAAATTAACAAAATTCATACATGTATATAATACAAATATGTTCGTACAAAATAATTTCAGTGAATGATCTTTTATTATAGGAGATATAAAATTGTGAATAATATGTGAGTATAAATTAATTTGGTATTTACTAAAACATTACAATGTCGGCTATACAAGTTTTAAAATATTTGGTTCAGGTGGTAGATGTTGATTTTTGAAAAATATAGAAGAAAGAATCATCAAATTTGGACTCAAATTGCAGAATCTAGACATGTTTGAGTATTGATATTGGAATCCAAATAAAAAAGAAGCAAGGGAAAAGAAAACTGAATAACAGGCTCGGGCAATTATCTCGGGCTGTCGGTAAGTAATAACCGCCTGCGATAACATTTTTCTCAGGCGGTTATTCAGTACCAACCATCTGAGAAGATCTTTACTTCTTCTTAATTAATATTCTTGATTAAATGTGGGGCCATTCAAAAGCCGAAATTTCACTTTCTTGTAATATGATTGATTATTAAAGCTCACCATTAAATTTCACTTCATAAGAATAAGAAGTTTATTATTGGTCTTGAAGGTGACAATGAGGATACTTCTGGCGATGCAGACGGGAAGAATAAGAGAAAAAATCCTGCCTTGGTGATGTGCTACCTTCCGATAATTGATCGCATGAAGCATTTGTTCTCAAACCCTAGGGAGGCTAAACTTATGTGTTGACATTTCGAGCAACGCATGAAGAATGAAAAACATATTCGACACCCTGGTGATGCAACGCAGTGGAAAAAATTTGATATTTAGTATCCAAAATTTGCAAAGGAAATGAGGAATGTGAGGTTTGCCTTGGGTATAGACAGAATGAATCCGCTTGGTGGAAAAAAGAGCATACAGAGCACATGGCTCATGGTCTTAATGATGTACAACCTACCGACGTGGTTGTGTCAAAAAAGGAAATATATCTTGTTATCTATTCTTATCCATGGTCCAAAACAATCAGGCATCAAAATTGATGTGTTCTTGGAACCTTTAGTGGAAGATATGGCACAATTGTGGAATTAAGGGTTACGTACATGGGATGAGTACAAGCGGGAGTATTTCACGATAAGAGCATTGATATTCGTTACCGTGCATGATTACCCCAGACTGTTTACATTATCAAGACAAATGAAAGGCTAGAAAGGTTGTGTAAGGTGCGTGGATAGAACTGGATTTCTATACCTCACTTCATCCAGAAAGATGGTGTACATGAGACACCGACAGTTCTTAAGAGATACACACAAATATAGGAAGATGAAAGAACAATTTGATAACAAAATCGAAAAAAGATACCGCACCAAAAACTTATAGTGGAAAACTTGTGTTCGAAATGGTCAAGAACATTCATATTGCTTTCGGTAAGGGCACAAAATGTAAAGGAATCAAGAGAATGAAAATTACATCTTCGAATGATACAACTGACATGGCTTTCATGAAACAATCAATTTTTTTCAAGTATCTTCCGTATTGGAAGAATTTGGAATTGTGCCATAGTATTGATTTGATGCACATTACAAATAATGTATTTGGCAGCATCATTGGGACCTTGTTGGACATGCCGAGGAAAACAAAGAACAGATTAAATTCACGTAGGGATCTAGTAAATCTTGATTTGAGACCAGAGCTTCATCCAGTAGAAAAGGTGAACGGGAAGCATTACCTTCCCCCAGCCAGCTACAACTTGACACTAGAACAGAAAAAATCAATTTGCGAATGCTTGCGTGGGATCAAAGTGCCCACGAGTTTCTCATCTAATATCCGCAAACTAGTCTTGATGAAAGACTTGTCTTTATTCGGTTATAATTCTCACGGCTGTCACATGATGATGACAGTGTTCCTTGCCATTGCAATAAGAGTCATCAAACCTAAGCATATAAAAGTTGTCATTACACGTTAGTATTACTTCTTCAATGCAATATCGTAAAAGGTGATAGCACGTGAAGATTTTGACTATCTGAAAACATACATCATCGAGACTATGTGCAAGCTTGAGATGTGTTTCCCACCATCCTTTTTTGATATGCAAGTACACCTAATCATACATCTTGTTGAATAGATAAAAGCATTGGAGCCACTATATTTACATCATATGTTTTCGTTGGAGAGATATTTATGAGTACTAAAAGGTTATGTGCAGAACCGTGCTCACCTAGAGGGTTCAATTAAGGAAGGATACACCACTGAAGAAGTGATTGAGGGTTGCACTGATTACATCAAAATATAAAACCGATAGGTGTGCCTATACCAGTACATGAGGGTAGACTACGCGGGAGAGGCAAAGTGGGTAAGAAAACTTTTATCGTTCAAGATTACAAGAATGTACACCGTGCACATTTTGGTGTACTAAAACAGCTCTCAATAGCTGAGTCGTACATCGAGGAACACCAAATTGAGCTTCGCGAAAAAACCAAGACCGCACAGAGGACTGGATCATGAAAGAGCACAAAATATGTTCCACTAAATGGTTAATGGACAAAAATATACCATACGGAAACTCTATAGAAGATGCAACAATGAAGAAGTTAGCTTCTGGCCCATCTGCTTTGGTGGCATCATGGCAAGCATATGACATCAATGGCTACACATTTTACACTAAGGAAAAAGACAGTAAGAGTGTTGCGCAAAATAGTGGTGTTCGTATTGACGCTTATGATTCACAAGGTCAGAAGACCACATACTTCAGGTTCATAGAGGAAATATGGGAACTCGGTTATGGCGAAAGAATGGTAATGCCCATATTTAAGTGCCAATGGGTCAAACATCCTGATGGTGTGAAAGTGGACAATTACGGGCTGACACTGGTAGACTTGAATAAAGTGGGTTATAAAGATGACCCGTGGGTTCTCGCAGATAGTGTTGCACAAGTTTTTTATGTACAAGATCCAGAAATTGAGAATATGCACGTAGTTGTTTTTGGAAAGCAAAATATTGTTGAGGTTGAGAATGTGGGAGATAATGAAGAGGAATATAATCAGTATGAAGAGATGTACCTTTTCACCGAACCAAAAAATATCAAGCACGTAGAGAGAAGTATTAAAAAGAATTTGAAAACTTATATGTGAGGAGATGTCAATGCTGGAAAAAAAATATATGATATATATTGTATATATTTGTATTCTCTGAAATCAACTTAGAACAATGTTCTATTTCAGCTTTAGTTAGCATGTTTTGAACATTAATTAAATTCAGCTTCTGTAGAGAAGACTAATTTTGACAAGTGATCCTTTTCGGCTTGTTGACTATCAAATTTTATCACCATCACCTGTTCCATAATTTATCAAATTGTATGTGTATATAAATTTCTTCGGACATATGATGATTAGTCTTGCCTTCCAACAGCTTAGTTCCAAACAACATCTAGAAGCACAACTCTTGAAGCTCCTATCAAGCTAATCCCTTTACAGCAAGCTCTTGTAGATGCAAGAAACACTCGGGACTCATCGTTTGGATTGTTAAATGATTCGATTGAAGTCTGACGATACTTCCCATCCATTTGAGGGCTGGTTTGGATAAGAGTTGATCCACTTCAATATAAGTGGTTTGAGGTGGATTGAGGAGAAAATTACTTCATTCTTCACTTCAATCCACTTCAATCCAATTAGATTGAGTGCACCCACACGTGAGATATTTCTTTCACTTCTCTCCATTTTAAAAACTTACAAAAATGCTACTTTATGAGTTCGAATGGCTGAATATATTGACTACAAATTAGTACCATCCCTCTTAGTGTTTCACACAAGCGACAAGCGAACAACTTCAATCCAAAATCTTGTTTTACCCTTTTCATAGGAATTTGACCTTAATATTTCAAGCATAGATTTATCAATAAATGAAGCTTCCTCATCAGACATGTCAATGGCAGTTAAAAGTGAAGGGTATGTCGTAGCTAACGAAATCTCAACGGGACTAAATACAAAGAGATGCTGCATATGAGTGACAATGTTCAGGTTAGACAACATGAAGCTATGATGGCAGCCTTCAATAACATGAATAGTGATACCAATGTTATGCTTGCATCAAACAAGGCATGTTGTGAGGGCATAACACTTGTTGGAGCATCACGGTTATGCTTGCCCCAACAAGTGTTATACCCTCACAACATGCCTTGGTTGATGCGAACATAACCTTAACATCACTTTTCATGTTGTTGAAGGTTGCCATCATAGCTTCATGCTGTCTAACCTGGACATTGCCACTCCTATGCAGGATCTCTTTATGTTCAGTCCGATTCAAATTTCGTTAGCTTTGGAAAATCCTTCACTTATAACTGCCATTAACATGTGTGATAAGGAAGCTTCACTTGTTTGATAAATCTATGTTTGAAAGATTAAGGTTAAATCCCTATGAAGAAAGTGTAAAAACAAGATTTGTGATTGAAGTTGTTCGCTTCCTCGCTTGTGTGAAGCACTAAGAAAGTAGGTACTAATCTTTAGCCAATATATTTAGGTACTAAAACAGAGAAAGGAGCATCTTCCTAATTTTCAAATGGACAGGAGGAAAAGAAATCCTTGAAATGGATGGGAAAATCCTTGCAAGGATCGTTAGGCTTCAAATAAATGCTTTCAACAATCCAAATGATGAGCCACGGGTGTTACATGCATCTACAAGAGCTTGTTGTGCAGGGATTAGCTTGATAGGAGATTAACAACATCACAGACGGTTCTTAATTAACAAGCAGCTTGTGAAAACAATGACTTTCCCCAAGCGGTTCTTCAATAAAAACCGCTTGTGATGATTGAACCAGTATATACGGTTCTTAAACAATGACCGTCCGTGAAAATCATGTATTTGCCCAGGCGTTGGTTAATTAAGAACCACCTGTGATGTTTGCTACATCACAGGCGGTTCTTAATTAACAACCGACAGAGAAAATATTGTATTTACCCGGGCAGTTGTTTCTTAAAATCCGCATGTGATTGTTTTTGTGTGGGCATCGGGTTTTCGTTCTTATTGTAATTGTTTTAGTTGTCACTGTGCTCTATTTCACTGAACAATGTAATCAAGCAAGGTTGAACATCAATAAAGAGATTGCAGTGGTCCCATGGTTGTTATCTGTAAATGATCTCCACGTTCTCTCAGCAACACCGCGAGAACCATTGTCTTATCCTGGGCGGCAACTTTCGTGAAAACCTGCACGACGCACACACACTGCAACGAATGATGTAGTACCTGCAACCAACACCAATGGTCATCGCACGGTGCGCCCGTAACACACACATGACATGCACGTCCGAGACAGACCTTGTGTCGTGGTTTATTCTAACAATTGGTAACGGCAACGACTGGGTAGCAAGAAGCGGATGGTAATGGTTATAATTGTCACTGTGCTATACTTCACTGAACAATTTAATAAAGCAAGGCATGAACATAAATAAAGAGATGGCAGTGCTTGCAAACTAGCTTGTTCTACAAACAGAACATGCAGATCATAGCCACACACTCATCCCATACAACGTGGAGTCTATAAACAAGCTCCGCTGTATTCGCAGCCTTAGGAACCACCATACCAGCGCGCGTGCTGCACACACACACATGCACCATGATCTGCACATTTTTTCAGCAACACCGCAAGAGCCATTCACTCATCCCTGACATCGTGGCAACTTCCATGAAAACCTGTTCCATGCACACACGCTGCACCGGACGACGTCGCACCTGCAGCACCAATGATCGTTGCGTGGTGCACCCGTGGCAGATACATGCCATGCACATCCGAGACAGACCTTGTGGCCTCGTTTAATTCCAACAGTGTTAATAGTGGCAGTGACTCATGGTTGCCAAGCTCGTGCGTGTCGTCAGACAGCAGCACGGGTAGCAAGAAGCAGATGGTAATCGGCATGTGCTCTCAGTGCATTTTATACTGCAAGGTGTCCAAGAAGATATTCCCCACCTTCTTCAAATGCAAGCAGCCAAACCTCATCGACGTCCTCGGTGCTGCTGCTGCAATGGACAAGAAGTGTGGCCAATGCAACTGAAGGGGAGATGAGCGAACTGCCACTCTCGCTCATTGGATGCTCATACGGATGCCGCTCAGTGGGAGAGTGAGCGTCGTTGGATCTTCCACTGGGCAGAGGGTCTATTTAGTTTGGGAGTAAAGTCTAAGCTAAGTTTCATTTACTGTCCATGGTTGTTATGTTTTAGTACGGACATCAGGTGGTTCTTGTTATGATAATGGTTTTAGTTGTTACTGTGCTCTCTTTCACTGAACAATGTAATCGTCCAAGGATTGAACATAAACAAACAGATGACAGTGATCTAAAAATAGAACGGGCAGATCATGGCCACACACTAAATCTGTAAGATGTTGAAATTATGAACTCCGCTCTATCCGCAGCCTTAGGAACCGGCTACAATGCGTGCTTCATATATGCACATGTGCAATGATCTGCACATTCTGCTCAAAGACACGGCGAGAGTCATTCGCTCGTTCTGGACATTGCAGCACTTTCCGTAAACAGTGGCACCGCGCGAACATGATGCACCGGACAATGTCGCACCCGCAGAACCAATGGTCATTGCACGGTGTACCCATGACACATACACACACGCACACCCGTGTCAGACATGGTGGCGAGGTTTATTACAACAGGTGGTTTTGGCGGTGACTCGTTGATGCCGTGCTCGTGTGTGTCATTAGACAACAGCCGAGGTAGCAAGAAGCAGATGATAATCGGCGTGTGATTCCAGCGCATATTGTACTGCATGGTGTCCAAGAAGGTTTTCCCCACCTGCTTCAAATGCAAGCAGCTGACCTCATCGGCATATTCAATCACTACTACAAAAAGCATTTTTACAGGCGCCTCAATTTTTCAAACACAGGTGGTCCTTAAAAATATGCGACTGTGATGACGAATGATATAATAACCGTCTGTGATGAAAGAACAACAAAGGCGGATTTTAAAGAACAACTGTCTGGTTAAATACATTATCTTCACAATCGGTTCTTAATTAAGAACCGCCTGTAATGCAATGAACTTCACAGACGGATTTTAAGAAACAACCGCCTGGGTAAATACATGATCTTCATAGACGGTTCTTAATTAATAACCGTCTGTAATGCAATGAACTTCACGGACGGATTTTAAGAAACAACTGCCTGGGTAAATACATGATCTTCGTTGGCGGTTCTTAATTAATAACCATCTGTAATGCAATGAACTTCACAGATGGATTTTAAGGAACAACCGTCTGGGTAAATACATGATCTTCGTTGGCGGTTCTTAATTAATAACCGTCTGTAATGCAATGAACTTCATAGACGGTTCTTGATTAACAACGGCCTGAGAAGATCATGTATTTTCAGTGGTGGTCATTGTTTAATTATCATAAGCGGTTTTCATTGAAATTACGGGGATGTAGTTGCAATTATCACAACCGTATGTAGTCGTGCAGGCAAAATTGTATCAGGAAAAAAACACATATGAGCTAGCGGATACTAGTACAGTAATGCATTATAGGAAATGCTCGATCACCAGTGAGGCTGGCTTAATTGTGATAATACACCATTAGAGGCTTTACAATTGTTCAAAGATAATTTCTTTACACACTGAACAAAAATCATGCTACATTCATTGTAGATCGACGATGAAGCTCCCATCGATCAATCTAAATTGTATTGTCCTGCTTGCTCCCGAACACGTCTCTTATATTCCGCTGGATCCTGAAAATATTGACATTATTTAAATTAACAAATGTCGAAGGAGGAATGAATAACCTACATTGGTCACTAAGTCAAAGTGTCATCTAACCTTGATAAGTAGATTATAGCAATCATTTTCAACATGAGGCACATTTGGCTGATGCAGCAAACGCTGAAATTCAAGTAGTATAGTTTTGACTGTAAAAGCACTGCACCACCCCTACGAAATATAATTTAAGCAATATAAAAAACCAGTTCAAATAAGTTCAACAACAATTATAATTAATAATTACATGAACAAAATAGGTCTATCTTACAGTCTCTTGATCAAGAATCCCGATGCAGAGTGCTCCCGAATGATGGACATTTGGGTGGAAGAACCCAATTGGAAAGGTGCATCTTGGAGGCACCAAGGGATAGTCCTCAGAGAAGGAGCTTGTCAGGGGGTAGTAACCATCTTCCCATTCAGTCTGCAATAGAAATTTATTAATAGGAGGACGATGGTTAAACTCATATTGTGCTTGTTCTTCATGACTTACCCCTTCTTTATCGGGGACGATGCACTACCACTTCAATAAATCTCCCGATTCAGGCTTCACAGAGAAACCCTACGCGGAGAAATTGAAAATACCAAAAATAAACAACTAAGAAAAACAAACTACAGTTAAGTTCATCAGTCCATTACAGATACATATGTATATACAACCATGTGACCGGTGTGCCATATGTACATACATGGGGATGGTTCTTGCGCCACGCCAAGCGCTCCTCCTTCAATCGGCTACACGGCGCCCGAGACATCATTATCTGAAAGACCAAACTTCCAAACTTCCAAATCATTGAGTCCAAACGCATATGTACACAAATGCAAAAGGACACAATCCATATACCAACATTGTTCTAAGTTGATTTCAGAACATACAAATATATACAATATATATCATCTCGCATTGCTATATACATTTTTTCCAGCACTGACATCTTCTCGCATATAGGGTTTCAAATTCTTTTTAATGCTTCTGTCTACGTGCTTGATGTTTTCTAGTTCGGTGAAAAGGTACATCTCTTCATACTGATTATATTCCTCTTCATTATCTCCCACATTGTCAACCCCAACAATATTTTGCTTTCCAGAAATAACTACGTGCAACTTCTCAGTTTTTGGATCTTGAACATAAAAAACTTGTGCAACATTATCAGCGAGAACCCACATGTCATCTTTGTAACCCACTTTATTCAAGTCTACCAGTGTCAGCCCGTAATTGTCCACTTTCAAACCATCAGGATGTTTGATCCATTGGCACTTAAATATGGGCATTACCATTCTTTCGCCATAATCGAGTTCCCATATTTCCTCTATGAACCCGAAGTATGTGGTCTTCTGCCCTTGTGAATCATAAGCCTCAATACGAACACCACTATTTTGTGCAACACTCTTACCGTCTTTTTCTTTAGTGTAAAATGTGTAACCATTGATGTCATATGCTTGCCATGATGTTACCAAAGCAGATGGGCCATAAGCTAACTTCTTCATTGTTGCCTCTTCTATAGTGTTTCCGTATGATATATTTTTGTCCATTAACCATTCAGTGAAACATCTTCTGTGCTCTTTCATGATCCAGTCCTCTTTGCGGTCTTGGTTTTTATCACGAAGCTCAATTTGGTGTTCCTCGATGTACGGCTCAGCTATTGCGAGCTGTTGTAGTACACCAAAATGTGCACGGTGTACATTCTTGTAATCTTGAACAATAAAAGTTTTCTTACCCACTATGCCTCTCCCACGTAGTCTACCCTCATGTACCGGTATAGGCACACCTATCGATTTTCCATCTTTGATGTAATCAGCGCAACCCTCAATCACTTCTTCAGTGGTGTATCCTTCCATAATTGAACCCTCTGGGTGAGCACGGTTCCGCACATAACCTTTTAATACTACTAAATATCTCTCCAACGAAAACATATGATGTAAATATAGTGGCCCCAATGCTTTTATCTGATCAACAAGATGTATGATTAGGTGTACTTGCATATCAAAAAAGGATGGTGGGAAACACATCTCAAGCTTGCACATTGTCTCGACGATGTATGTTTTCAGATAGTCTAAATCTTCACGTGCTATCACCTTTTGCGATACTGCATTGAAGAAGTAACACAAACGTGTGATGACAACTTTTATATGCTCAGGTTTGATTACTCTTATTGCAATGGCAAGGAAAACTGTCATCATCATGTGACAGTCGTGAGAATTATAATCGAATAAAGACAAGTCTTTCATCGAGACTAGTTTGCGGATATTGGATGAGAAACTTGTGGGCACTTTGATCCCACGCAAGCATTTGCAAATTGCTTTTTTCTCTTCTAGTGTCAAGTTGTAGCTGGCTGGGGGAAGGTAATGCTTCCCGTTCGCCTTTTCTACTGGATGAAGCTCTGGTCTCAAATCAGGATTTACTAGGTCCATACGTGAATTTAATCCGTCCTTTGTTTTCCTCGGCATGTCCAGCAAGATCCCAATGATGCTCACAAATACATTCTTTGTAACGTGCATCAAATCAATACTATGGCAAAATTGCAGATTCTTCCAATACGGAAGATACTTGAAAAAAATTGATTGTTTCTTGAAAGCCATGTCAGTTGTATCATTTGAAGATGTACTTTTCTTTCTCTTAATTCCTTTACTCTTTTTTCCCTTACCAAAAGCAATATGAATGTTCTTGACCATTTCAAACACAAGTTTTCCACTTTAAGGTTTCGGTGCAGTATCTTTTTCGATTTTGTTATCAAATTGTTCTTTCATCTTCCTATACTTGTGTGTATCTGTCAAGAACCGTCGATGTCTCATGTACACCATCTTTGTGGATGAAGTGAGGTATAGAAATCCAGTTCTATCCACACACCTATCGCAACCTTTCTTCCCTTTCATTTGTCCCGATAATGTAAACAGTCCGGTATAATCATGCACGGTAATGAATATCATTGCTCTTAGCGTGAAATACTCCCGCTTGTACTCATCCCATGTACGTACCCCTTGATTCCACAATTTTGCCATATATTCCATTAAATGTTCCAAGAACACATCAATTTTGATGCCGGGTTGTTTTGGACCTTGGATAAGAACAGATAATAAGATATATTTCCTTTTGTGACACAACCACGTCGGTAGGTTGTACATAGTTAAGACCACGGGCCATGTGCTGTGTGTGCTCCTTTTTTCACCAAACGGATTCATTCCATATGTACACAAGGCAAACCTCACATTTCTTTCCTTCGCAAATTCTGGATACTGAATATCAAAATTTTTCCACTGCGTTGCATCACCAGGGTGTCGTATATGTTTTTCATTCTTCTTGCGTTGCTCGGAATGCCAACGCATAAGTTCAGCCTCCCTAGGATTTGAGAACAAACGCTTCAAGCGATCAATTACCGGGAGGTACCAGATCACCAATGCAGGAATTTTTCTCTTATTCTTCCCGTCTGCATCGCCAGAAGTATCGTCATCGTCACCTTCGGGACCAATAATAAAATTCTTATTCTTCTGAGTCTTTTTCATGTTGGTAACATACTGGTGATTGTAGTCCTTCTTGTATCTACTGACACCACAAATGGGGCATCTAGTTGCGAGCTCATTCTCTTTGCGATACTGAATACAATGGTTCACACAAGCGTGTATTTTTGTCACACCTAGTGCCATCGGGCAAAGAAGTTTCTTCGCTTTATAAGTGCTTCTGGGCAGTTTATTTGGATTTGGAAGAATTTCTGCCAGAAGATTCAAAAGATCGGAGAAACTACAATCGGACCATCCGTGCGTAGCTTTCAACTTTAGTAGTTCTAAGACTGCACGCAATGTAGTAAACTCTTTATCACAACCATTTGATTCATCATATAAAAGCTCTGTCGCTGCATTCTGCAATGTCTCCATTTTACTTAAACCTTTGCTTGCTCCCATAGAAGTCAAAACATATGGTTCAATGTGATGCAACATCTCCTCACAATCAAACTCATCATCATCATCACCAGCTTGATTGTCACTACCATCATCGATATGAACATTATCATCATCTGAGCCTCTCTCATCATCTCTATCCACATCATGTGTTTCTTACTCACCATGCTCTGTCCATATTGTGTAGTTATTTTTGAAACCTCTTTTCACCAAATGAGATTGGATTACTATAGTATTTGTCCAAGCAATCTTATTTTCGCAGTCGATACATGGACATAATATGTCATCTATCTTTTGCAACTTCGCATGTCTCTTGGATGCTTCAATAAAATTTGCAACATTACGAATGTACATAGGATCGGGTCTTGGCATGTTATACATCCACGCTCGACGGTCCATGCTTCAATAAATGGATTTTTGTCAGATTTACAAAATTTGGCCACAAATATTCTCTAAAGGTCTTCTATAAAATGAATTTACAGAGACATAACAAGTATGATTAGGGCGACTAATGTAGGAGACGGGCGACGTCTTGAGGCGGACGGAGTCAAAGGGGAAAACAGGCCCAGCAGCATGGGCTAGGTCTGGGTGGGATCCGGTCCGTTATATCGGGAAACAGGCCCAGATGCATCTTATATATATTACAATAGCATCTGTTAATTAAACATCATATTCATGTCACATAATAGGTACAAAAAGGAAACAATCCATATATCCATACATCAATATACCAGAACACAATCCATACAGTCCTTAGACATGCAAAAGGACAGAATCCATATACGAGAACACACAAAACTATCAGCTTATCGGCTAATGAAAATATACAAAGAAAAAGTAAGGAAACTACATTTACCTTGCAGAGGCGTCAGCACGGTGGGGAGGCATCAGCACGGTGGGCCGGCTGGGTTGAGAAGTGGCGGGGCGGGGTTGAGCGGCGGCGCAGCAGTATGGGCTGGGCGGCGGAGCGGCGGCGCGGCGCAGGGGAAATTCAACAGCCTTGCGGCGTCGACATAAATTCTCCAGGGTTGCGTTTTGACTGCGGTGAGGGGTCCTTATATAGACGTCGGTTTTTCACAGGCGGTTTTTAACTTTATCGCAGTCGGGTTTTACTTACCAACCGCCTGAGAAGATGTTTATTAATTAAGAAGTAAATATCTTCACAGGCTGTTGGTACTTAATAACCGCCTAAGAAGATTTTTATCTCAGGTGGGTATTACTTAACAACCGTCTGAGATAATGCCAACTAAACAAAATATTTTTAAAACTTGTATAGCTGACATTGTAATGTTTTGGTAAATATCAAATTAATTTCTACTCACGTATTATTCACATTTGTGTATCTCATAAAAAAAAGTTCCTTCACCCAAAATTGTTAGTATGAACATATTTGTATAATTTATACATGTATGAATTTTTTAAATTTTTTTTAAAAGCACTCCAACATGTAAAACTTCAAATTATCCACCAGTATTCATTGATACTTGATTGAAATATGTACAAAACACAAGAAATATGTACAAGAACACTTGATTGAAATCCTAAAACTACACTACGGCCCCGCCTCCTCCATCCTCTCTGCCAACTTCTCAAACCACGCCAAGCGGTCCTCCTCCAACTCGTCGTCGTCGTCGTAGTCGTCACCATGGTGGTGGTTGACGTCGTCGTCGCCGTTGTCGGAGGACGACTCGTCGTCATCATCGTCATCGTCGTCATCATCGTCGTCCTCCTCCTCCTCCTCCTCCTCCTCCTCCTCCTCCGGTTGCTCCGGCTGAGCCGATTGCTCCGGCTGTACCGGTGGCTCCGGCTGCATCGGCGGTGGAACGCGCTCGTCGTCATTCACCCTCTCGAGGGAGCTGCAGCGTATCCACTTGCAGGGTGGCTGCCTCGGCGGGCTAGGTGGCGGAAGGTTGGCCATGGCTGTGGTGGTTCGTCGGCGCCGGGCTAGGAGAGGTGGAACGATGGAAGAAGAAGAAAGGAGTGCAAAAGTTCTGTGCTTGTACATAACTGACGACGTGCCTTATATATGGTCTGTGCGAAGCAGACGAGGGAGCGGTTCGTTTCCCGCGCATTGAACTCTTTGCAGACCTAGTGCAGCGCACAATTAAACCACTGTGGAAGACGATCTTCAGAGATCTTTCCATCGCACGCGTCCCTGCACCACGGCTTCTCAACTTCTCCGCAGACCTTGTGCGGCGCGTCAGTTAATTAACACTTCTCAGGCCGTTAATTAACATATTGTAGTTTCAAAAATGTTTATCTCAGGCGGGTATTACTTACAAACCGCCTGAGAAAAAAGGAAGTAAAAATCTTCACAGACGGTTGGTACTCACCAACCGTCAATGAATATATTTATCTCTGACGGGTATTACTTGACAACCGCCTGAGATAATTCCCGATACGGTTCTTCAGTTTCCTTATCCCTTGTTTCTTTTTTATTTAGATTCCAATATAAATACTCAAACATGTTTACATTCTGCAAATTGTGTTCAAATTCGATGATTCTTTCTTTTACATTTGTATAAAATTAACATCTACCACCTGAACAAAATATTTTTAAAACTTGTATAGCTGACATTGTAATGTTTTGGTAAATATCAAATTAACTTCTACTCACATATTATTCACATTTGTGTATCTCATAAAAAAAAGTTCCTTCACTCAAAATTGTTGGTATGAACATATTTGTAAAATTTATACATGTATGAATTTTTTTAATTTTTTTAAAAGCATTCCAACATGTCAAACTTCAAATTATCCACCATTCTAACTAAATGCTCATATTCATATGAGGCATTCATCAAATTATGAACACACATTGATTCAAAAAAATTTAAAAAAATATGAAAAAATTCATAGAGGTTGGTATGATGAGTAAAAATGTCCACTAAAAAAATAAATGAAAAAGCATTATATTCATCAAGATAGAAAAATGAAAAATAGCATTTGTTGTATGTTTTTTATATTCTGACCAATATCAAAGGATTTATGAAGTGAAATTTAATGGTAACCTTTACTTATCAATAATATTACAAGAAAGTGGATTTTTGCCTTTTTAAAGGACCACATTTAATGAAGAATATTAATTAAGAAGAAGTAAATATCTTCACAGGCGGTTGGTACTTAACAACCGCCTGAAAATATATTTATCTCAGGCCGGTATTACTTAACAACCGCCTGAGATAATGCCCGATACTGTTCTTCAGTTTCCTTATCCCTTGTTTATTTTTTATTTAGATTCCAATATAAATACTCAAACATGTTTAGATTCTGCAAATTGTGTCCAAATTCGATGATTCTTTCTTCTACATTTGTATAAAATTAACATCTACCACCTGAACAAAATATTTTTAAAACTTGTATAGCTGACATTTTAATGTTTTGGTAAATATCAAATTAATTTATACTCACATATTATTCACATTTGTGTATCTCATAAAAAAAGTTCCTTCACTCAAAATTGTTGGTATGAACATATTTGTATAATTTATACATGTATGAATTTTTTAAATTTTTTTAAAAGCATTCCAACATGTCAAACTTCAAATTATCCACCATTCTAACTAAATGCTCATATTCATATGAGGCATACATCAAATTATGAACACACATTGATTCAAAAAAATTTTAAAAAATATGAAAAAATTCGTAGAGGTTGGTATGATGAGTAAAAATGTCCACTGAAAAAATAAATGAAAAAAGCATTATATTCATCAAGATAGAAAAATGAAAAATATCATTTGTTGTATGTTTTTTATGTTCTGACCAATATCAAAGGATTTATGAAGTGAAATTAAATGGTAACCTTTACTTATCAATAATATTACAAGAAAGTGGATTTTTGCCTTTTTAAAGGACCACATTTAATCAAGAATATTAATTAAGAAGAAGTAAATATCTTCACAGGCGGTTCGTGCTTACAAACCGCCTGAGAATATACTTACCAACCGCCTGAGATAATCTTCTTCTCAGACATGAAATTTTAATTAACGATGAACACACTACACATTCATTCATTCACACAGTTGAAGAACACACAAGATACTCATTCATTAACAATATTCAATCACACATCTCACAAAAGAACACACAAGATGCACAATATTTACATAAGAACACACAAGAACACACAAGATACACAAGTAATATTCAATCACATAGATGAAAAAAGATAGATTTCATTCATTAACAATATTTACAAAACAGAAGCAACTAAAAACAATAAAAAGAAAAACTAATTAAATCCTACTCCTACTCCTCTTCCTCCCCCTCCTCCTCGTCCTCCGGCGGCGACCCCGGCACCGGTGCAACAGGAGACAGGGCCGGCTGCACCGGCTGCACCGACGGTGCAACCCCGAGGTTGCTAGCCGTCGCCTCCACCAGCGTTCTACGGCCCTCGGGGCCAAGAACCTTGGCCATCGTCGTGAACAGAATGTCGAGACGATCAGCCACCCCTGTGAGGGCGTAGAGGTAGTGGCCCATGGTACCCATTCCAGTATACTCTGGAAGGGTACCCAGCCCCAAGGCACTCATGGCGCGAGACGTATTGTTGTACGCCTCTCGCGCCATGAGGAGGGGCTGCTCGGTGTTGATCTTCTCGGGGGAGCTGCAACATAGTTTCTTGCAAGGTGGCTCCCTCGGAGGGCTTGGCGGCGGAAGGTCAGCCATAGTGGTGTTGGGTCATCGGAGTGGAGGAAGACGAAGAAAACAAGAGTATTCAAAGTGAGCGATGCGCTTGTGAGCGATAGCGCGTCTTTAAGGCCGCGCGGAGTGGAAAAGAAATGTCGCGCCTCGGGGAAAAGAAAGGTCGCGCACGGTTGGTGAGGGGTCTTTATGTAGGCGTTCATCAAATTAAGAAGAAGTAAATATCTTCACAGGCCAACTCAGGCGGGTGTTACTAACCAACCGTCTGAGATAATTATATCTTCTCAGGCGGTTGGTAAGTAAAATCCGACTGAGGTAACAATCTTCTTAGACCGTCGGTACTTAAAATCCGGGCAGCATTGGAAAAACCTAACCCGGGCGAAACACTTAGACGCCGTTAGGATGCCAAAATTTCGTTTGCCGCCAAGTGTTCGCCCTCGTCACTTCCAGGTACACCGCCGAGCTTCGCCGTCACCGAGCTTCGTCGTCGCCGCCGAGCTTCGCCCTCCTCACTTCCAGGTACGCCGAGCGAAGCCATTTCTGTCGCCGCCAAGCTTCAAGGTAAACCCTAAACCCTTCGACCTTCCATCCTCCTTCGGCGTGCAGCCTCCCTCCCCACCCTCGCTGCCGCCTTGCATATCCTTGGTTAGGGTTTAGGAATTAGAAAATGGTAGGCATCCTTGGTTAGGGTTCGGTGGAATTTGAAATACTGTCAAGTTCAGTGGCATCTTTGGTTATGGTTCGGTGGGGCAAGATTTATGTGGATGGTTATATCACGATAAATTGGTAGTTGGTTTTGTGTGTCTGAAACTGTGAAATCAGTAGCATTTCATCTTCTGGTAGTTTGCAGAGATAAAACTTTCAAGTTCGAATGAATAGGAGTTACTCCCTTCGTCGTGGATGGTTATATCACGATAAATTGGTAGTTGGTTCTGTGTGTTTGAAACTGTTCTGACACATTAGTGGTAAACATGATTCTAGACTCTAGTAACAGCAGTATATTCCCTATTTATGTCATCGGACTTGCATATGCCACATAATTCTCTATTAGGGGCAAGATTTAGCTATATTTGGTTAAGTTGACCAAATTTGGCTAATTTTGGCTATGTTACATTAGATATAGTTATTCTTGACTAATTTTGACTATGTTATGCTATATTTAGCTATATTTGGCTACTTTTGCTTAGAGTTAGCTATGCTAGACTAAGTTTGGCGAAGTTTTCTTTTATTTCTCTAAGTTTCATCTGAGCAATTGTAGCTAATCTGTGCTACCAAAGATGTCTGCACTTGTGGCTCCATCAGCTTCATTTGAGAAATTGTAACTAATCTGAGCTACCAAAGTTATGCTATATTTAGCTCTGAAGCCAACAAGTTGCTGGCCAACTCATTTGTGATGCCAGGAGCATCCTCATGCCCATATCTAGGTACCACTAGGCGTGGCGATGGAGTCTGAGCATATGATGCCGATCTCTATGATACAAGAATTTAGTTAGACCTATATAACTTCAAAAATGTGTTTTGGCTAAATTTACTTAATTGAGCCAAAATTGAGAAAATTTGTTTTAAATATGACCAAATTTAGTTATGCCATTTATTAGATTTTTTGTCTTTTTAGATCTAGCATGGAAAGCCCTAAGAAGACTGGTCCTGATAGTAACAACAAAGAAGACAATATGGAGTTTACTGACTCCAGCAGTTCAGGCTCCTATCACAGACCTTCGGATCCTTTTCCGAATATAAAAATTAAAAACACTTCAGTGTATCTAGACCCGGAATATGATCCTGCTGACGAGGTATGGATCACGAATCTTAACTTCAGCAGTTCAAGTTAATGTTGGTTGTCAAGTATACGAAGTCTTATAATTTTTTTCTACCTAGATTAATCTCGAAGACAATGAGGTGACATCGGCTCCTAAAACCGCAGAAGGTTCTCCAATGGATGAATCCTCAGCTTCACTCAAGCGGAAACGAGGGCAACGAGGTCCCAATAAGGGTCCATTGGACCGCATCATGTACATAACAAGGGTCGGTCCAGGTGGGCTTCCCCAAGAACCACTGGATTCAGTTACCAAGTACCGTAATGCATGCGGTTTTCTTTTTAGGGAGGTTGTGCCGATCACAACCGAGAATTGGAGGAAATTACGCGAGCAGACCAAGAATGAGTTGTGGGAAAAGATAAACAAACAATTCAAGTTCCCAAAAGGCACAGAAGAAGCTGTAAAGAAAGCAACATTGGTCTCTTGCGGCAAGAAGTTTCGATGCTGGAAGAGTGAAATGAATGCTTATGTTAAGGCCGATAAGATCCCTAGCCCGAGGAAGATGGGAAAAATCGCACAAGCTCAGTGGCAAGAGTTTGTTCGTCAAAAGAGCACACCTGATGCTAAAGCTCTAAGTGCAACTAGGTCAAAGCTTTCAAAAAAGAACAAATACCATCATCGCTTGGGGTCTGCCGGATATGCCCCCAAAGTCCAAAAATGGAATAAGATAATAGACAAAATTCTTAGTAAGGGCAATCCTCACCCATTAGAAGGGTGCGATGAGCGAACTCAACGCTGGGTCTTTGCTCGGTTAGGTTTGACCAGCTAGGGCAAACTTGAAAAGCCCGACTCTCTAAATGAAGTAGAGGATAAAATGAAAGAAGTAATTGAAAAGCAACAGAAGGGTCCCATCAAGCCGAAGAGGGAGAATGACCAACTTACCGATATCTTAGGAAACCCTGAACACAGCGGACGGGTTCGAGCGGTCTCTTCTCAAATTTCTTGGCTAGATGGTTTCCCTAAAGATAAAGACACATATAGAAGACGTGAGAAGTTTAAGAAAACACTTGATGAAACGATTGCTCAAAAGGTCAAAGAAAATATGCAAGAAATAATGGAACAACTTAGACAATCAGGACAATTAGTGGCACCGAGTACAATGATGGTCCCGATGCAAAAGGAGCAATTAGTATGTCCAACTGCCTACCCTAGCAGCGTTGGTTCCATGCCAGGCTCAGGGTCAGCCCATAAGTTCCCTGTCGATGATATTGCTAACGACAAATCTTGTTGTCTTCTTGTCCCGATAGGCAGAGCAGGGAACAAAACCAAATAGGTTGCCACTGCTATGGCAAAGCCTGATCGTGACTTCAACGGGAGTCCACTTCCGTTGTATTATTCTGTGGTGCAAGTTCTTCAAATCATTGATAATGATTATGAAGATTATGAAATAGACCACATCACACCTGAGGGGATCGCGACTCTGGGGCAGGCTGTCAACCAATTAATCCTTTGGCACCGACGCGATATCGTGTTGGATGATGAGCCAATTTCTAGCCCCGTCGCATCTCCAAATACTGCAATCCCATCTTCTAAGGCGAAAGTGCATGAAGATCCACTCCCAGTCCGGGAAGATCCACTCCCCCTATGTCTGAGTAAGGATGATATCCAAGAGCAACAAGTTGGACAACAACTTCAAGCAGTACCAGAGCAAGCTGTTGCTAGTAAAGAGCAACTAGTTGAGCAACAGCTTGAAGTAGTACTAGAGCCAACTGCTGGGGGTAAAGAGCAATCAGTTGAACAACAGGTTCAACAACAAGCCAGTGTCCAACTTCCGACGACTACTCCTCGATCATCAGTGCCTGTCAAAGTTAGCTCATACGAAAATAAGAAACCTTCATCAGAAGTGTCAAAGTATTTGCAAGCTATGAAGGAAAATATTAGAAAATCGAGTGCATCTCGTTCTTCTCATGAGCCAACATTAGAAGATATCGAGGAGTGGGAAGAAGACGGTGTCATATATAATCGGCGGACGGCTTTAGTTAAACCAGGAGTTCCAATATACAAGCTTGAGGATGTTCCTCCTAAATTTGAGAATGGGAAGCCGTTCATGACATCTGTACAACTTAGCAAACAACCCGTCCAGCTCAGAAGAATGCATGAGTGGTACATCACTGCCAGCACAAAATTTGGTCTTAATTGCGTCACATTTCATATTCCAAAAGAAGCATTCTGGAGCACTGGAGTAGATAGATGAGTCATTTTATTTGAAGAGCTGCTTTCCCTTTTCCATCGGGGCATGCTAGATATCAACCTGCTGCTCGCCTGGTGCTTCTAAGTGCTCTAATATTTTGTATTTGCTTTTCTTACTAAACGAATACGCATTTCATGAGATTATAACAATTCTGGACTTCTTCAATAGGATGCAATACATGGATAATGTAAAGTTGGCGCGCAAGACAGGTATCCTTGACCCTACTAGGATTGCAAAGTCGCTATTCGACGTCCAAGCGAATCGAGAATCAAGCCAGTACAAACACATGAAAAAAAAAGATTTTGAAAGAGCAATTGCAAAACATAAGAAGGATAGAAAGGCAGAAGCTGCAGCTCACATAGGACATGCGATGTTTAACTTTGTCAGAGACGGCAAGGACCTCGTAAAGGCTACGTACCACTTCGAGTAAGTTCGACACATGACATTGAAATAGCAATTATTGGTAATTGTTAACACGTGCGTTTGTATGTTTGCAGTAATCACTACATAATGATCTTCATCAAGCCAATGTAGGGAATGGCAACAGTCTTGGACTCGGCCGATTACCCACCAGATCGTTACAAAGATTTCCTTTCCATTTTGAAAAAGTACGTTTATTCAATAATTTTAATTTATGCACATTTAGAATGTGTTGACAAGTTTTATATGACATTTCTTGTATTACAGCGCTTGGCAGTTTTACGCGGAGCTTGGCGGTCAGAGACCTCCTAATACGAATGCATTGGACATTAAAACGTATTATGCTTGTTCGAAGCAGCCTGCTGGGAGTGTCTTATGCGGGTATTATGTATGCGAGCATCTTCGGACCGCTGCCGTATATAGAGTCAATCGTGAGGATGTAAGTTATCCTTAATGTCGACACCTTATTTTTTTACTTTTGTGTTTCATTTTCATTGTAACTAGCATAGTTTAATGCTTATATTCTCCACTGTTCAATATTACGAGAAACATTATTTTCATATTTTGATTCCAACTTCAAAATTCAATTGTTCATAGTACAACTGCTCCAAAAATACCTACAAAATTCTTGTATACTCTCACTTTGATCTATACTTTGAGATTGTTCAAACCAACACATTCTAAACCTTGTTATATGTTATATTGCAGCACAAGAAGAATCTGAACGAAGAATGGCCGGTTTGTAGAAGTATTCCTGATGGAGGAGCCAACAGGATTGCTTCTGAACTCTGTCAGTTCATTCGTCGCGAAATTTTGCACAAAATGGGGATGTTCTTTGATAAGAATGGTTCAGCAGCTGATGTGCCAGAACTTTGCGACTATGCAAATATAAACAGTTTTTAGTGAAAACTTGTAAACTTT
Source organism: Tuctoria greenei (assembly GCA_036927565.1). Classification (NCBI taxonomy): domain Eukaryota; kingdom Viridiplantae; phylum Streptophyta; class Magnoliopsida; order Poales; family Poaceae; genus Tuctoria; species Tuctoria greenei. The sequence continues at coordinate 29,542,909 of JAYESD010000010.1, forward strand.
GAGATGAATTGTATCTGTAACTTATACATCTGTATATTGTTTTAGTGAAATTGACTTCTGTGATGATAATATTGTTGACTTTTGTTCTGTGATGATATTGTTGTTTTTTGTTCTGTAATTATATTGAATTGACCTAGAAATTAGAAATAACAGCAGTAGTACTGCATGACTGTGAAAAACAAGTATCACAGGCAGCTAGATACAAGTAAAGAAACATCTGTGATAACCTAATTTTCACAGGCGGTGTATGTTATGGTAGAAACCGGCTACGTTAAAGGGTCTTCACAGACGGCTGATATAGGTAAACTCTGTCTGCGATAACACCATTATAATAGATGGGTTAGTTATGCTTCAATATCCGTCTGTAAAGACACATTATCATTGACGGTTAGTTATGCTTCAATACCCGTCTGTGAAGACACATTATCATAGGCGGTTAGTTATGCTTCAAAATCCGCCTGTGAAGACACATTATCATAGACGGTTAGTTATGCTTCAAAACCCGCCTGTGAAGACACATTATCATTGGCGGTTAGTTATGCTTCAATACCCGTCTGTGAAGACTTATTATCATAGGCGGTTAGTTATGCTTCAATAACCGTATGTGATAAGACATTTATCACAGGCGGTTATATATGCTGCACGACCCGCCTGTGATAAAGTATTTTCACAGGCGGCTATTCTTAGTAAAGAACCGCCTATGATAATCTGTCTTCACAGGCGGCTAGCCTAAGTGAAGAACCGCCTATGATAATGTGTCTTCATAGGCGGTTTCACTTCTCCGCCTGTGAAATTGCGGATTATCACAGACTCTTCGTTTCAGGCGGTTTTAAAAGCCGTCTGTGATAATAGGTTTGGAGCCGCCTGTGATGAGGATTATTGTAGCAGTGAATGCTGCCGCTGCCATGGATAATAAGTGGGGCCAACATAATTAAAGGGGAGATGAGCGCTCTGCCACTCCCGCTTGGTGGATGCCTGTTGAAGTGTGCAATCGACACTTCCCTCGGTACTACTAGTTCATAGCCCGCGGAGGTTCTTGATTGGTCGGGGCGTGCGTGAGACTATGAACAAGACGGTGACACGATTATTTTACGTGGTTCGAGCCGCCTGAGCGTAACACCCTACTCTACCGGTTGTGTTGTTGTATGTATGAGTGTATGGCGCTTGTGAGCGTGTGAGCTTAGTTGTCTCTGTAGCGTGCAGCACAACCATTTTATAGTCTAAGGACTGGCTGATACATCAGCCTGGCCCGACATGTTGCCCTGGCAGTAGGTAATTGCCTAATACACAATCTATGAATATTAAGAAAAATTAATAGCATGATAACGCGCATTGATGACAGTGTTATCATTGTTAAGAGTCCTCTGATCGTGTGTCATTAATATGACATTAATGACACATAATCAGGTCTTGTAATTGTAGCTTTAAGTGTCCCTTGAATGTTCGCGCTGTTGGGGATTCTGCAATGTCTTTGTTGCTATCTAGGGTTCGGAGGCTTCACACATCGCGGCTCCTGAGCTTCCCATCATGTGAAGGCAGGTCCGAAGCCACTATACACGCAGCAGCACCGGAGCTTCACTCTACTGGGGGTTAGGTACGGGGTCACTAAACACGTGGCAAGATCGGAGCTTCCCTACAGGGGGAGTTAGCTCCGGTCTTGTGTTACACATGGCGGTGCTGGAGCTACCCAAACGAGGGAGGCGGGTCCAGTGCTGTGTAGCACGTGTAGCCTTTGGAGCTCTTCAACTCGGACGGGTGGAACTCCTTCGTGTTTCTTGCGGTATCATGGGGTACCCGGTACGCAGGGTACCGATAGTGGCCCCCGAGCCCACCTCTGGGAGAAATCCTTTGGGTTTTGTTATTCTACCAGAGGTAGGGTCATCTTCAATTCCCGCGCTGTGGCTTCAAAGGTCTTCCGATGTGTTGTTGGGGTGATGGTTCTCTGTTAAACCATCGCCACATGGCCACTACAGGAAACACGAAAATAAATGACGGCCAGATCCAACCATCGTCAATAAGGTCGTAATTGACGACGGTAACCCTATTACCGTCCTCTATTACTTAAAGACGACGGTAAACCGTCAGCAAGTAGGCCCGTCATCAATATGGGTGAAAGTGCATCTAGGAATCCCTTGTGGGTTTTGGATGATTTATGACAAGCAAATTATATCCTAACAACTTTGTTGAGATGAGCACAAGTTTTTAATGGGAAAATAAGCAATGTGCCAAAAAGAAAGGAGAATGAGGAGGAATGTGAAAAAGAGCTCAAGGAACAAGTGTAGTAGATCATTGTATTTGGAGTGTGTTAAGGAAACACACCCAAAGAACTCAAGCACAAATAATCATTCACATTGAACAAGTTTATACAGGACCAGACTAGTCCAACTGACACCGGACTAGTCCGATATCTCTCTGCACAAAATCGGACAAGTCCGATATCACCGTGGACTAGTCCGATATCTCGCTAACTAGAATTGGACTAGTCCTCTCTAGTGCGGACTAGTCCTCAAAACACTTCACAAGTCACACAAAATCGGACAAATCCAATCACACAACGGACTAGTCTGATATCATTCTGATGAAAATCGGACAAGTTCGATATTAGCACGGACTAGTCCTAAAACCCTCTGACCTAAATCGGACAAGCCCTCCAAGTGCGGAGTTGTCACCCAATTCACTTAGGGTTTCACTGATCCAGGCAAGTCCGAAGATTTCCAGAAGCAAAATCGGACAAGTCCGCTTCTAGCCGGACTAGTCCGATATTTCGAAACACTTAGGGTTCGCTCTACATAGCACACCGAACTAGTTCGGTGTCCACCATGGACTAGTCCGATCTTCCTAAACCCTAGAAACCCCATATAAATAGATGTGCACGGCCCAACTTTCACATCACTAGACCCCTTGCGCCGTCACACCTGCCAAGAGCCTCAAAAACACATCTCTCCACGAAATCAAAAGCCACAAAGATCAATCCCTTGAGGATACACGTTGGAACATTGGAGAGGCACGATTCATCACTCTTCAGCTCTTGGTTTGATTCCCTAACACACTCCTATGATTTTCATTGTAATCTTTCGTGTGTGTACATGGTGGAGTTTTTGTTGTAATCTAGGGGAGCCCTCAACGTGTGAGAAGGCCCCGTGAATTTGGTTATTTACTCTTTGTGATAAGTGAAGAGGATTGGCCTTCGTGGCGATCCGACGAGGGTAGGGTTGGAGAAGACCTGGACCTTTTGTGGACTCCTCAACGTGGATGTAGGTTGCCTCTGTGGGAACCGAATCATGGGAAAAATTTTGTGTGTTCTTACTTTGCGTTCATCGTTCTTATACATCATATAAATCTAGGGTTACAATCAATCTTGCTTACTTTACATTGATACATCAAACATAAGATTGACTTGTGGTATACCCTGGTTCATAATCTTGCAACACTTCAATTACAAGTATATTTCCACTGCATACATCCTAGAATCAAATTAATCGATCAAACTTGATTAACCTAGTAAGTACACACCGGACTAGTCCGCACTTTACCGGACTAGTCTGATATCTCGAGTTTTGATCTGGTGGTTAAGTGTTGCAGAATCCGACAAAGTTCAAAAAGGCCTATTCACCCCCCTCTAGGCCACATTCAATTGGTATCAGAGCAAGGTTCTTCAAGAAGGAGACTAATCGCTCAAAGAGGTCATGTCGTACATGAAAGACGTACACAAGAGCAACAACCAAGAGAAGGTTGAGGAAGACAAGAACCAGAAATCAGAAAAGCTCATCGATGCCATTCAAGACTTCGAGGATGACGATGAGGGGACGCTGGAACTCAAGGCACTCCTAAGGAAGAAAACTCTTTCCAAGGGGAAAGTAAAGATTGAAGATGAGAAAAAAGAAGAAGGGGAGTAGTCACACCGACTACTCCCAATATCCTTTCAACTATGATCGGCTTAATTCTACCAATAATCATTATTTGTCTATCCCTCTAGGAAAAGCCCCACACTTCGATGGATGTGATTACTCAATGTGGGGGCAAAATATGAAAATGCATCTAATTTCTCTCAATCCATGTGTGTGGCATATTGTGTGCATAGGGATAGATATCCCGGACGGCGACGAAGAGCTCACACCAAGCCAAGAGCAGGCAATTCATTGAAATGCTCATGCCGTGGCAGTCATTACCTCTTCGCTCAGGCGGGACGAGATCACCAAGGTGGATGGACTCGAGATTGCAAAGGAGATCTGGGACACATTGCAAACTGCACATGAAGGTGATCGTCATGTGCGTGAAGCAAAGATCGAGATGATCGAAGGCGCATCGGGAAGATTCGCAATCGAAGAAGATGAGTCGCCTCAAGATATGTACAACTGACTAAAGACGTTCATCAACAAGGTTCGATCTTATGGAAGCAAGAAGTGGAACGACCACGAGGTGGTGAAGCTCATCCTTAGAGCTTTCATGCCTCACAACGTCACCTTATGCTCAATGATTAGAGAAAGCCCCGGATACAAGAGAATGACTCTGGATGAGCTACTTGCAAAAATCATCAATTTCGAGATGATGGAAAAGCAAGCGAAGCATGTCAAGGAAATTGCCGACCTCACCTCGGCAAAGAAGAAAGGGGTTGCTTTGAAGTCCACCCTCAATCCCTTATCTAAAGAAGTGCGAGAAGCACAACTAGAAGAAGACAGTGATGATGAGAGCAGTGACTTGGATGAAGATGACATGATACTATTCATGAAGAAATTCAAGAAGATGATGAAGAAGAGACAAGGCGCTAAATCAAGTGAAGGAATATACAAGGAAAGATCAAAGACAAGGTTGAGGCAGGCATGCTATAATTGTGGTGAGTATAGCCACTTTATAGTTGATTGCCCATATGAAGAGGACAAGAAGAAGACCAAAGAAGCCAAGCCTCAACCCAAGAAATTCTTCAAGAAGAAGAAACAATCCGAACAAGCACACGTAGGGAAAGAGTGGGACTCAAATGATGAGTCATCATCATCATCAGAAGAAGAGATGGCTAGCATAGCCATCGAGAAGACATCCAATAAGTCTACTCTCTTCCTTAATCCCGGCGCATGGAAGGGGAGCGGCACTTGCCTCATGGAAAAGGAAGGTAAACGCAAGGTAACAACAAAACCCTCTTTCGTACATTCCTATTCCAGTGATAGTGAAATTGCTAGTAATAATGAATATATGCTCACTGGGTTAGATAAGAAAATAGCCACTAAAATGAAATTTTTACTTGATGAACTTGTTGAGAAGGAGAAGTTGATACATCGTCAAGAAGACATGATTATCTCCCAAAAGGAGGAATATGTCGAACTTGACAAATTTCTAGAACTTGAAAAGGAGCAAAGCAAGTCACTAGAGCTTGAATTAGCTTCCAGCAAGGAAGCTTGCTTGGAGTTAAGCGACTCAAATGCTACAGTTAAGGAAGAACTTGCTAACCTAATCAAGGTTAACAAGATCCTTGAAGTGCAAGTTGAGTCACTCAAGCAAGGTGACCCTTCATCCTCTTCAAGTTCACCTTCTCAACCCATTAAAACTGAAGTTGCCTCTACTTGTACATGTGGTAAAGTTGATATCAGTTTGAAAGACAAGTCATCCTCTATCAAGGACAAGCATCCTTCATAAAATGGTATATTTGACAAGGAGAAGATCAAATATGCACGTAGTGCATACTTGGTCACAAGACCTCCAAATGTCAAATATGGCATTGGTTACTCTTGTGGTGAAAATCAGCATGCTAGAAACCATAGGAAATGACAAGGAGGTCAATGTCATTATAAAGGGAAGACCCTATCAAACTGGAAAATCCAAAATTAATGAATATAACACTCATGATCACTGGACTAATCCGGTCGGGATCCAGACAAGTCCGGTCCTCCGGAAAAGTCAGATCCTCCGGAAAAGTCCGGTCTCCCAGACTAGTCCTGTGTATAAACAACAACAATTCCTATTTAGAACTTTCGATACATCTTATGTCTTAATGAGAAGTAATTATGGAAAAGTTTATGCTCATTATGTTGGGCCACGCCATGAGAACTCCAAGTCTCATGTGTGGGTGCCCAAATCCCTTGTGACTAACCTAAAAGGACACAAGCAAGCTTGGGTACCTAAAACGAAGGCATAATTTGTTTTTGCAGGCCTATTCCTCCGATGGATCCAAATGGGTGCTAGACAGTGGCAGCACCAATCATATGACCGGAAAAAGAAGGATGTTCGTTGAGTATGAAGCAAATGAGGATCCAAGCGAGGGCATCTATATTAAAGACAATAGTCAAGGAAAGGTGCTCGGCACCGTTAAAATTGCCATATCACCACAACACACTCTTTCTCATGTATTACATGTTGATTCCTTAGATTATAACCTGTTGTCCATATCTCAATTATGTGACGAAGGTTATAATTGCTTGTTCTCTAACGAGGGTGTGACCGTCTCTAGGAGGAGTGATGGTTCCATTTCATTCAAGGGTATGTTAAAGGGAAAGCTTTACCTTGTTGACTTCAACAAGGATAAAGCCGAACTTGACACATGCTTGATTGCAAAGACCAACATGGGTTGGCTGTGGCATAGACTGCTAGTGCATAATGGTATGAGGAACTTTCAAAAACTCCTAAAGGGCGATCATATCCGAGGTTTGAAGGATGTTGTTTTTGAGAACGACAGGCCTTGTAGCGCGTGCCAAGCCGTGAAGCAAGTTGGAGCACCCCATCCCGCGAAGAATGTCATGACTACAACAAGACCGCTCGAGCTACTTCACATGGACTTATTCGGACCAATTGCCTACATTAGCATCGGCGGTAAGAAATATGGTTTAGTAGTTGTTGATGATTTTTGTCGCTTCACTTGGGTTTTCTTTTTACATGATAAGGCAAAAACGAAAGGAATACTCAAGATGTTCTTCAAGCGAGCTCAAAATGAATTCTCATTGACAATCAAGAACATACGAAGCGACAACGACAAGGAGCTCAAGAACACACAAGTGGAGGAGTACCTAGATGAAGAAGGCATAAAACCCGAGTTTTCAGCTCCATACTCTGCTCTATAAAATGGAGTTGCCGAAAGAAAGAAGCAAACCCTCATAGAGATGGCTAGAACAATGCTCGATGAGTACAAGACCTCGGATCGATTTTGGCCGGAAGCGGTCAACATTGCTTGCCAGGCCATAAATCGACTTTATCCTCATCGACTACTCAAGAAGACATGCTATGAGCTACTCATCGATAACAAGCCTAATTTTCATATTTTCGAGTTTTCGGTTCAAAATGCTATATTTTGAACTAGAAGCCTAGGACTTCAAAGTGCGCTTCGAAGTCCGATGAAAGTTTCTTGCTTGGTTATCATTCGAACACTTACGCCTATCGTGTCTACAACAAGTCCTTTGGACTTGTTGAAGTAGCACGTGACGTAGTGTTCGATGAAACTAATGGCTCCCAAAAGGAGCAAGTTGATCCATGTGTGCTAGATAAAGAAGGAGCTCCTTGTCAAGCAGTGAGAAGAATGGCGTTAGGCCAAGTTCGACCACAAGAGCCACCTCTACATATGCATGAGGAAAATGAGTCACAAGAGGAGACCAATGATCAAGGGGGAGCTGCCATACAAGATCAACCTCAAGAAAGTGAAGATTATCAACAAGTCAATGAGGGCAACCACTTAGGGGGAGAAGATGATGATCATGAAGATTCAAGACAGCATGTATCACACCCAAGATTACACCAATGCGTCCAACGGGATCACCCAATCGACAACATCATTGGTGACATCCAAAAGGGAGTAACTACTAGATCTCGCATAGCTAATTTTTGTGAGCATTACTCGTTTGTGTCCTTTTTGGAACCACGCAGGGTTGAGGATGCATTGAAGGATCCGGATTGGGCAGTGGCCATGCAAGAAGAACTCAACAATTTCAAAAGAAACGAGGTGTGGGAACTAGTCGAAAGACCCAAATCCAATGTCATCGACACCAAATGGGTCTTCCGCGACAAACAAGACGAACACGGGGTGGTGACAAGGAACAAGGCACGACTTGTGGCCAAAGGGTATTCACAAGTCGAAGATTTGGATTTCGATGAAACCTTTGTTCCCGTAGCTAGACAAAAATCCATTAGAATACTACTTGCATATTGTCGGATTGAAGAGCACGTGAAAAGCTACCATAGGGTGGGGGGTGAATGCTAGATTTAAAAATCATATGCAGCAGAATCAATTAAATCCCAAACCCATCAGTAGAAAAATGATCTGTTAGAGAAATCATGCGTGAAACTAATCTAAACATGTTTCACCATGACAAAAGTGATATATATCATAGAGAATCAAGTCACGAAGAAGATACAAAAAGAATAACTCAAATCTGTCGAGAGAAACTCAAGTTATGATCGAAAGATCGAACAAAGTTCAATCTTCCTACGCGAGAAAAATAGTTTTGGAACACTGCAAAGAAACTCGTGTAGATCAGAAACCACAAATCCAATGACCGTGAAATTTTGACAGATGATATATAATCAAGTTGTGAAGATAAATCAAAAAGAATCACGTCAATTGGATCTGTAAAACTCGAGTTATCATAAAACCACCGACAAAAGGTAGTGCTGTCCAGAAACTCAAGAAGTAAAACTTGTCTAGAACAAGTCGGACGAACAAGGCACAAAAGTTCCTTCAAACTACGAATTTTATTCAATATAACACAAGAGGAACAGCCCCAAACTCGTGCACCACGAGCTTTGGCCGCCCTTGCTTATATAACCAGCCCTTAGGCCAACCCAACCTCAACTATGACTCCAATCCTACTGCGATCACGAATCGAAGCTTTCCATAACTGCTTAGGACTCTTCTATACGCAGATAGAAGCAATCTTAAGACTTCCAAACACCTTAGAAACGTATCCCACATTCCTAAAATAACTCAAATTCGTGACCCACAGGAAATCTTATCATAACCAACTCATATCTTTCCATATTTGAGTCAAACCAGACTCAGCCGCAGCCTGAGTCCATAACCTAGTCAGTTGTACCTTTCCGACCAATTCTTTACGTCCACATCTCTTCATCACGCCTCTGAACCATGCAGCCACGTCCATGCACTCCTTGCACATGTGCAAACATCTTCCAATGACGTCCACGATACCATTATATGCATTGTTCTTGATTCAAACATGCTGCGCAACCTCCCGATCAACTCAACCACAATTCCTCCCGAACTTGGTTGTTAAACCTCATCTTCTACCTAAGACGAGTTTAATGGATCCTGTCACCAGCCATGTCTTGAACTCAAGCAACACATGCACATGAATAAACAACCAATCCGTACGAGCCCAAGTCCGTGACTTGACTCAAGTCAGTTCCGAACACAACACCTTACGTGAGCACCTCACATAAGCATGTTGCAAAGCATTTCAAAACGATATCAGTCATATCAACCAAAACACACCAAAAACATAGCAAATGAATACTAAGCAATCTTTCTAAGAATATAAAGCAAGTTCTAAACATTGCAAGATAAAAGCAGGAACATTGCGATCAAGCTCCGAACCTAGCCAAAGCTAACCGGAGCTTGAGCTGGAGCTTACCAAAGCTAGTACAACCTAGTGCCGGAGCTAACCAAAACTAGTCGGAACTAGTCATCCCAAAAGTCGGAGCTAGAAAAACATGTCGGAGCTAACAACCATAAGTCGGACCTAGCAAAACACATCGGAGCTTAACAAAGACATGCCGGAGCTAAAAACAAAGCTCACCGGAGCTACCCAAAAACATGTCGGACCTAGACAAAGAAAGTCGGACCTATTGTCCGACCTTGCAGAAACTCGGAGCTAGAGTCAGACCTTGCTAAAAAGATGTTATGGCAGCATTCAAAACTTTTATTGTCGAAGCCAATGTATTCAGCATACATAGGTCTCACAATCCCCCCCTTGATGAATGCATTGGCAACACCACTTAAGATCCGAACATTGGCTTGAAAAGTTTTGAGAACAATTTTCCCCATTTTTGAAAATCAAATGAGATAGAAAAAAAATTTCTCCCCCTATACATATTTCTTCCCCTTGCATAATTCATCATATTATCTCCCCCCCTTTGACAATGTATTCAGTAAGGTTCAAAAGAGAATTTTTAATTGTTATGAGCATATTATAACATATACATATAAAACAAAGCTCATCCAAATCATACTATTAAGTAACTTACACTATCACAACAATGAGATACATAAAGTAGTGTAAGCTATGCTAGAGATCAAATGTAATTTTCAATTTAAGCAAGTCTGCATCTCACAAACTTAACTATTTCAATACTTGAAAGCATGACACTTGTTGCTGCATTTTATTATTTTTCAAGGCACAAATTTAGATCATATGATATTTGCAAGAGATTATATGCGCATCTGCCTTATTCTAACCAACCAAGCCAAGCCTATGTCATTTGACAATCAGAAGCTTAAGGACATACACAACTTCTTCCAAGTTCATATCTATGTGCAATGATAAGCCGTCTCAAAAGAAGTGCGATGCATGCATATTCTCTTGATCTTTTCTCAACTTATATTTGTTCACAAAAACTCAACAAGTGAGTTGATTAATTGATATTATTTATGATTAAAAGCACTTGTGAGCATGCAACAAGTTCAAAACAGCAAGAAAGTTTGACCATGATCAGTTTTAGTGTAAGTAATTATTCCAATTACTAGACATGGCAAAAACTACAAAATGTATAACACGAGTAATGTAGTAAGAACTTTCAGCATGTAAAAGCAATCACAAAGTCATATATGTATGAAATACTATGCTCATATTATTTTAATTTCAGATTCAGACATAGACTTCTAGGGTTTGAAAACTCCCCCTCGATGTAAGCCATGAGGATGCATAACCCCTATTTCACTATGAATGAAAACGAGTGAAATCCAAAGGTTTTGTAAAAATGTCGGCCAATTGTTGTTCGGTATTTACATGGTGAAGCACAATGTTTCCTTTTTCAACATTATCACAGAGAAAGTGATACCTAATATCATAGTGCTTAGTTCTAGAATGTTGCACAGGGTTTTTTGCAATGCAAATGGCACTAGTGTTATCACAAAAATAGTGGAACACTATCTAGATCAACCCCATAGTCCTTAAGTGTTTGAACAATCCAAAGAATTTGTGAGCAAACACTAGTAGCAGCTACATATTCAGATTCTGCTGTGGATTGTGCAACTGAATTTTGTTTTCTAGAGGACCAAACAACAAGTGAATTACCAAAAAAATGACAAGCCCTGAAAGTACTTTTTCTATCAATCCTATAACCTCCAAAATCAGCATCGAAAAAAAGATTTCAAAGTAATGGCTGAGGAAGAAGGAAGAAAAATGCCAAATTCTTGAGTTCCATGAAAGTACCTGAGAATCCTTTTGACGGCTTGACGATATGAAGCACGTGGGGAGGCTTGAAACCATGCACAAAGACATACGCTGCATTGTATGTCCGGTCTTGATGTCGTGAGGTACAAAAGTTATCCGCTCATGCTTCTATATTCTTTTTGATCCACGGGTTCACCATCTTCATCAATTTCATGTGTTGTTGCCATTTCCATTGGTGTCCCAAGAGGTTTGCTTTTGTCCATGTTGAAGCGCCTTAGGATGTCTTTTGTATACTTCGTTTGATGCACAAAGGTACCCTCCTTGGTTTGCTTGTTTTGTAGCCCCAAAAAGTACATGAGTTCTTCCATCATACTCAATTCAAATTTTGAACTCACCATAGCTGAAAACTTGGACACAAGATCATGAGAAGCACAACCAAAGATAATATCATCCACATACACTTGAACGAATAATGAGTCATTGCCATGCTTAAGCACAAAAAGAGTTTTATCAACCTTGCCCATGGTAAACCCCTTTTCAAGTAAGAATGTTTTTAACCTATCATACAATGCTCTAGGGTCTTGTTTGAGACCGTACAAGGCTTTGTACAGTTTGTAAACATGATTAGGAAAATCTGAATTTTCAAAACCCGGTGGTTGTTTGACATAAACCTCCTCATCTATGTAGCCATTGAGAAAAGCACTTTTAACATCCATTTGATATAGCTTAAAACCTTTAGATGCAGCAAAAGCTAACAAATTCTTTTGGCTTCTAATCTAGCAACAGGAGCAAAAGTTTCATCAAAATCTAGACCTTCAACTTGAGTGAAACCTTGAGCAACCGACCTAGCCTTATTCCTAACCACAACCCCATCCTCACTTTGTTTATTTTTAAACACCCATTTACTTCCAATTAAAGTGTGACCTTGAGGAGGAGGTACAAGTTTCTAAACATTATTTCTTTCAAAATTTTCTAACTCTTCTTGCATGGCAATAATCCAAGATTCATTAGTGAGTGCATGTGATGTATCTTTGGGTTGAAAAGAAGCAACAAAAGAAGAACGAGCATGAGAGTTTGGATCGCAAAACCTGGACCGTGTAACTCGTTCGTGCAAGCTTCCAATAATCTGTTGTGGAGGATGAATTTTGAGAACCCGGAGGGGAGTGGACACTTCACAAGCTTCTTCTTCTTCATGTTCATCATAGAATGATGATCTTGTGACTTGAGGAGGATTTGGACCAGCAATGGTGGTCATCGATGCTGGCTGTGAATCAAAATTAGGAGCTCGAACAATGTCATTAGCTGCTGAATTTTCGGGCAGAATCTCCACCTCTTCCTCATCTTCAACGAAAATGCTCTCCCCCTGCGGATATGGATCTGGACCTGCAATGTTTGAGCTAGTACATGGGCTAGATTCATCAAAAGACACTTCACAAGTCTCCACAATTTTGTTAGTGTCAAGTAAAAGCACACGGTAGCCTCTAGTATGAGATGGATAACCAAGAAACATGCCATCAATGGATCTAGGTTCAAATTTATCAAGACTACCATGTTTCTTCAAAGCATTTGCATCCAAAGACCCGAAAGTGCGTAACACTAGGACTATGTCCAAAACGGAGCTCATATGGTGTTTTACCTAGCTTAGCATGCAAGAAAACATGATTTGAGACATAACAAGCGGTTGCAATCACATCAGCCCAAAATTTCCTAGGAGTTTGATATTCATCAAGCATAGTCCTAGCCATCTAAACTAAGGTTATGTTCTTTCTTTCTACAACACCGTTTTGTTGAGGTACATATGGTGAAGAAAATTGATGATATATTCCATTTTCAGCACAAAAGTGATCAAAAGATTTATTTTTAAATTCTGTTCCGTTATCACTTCTAATTACTTTTAAAGATCCTAGGTGATCAATTGATAATCTAAGAAATAAATTTCAAATGTTACTAAAAGCTTCATTCTTAGATGCCATAAATTATACCTAGGAGTATCTAGAATAATCATCAACAATCACAAGAACATACCATTTACCTCCGAATGATTGAACACGTGAAGGTCCTACGGTGTCAAGGTGCAAAAGTTGACCCGGTTCAGTTGTCATGATCATCGTGAGAGGAGTATGTGAACCTGCTACCATCTTAGCATGTATACAAAAATAGCACACAATTTCTTTGTCCCCATTAAGCTTAGGCAGCCCACGTATGCGATCAAGAGCACTAACACGCATTAGGTGATCAAAGCCTACGTGACCAAGTCTACGACCAAAAATAGAAGTCCTTTCAAACATTAGCAACTATACACCTATGCATAGAGGAAGACATATCAAAATCAGCTTTAAAAACTCTTCCAAATCATGACATGTTAAAAATAAGCTCATTGTTTGAATTTACAACTTTGCAGCAATTTTTAGTGAAATCAATTTCCAGATTTTCATCTAGCAATTGTGAAAACAGAAAGAAAATTGTATTTCAAATTTTTTACAAGTGCCACATCCTTCAAAGTGTAGAGATCATTTACTCTAACCGAACCCTTAGCAATTATATGAGTTGAAGAATTATCGGCAAAAGTAACATTTTCTACACGTGACTCAAAAGAGAGGGAAGAGAACCATTCTATGTTACCTGTCATGTGGCCTAAGCAACCTGAATCCACAATCCAAATGTTCTCCTTCCTCAAATGTGTAACCTACATAGAAGCACAATACGTCGATGACTCGATACTGGGGTTAGTCAAAAGGCATTTAGGAATCTAGTATTGAGTCATACGACGTGCAGCAGGAAAAACACACCAAAGCTGAGATAAAACAGCAGGTTTATGACTCAAAGTTTGAGGTTTTTTATTCTTAACTACTGACCTATAAGGTGTTACATGTGTAGCACAAAAATCAGTAGCTCCGGAGGCAAAAACAGAAGGTCCGGAGGTAAATTTGAATGTTTTTGACTCATAATAGCAGGTTGCATGATCCTGGAATTCGGTTCAATTTGTGTAGCAAATTTTGCATGAAAGTTATGAGATCTAGCAATCATTCTCTCCATTTTCTATTGTTTAGCTAGTCTATAAAAAAATCTATGACATGACCATCTCTACCACAGTAGGTACAATGAAATTTAACTTTGTGTTCATGTCTAGATGAGCAAACAACATTTTTATTTGAAACCGAATGAGACATCAATCCTGCAGATTTGAAAACCACTTCTTCTTGTTTATGAACTGTTTGAATCAAACCACTTCCTAATGACTTTACAATTTTAGGTGGATGTGTCTTAGCATGAGCATGAGAATCAAAACCTAAACCAGTGTCATCATTGCAAGACTTGTAAGAATTCAGCAGCAAGTTTAGGTTCTTATTCCCATTACAAAACCGATCTAGTGTCCTATGCATGTCATCAAGTTTATTGGTCAGATCAAGCTAATTTTCACATGAAGTTTTTCTTTTTAATTTGCAATTGGAACAATTTTTGACTTCATGAGAACTTAAAGCATTGTTCAAAATAGAAATTTCATTCATAGCATCTTACAGTTTCTTATCAAGATCATCACAACTAGAACAATGCAAATCAATTGTAGAACAGCTAGCATCTTTCAAGTTTTTATCATTAAGTGCAGCATGCTCTGTGTTCTTTTCTATTTCTAACTCAAGTTTATTAAGTGTGGAGGTGTGCGCACTTCTTAATGAGGAAAATTGTTCATATATTAAATCACATGAGGAACAAGAATCATCACTAGGAATCAAGGATTTTAAACGATTAATTTCAGATTCTAATGACTCAATTTTAACGGCATAGTTCCTAAGCTTTTTGTCCTTTTTCTTAACTATCACAGTGGCATGAGAAATAGCATAACACATTTCTTCGCAAGTAGGACATACCTCTTCATTGTCGCTGTTGTGTTGACCCTCCTCCATACTTGACTTTGACTTGCCCGCCATGAAGCACAAGTTTGCCAAATCATCTTCATCACTTCCAATGTCCACATCGCTTGAGCCAAGTTCCTGGGGTGCGGAGATAAAACTGTTCACCAGTTGGCGACCTGTAAAGCCCTTCTTCTTCTTCTCATCATTGTTGACCAGAGCTTCATTCTTGATTGTTTTTCTTCTCGGGAAGTAGAATCTGAAAGGTTAGGACAATCTGTACGAAAGTGTCCTTACCACATTTGAAGCATCGTTGAGGTCCGAAGCTTCCTCTCCTTCTAGTTCTCACATTTTGCAATGCTTTTGAGAACCTAGTAGAGAGAAGTACTAGCTCCTCCTCTGGAAATTCCTCGATCTGCTCCAGGGTTAGTGAGGACAACAAAGCAAGAGTATTGCAAGATGATGATTGGCCGGAGCTAGGCATATCATGTTGTGAGACAGATGCAATAGACTTATTCGGGTTTTTACATGATAAGATGTCAATTTCATGAGTTTTGAGTTTAGAGTAAAGAACACCTAAAGTAAGTGTACTCATGACAGTAGATTCACAAATAGATATAACTTTCATCTCCCAAATTTACATGTCTAATGCACTAAGAAGTTGCCTAGCATTTTCAGCATCAGAAAAATTAACGTTGACACTATGCAAGTTCCTGAGAATTTTGTTAAAGCGAGCAAAGAGATCATCGATGGACTCACCAGGTTGCATCTCTAAGCGCATGTATTCTTTCTTGAACATGTCTTGCCCTACCTCCTTGATCATGTTGGATCCTTCGTGATAGTCACAAAGTGCTCTCCATACATCGTATGCTTATCGGAGATGTGCAACGCGGTCGAAGTTGCTCTGAGTGTGTCCTTGGATGATCAAGTTTTGGGTTTTGTTGTTGTTGTCGATGTCCCATAGGTTTGTAGCCATAACTTGATCATTAGGTGGCTCTTTGTAAGGCTTGTACACCGTCTCCCATATTGCGAAGCCTTGCGCCTGGATGAAAGCCTTCATGCGTGCCTTCCAAACCTGAAAATCAATACATCTAAAGACACAAGGTTTTGCGGAGTATTTCTCCATGATGATTAGTCAAAATACGTGCAAATCCCAAAGATTAGAGCAACCTGGCTCTGATACCAATTGTAGGATCGAAGAGCACGTGAAAAGCTACTAGAGGGGGGGGGGGTGAATGGTAGATTTAAAAATCTTACGCAGTGGAAACAATTAAATCCCAATCCCTTCGGCAGAAAAACGATTTGTTAGAGAAATCATGTGTGAAACTAATCTAAACGTGTTTCACCGTGACACAAGTGATATATCAGATAGAATCAAGTCTCAAATAAAACAAAAGAAGAATGACTCAAATCCGTCGAGAGAAACTCATGTTATAATTGAAAGATCGAATAAAGGTCAATCTGTCCTACCTGAGAAAAACAGTTCTAGAACCCTGCAAAGAACCTCATGTAGATCAGAAACCACAAATCCAATGACCGTGAAATTTTAATAGATGATAGATAATCAAGTTTTGAAGACAACAAAAAAATGATCACGTCAATTGGATCTGTAAAACTCGAGTTATGATAAAACCACTGACGTAAGGTAGTGCTATCCAGAAACTCGACGAGTAAAACTCGTCTGGAACAAGTTGGACAAAAAAGGCACAAAAATTCCTTCAAACTATGAATTTTATTCAATAGAAAACAAGAGGAACAGCCCCAAAGTCGTGCACCACGAGCTTTGGCCTCCCTTGATTATATAACCAGCCCTTAGGCCAACCCAATCTCAAGTAGGACTCCAATCCTACTCCGATCACGAATCGAAACTTTCCATAACTGCTTAGGACTCTTCTATACGCAGATAGAAGCAATCTTAAGACTTCCAAATACCTTAGGAACGTATCCCACATTCCAAAAACAACTCAATTCGTGATCCACATGAAATCCTATCACGACCAACTCAGATCTTTCCATATTTGAGTCAAACCCGACTCAGCCGCAGCCTGAGTCCATAACCTAGTCGGTTGGACCTTTCCGACCAATTATTTACGTCCACATATCTCCGTCGCGCCTCAGAACCATGCAGCCACGTCCATGCACTCCTTGCACACGTGCAAACATCTTCAAATGACGTCCACGATACCTTCATATGCATTGTTCTTGATTCAAACATGTTGCGCAACCTCCTGATCAACTCAACCACATATCCTCCTGAACATGGTTGTTGAACCTCATCTTCTCCCTAAGACTAGTTCAATAGATCCCGTCACCATTCATGTCTTGAACTCAAGCAACACCTGCACATGAATAAACAACCAATCCGAACACAGCACCTTACGTGAGCACCTTACATCAGCATGTTGCAAAGCATATCAAAACAATATCAGCCATATCAAACAAAACGCACCAAAAACTTAGCAAATGAATTCTAAGAAATCTTTCTAAGAATATAAAGCAAGTTCTAAACATTGCAAGATAAAAGCAGGAACATTGCGATCAAGCTCCAAACCTAGCCAAAGCTAACCGGAGCTTGAGCCGGAGCTTACCAAAGCTAGTACAACCTAGCGCCGAAGCTTACCAAAGCTAGTACAACCTATTACCAGAGCTTACCAAATATAGTACAACCTAGCGCCGGAGCTAACCAAAACTAGTCGGAACTAGTCATCCCAAAAGTTGGATCTAGAAAAACATGTCGGAGCTAACCAACATAAGTCGGACCTAGCAAAACATATTGGAGCTTAACAAAGACATGCCGGAGCTAAAAACAAATCTCACCGGAGCTACCCAAAAACATGTCAGACCTAGACAAAGAAAGTCAGACCTATTGTCAGACCTTGCAGAAACTCGGAGCTAGAGTCGGACCTTGCTAAAAAGATGTTATGGCAGCATTCAAAAGTTTTATTGTTGAAGCCAATGTATTCAACACACATAGGTCTCACACATATGCTACTCACCATGATTTAAAGCTCTATCAAATGGATGTCAAAAGTTCCTTCCTCAACGGACCAATCAAGGAGGAGGTGTATGTGGAGCAACCCCCCGGGTTTGAAGATGAAGAGTTCCCCGACCACGTATTTAAATTGCGTAAGGCTCTCTACGGCCCCAAACCAGCTCCTAGAGCTTGGTATGAGTGTCTTAGAGATTTCTTAATTGAAAATGGCTTTAAGATTGGTAAAGTAGATTATACATTATTTACAAAGAACTTTGACAATGATCTCTTTGTTTGTCAAATCTATGTTGATGATATAATCTTTGGTTCAACTAACAAATCATTTTGTGAGGAGTTTAGTAAAATTATGACAGACAGATTGGAGATGTCTATGATGGGAGAGCTAAAGTACTTCTTGGTATTCCAAGTGAGGCAACAAAAGGAAGGGACGTTCATATACCTAAGTAAGTACACACAAGACATACTCAAGAAGTTTGGGATGGACAAGGTGAAGCCCATAAAGACTCCCATGGCAACGAATGGCCACTTGGATCTCAATGAAGATGGACCTAGCGTCGATCAAAAGGTATATAACTCCATGGTTAGATCTCTACTCTACTTATGTGCATCTAGGCCAGACATTATATTGAGTGTATGCTTGTGTGCAAGGTTTCAATCCTAAGGAGTGTCTCTTGACAGCTGTAAAAAGGATCTTGAGATATTTAGTTCATACACCCAACCTTGGCCTTTGGTATCCAAAAGGCTCCAAATTCAATCTCATTGGTTACTTCGATGCAGATTATGCCGGATGTAAAGTAGATAGAAAAAGTACTTCCGATACATGCCAATTCCTAGGTAGATCCCTAGGTTCTTGGTCCTCCAAGAAACAAAACTCCATTGTCTTATCCACAGCCGAAGCGGAGTATGTTGCAGCCGGGAGTTGTTATTCACAACTCCTTTGGATGTGACAAACTCTAAGGGATTACGGTTACAATATGAACCGTATTCCACTCCTTTGTGATAATGAGAGTGCCATTAAAATTGCCCATAATCCAGTTGAGCACTCTAGAACCAAACACATAGACATCCGACATCACTTCTTGAGAGACTACTCCATGAAACGAGATATAGCCATTTCCCATGTCAACACAGAAAAGCAATTGGCAAACATATTCACCAAGCCACTTCATGAAAAACGCGTTTGCGAGCTTCAAAATGAACTAAACATCCTTGATGCTCGGAATGTGGCTTGAAAATTTGCATACATGTATGAATTCTTCAAAATATGATGATTGGATTGTGAAAATCATCTTTCTCAATTTTCTCCAAAAAAACTATGTCAATTACTAGATCTCGGTGAATTATGGTCATTGCTTGATTGTTGTATGCTTACTGATCATATTCATCAAGGTTATTTGATTTGATTTGCCTCCCTATTTTCTAGATAAGTACCTTCGAATATATATGAATGGGCTAAGGAATTCTTCCCTTGTGACCATGGACTAGTCCGCCCATGCAGTCTAGTCCGCAGAACGCCGGTTAGGCCATACTAGTCCGGCAGACCACGGACTAGTCCCATATAGCCACTGGAAAAGTTCGGACTAGTCCGATCATTTTCGGACTTGTCCGATTTTCTGTGTCCATAACCCTAGCCGCCGCCAAACCCTAATTTCCTCACCCCCACACCTTCCTCAAGCCTTCTCTCTCCGTGCTCGAGCTCCCAAGGCGATTCCTTGATTCCTCCATCCAAACTTTGCAAGTTAGGGTGGTATTTGATCTTCTTCGCATAGGGATTGAAGTTCACGGACTTGTCCGGCCTTCAACACCCTCCTCTCCGAGATTCAAGCAATTTTTCGGTAAATTTTCCCCCAAACCCTAGAAATCTCCATTTTCTTCATTGTTGATCGAATAGCCTAGCATCCTTCACTATGTACATGCTTTCTTGATGTATTAGATTGATGCTAAGCTAGTTGTCCATTAGGAATCACCATTTGTCTCATTGATTAGGTTTTTGAGTATGAATACCGGACTAGTCCGATCCATGCACAGACAAGTCCGGTCACCCGGACTAGTCCATGCCTGTACACCGGACTTGTCCGATTTTTCTGAACTCAAACCTAACGTTCTATTTCCTCAATGAAATTCCTTGTTATCCTTTCTCACACGTACCTGGTGCAATCCATTCTCAGGGCATGTCTAACTCTCACGACAAAGTTTCCGACTTCGAAGCCGAGATGGAACAAGAAGCCCCGCTTCGGTCCTCGACGGACCAAAGTAAGAAGCATCCTTCCGAGCCAGCCCCCTCTCCTCCTAAGTGTCAAAAGAGGGTGGTCCGACAAAAGGTGCCTGCTTCCAGGGCTTTTGCTGGTAGTGGCCCTAGCTAGCCGAGTGTCTGCCAAGCCAAGGGCAAGGGCAAAGGGCTCGCAACGGGCCCGATTGGCCCTTTGAAGTTGTCAGCTCCGAACCAAGGGGCTCGGGACCCCACTGAGGAAAGGTTCAACGGGAAGGGCAGTGACTCTACGGCTAAGTTCCAAAATTTTGATTGCTACAACCGTCCGAAGCAAGCTGCCGATGGAAGATTTTGGAGCAGTTTCCATGCAGATTTCTACAAGTCTGTATACCTTCCCATGAAGACACCTCTAGTGCGCAACCAATAGATTGATTAGGCACATTTTGAGAAGAAGGGCTGCTCACCGTTTGTTGAAGTAGTGAGGCAGTTGAGAGGCACGGCCTGAAGGATCTCTTCGCCTTCAGGAACAATTGGAATGATGACGTCATCGTGCAATTCTTTGGGACTTGCCATTTCTCAAGTGATGATGAAGAGAGTGTTACTTGGATGACTCACGGATCCAAGTACAATATAACTTATGAAGACTTTGCAAGCCTGCTACACCTTGACACCTCAAGCCATGACAATTTGATCATCCACAACATAGGTGTCATTGAGAAAGACAAGATGAAATTCCTCTATGAGCCCAACTCCAAGTTCAACCCTCCCTACACAAAGAACATGAAGCCTTTCTTTGTGGTCTTGAACAGAGTCTTGAGGAAGACAATTGCCCCCAAGGATGGGGATGCTGGGAGTGTGCAAAGCTATCTCTGGACCTTGATGAGGGTCATAAGAAAGGACCGCAAGTTTGATGTGGCTAACAATATCTGGAACGATATGGTCAACATCTCTTGCACACCCAACAGGTCATGTGGCTATGCTCCGTATCTTATGTTCATAATTGAGAAGGTCACTGGCATAGAATTCGTCAAAGATGTGGAGCACCTTCCTCTGAGGCCCCAGATGCCTCAAAAGTCAAGCATAGAGGCTGCTTCATCTCCGGCCTCCAGTCCTGAGGCTCAAGCGAGAGCTGGTGCCGTGCTAGGATTGCCCCTACCACTAGAGCAGCTCCTCGAAAGGGATGTGCAAGTGGCATCTTCAGGTACTTGGCTGCTATATTTGCCTCCTACAGAAAGGCCGAGATGAAGGCCCACAAGCTTAACAAGAGAAAAAAGGAAGACATGAAGTATGTCAAGGCAAATGTGAAACAAATTTGTCAAAAACTGGAGATCGAGCCCGTTGGATCTCCAGTTATCTCTGAAGATTCTGATTCTGACTATACCGAGCTCGGGCCCTTGAACCCCTCCGAGCTTGCCTATTTTGGCATTGGGGGCACGAGTGGCTCCATTCCTCCTCCTCCTCCTCATCAGCTCGAAGATGAAGATGAAGACGATGAGAGGACCGACAGAGAACCTTGAAGACTTTAGGTCCCTTCTCTCCTTAATTTTGGTGACTTGATGCCAAAGGGGGAGGGATTGATGGGGGGTCTTAGGTCTTAGGTCTTAGGTCTTAGCTGTAGGGTGCGAGGAGAGAGCTTCTTTTTATACTTTTTTTCTATTTTGTGGGTTGTAAAACGTTTAATATGCTCTTATGTTACTTATAGTCCTGTGATGCAATGCTTTGAACTACTTGTGAATTAATCTATAAAATCTATGATTTTTCTCCTAGAATGACATATATGCTGTTGGTATATTAATGTCAATTATGTCATTCTCATTGTTTCAATGCACTTAGTTATGCATCCCACCATAAAGAGTGCACATATGGATCATGTTTTCATTGCTTAATGTATTTTAAACTCATATGTGCATACTTTATGAAAATCTCAACTTTTTATCATATTTCGTGAAATCTCTATTGGTTGTCATCAATCACCAAAAAGGGGGAGATTGAAAGTGCATCTAGTAACCCCTTGTGGGTTTGGGATGATTTATGACAAGCAAATGAGATCCTAACTAATTTGTTGAGATAAGCACATGTTTTTAATGGGAAAATAAGCAAAGTGCCAAAAAGAAGGGATTGTGTTAAGGAAACACACCCCAAGACCTAAAGCACAAATAATCACTCACAATGCACAAGTTTATACAGGACCGGACTAGTCCCACTGACACCGGACTAGTCTGATATCTCTCTGCACAAGATCGGACAAGTCCGATATCACCATAGACTAGTCTGATATCTCTTTGATTAGAATTGGACTAGTCCTCCCCAGTGCGGACTAGTCCTCAAAACAAATCACAAGTCACACAAAATCGGACAAATCCGATCACACAACGGACTAGTCCGATATCATTCTGATGAAAATTGGACAAGTTTGATATTGGCACGGACTAGTCCGAAAACTGTTTGACCTAAATCGGACAAGTCTGATATTAGCACGGACTAGTCCGAAAACCCTCTGACCTACATCGGACAAGTCCTCCAAGTGTGGACTTGTAACCCAATTCACTTGGGGTTGCACTGATCTGGACAATTCCAATGACTATCGGACTAGTCCGAAGATTTCCAGAAGCAAAATCGGACAAGTCCACTCCTAGCCGGACTAGTCCGATATTTCGGAACACTTAGGGTTTGCTATACAAATCACACCGGACCAGTACGGTGTCCACCACGGACTAGTCCGATCTTCCTAAACCCTAACGGTCACTTTTAGAAACCCCATATAAATAGATGTGCACGGCCCAACTTTCACATCACTAGACCCCCTGCGCCGTAACACCTCCCAAGAGCCTCAAAGACACATCTCTTCACGAAATCAAAAGCCACAAAGATCAATCCCTTGAAGATACACTTTGGAACATTGGAGAGACACGATTCATCACTCTTGAGCTCTTTGTTTGATTCCCTAATACACTCCTGTGATTTTCATTGTAATCTTTCGAGTGTGTACTTGGTGGAGTTCTTGTTGTAATCTAGGGGAGCCCTCAACGTGTGAGAAGAACCTTTGAATTTGGTTATTTACCCTTTGTGATAAGCAAAGAGGATTGGCCTTCGTGGCGATCCGACGAGGGTAGGGTTGGAGAAGTCCCGATCCTTTTGTGGACTCCTCAACGTGGATGTAGGTTGCCTCTGTGGGAACGAAACCACGCGATAAATTGCTTGTGTTCTTACTTTGTGTTCATCGTTCTTATACATCATATGAATCTAGGGTTTCAATCAATCTTGCTTACTTTACGTTGAAACATCAAACATAAGATTGACTTGTGGTATACCCTAGTACATAATCTTGCAACACTTCAATTACAAGTATATTTCCGCTGCATACATCCTAGAATCAAATTAATCGATCAAACTTGATTAACCTAGTCAGTACACACCATACTAGTCCGATATCTCGAGTTTTGATCTGGTGGATAAGTGTTGCAGGTTCCGACAAAGTTCAAAAAGGCCTATTCACCCCCTCCCCCTCTAGGCCACATTCAATGGGCCAAATCCCGGGCCCACTCGCATGGTAATAGACGACGATTTCAAAAGGCCGTCGTTTATAAGTGCTTATAGACGACAATTAACCTACACTGTCGTCAATTAGAGAATATTTGGTATTTCCCAGCCCCCGCGGATTACTCCTCATCTCACGGTTTCCTCATTTTAGCCGCCGCCGGCACTTTTCAGCAACGCCGTGCCGTCGCCCCGCCGTCACCCTGCGGCCGCTCAGATGCAGCAGCGCCCCGCCGAGTTGCAACCGGCCGTCGACGCCTCCAACGCCAAGCGAGACTCGTCGGGACTCGGTAACTGCCGCCTCATTTTTGATTCAAAGTGCTGGGATGGATTTTGAGTTCGTCCCCCGACAGCAGGTGGATGGGCGAGGCAGCGGCAGCGCCGCCTCTCGTCGCTGTCCTTAGGGCCTTCCTCAGCTCGGCCTTAGACGCAGTGGCGGTGTCCGTGCTCGGGTGCGGCAGCAAGGACGTCATGTTCCACGTCGTCATCGCCGACGCCGACGTGGATGCCGGAGAGGGCGTGGCCATGGCGCTCAAGGCGGTGTCGTGGGAGGCAGGATCTGGTTCGAGCGGGATGTGCTGCTCGCGCTGCGCCACCCGCTGCTCCCCTCCCTCCGCGGCATCCTCACCACCGACGCTGTCATCGGGTTCGCCATCGATTGATGCGGTGGCGGTGACCTCAGGCACGACCAAACGAGCCGTCTGCCAATCCCGTCGCTCTTGTCCTCTCTTTCCATCGATTTTTCATTGATTGTTTGGTTGCAAACCGCAGGTTCTACGGGTCGTAGCTGGTGCTGGCGCTTGAGTACATCCACAGCCTTGATATCGTGTACCGGGACCTCAATCAGGAGAACGTACTCATTCAGGACAGCGGTCACATCATGCTCGTCGACTTTGACCTCTCCGTAGGTGCCTCTCTCAGCTTCCCGTTCCGCTCTCTTGTTATTCAAGGAAACATCAGAATGCCATTAAAATAATATCCTCTGGACTGTTTTGTAGAATTGCACTATCGTGTGTCTTGTTTGTGTAGATATAATGGTACATTGATGATAAACCCCATTTGCTTTTTTGTTGGCATTAGATCATATACATTCTTAATGTTTTTAATATAACATGTCAAAGATGCCGATTTTTGCGATTTTTGCAGGGGAAGAAGCAGTTCGACATGGATCATCCGGTTGGCCCCTTCAGTATACCAAGGTGAGATGGCGGCCATCATACATTTGATTGTTGTTTTCCTTTTTCATTGAACCTGGCATCAGTATCACAGGAGGCTGCTATTTTTAGCTCTGTAATCCCTCAACCTTCATGATTATTCTTTTTGGAGACATGATATATGTCCCATTTTTGTACAGTTTTCTATGCTAATCAGCTCACAGGAGCATCCCAAGTTCACTGTCAAAACTCAAATTTAGCAGCCATGTAAATTTATTCACTTTTGTTTTCTTTTTCAGCATATTCGTTGTTGTTTATCCATAATCTCATATTATATTATCCTTGTTTTACCCAGATCAGTCATTGGCAACCATCTAAGTGGAGAACTACCACACGCTTTTGATCCACTCACTGGACTTGTAAATTTGTAAGATGTGTCATCATTTCTGGCATTTTCTGTATGTGTGTGTTTTTATCCAAATGATATCTTGATTGACTGATCATTTGAGTTTGGTATGCAGAGATATTTCTTCTAACAACCTGATGTAAAAGCCTATTTTTTCGGAAGAACAAAAACGAAAAAATGCGAACTTAAAAATTCTGAAAATGGACTTGGAAATCCAAACTCACATGAACCATATGAGTTAACCGATGTTCACTTAAAATAGGGACTTGTTAAAATTTTACATACAGAACATGTTTGCTAATGTATATTGGAACTTAAGGTGTAAAATCCTTAATTTCCAAGTATTCACATTTTCAATGAAAAATTAAAGGAGAAAAGAATACAAAATAGAGAGAAAGAAAAAGGAATTATTCCAACCCTAAAATGGGACATCCAAAAATATTCAAATCTCATACCGTAAATTTTTCCATGACCTTCTAATATTCCAAATAGACTCTCGGTAAAGTTTTGAAATTTTTGAAGCACGTTTCCCATTTATTGGACACGTACTGAAAGTTTAATCAACGTCGACTTCAAATTTAAACTTTGTGCTCAACCTTGTCCCAATCAACTCCAAATTTTTCCTGAGGTCCCTTACGGTTCAAAAAGGTTAACTTCAAAGTTTCAGGATTTTTGAACCTAATCTACTGTTTATTTCCTTGAGTCAAGTATCACCACTTGAATTCAAATTCAAACCTGAGTTCAAATTCAAATTGCTCAGTTTTGAAATCTGATTGCACCACAAAATTCTCCATATTTTATTTAGTCATTGGGCCAAAGTTCAATATTTTTGAAGCATGTCTGCTAGCTCCATTTGAATTTTGAAAAGAGAAGGGAGAAGAGAGTGGGACCCACATGTCATACTTATCCTCAGTACTAGGAAAAAGGTGGTCCCCACAGGTCAGGTCGGCACTGCCCACAGCGTGACACCGAGGCCCTGCATTGCCACCGCGATGAACATCGGTCAATATATACCCCGCCCGACTCTTTCCTATCCAGAGCATCGCTTCGGCGCTCCTCGCCCGACCTCGCGCCTCCGCACCTCCCACACGCGCCCTGACCGCCCCTCGCCGCGCGCCCGCACTGAAGCCGCCCGCCTCCGGTGCCGTCTCTGCGCCACACCTCCTTGGCGCCCAGCTCTGCCGCACCGCCTGCGCCGCCGTCCTGCGCCTTGTCTGCGCGTCGTCCTCGCCACGTCCGAGCTCCGGCCACCACGGTACGCGTGCTCGCCCGACCGCCACGCCGGCCCAAGCTCGCCCCTGCGTGCTACACCCGTGTGCCACCGCTGGCCTGCTCCCCGCCTGTAGCGCTCGCCCCGGCCGCGCCGTTCCCGGCCTCTGCACGCCGTCGACCCAGCTCCCTCCTAGCTCCTGTCCACGACGCCCCGAGCAGCACCGCCGCCCATGCTCCAAGTCGCCGCCAGCGCCTCAACCCTGAGACCCCGCCGTCCGCCTGCCTTGGTCGGTGCCACCCTCGCCCCCTCATCGGCCGCCGTCCGCCCCACTGTTTCCCTTGAACTGGTTCCACTGTTGGCGTCCTGCTCGCGCTCGTGCTCAGCCTCGCGCCGCGACGTCCCGCGTCTTGCCGCGCTGCACCATCAACGGCAACAGATGTCCACCACTGCTCGTGTCTCTCTTTTGGGCAAGGCTCCTTGCTGCTCCTTAGCGCTGGCCACACCTCAACGCTTGTGGCCACGGCTCCAGCTGAATCGTCCGGGAGCGTCTCTTCTGCCGCTGACACCCGTGGCACTTTGTTCGCGCCGTGTTTGCACCACCGTGCCAAGCATGCCTGCAACTGTGCTCCTAGCCGCCATCCAAAACACCCATCCTGGAACTGCAGCAGCGTGTTCCACCACCCATGTGTCCCTGGGAAGTTCGAACATAAGCTGCGCTGTGTCGCCTTGTGTCATCTACTTGGCGTCGTCATCTACATGAAGTCAACATGGCGTTCTGCTCATAGGTCGTGTCCTAGCAGAGAAACAAGTGATATGAGTGATAGAGGATATGCAGGAACACACCTTTGACACAATGGCATCGACAACTGGTCCAAGGTTAGCTCTTATTTTGCAAGAGTGATTGGATCAGTGATGCAGCTAAGGTGTTCGATGAAATGGTTACAACGCGAAACTAAGTGTGTTGCCGTTCAATGCTGGTGTATGGATGCAGGTCTATTCTGGGGTGGCAATCAACAAGGACATGTGCCAAGGTGCTCTTGGAATGTTGATAAAGTAACCGAATCAAGTACACAACCAAGATGTTCGGCGAAATGCCTACAAGGTGAGCCTTGCCCAGAAATACCTTGCTTGATGTCACCAACGTCCGTTCGTCGTGATCGCTAAGGGTACTCATGTGTCGTCAAGTCGTACGTCCAGTTTCCTCATTGATATCATTCATATAGGAGTCCCCAAGTTGACCTTCTTTTTCTTTTGGATCGCGTTGGCCTGTCCGTGCGTACTCGTGATGCTCCACCATGAGCCGCGTCGACGTCGTTGACCACATGACGTCGTCGTGACGCTCTGAGCCGTCATCGTGCCCTGGCATCGAAATGAAGGATGTTTGTGATGAGTGTGGTGCTGAAACACAAGCACGACTCGTCGGACAATAGTTGTCAAGCCAAATTAGGTTTTAGTCGAGATGAGAGTGATTGAGTCCTAGGTGTAATCTAGATGCTCGATGAAATGCCTTCTAGGTCAAACCATGTGGGTCGGTGATCACCGATGACCTGGGGTAGAGGTATGCAAGATCGTTGCGACCAACAGGGAGAACTAGACCAAGGGGAACCTTGGATAAAAGTTCCTTGGTTGTGTCGAGGATGTTCCCTAACCAATCATAGGATTGGTTAATTTGGTGTACCACTTCTTCGACGGCAGGTTCGTCGAGTCGCTTATCCACAACCGAGTCGACATCACTAGCCTTAAGACTCACAAGGTGGTGTTCGGGATTTCGCTCACCCCATTGACGAGTCCGGGTTGGTGTGGACGTCGCTAAGACGATCTTCCCGAGATGGCAAATCCTGCCTTCACGGCAAGGTCTTGCATCATGTTTAAGTCCCGAGAGCTTATCGAGCTCACCTGGACAAGCTTGCGGGAGACAGTACATTAGTGTCATCGTGTAAGCACTTGAACGATGCTCGAGAAGCTTGCCATAGAAACTACTTTACCTAAAAGTCATTTGACATTGTCTTGGTACTCATGCTAGGTTAACAGTGCTTGTAATGACTTCTTGAGTCCAAGCCATGTTGATCTCAATTCAGTCCCAAGTGTCGTTAGGTTCCATCATGGTTCATCCTAAGTCAGGACCCTACGACAGCACTGCTCACTTAACTAGGTTTACTCCTGTATGAGTTAAGTCAAGTTCATTAGTTGACTGTTAAATCGCGACCTTCGTCTGGTACACTCCACTCATGCTCAAGCTTTCGATGTACCACCTTGATTTTTTGGGTCGTCCTTACACTTCTCCGCCCAACACTTCTTCACCATTCAGATTTGTCAATCTCGCATGGCATAGCTTGAAGTGTGGTATGCTAAGTTGCAATATAGCTTTATGTTGTACCTTTCAGTTCATACCGACACTACTATGTCCACCTTGACTCATCCTCTGGTTACCCACACAACAGAGGCATATCTGTCCTTCCTAGTCAAACTCCTCGTTCTTAGAGTTCACACAACCCCATAGAGTCTATTATTAAATTAATTAATTACTTAATTACTTATATGCATATCATGTCGATAGGAATGTGATGATAGGTGATCGACGAGAAGTTTCGCTTGGAGGAGAAGGCCAGGGTGTCCACTTGAAGTCCTTGACGAAGTCTGCACAGAAGGACCACTAACTAGTGACATTTATTTGAGTCGCAAACTAAGGAAAGCCCCGGTTTGCATTTAAGAGCTTTTCAAAGTTTTCCAGTTTTATTCACTTACGTCTCCAGTTCATATTTTGCATTACGTATAAGGTGTTTGATACTCCACTTGCATGACCACAAATCCCAGGGTTTGGTTGGAACGAGTTACAGTTTGACCTGTAGTAACTGCTTTGCTAATGCATAGGAAATCTGGTAGAAGTCGAGTAGTTGGAATCTACTCGCGAGAGATGTAGGACATATCTCACAGGTTTGGTTAGATAGAAAATGGCATAATATAATGAAATGGAGACCGGGCAGGGGATGGATAGGAAGCGGCAAGAATTGAGTCTCGGTTGCATAGCCCTGCCTGTGTCGCTTGAGGACCGTGCCGTATGCGGCACCGTTTGACAAGCTTGAACTGTACCGGTTGCATAATGGTATATGGGACCATTAAACTGATGTAACTCCAGACTGTAGTGTGGAGACTCCTCGGTTGTCCTTGAATGGAGATGCGAAGGCATAAAGGTGTAAATCTTCTAGCGGGCAACTTCGACGTGTCCGTGTAAGGGTCCTTTTGCTCGGGATGAAGGGGTTTGTCGACATTGGGGTCTTGGGTGAAAGGTGTCCACGTATGACGCGGGGAGGAGAGCATGTATGTGTCTCCCACGCGGGTGTGCGTGTCGTGTAGTCCGGGTGTGTCCTGATTGCAATCACCGTCCCTCGCGGTAATAGAGTACCACTTGTCCATCGCTGTCGTGACATAGTAAATACTAAAGAGGTCAGAAAAATATGTTATATTGAATTATAATTGCTTGGAACCTTGTATGGCTTAGATATAGTATAATTAAAAGTTTACAGTTTCCCCATACTTTACCTGTAATAGCATTCTGTTCTTTGGGCATGTCATATCATCGGCAAAGCGTTTCTTGTTTGAATGTGGATTCCATGATGTGCCGTGCCTGAAGAATGTCATTTGCTACTTAAAACATGACTATAAAGATTTACTTGTAGGCGAGTCTTTTATGCTATTCCTTACCTATGCTAAGTATTCACCCTGCATATGTCTAGTGAGACGGGTTAGTCTTGCTGAGCCTTATGCTCACGTTTGCGCTTTAACGATTTTTGCAGGTATTAGTTTTATTTCTGCTGTTCAGGTTGTACACGAGACTCGAGGTGTCGAGATAAATCTCATGTGAGCCACGCCGCTGCTGAATGTTCTTCATGTTGCTAGTGAGAAGCATCCTAGGGCATGGACGTCTTCTCTCCTGCTTAGTTAGGTGAGATTATGAGTATGTATTTTCCGCTGCGTGTGTACATCTGTGGTACACTCTTTTGTAAACTCTTCTTATTATGAAATGAAAACTTTATATGTTTTGGTATCCTTTTCGTGTGTGTTGTTAGGTGCCGCATCGCACGGCACCACCCAATGAGATCCTCGGAGGTGTGGACTCCGGTCCCCACAGGCATGGTATCAGAGCTTCATTGGGAATAGCATGCTCGAAAAGAGACTATTTTCGAAAACTCCGAAGTAGTCGAGTGAGGATTAGCTATATGCCCATTAAGGACTATTACTAGTATAAGTTATAAAGGTGGTGAACTAACTTGTTATATTATTCTGTAACGACGCTTTGTCTTCAAGGTAAGAGGTAAGGTATGCCACCGAGAGCGGATCAATCTCAGTAAGCTCTGCATACGAGATGTGGTATGTGATATTTCCGTGGCTTAGCACGGAAAGTCAATATGAGTCTCTAAAACTTTCCATGTCTCTGAGAACATATGACACGCGGTACCCCAGCGTGACACAAAATTAGTGGGAGCCCCCATCGGGTGGTGTATAACCCGATAGTATGTATCTCTAGAACTATTCATGTTCTATGGGATCATGCGAAACACGTATGCCCGAGCATGTATAAGCCGATTCGTGCGGGAGTCATTGCTGTACAGACGTATTTATGGCCATGTACCTCGAGACATGACTTCGCTCGAGGGCGACTCACACCAGAGTCGTATGCATTTACTTTCATATATATTATTGTGACTGTCTGTCGTGTTTCCCCGTGCTGCCCTTGAGGTGTGAAGGTGTGAAAGGGGATCTTTTGTCTTCTGCAGGTACACTCTCCGGTAGCGACCCGTGTAGAATACGTTTGCGAGTGATCGATATTAGGACCACCTCTAGACGTATCCGGATATACCGGGTTAGACTTTTCTTTTAGTAAGGCATGTAGTACCGTCAGTATCCCACTTGATACTTTGGCCCTCCCCCACGAAAGAATGACTTCATTATCATATTATAAGATCCAACTACCAGATGCAGGTAAGATTTGGATCAAAGTTTCAACATGGAACATACAATGTGAAGAAGGATGAAGATTAAGGCTTTTGTGTACTCTTAACGGAATCTAGCTCAATTATGTCAAGATGTGCTTCTAGTTAAACTTCATAGGACATCGTAGTATGCTATGGGGATGGGAGAGATCTTCAGGTCCTTGACGATTTCTCTATGGACGAGTTGGACAGAACAACATTGGAGAAACTCGTCCAAATCATTAGAAACTAGCATTTCTTCACCTCTTTGATATAATGAACTAGCCTCAGCATTTCAACCATTACTCTTTGTAGAATCGTCGAATACCTTCGTGTAATATATTTCCGGAAACCTTGCGACTTGTACAACAAGTTTGTAATGGGACTTGCTGTCAAATTGTGAGGTTATCCATCTGAAAATCAGTGGCCAAATCAGCTTTAGACAACCCTGATATATCAAACTAAATTCTGAAACCTGAACCGATTGTTCCACTTCAAAAATTTGTATCTCTTCAACCTGGAGGGCTTTGGAGGCAAGTGAATACTTTTTGGAAAGCTTTTGAAGTCTTCTTTAAGTTTTCTATGGACCTCCAAGCCAAAAGACGCTTTTATGTTGATGAAAATGCACCGTTATCACAGCAGCTGCTGTTCTGAAACTACATGGATCAGCATTTGAATTTTTGCCATATTTCCTTGTATAAAGCTCTTCTATTCCATTATGATAAATTTATGGAAAGGGGGAGAGCTATTCTACAACTTTGTTATTCAATGTTACCTCAAATTCAGTTTAAATCTAATTAAAAACTGGAGTTGAAGATAGTACATGTATATAGGTGCTATCTGAAACAGTCAAAAACAATTCTGAACTTTGAGAAGCCATAACTTTTAAATTACAACAGCACCATAGGAATATATATACATGTATGGAAATCTTAAAGAGTACTCTATCAACTTCCTATTCAACACCAAGGCTAAAACTCGCAATAACATGGTCTAAATTGAAGTGTGGTTTAAGAGGTTCTGGCAGCCTGGAAGAGAAGACAGAATCTGAACTCTTCACCAATTGAATCATAACTTTTTGCAAACTTCACCTCTGCAGGCCTACTTTATGGGGTTGGAAAGTATAGAGAGTCCTCTACAACGTTTCTATAGGACTCAAGAGTAGAATCCTTCTCTAACATACTCAAAATTTCAAATTTCTAAACTTGATAAAATCTGGACAGCGAGTGGACAGTCCTGTATACAGTTACTGTTTCTCGCATAACTCGCTGTAGAATTGTCGAAAGACTTCATAATTTTCATTTCTGGAATCTTGAGAATGTATGCAACAAGTTTCTATGTGTTATTTTTGCAAATGCTGATATTTGTATATCTGAAAATTGTGGACAAAATCAGCCTTAAACAAAGGAGGTGCTGTCCAAATTTTCAGAAAAACTGTCAACTTGCAAATGCCATATCTTCTCAACCAGAAGTGCTACGAGGGCAAGTAAGTACTCCTTAGACAGCTATGGAAGTCCTCTACAAGTTCTCTATTCAGCTCAAGACCAAAATCTTTTCCTATGTGAGTGAAATTTGGATAATCGCAGAGACTGTCCAGGCATACCCAAACTGGACAGCAATCTGTACACCTCTGAATTTGACCCATAACTAGCAGATTTTGCATCCAATGGTGTCGTGCGAGTAACCGTTGGACAGGTTAGAGATCCAGATACAATTTTTGTAATTGGCTCCAGACCTGAATCTGTCGTCTACTTTTTCCAAATTGAGTTTGAATGCAGAGTGGTCAATCTGAACTGAATTCAAATTCTGAATGCTGAAATTTTACACAACTTCAAAAATTCATATCTTTTGAACAAAACTAATGTGAAGACAAGTAAGTACA
Source organism: Tuctoria greenei (assembly GCA_036927565.1). Lineage (NCBI taxonomy): Eukaryota > Viridiplantae > Streptophyta > Magnoliopsida > Poales > Poaceae > Tuctoria > Tuctoria greenei. Next base: position 29,576,447 of record JAYESD010000010.1, read on the forward strand.
TTCTGGAAAGCTTATTATATTTACTACAACTTTGTAAATGAGAGTATTTCCAGATTTCCATCAGAACAGTCTGAAAACTTTAGATCAAAAGTGCTACTTTTTAAGCAGGTTCTGCTGAAAGTGCAGAAAATTCTGCTGATTTAAAATAGCATAACATGCAAACCAGAGATGATATAGAGGCAAACAAATACTTTGTGGAAAGGTCTTGAAGTGTACTTTAACTTTGTTGTTCACCTCAAGATCTGATTTTGCCACTAACTGGATCAAAATCGAGTTTGCGTCCAGGCTGGTCGTTTGTCACTATAGCCTGGCCAGTTTGAACCTTTTGGTTTTTATTAGGCATTCGACTCTCGATTTTAATTTGAGGAGTGTCATAACCAACCAAGAGTTAGGACTCAAGTATTTACCAATTTGAATAGAGTGTTTAACTCATTTGAAGCCCTTTTCCCTTGATAGGCACACTAGTGTCTGATTTATGTGACTTGCTATATCACATCTTGTGATGTTGAATGCAGGTTGCAATTACTCGAGTTGCATCTCATCTTCCCGTGAGGATTGTTTGAAGTACGCTTCAACATCCTGGTTTGGAACTTTAAGGGGGAAGGCGAGCACTCAAGTAATGGTGGTATTCAACCATCAACCTTGGTTACAACGAGTCGTGTCAGCAAGAAGACGATCAATTAAGATTACATCTTCAGGAGGATCCAACATCCACCACCAGATTGAGTTACTCAAAGAAGAAGTGTGACTTCAACTCCACTAAAGTGATCACTAAGGATATCAGTTCCTCTTGCAATATCGTAGTGAAGGCTAAGTGAAGCATCACTAGAGACAAATAGTGAGTTGTTTTTCTTCTGATGAAGATACAATCAAGTTGAGTAGAATATGCACAAGCTTTCGAAAGGTCGAGGTAACGTGGTATATTTCCCACATTCCTTGTCAATCGTTCCGTTATGAATTCCTTAACTATGGTCGAGTCATGAAGGTAACGCTATGAATGTAGGCCTAGAGGGGGGTGAATAGGCCTTTTTGAAAATTGTCAGATCCTGCAACACTCAAAAAGCAGTTCAATACCAGAGATATCGGACTAGTCCGGTAAAGTGCAGACTAGTCCGGTGTTCACGGACTAAGTTGATTGAACTTGACTGATTGGTTTGATTCTTTTATGTGTACAACGGAAATATAGAATCAAACAACAATTTAACAGTTATATGCTGGATTATATCACAATTAAGTCTTATGTTCAACAATTTAAAGTAAGATGAACAATGTGTATGAAACCCTAGATTGGGTTGTTTAATTAGAATGATGAATACTAAAACAAGATACAACGATTTATCCCGTGGTTCGGCTACCACGAAGGCAACCTACATCCACGTTGAGGAGTCCACAAAAGGACCGGGTCTTCTCCAACCCTACCCTCGTTTGATCGCCACGAAGGCCAATCCTCTTCCACTAATCACAAAGGGGTGAATAACCGAATTCAAGGGGCGTTCTCACACGTTGAGAGCTCCCTTAGATTACAAATCACAATGCCACCGAAAACACACTCAAAGGTTACAATTGAAACGCAGGAGTGTGTTAGAGAATCAAACCAAGAGCTCAATGTGGTGTTGCAAGTGTCTCTCCAATGATCTTGAGTGAATCCTCAAGGGATTGATCGATGTTGCACTTAATTTCGTGGAGAGATGTCGTTTTTGAGGCTATTGGGAGGTGTGACGGCGCTAGGGTTCGAGAGGTTGTTAAATTGGGTCGTTCACCTATATTTATATGGGGTTTCTAAAAGTTACTGTTAGGGTTCAGAAAGTTCGGACTAGTCCGTGGTGGTCACCGGACTAGTCCGGTGTGCTGTGTGTAGCAAACTCTAAGTGTCCCGAAATATAGGACTAGTCCGGTTGAAAATGGACTTGTCCGATTTCGTTATTGGAAATCTTCGGACTAGTTCGATGTCCATCGGACTTGTCCGGACATGTGAAACCCTAAGTTTGTTGTATGGCAAGTCCACACTTGGAGGACTTTTCCGATTTAGATCAGTGGGTTTTTCGGACTAATCCGTGTGAATATCGGACTTGTCCGAAGTGGATCAGAAAGAATATCAGACGAGTTCTGTTGATAACGGACTTGTACGATTTTGAGTGACTTGTGTAGTGTTTTGAGGACTAGTCCGCACTGGGGAGGACTAGTCCGATTCTAGTCAGAAAGATATCGGACTAGTCCGACAGATATCGGACTTGTCCGATCTGGTGCAGAAAGGTTATCGGACTAGTCCGGTTGTGATCGGACTAGTCCGGTCCTGTGTAACTTTGTGCAATGTGTGTGTTGATTATGATTGTGCTCTTGGGGTGTGTTTCCTTAACACACTCCATACACAATAATCTACAACCCTTTTCCTTGAGCTCAATTCCACTTTGCTCCTCATCATCCCTTCTTTTTGGTATTTTGTTCATTTTTCTATTGTAGGCCTGCATTCATCTCAACAAAGAGGTTATGATCCCAATTGCTTGTCATAAATCATCCAAAACCCACAAGGGAGTCCTAGATGCACTTTCACGCTACTCATTGAGTGTCTTTCACGACCACGGTGTCCAATCCTTGCAAATCATCAGACAATACTTGAGTTTTGTGGGTGTTGTTCATTTAGTCTTGCTCAAACTATAAAAACTTTTGCACCATGCATGTGCACCATTTGCATCATACATATGCATCATTTGCACCATACATATGCACCATTTGCACAATACCATATGCATATTCATTGCACCATACAACATATAATGCATCATGAAGCATCATTACCAATGTAACACCAATGATAGAATGCATGATAATACTAAAATTTATAGCAAGACTGTGTACCCCATTCAAACTATTCTAAAGTGCCTAATGACTACGGTCATTTCACCATCTTCATTTGGCTTCTTACATTGTTGATCTCCTTTTCATTGAGTAATACTTGGGAAACCAATTACTCAACCTCACTTGCAACTAAACAAACACTTGGACTTCCATCCTTTACTTGTTTAGGTTAAAGTACCTTGATTGCTCCAACTATACCGTTCATCATCGAGTGGTCATCATTTCGATGATAAACCTTGTAAAAACCATGAAATCTCCTTACTCGTGAGGATACCGATCGATTATCAACCTCATGAAACTCTTTGGGTCCATCTAAGATCTTGCGTTGTTATATGGTAACCTTGCTACACTAATTACCTTGTAGTTACCATATGATTGAGTTCTTTGCTGTGTTGAAACATATGAGGATGCTGAATCCTTAAATCCTCGTGTGCCACCGCAAAGGGTCTTCCTCTTCTATTTCTATTGTTTGAAGATGTTGATATACCAAAAAACCGTGTAGTCGCCATATCTTCCGTATTCCTGCTGTTTTCATCACATAAGAGTGTTGGGTGTCTTGCTACTCTTATGCTACGGTTAAGGGATCCTTTGGTTGACTAAACATCGAACGAGGTTAATGATTGTTGTTCAACCTCGTAAACCATCTTAACTCACGTCAAGGGAAATGCCACATTAAGTTATAAGGACCTATGCAAAAACCCAGCAAGCAACCAAGAATCAATGCAAAGATAGTTTCAAACTATCATGGTGACCTAGAGAAGCAGAGAACAAGTCCTGATTCTTCCAGTCAAGACTAGGACAGGACAAGATGTCATGCCAGTGTCATGTCGAGCTTCCTGTCAAGGTTATCAACCTAAAGACTGGAATCACTTGAAGCAGACTTTAGAATTTCTTAAGATGCCTAGAGATAATCACTATTTCGTAGAACCCAAGTCTATAAGGGCATTCTCATTTTCCTCAGTCAATGACCCTCTTTTACGGATCGTCCCCTCATCATTTCTGTTATTCTACTTGTTAGAATCTCCGGACGAGATTCCTTTAAGGGGGAAGGATTGTAAAAGCCCGTTTTTCGGAAGAACAAAAACGCAAAAATGCGAACTTAAAAATTTTGAAAATGGACTTGGAAATCCAAACTCACATGAACCATATGAGTTAACCATTGTTCACTTAAAATAGGGCCTTGTTAAAATTTTACATACAAAACATGTTTGCTAATGTATATTGGAACTTAAGGTGTAAAATCCTTAATTTCCAAGTATTCACATTTTCAATGAAAAATTAAAGGAGAAAATAGAAAATAGAGAGAAAGAAAAAGGAATTATTCCAACCCTAAAATGGGACATCCAAAAATATTCAAATTTCATGCCGTAAATTTTTCCATGACCTTCTAATATTCCAAATAGACTCTCGGTAAAGTTTCGAAATTTTTGAAGCACGTTTCCCATTTATTGGACACGTACTGAGAGTTTAATCAACGTCGACTTCAAATTTAAACTTTATGCTCAACCTTGTCCCAATCAACTCCAAATTTTTCCTGAGGTCCACTATGGTTCAAAAAGGTTAACTTCAAAGTTTCAGGATTTTTGAACCTAATCTACTATTTATTTCCTTGAGTCAAGTATCACCACTTGAATCCAAATTCAAACCTGAGTTCAAATTCAACTTGCTCAGTTTTGAAATCTGAATGCACCATAAAATTCTCCACATTTTATTTAGTCATTGGGCCAAAGTTGAATATTTTTGAAGCATGTCTGCTAGCTCCATTTGAATTTTGAAAAGAGAAGGGAGAAGAGAGTGGGACCCACATGTCATACTTATCCTCAGTACTAGGAAAAAGGTGGTCCCCACAGGTCACGTCGGCACTGCCCACAGCGTGACACCGAGACCCTCCATTGCCCCCGCGATGAACATCGGTCAATATATACCCCGCCCGACTCTTTCCTATCCAGAGCATCGCTTCGGCGCTCCTCGCCCGACCTTGCGCCTCCGCACCTCCCACTTGCGCCCTGACCGCCGCTCGCCGCGCGCCCACGCCGAAGCCGCCCGCCTCCGGTGTCATCTCTGCGCCGCACCTTCCTGGCGCCCAGCTCCGCCGCACCGCCTGCGCTGCCGTCCTGCGCCTTGTCTGCGCGTCGGCCTCGCCGCGTCCGAGCTCCGGCCACCACGGTACGCGTGCTTGCCCGACCGCCATGCCGGCACAAGCTCGCCCCTGCATGCTACACCCGTGTGCCACCGCTGGCCTGCTCCCCGCCTGTAGCGCTCGCCTCGGCCGCGCTGTTCTCGGCCTCTGCACGCCGCCGACCCAGCTCCCTCCTAGCTCCTGTCCACGGCGCCCCGAGCACCACCGCCGCCCATGCTCCAAGTCGCCGCCAGCACCTCAACCCTGAGGCCCCGCCGTCCGCCTGCCTCGGTCGGCGCCACGCTCGCCCGCTCATCGGTCATCGTCCGCCCCGCTGTTTCCCTTGAACTGGTTCCAGTGTTGGCGTCCTGCTCGTGCTCGTGCTCAGCCTCGCGCCGCATCATCCCGCGTCTTGCCGTGCTGCACCATCAATGGCGACGGATGTCCACCACTGCTCGTGTCTCTCTTTTGGTCCACGCTCCTTGCTGCTCCGCAGCACTGGCCACACCTCAACGCTTGTGGCCACGGCTCCAGCTGCATCGTCCGTGAGCGTCTCTTCTGCCGCCGACACCCGTGGCACTTTGTCCGCGCCGTGTTTGCACCACCGTGCCAAGCATGCCTGCCACTGTGCTCCTAGCCGCCATCCAAAACCCCCATCCTGGAACTGCAACAGCGTGTTCCACCACCCATGTGTCCCTGGGAAGTTCGAACATAAGTTGCGCTGTGTCGCCTTGTGTCATCTACTTGGCATCGTCATCTACATGAAGTCAACATGGCGTTCTGCTCATAGGTCGTGTCCTAGCAGAGAAACAAGTGATATGAGTGATAGAGGATATGCAAGAACACACCTTTGACAACTGGTCCAAGGTTAGCTCTTATTTTGCAAGAGTGATTGGATCAGTGAATGCAGCCAAGGTGTTCGATGAAATGGTTACAAGGCGAAACTATGTGTTGCCGTTCAATGCTGGTCTATGGATGCAGTTCTATTCTGGAGTGGCAACCGACAAGGACATGTGCCAAGGTGCTCTTGGAATGTTGATGAATAACCGAATCAAGTACACACCCAAGATGTTCGGTGAAATGCCTACAAGGTGAGCCTTGCCCTGAAATACCTTGCTTGACGTCACCAACGTCTGTTCGTCGTGATCGCTAAGGGTACTCATGTGTTGTCAAGTCATACGTCTAGTTTCCGCATTGATATCATTCCTATAGGAGTCCCCAAGTTGACCTTCTTTTTCTTTTGGATCGCGTTGGCCTGTCCGTGCGTACTCGTGATGCTCCACCATGAGCCGCGTCGACGTCATTGACCACATGACGTCGTCGTGACGCTCCAAGCCGTCATTGTGCCCTATCATCGAAATGAATGATGTCTGTGATGAGTGTGGTGCTGAAACACAAGCACGACTCGTCGGACAATAGTTGTCAAGCCAAATTAGGTTTAGTCGAGATGAGAGTGATCGAGTCCTAGGTGTAATCTAGATGCTTGATGAAATGCCTACTAGGTCAAACCAGGTGGGTCGGTGATCACCGATGACCTGGGGTAGAGGTATGCAAGAACTTTGCGACCAACAGGGAGAACTAGACCAAAGGAACCTTGGATAAATGTTTCTTGGTTGTGTCGAGGATGTTCCCTAACCGATCACAGGATTGGTTAATTTGGTGTACCACTTCTTCGACGGCAGGTTCGTCGAGTCGCTTATCAATAACCGAGTCGACATCACTAGCCTTAAGACTCACAAGATGGTGTTCGGGATTCCGCTCACCCCATTGACGAGTCTGGGTTGGTGTGGATGTCGCTAAGACGATCTTCTCGAGATGGCAAATCCTGCCTTCACGGCAAGGTCTTGCATCATGTTTAAGTCCTGAGAGCTTATCGAGCTCACCTGGACAAGCTTGCGGGAGACACTACATTAGTGTCGTCGTGTAAGCACTTGAACGATGCTCGAGAAGCTTGCCATAGAAACTACTTTACCTAAAAGTCATTTGACTTTGTCTTGGTACTCATGCTAGGTTAACAGTGCTTGTAATGACTTCTTAAGTCCAAGCCATGTTGATCTCAATTCAGTCCCAAGTGTCGTTAGGTTCCATCATGGTTCATCCTAAGTCAGGACCCTACGACAGCACTGCTCACCTAACTAGGTTTACTCCTATATGAGTTAAGTCAAGTTCATTGGTCGACTGTTAAATCGCGACCTTCATCTTGTACACTCCACTCATGCTCAAGCTTTCGATGTCCCACCTTGATTTTTTGGGTCATCCTTACACTTCTCAAGCCAACACTTCTTCACCATTCAGATTTGTCAATCTCGCGTGGCATAGCTTGAAGTGTGGTATGCTAAGTTGCAATGTAGCTTTATGTTGTACCTTTCAGTTCATACTGACACTACTATGTCCACCTTGACTCATTCTCTGGTTACCCACACAACAGAGGCATATCTGTCCTTCCTAGTCAAACTCCTTGTTCTTAGAGTTTACACAACCCCGTAGAGTCTATTATTAAATTAATTAATTACTTAATTACTTATATGCATATCATGTCGATAGGAATGTGATGATAGGTGATCGACGAGAAGATTCACTTGGAGGAGAAGTCCAGGGTGTCCACTTGAAGTCCTTGACGAAGTCTGCACAGAAAGACCACTAACAAGTGACATTTATTTGAGTCGCAAACTAAGGCAAGCCCCAGTTTGCATTTAAGAGCTTTTCAAAGTTTTCCAGTTTTATTCACTTACGTCTCCAATTGATATTGTGCATTACATATAAGGTGTTTGATACTCCACTAGCATGACCACAAATCCTAGGGTTTGGTTGGAATGAGTTACAGTTTGACCTGTAGTAACTGCTTTGCTAATGCATAGGAAATCTGGTAGAAGTCGAGTAGTTGGAATCTACTCGCGAGAGATGTAGGACATATCTCACAGGATTGGTTAGATAGAAAATGACATAATATAATGAAATGGAGACCGGGCAGGGGATGGATAGGAAGCGGCGAGAATTGAGTCTCGGTCGCATAGTTCTGCCTGTGTCGCTTGAGGACCGTGCCGTATGCGGCACCATTGGGCAAGCTTGAACTGTACCGGTTGCATAATGGTATATGGGCCCATTAAACTGATGTAACTCTAGACTGTAGTGTGGAGACTCCTCGGTTGTCCTTGAATGGAGATGCGAAGGCATAAAGGTGTAAATCTTCTAGCGAGCAACTTCGACGTGTCCGTGTAGGGGACCTTTTGCTCGGGATGAAGGGGTTTGTCGACATTGTGGTCTTGGGTGAAAGGTGGCCACGTATGACACGGGGAGGAGAGCACGTATGTGTCTCCCATGCGGGTGTGCGTGTCGTGCAGTCCGGATGTGACCTGATTGCAATCATCGTCCCTCGCGGTAATAGAGTACCACTTGTCCGTCGCTGTCGTGATGTAGTAAATACTAAAGAGGTCAGAAAAATATGTTGTATTGAATTATAATTGCTTGGAACCTTGTATGGCTTAGAGATAGTATAATTAAAAGTTTACAGTTTCCCCATACTTTACCTGTAATAGCATTATGTGCTTTGGGCATGTCATATCATCGGCAAAGCGTTTCTTGTTTGATTGTGGAGTCCATGATGTGTCGTGCCTGAAGAATGTCATTTGCTACTTAAAACATGACTATAAGGATTTACTTGTAGGCAAGTCATTTTTGCTATTCCTTACCTATGCTTAGTATTCACCCTGCATATGTCTAGTGAGACGGGTTAGTCTTGCTGAGCCTTATGCTCACGTTTGTGCTTTAACTATTTTTGTAGGTATTAGCTTTATTTCTGCTGTTCAGGTTGTACATGAGACTCGAGGTGTCGAGATAAATCTCATGTGAGCCACGCCGCTGCTGAATGTTCTTCATGTTGCTAGTGAGAAGCGTCCTAGGGCATGGACGTCTTCTCTCCTGCTTAGTTAGGTGAGATTATGAGTATGTATTTTCCGCTGCGTGTGTACTTCTGTGGTACACTCTTTTGTAAACTCTTCTTATTATGAAATGAAAACTTTATATGTTTTGGTATCCTTTTTGTGTGTGTTGTTAGGTGCTGCATCGCACGGCACCACCGAATGAGATCCTCGGAGGTGTGGACTCCGGTCCCCACACCTGACTGATGTGTTACCGCCTTCAATGAAAAAACTTGTAAACTTGTCATGATATTGATGCAAATTGGTAACTGTTTATAGTAGTATAAATCCAAGTGTCTGAATGTTTGGTTTAAGCACCTGATATTTTAGTGTGAGTGAGGACACTTGATTGAGTGTTTGTGACCTTCAGTTTTGTAATTATTATGCACTCATTTTGTATATGATCCTGATTATGTTATGTTTGATGTCACCTTGGGGTTTGTTAGAATGTGATTCTTCAAACAGAGTTCTAAAGCGCCATTGCAAGTTGCTATATGCCCTAGCTACCAGCTATAGCCAACTTTTAGTTACGTTTTCATATGCCCGTGTGAGCTGGCCATCGAACCAGAGTTGTCCTCGAAGAAAGGAACAACATTTTCTGTTTTTTTTTTCTAAATGCAAACTTAAAAGATGACGGTTTTTTTCGCCGTCGTCCATAAGCCTCCTTATAGATGACGGTTTTCTTTTACCATCGTCAATAAGCCTCCTCATAGACGACGGTTTTTCTTTTACCATCGTCTATTAGCCTCCTTTGTTGCCATGTGGCATGGTTGACTAACTGACGACGACTAGATCTGACCGTTGTCAATTAGCTTATAAACGACGGTAACCGTCGTCTATAAGCTTATAGATGACAAATAATCGTAGACGGTCGTAAAACGTCGTCTATAAGCTTATACTATCGTCTATAAGCTAAAGACGACGGTATTGTCCTTATTGACGATGGTTTTTGGCCATCATCTATTATCGCGATTCCTGTAGTGGGCTTCTTTCGAATGCGGCAGGTGAGATCCTAGCGTGCGGATCTCACGCAATTGAAGGTCATCAATTCCCAATGCATAAACTTTATCGGTTCTGCGCGCCTTGTCAGGATGTCGCCCTCGGGCTTCCAACTTCACATCATGATAACGGTTCACCTGGGGTAATAACTTTGGCTTTTCCACGAGAGTGGACCAGGGCCCATTTGTCATAGGCAGAGTAGATTTTTCAAAACGTAATCTTGATCCCACTGCGATTTCCATCCAAGTGTTGCCAAGACTTACTTAAGAAGGAAAGCCCGCATGGTTTGAGGACTCTTTACGCTTTAAATCGAACTTGCGCTCAGAGCCTCCCATCCTTTGCGTAGCCTTTCCAACTTTCACTCCACTTTGTCACGATGGAGTCGAGTCTTCCCCACAGTAGGATCAATACTGACAACGATATGTCGAGGGTCCGGACCTACATGTGGTGGTCCAGCGATTCCTGCAACCGCGACATCCACTTCGGCAAGCTCCCCTTCAAGAAGGAGTGCACCGGAGAGATGGTGTACTTCTCAGTGTACGCCATGGTAGGTTTGATCCCACCTTTTTCAACCTTCCTCTTGTCGCTGTTGGATTTCTACGGCCTCCAGCTTCATCACCTCGGCTCCCACTCACTCTTGCTGGTGGTGACCTTTGTCCACTTCTGCGAGATGTGGGTGGGCGTGCCTCCGTGCATCGATCTATTTTGGACCTTCTTCACGGTCCACACCACCGGAAAGAGGACAGAGCTGATTGGATTCTACTACCTCCTGAAGCGCAAGAACTGCCCCTTCAAGTACTTGAAGGCCTTCCCCTCTGGCAAGTGGGACGATTGGAAGAAAGACGGGGTGATCATCGCCGTGGAGGAGAACAAGAGGTTAGAGCTGCCCAAGGGCCTTCCCAATGTCGACACTGACGCCTGGAACGTAGTTCCGGAGCTGTTAGAAGCATAAAAGTCCGTCCTGGATAGGATCAAAGAATCCATAGAGGGACGAGTGACCCATCAGATGGTCTTTGGCAATTTCTTGGTGAACAGGTGGGCTTCGATGAAGACCAGGGAGTGCTTGCATGGGATTTCAATAGCGAGATGGATCATAACCAAATTGAAGTCGGTTTGAACACCAATTTGGATGAGGAAGCTTTAAAGCTACATCTTAAGATGTTTTAGCACGGAGCTATCTCCCACGATGCCTTAGCTCCGGCGGCTGCCTTCCTGTCTCTGAACATGGTTCCAGAGATCAGAAGGGAGCTCCGGAGGAGAATGCCAATGCTGGACAACCTCGGCGTGGTCGAGAGACGCAGGACCTCCGGGGTTGCGATCCTAGAGCTTCAAAGAGGGTGGCCCCCCTGCTCCAAGCCAGAAGGTTGATAACGCTGGCAAGGGCAAGGGTAAGGGCAAGGAGCCGACCGAATCTTCTAGCCAGAAGAGGAAGTTGAGGCACGCTGATGGGAGCCCCATCGGGTCAGCTCCAACTTCAATAGCCCGTACTCCCCATCGTAGATCTTCGATGGCCATGCCTTCGCCAGTGCCGGTGTCCTCGAGGAGTGCAAGCTTTGTTAGATCAGCTCCGGCTCTGGTGCCGGCTGCGGGCTCCATGTCTGGTGGTCCTTCCCAACCGAGGGAGGTCCTGGGTGAGAAGACTCCAGTTGTTGTGGCTAGCTCCCAGCAGGGGTCCGAGGTCTTTGCCTCTCTGGATCTGGTGGGCTCTGACCCCGGGCCTCACAAGTAGAAACCTTGCGGTGACTAGGGCAGTAGCATTCCCAGGTAAGCATTGTCATCTCACCTTGAGGTGCCAGTCTTGTCTTTATCATGTCTTTAATTTTCCCGATCTCTTGTTTCCAGGGTGTTGAGAAAGAAGTTCGAGGCTTCAACACCTGCTGCAGCGACTAGGGATCAGCGCACGAAAGCTCCAACTTCAACCTCTGTGCCTCCCCAAATGGTGGCAGAGGACATGGTAGCTCTGATACCAGCTGTTGTAGTCTTGGATTCACAAGAGGCCCTCGAAACTCCTATGGTAGGGCCGTACCACGAGGGAGAAGTTGATGAAGATGCACCAGCAACCACAACGCAAATAAAGCTTCAGAGCAGGATACGAAGATGGCAGAAGCTCCGACATTTGACCCAGAGGTAACCGAAGCTCCAGCGCCTATGCCTGAAGTTGTTGAAGATCCGACGATCGAGCCGGAGGTGCCCGAAGTTTTGTCCTCCATGCCAGAGATTGTTGAAGCTCTGGCACCTGAGCCGAATGCAGTGGAAGTGACGGTGCCTGAGCCAGCGGTGATGGGGGCTCCGAATGTGTTCCAATTTCCGTCCAGAGGTGATTACTTTGGAGGCGACCATGTCCGAGCCAGAGCGCCTAGAAGAGTCGGCGGCGGGCCCTCCACCTTCAGAGCCGTCGGTTGAAGATCCGGCTGGGGACTTTCGACGTCAGCCCCGGAGGTTGAAGTTCCCTTGGTGGGACCCTCTTCAGCGTTGGATTCGGTATTAGCAGAAGAGCTTCCAAGGGGCAGCCCTAGTGCCGCGGGACCACAGGGGACCACGCTTGTAGCTTGGGACCCAATTTTTGTACTGGGAGATCCCTTGGAGCCAGCGAAGATGACCCCGGTAGGCCCCAATTTTTTCTATCGACAACGCTTGCTCGATCTCCATCAAGTCCAACTCACCTTCGACCATGACAGCAAGGTCCTCGAAGAAGAGCGCCACACCTTAAGGCGTTGGCACAACATACTTCATTTCGAAACCATGCTGGCACAGACAAGGCTTGCCGATCAACGTCAGTGGGTCAAGAAGGTAAAGGCCCTGATGGAATATTAGGGCTAGCTGCTAGATGAAAGGGAGGCCTCCATTAGGGCTCTCGATGCTAAAAGTCGAGAGATTCTCGAGCACACAAGGAAATGCAATGAGGCTGCTGACGATTGTCATGACAACCTCAACTCACTGAATGAAATTCTCCTGAAGCGCCGAGCGGACCTCGATGAGAGGAAAGAGAAATTCCTAGAAATGCAGGAGGATATTTTGAAAAGAGAGGCGGAGATCGCCCAGAAACTGACCCGGGATAGCAGAAATTGGTAGACCGCACCAAAAAATTTGATCAGCAGTGCAAGCAAGAGGAGGAGAAGCACTGGAAGCTGGGGCAGAAGCTCTCTAAAAGAGAAGTTGATGTTGCTACCAGATAGGGGAAAGTGAGAGGCAGGGAGAAGGACCTAGCTTAATGGCGGAACCACATTCTCCTTCGGGGCCAGAGCTCGCTGACCGCGAAAAGCAAGTGGTTGAAAGCATTCAGCAACATACCAAAGAGGTTGAGCGCATCGCCTGGGAGAGTTTGGAGCTTGCGGCGGCCAGAAGTTCAGTGGAGGAGTTGCGAAGCTCGAGGGCAACTGAGTCCCATCAGGTGTGGGATTTCGTAGGGCATGCCGACAGAGCTTTGTGGCCACTTGGCTTTAGCCAGTCCAGTTTGTCTGAAGAACCCAGCACCAGAGTTGCACCAGGCGCTGGTGGCGCTTAGCTCTACTGGCAGCAAACTCTATGCAATGGGTGACATCGTCATCGACCAACTGGAGATGGAGGGGGAGTCTCTGGCAAAGAATGTTGTCAAATATGTTCTGTCGTGTTACAAGAGCCGAGACCCCCAACTTTCTCTAGATCTGGTCTTCGAAGGACCGATTGCCAAAGAGGAAGATGCTGCCAAGGCCAACGTCCAAGAAGTTGTTGTGGGGACCAGAATCACAACATCCGAGGATCTCATTGGGTGGTGTCGTGCGATGCGACACCCAACAGTTATACGAGAATAGAACCTGAATAAGTACAAGACGATGTCTTTTATTTTTCATGCAACGGAAGATTTCACAATACTAGCGGAAGAAAAGAATATATATATATATATATATATATATATATATATATATATATATATATATATATATCATAGCTACGCTCTCAGCACTAGCTATGCAAAAGCAGAGTTATCCATGCCTTGGATACTTCGCACTAGCAGCACTCAATTATGGCGGCGTGCAGGGTTCCCACTCGGCTGTGCACCCTGGAGGGGGTGCAGCCTCATCATCAAACCCTTCATCAACAGTATAACCTGTAAAAACTCGTTAACTGCAAACATGAGCATAAGGCTCAGCAAGACTAACCCGTCTCACTAGACATATGCAAAGGGGACACTAAACATAGGTGAGGTGAATCATAAATGACTCGCCTACAAGTGGATCCTTATAATCAAGTTTTATGTAGAAAATGACATTCTCCAGACATGGCACATCATGGGCTCCACATTCAAACAAGAAACGCTTTACCGATGATATGACATGCCCAATGCACATAATGCTATTACAGCTAAAGTATGGGGAAATTGTAAAGTTTTAATTGTACTATCTCTAAATCATATAAGGTTGCAAAGTAAATTATAATTTAAAACAATATGATTTTCTGGCTTCTTAAGTATTTATTACGTCATGACACAGTGAACAAGTGGTACTCTATTACTGTGAGGGACAGTGATTGCAATCAGGACACACCCGTACAACACGACACATACGTCGTTCGGAAAGGTCAGCGAGCACACCCGTACCTACATAACACTTCATTACTAGGCATATATGGCCACCTTTCACAAGAAACCCGAACGCCGAGCCCATCTCACCTCTACGAACAAAAGGTCTCTGCACGGAACACCTCATGTGTCCGCCGACCGATTTACACCTTACTGTCCTCAGCCCACCCCTATCGATGGTGAGTTAATGGGCCTCGACACACCAGTTATCAAGTTACATCGGTTTATTGGATTCCATATGTCCATTATGTTGTCGGTACAAGTCAAGCTTGTTCAGCGGGGCCGCACACGAAGCGGACCTTATTCGACACAGGCAGGGCTACGCGACCGAGACTCACTTCTCGCCGCTTCCTATCCATTCCCTGCCCGGTCTCCATTTCATTATATTCTGCCATTTTGTATCTAACCAATCCTGTGAGATATGTCCTACATCTTTCGCGAGTAGATTCCAACTACTCGACTTCTACCGGATTTCCTATGCATTAGCAAGGCAGTTACTACAGGTCAAATTGTAACTCGTTCCAACCAATTCCTGGGATTTTTTGACCATGCAAGTGGAGTATCAAATGCCTTATACGTAATGCACAATATCAACTGAAGACGTAAGTGAATAAAACTAGAAAAGTTTAAGAAGCTCTTAAATGCAAACCGGGGCTTGCCTTGTTGCAGGTCAGAGTCTGAGTTAAAATTTGGAAGATGCTCTTCCAAGACTTCTGGCTCCTCCTCGACTTCGGTCACTATACGATATGCATATAACATGTATATAAATGACTTTGAAAAATAATTATTACCAAGACCATAATTTAACCCATGGTGATCATTATATGATAGGGACCCTAAATGGGCTTTGGAACTTCGATGGTAGATACTAGGGAATATGATCAAGGATCTTGCAAAGAACAGGAGATGATCATAGTAGATTGTGGTCTCCAAAATTATGGCAAGCAATCAACTTCCAAAAATTTTAGAGAGGAAACTGTAGCTTGAACCTAGCTAACAGTTGATAATCAAGATAGAGGAAGTTGTCCTGGTTCTAACAAAATTTTTTTCATAATTTTCTAAGCTTTGGTAAAGTAGTTATTGAATTTCTAAGGTGGCAAAAAATTCTGGAATTATTTACATTTGAATTTTTGGCTTTTAAACAAATAGTCAGTTTGTAGCTGGACTAGGACTATGATATTAGGTCAATTAAATCCAAGATTTTTACAGTAACTAGTATGTGACTGAAGGAAGGTTCAGTTGTAATTTGGGACATAATAAAGCAATTGAACATCTGTAAAATTCAATAACTGAAAAAGGAAAGTGAACCATATAGAGGTTTAAACAGGTGCAATGGCTCCCAAACTTTTTTTTGGTGGTCAAGATTAGGACACTAAATTTTATGTAAATGTTGGGGATTTTTCCAGTGGTTATCTCGTTTGGAAAAATTTCATTTGCATTTGGAAAGATTATTTCCTACAGAATTTAACTTTGAGTTTCACAGAACCTAATTGGTATTGACAGAAACTAGAGCTCAAGAGCTCTCAAATAAAATTTGTTTGAAGATTTTTGGAGTAGTCTACAGAGAGATATTCAATTTAGAAGTTTGAATAATTTTCTGGAATTATTTTAATAACCCGTTGGCGCCAGAATTCAAATTTCAATCGGCGGGTCCCATGGGCCATGTGGCGTGCTCTGGTTAATGTAACATCGTGGTTCACAGAACTATTCGCGCGCAGCCGCATGGGATCCCTGCCGCACTGTAATCTCGCAGTCGCTGGCAGGTGGGACCCTACGGGTCGTCTTCTACCTCGGGCCAGTGCCCGCGCAAGGCGGCGCCCGCGGCGGTGACTCGCCGGCGAGCTCGCCGCTGGCTAAACCGACGGGCCAAACTCGCTCAAACTCGCCGCCTGGAGGTTTTTGGGGTCGCTGAGCACAACAGTGAGGTCAGTGGGGCCAGAAACTCGCCGGAAGTGGCCGTGCGACGGCGGTGAGCACTCGGGGAATGTGGAACTTGCTCCGGAGTAGCTCAAACCACTCGGGATCTTCTTCAAAACCTTCCTGGGATGATGCTGATCAAGGAAATGGACGTGGAAGAGGAGAAAACCACTAGGAACTATGAGCTTAATGGTGAACCGAGGTTTCCTCACCGGCGGCGAGCAAAACTCGATTTGCTCAGCAGTTGCTTGATAACTTTTAGGGGTTTTCGCTCGGGTAGGAGCGCTAGGACCTATAGAAACTATCCCTAAGCAATTGCATAGAATCATTACTTGTAGATACGGAATTTAAACGAAAACCTAGCGAGTTCATTCACTTCGGTCGGAAGAAAGAAGATCGATAACTTCTTCAATTCTCAACGAAAAAGGAAACGGTTTGCACCAAGAGTTAGAGCTCGACTAGGCGCAACTTTAAGCTGTTGGAGTCGTGGCTTGAAACTGCGCGAGACGGCAGCACACCACGGAGCAGAGGTGGGCGGCAGCGATGGCACGCGGCGGAGATTAACTCGCAAGAGGGGAAAACCACTGATCAGGGAGGGGAAATAAGGGAGCGGCGGCGGCCTTTTATAGCCCGCGGCAAGCTAGCACGCAGGCAGCTCGCTGGAGCTGCATGCGTGCACGCTGTCGAGCGGTCGAGTGCCAGTGCAGAGATGGCAGGCGGCCGACATGACCCCTTCAGCAGCGGCTGACCGGTGGGGCCCACAGGTCAGTCAGACCCCCCAATACAAAAGTTAATAATTCATTTAAAAATAGAATATCAACCCCAAAAATCATGAAACTTTGTGGAGATGGTCAATGAATTATTCTGAACCCAATGGTGAACTCCAATCTTATGTTCAAATAAGTTGGAAAAGAATTTTAAATTCAGATTTGAATTTGATTCAAATTTGTTAAGCGCCTCAAATAAAATAGCAAATGAGTTCCTAAAATCTTGATATTTTGCAGGCAAGCTATTCAGAATATTAGGAGGCCAAGGAAAAATTTAGAGCCTCTAATTTGAATATTTTTGGCAGGGCCAATTACTACTGCACTTTAAATTGCCCTAATAATCTTCATCCAAAAAATTCTAAAAATTTGAAGAGGGGTGAATAGAATCATTCTGGAATTAGTGGTGATGTCCAATACTCATGTTAATAAAATTTAACCATGAGTGCAAGAAAGGTTTGGATGGTATAAAGTTCATGTGTACCACTATATTGGATCTCTAATATAGTTGATCACAAAACTCATGACTGAATTCACATGCCATAAAAGTGGGGTTTTACATTCCCCCCCCCTTAAAAGAATATCGTCCCGAGATTACAAAAGGATGCAAAAGGAAAAAGATCTAACGAACATATGCCGCTAACAAGTCCGGATAGTTCGTTCTAAGATACCCCTCGCTTTCCCACGTGGCTTCTTCAGCACTGTGGTTGCTCCACAAGACCTTGTAGAAACGCAAGGTGTGGCTTCTTGTGGTGCGAGTCTTCTCATCGACGATCTGAGTTGGATGCTCGGAATAAGTGAGATCTGGTTGGAGAGCTTCCAAATCATCTATACGGACATCAGCGGGAGTTTTAAGACATTTCCGCAACTTGGAAATGTGGAATACATTGTGAACTCCTGAAAGTGACGACGGTAACTCCAATTGATATGCCACAGGTCCGCATTGTTCCAGGATTGTGAATGGCCCAATAAAACGTGGAGCTAGCTTCCCTTTCACTCCAAATCGATGGATACCTTTCATAGGGGACACACAAAGATAGACGGAATCCCCCACGTTGAAGTGAAGTGGTCGACGTCGTTTTTCTGCATAGCTCTTCTGACGAGACTGAGCAGCTTTGAGATTGGCTTGAATAGTGCGAACTTGCTCTTCGGCTTCTTTTATTAAGTCGATGCCATATACCACTCGTTCACCAGATTCGCACCAGTTCAAGGGTGTGCGACACTTCCGGCCATAAAGAGCTTCATATGGCGCCATCTGGATGCTTGCCTGGTACCCGTTGTTGTACAAAAATTCTGCCAATGGTAGATGATCATCCCAATTCCTACCATGGTGGATGACACGGGCTCGAAGCATGTCTTCTAGTACTTGATTCACTCGTTCGGTCTGACCATCGGTCTGAGGATGATAAGCCGAGCTCCGAATCAACTTGGTTCCTAGCGCATCGTGGAGATGCTCCCAGAATCGCGAAACAAATACAGCTCCATGATCGGAGATGATGGTGCGGGGTACTCCGTGGAGGCATACGATTCTGGCAATATATAACTCCGCGTATCTTGATGAATGATAGTTGGTATTGACGGGAATGAAATGCGCTGTCTTAGTCAGTCGGTCAACTATCACCCAGATTGAATCGTGTTTTCGGAGAGTGAGAGGTAAACCCACAATGAAATCCATGCTGATATCCTCCCATTTCCATGCCGGGATGCTTAAGGGTTGAAGCTGTCCGGCTGGCTTCATATGGTCGGCCTTCACTCGCCGGCACGTATCACACGCGGATACGTATTTAGCTACTTCCCTCTTCATCCGCGTCCAACAGAATTTCTTTTTCAAATCTTGGTACATCTTGTTGCTTCCCGGATGAATGGAATACTTGGACAAATGAGCT
The DNA here is from genome assembly GCA_036927565.1 of Tuctoria greenei. Taxonomy (NCBI): domain Eukaryota; kingdom Viridiplantae; phylum Streptophyta; class Magnoliopsida; order Poales; family Poaceae; genus Tuctoria; species Tuctoria greenei. The sequence goes on from JAYESD010000010.1 coordinate 29,595,463, forward strand.
TCGTCGAGTATCTTCTTTCTAAGCTCTATATCTCGTGGTACCACTATACGGTTGTTAAACCAGAGGGTGCCTTCATTGTCACATTGGAAACATTTCATCTCCCCCTTTTCCATTCTTTGTCGAATGTGTGACATTGCTTTGTCTTCCTTCTGAGCTGCTACAATATCCTCCCTGATGGTAGGAATGAGAGTGAGATTCATATGGAACCAAGTAGAGACTCGGTTCTTCTTCTTCTTCCATGGAGGTAATGGAAAGATTGTTGACATGGGACTTGCGGCTCAGAGCATCTGCAACTACATTCGCTTTGCCTGGATGGTAGTGAATCTCAATCTCATAGTCCTTGATCAACCCTAACCATCTCCGTTGTCGCATATTCAAATCCTTCTGGGTGAAAATGTATTTCAAGCTCTTGTGATCAGTGTAGAGGTGTACTAGATTACCCAGTAAGTAATGCCTCCACGTCTTCATTGCCAATACCACAGCAGCGAGCTCAAGATCATGAGTTGGGTAGTGCTGCTCATGGTTCTGGAGCTACCGTGATCCATAAGCGATCACCCGTCTATCTTGCATCAACACACATCCCAAACCAATTCCTGATGCATCGCAATAGACATCAAATGATTTGGTTGTGTTCGGTTGGGCTAAAACTGGTGCCGTTGTAAGGTGTTTCACCAATGCTTGCAAACCTGCCTCACATGTCTCAGTCCATACATACTTCTACCCTTTCTTCAGAAGTTCGATCATTGTTTTAGCTATCTTGGAGAAATTGGGTATAAACCTCTGGTAATATCCTGCTAAACACAGTAAACTATGGACTTCATGCACAGACTTTGGAGACTCCCACTTGAGGACTTGCTTGATCTTGCTGGGATCAACTGTAATCCCTTCTGCTGATATGATGTGCCCTAAAAATGGCACTTGGCTGATCCAGAATTCACACTTGCTGAACTTAGCATATAGCTGATGGTCCCGTAATCGTTGAAGCACGATACGCAAGTGTTGAGCATGTTCTTCTTCGGATTTTGAATACACAAGTATGTCGTCAATGAAAACCATGACAAACTTGTCCAATTCGGGCATAAACTCTGAGTTCATGAGATACATGAAATGAGCCGGTGCATTGGTCAATCCGAAGTACATAACAAGGTACTCATACAGTCCATACCTTGTTGAGAAGGCTGTCTTTGGTATATCTTCTGGTCGGATCCTAATTTGATGATAACCAGAACGAAGATCCATCTTCGAAAATACCTTAGCACCCACCAATTGATCGAAGAGAATATCAATGCGTGGCAGTGGATACTTGTTCTTGATGGTGACAGCATTAAGTGGACGATAGTCTACACACAGTCTCAAGTTCTTATCTTTCTTCTCTACAAACAGTGCAGAACATCCCCATGGTGATGAACTTGGACGAATAAAACCCTTGTTCTCAAGTTCGGTTAACTGCTCCTTAAGTTCTCCAAGTTCCTTGGGTGCCATCTTGTAGGGTGGTCATGAGATTGGCACTGTTCCAGGTGCTAGTTCAATCTTGAACTCTATATCTCTTTCTGGGGGCTTACCCGGAAGATCTTCAGGAAACAAGTCCGGGTATTTACATACTACCGGAATATCCTTAAGTTCCATCACCTAGATATTGTGAGTAGATGGGTCCAATAGAATGATGTTCTCAAGATTGAGAACTTGGGGTTGATGCAATGGAGAGTTTAGATAAATCTTTCATGGAACGATATCAAGAATAGCACCATGGTATTGCAACCATGCCACTCCTAAGATGATATCTAGATTTTGAGTCTCTAATATCAGAAGTGAAGTAAGATATATGGTTCCATCTAGGTTTAGTGGTATCCCAGGAACCAATTCATTTGTTACTGTTTTCTCGGCTAGAGTGCAAATCACATATGGAGTTCTGGTGGATATAACAGGAAATTGACTTTTAATGACAAATGATTTACTAATGACATTGTGTGAAGCTCAGGAGTCAAAGAGTATGACTACGGGATGACTGAAGATAGAGAACATACCCGTGAGCACGGGTGCGCCTTCCGGAACGTCCTCGATGGTGAGGTGGTGGACGTTGCCGGTTCTGGTGGCTGGCTTCTTGAGCTGGTTGCGGGGTTGGTTGGGCCCCTGGTAGGATGATTGCCCGCCGCCTTGTCGATTCTGAGGGCAGTCCTTGGCGAAGTGCCCCGTGCGCCCACACGTGAAACACGAGTACGGGGTTTGGCCAGTATGAATGGGAGGACAGAATCCCGGTGCACGTGGTGGAGGTGGAAGTGCACATGGGATCATCCCCTGCTGTTGCTGCGGTCGGAATCCGGAGTTGCTAAACTGGCGACCACTGAACACTGGTGGTCGTGATGGCAGTTGCCACCTCTGGCCGGATGGTGATCGGTACACCATACGGTACTTCTGAGGAGCACCACCTCCGCTGCCTTGCGGAGCACTACTCTTCTTTTTGTCTGAGGACAGCTCGTGCGTAGCGTCTTCCTGCATGATAGCGGCATTGACAATGTCGTTGAAGCTGTCACGGTTGAACAGGACAAGCTTGTCCTTCATCTTGGGGTTCAAACCCCGGTAGAAGCATTCGCGCTTCCGATCTTCGGTATTCACTTGGTCCTGAGCGTACTGGGCCAAGTGGTTGAATGCTTTGGAGTACTCGTATGCACTCCTTCCTCCTTGCCTTAGCTCCAATAACTCTTGAAGCTTCCTTCTCATAATCCCGGGAGGGATGTGGTAGGCACGGAATGCCTCCCGGAATTCGGCCCAGCTTACGACATGGCCTGCGGGGCATGTGGCAAGGTAATTGGCCCACCATGCACTGGCAGACCCCTGCAGTTGCTGCGCTGCAAACAGCGCCTTCTGCTGTTCGGTTACATCGAGTAAGCCAAACTTTCCTTCAATGGTGCGGAGCCAATTATCTGCATCCAACGGTTCATCGGCCTCTCTGAAGACCGGTGGATGTGTCGATGAGAAATCGGAGTAGGAACTCTGATATTGCTGACGCGGTCGATCATTCTGTCGTCCCCCTTGACGGGACGAGTGCTGCACCAGAGTCCGCAATAGCTCGGTTTGCTCGTCGCGCGAGCTGAGTACTGCAGCGAGAACCTCCGCGAGGCTCCTCGGAAGTGTGGGCGGAGTGGGTGGAGGTGGTTGCGTTTGAGGCGTACTCTGCCCCGGGGGTGGTGTGTCATCCCCCTGCCCTCCACTTGAGCCTCCCACTTCTGGGGCTGCACGTGAACGCACCATGCTGCAATACAACGATTCACACCATAAGTCTCACTGCCTTAAGTTCATCCTTCCATATAAATATTAATGCGGTAGGTAACAATAGATGATGCATAACATTCACATATATTGATAAAGCAAAAACATTATACAATCTATATTATCTTGGGCCCAAGTTTACAGTAGAACTCCAAAAATAGACAGACTTCATTTAAAAGTCGTCTCATCTATGCTTGGGCACCACAAGTCGTCATGTCCATGTCATCATACACAGACCTCGCTACTATCTAGAACAAGACTCATAAAGTCACACAACACACTTGGTGTTTACTGCTCATTATTACAGTCGGCCTAAAGTGATAAGTATATCAACACGGCCCTCTACTCATAAAACTCGATCTCCTGAGGATCATCTTCCTCCTCGTCATCCTCAGGATTAGGCACCACTGGTATGGGTGCTGGAGCAGAAGATGATGCCTCGTTCAAATGTGACGTCCTTTTGGCAATCATAGTTTGCCAATCCGTCTGTACAGTAAACATCCCCCATGCCTTGTTCTCCTGTTGAGCCTGCTCATAGCTGGTCTTCAAGCTCTGAGCCTCCACTCTGGACTGATCCCGATCTGCAGTCACCGCGTCCAACTGGGTGTCCCACTGGTGTCCATAGCGTAGGCTCGCCTCCAAGTCAATTTCCATCTCTAGAGTCTCCTGGCGAGATGCGGCTAAATCCATAACAGCGTCATGCCATTGATTCTCCATAAGGTTCAAACGATGGTTGAGTCCGTCATTTGCCCTCTCAAAGTGATTCGCTCGAATCATGGCTTGCTTCAGAATGTCCGTCAATTCTTTTATGCATGCCCTTTGATTTCCCTTCTCGCGATGTGATGCGTATGCGTACACCGCTAAGGCTGTTGCAGATGTTTCACCGTGCTCGCTCACCTCCGCAAGCAAGCGGGTTGCCCAGGCTTCAGAAGCCCTTCCGTTAACTGGAAAGAACTCATATGGAGTACCCACCAGATTACAGTAATGAAGTTTGCAAAACCTCCCTATGGCAATGCTTGTGGCGTAGCTCCATGTTTCCTCTAATATCAACCCTTTGATCTTGATAGAGTATGGAGCCCATCCAAGGTGTGGTGGACCAGCAGGTACATCGACGTAGATGGTGCAACTCCACATACCGTTTTCTTGGAACTTCTTGCCCCAATAGCTAGGCAACACCTGGTAGCCAAACTGGCGAAGCAACCTAACCAACACGTCCGGGAAACCGGCCTGCCCGGTGCACATGAAGAACACCCATCCATTAGGCAACTGAATTCTTGGTGCTGCCATCTGTGGACAAACATACCCAGATGTCAATACTCCGAACGAGTATTCAACTCAATCAATGATAATGTTGGAAAAAAAGGAAATATCCAATATCAATTGATTCAAGAAAATCTGGAAACTGGAAGTGATCACCGATCTGAATCAGCTGACCTTCCTGTATCAACCCAAAAGTTTTATACAGGAAATGCCAGAATTAAAAGTTATGTTGAATACAAAAGTTGTAGTACACTTCAAAAACATTCCAGATTGTACTCATACAGGTCTAGGCGAACTAATATGAGGAATCTATACAGGTTTTAAATTGACCTAAGCTTTCTGGAAATTTTGACAGAACCTCTCCTGTATATGGGCTTACTTCCACATTATGTACAGGTTTATCATGATAAGATAACGAGGTAATGACAAAATAAACATTGTGTAACATCGCGTTAACAATCCAGAAATAAAAGAGTTCCATCCTAAAAATTTTGTTATCCCGGTATCGCGCACAAATTCACAACCCTGTGCAAACTGTTCCAAGTTCTGGACTGCAAGAACAAAGTTTGCAACAATTGGAATTAGGCATAGCTACACCCATATTCAGGTCAGGAGTGACAAATAAAGTTGATAGAGGACTTCCTAAGCTTTCCAGAAATGTATATATGTGACCATGTCACTATTCTGGATTAAGAGCTATAACTATCCAAACTTAACAGTTGAGTTGACTGGTTTGCATCAGCCGTCCTGCAGCTCACTGTATTGACTTCCCAATTTGGTTTAACTCCAACCCAAATCAGGAAAAACCTCCCATAAAAAACTTGTAAAAATCCTCCTAACCTTTCCACACATGTATCCAACAAGGTAGTGGATTTTTCTACAGCAAGTTATGGCAAAAATGCAGAGACTGGTACAATGGGAAGGTCATCTGGAGCAGTTACAATACAACCCAGATTTCAACTGATATTCAAGCTTTTCTGTCTTTATGGTCAACAGAAAAGTTGTAGAGATCTTCACGAGCTTTCCATCCATATATGACACCCCTATACTATCTATTAAATAACCAAGGTTACAACCCGGCGAAGTCGAGCCAACTTCTGCCAGAAATCAAGAATCCTAATTCTATCTACTCTATCGAGCCGGAACCCTTTTACGGAGTCCAAACCTACCAGCATCTGATATTTGGACTTTCCAAAACATTATGCATCCATTCTGTTGTTGGGGATGGGCTAGTATCATGTTTGATATTGACGGTACTACGTAGCTCACCAAGGAAAATTCTATCTAGTATTTCCGGTTACGTCTATAGGTGGTTCCTATATCGTTCTCTCGCAAACGGCTTCTACACGGTCCTCTACCGTAGTTAATGCTGCAAAAGACAAACAATCCCCTTTCACACCTTCACACCTCAAGGGCGGCACGGGGATACACGACAGGCAGTCATAATAATGTATATGAAAAAAAATGCATACGACTCTGGTGTGAGTCGCCCTCGAGCGAGGTCATGTCTCGAGGTACATGGCTGTAAATACGTCTGTATAGCAAAGACTCCCGTACAATCCGGATTATACACGCTCGGGCATACGTGTTTCGCATGCTCCCATAGAACATGGATAGTTCTAGAGAGACATACTATCGGGTTATACACCACCCGACGGGGGCTCCCACTAACTTTGAAGCACGCTGGGGTACCGCGTGTCATAGGTTCTCAGAAACATTGAAAGCTTCAGAGACTCCTATTAACATCCCGTGCCAAGCCACGGAAATTTCACATACCACTCCTCGTATGTTGAGCTTACCAAGATTGATCCGCTCTCGGTGGCGTACCTTACCTCTTACCTGACGTCGGGGCGTCGTTACAGAATATAATAACACATAGTTAGTTTACCACCTTTATACCTTATACTAATAATACTCCTTATAAAGGCATATAACTAATTCCTCACTCAAGTCCTAATTTTTGAAAATATGTTCTTTTCAAGTACACTGTTCCCAACGATGCTCTGGTACCATGTCTGTGGGGACCAGAATCCCGACATCCGAGGATCTCATTGGGTGGTGTCGTGCGATGCGACACCCAACAGTTTACGAGAATAGAACCTGAATAAGTACAAGACGATGTCTTTTATTTTTCATACAGGGGAAGTTTTTACAATACTAGCAGAAGGAAAGAAAATATATATATATATATATATGTATATATATATATATATATCATAGCTACGCTCTCAGCACTAGCTATGCAAAAGCAAAGTTATCCATGCCTTGGATACTTCGCACTAGCAGCACTAAATTATGGCGGCGTGCAGGGTTCCCACTCGTCTGTGCACCCTGGAGGGGGTGCATCCTCATCATCGAACCCTTCATCAACGGTATAACCTGCAAAAACTCCTTAACTGCAAACATGAGCATAAGGCTCAGCAAGACTAACCCGTCTCACTAGACATATGCAAAGGGGACACTAAACATATGTGAGGTGAAGCATAAATGACTCGCCTACAAGTGGATCCTTATAATCAAGTTTTATGTAGCAAATGACATTCTCCAGGCACGGCACATCATGGGCTCCACAATCAAACAAGAAACGCTTTACAGATGATATGACATGCCCAAAGCACATAATGCTATTACAGCTAAAGTATGGGGAAATTGTAAACTTTTAATTGTACTATCTCTAAATCATATAAGGTTGCAAAGTAAATTATAATTCAATACAATATGATTTTCTGGCTTCTTTAGTATTTATTACGTCACGACATAGTGAACAAGTGGTACTCTATTACTGCGAGGGACAGTGATTGCAATCAGGACACACCCGTACAACACGACACATACGTCGTTCGGAAATGTCAGCGAGCACACCCGTACCTACATAACACTTCAGTACTAGGCGTATATGGCCACCTTTCACAAGAAACCCAAAATGCCGAGCCCATCTCACCTCCGCGAACAGAAGGTCATCGCACGGAACACCTCATGTGTTCGCCGACCAATTTACACCTTACTGTCCTCAGCCAACCCCTATCGATGGTGAGTTAATGGGCCTCGACACCCCAGTTATCAAGATACATCAGTTTATTGGATTCCATATGTCCATTATGTTGTCGGTACAAGTCAAGCTTGTTCAGCAGGGCCACACACGAAGCGGGCCTTAATCGACACAGGCATGGCTACGCGACCGCGACTCACTTCTCGCCGCTTCCTATCTATTCCCTGCACGGTCTCCATTTCATTATATTCTGCCATTTTGTATCTAACCAATCCTATGAGATATGTCCTACATTTCTCGCGAGTAGATTCCAACTACTCGACTTCTACCGGATTTCCTATGCATTAGCAAGGCAGTTACTACAGGTCAAATTGTAACTCGTTCCAACCAATTCCTGGGATTTTTGGCCATGCAAGTGCAGTACCAAACACCTTATATGTAATGCACAATATCAACTGAAGACGTAAGTGAATAAAACTGGGAAAGTTTAAAAAGCTCTTAAATGCAAACCGGGGCTTGCCTTGTTGCAGGTCAGAGTCTGAGTTAAAATTTGGAATATGTTCTTCCAAGACTTCTCGCTCCTCCTCGACTTCGGTCACTATACGATATGCATATAACATGTATATAAATGACTTTGAAAAATAATTATTACCAAGACCATAATTTATCCCATGGTGATCATTATATGATAGGGACCCTAAATGGGCTTTGGAACTTCGATGGTAGATACTAGGGAATATGATCAAGGCTCTTGCAAAGAACAGGAGATGATCATAGTAGATTGTGGTCCCCAAAATTATGGCAAGCAATCAACTTCCAAAAATTCTAGAGAGGAAACTGTAGCTTGAACCTAGCTAACAGTTGATAATCAAGATAGAGGAAGTTGTCCTGGTTCTAACAAAATTTGTCTTATAATTTTCTAAGCTTTGGTAAAGTAGTTATTGAATTTCTAAGTTGGCAATAATTTCTGGAATTATTTACATTTGAATTTTTGGCTTTTAAACAAATAGTCAGTTTCTAGCTGGATTAGGACTATGATATTAGGTCAATTGAATCCAAGATTTTTACAGGAACTAGTACGTGACTAAAGGAAGGTTCAGTTTAAATTTGGGACATAATAAAGCAACTGAACATCTGTAAAAATTCAATAACTGAAAAAGGAAATTGAACCATACAGAGGTTTAAACAGGTGCAATGGCTCCCAAACTTTTTTTTCGTGGTCAAGAATAGGACACTAAATTTTATGTAAATTTTGGGGATTTTTCCAGTGGTTATCTTGTCTGGAAAAATTGCATTTGCATTTGCAAAGATTATTTTCTACAGAATTTAACTTTGAGTTTCATAGAACCTAATTGGTATTGACAGAAGCTAGAGCTCAAGAGCTTTCAGACAAAATTTGTTTGAAGATTTTTGGAGTAGTCTACAGACAGATATTCAATTTAGAAGTTTGAATAATTTTCTGGAATTATTTTAATAACCCGTTGGCGCCAGAATTCAAATTTCAATCGGCGGGTCCCATGGGCCACGTGGCGCGCTCTGGTCAATGCAACACCGTGGTCCACAAAACTATTTGCACGCAGCCTCACGGGGTCCCTGCCGCACCATGATCTCGCAGTCGCTGGCAGGTGGGACCCTACAGGTCGTCTTCTACCTCGGGCCAGTGCCCGCGCGAGGCGGCGCCCGCGGCGGTACTCGCCGGCGAGCTCGCCGCCGGCTAAACCGACGGTACAAACTCGCTCAAACTCACCGCCTGGAGGTTTTTGGGGTTGCCGAGCACGACGGTGAGGTCGGTGGGGCCAGAAACTCGCCGGAAGTGGCCGTGTGACGGCGGCGGCGGCAGTGAGCACTCGGGCAACGTGGAACTTGCTCCAGAGTCGCTCAAACCACTCGGGATCTTCTTCAAAACCTTCCTGGGACGATGCTGATCAAGGAAATTGACGTGGAAGAGGAGAAAACCACCAGGAACTATGAGCTCAACGGTGAACCGAGGTTTCCTCACCGGCGGCGAGCAAAACTCGATTTGTCTCAGCCGTTGCTTGATAAATTTTGGGGGTTTTTGCTCAGGTAGGAGCGCTAGGACCTATAGAAACTATCCCTAAGCAATTGCATAGAATCATTACTTGTAGAAACGGAATTTAAACGAAAACCTAGCAAGTTCATTCACTTCGGCCGGAAGAAAGAAGATCGATAACTTCTTCAATTCTCAATGAAAAAGGAAACGGTTTGCACCCAGAGTTAGAGCTCGACTAGGCACAACTTTAAGCTGTTGGAGTCATTGCTTGAAACGGCGCGAGACAGCGGCACACCACGGAGCAGAGGTGGGCGGCGGCGATGGCGCGCGGCGGAGATTAACTCGCGAGAGGGGAAAACCACTGATCAGGGAGGGGAAATAAGGGAGCGGCGGCGGCCTTTTATAGCCCGCGGCAAGCTAGCACGTAGGCAGCTCGCTGGATCTGCATGCGCGCGCGCTGTCGAGCGGTCGAGCGCCGGCGCAGAGATGGCAGGTGGCCGACGTGATCCCTTCTGCAGCGGCTGACCGGTTGGTCCCACAGGTCAGTCAGACCCCCCAATACAAAAGTAATAATTCATTTAAAAATAGAAGATCAACCCCAAAAATCATGGAACTTTGTGGAGATGGTCAATGAATTATTCCGGACCCAATGGTGAACTCCAATCTTATGTTCAAATAATTTGGAAAAGAATTTTAAATTCAGATTTGAATTTGATTCAAATTTGTTAAGCGCCTCAAATAAAATAGCAAATGAGTTCCTAAAATCTTGATATTTTGCAGGCAAGCTATTGAGAATATTAGGAGGCCAAGGAAAAATTTAGAGCCTCTAATTTGAATATTTTTGGCAGGGCCAATTAGTACTGCACTTTAAATTGCCCTAATAATCTTCATCCAAAAAATTCTAAAAATTTGAATAGGGGTGAATAGAATCATTCTAGAATTAGTGGTGATGTCCAATACTCATGTTAATAAAATTTAACCATGAGTGCAAGAAAGGTTTGGATGGTATAAAGTTCATGTGTACCACTATATTGGATCTCTAATATAGTTGATCACAAAACTCATGACTGAATTCACATGCCATAAAAGTGGGGTTTTACAGCTGTCGAGAAGGTTGCCTCATTTTTCCACAGGACATAGAGCCTCCAGTAGCTAGGACCTTTCTCTTTTGCCTCTTACTGTAATCCTCATTTTGTGATCCAGTACTTCCGATGAATGAAATCCACTCTTTGAATGAATGAATTACATTTTATGTTTGTCTTCAATGCATTTTCCTTTATCTTATTGGCCCCCTTGTAGATGTACACAATTTGATTGCGAACATGTACCAAATGGTTTTGACAACGTGTTGCTGACTTGAGCGCTTCAAACTTGTAGCTATAACGCTTAGCCTGTAGGTCCGAAGTTTACTTTTGACATCTCCAAGGACCCTTTGTGACATCGACGACGGCCCCCCTGGGAGGTGTCGGAGCAAGATTGGTCTGACGACACCCACTGTAAACGCATGAAACATCCATGGTGGGCCCCATGGGATTGTCGGAGCTTTTTGGGTCTGACAATACCCACTTTCAACGTGTAGAATGTCATTGGCAGGCACCTCGGGGCAATCAGAGCTTGGTAGGTCCGACAACATCCACTGTCAACGCGTAGAACGTCGACGGCATACCCCCTGGGATTGTCGGTGCTTCCCGACTTCGACGATATCCACCATCAATGTAGAATATGTTGATGGATAATCCCCTCTGGGTGATTTCTTCACCATCTTCAATTGGATTGTCATTATGCTTCACGTCGACAGCGGGCCCCCATGGGGTTGTCAGAGCTTGTTATCTCCTACGATGCCCACTTTCCACGTTAGAAACGTCAATGGCGGGCCCTCTTGGGGGATGTCGAAGCTTAGGAGCTCCGACATCATCCACCATCATTATGAGTTTTCATTTTTCCTGTGCATCAAAGATGAGAAAAACCATAAAATTTGTCCTCTCGTCTATAACTCTTTTGACCAGACTAAGTCGATAGCGTACTCCAGACCTAACAATAGCTTTTGCATTCATGCGAGTAGACCGTCTAGCAATGCTAAGATCCAAAAAATTGACAATGTAACTTGTAAAACATATGAAAAACTTTGGGCTAAAGCTCAAAAATAATTGCACAACTTTGTTATAGACAGGAAGGAAAAGATAACAAAAGGAAACAAGCCTGTACAAAATTAATGCACGTGGAGTCTGCTTTTGCAGAACAATGTCTTTCATTACAGGTCCAGATTACAGGGGAGACAAGGACGCACTTAGGGTATAGAACCAGGCTAAGTGTGCTATACATCTTGTTCTAAGCCAGGGTAGGTAAGCCACATTTTCAGTACAAAAACTGAGTTAAATGTTGCTTGAACTGCCCAGACCCTCCCAGAGGGGTTCGAATGCTCTCCCGGAGGACCTTGCCAACTTTTTGTATAGACTCTATAACATATATTGTGTGTAATTATAGACTCAGCTCCATGAAACTAAGCATAAAACTTACGAAGGTGCTCGATGTTCCAAAGATTAGGAAGCGGGGTCCCATCCTCAGTTGCCAAGCGAACGCATACAGGACAGGATACTTTGATCACTCGAAGGGGACCTTTCCAGCTGGGGGAAATTTTGTTTATCCCTTCAAGAGTTAGTATTCTCCGCAGCACCAGATCGCTTTCCTCGAGTTGTCGGTTGCGCACATGCCTTTGATGATAGCGCCAAAATGCCTGGCGATAACATGCACTCCGAATAGCTACTAGACACCTTCCCTCATCGACGAGGTCAAGGTCTTGGCGGAGCTGGTCCTGCGCGGCTTTGTCAAAGGTCCAGACCCGGAGCGACCTCATGGTGAACTTCGGAGGAAGGACCGATCTAGCTCTGTATACCAAGAAAAAGAGGGTCTCTCTAGTTGACCGGTTAGGTGTAGTCTTGCTCGCCCACAGTGCGGACGAAAGCTGTTCAATCCAGTTGGCTCTGTGTTTCTTTAGGCGCGCATATGTGCGTGTCTTGAGTCCTTTCAATATTTTTGCGTTTGCCCTATCAGCTTTGCCATTTCTTGCCGGGTGAGCTACTGATGCATAGCTAACTTGTATGTCGAGGTTTTTCGCAATATTCTTGGAATGCTGCACTTGTGAATTGGGTTTTGTTGTCAGTGATAACTCTGTTCGGAACTCCAAATCTGAAGACTATGGACTTCAAGAACTTGATAGCTGACTCCTTGTTAATAGTCATACCTGTGGTAGCTTCCGGCCACTTGGTGAACTTGTCGATGGCGACATATAGGAACCTGTAACCTTCGACGAGTTTTGGGAAAGGTCCCAAATTGTCCATACCCCACATAGCGAATGGCCACGTAGGAGGTATCATTTGCATTGACTGAGCCAGAGTGTGTATTTGTTTCGCGTAGAATTGGCACGCTATACACTTTTTTACCAGCTTGACTGCGTCCTGGATTGTTGTAGGACAGTAGAAGCCATGTCGAAAGGCTTTACCGACAAACGTGCGGGAAGATGCGTGGTTCACACACTCGCCTCCATGGATCTCCACGATGAGCTCGCGACCTTCTTCCCTTACCAATCGGACGATATCCCCTGTACCAGCGTGTATCTTTTAGCCAATCGGACGATCCAGTCAGCGGATGCACCATCATTAGGAATGATATTTTCTTTCAAGTAGCTTTGAATCTCCGTGATCCATTCATTAGAGCTAACTCGAGCTTCTAAGTCTTGCGTGCTGGGTTGCTCGGAGCTTCCTGCAGCACCTACGACCCTTGGTGGATGTCATGGTAATATGACCACTGGGACTGCCAGCTTCGATGAGTCACCAAGAATCCAAGGAGCTTCCCGGAGCTAACCCCGAAGACACATTTGTCTGGGTTTAGCTTAGTGTGTGTCATGCGCAGTTTCTCGAAGACAGCTTGTAGGTTATCAAGGAGTGACTCATTGTTCTTCACCTTCATGATGATGTCATCAATGTATACCTCCACCAAGTCCCTGATGAGCTCTCCAAATGTTTTCTGCATAGCTTGCACAAAAGTTAAAGCAGCGTTTTTGAGACCGAAAGGCATAGCAATATAGCAATACAATCCATCTACTGTTATGAAGGTAGTTTGCTCTTCATCTTCCCTAGACATTTGGACCTGATGGTAACGAGGATATGCATCTAGGAAACACAATAGCTCAAACCCGGAAGTGGAGTCCACTATCTGGTCCATCCTAGGTAGTCGAAATGGATCTTTTGGACATTCCTTATTCAAGGTGGTGTAGTCAATACACATCCAAAGCTTCCTACTAGCCTTGGGTAAACCGATTGGTTTTCCAGCCATTTTGGATGATGAACCTCCCAGATGAAACCAGCTTCGAGCAGCTTCTTGAGTTCCTGTAGGATGAAGTTCTCCCACTCAACTAGTTGTTTCCGGGGCTTCTGGTCTACTGGCCGTGCGTCGGGATAAATCTTCAGGCTGTGCTCAATCACCTCCCTAGGGATCCCAGACATTTGTGACGGTTTCCAGGCAAATACGTCAACATTCGCCCGTAGAAAAGTGATGAGCGTGAGTATCTATTTGTTGTCCAGACCTCCCGATGTACGGGTAGTCTGGGCAGCATCAGAACCAAGTTGTATGACTTTGATGGGAATGTCAGTGTCGCTACTTGGCTGCGCACGTGGTGCAGAGGTTGAGCCTCGGTGACGAGTGCTCGGAGGTTGAGCTGCTAGCTCTGTGTCGGATGTTCCCTCTTGCGCTGTAGCAAGCACATGGAGTTCTTCCAGCACAGTAACTCCCGTAGTGCAATCTCCGCGGATCCGAAGAACACCCGAGGGTTTTGGCATCTTCAACACCAGATAGCCATAGGGCAGGCCTGCCTAGGACGGTGTTGAAGGGCAAGCTGATGTGTGCGACGTCGAAGACCAGCTTCTCGGTCCTGTACTTCTCTCGGGTCCCGAAGGTCACTGGAAGTGTAATGGATCCGAGAGGACTGATGGCTACCGGACCTACCCAAAAAAATGGACGTGAGGGGCGAAGGTCCAAGAGTCGGAGCTGTATCTTCACGAATGCCTCGTAGATTAGGAGGTTGAGCGCCGCTCCTCCATCTACCAAGACATGGTAGAGCTAGACGTTGTTGATGGTTGGAGACACCATCAATGGCAGTTGGCCAGCCCCGATCATGTTCCTGGGGCAGTCCATAGCATTGAAAGTTGTGGGAGCATCCATCCATTTTTGATGCGATTCCGCCGTGGTGATAGGAGCTGCAACAACCATCTCTTGCAGCATAGTCTTAACGACGCGGCGAGAAGTGATATCCCATGACCCTCCATATATGGTGTTGAGAGTCTTCCGACGCTAATTGTCGGAGACGTCAGAATCATGGTCGACTGTGTTGTACACAGCCTTCTGGACCTTCTTGGGGTCATGGAAGGCTAGCTCCGTTTCGGCTGGAGCTTCGTCGACTTTTTGTTTTCCTTCACGTTGGCGGAAAGGAGCTTCTTCTCGACGCTTGTTGTAGTCCTCGACAAGGTTATGGAACTCTCAGTAGTCATCTAGACTATGTTTGTCCGTTTTGTGGATCGTACACCACATCTTTGGACCACTGCCATCTTCTGAAGAAGGTCAGGGTCGCTTATCGGGGCATGGCCCCCGGCCACCCGGAGCTGCAGCTGCCACAATAGTACATGTACCGGCCGACGACTTCTTCTTGCCATTGGACTTTTTCTTTATTCTTTCCACTACTGGAGGTAGTGGCTTCAGCTTTGGAGGACTTTTTGTTAGCCTCCTGAGCTGGATTGAAATTCATTTCCCAGCCCTCTGTAGCTTAGGTGCACTTGTCAGCCAAGCTGAAGAGCTCTGTGACGCTGATGACTTCTTTTGTCACCAGCTTCTCCAACATCTTATTGTCTCTGACACCCTATCTGAATGCCACAATGACATAAATGTTGGAGATGGAAGGGATGGTGTTTTGTACCAGAGAAAATCGTTGGTTGAAGGATCGCAGTGATGCTCCTGACTTTTGCTGTACAACAAAAAGATCCAGTTTTGTGCCGAGTCAGGTGTAGGAACTCCCGATGTTGGTGGTGAACTGTTGGCATAGCTCCGTCCAACTGTTGATAGAGTTAGGCGAGAGACTCTTGAACCAGGACCTGGCCGTCCAAGTCAGAGCCACTGGAAAGTAATTGGCCATCACAACCTTTGCCACCCTCTGCGATAATGGCAGTAGAGTATATCTGGAGAAACTCGGCGGGGTTGACAGTCCCATCGATTTTTTTCGGCAGATGAGGCTAAAACTTTTGAGGCCAGCGGACCATGCGCAGGTACATGGCCAGGGCTGAGCAGCCGCCCCCTACTCCCATGGGAGGAGGGTTTTCCCAAGTTTCCCGCCTTTCGCGAGCACGCTCGATGTGGGCGCGGCCGTCCTGCTGCTTGTAACGGCGGTCAAGTTCCGACCACAGATCGTGTGTCAAGAGTATCGACGCAGTGTGAATGTGATGTGCCCTGGAGGGTAGCAACGTCGCCTTCGAAGACACAACACATCTCCTGTGTTGTGAAGCTTGCAGACCAAGTCTTCCAGACAATATCCGATGTTGAGAAGGATCATGCCCTGAAGAGGGAGGACCTTGGTTTCTGAGGCCATCGGCTGCGGCTACAAAAACATGTTCCACATCAGCTCGCCACTGCTCTATGGCACCCTGAGGTGCTCCTGGCAGCAGTGGACGTTGGAGAAGAGTATGCGCAGCAATAAGCATGTTCATAGGCTTGTTGTGCATCAATGCAGTGACCGACACCGAGACCCCATCCTGTTGTCTGGCATTGTTAGCCACAGTAGATGGTGGTGGTGGTGGTACGACGCCCGTCGGGACAACAACACCCGCCGGCTGTTGCACATTGGAGGGGTTCCCTCCAGCAGATGGCTCAGTGTTGCCGTTGGACGATCCTGCGGTGGAGTTCACCATCATAAAATCTCAAAGGCCCCTTCCTGGCGTGCCAAATGTCGAAGTGTGTGATCGACACTTCCCCCAGTACTACTAGTTCGTAACCCACGATGGTTCTTGATTAGTTCGGGCGTGCGCAAGATTATGAACAAGATGGTTACACGATGATTTTATGTTATTCTGGTCGTCTGAGCATAACATCCTACTCCACGGGTTGTGTTGTTGTATGTATGAGTGTATGGCGCTTGTGAGCATTTGAGCTTAGTTGTATCTGTAGCGTGCGGCGCAACCCTTTTATAGTCTAAGGACTGGCCATTACATCAGCCTGGCCCGACATGTGGCCCTGGCAGTAGTTAATTTCCTAATACATGATCTGTGAATATTAAACGTAGTTAATAGCATGATAACGCGCCTTAATGATGGTGTTACCATTGTTAAGAGTCCTCTGATTGTGTGTCGTTAATATGGCATTAATGACACGCAATCAGGTCTTGTAATTGTAGCTTTAACTGTGCCTTGAATGTCCTTGCCATTGGATATTTGCCAGTGTCTTATTTGCATTCTTGTGATGAGGACATCACAACAGCGGAGACGCACATTGAACTGCAAGGACCAATCACAAGAGCACGAGCACGGTTAATAAACCAGCAGGTGAATCCGTTCCTAACTTCTTTTGCATGTGAGTTTGAGAATAGATTGCTATATGATGATTTAATTGTTATTAGGAATAATGGAGAAGATAAACAAGTGAAGGAAAGAGGCATTGGGAGCATGGAGAACTTGCTGGGACGTCCACAAGTTGATGGAAATAGTTTACAACTCGGACTCAAGTTCAACTCGGAGTCCAGGAGCAGTCCACCTTAAAACGGACGTCCAGGAGGCATACGGACTTCGTTTTTGACGTTCTACCTATGCACGGAAAGAGAAGAAGATAATCTTTCCAATGGTTCTGGTCCCACCTCAAAATTATTCAGGAGTCTTTGGAAATCGTTGAAACAAGTTGAGTCCAGATTTCTGTCCGGTGCTGCGCCACCGAATCGGGCCTTTGGGCCTTGTATCCCGTAAGAGTCCGTTAGGGACGCGTCTAATCGTGTTTTGTCCGAACCCTAGCCTTTAAATACTGCATCCGACGGTCATATTCAGTGGGTTTTTCTTAGAATAACAATTTTGCAGTTCTACGGTTTGTGAGACCACAACTTCTCAATTTCAGATCGTGTCTTCTACGTTCTTGCTTGTGTTCTCGGTTCACTTGTGTCGGTACCCTGTGTACCGTATACCCCTTGGGACTAAAAAAAGACCGAAGAAACTTCACCTGTCTGAGTTGAAGACCTGCAAAGGCCCCACGTGTCATACGGGACCGGACCTGCCTCCCATCTATGGTTAGTCCTGGTGCTGCCACGTGTATACTACAACTGGACCTACATCCCTCATATGGGATAGCTCCGGGCTAAACACTTGCACGGCACCCCCGGACATAACCCCAGGCAGAGGGAAGCTCCGGAACCGACATGTGTACATCTACATCGGACCTACCCGTCCCAGACAGGAAGCTCTGATGCTGCCACGTGTCCAACCGCCGGACCTGTAGCCTCAACCATCAGACTGGAGGACCCCCAACGGCTTGGACCTTTAAGGTTCAATCAAAGACTTCAAGACCCGATTAAGTGTCATTAATACCATATTAATGACACACGATCGGAAGGCTCTTAATACAGGAAACGACATTATCAAGCCAGTTACCGTGCTATTAAGGGTAATTAACCTCATTAATTGTGTATTAAGCATCAGTAACCGCCAGGGCCACATGTCGGGTCAGGCTAACGGTGTAATGACCAGTCCTTGTACTATAAAAGGATTGGTCGATGATACACAAAGGACGGCTCTCGGGAACCCTCCCATACACAGCTTTGATACCCAATACAACAACTACACACCCCGTGCAGTAGGGTATTACGCTTAGGCGGCCCGAACCACATAAATCCTTGTGTCCATTTGACATCGTCTTTCGAATCTCTGCGCTCAATACTAAACTACAAACTCCGCGGGCTACCAATGGTAATACCGGGAGAACTGCCGGATCAACACTCCGACAGCTGGCGCGCCAGGTAGGGGGGCCCGAGATTTGAAGATAGTGAACTCTGCTGCTGGATCATCCAACGGCAACCCTGCAGTGCAACCTGCTGGGAGCAATGCCTCCAATGTGCAGCAACCAGTAGGTGTTGTGGCTCCATCAAGAGTCATGCCTCCGCCGCCGCCATCCGCACCAACAAATCAAGCTGGACAGCAGGACGTGGCATCTGCATCGGTCATGGCATCGGCGAATAGCAACCCTGAACACGCGCTCCAAGCCGCGCGTGCTTTTCTCCGATGCCCACCACCTCCAGGAGCATCCTAGGGTGCAATGGAGCAGTGGAGGGCTGATGTGGAACATTTGGTTGTAGCAGCAGCTGATCGCATCAGCAACCTAGTTCCTCCCCCCTCGTGCGGGCCCCATCGCAGCATCGTACTATGTCGGGTAGACTTGGTCCACATTCTTCACAGCATAGGAGGCGTGTTGCGTCTCAACAAGCGACGTTGCTGCCTCCCGGGGCGCGATGCACCCGTACGGTAACTAGGCTTTCAACTCACGACCTCCGGGCGGAACTTGATCGCCGTTACCGCCAACAGGACGGCCGCGTCCATATCGAGCGTGCTCGTGAAAGGCAAGAGGCTCGAGACAGTCCTGCTCCCGAGGGAGTAGGAGGAGGCTGTTCTGCTCTAGCTATGCACCTACGCATGGTCAGATGGCCACAAAAGTTCCGGCCTCACCTGCCGGAGAAATTTGATGGGACTGTCAATCCCGCCAAGTTTCTCCAGATTTACTCCACCGCGATTCTTGCGGCCGGAGGCAACGAAGCCGTAATGGACAACTACTTCCCGATGGCTTTGACTAGGACCGCCATGTCTTGGTTCATGAGCCCTCTGCCTAACTCCATCAACAGTTGGGCAGAATTGTGCCAAAAGTTCACCGCCAATTTAGGGAGTTCATACACCCGACCAGGCACTGAACTGGACCGTTTTGCTGTCAAGCAAAAGGTGGGAGAATCCCTACGATCCTTCATCCAGAGGTTCTCCCGTGTATGAAACACTATTCCTTCTATCTCTAGCTCCTCTGTTATTGTGGAATTTAGACGGGCGTACGAGACAAGATGCTGCAGAAGCTGGCGACCAAGGAGATCACCAGCGTCACGGAGCACTTCAGCTTGGCAGACAAATGCGCCAAAGTTGCGGAGGGCCGTGAAATGCACTCCCAACCACCACCGGAGGACAACAAAAAGTCCTCCAAGGGTGAAGCCACTACCTCCGGGAGTGGTAAGAAGAAGAAAAAGTCCAACGGCAAGAAGAAGTCATCGGCCGACACACCTATAGCCACAGCTGTTGCAGCTCCGGGTGGCCGGGGGCCACGCCCCGAAAAACGACCTCGGCCGTCGTATGAAGACGGAGGAAGCTCCAAGATGTGGTGTCCTATACAAAAGTCAAACATCCACAACTTGGAAGGCTGTCGTGAGGTCCAGAACCTTGCTGAGCGCTACAACAAGCGTCGGGAAAAAGTTCCTTTTTGTCAAAGGGAAGGAAAACAAAAAGTCGACGAAGCTTCGGCCAAAGAGGAGTTAGGCTTCTAGGACCCTAAAAAAGTCTTCAAGGCTGTTTACACCTCCGTCGACGACGATTCTGATGTCTCTGACAACGAACGTTGGAAAACTATGAACACCATCTTTGGTGGTTTGTGGGACATCACCTCCCGCCGGGTCCTCAAGACCATGCAACAGGCCATGGTCTTAGTAGCTCCTACTGCTAGGGCGGAGATGCACTGGAAGTGGATGGACACTGACATCACTTTCGATGCTTCGGACTGCCCTCGGAATATGATCAGAGTTGGCCAACTCCCACTGATGGTATCTCCGACCATCAACAACATCCAACTTCACCATGTAATGTTGGACGGAGGTTCGGGGCTGAACCTCATAAGCTTCGAAGCTTTCGTTATGCTTCAGCTCCGACCTTTGGACCTTCGCCCCTCCTGACCTTTCTCCGGAGTAGGTCCGGGGGCCATAACCCCACTCGGTGCAATTACTCTTCTGGTGACCTTCGGGACCCAGTAGAATTACCGCAATGAAAAGTTGTTCTTCGACGTGGCGCAGATCAACTTACCTTTCAATGCCATTTTGGGCAGCCAGCCTTATACAAGTTCATGGCTGCTGCTCATTATGGCTACTTGGTGTTGAAGATACCGACACCAGCCGGTGTTCTTCGAATCTGTGGAGATCGCACTGCCGGAGTGACAGCTCTGGAAGATCTCCATGCGCTTGCTACAACGCAGGAGGAAGAATCCAGAAAGGAGCAAACTCCAAAAACCCCCGAGCATTCGTCATCGAGGCTCAACCTCTGCACCTCACGTCCAACCAAGGGGCGACACTGACATTCCCGTTAAAGTCGTCCATATCGGTTCTGACACCGCTCAGACCACCCGTATATTGGGTGGTCTGAATGACAAATAAGAACTGGCGCTCATCACTTTCCTTTGGGCTAACGTCGACCAACCATGTTGTTGGATCTTCCATAGGGCAGAGTGTCTATTTTATTTGGTAGTAAAGTCTAAGATAATTTTTTTCATGCTACAATGCATGGTTGTTATATTTTAATTTGGGCATCGGGTGGTTCTTGTTAGGGTAATTGTTTTATTGTCATTGTGCTCCATTTCACCGAACAATGTAATAAAGACAGGGTTCAACATAAATAAAGAGATGGCACTGCTTGCAAACTAGCTAGTTCTACAAACAGAATGTGCAGATCATGGCTGCACACTCAACACATATAACGTTAAGTCTATAAACGAGCTCTGTTGTATCCGCAGCCGTCGGAACTGCCACCACGCGTGCTATATACATGCACATCCAACGTGATCTACACCTTCTTTCAGCAACACCGCGAGAGCCATTCACTCATCCCAGATGTTGTGGCACCTTCCATGAAAACCTGCACCACGCACACATGCTGCAGCGGACGATGTCGCACCTGCAGCAAAACGGTCATCGCACGGTGCACCCATGACACAGACATGACATGCATGCCTGAGACATACCTTGTAGTGTGGTTTATTCTAACAGGTGGTAACGCTAGCGACTCGTCATCGTCGAGCGCTCGTGCATGTCGTCAGACTGCAGATAAGGTAGCAAGAAGCAGTTGATAATCAGAAATTTCTCCCATTGCACGTTATACATTGTATAGTCTCCAAGAAGGTGTCCCCCCTGCTTCTAATATAAGCATCCCAACCTCATCGACGTCCACGACGCTGCCGCTACCATGGAGAAGAAGCGTTTCCAACGCAATTGAAGGGAAGATGAGCACTGCCACTCCCACTCACTGGATGCTCATACGGATGGCTGCTCAGTGGGACAGTGACCACCGTTGAACCTTCCACTGGCTGAGGGTCTATTTTGTTTGGTATTCAAGTCTAAGCTAAGTTCCATTTATGCTCCATGGTTTTTATGTTTGAGTATGGATATCAAGTGGTTCTTGTTATGATAATGGTTTTAGTTGTCACTAAGCTCACTTTCACTGAACAATGTAATCAATTAAGGGTTGAACATAACCAAAATGATGACAGCGATCTACAGACGAAACATGCCACTATGTAAGAAAGGCTCATCCGAGATGTTCCCGAACGAAGAAGGGAGATGAACAAACAGTGCATTTCTGTCATCGCGTCTCGCATTATATTATCATCAGAGACGAGCAACTGGCGCGTTGAAAATCAGCCTAAGTGCGAGACAAGCTAAAAGATAGAGTGTCTCGTTTCTTTGAGTCATAAAAGACGTGCTTTACGGGTTCTTTGGAGACATGAGTCGCGCGCATCGCCCATAGGAATACATGCGAGACAAGCTCTAATACAGCGTGTCACTGATTTTTTTGATTGATCCAAACGTGCTTTATGGTACCACATAGTAGATTTGTTGACTGATCTGAGACGTGCTTTAAGGAAGCTCGTCTCCTTTATTTAGGTCATTCGAGACGATCTCTGCTACAGCTTGTCGCGGATTGTTTACAGGCAGGATCTCATATTAGGTGTCCCCCACCCCTGATTATCCTAGTTGCCGGCTGCATCCATGAGCTAGCCACAATTTGGCAGTCGCATTGGCAGTGTCAGCAACATACACAAACATGAACATATGTATAGCCAAAAAGATCACACCTTAAATTATATTGACCAATCAAATATTAACAAATTGTCAATCGTGGTTATCAAGTATACTAATTACACAAAGAATGTCCCCCTATTCATCCTGATTAGAAAGTAACTAATTACACACATCATAACTGCCATCATCTAATCATGTATACCATAATAAAAATTCTCCGGGTCAATGACTTCATTAACGATGAGCCTTCATAGCCTCTAATGCTCCGACTGAGACATCCTCAAATTTCAATAAAACCACTGAAATCATATAAAACATCATCAAATAGCAGTCACATTTGCTTAAGCAGACACATAAGGGAGCAAATATCTGAAGGCTTAGGAACAAATTGGTATACAATTGTAATAAACACAGGAACTATTAGTGAATGGAGAACCGAGCTTACTTGTAGCATAGGCGGTTGGTGAACATCTGCAATGCATCGGCAGAGAAATTGTTCTCATCATAAAGGACATGGTAGTGACCTGGTGTGCTTGTCCCCTGAAAAAACAATCAATTTACATTACACTATTACATTAATAGCCTGATATCAAAAACTCGTGAGACCAACACCAATTATCACATAGGTACCTTGATTCCCACGTGGCTGCAGAGGTAGAAATCAAACTCACTGGGATGACAAATGCTAGTGTCAGCCACGGTTCCTCCAGTTTCAATGGTTTGCGAATCAAAATTCATTATATACATTGATAGTCAAAACAAATACATTACTTCTGCATTGGACATAAACAAGGAAGATGAATTTGTTCTAGGATACCAACCAGGCAGAACATTTCAACTTATGTGAAGGCAGCGGTGTGCTCATACCGATAACCGAGGTCGGGGTTGAGGCGGTGGCGTGCTCCGAGGACAGGGGACAAGGCAGCGTGCTCCGGCATACTCAACACTAAAAATTTTTCCAAGTGTTGGGAGAGGGCGCGTGAGAGGAAAAAATAGCAGAACTCGGAGTCGAGCCTCTATAACACCCATCTCTCATTTGAGCATCTCCTTTAGGTCGAGAGAGCGCGAAAGTTTTCATCAGAGAGCGCGGGAGAGCTAAAAATAGGTCAAAAAGGGGAAGAGCCATTTGCATTATCCTAGTGTGCGGCACAATACGTGAAAACCGGCGCCACGCACACATGCTGCACGGACGATGTCCCACATTTAGCACCAATGGTCATTGCACGGAGCGCCAGTGACACATACACGATGTGCACGCCCGATAATTTTTTTGCCATGGTTTATTCCAACAGGTGGTAATGGTAGCGAGTCATCATCCCCGAGCTCATGTGTTTCATCAAAGAACAGCCTGGGTAGCAAGAAGCCGATGGTAATCAGAGCGTGCTCCCGATGCATGTTGTACTGCATGGCATCCAAGAAGGTGTTCCCTACCTGCTTCAAATGCAAGCAGCCCAACCTCATCGATGTCCTCGACGATGCCACTGCCACAGACAAGAAGCGTGGCCATCACAAGTGGAGGGGAGTTGGGTGCACTGTCACTCCCTCCTAGTGGTTGCTCATATGGATGTCCGCTTAGTGGAAGAGTGACCGCCATTGGATCTTCCCCTAGCTAGAGTGTCTATTTGGTTTGGTAGTAATGTTATTTTATTCTGCATGGCTGTTATGTTTTAGTAAGGGCATTGAGTGGTTCTTGTTTTGGTAATAGTTCTAGTTGTCACTGTGCTCTACTTCACTGAACAATGTAATCAAGCAAGAGCTGAACATTAATAAAGAGCTGCCAGTGCTCGCAAACTAGTTTGTTCTACAAATAGAACCTGCAGATCACTGCCACACAATCAATCCGTAAGACGTTGAGTCTGACAAGCTCCGCTCTATCTGTATTATTAGGAATCGCCACCACATGTGCTGCATACGCACACAAGCATCATGATCTGCACGTTCAACTAAGCAGCATTGCAAGAGCAATTCACTCATTCCGAACGTGGCGGCACCTTCCGTGAAAACCAGCACCACGCACACACTCAGAACCTGATGACATCGTACCACAGCTCCAACGGTCATTGCACGGTGTGCCTGCAACAGATACATGGCACGCACGCCCGAGACAGACCATGTCGTGTGGTTTATTCCCACAGGTGGTAATGGCAGCAACTCAATCATCATCGCCAAGATAGTGCATGTCGTTCGACAAGAGCAGGGTAGAAAAGAGCATATGGTAATTGGCGCATGCTCCCAGGGCATGTTGTACTGCATGGTGTCCAAGGTGTTACCCACCTGCTTGAGACGCAAGCAGCCCAACCTCACCGGCGTCCTCAACGCCACCACTTCCCTGAACAAGAAGAGTGACCAACGCAAGTGAAGGGAAGTTGAAAACACTGCCACTCCTGCTTGGTGCATGCTTGTATGGATGGCCGCTAAATGGAAGATGGACCGCTGTTGGATTTCCACTAGGCAGAAGGTCTATTTTATTTGGTAGTAAAGTCTAAGATAAGTTTCTTTTATGCTGCATGCATGGTTGTTATTTTTTAATTTGGGCATTGGTTGGTTCTTGTTCTGGTAATGGTTTTAGTTGTCATTGTGCTCTATTTCATTTAAAAATAAGATTCTAGGTATGTTCCACTCCTTTAAGTCTCGTTTCACCACCTCCTGCCATGTCAACCTTGGTCGACCTCTACCCCTCCTAAAATTTCTCTACTCTTTATAATCTCACTGTTAACCGGTGCTTCTGGAGGTCTCCGCTGGATATGCCCAAACCACCGTAGACGATGTTGGACTAGCTTCTCCTTAATCAGTGCCACCCCTACCCTACCATGTATCATCTCGTTCCTAATTTTGTCTCTTCTTTTGTGACCGCACATCCACCATAGCATGCACATCTCCGCAACACTCATTTGTTGGACATGTTGCCTTTTAGGTAGCCAACATTCTGCTACATACAGCATCACAGGTCTGATCATGTCCTATAGAATTTTCCTTTCGAATTTTGTGGAACTTTTTTGTCACATAAGATTCTAGATGCTTGTTGCCACTTCATCCACCCGATCTTGATCCTGTGGCAAACATCTTCGTCAATATCGCCATTGCTTTGTAGCATTGATCCTAAATATCGAAATGTGTCCCTCCTAGGTACTACTTGTCCTTGTAAACTAACATTACCATCCTCGCACCTGACAACACTAAAGTCACATGTCATATACTCGGTCTTGGTTTTACTAAGTCTAAACCCCTAAGACTCTAAGGGCTGCCTCCATAGCTCCAATTTTCTATCAACACCATCCCTAGTTTCATCTATCAACACTACATCATCAGCAAAGAGCATACACCAAGGGATATCCCCTTGTATATCTTTTGACACCTCATCCATCACTAAGAAAAAGATGTAAGAACTTAAGGCTGATCCTTGGTGTAACCCTAATGTGATTGGAAAAGTATCGGTCTCACTATCTCTTTTGCGCACACTTGTCACCACAATATCGTACATATCCTTGATAAGGTTAATGTACTTTGTTGGGACATTGTGTTTCTCTAGTGCCCACCAGATGACCGGTCTTGCTACCTTATCGTATGCCTTCTCCAAGTAAATGAACACCATATGTAGATCCTTCTTTTGCTCCCTATACCTCTCCATAAGGTGACGGAGTAAGAAAATCGCCTCCATAGTGGACCTCCCAGGCATAAAACCAAACTTGTTTTTAGTGACATTGGTCACTTTCCTCAAGCGGTGTTGAATCACTCTCTCCCAGAGCTTCATAGTATGACTCATGATCTTAATTCCTCGGTAATTATTACAATTGATATATAAATAATATGATTTTGAGTGTCGAGTGAGTATGGGCATTTAAGAATGACGAATAGAGAAATCTCAAACTCACTTAACACTTGTGGGGTTCCTATATGCATAGTGTCCATGGTGATGAAATGTGATGCACAAATGACATGATTTGGCATGTTTTGGCACAATTCACATGATTCCCAATTGATAAGCAACATAAGACTCAATGAACTCAAAATGCATTAACATAAGTAGCATTCACAAAATATAGGCATAAGGAGAAATAAGTGCAATAAAATTAAACAAGTTTTGAAAATATTACAAGTCCTTCATAGTTCTCCAACACACTCACACAACGAGAATGAAAACTACTACTACTTCTCGCCCTTTGGCATCAAGGCACCAAGAAGGAGAAAAGATACAAACTTCTACTCCTCATATTCATTGTCATCGTCGTCATTGTTGTTGGATTACTCCTCGATATAGTCACCATCACCGTCCGATAGAGAGTAGGAAGCCGCATGTGCAGGAGTGCTCGAAGATGCACCGAAGGTGAAGAAGGCTCGCTCCTCGTCGGTGAAGTCCGGTAACTCAAGGGAGACTCGTTCTCCCTGTCGTCGAATATTGGAGCTCCTCAAGCCAGAAGCTGCAGGTGCTCCCGGATGGCTGCAAGGTATTGTTGGCTCCACTTCTCTAATTTTCCTGGCCTTT
Organism: Tuctoria greenei; assembly: GCA_036927565.1. Lineage (NCBI taxonomy): Eukaryota > Viridiplantae > Streptophyta > Magnoliopsida > Poales > Poaceae > Tuctoria > Tuctoria greenei. Next base: position 29,622,581 of record JAYESD010000010.1, read on the forward strand.
CGGGTGTTGATTTGGGTGGACCAGCAGGCGGAGAAGATACTCTTCAGCATCTTGAAGATGTCGGAAGTACAGGAAGGCTGCAGTGGAGCCTGAGGAGGTGGAGAGCAACAACAACATCCGGTGAAGCCGGGCTCGGAAGGAGGTGCCGACGAAGTGCCCTGGAGGTCCTCACAAGATAAAGAGCTGCCGAAGGCAACTGCAGGACAAGTCAACGGTGAGGCACATCCTTGATAAACTTCTTCTGAGTCACCTGCTCGATTGTCTTAATGATGTTAGGAGCATAGCAGCAGGATCTAGCAGGGTTCTTAAAGTGTTGATAAATCTCTTAATAGATATAGTCAGACATTGAACTTGTTCTCCTCACGGAGCAACTTGAGTACGTTTAGAGAGTTCGAGTTGAGGCGGTTGGCATCCCATCCTAAGGAGCCAACTTCATCCGAGTGATGCGGTTCATCACCTAGAAGAAGGTATGGAGACCATGGGTAAGAGGTGGGTTCCTCTTAAGATCCTCATCATAGAAATCAAGAATTTCGTGCGGCTGCAGAATATCTTCTTCATGGATCTTATCCTCGTACCGGAGGGTCCGGTGGAGGCCTAATATCCTAGCAAACTCTTCATAGGACACGAAGTATCTCTATTTGTGTGTCATCTAGTTCAATCTATTGTCGCAGTTGTTGAAGCCTATGGCAAAAAACTTTAGAATGACCTCAACATTCCAATGGTATTGGGTCCCCATGAGGTTATTCACATTGTGAAACTCACAGGAACTTATCACTTCATTGAAAATTGAGCTTTGCTTGGCCGCCAAAGCATCTTAGTAAATCCACCGCATCTCGAGCACCGGATTCATGTTGGTCGTGAGCACTCATTTATAGTAATTCATGTGGAAGTGGCTCCAAAACCTTGGATCGCCAGCAATACGCTCTTAAGCATAGCATGGTATGTATGTCTGCTCGCCCGCTTCTTGAATGCTCCTCCTGTAATTAATTCTTTGGTTTCCCCTTCTTTTGTCAGTTGGGGTGGAGACAACCAATGGTCCAATCTCAGCTTCTGGGCTGCTCCTCCTGACCCACTGCTCTGCCGCTGTCTAAAGCTGCGAATCACCAAGGCACTACTCCATGGTGCCCTTTTGGTGGGTTGAGGGACCAAGGGAGCATCGTCGCGGTCATGCCTCTTCTTGGACCTCCTTTGGGATTTGGGACTTCCATCCATATTCTAAGAATGATATGAAGGTAGAATGGTTTGCGAGGTTGTAAAAGCAATTGGTTGAAGATTTTGCAAAATTGAATTTAGAAACTATGTAAACTCGGATAAGTCCAAGGTTTTAGTTGGATATCAATGAGCAGGTCGAATATGTCCAAAAGAAACATCGACTTGTCCGATATGCCTCGGACTTGTTTGAGACACATGCCGTACATGTAGGAGCCTGAAAGTTCTAACCCTAACTATTGCAAAATCATCCAAATCAATTTGTATTAACAAAATACTTCACAAAGACTAAGATCAAGGTCCTTAGAACATTTCTCTAGTGTCTCATGCAAGAATGAACCACTAGGAATGAAGAAATCAAGGGAAGATTGAGACTACATCGAGAGGGGGAGGAAACTTGAAGAAATGGATTCCAAACAAGGGGGGGGGGTGATCAAGGGAGGACATGACTTGATCCTCCAACTCCAAGGGATTTTCTTCAAGTTCTTCTTCCACTAGACACTCAAGGTGTAGAGAATAGTGCAAGAGATTTGAGGGGAACTTGAGTTTGATTGAGAGAGGAATGGGGAAAAGGAGACGAGCCGTCAGACTTAAGGGCTCAGACAGATCTGCATCGGATTTGAGGTTCTATTGGACATGTTTGACAGGCAACAAAACAACGAATTCAAAACCCATGTCGAACATGTCTAGACCTAGAGGTCAGACAAGTCCGACATCTCTTTAACAGAAACTGTGTGTTTCTGCTAAGGAAAAGGGTATATAGCAACAAAATTGTAAGGATATTAAAGGACAAGTTTTCACAAATATCCATGATGAATTTTGGCCAGTAAAGCAATCAACTTTCACATAATGACCAAAAATCCAAAAAGGCATTATATGGTAAAATAGTTTGCATGAAAATCAAGGGAGGTTAGTTTTCACAAGCATGCAAGATTCTGAAGGTACTAGGTAATAACATTTTAGATATGCAACTATAACACCCTCAATTTCATCCATAATGCATTGCATTCATTCTTATACATGTCTAACATGATACAACACAAAAAGGAACGAGACTAAAATGAATTAAAATCAAAATAGCAATTAAAAACTTGGCTTAGTATGGACTTGTCCGGAATGGACCCAAGACTAGTCTGATTTAGCTACTGTTGTCCCCCGGACTTTTCCGCTAATTGCTACGGATTAGTTTGGAAAGCGTTTCTGATGTCCCCCAAACTTATCCGTTAACTTTTGCGCACTAATCCAGTTTTGTTTATGTCGTCGTCTGGACTTGTTCGTTGGTTGTATGGACTAGTCCAATGATCTCTGTTGAAAACATTTAAAAAAAATTGGTCTGGTTTCAATAATGGACAATCCCAGACTTGTTCGACCTGGTATCGGACTTGTCCGTTTGACTCTCTGATCTTGAATAGACTTTTTCTGGTATTGCACTAGACTTCTCTGTTTTACTTTTTGTACCCTGTCGGACATGTCTGGCTAGACTACGGACTAGTCCGGTGTGTAGGGTTTCAACTCGGACTCTATTTTTCCTCCATGATGAGTTATTGGGTAACTGCTTTAATTGGGCCCAAGAATGTAGTGCCCCGCACCGAGGAGCCCAAAAGGGACTCTACACGGCCTCGACTTGCTTCCACCGCATTATATTTGGATTCCACCCTAACCCTAGCACCTCTCCTCCTATATAAACACCATACAGTCCACACTTCACCCATTTTTGCCCGCGATAGCAACCCTTAACCCCTGTCATGTCCTGTGTCGCCATCATTCAAGAAGGAAGGAGCCTTCACCGCAAGGAAGGGAAAAGGAGGAGGAGGAAGAAGAAGGAGAATAATGTGATATCGTCATCGTTGGTGTGATCTTCTTAATCGACCCCTCGACAATGACTTTCTTCTTCGCCAATACTTCATCTTCTTCGAGCGAGACGTCAAGTTCTCGAGTTTCATCGAACCCTAAACCCTTAAACCCTAGGATTCACGGTAAATACCTTAGATCCATCTTTTGACATCAATTATGGTTCCATACTTAACTCAAACTATGTTGTAGTTAGAAAATCGCTAAAACCCTAGTCGTAGCGGACTTGTCCGGTCTACCGCGGACTAGTCCTTTGAACTCTCTGGTCCAGGGCGGGCATGTCCGGCCCATGGTTTAGACTAGTCCGGTTGCTCAGTTCTGGAATTTAGGGAACTTCTTTAGATTTTCTCCGAAATGACTCAAAACTTGCCCTAACATGTAAACCCTAATTGTAACTAGTTAGTAAGAAACAATAGTAACCTAATAACTTGTATTACATCACAATTGCATCATTCCTAGATGCCATGGAATATTGAATACTATGTGAGCATTTATTGATTGTAATGTTTGTTTTGCATGATTGTTGTGCGGAATAAAAGGTAACAATCAAGAGGTTGCTTACGAGGACCTTCAACACCAGAACTTTGAAGCTATTGATCCAAACCAGCCTCGAGAGCAAGTCAAGTGTCCTTGATCATTTTGATCCTATTTTCAAATGTTTTATTTGTAGAACTGCATGTTTCTGTCAAATTGTTGGGAAACCCATGACATGTGCTTACTAGAGTTGTATGACCACCCTTGTTGCTTGGGACATATTGTAGAGTGTCGGAAAGGGTATTTTCCAGTTTTGCTTCGCTTTGCTTAATTGTGATGGGAATAACCAAGTGACTAAAATATGAACTAATGTGCATGTGAGCTATGTGAATTGGTGATGATGACCCTTTATCAACTTCGAAACTAGGGATTTGAGCAAGCTGGTTATGTGGAATTAGTTGGAAGGATTTGCTTGCTTTCGATTTAAGGCCGGTTTGTGGAGCAACCACCCAGGATTTACAGTGCCACCACAAGGCCAAGTATAGGTGCGGGTAAGATGATTAATTAGGTGTATTGCTAGCATTGTTCAGATCATTTGGGGGAGCGGGGAATAGGGGTCGGTTGGGTTTGCAATAGTGGCGAGACTGCCCTGGGATCCAAATGGCACAAGAGGGGGCCCTTGGTTGGATGTGCTCAGTTGTAAGACATCACCTCTGGTGAAACCTTAGTGGGTCTAAACATGCTGGCAGTCTCTTTGTATAGGCTATTTTGTGATCTCTTGGCCATACAACTATGGTAGTGTAATTGGCATAAGGGAGACTTTCTTTAGTCGCCGACAGTTGATGAAGTCACAAACTTGTGGTTAAAGTGGTACAACTTGTGTAGAATGTTAAAACATGATAGTCGTGCTCCTGGTTATGAGCAACCTGGACCCTCACATGATTAGAGTTATGCAACTGGGTATTGAATAATGGTTTGAATTGTATACGGAACTGGAGTTGGGACTTGGGTTGGTTATAATAAATTGGATATTGATGACTATGGATAATTATGGATGATTACGAATAACTAAGTCGGATGGATATTGAATGGATGGTGATGGCATATGTTGGTATTGGTTATGGTATTGATGGTATTTGGGTTTATTATGTGATTTGACCTCACATAGTAATTATACGTCACATTTTTTCCAGTTTTTGCAATTACAATGTACTTTGCGGCAATTATCCATTTATTATCGTCCTTGTTCAAGCTACATGTCATATTTTCACACACTAGCTGAGTAAGACATGTGCTCACCCTTGCAATTCCGTCACCAACAGTTTCAGGTGATGTTTAGGAGTCTCATGAGGATAATGTGGAGTACTAGGTCGTGTGCTATCGTCAACTGCTTGTGGAGTGAAGTCAAGCTAATTAGTTTAGTTTACCTTTCTACTGCAATAATAATAATTAGAGATTTGTAATTCGTGAACCATTGGAATATTGTAATAAGGTACTTATTTACTATTCATGACGTGGTTGTTTTCTGTATATCGTTTGTGAACTTGTCGTGTATGTGTGCTGAATATCCTGGTCACACATATGCGTTCACTTGGTTCATTTTCGAAACCAGATGTCACAAATTGGTATCAGGGCCAGGTTGACCGTAGGACGCAGCCTAGGAAGAATGGACACTTTAGAGCACATAGGAACACTTAGTAAGGGTCATAGATGGTTGGTGTGTTTAATTTGATGTGATTGCTTTCTTGTCTACTTGTGTCCTTAGTAGAGTTGTTGGATGCTTCAGCACTCGCCGCATCCATATTGGCTTACATATGTAGTTGCTAGCTTTATATCCCTTGATGCATATTGTTGGACATGTGTTCTAAAATATTTCCATCTCTTTCTCTTTTTTCTCAAATGCCGAGGGTGACTCGCAACAAAAGCGACGTCGATGGCTATGAGGAAAACAATGGGGTGCCTCAGAACATTCCCCTTGCACCTAAAGCTAGCAATCATGAGCGCTTGATGTCTATGCAAAATAAGCTCATGCAAACTCTATGATGCAAGCTTTAAGATAGCTGCAAACCAATAACCAGCCCCACATGCCTCCACCACCGCCACCGCGACCCCCACCACCTCATAACCGCCAGGGAGAATTTATGAGGACTAGGCCACCTACTTTTGCTCAATCCAATGATCCTATGGAAGCGGATGATTGGCTGAAATCTATAGAGAAGACGCTTGCTTGTGACACCCAGTTCCGAAAAATGAACCAAGTGTGACGCGTATGTGTGCCCAGGATGATTAACACACATACACGAGTGCATTGCAAACGCTAATCCAATAAAACCATGCTTGTAATAATAAATAGTACCTTATTATAGATTCCAAATTGTCTCGAATACAAGCTCCAATAACAATATTGCAGCGGAAAACTAAGCACTGGTAGACTCCATCTCCACAGGCAATTTGACAGTAACACGCACACCTAGTACTCCTCAAAGTCCTCCAGATACTCCAAATTAACTCCTGTTACTGAATTAATGTGGGAATAGCAAGAGTGAGTACATGTCGTACTGAGCAAGTGTGGAAAAGTATGACATGTAGCTAAAAACAAGGATGATAATAATTGGCTATTTGCTGAAAAGTAGATTTAAAACATGTAAAAAGCATCCTACAATGTCTATGTGAAATTAATCCCATCATGTCCCAAGTAATAATCATAATATGAATCCAACATCTTCACTTAGTGTTATAGCTCAACAATCAATAAATATCCAACCATATGCAAATATCTTACTTTATTTACCAACCACGTCCAATCATATCCCAAACCATAACCATATCCAAAACCATCTCAAATCCCAAGTACACTCTAATCATGGAAGTTGTTCAGGTGCTCGTGACCGAGAGCATGACTATCATGATAGTTTTTAACACTTTGCAGAGGTTATACCACTTTACCCAAATATTCTTGATTTTATCACCTTTCAGTGACTAAGAAACCTCCATTATGCAGTCTCACACTTCCGTTGGTCTGTAGCCAAGAGATCGCAAAATAACTTTTACATAGGGACTACTAGTATGTACAGATCCACTGAGGTTTCATCGGTGGTGATGTCTCCAACTGAGCACATCCAACCAAGAGCCCCCTATTGTGCCATTTGGATCCCAGGGTAGTCCCGCCACTAATGCAAACCCAATCCAACTCCCATTCCCTGCTCCTCCAATTGGTCCGCACAATACTAGCAGCACAATTAATTATTCAACTATGTCACATCCATACTTGGCCTTGTGGTGGTACTGTAGTTCTGGCTTATTCTCACATGAATCGATCCATAGATCCAAGGCAAGCAAAACCACAATCTAATCCAACTCAGTACACAAACCATGCTTGCTTAGATAACCCAAATCCCATGTTACCTAAATGGTTCACCATTATTCTATCATCATTACTCCACATCATTTAAGTGTTCAATAGTTCATAATTAAGCCATTTGGTTATTCCCAATCCCAATTTAGTAAGCGGAGCAAAAGTGTAAAATACTCTTCCCGCCTCTCGACAAGATATCCCAAGCGACAAGGGTGGTCATACAATTATAGTATTCACCTATCATTGGTTTCTCACAAATTTGACACAAGCCTGTAGTTTTGCAAACAAAATATTTCAAAACAGGATCAAAATGTTCAAGCACACTTGCCTTCATATTCCGCAATTCAGTGATCAACCAATTCAATGTCTTGCACATAAAGACCCTCAGATATTCGTTTCTCGATTGTAAACTCTTGAGCGAACCGTCTACAGCAATCAAGCACATAGACATACCAACAACAATGCAATCAATAATATGCACATATATTAAACAATATGCCACGACGTGTATGCATGAGGTAATTATGATTTAATACATGCCATTAATGCACTACTATTGTTTCCTAATTAGGTGCAACTAGTTCTAAAGTGCTTACGTGAGTTTTGAGTCAATTATAGTTGTTCTTGTGACAATTAGGTGTTGCTGAAATTTTAAATAACGGACTAGTCCACACTAGACCGGACATGTCGGTTTGGGCACACATAGTTGATCGGACAAGTCCGCACATATCCGGACTAGTCCCACGGGACCAGGCTAGTCGGCTGCAGTACAGCGGGGCATGATAAATTAAATTTGGACATGATTTGCTTGAACGGTAGGATAAATTTTAACATAAAATTTGAACCATAAAACCTACCGGTTGTGTGGCTAGTCTTGACGGTCATGGACGGCGACGTGGTTTGTGTCTCTGGCTTCTAGATTCTGTTGATGAAAAAGATGATGACGTGTCATCGATAAAGGAGATGATGGCGTGACGTAGATGAAGAGGACAATGGGATGTAGTAATCTCCCGCAAAGAGCGGCGACGTCGCGACGATGTCCGGCAGACGGGGTTCTCCTTTTCTCCCTTCTCTTTCCTTCTTCCCTTCCTTCTTTTCTCCATGCGGCTGCCATCGGTTGAACCTTTTTTTCCTGATAAGGGGTGCTGCCCTAGGGCTATTATTTGTTTCGGGCGGCTGCTGTTATCAGTAATAGAGGGCAGGGCTTACGGTAAAAATAATGGGCAGGGGGCTCTCTCAGTGGACAGGCTCACGAAAAAAAAGTGCGTGGCCTGGTGGAGTGCGATTGGTCTCCGTTCCTGGCCCTGGGGGTTGACTTTTTTTTCCTTTTTTTTTCTTTTGCCACTAGGTGGGTTTCTGTTTTTTTTTGTGCGCTAAGGGTTTGCGGCCAGGTTGTTTCTGCTGCCACGCTTTGGGCAATTGGGTTGATTTTGTTAGTCTTTTCTTCTTGCTTGTTTTATTTATTATTTCATTCTTTTTTATTTATTATATATATATATATTTATTTATTTATTATTATTGTTATTATTCTTTCCTTAGTGTGCGGCAAGGCTCTTTGTGCGACAAGTGATCTGATCAGCAGTTAACTTTTTGTTTATTATTTATATATCTATTATGGTGAAGTGTCATAATTCATCAAACTATAAAGTATCGGACAAGTCCGCATAGGAACGGACTAGTCTATTGCGGTACATAGAGCTAATCGGACAAGTCTGGTTTGGCGCTGGACAAGTCCGTCCAAGAAACGGAAAGTTCAACGGGTAAGTCCGGTGTTATGCCGGGCAAGTTCAGAGTTGTACAGTAAGGGACTTCAGACTAGTCAGTTGTTGTGATAGACAAGTCCGTGGTGGGGGGACATTGATTAAGTCTGTGCACACCGGACTAGTGTGAGATTTGTCCGAGTATGTCTGTTGTTGTCGAGTGAGTGTATGCGGACGAGTCCGTTATTTTCCGAACTAATGCAGTCCCTGGCTCAATTTTTACTTGCATCTTTATTTCTAATTATTTTACATTTATTCCTTTTTATCATTCTTAATGATTTTGCATGAATTCATCATATTATTAAAATATTAGATATATATATATATATATATATTTAGTTTCATTTTTTCTTTTATCCCATATTTGCTATGGCAAATAAATTACTTTTAGTGCATTTAGCTTGGTAATTGATTTTTTATACTTGAGGATGAATGCAAATGCAAAATAAGATGCATATATTTTATATTTTTCACTATAAAAATTATTTCTTCCTATTATTAACTCTAGATTCTCATTTAAGTTTTTAATTTGCCAAAACTTGAAAATCAAGGTGTCACAATTCTACCCCTTAATATGAATGTCACCCTCAAGATTCGTATGGATTGGAGAAAAGATTTGGAAGTATAATTCTAAATTCCCTTTTAAATTTGAATTAGACAAATTTGAAAATTTTGGGTTGTTACATTGCAATTGTCCAATGCAGCAACCGAGAGAAGGTTCTTTTTGCCTTCCGTCAGCTAGTTGGAGTAGCCGCAGAATGGTAGGAAGCTCTTTACAATGTCCATGCTAATCAAGAGAGGATCACTTGGACTGAACTCAAGGAGAGTTTCCATTCTCAATATGTTCCCGAAGGTGTCATGATCTTGAAGAGGCAAGAATTTGAAAACTTAAGGCAAGAAAGAAAAAGTGTGAGTGAGTACCTTAATAAATTCTTGAAGGTATGCGCCAGAAGATGTTAATACGGGCAGCTAGAAGCAATACATGTTCACGAGAGGCCTAAACAATGAGATTCAACTCCTATTACTCAATAGTGACTATGCAAATTTCCAGAAGCTTGTATACAAGGCTATTACGGTTGAGAACAAGGTTTGTGACAGGGAGCAAGATAACAAGAGGAAGATGCCATATCAAGGACAACCTCAAGGAAGTAATATTCGCCTTCGCTATGTACCACCAAATCCACCATACCACAACTCCACTGCTCCTGCATATCGCGATGCTATTCCACCGTGCCCAGCTCAACCGACGCAACAACGCCCTACCATGCAAGCACCTCGCCCTCTAGTGCAACATGCGCCCCGTGCAAATTTCTGTGCTAATGCTCAGAAACCGGCTCGTCCTAACTATTATGGTGCAGCAAGGACATGTTATACTTGTGGTGATGTGGGACACTTTGCATCCCAATACCGGAAGTTAGGTTATGGTCAAGTGAACAATGCTTCAAGACAGAACTCAGGGCCGAATGGAGGAGCACCACAAGGCAACCGTGTACCGCAAAATTTTGATCGTGGCAAGATGAACCATGTCTCTATGGAGGAGGCCCAACAAGTTGAGGACATTGTGATTGGTATGTTCCTTGCAAACTCCAACCCGGTAACTATATTATTTGATTCTGGAGCATCGCATTCATTCATATCATCAAAGTATGTTTACAAGTATAGTTTGCCTATATCTCACATGAAATATACCTTGTTGGTTAAGTCTTTTTGAGGGGAGATGAGAACAAATATAATATTTCCAAAAGTAACCCTTAAAATAAGGTGGGTAGACTTCCTCGCCAACCTCATTGTTTTGGATTCACACGGACTAGACATAATACATGGAATGGATTGGTTACGGAAGCACCATGGTATAATTCAGTGTGCCACGAAGACGGTGTAATTGACAAATGATGAAGGGATCAACATAGAGTTTGAAGCATCTCAGCCCACAAGAGAGAAGATAGTGGTGAATCAAACGGACGGTGCAACGTTAGAGGAGATTCTAGTGGTGTGTGAGTTTTCTGATGTGTTTCCTGATGAGTTGCTAGGCATGCCACCTGATCATGACATTGAGTTCATCATTGATTTAATACATGGAACTGCACCTATAGCTAAGAGGTTTAATTGCTCGCTTCTTAATTACTTGCTCGCTTCTTAATTACAGTATGGCCTAGCTGCCTGCTCACCGTGCGACCACTCGCTCCCCTTTATCTTTGTTGCCATGTATGGAGATCGAAATCTAAAAGCAGTGATGTGCTAGCTAGTGGGACATTCCAAAAAATATGAACAAATATAAATCTCCAAATGTATGTGTGCTAATGCAAACGACATGCAAATACAGAATACCCAAGTCCACAAAAGGACGATGGCAAACCTATGCTATAGTAACAGGTAAACAATGAGCATTCTGTAACATTGATCACAATGAAATGATAACGTATAATATATACTACTACTAAAAATACATTTTCATATGTTCCATGATTTTTTGTCAATGTATGAGCTACAGAAAATAAAAACTCGTCAATTATGAAATTTTACCGGATTAGTGTTACCTAAGGTTGCTTGATTTTTTATTGAATTTCAGTCTTTTAGACACATGCAATATAAACGGTCCCTAGTTACAAACAAAGATGAGATATTTTTTTGATACTGCATTGGATACATTGTTCATGAACATAAAAGACATTTTTTTCAATAACATAAAAACAACACATATATTACAATCAAGAAATACAAAAACACATATCAAACAAGAGAAATAAAAACTACTCCTAATCCTACTCTACTCGGAGGAGCTCTCCTCAAGCTCCGCTGCTGCCGATGCCGTCTCTTCCTCCTCCGGCACCTATGTCCGAAGCTTCCGGGCGATGGTGTGCAGAAGGTGCCGGCAGCCCTCCACCCCAGCCATCTCGGTGATAGTCTCGTAGAGGGCGTCGAGTCGAGCGGCCACAAAGCTTAACCCAAAGCAGTAGTGACTGGCGATGCGGAGTCCATGCTAGTGTGGATGGGAAGGGTCCCAAGAACCAGACGTCAACACGAGCATCTGTTTGAAATCGTGTCCTTAAAGAGATCATCGAAATCCTTAGAATCTGATACGTGACAGGGATGTCACACCTTGTGGCTCCACGCGTGAGAGGCAATAACTAAAATTTTATTATAGACATGCACTGATGAGAACATCGGGAGCCCGATTCAGAGATTGAAGCCCAAACTGATAAGTGGCCACCCATCCTTAATGTTGATCCATGCGTATGTTCTCCATGAGCATTCAGTATGAAGACAGCAGTAAACTTAGCCTTGGTGAAGTTTGATCGCCTGATCAATCACGGGCTAAGATTATGTAAAATCAGTCACCATCGGTCTTCTTTTTGGAAAGATGATGATAACAATTGCAATACATAAACCGCCGACTACAAATAAAAATATTGAGTGAAAGAACACAAAAGAGGAGAAATGCAGTCTCAACCATGCTCTCAATGGAGTCCCAACCAAGAATCGTCAATTGTTGCAACACAACATATTCTTGGCTAGACATTGAACACCAGTTATCTCGCCCCTTTTCAGAAAGGAGTTGTTTTTCGATACTGCATCGGACGCATTCTTCATGAACGGAAAAGCCATTTTTCACTAACATAAAAAAACACATATATTACAAACAAGAACCACGAAAGCACATAGAAAACAAGAAAAAGAAAAACTATGTCTAATACTACTCTACTCGGAGTCGGGGGAGATCTCCTCTAGCTCCTTCTCCACCGCCATCGCTACTGCTCCTGCTGCCACCTCCTCGTCCGGCAATTGAGTCCGAAGCTTCTGGGCGAAGGTTTGCAGAAGTTGCTGGTGCCCCTCCACCCCGGCCACCTCCTTGATCATCTCGTGCAGGACATGGAGACGACGTGCAACAAAGATTAACCCGAAGCGGTAGTGGCCGATTGTGTCCATGCTGGTGTAGACGGGAAGTTTCCCTAGACCCAGACGGTCACACAAGCGAGATGTGTTGGAAAATACATCCCACGTCAATTTGACGAGCTTTTTTCTGCACTCGGCAGCGGCGGACAGGTGCTCGATGGCCTCCTTCTGGCGCTGATCGAGTTTTCGACGTGTTCTTAGAGGAGGCGGACAGTCTCCTGAACCCAAATGGGATGAGGAGGTGCAAGTGCCGCGGGCGTACAAGGGGACGGAGGAGGTGCGGGCGCCACCTCTAGTTCCACCAGCATTGGCGGTGACGAAAACGGAGAAGAAGGTTTGAAGGATGTCGATGGCCCGGAGCACTTCGGTCGGAGGCTACCCATTTGTGCGGCGACGGAGGTGCAGAGAAAGAGCGAGTGGTGGTCGACTGTGGTGCGATCGAGAAGCAAGGGGAGAAGTTTGGAGGCCACGATCGATGGAGTGGTGAGGTGAAGACGCAAGAGGACAGTGTGCCTTTATAGCGGGTCGTTGTCTAAGTGGGAGAGTGGAGATGATCGGACACTTCAAAAACTATGCTTTCAAACCGGTGGGTGGTCGATGTTACTCCAAACCGCGGTTTGCCTCCTCTAGGTTATCGCAATGGCTCGACGCGTCCCATCTTTGCTACACAGGCATTTTTTTTAATTTGACACGGAAAGGGTCCAGGATATGCAATGACCTACCTGGCATACTTTGTAGGTCCATCCCACGGTGTTTCAGTTTTTCAGTTCCGGTTTTTAAGGTTGACACGAAAAGGGCCCAGGGTATGCAATGTTCTAGATTTTTAGTTTGTCACACAAAAGACCTCGCTCATGTTTCATGACGCTACGTGTTTTCTCTTTTTGTTGAAAGATCGTCATATATAGTTGAAAGATCATCACAAAACACAAGAAAAAAGTACAAGCACACACAAGAAAAGTAAAACAACAAAAGAAAACCTAAATCCTCCTCCTCCTACTTAGAGACAACACATCACTGAACTTACAGAACATTCACTTGGTAACTAAATCATTGATTTGTACAAAAATAATCAAATCCTTCCTTTGACTTGGCATTCCTAAGGAACACGATGAACATACCACACATTCATTCATTAGCACGCAGAAGACCTCGATCATGTGTTTCAATTTGACACGCAAAAGACCTCGATCATGCCTGTTTGATGACATTAGGTGTTTTCTCTTTTTGTTGAAAGATCATCATATATATATATATATATATATATATATATATATATATATATAGTTTGAGGCTCGTTGATCATATGTTTGAGGCGAGGATGCATGGACAACTAACATGCACGTGAGAGAGAGACCTCAATCGTGTAGGATGACATTACGTGTGTTCTCTCTCTTTTTGTTGAAAGATCATCATGTCCGTGGCTCGTGTATCATGTTTGTGGTGTAGCAAGCATGCATGGACAAGTAACATGCACCTCGATCATGTTTGATGATGATGTTACATGTATTCTCTTTTTGTTGGGAGATCATCATATATAGTTTGAGGCTCATTGATCATGTTTGGGGCGTAGCATATGCATGACAACTAACATGCATGTCAAAATAATGGCGGACCTAGGATATTTAATCGAAGGGTATGCGCTTTGAAAAATATATACAACTTGTTAATAATTTGATAAAAAAATATCAAGTTTATAATTTGATACACAATTTGTAAATAACATCATAAATTTTGATAATTTTCATGATTCGGATTGTGCAATCAATTTTTTAATCAGCGTGTTAATTGTCCAAATGTTATTCAAATTCCATCACAGCATTAGCTAGAATGTTTTGTCATTTTTTTCTTCTATAAGGGAATACAATAATATTATGTTAGATATATAAACTAAATCCTTGTCGTGTGAATATGTGTTGATCAGAGGAATTCATTTGCTATAGCTACAGGAAGCAAGGATTACATTTTTTGGCTAGCTTGTTTAAGGGAATGCATGAGTATATTCAAATAAGGCACGTTAATTGAGAACAAATAATATTACATGCTTGAGTTTAGAAAATATTTTAGTTTAATCGAAAATTAGTGCCTAGCTTCTGGTTTGAAATATTTGGCATCGATTAGTTCAAAAATGAACTATCTGGTGTCAAATATTTCGAACCAAGAGGGATTATTAAATAAACAGTAAATACTATAGGAACTAAATAAATTTCTTGATGAGTGAATAAAATCTAGAGTCTAGGCAAATGCCTTATCCATTCTATTCTTTATTTGTTGTAGTTCCGTTCGTTCTTATCCTTGGCTCATCGTCTCTCTCTTCTAATGTGTGCTCCATCAAGAGCAATTGTTTCCTCAAGTCTGCATAATCACTTTGTCTTCATGATGCACTCACGATTTCGATCTCCCGTGTCATGCTCATACTCAAGCCACGACATCAAGGGGCGTTTGCTGTTTCCAAGCACGGAGTTCATGGAAGGTGAGGATGTAGCGCTCTTTGCGTGGTGTTTGTTTTTTCGACCGAGTGTCAGGGAGCCGTTGGCAACTCACCACCGCTTATTATTGTTGCATTGTCCATGTTAGTGCTAATCCTAACTTGCTGGGCAAATGGACACCTGATGACTTTAGGTTTTTTCGTTAGTGCATGCACAAGAGTGGTCTTGTGCAGATTATTAGTTGCCGCACCAGAAGAGCTTGTTTGGATCATGGACAAGGAAAATACTCACATACAAAGTAAGTTGGTCAGCGCTGCCGTTCATACACAAAGATGTGGCCAGGTAGTTGTTCTTACAGGTGTATGGTAATTACGTGAGTGTTTGGCTAGGTCATGTGGTTAGTCCATGATGCACCCTAAACTCGATGTTGAGGCCGTGTGCATGTGCGTACACTAAACATGTGACAAAGTGCTCGGTCCATTGCGTTTGGTTTGACATCGAAGTTGGATTGGATTGGATCATCCATTTTTCTTATGTATTGGATCATCCAAATTAACATTTGGTTGGATGGACCGAACGATGCAGTTTTTTGTTTGGTAGGTTGGATGAAAGTTGGGTGGATTGAATCATCTAAGCTGATAATATCGTAGTATTAATTATTTCTATACTAAATATCATATTACTTGCAAATATTAATGTTAATATCATAATTGTATTTAATAATCAACAATAAACAAGTTAATTATCACTAATTACATTTCTAAGAAACATCTCGTCTAACCAAATTTTCTGGATCATCTCATCCAGCATTTGCGATGAATATTCCCCGAACCTAGATGAACCTGTCTGCCTGACCGTGAAACAAACACATGACTGGACCATCCAATCCAAGTCAATCCAATCCAAGACAAGCAACCAAACACAGATTTGGCCGTGTCGTGCTCGTGTGCATTATGGATCGTGCACGCTGAGTGCTGAGTCATTCGGATCGCTGAGCAAATTCTGAATGTGGAGTTCGTGTTCTCCAAGCGTATAAATGGGGTTGTACTCATTAGTTGAAATGACAATACGAATAATATAAAAGCAGTGTTCGTCGCTGGCCTTGTTACCTGTCAACCGAGAGTGTTTTTTGTTTCCTCTGTTATAGTTCGCTCACTCGTTCACCATTAGTTCTAACAGTCCATCATCTTTTTCCATGCATGGATCGCTTCACACTTTGAAACAACGTTAATCGATTGTTCGATTGTTGCGCTGTGCCCGTGCGCGCAGCAAGATTTGGGGCATTAGCGTATGTGGCAATCATCAAGGCAGGGTGGCACAATCGCGAGAACTGTGTAGCGCGCCCTTGGCTATATGGTTGTAAGGTTCGGAGTGTGAACGTACGTGGCAACCATCTGGGCAAGGTCGCACAGTGACAGCTGTGCGGCCCCGTCGTAGAGAATTTGATTTCCATACCAAGGAGTTAAAGGCAGGCCCGACTCTAGGCCTAGGCGAGAGGGGAGATCGCCTAGGGCAAAACCGGGGAGGGGCCCACGATTTCATCTGTTAAAGAGAAAAGAAATAAAATTAATTTCTGTTTGCATCATCCGTATGGGATGTACAATTACACTATCTATCTTTTTTTTCATAATTTTTTGAAATATAATACTACATCCTAATGTGCTTAATATTTATTAGATATAATATTACTAATGTGTTATGTTTCAATATGCGATGTTTTTCATTAATGCGTAGGACACATTGTAAATGAACATAAAAGACATTTCCATTAACGTAAAAACAAAGCATATATTATGTAAGGATCGAAATGCCCAAGAGGGGGGGTGAATTGGGCTTTCTTTCAAATTTTAAGACAATTAAACACTTAACAACTTAAAGCCCAATTCCCTATGCAATTAAACTATGCAATCAATATAATTTAAAGTTGCGGAATGAAGATTGCATAAGAGTAAAAAGGGAGAGGGATGCAAACGCTCAAGGGACACGGAGTTTATCCCGTGGTTCGGTAAGATCACAAGGATCTTCCTACGTCCACGTTGTGACACCCACCGAAGGGTTTTGCCACTCCCAAGTCACCGAGACTAGGGGCTTCTTCACTATTCTTCTCCGTTCGCCAACCTTGGCAAGGTGGAGCTCAAGCCTTGTACACTTTTGGGATCCTCCGGGCTTCCACAATCCACTTGGCAAGCTCCGGAAGTTGCATACACCAAGTAAACTCCCTTTAAGGCTCTCACTACACTAGAGACTCCAATCACCAAGAATGGAGGCACCCAAGCACTATCTCTAGCTAGTTCTAGCCTATCTCTTGGTGTACAAATTATGAGTAAATGATGTGAAAGTGGTAGCTCTCTTGCTTGAATGCTCTAGGATGTGTAGAGTATGTCTGGGCTTCAAGTCATATCGATTTGACAGGTTGAAGGGGTATAAATAGCCAGCCTCCACGAGATAGCCGTTGGAAAAGTAGGCTGACATCACTTGTCTGCGAACACCGGATGATCCGATGGCCCCCTTTTATGAGCATCGGTCTAATTGGATTGGCTGACGTCATTCTGTCAGAAATGACCGTTATTAGACCGATGCTTCACCTCCTTCATCATCGGAGGATCTGATGAATAGATCTTCAGTCTGGTTGAGCTGATAATTTGCTTCTGTTGTAATCGACCGATGTGCATCTGCCTTCAACATCGGATGATCCGGTGTTCAGTCCTTCAGAACACTTCAGAAAATTTGCTTACTGTTGTATTCATCCGATGTTCACTTGATACACATCGGATGATCCGATGTGTACTTCATTCTGAGGTCTTCTTCTTCTGTTGGGTCCAAATCGACCGATGCATTCATTCTTCAGATCACCGGATGATCCGGTGTGTACAATTTGTTTCCTTCGAGTTGAGTTGGACTGATCTTTTGGATTTTGGACTTGTGACCTCTTGACATTTGTTTGAAGTGTTGTTTTGATTGTCTTCAAGTATGGAATGATATCAAGTTAGAGCTTTCACTTCTTGTCATCATATGTTTTGATTTGATCTCATTCGTTGATTTTATATGGGTCTCCAAAGTAATTTTGATTTCATTTGATTGAGTGTCATTGAGACCTTGCATTCACAAATTCATTAGTAATATCGAATGGTTGTCATTAATCACCGAAACCGTACCTCATGGGGCCTAGATGCTTTCAATCTCCCCCTTTTTGGTGATTGATGACAACACAATAATTTAAAGCGCAATAATAATGAATTTGATGATAATACACAAGTAGATATGCAATAAGTGCAACATAAACAATGAAATTACAAAATCAATTGATTAAAATTTTATGGTGCGAAAAGAGTGCATAATTAAAATTACAAAAGAGTACTCAAGCAAGAATACAAAAGATAAACACACACTCACACACTCCCCCTAAACACGTACTCCCCCTGAGACTGACTGCTACTCCCCCTGACTCTCCTACATCTTTCAACACAATAATTTAAAGCGCAATAATAATGAATTTGATGATAATACACAAGTAGATATGCAATAAGTGCAACATAAACAATGAAATTACAAAATCAATTGATTAAAATTTTATGGTGCGAAAAGAGTGCATAATTAAAATTACAAAAGAGTACTCAAGCAAGAATACAAAAGATAAACACACACTCACACACTCCCCCTAAACACGTACTCCCCCTGAGACTGACTGCTACTCCCCCTGACTCTCCTACATCTTCTCCCCCTTTGGCATCAAGACACCAAAAAGGGATCAGAACGCCTACTGACCCTGAGAGCTAGGCGCGAGGACGAACTGAGCACCGTCGCCGTCGTCGGAGCTGGAGTTGCCTGTCGAAGGAGCTGCCGGAGCGGTGGGAACTGGAGGGTCCGCTGCCGGTGCTGAAGGAGAGGGAGCAGGTACTGAAGATGCTGGAGGAGCTGGAGGAAGTGGAGCGCTCACCACGGACGCCGGTGTCTGCTGGAACAAGGTCGTCGCCGGCAGTGGTGAGTGAATCGGTGCGCTGGGTGCCAGGAGTGGTGACATGCTGATCGAAGGGATAGGAGTAGTAGGCACCTGAGCGACACCTGGAGCCAGTCCCAGTCCAGGCTGCTGTGAAGGAAGGGCGATCCCGGTCTGAGTGTATAGGTTGGTGATCAACCCAAGGATCCCCATCATGGCCTGCTGGGTCTGCTGCTGCTGGTCGAGGGTACGGCGGTGCATCTGATCGACCAGGTTGGTGAACCGGTCCGTATCCTCTCGCCTCTGACGGGCGATCTCCAGCTGGAGCTCCTGCTGCTGCCGCTGCAGCTGTGCCAAGTGAGCAGCCTGCTCTGCCCTGGCCTGCTCAGCAGCGAGCCTGTCCTGACGCTGCTGCTCGATCATCTGCTGAAGAAGCGACGTCAGCTCAGACGGCTGCGTCACCTGCGCCTCGGACACAGGAGGTGGTGTCGGCGACTAGAGGAGAAGCGGCGGCGGCGCCCTGGAGGGGCGGCGGCGGCGGCGCGTGGGGAGGCAGCGGCGGCGGTGCTGCGGGAGAGGTGGCCGGCGGCGGTGGCGCGAGCAGGGGACGGCCGCGGCGCGTGGAGAGGCGGTGGTCGGCGGCGGCGGGAGCACGGGGTGTCGGGGAGAGAAAGGGATGGGCCGGCGCGCGGGTTTAAATAGTGGGGCCCCAACCCTAGCCGTTTCTCAAACACCGGATGGACCGATGATAGATGCAGTGAACATCGGTCAATTGCAACAGTAAGGATATTCAAGAATTGCTGTTGACATCGGATGAAGCGATGATTAGGGTTTTGAACATCGGTCGAATAGCACAGTAAGGGTGTTCAACCGAGTGATATTGACACCGGATGATCCGACGTTAGAGGGAGGTAGACATCGGTTGAATGGATCATAGCTCCAGAAGAGTGAACATCGGATGGACCGATGTTTTCCAGGATGAACGCGTCGGATCATTTGAGGTTTTGACAGAGTTGGGCTTTGAGGATTGAACACCTATTTGACCGATGAGGGATTGACAGGGGCATCGGATAATCCGATGGCAACAGAACGAAAACATCCCATATATGTCCTTCGACCGAACAACCAATTGAGGAGAAACACATGTCTTAGGACTTTTTGGGCAACCCCTTACCCCTCAAGAAGCTAATATGCCAATAGCTTGGCTAGACCTTAACACAAACGGAACACCAAAAAAAAAATGGAGGAAAAATATCCAAATAAAATGTAAGGCCCATGCTTTGTGAGGTAGAGTATGGAAACTTCTATCTCAATGAAGCATG
Organism: Tuctoria greenei; assembly: GCA_036927565.1. NCBI lineage: Eukaryota > Viridiplantae > Streptophyta > Magnoliopsida > Poales > Poaceae > Tuctoria > Tuctoria greenei. The sequence continues at coordinate 29,642,809 of JAYESD010000010.1, forward strand.
TTCCTCTAGGCATTAACGTACCTAACATTTTGTTCTTTCCACCTTATATGAGTTGAGATATTGTATTTCAAACAAGTCTCCTTCTCATGAGGTGGGTTCCCCTTTGTGACAATCTACCGTTATGCAATGCCAAACAAATTATAATGCAAGATATTGAATGAGTGCAACTTTATATGGCAGGGATCATGCAAGGCATAAAATAAATCTATCTTGCCAAGTTTGAACCTTCCAAAGGCTTCCTCAGGGAAAACTACTTCTAGCTTGCCCCTATCCTTTGGGAGTTAGACAAGACCTATATGATATGCATCCTTACATGAACATGGCAACTTACATGACGTTAGATGCATCTAGCACATTTAATTCACTTCTAAGTTTAGAAAAGGTTTTCTCGTCAAGTGCGGGAATGGGGTTTTTAGCAAATCTAACCGCACTTGCATTGTCACAAAGGAGAGGCACATAATCATACAAGCATTCATTTGGCATGACATGGGGCCTAGATGCGGAAAGATATAGCAATAGACTATTTATGGAATGGCAATTTGATTTGACAATAGGGTTACCGTCCATATCCGCGTTGGGCTCCCATTCTCAACTTTCTTCAAGAGGTCCTTGGTAGATTTTCTTTGATGGTGGAGGTCCCCTCTTGAAGTCACCTCGTAGATGATCACGTGTTCTTGACTTTAGGCACCCAAGCTAGCTTTGGTCCTTGTATATGTGATACAAGTGCTTTTGGGACCCAAAGTTGCTTGGGGAGCTTCCCTTTCATCCCTTTTACGTTCATGCCAATGAACTTTGCCTTCACCTTAGCACCTACTTTGCTCAACAAATAATAGTGATTCTCAAAGGTAGATGTATAGTTAGTTGGCAATTTTGGAGAAGGTCGGTTAGGTAGAGGGCACTCCCTTGTATGGTGACCGGTGACCTTGCAATGTTGGCAATAGGAGCCAACTTCCTTGATGAAGCTTGTTTTGAGCTCCGGTGAGGGCACCTTTCCTTTGTTTGGCACCGGGAAGGATCCAAGTCCTTTCTTGTTGAAGACCTTTGCTTGATGGAAGAGGATTTCTTTATGTTTGTCTTCTCCCTTAGATAGTCTTGCTAAGCTTGTGCGGAGACTTTCAATCTCCTCCATCAACTCCTTCTCCCTAGCATTTTCTTTCATGGGCAAAGACTCATGGAAAGCATTAGTAGCATTTGAAATAATGGGTACCTTGCCATCAATAGTTTCTTTCTCCTTATTTTTAAATTTTAGTTCAATGGCTTCATAAGAGAGATTAAGTGCATGATGCTCTTGAACTAACTCATTGTGCTTATCCGAGAGCGTTTGATGAACTAAGCCAAGCTTATGATTGTCTAGTTCAATTTTAGCCTTATCTTGTTCAATTTGCTTGACATAGATTTTGAGCGTGTCATGCTCTTTAAGTATGCTTTCATACTTGCCAAGCAAATCAAGATTAGCAATTTCAAGTTTAGCATGAGCTTGTTCTAGCGCCTTGACTTTGTTCTTTTCCCTTTTAATGATGGTGTGATATTCATTTATCAATGAAGTTAATTCATCGGGGGAAAGTTCATCATCACTAGAGTCGTCACAAACCTCAAAGTTACCTTTCGCCATGAGACACATGGGAGGTGGAAGAAGAGGTGAATCATCTTTGTTGGCAATGGCAAGTCCGGCCAAGTTTTCTTCTTCTTCTTCACTCTCTTCTTCACTTGACTCTTCGTCGGTGATCCATTCATTCCCCTCACACATGAACACTTTTTGAGGTCCTTGTCTTTTCTTTGGAAAGAATTTTGACTTTTTGCCTTTGTCAAAATTCTTCTTTCCAAACGTTCTTGCCTTGGGCTTGACCTCTTCTTCTTCATCCTCGCTATCTTCGAGCTTGTGATGCTTGCTCTTGTGGTTCTCCCTTCTCTTGTCCGGTTTTGGACAATCGTAGGAGATGTGGCCTTGTTCACCACAATTATAGCAAGTTTTGCTACTTTCTTTCTTGGGGAGGAAGGCTCTCTTGTTGGGATCAAAAGTGTATCCCTTCTTGGCAATCTTGGAGTTCAAGCGGGAGAATTTTCTCATCATTGAAGCAAGCTCATCATCGTCATCTTCACTTGATGTTTGCTCTTCTTTGCTTGAACTAGGCTTCATTATTTTCTTCGTTTTCTTGAAAGCCTTGAGAGCAATTGTCCTTGTAGAGGATGAACTCTCCATCATCCCAAGTACACTCATCTCATGAGCGTGTATTTCTCCAATTAGCTCCGAAACTTCAATGTTGTCAAGTGATTCCTTTTGGAGCATGGAGTTGATGATGTTGTACTTAGGCTTGGGAAGGAGCATGAGGATCTTTCGGTTGATAAGCCCCTTGCCAAGAGATGCAATGTCAAGAGCATTAATTTCTTCAATAAGAACATTTAAGCGTGAAAACATTTCATTAACATTTTCATGAGGAAGCATTTTAAATTCATCATATTTTGCTTTAAGCATGTGATATTTAAGTTCTTTAACACGAGAGGAACCCTCATGAATTTCAATTAGGCATGCCCAAATTTCACAAGCTTTTTCTTTACTAGCTATTCTTGCAAATACATCTTGACTAATGCATTCATAAATGGCATTTCTAGCTCTAGCATCCCATTTAATTTGATCACCAATATAGGTATTATCTCCAAATCCCGCATGGGTCGCTTCCCAAACTTCGGGAGCAATAGCCTCTAGGTAGGCACGCATGCGTGCTTTCCAATAGGCAAAGTTCTTGCCCTCGAAGATAGGAACCGAACCCCCATTCTTGGCCATTTAAGCTCTCTAGCGGTGAAGCTAGAATGATCCAATGAGCAACAAGGCTCTGATACCAATTGTAAGGATCGAAATGCCCAAGAGGGGGGGTGAATTGGGCTTTCTTTCAAATTTTAAGACAATTAAACACTTAACAACTTAAAGCCCAATTCCCTATGCAATTAAACTATGCAATCAATATAATTTAAAGTTGCGGAATGAAGATTGCATAAGAGTAAAAAGGGAGAGGGATGCAAACGCTCAAGGGACACGGAGTTTATCCCGTGGTTCGGTAAGATCACAAGGATCTTCCTACGTCCACGTTGTGACACCCACCGAAGGGTTTTGCCACTCCCAAGTCACCGAGACTAGGGGCTTCTTCACTATTCTTCTCCGTTCGCCAACCTTGGCAAGGTGGAGCTCAAGCCTTGTACACTTTTGGGATCCTCCGGGCTTCCACAATCCACTTGGCAAGCTCCGGAAGTTGCATACACCAAGTAAACTCCCTTTAAGGCTCTCACTACACTAGAGACTCCAATCACCAAGAATGGAGGCACCCAAGCACTATCTCTAGCTAGTTCTAGCCTATCTCTTGGTGTACAAATTATGAGTAAATGATGTGAAAGTGGTAGCTCTCTTGCTTGAATGCTCTAGGATGTGTAGAGTATGTCTGGGCTTCAAGTCATATCGATTTGACAGGTTGAAGGGGTATAAATAGCCAGCCTCCACGAGATAGCCGTTGGAAAAGTAGGCTGACATCACTTGTCTGCGAACACCGGATGATCCGATGGCCCCCTTTTATGAGCATCGGTCTAATTGGATTGGCTGACGTCATTCTGTCAGAAATGACCGTTATTAGACCGATGCTTCACCTCCTTCATCATCGGAGGATCTGATGAATAGATCTTCAGTCTGGTTGAGCTGATAATTTGCTTCTGTTGTAATCGACCGATGTGCATCTGCCTTCAACATCGGATGATCCGGTGTTCAGTCCTTCAGAACACTTCAGAAAATTTGCTTACTGTTGTATTCATCCGATGTTCACTTGATACACATCGGATGATCCGATGTGTACTTCATTCTGAGGTCTTCTTCTTCTGTTGGGTCCAAATCGACCGATGCATTCATTCTTCAGATCACCGGATGATCCGGTGTGTACAATTTGTTTCCTTCGAGTTGAGTTGGACTGATCTTTTGGATTTTGGACTTGTGACCTCTTGACATTTGTTTGAAGTGTTGTTTTGATTGTCTTCAAGTATGGAATGATATCAAGTTAGAGCTTTCACTTCTTGTCATCATATGTTTTGATTTGATCTCATTCGTTGATTTTATATGGGTCTCCAAAGTAATTTTGATTTCATTTGATTGAGTGTCATTGAGACCTTGCATTCACAAATTCATTAGTAATATCGAATGGTTGTCATTAATCACCGAAACCGTACCTCATGGGGCCTAGATGCTTTCATATTAGAAACAAGAAAAAAAAGAAAAACACATCAAAAACAAAAAGAAAAAACTACAACTAATCCTACTCTACTTGAAGGACTTGTCCACCTCCTCTGCCGCTGCCCCCACATCAGCCGGCGGCACCTCCGCCTCCATCGCAACTGCTAGCGGCGCTTCCTCCAACACCAGACCAGACATCCGGCTGATGGCGTTCACTAGTTGCTCACGAAACTCTACGCCAGACTGCTCACCGATCGTCTCGTAGAGGAAGTTGAGAGGATGCTTGTGTGGTGGGGAAGGATCCCAAGTCCCTGACGGTGATAGCAACGAGATTTATTGTCAAATACATCCTGCACCATTGTGTGGAGCGCTCTTGCGTGCACATCACCGACAAGCAGGTCATCAGTGACCTCCTTAAGCCGGCCATCGAGTTCGGCGATGCGGTCCCTGAAGAGGCGGACAGTCTGAACACATTCTGGCTGAGGAGGTGCATGCGCCGCGGGCGGAGGAGGTGCAGGCGCCAAGGGCGTAGAAATAGGCAGAGGAGGTGTGGACGCTGCCTCCCGTTCCACCAGCATTGGCAGCGACGGAAATAGGGAAGGAGGTTCGGAGGACATCGATGGCCTGGAACGCTTCAGTGCAGGGCTACCCATTTATGTGGCGACGGAGGTGCGGAGAAAGAGCGAGAGGTGGTCGATGGTGGTGCGGAAGAGAAGCAATAGGAGAGGTTCGGAGGCTAAGATCGATGGAGAGGTGCGGCGGAGAAGAAGGTGATGGTGTGCCTTTATAACGGGTCGTCGTCTAAGCGCGCGAGTGGAGATGATTGGACGCTTCGAAAACTGTGCTTTTTAATCGACGGTCGGAGTTACTCCAAACTGCAGTTTGCCTCCACTTGGTTATCGCAACGACTCGACACGTCCCATCGGCCAGTTTTGTAATTTGACACACAAAGGGCCTAGTGTACACAATGGCCCACCTGTCATACTTTGTAGGTTTGTCCCGCGATGTTCATAACATTTCGCGCAAACGATTTCAATGAGGTGCGGATGATTGACGTGAACACGTGTGGCAGTCGACCGAGAGTCCATATCTTTCTTTTTTTAAAGGATCCGACCATTGCCGACCGGGAGTCCATATCGAACTGATGATAATTGTCATGATCACGTATGATGGTAGACATGAATATAATGAATGTCAAAGAGAGCTCACGATCAAGCATGTTTGGTCACATGTTGAGGAGTTTTGCGCCCCCTTCTTGAGGATCATGTTAATTTGATGACGTTGAGGATCGGATGTGGTGTCCCTGTTTTCACAAGTGTGTTCATTTGTTCCTAAAATCAGAACACGTAGCGGCTAGCGCCTATGGCTGTCGTTTCTTCAAAGGACTAGTACAACACATGCATGTTAGAAAGTATACTATATACATGGCATCATGCGACCAAATAATTTGATGAACCATGTACGTAGTGAGAGCTTTGTGCTTATTAGTTGGTAGTACACATTCTATCCTCGTACCCTCGAGGGAACATCCTTCCTGTCAAACATAGTTTGTTATCTTTATTGATGACATGATAATATTCTTCATTAGTGTGGTAGATAAACTGCCCTATAGGTTGAGAGTATATACACATGCATGGTAGAGAGAATATGATAAATATAGAAATATATATCAATACATGGTAGTAAATATTCTATTCTTGGAATACATGTTTAGGGCGTAGCATGCATATGGACATCTAACATCCATGTGAAAGACCGCGATCATGTTTGATGACATTACATGTTTTCTCTTTTTGTTGAGAGATCATCATGTTTGAGGCTCGTTGATCATGTTTGGGGGCGTAGCATGCATGGACAACTATCATACATGTGAAAGACAACGATCGATTATGTGAAAGACCTCGATGCATGTGAAATCACATGCATGTTTTTAAAAGCCCTTGCCTCGGTCTGCACCGCTGATCTAACCGACGTTGGCAGCACGGTGGCAGACGGCAGCACGCTGAGACGCCGGCACGCCGAGGCGACGGCGAGGCGGAGGCCGGACCGATGGCGCTTTGCGCCAACCTTTTGGCTCACAGTTTGCAGCCTCACGGTGGAACGCGGAGGCAGGGCACAACGCACGGTGGCGCGTGGAGCTCGAGGTGGCAGTGCTCAAAGCTCGCAGTGGCGGCGCCGCCGCCAGCCGATCGGTCGGAAGAAGGGTGAAGTAAGTTTCTTACTTATTCAAAATTATTAATATGTACTCCCTCCATTTCCCAAATTACTTGTCGCTCTTAAATTAATTAGTTCATTTTTGAACTAAAAAGAGTGACAAGTAATTTGGGATGGAGGGAGTAGTTGTAATTCGGTAATTGTAAGGACTATGTTAATTTTTAATTGCTTAACCTATAAAAATAATGGTTAATGATTAATTGCAAAATAAGTGATTAATGACAGTAATTATTACCTTCTAATGATCTATTGCTTAAATTTTCTCAAATTTCAGACACATGACAAATAGACTCTAGCTAATTCTTCTATCACAAAAACTACTAAAACATTAACTTAAATGCCAAGACAGTGGCGATGAAATCCTTTGCCCTGCAGGTATTACTGCAGCTGACATGTGGACCCGCAATGGTGGGGCACACATGTGATATGAACCCAAGATAGTGTTTCCTCAAGAAGAAATAATTTTCTGAAAGATTGAGCACACAAGCAGAAAAGCTAGAACTTGAGTGCTGCACGTGCGAATTCCCTGCCACGATGATCGATGGCAGCCGATCCACAAACTCGTTGGTTAGATCAGTAGTCGTCGGAGAGCAGCTTGCGGCCGACCTCGAATGAGACGAGGGCGTCTATGCAGGCATAGTTGATCTGCTCACCAGAGAGATTGAATGCATCCTAGTGGCTCATCCTCACCCGGTAAGGCTTCTCCATTTTAGCGCCTATCATGGCGCTCGCGATGTCCATCATCCCCGTGCGTCATAGGATCGGGCGATCCATCTCCTCTGCCGCGAGCTCAGCCAGGTCCATCGTTTTGGCCACCTTCAGCTGCTAGTCCTTCCAATGTCAATCGACATCATCCTCCACACCCACAACAACGAAGCGGTAGTTAGAATCGACGAGGAAATCTTCCAGCTCATTGGGGAAGTAGTCAGCGTGGATGATCTGGAAGATGAGGCAGTAGCGGTCGACGCAAAGCTGCAGAACGGCGATGGGGTTCTCGTCGGCGGAGTAGCTGGGGCCACTTGACGTCGAGCCTGATGACGAACTTGTGAAGGCGCCAACGGTGGATGGAGACGACCTTGTCGAGCCAGTCCTACACGGCCTCGCCGGAGGACGTCATAGTGGTGGTGATCACATCGTCCTCGAACATCATGTTGTACACCTGAGTCACCACCATTGGGTCCTCTCCTTGTCCCTACGGTTGCGCTCTGCGGCGGCGTGGTGCAACTTCTATCCTGTGCAAACCTTCCTCTAACTATAGTTTGGATTTTGGAAACGGGCATAGATATATAACTGAGATACAGTTATGATATGAGTGGAGGAGTTTCCGAATTTGACGGGCCCGAGACCCGAGTAAAGAAAGTAAAGAAGATTTTTGAATCTGATATACTATTTCTATTTTGTTTTTTTAGAAAGCTCTGAGCCGGCGCTCAGCCATTATCATAATTAAGGAATAAAAGGTACAAAGTCAGAGTCATACAGAAATAGATTGATGCACAAGTTGAGCACCAAAAAAGAAAACGAAAGACACGTAAAACAGAACCAAAGAAAAATAGGCATCCAAGACCCCTCAGGAGATCAAAGCGGGGGCTGCCACAAAAGTCCATGTACGAGCCGTCTCCTTTATCTCAAAAAATTTTTGTTGTTCAGTCTTCTCCTTCCTATCAAAAAAACTCTTTCCATTTTTGAATTTTTATCGTTATGACCAAAAGTTGCATTGTCTCAATCAAACACCACGTACAACAACAACAACAACTTCTCTCAGGGGTACCCACTGGGTATGTCGGGTGGGCCACAACATAACCTGGCTCCAGCCACCACAGAGTAGCTACTGTGAAAGCATGCTTGAGAGACCAGCGGAATCGAAAACTGGCCAATGAAGATGGAAGTCAGCAGTCTCACGACTCATGGATCGAAACACACGCCATCCTTTTTCTTCCTTTTTTCTTGTATTATTTTTCCACCAATATTCTAGCCCTCCTTTAGTTGAAGTTGTATTGTTGGATCAGGCTACGTGGCTGGCGTGAGGCGGGAGCCGTGTGTGCAACACCAGGCGGAACGTCGTGGAGAGATATTGCTCCCATTGTTGAGGATCATGTTAATTTGATGTCATTGAGGATCAATGTGGCGTATGTGTTTTCACAAGTGTGTTTATTTGTTCCTAAAATTAGAACACGTAGCGGCTAGCGCCTACGGTTGTCATTTCTTCGAAAGGACGAGTACAACATGTTGGAATTTATATTGCACAAGGCATGCAATTAATTTGATGAACCACATAGTGAGCTGTGCCTAGATGGTACATTTGATCCTCGAACCCTCGAGGGAACATCCTTCATGTCAAACATGCACGCCAAGAGTGAGTACGACGCTCAGTGGACGACGACAGCGAGGGTGAGGACGACGTTCGGCGCGGCGAGAAGTGGAAAGCACACCAAAAAATGATCGTGAACCATCAGTATGATTCCATTGTCTTCTCCGCGCGTACTCTAAAGACACACCCATCGTCTTCTTCGCGCGTACTCTAGATTCCTCTTTGTCTCTACCGTGCGCACCCTAATTGGTTACATTCGCAGCACGGTGATGCCGGAGCCTATGGAGATGCCGTTCTGTGATACCTATGTGTGCTATATACATTGCCCTTTTCAATAAAAGTTTTGAATACTTCCAAAACACCTTTTTCAACAAGGTCCGACTCTAGGTCCGAGCTCCAGCAAGGTCCAACAATAGGTCCGACTTGTTTTGGGTAGCTCTGGCAAGGTACGACGTAAGGTCCGACTTGCTTTGGGTAGGTCCGATGATGAGGACATCACTTCTATAGATACAAACAACACTCCATTGAACATACAAGATGCAATCAATAGAGTTCATACACAACAATTAATTTCAGAGGTGAACTCGTTCTTATATATTTCCTTATATGTTTTTGAGCATAGATTGCTACTTAATGATTTATTTGTGATTAGGATCCATGGAGAGGTTCAAGGAGTACTTGGAGGGAGTATTAGGGACATGGAAGACCAAAGAATTCGTTCAAAGAAGATGGAAACCGAACCAAACTCCAAATCGTATCCAACTCGGAGTCCAGGAGCAGTACACACTAAAACAGACGCACAGGACGTATACGAACTCCGTTTTGGACGTTCTACATATGCACGGAAAGGGGAGAGGATAACCTTTCCAATGGCACCGGTCCCATGTCAAAATACTTTCGGAGTCGACATGAATCGTCGAAACAAATCAAGTATAGAATCTGTCAGGGTGCTGCGCCACCGTATTGGGCCATTGGGCCTTGTATCAAGTCTAAGTCCATTATTTTCCTGTGTTAGGGTTAGGTCACGACCCCAACACCCCCTTGGACGTCCTCCCACCTATATATACTCCATAGTAGCCGCCATGAACAATGGGGTTTTGCTGAGATCAATAATATCGCCGTTCTTCGGTTTGTGAGACCCCAACTTTACTATCTGATTTCATTGTTGCTAATCCTTGCTACATAGAAGTGCCATCCAAGCTACACCTTACTCTTGAGCAGAATCGATACACCTTTGCAATCATCTCACGCTTCATTGGTTTCTTCATACCGTCCACCGTTTGCCACCTGTAGTGTCGGTAAGAACACTTGTAAGAGCGTGGTAAGACGCTTGAGAGTGTGTGATTCCACTTCCACTTTGCCATTATCCTTTGTAGTTGATAGGGATAACATATTTTTTTGTGTTGTCTTCTGTTTGCTACTAACAATGTCAGGTAAAAGCAAGAATCATGCATTATATGCTGAGATGATGGACATGATGAAGACGGCGATGGAGTTGCTCACTAAAAATCAAACATCAACCAAGGTTTCACATGACATTCATACCACCTTTACAACACCTTCCATAAGAAGTAATTACATTCTCTCATCTCTTCCTTCTTATGATTGTTTTGGTTATGATGAATATATTACTTGGGAAATAGAGGTGGATAAACGTTTTGGACAATGTCATATGTGTGAGAGGAGAAAGATTAGAAATGTTGCAAGTGCATTAGTAGATTGTGCATTAACTTGGTGGAACAATTTAAATGAATTAGAAAAACCTCGAACATGGAAAGAAACAAAAATTCTTATGCGAAAAACTTTTGCTAATGTATCTATGTGCAAAGAAGAAATTTAGCAATTTGAGGAGAAACTTCTTGTTGTACCTTCTTTTGTGTCTAACATTTTGCAGGACAATATAGAAAATAATATAGATGATGCAAAAGAGAACGAGGCTTTTGACAACACTCGTGAAATTTTAGATGGATCAACTCATAATGCACTCGAAATCACTGCTAAAAATGGTAAGTCAAAACATTGTACAAATATAGAAGGTGAGAAGTTTTTGGATGTTCTAAATTTTTTCACCAATCATTCTATTGTCAAGGAGGGACTAGTGGAATCTTTTATTGATACACCATTGCCACATGTTGATATTCCTGCTGATCCTTCTATTAAAAATGAGTTGTGTGCTAATAATTATATTGTACCTATGCTAGAACAACTGAATGAATTTGATACTTTATCACCCACATGTGCTGAAATTAAGAATTTGATTCCAATTACTTGTGAAAGGGATGAGCTGAAATTGTTATCTTCTCTAAATACTTTGGGCTATACTGAATTTGACACTCTTTGTGATCTAGATATCGTAGAGAAGATAATATTTTCTCAATCTGAATTACCTTTGTTAAGTAGAAATATTTTTCATGCTATAGGCAAATATGAAAATAGTGGTATATTTATGGTGCATAAAGTTTACATATGTTCAAATGTGCAAGCTCCTTTTGTGCTGCAACAACATGGTGAAATGAATGGATGCACTAACACTAATAATGTATTGTCAAGTTTTTCTAGTATTTTTTCCTTGCAGCAGGGACAACAAAAGCATTATTCACTGTGGTTGTGCATTATGGACAGCACTTACTCTACCTCCAATGCAAGCCTCTTTGCTGGACATACGAGCAAGCCGAGGACGGCTTGTCATAAAGAAGGGGAGAATGATGAGATCATGCACGTAATTATTGCACCTACAAACATGACACAATATTTATTTGTTTGGGATCCTGGCTCGAGTGAATGTGCACTCTTATTTGATGGACGAGATCAAGATGGCGCACTATGTCGTCCACCACCTTGGCCTCCTTCATTCATGCTTACAAGAAGATTTGATGGCTTTGCACGTATGGACCCACACATGATAAAAGATGAACTTGAGTCGAGGACGACTCCAATTCAAGAAGGGGAGGATGATGAGGACATCACTTCTATGGATACAAATAACACTCCATTGAACATACAAGATGCAATCAATAGAGTTCATACACAACAATTAATTTCATAGGTGAACTCGTTCTTATATATTTCCTTATATGTTTTTGAGCATAGATTGCTACTTAATGATTTATTTGTGATTAGGATCCATTGAGAGGTTCAAGGAGTACTTGGAGGGAGTATTAGGGACGTGGAAGACCAGAGAATTCGTTCAAAGAAGATGGAAACCGAACCAAACTCCAAATCGTATCCAACTCGGAGTCCAGGAGCAGTACGCACTAAAACGGACGCCCAGGACGCATACAAACTCCGTTTTGGAGGTTCTACATATGCACGGAAAGGGGAGAGGATAACCTTTCCAATGGCACCGGTCCCATGTCAAAATACCTTCGTAGTCGACGGAAATCATCGAAACAAAATCAAGTACAGAATCTGTCACGGTGCTGCGCCACCGTATTGGGCCATTGGGCCTTGTATCAAGTCTAAGTCCATTATTTTCGTGTGTTAGGGTTAGGTCACGACCCCAACACCCCCTTGGACGTCCTCCCACCTATATATACTCCATAGTAGCCGCCATGAACAATGGGGTTTTGCTTAGATCAATAATATCGCCGTCCTTCGGTTTGTGAGACCCCAACTTCGCGATTTCAGATCGTGTCTACCTTGTTCTTGCTTGTGTTCTCGGTTGCACTTGCAGGGATTAGCCTTCTTGGCGAGGTCAATCGTGTGAAGCACGGTTGATAACCAATGGAGCGGTGGTGTAGTGATTGCAGGGGCTGTTCGTGTTCTACTCGAGAGCCTCGGATCATCAACGTCGAGATCTCCACATCAATCGACCTATCTATTACCTTTCGGAAGATCGGGACCAATTTACCTATCAATTGGTATCAGATTTCCAGGTTGCCCGTTAGGTAATTCATCTATCCATTACATTAGTTTTGTTTTTCATACCTAGAGTCCACAAAAAAAGCCACAAAAAACTTGTAGTTTAGTAGATCTGTTCATTACTTTGTCCAAACCACATTGAGCATTTGCAACTTTGTTATTCAGTTTGGTTTTGTTGAGTTTGTGTCCGTTGTTGAGTCATATTGCTGGTTTAGAAAGTGTTTTTAGTCTTAGTTTGAGTTTTGCATTGTGTTGATTGATCCTTTTGAATCACGTCATCACGTCCAGATTAGATTCATCTCTGTCCAGTTCAGTATTTTCATCATATATGGCTCATAAAAACTCGGATTTTCGTGTTCTTATACTTTCTAGAAATCTTAAGAAGTTCTCTATAACTTTCTTATTCATCATTTTCCCAGAAAATATAGTTATCGATGTTGAAATTGCATTATATCCGAATCTGTTATTGACCTAAAAATTCTGAACAGTTTGTATTTCGGGGGCAGTATCTCCTATTATTCTTTTCCAAAATAGGTCTTCCATATATTGAAATTTAAGAGGAGTTATATATATACAATCTTTCTGTTCTAAGTTTTCAAATTTATAGCCTATAAGTGTGCCTATCTGTCATTGGAAGATTGAGGAGAAAATCTGCGACAGACACACGAGATATCTTGGATTGATTTTCATTGTGTTCTTCCCTTGCAGCACATTCTGAAAAAAAGGGAAGAAAAAAGAAAAAGGCAAGTGAAAAACAAGAAACAAAAGCCGCACAAAAAACAGGAAAAAAACAACAACAAAAACATAAGTGCTTGCATTCTTTGTGTCATCTAGTTTTGTCTCATGTCTTGCTAGCTTGAACTACTAGGAACACATTTAGGCCAGCAACTTTGACAAATACTTTGGACACTTATTCAACTTTACTATCTGATTTCATTGTTGCTAATCCTTGCTACATAGAAGTGCCATCCAAGCTACACCTTACTCTTGAGCAGAATCGATACACCTTTGCAATCATCTCACGCTTCATTGGTTTCTTCATACCGTCCACCGTTTGCCACCTGTAGTGTCGGTAAGAACACTTGTAAGAGCGTGGTAAGACGCTTAAGAGTGTGTGATTCCACTTCCACTTTGCCATTATCCTTTGTAGTTGATAGGGATAACATATTTTTTTGTGTTGTCTTCTGTTTGCTACTAACAATGTCAGGTAAAAACAAGAATCATGCATTATATGCTGAGATGATGGACATGATGAAGATGGCGATGGAGTTGCTCACTAAAAATCAAACATCAACCAAGGTTTCACATGACATTCAGACCACCTTTACAACACCTTCCATAAGAAGTAGTTACATTCTCTCATCTCTTCCTTCTTATGATGGTTTTGGTTATGATGAATATATTACTTGGGAAATAGAGGTGGATAAACGTTTTGGACAATGTCATATGTGTGAGAGGAGAAAGATTAGAAATGTTGCAAGTGCATTAGTAGATTGTGCATTAACTTGGTGGAACAATTTAAAAGAATTAGAAAAACCTCGAACATGGAAAGAAACGAAAATTCTTATGCGAGAAACTTTTGCTAATATATCTATGTGCAAAGAAGAAATTTAGCAATTTGAGGAGAAATTTCTTGGTGTACCTTCTTTTGTGTCTAACATTTTGCAGGACAATATAGAAAATAATATAGATGATGCAAAAGAGAACGAGGCTTTTGACAACACTTGTGAAGTTTTAGATGGATCAACTCATAATGCACTCGAAATCACTGCTGAAAATGGTAAGGCAAAACATTGTACAAATATAGAAGGTGAGAAGTGTTTGGATGTTCTAAATTTTTTCACCAATCATGCTATTGTCAGAGGAGCGACTAGTGGAATCTTTTATTGATACACCATTGCCACATGTTGATTTTCCTGCTAATCCTTCTATTAAAAATGAGTTGTGTGCTAATAATTATATTGTACCTATGCTAGAACAACTGAATGAATTTGATACTTTACCACCCACATGTGCTGAAATTAAGAATTTGATTCCAATTACATGTGAAAGGGATGAGCAGAAATTGTTATCTTCTCTAAATACTTTGGGCTATATTGAATTTGACACTCTTTGTGATCTAGATATCATAGAGAAGATAATATTTTCTCAATCTGAATTACCTTTGTTAAGTAGAAATATTTTTCATGCTATAGGCAAATATGAAAATAGTGGTATATTTATGGTGCATAAAGTTTAGATATGTTCAAATGTGCAAGCTCCTTTTGTGCTGCAACAACATGGTGAAATGAATGGATGCACTAACACTAATAATGTATTGTCAAGTTTTTCTAGTATTTTTTTCCTTGCAGCAGGGACAACAAAAGCATTATTCACTGTGGTTGTGCATTATGGACAGCACTTACTCTACATCCAATGCAAGCCTCTTTGCTGGACATACGAGCAAGCCGAGGACGGCTTGTCATAAAGAAGGGGAGAATGATGAGATCATGCACGTTATTATTGCACCTACAAACATGACATAATATTTATTTGTTTGGGATCCTGGCTCGAGTGAATGTGCACTCTTATTTGATGGACAACATCAAGATGGCGCACTATGTCGTCCACCACCTTGGCCTCCTCCATTCATGCTTACAAGAAGATTTGATGGCGTTGCACGTATGGACCCACACATGATAGAAGATGAACTTGAGTCGAGGACGACTCCAATTCAAGAAGGGGAGGATGATGAGGACATCACTTCTATGGATACAAACAACACTCCATTGAACATAGAAGATGCAATCAATAGAGTTCATACACAACAATTAATTTCAGAGGTGAACTCGTTCTTATATATTTCCTTATATGTTTTTGAGCATAGATTGCTACTTAATGATTTATTTGTGATTAAGATCCATGTAGAGGTTCAAGGAGTACTTGGAGGGAGTATTATGGACACGTGGAAGACCAGAGAATTCGTTCAAAGAAGATGGAAACCGAACCAAACTCCAAATCGTATCCAACTCGGAGTCCAGGAGCAGTACGCACTAAAACGGATGCCCAGGACGCATACAAACTCTATTTTGGACGTTCTACATATGCCCGGAAAGGGGAGAGGATATACTTTCCAATGGCACCGGTCCCATGTCAAAATACCTTCGGAGTCGACGGGAATCGTCAAAACAAAATCAAGTACAGAATCTGTCAGGGTGCTGCGCCACCGTATTGGGCCATTGGGCCTTGTATCAAGTCTAAGTCCATTATTTTCGTGTGTTAGGGTTAGGTCACGACCCCAACACCCCCTTGGACGTCCTCCCACCTATATATACTCCATAGTAGCCGCCATGAACAATGGGGTTTTGCTTAGATCAATAATATCGCCGTTCTTCAGTTTGTGAGACCCCAACTTCGCGATTTCGGATCGTGTCTACCTTGTTCTTGCTTGTGTTCTTGGTTGCACTTGCAGGGATTAGCCTTCTTGGCGAGGTCAATCGTGTGAAGCACGGTTGATAACCAACAGAGTGGTGGTGTAGTGATTGCAGGGGCTGTTCGTGTTCTACTCGAGAGCCTTGGATCATCAACGTCGAGATCTCCACGTCAATCGACCTATCCATTACCTTTTGGAAGATCGGGCCTCATCTTTTTCCTATCATATGACTTCTTTGTCTATGTCCGACTAGCTTTTGTTAGCTCCGGTGCTAGGTCCTACTAGCTTTGGTAAGCCTCGGCGCTAGGTCCGACTAGCTTTGGTTAGCTCTGATGCTAGGTCCTGCGAGCTTTGGTAAGATCCGGTTCAAGGTCCGGTTAGCTTTGGAAAGGTCCGGTGCTTGATCATAGTGGTTCTTCTTTTACTTTGAAAAGATTTGAACTTTCTTTACATCTATGGAAAGTTTGCTTAGTATTCTTTTACTAAGTTTTTGGTGTGTTTTGCTGGTTATAGTTGATATCTTTTTGCTATGGTTTGCAACTGCTTATGTGAGATGCTCAGGTTAGGTGTTGTGGTTATCAGAACTAACGAGAGTCAAGTCGAGGACTTGTGCTTGGAAGTATTAGTTGTTTATTCACGTGCAGGTGTTGCTTGAGTTCAAGACATGGCTGGTGACGGGATCCATTGAACTAGTCTTAGGGAGAAGATGAGGTTCAACGACCAAGTTCGAGAGGAATTGTGGTTGAGTTGATCAGGAGGTCGTGCAACATATTAGAATCAAGAACAATGCATATGAAGGTATCGTGGACGTTGTTGGAAAGTGTTTGCACGTGTGCAAGGAGTGCATGGACGTGGATACATTGTTACGAGGCATGATGAAGAGAAGTGGATTTAAAGAATTGGTCAGAAAGGTTCAACCCACTATGTTATGGACTAAGGCTGCAGCTGAGTCGGGTTTGACTCAAATATGGAAAGATTTGAGGTTGTTATGATATGATTTCGTGTGGGTCACGAAGTTGGATTTTTTTAGTAATGTGGGATACGTTCCTAATGTGTTTGGAAGTCTTAAGATTGCTTGTATCTTCGTATGGAAGAGTCTTGAGCAGTTATAGAAAGTTTCGGTTGAATCTGAGTAGGATTTGAGTCCTAGTTAGGATTGGGTTCACCCAAGGCTGGTTATATAAGCAAGGGAGGCCAGAGATCGTGGTGCACGACTTTGGGGCTGTTCCTTTTGTATTTTGATCAATAAAATTTGTAGTCTAAAGGATCTTTTGTCCCTTGTTCGTCTGACTTGTTTCTGTTAAGTCTTTCCCGTCGAGTTTCTACACACCACTACCTTGCTTTGGTTGTTTTATCATAACTAGAGTTTTACACATCTAATTGATGTTATTCTTTTTGGGTTGTATTCACAACCCTATTATATATCATCTGTAAAAATTTCAGGGTCATTGGACTTGTGGTTTTGGATCTACACGAGTTTTTTTGCAGTGTTGCAGAGCTGTTTTTCTTGGGTACAACAGATTGACCTTCGTTCAATCTATTAATCATAACTTGCGTTTTGCTCGACGAGTTTTTTATTCTTATTGTTATGTCTCCGTAACATGGTTCTACACAATCTATACTTGTTTTGTCACAATTGATCATGTTTTTATTAGTCTCACACGTGATTTCTTTAACAGATCCAATTTCTACCAAGGGGTTTTTGTTGTTTCCGCTAAAAAGTAGTAATATACCATTCACCCCCTTTGGTTGCTTTTCATATGCTCTTCGATCCTACACGTTCACGCACGATACTGCGGTCGAGATCGTGGGGCGCCTCATCTCAAGCTCCCTGCGACCCTTGGACGACCTCTCCAGTCTTCGTGCCACCTGCAAGGCCATGCATGCGGCATGCCGGGATGGTGTCGTGGACAGGCGCGTGGCGTTGTAGCGGGACACCCGAAGGATGTGGCGTGACTCGGGGCGCTACAAAGCCCTCGTGGAGAACTGGCCATCGTCGGCAATCCTCGTGTGTGCTACATCACCAGGCTCAAGCTTGTGGTCGCAGTCGATCACTCGTAGTCGAGCACCCAGTTTCTCGCCCTGGCGGCCTGGGCCGGGCACATGGAGGTGGCCTACGTCCTTGTCCTCCTCTACTACGATATCGACCGTGGGGCCAGCGACGCCATCGAGTATATCTGGCAGGTCAAAGGCGAGGTCGGTGAGAAAGTGGTCGGGGTCCGTCGCCATCATGAGGACCAACAATGAGTGCAGGCGGTGTCGGATTCAAACCCTGGCTGAAATTGGTAATATGATGGTGGCGCATCCGCGCCCGCCTCCGAGACCGCCGATTGTGTGGCTGCCCAACAAGGAGGTTGACCCGTGCACGGTTGCCGGCTGTGGGAAGCAAGGGTGGAGCGGCTGCAGGGTCTTCTGTAGTGAAGAAAGTAGGATTAGGCACGAGGGTGTCGCATTCTGCCGTGCGGTGTTATCCGGTATGGGCTATATATAAACTAGACTTACAAGGTTGTGATGTTGTTTTTCTTGTGTCATGATATCATTTTTCTTATTT
Source organism: Tuctoria greenei (assembly GCA_036927565.1). Taxonomy (NCBI): domain Eukaryota; kingdom Viridiplantae; phylum Streptophyta; class Magnoliopsida; order Poales; family Poaceae; genus Tuctoria; species Tuctoria greenei. Next base: position 29,661,362 of record JAYESD010000010.1, read on the forward strand.
TGTAGTAATGTTTTATGTTGATGAACTCAATGGTTTTCATTTGTTCCATCTATTATTTTGTTTTCTATCTGTTTGTTTAGGGAACTATCTGTTCTATCTATATTCTCTATTAATGAACAACCCTCCACACCGCCGGTGGCCTCAAAAGTGGCATGTACAGTACTTTAGCTATTGGAGGTGCCAAAGGAGATCGCCCGTAGTGGGGCCTGCAAAGCAGTCTGTAAAGTAGTATATAGTAAGTACATAGTAATAAGAAAACACAACATGTAGCAGCGACTGAAAAGAAAAGTGGAGACAATAAATAGAGAGAAAAGAAAAGAAAGGATGAGAAAAATGTTAGAAAAGATAGGTAGAACTCCAACGTACCACTGACCCTATGCCCCTATCTGCGGTATCATCATTACCACTACTCCTATACACGGTCATAAGTTATTACCACTGCTCGAAGGGAAGTGTTGCGGACTTGATGTGCTGATTAGATTGTTTGTGTTCATTGGGGATTATGTAACAGCTAGTTCTGTTGATTAGTCTGTTGTCTGGAATGGTATGTTGAACACTACTATTTGGTTCCATCGATGTTTATATCTAGTATTTAATACTTGTTTATATCATTGTGTTGCCGCGGTTCAAGAGATTTTAAGTGTATGCTTTATTTTGGTCGGATTACCACCCCCATTGCTACATTAACTTATTTAGATAACAAATTGCCAGAACCAGACGTGCGACCGTAGATGGGGTTTCGGCCCACAAATACAAAGTGACTCAGCGCAGTTTCAGCCCACGAATAACAAGCGGCCCGACGCTGTGTTAGGCCTACTCCGATAGCTTCACGTACGCTTTTCCTGGCTGCACGGCCACGACGATCAATTTTTATCACGTTGAATAAAGAAACTAAATAAGAAATGAATTTTTTTTTATTACATGACCCTTCAATACACAACAGCCCCTCTCCCAACTGTACGAAACGCGCTTGGAGGAGCATCCGCGGTCCGCCACGCTCTTGTAGGAGCATCCACCGGCTGTCACGCCCTTGGAGGAGCATCCGCCACCCGCCACTCTCTTGGAAGAGCATGCGCTGGCCGCCGCACGTGGAGGAGGAACTGCGCTGATACAATTGCTCACATAATGTTATTATAGATCTATCCTCTTACGGATAGGGTGATTGAATTGTAGGAAGCGATGTCAGAGGATAAGAGATAGATGGGAAAAGACAGGTGTACGAAGGAGTGGCGGGATGGAATGAAGTCATTTTTAAATTTTGCATTCCAGGGCACTCGTGAAGAAGGAACCATGGCTTGTCCTTGCATGAAATATCATAATATTTGCCATAGTACACACAACGAAGTTCATCTTCACATGCTTCGTAAAGGCATGTCATTGGATTATACTTTTTGGGTACACCATGGAGGAAAACGGGTTGAGAAAAATATTGTTGGGCAATCAGCAAATAATGAGGAGATAATTTCTAATGATGATGGTATGGAAAATATGATGTCCAGTCTACTTAGAGGCACTGATCATGGTGGTACTTCAACAGATGTTGATGATCCAGAAAATGGTATAAACCAGCAGGAGCCAACTGGACGTGCAAAGGCATTATATGACTCATTAAATGATGACAAAAAGGAATTGTATCTAGGTTGTGAGAAGGTGACCCAATTATCCTTCATTGTCAGGTTGTACTAGATAAAGTGTTTAACTGGTTTGAGCAAAAAAGCGTATGAGTTGATACTTCAACTATTCTCATATGTGCTTCCATAGGGCCACTGCATTCCTAATACACTTGATAAAGTTCAAAAGGTTGTTCGTGACCTCGGGCTGGACTACCAAAAGATTGATGCATGTGTCAATGACTGTGTGTTATTCCGAAAGGACTGTTCTACGCTGGATCGATGCACAATATGTGGTGAATTAAGATGGAAAAATAGTACTGATGGGGATGCTAGAGAGGCTTTACCTTGTGGAAAAGCCAAGAAGCTTGTAGCACGCAAGATTCTACGATACTTCCGTCTTATTCCCCATATTCAAAGGTTTTATATGGCAGAATCAATGGCATCAAACACGCGCTGCTAGAAAGAAGAACGTATTGATGATGGAATAGTATGCCATCATGTAGATCCAAAAGCATGGAAGCATTTTGATAGCATTCACCCAAATTTCTCATCTGATCCTCGCAACATAAGACTTGGGCTAGCAACTGATGGTTTCAATCCTTTTGGAATAATGAATGTTTCTTACAGTACATGGCCTGTGATTCTAATCCCTTATAATCTATCACCTTGGTTGTGTATGAAGCAACCTTATTGGTTGATGTCAATGATAATTCCTAGGCCAAAGTAACCAGGAAACAACATTGATGTGTATTTGCAGCCTTTGATTGATGAGCTACTGAATTAGGGTCTTATGGCGCTGAAACATACAAAAGTTCAAAGAATGAGACATTTCTCATGCAAGCTTCGATATTTTTGACTATAAATGATTTTCCAGCATATGCAATGCTATGTGGATGGAGCACAAAAGGTAAGCTAGCATGTCCATAGAGCGGTATAAACACTGACGCCTTGTGGTTGAAACATGGACGAATGTATTGCTACATGGGTCATTGTCGTTTCCTACCTCAGAATCACAGGTGGCGTCGAAACAAAGCTTCTTTCAACAACAAGATAGAGGATAGAGAGGCTCCAATATCACTCTCTGTTGACAAAGTACTCCAACAATACGAGAGTTTTGATCAAGTGAGTTTTGGACAGAGGAATAATAAGAGAAAGCACACTAAGGAAAATTTGTGACATAGTTTGAAGAAGAAAAGTATATTTTTCCAGCCCCCGTATTGGAAGACATTGGTAATAAGGCACGACTTGGATGTCATGCACATTGAGAAAAACATTTGTGATAGCATATTGGGGACATTGCTTAATATGGATGGTAAAACAAAAGATAGTCTACAAGCTCGTCTTGATATGCAGGATATGGGTATACGGCCACAGCAACATCTGATGGCTATAAATGGGAAGTATGATTATCCACCAGCATCATATACTTTGCATAAAGTTTAGAAGACCACCTTGTGCAAGTTTTTGGGGGATGTGAAAATGCCCGATGGTTATGCTTCAAACATAAAGAGATGTGTGGGCATAAAAGCACGTAAGTTATGTGGTCCAAAAACTCATGACTGCCATATTATATTTCAGAAGCTCCTTCATATTGCAATATGTGACATATTGCCTGAAAAGGTTGTTGCACCTTTAATTGAGTTTAATACTTTATTTGGTGGAATTTGTTCTAAAGAATTGGTGGAACCAGATTTGGATAAGATGATCAAACAATTTTCTGAAACAATTTGTAAGCTTGATATGTTGCTTCCTCCTGCTTTCTTTGATATCATGGTACATCTTCCAACCCATCTTGTCGAAGAAGCTCGCTTGGGTGGACCTCTTTCTTATAGATTGATGTATCCAATTGAGAGGTACCTTGGTACATTGAAGAGGTATGTATGTAACAGAGCTCACCCGACGGGTTCTATAGTTGAGGAATATATTATGGAAGAGTGTATGACTTTTTGTAGTTAGTTTTTGGATAACATCAGCACCAAGCTTAATAGGCCAGAACGTCAAGAAGCTGCAGCTAGGAATGAACTTTCTCTCGAGTCTAATATATTTACAGAAGTTGATAATTCTAATTAAGGCTATAAATGGGGCCAACTTACTATAGTAGAACTACATAAGATCAGGCATTATATTATTTCTAACGTTGAAGAGGCCGCTCCATGGATCAAGTACTTATAACTCAGATGTTCTATATCATGCTTATTGTAGATGGCTAATTTAATTTTGTACCCTTTTCAGTGATGATTTTGAAAAACTGAAAAAAATTCATTCTTGTGATGTTGAAAAATGCCATAGAGATGAGTTTGTATACTGGTTTCAAAAATGAGTATGTACATGCATGTTTTTACTTTGATGAAATATTGAACAAATATGTGTTCTGAAGTTGGTTTATCAATGACCTCTTTTATACTAATCTATACAGATTACAACATTACACAAAGAAGGCAATGTAACCGATTATTTGTATGCATTATCTAGAGGATCTGATCGTCGGGCATGTTTTTTTAGTCGATCATTCATAAATGGCTTCTTCTTTTGAGCTGAAGAGGTGAAAAAAGATTTAGAGACGCAAAATAGTGGTGTTGTTGTTCGGCATGGTCATTATGATTGGTTTGGCGTAATCAAGAAAATAATTTCTTTGATTTTGAAAAAAAATCAAGATGTTCTGTTATTTGAATGTGACTGGTTTGATCGGCCTTGTTTCGTTCAGAGCCAAAGCAAAGGGTACAAAACGGATCAATACAAAAAGATAGATGTTGACACTACTCTTTCTCAATTAAAGTATCAGCCTTACATTCTAGCCACCCTAGATGAACAAGTTTTTTACGTTCAAATTGCGAAGCAACCTAAATGGGCTATAGTTGTTAAAACAAAACCACGGAAAATTTTTGCCATGCCCCCTGGAGACAGTGAAAATAATGTCACTAAGATGATGGAGGCTGAGACATTTGATGATTTAATTACTGATATCAATATGCCACACATAAATGAGGATACAACCACATGGGCTAGGAATGACATTGAGGGAGCAACCTGTGATGCTTCGGCTCTTCAAATGAGAACATGTGATCAGTTTGAGGCAGATGGAATTCCAAAGGAAAATGAAGATGATGACGACAACGATGATACATATATCAATGATGGTCATGTAGCTCCATTAGGGGGGAGGGGGGGACAACAGCAAAGACGATGATTTTTTTATATAAGTATTGAGTGAGCTAGCTATGAAGTATTTGATTTTTTTTTGAAAGGATAGAAGTCGTTATTCTATTTAGCAGCAAGCTTAGAAGCAAGCCTGTATTGAATATCCCATCTCTTTAGAAGATACCCAGAATTTGAAATGACGCTCGTGTAGAAATTCCTAATGCAACGAGCTAGTGATTCCTGGCAACAGATCCTAATGCAACGAGTGTATTCCGTGGCGATAGATCCTAAGGCCAGGAACTAGTACAATCGTGGCAACAGATTCTAATGCAGCAATTGTGTTTCGTGGTGATAGAAAACAGTTGAACACAAAAAATTATTCATCACATAGATGAACACAGTTATATAACACATCCATTCATTAACAAATACATTACAAAACACAATAAAAAAAAGTACAAGACACAAGAAAAAAGTACAAGACACAAGAAAATAAAGACAACATCAACTAAAAAACCACAAAAGAAAACATAAATCCTACTCCTCCTGCCCCTCCTCCTCCTCCGGCTGCTCCGCCGGTTGCTCCGACTGCTCCGCCGGTTGCTCCGGCTGGTCCAGATCCGGTGGTGCAACCTCGCGACTGAGGTTCCTCACTATCGGCACCACCAGGATACGGCGGCCCTCAGCGCCGAGCACCTCAGCCATCGTTTCAAGCAGCCTCTGGAACCAGTCGAACAGCTTGTCGAACAACATCTCGAGCAGCTCGTTGTTGAGCCTCTTGGGGGAAAAACAACACTGTTGCTTGGAGGGTGGCTCTCTCAGTGGGCTTAGTGATGGAACGTTGGCCATGGTGGGTTGTCTGCACAGAGAAGAGGAACGAAGAGAACAGGAGGGAATGATGATGCCTTAGTATGTGCGGAGAAGCAAAATGGACACGCGCTTAGCAGCAAAGTACGTTTCTTATATGAAGCGTGTCTTCCCCACGTCTCCTTTAGCTTCATGATTTTCTCCATTTTGCTTCGGTTCACTATTGATATCACACGTCACTGAACTTAGATCACATTCTTTCGACAACTAAATAATTCACTTGTCCAAAAATTAATGAAATCCTTCCTTATGATTCCTGAGAAACACGATGAACAGAGCACATATTCATTCGTTCACACAGTGACCAAAGTTTTGTAATATATCGTGACGCCGACGATTGTGGTCTGTGGCAATAGATCCTAATGCCACGAACTAGTGAATTGTGGCAAAAGTTCCTAATGCAACGACTGTGTTCTGTGGCAATATATCCTAAGGCCACGAACTAGTACAATCATGGAAACAGATCCTAATGCAACAATTGTGTTCCATGGCGATAGATCCTAACACGAAGAACTCGTGAATCATGGCAAAAGTTCCTAATGTGACGATCGTGTTTTGTGGCGATAGATTCTAACGACATGAACTAGTGAATCGTGGACAAAAGTTCCTAATGCAACAATTGTGTTCCGTGGTGATAGATCCTAACGCCACGAACTAGTGAATCGTGGCAAAAGTTCCTAATGCAACGATTGTGTTCCGCGGCGATAGATCCTAATGCCACAAAATGGTGAATCATGGCAAATTTTCATAATGCAATGATTGTGTTTCGTTGTGATAGATCCTAACGCCAGGAACTGGTGAATCATGACAAAAGTTCATAATGCAAGATTGTGTTCTGTGGCGATAGATCCTAACGCCACGAACAGGTGAGTCATGGCAAAAGTTCCTAATGCAACGATTGTTTTCCTTGGTGATAGATTCTAACGCCATGAGCTGGTGAATCGTGGCAAAAGTTCCTAAAGCAACGGTTGTGTTCTGTGGCAATAGATCCTAACGCCACGAACTACTGAATTGTGGCAAAAGTTCCTACTGCATCGATTGTGTTCCTTGGCGATAGATCCTAATGCCAAGAACTAGTGAATCGTGGCAAAAGTTCCTAATGCAATGATTGTGCTCTATGGTGATAGATCCTAACCCCATGAACTAGTGAATCATAACAAAAGTTCATAATGCAACAATTGTGTTCCATGGCGATAGATCCTTACACCACGAACTGGTGAATCATGGCAAAAGTTCATGATGCAATGATTGTGTTTCGTGGTGATAGATCCTAATGCCACAAACTAGTGAATCATGGCAAAATATCCTAATGCAACGATTGTGTGCCATGGTGCTAGATCCTAATGCCACAAACTATTGAATCGTGGCAACAAATCCTAATGTCAACGATTGTGTTCATTGGCAATAGATGAATGCCACGAACCAGTGAATCATGGCAACAGATCCTAAAGCAACGATGGTGTTCTGTGGCGATAGATCCTAATGCCACGAACTAGTGAATCATGGCAATAGATCCTAATGCAACGATTGTGTTCCATGGCGATAGATCCTAATGACATGAACTAGTGAATTGTGGCAAAAAACCAAACTCACTACAACGATTTATTAATAGTTGCAGTACAATCGTTTCAATGGAGAGGAATCCTTGTAGTGGAAGTCGGGTCTAGATGCACAAAGGTAGAGTAATGAGCCAATCATGGAGCAATATACCTTTTGGTCGATGCTCGGTCCTTCTTGGTTGAGGTCGAGATGCTCGTTTGTCGCCATTGGTGTTTTGATGGGCTTCGTCTAGTCCATGTTGAACTTTTTGAGTGTTCTTTGTTTGACACATGAAGGTGCCTTCCTTGAGTTTTTTTCACTTGGAATGCAAGGAATATATTCAATTCTCCCATCATTGACATCTCAAACCTATCGGTCATAATTTTCCTAAACTCATTGCAATAAGATTTGTTAGTGGATCCAAATATTTTGTCGTTGACATAAATTTGGCATACAAATAGATCATTGTCAACATGTTTAGAAAAGAGTATAACATGCTTTTCCAATGTAAAAACCATTCTTAACTAGGAAGTCTCCAAGGCACTCCTACCAATCTCTAGGAGCTTGTTTGAGCCCATAGAGAGCTTTGTGTAACTTAAAGACATGGTTAGAATACTTATTGTCCTCGAAGGTGGGGGATTGCTCCACATACTCCTCCTTGATTGAACCATTGACGAAGGCACTTTTCACGTCAATTTGATACAACATAAAGTCATGGTGAGTAGCATAGGCTAAAAGAATGCAAATAGATTCAAGCATAGTTACGCGAGCAGAAGTTTCATCAAAGTCCGAACCTTCGACATGTGCATAGTCTTTTGTAACAAGTCGTGCCTTGTTCCTTGTTACCACCCTATTTTCGTCTTGATTGTTTTGAAACACCTACTTGGTGCCTACCATGTTGGCATTGGTTCTCTTCATGATCTCCCATACTTGATTCCTCTTGAAGTTGTTTAACTCTCCTTGCATCGCCATCAACCCATCCAGATCTCGTAGTGCATCTTCCACCTTGTATGATTACAAAGAAGACATAAAAGAGTAATGTGTGCAAAAATTGACTATACGAGTTTAAGTTGTTACCCCCTTGGAGATATCTCTAAGTATGTTGTCAACGGGATGATCCCATTGAACACTTTGGTCGACTTGTGGGTATGGCACTTGTGGTCTTGAGTAAACTTCATCATTATCTTGTTCTTCATCTCCCCCTTAATCATTGCCACCATCTTGATTTGCTTCTTCTTTCACTTGGTGGTCTTCATCTTTGGATGGTTGTGCTTGTTCTTGTGCTTAAGGTTCAGAATGTCAAGGTGATGGATCACTTGGACTTTACTCTTCTTGAGGTCGAATATCGGCAAAGCCATCCTCTTCAATAAAAATCTTGGTTCGTCCTCCTCATCTATCACACATTGATCAAATTGCTCCACTTGGGACCTATTAGTTTCATCGAACACCACGTCACATGCTATTTCAACACACCCGGAGGTTTTGTGGAAAACACGACATACATAGGTGTCTGAATCATAGCCAAGCAAGAATCCTCCATCGGATTTTGAAGCAAACTTTGAAGTCCTAGGTTTCTTTTTGAGAAAGTAGCATTTACTACTAAAAACTTAAAAGTATGAGATGTTGGGTTTGTTACCGGTGAGAATCTTATATGTAGTTTTCTTCAATAGATGATGGAGGTAGAGGCGGTTTGTGGCCTGGCAAGCAATGTTGACCGCTTCTGCCCAAAACCTATCGAAAGTCTTGTACTCATCAAGCATAGTTCTTGACATCTCTATGATTTTACACTTCTTCCTTTCAGCCACCCCATTTTGTTCGGGGGAGTAGTGTGCTGAAAATTCATGCTTGATCCCTGCCTCGTCCAAGTACTCTTCCACTTGAGTGTTCCTGCATTCGGTGCCATTGTCACTTCTCATCTTCTTGACTCTCAAAGAGAACTCATTTTGAGCTCTCCTCAAGAATCTCTTGAGGAAACCTTGTGTTTCACATTTTTAATGCAAGCAAAACACCCAAGTGAAGTGAGAAAAATCATCAACAATAACTAGGCCATATTTGTTATAGCCAATGCTTATATAAGCAACGGGACCGAAGAGGTCCATGTGCAGCATCTCTAGCTGTGATGATGTCATCATCATGTTCTTGGCGGGATGGGAGGTTTCAACTTGCTTCCTGACTTGACATGCACTACATGTCCTATCTTTTTGAAACACAACATTCTTTGGTCCACGGATGTGATTGTCATTAGAAGATTTTTGCAAGTTCCTCATACCAACAAGGGCTATCCTTCTATGCCAGACCCACCCCAATGTTAGTATTTCCAATCAAGCATGTGTCAAGTTGGGCTTTACTTGTGGTGAAATCCACAAGATAAAGCTTGCCCTTTAACACACCCTTGAAGGCAATTGAGTTATCGCTTCTTCTAGAGATGGACACAAACTCATTAATGAATAAACAATTACAACCCTTTAAACACAATTGAGATATGGAAAATAGTTTATAATCAAGAGAGTCAACATGCAAAACATGTGAAATAGAGTGTTGAGGAGAAATTGCAGTTTTACCGACACCGAGGTCTCTACATTGGTTTTTGTCGCCAAAGTAGATTCCCTCGCTTGGATGTACACTCTCCTCATACTCTATGAACATCTTCCTCTCTTCGATCATGTGGTTGGTGTATGTTTTGATCCATCGGATGAGTATGCCTACAAAACAAGTTAGGCTTTTGCTTTAGGTACCCAAACTCGGTTCGGTCCTTTGATGTCAGTCACAAGGCATTTTGGCACCCACACACGGGATTTGAGAGTCTTGCGGTGTGGCCCTACATATTTTGCATACACATGTCCAAATTTACTCTTCATAAGCACATAAGATGCAACAAATTCATAAAACATATCCAAGTTAGCATATTTGGCATTTTTAGCATTTTCATGTGAGGTGGATGCATGAGTGTTGTTCTTGGGTTTGTATGAACCTTATTTGAGAAAAGAGACAAACTCCTTGTTGTTCTTGTGGAATCTAGCATTTTGCTTTCCTCCATTTGAATAACCAAGGCCATACTTGACAAGAGGAGATCTTGAGATCGAATATGCACTACGTGCATATTTATCTTCTCCTTGTCAAAAATGCCGCTCTTTGGAGTGTGTTTTCCTTTTGTCTCTTTAAGCCCATTCTTCAACTTTTGAAGAAAATTAGCACAATTGAAAATTTTAGCCTTTGATTTGATATTGGATGAGTTTGACCTTGTTGAAGCAGAAGAGGACAAACTTGACTTGAGAGTTTTGAATTGTGCTTCAACAGTCTTTTGAATTATAGAAGGATGGGTCTCGATCTTCCGAGAGGTATGGTAAACATGATTAGGTGGAGATCTCGACGTTGATGATCCAAGGCTCCGAACGAACGGAACCCCGCAATCACTACACCACTGCTCCGTTGGTTATCACCGATGTCACATGAATGGCCTCGCCACTAAGGCTTATCCCTGCAAGCGCAATCAAGAACACGAGCAAGAAAAGAGAAGTTGCAATCAAAACTGAATTGATCACGAATTGGGGTCTCACAACCGATGATCAGCGACCCTGTTCCATGACAGATTGTATCTAAGCAAAACCCCCACCCTAATGTCATGACGGCTGCTGTATAAAAAAGAGTTTAGGGGCGTGCAATACTCCTAGACGCAACCCTAATGGAATTACACACGATACATAGGCCAGCAGCCCAAAAGACGGTGGCGCAGCACCGGACAGATTCTGGATGCCCACTTGTTTCGCTGATTCCCGTCAACTTAGAAGGAACTTTTATGGGGCTGGTTCCATTGGAAGCTTTATGAAATCACAGTTCCAACAATATATAGAACGTCCGAATCTGACTCCCTATGTGTCCGGGACGTCATTTTTTATGAAGGCAGCTCCTGGAACCTGAGGTGGAGTCGAAGTCGAGTTGTACTTGGGCTCCTCCTTGGTGTGCACATCCTATCTCCTCCTCCTTGACTCCTTGGACTCCTCCAGTCGCTTGCTGGTCCTCTTCATTGTTCCTAATCAATAAAACATGCATGGAAACAAACGCAAGTTCTGAAAAACAATTGACAAGGTTAGAATGTACCTGGAGATCCAATTGTCGCGCACATGCTCTAGTGATCGGTCCTTGCATTGTATGCAAAAGAGAGATTTCCTCATCATTCTCCCCCTCTTGAATTGGAGTCGTCCTCGACTCAAGCTCATCTTCCTCACCAAAGTATGGCTTCAAATCTGAAATGTTAAATGTGGGACTAACCCCAAACTCGGGAGGCAACTCAAGTTTATATGCATTGTCATTTATCTTCTCAATAACCTTAAAATGTCCAGCAGCACGTGGCATGAGTTTGGACTTTCTCAAATCCGGGAACCTATCTTTTCTCAAATGAACCCACACCAAATCACCAGATTCCAATTTTACCTCCTTCCCACCTTTACTAGCAGCAATGCGATATTTTTCATTCATTTTTTTCAATTTGTAACTTACTAGTTTCATGCAACTTAAGAATAAATTCAGAACGGTGTGCAACATCTAAGTTCACAATTTCACTATGTGGTAAAGGTAGCAAATCAATTGGAGCACGTGGATTGAAACCATAGACTATCATAAACGGACTTAACTTGGTTGTGGAGTGAATAGACCTATTATAAGCAAACTCAATATGTGGCAAACACTCCTCCCACAACCTATAATTGTCTTTCAAAACAGCCCGCAACATAGTAGATAAGGTACGATTAACTACCTCCGTTTGCCCACAGTTTGTGGATGACAAGTAGTAGAAAACAGCAACATTGTTCCCAATTTATACAATAAAGTTCTCCAAAAGTGACTCAAAAACATAGCATCCCTATCAGAAACAATAGTATTGGGAACACCATGCAAACGCACAACCTCATTAAATAACAAATCAGCAACACGTGAAGCATTATCTGAAAGTGCATCTAGAAATCCCTTGTGGGTTTTGGATGATTTATGACAAGAAAATGAGATCCTAACTACTTTGTTGAGATGAGCACAGGTTTTTAATGGGAAAATAAGCAAAGTTCCAAAAAGAAGGGAGAATGTGGAGCAATGTGGAAAAGAGCTCAAGGAACAAGTGTAGTAGATCATTGTGTGTGGAGTGTGTTAAGGAAACACACCCCAAGAGATCAAGCACAAATAATCACTCACAATGATCATGTTTATACAGGACCGGACTAGTCCGACTGACATCGGACTAGTCCGATATCTCTCTGCACAAGATCGGACAAGTCCGGTATCACCACGAACTAGTCTGATATCTCTCTGACTAGAATCGGACTAGTCCTCCCAGTGCGGACTAGTCCTCAAAACACTTCACAAGTCACACAAAATTGGACAAGTCCGATCACACAACAGGCTAGTCCAATATCATTCTGATGAAAATTGGACAAGTTCGATATTGGAATGGACTAGTCCGAAAACCCTCTAACCTAAATCGGAAAAGACCTCCAAGTGCGGACTTGTCACCCAATTCACTTAGGGTTTCACTTATCTGGACAAGTCCGATGACTATCGGACTAGTCCAAAGATTTCCAGAAGCGAAATCGGACAAGTCCGCTTCTAGCCGGACTAGTCCGATATTTCGGAACACTTAGGGTTTGGTACACACAGCACACCGGACTAGTCCGGTGTCCACCACGGACTAGTCCGATCTTCCTCAACCCTAACGGTCACTTTTAGAAACCCCATATAAATAGATGTGCACGACCCAACTTTAATAACTCTCGAACCCCTGCGCTGTCACACCTCCCAAGAACCTCAAAAACACATCTCTCCACAAAATCAAAAGCCACAAAGATCAATCCCTTGAGGATACACTTTGGAAAAGGATAGGATGAAGTTCCTATATGAGCCCAACTCCATGTTCATCCCTCCCTCCACAAAGAACATGAATCCCTTCTTTGTGGTGCTTAATAGAGTGCTAAGGAAGACAATTGGCCCGAAGGATGGGGATGCAGGGAGTGTACAGAGCTATCTCCAGACCTTGATGAAATTCATAAGAAGGGACCACAAGTTTGATGTGGCCGACTATATCTGGAAGATATGGTCAACATCTCTTCCACCCCCAACAGATCCTGTGGCTATGCCCCCTACCTCATGTTCATAATTGAGAAGGCACATGCATCGAGTTCGTAAAAGATGTGGAGCACACACCATTGAGGCCTCAGAAGCCTGAACAAGCAAATGTTCATGCTACTCCCTCTCCTGCTTCTAGTGTAGAGGCTCCGGCGAGAGCAGGTGGAGATGTCGGGGCTACCCCTGCCACTAGGGCAGCTCCTCAAAAAGGATCTGCAAGTGGCATCTTCAAGTACCTGGCTGCAATTTTTGCCTCCTACAAAAAGGCCGAAGTGAAGGCCCACAAGCTTAACAGGAGAATAAAGGAAGACATGAAGTATGTCAAGGCAAATGTGAAGCAAATCTGTCAAAAACTGGAGATCGAGCCCATTGGATCTCCAGTCATCTCTGAAGATTCTGATTTTGACTACACTAAGATCGGGCCCTTGACCCCCTCCGAGCTTTCCTATTTTGCCATTGGGGGCTCGAGTTGCTTCGTTCCTCCTCCTCCTCCTCCTCCTCATCAGCCCAAAGATGCAGATGAAGACGATGAGAGGACCGACAACGAAGCTTTAAGACTTTAGGTCCCTTCTCTTCTTCTTTTTGGTGTCTTGATGCCAAAGGGGGAGAGATTGAGGGGGAGTCTTAGGTCTTAGGTCTTAGCTGTAGGGTGCAAGGACAGAGCTTTTTTTTATGCTTTTTGTCTATTTTGTGGGTTGTAAAACGTTTAATATGCTCTGGTGTTACTTATGGTCCTGTGATGCAATGCTTTGAACTACTTGTGAATTAATCTATGAAATCTGTGATTTTACTCCTAGAATGGCATATATGCTTGTTGTTGGTATATTAATGCCAATTATGTCATTCTCATTGTTTCAATGCACTTAGTTATGCATCCCACCATAAAGAGTGCACATATGGATCATGTTTTCATTGCTTAATGTATTTTAAACTCATATGTGCATACTTTATGAAAATCTCAACTTTTAATAATATTTTGTAAAATCTCAATTGGTTGTCGTCAATCACCAAAAAGGGGGAGATTGAAAGTGCATCTAGGAATCCCTTGTAGGTTTTGGATGATTTATGACAATCAAATGAGATCCTAACTACTTTGTTTAGATGAGCACATGTTTTTAATGGGAAAATAAGCAAAGTGCCAAAAAGAACGGGGAATGAGGAGCAATGTGGAAAAGAGATCAAGGAACAAGTGTAGTAGATCATTGTGTGTGGAGTGTGTTAAGGAAACACACCCCAAGAGCTCAAGCACAAATAATCACTCACATTGCACAAGTTTATAAAGTCTGGACTAGTCGGACTGACATCGGACTAGTCCCATATCTCTTTGCACAAGATCGGACAAGTCCGATGTCACCACGGACTAGTCTGATATCCCTCTGACTAGAATCGGACGAGTCCTCCCCAGTGCATACTAGTCCTCAAAACACTTCACAAGTCACACAAAATCGGACAAGTCCGATCACATAACGTACTAGTCCGATATCATTCTGATGAAAATTGGACAAGTCCGATATTGGCACGAACTAGTCCAAAAACCCTCTAACATAAATTGGACAAGTCCTCCAAGTGCGGACTTTTCACCCAATTCACTTAGGGTTTCACTGATCCGAACAAGTCCGATGACTATCGGACTAGTTCGAAGATTTCCAAAAGCGAAATCAGACAAGTCCGCTTCTAGCTGGACTAGTCCAATATTTTGGAACACATAGGGTTTGGTACACACAGCACACCAGACTAGTCTGGTGTCCACCACGGACTAATCTGATCTTCCTGAACCCTAACGGTCACTTTTAGAAACCCCATATAAATAGATATGCACGGCCAAACTTTAATAACTCTCGAACCCCTGCGCCGTCACACCTCCCAAGAGCCTCAAAAACACATCTCTCCACGAAATCAAAAGGCACAAAGATCAATCCCTTGATGATACACTTTGGAACATTGGAGAGACACGATTCATGACTCTTGAGCTCTTGGTTTGATTCCCTAACACACTTCTGTGATTTTCATTGTAATCTTTCGAGTGTGTACTTGGTGGAGTTCTTGTTGTAATCTAGGGGAGCCGTCAATGTGCGAGAAGGCCCCTTGAATTTGGTTATTTACCTTTTTTGGTAAGTGAATAGGATTGGCCTTCGTGGCCATCTGACGAGGGTAGGGTTGGAGAAGACCCGGTCCTTTTGTGGACTCCTCGATGTGGATGTAGGTTGCCTCTGTGGGAACCGAACCACGGGATAAAACACTTGTGTTCTTGCTTTGCATTCATCGTTCTTATACATCATATCAATCTAGGGTTTCAATCAATCTCGCTTATTTTACGTTAAAACATTAAATATAATATTGACTTGTGGTATACCCTAGTTCATAATCGTGTAACACTTGAACGACAAGTAGATTTCCGCTGCATACATCCTAGAATCAAGTATCCGATCAAACATGATTTATCTAGTTGGTACACACCGGACAAGTCCGCACTTGACCGGACTAGTCCGATATCACGAGTTTTGATCTGGTTGTTAAGTGTTGCAGGTTCCGACAAAGATTCAAAAAGGCCTATTCACCCCTCCTCTAGGCCACATTCATTATCGGTCTTGTGGTAGGGTATAAAATGAGCCATTTTAGACAAACGATCAACAACCACAAAGACAATATCCCTCCCCCACTTTGTTCTAGGCAATCCTAAAACAATGTCCACATAAATATCTTCCCAAGGTGCACTAGGAACATGAAGAGTCATATAAAGACCATGTGGTTAAGTCGAGGCTTAGCTTTGTTGCATGTCGTGCAACGTGAAACGTAGTGCTCCGCATCACGCCTTATTCTTGGCATAATATTTTGTGGCAATAATATTTTCATCTTCAATATCAGAAGCACTAACATACCCACCATCAGCAGTGGCAATGATCTCCCGTTTGCTGGGGCAATCTCGTTGCATATGGACAAGTCACTAGCAGCAGTGGCACTTGATGTCAGAGGTGCGACTTGTCAAAGTGTTGGGTGCAGCTGCCTTTGCTGCAACACCTGGAGGCATATGGGACTTGCTGTTATCTTGTCCCCGTGATGTAGAAGGTGCGGTGCTGCTGCGTACAACACCAGTGGAGGGTGGTGTAGAAGCACATATGCTCGAGGAGGGCGCTTCTTTGGATGGCAACGGAAGCTGTCATGGCGTGAAGGTGTTGTTCCGCCGCTGTTGTTGGTGACCCTGCACTTCTTTTTCTGCTAACATAGCAAGTTGAAATAAACATTGAATAGAATGATATTCCCTGTAGTCAACTATGTCATGGATCTCACGGCTCAAGCTTACACAAAACCTAACAATTTGGTCTTCCTGATCCTCAACGACCCCACAACGAAGCATACCTTTCCGCAACTCTTGGTAGTACTCTTGGACAATCATGTCACCCTGATCAAAGCATTGTAATTTCTTAAGAAGACCATGTCTATATGATGGAGGAACAAACCTAGCGCGCATATCTTCTTTTAACGCAGCCCATGTCTGCGGTGCATTACGTGTATTGACAAGTTCATTCCACCAAATTATAGCAAACTCTTTAAACTCACTAGTGGCTTGTCTAACTCTATCTCGCTCAGGAACAAGATGAGAGCTAAATTTTTGTTCTACCGTCATCTCCCAATCCAAGTAAGTCTCAGCATCATAAGATCCATAAAATGGTGGAATAGAAAACTTAATATTAGCATAAGGATCATTATCTTGTTCAGCAGCATGAGGACGAGGTCTACCTCCCATACCTTGACGATTTCGTCGAGGGCGACGGTGGTGCTGTGCATCAACCTCATCATTATTGAAGTCATCCTCTGTGTCGTAGTGAGCATGTGCATCAGCATCAAGGATGATTGAGGGTGTAGCTTGTTGGGGAAGACAAGCCTCCATCTCGTCCAACCGTGTGGTCAGACCAACAACACTTGTATGGAGCCTCTGAAAGGTGGCTGTTGTAGTCGTCTGGCGTTTGTTGAAAGCTTCGATCATCGCTCGCATCAAGTCCCTTAGTCCCATATGGGACACGCACTCATCATCATCTGGAGGTGTAGAACCAGAGGTCTTATCCATAGGCTTCTTTACTGTCATTGTTAATACAAAATAGAAACGAAGACAAAAAGATCATGAAGAACCCTATTACTTCACACTCTAAAGTGGAAGTGGAAAATCGATCATTAAGATGTGTCTTATCCTGCTCTTTCAAGTTTCTTACCAGCACTGCAGGTGGTCAACGGTGACCGGTTTTGAAGCAAGCAGGGAGTGGGTGTGATTGCTGAGGATACATGTTCTGCTCGAGAGAAGGTAGAGCTTGGAAGGCTCGAATGCAGTATATGTATGTGGCACACAAGTTAGTAACAGATAGCGATGCTGAATAAGTGTCCAAAGAATTTCACCTAGTTGCTGGCCTAATAATGTATTAGAACAGTTGTGGCAACGAGTAAGGACAAGGATGAATGATGATGAACAACAAGGATAATATCAGCAAGTATGTAGCACTCACACAGAAACATCACAACTAGAAAACCCCTTAGCCTCCTGTTTTTGTCTTGAAGCGCTAGTAGAAATCTTTTCTCTTCATTTTTTTGATAATTTTTTATCAACCAGGGGCACAAGAATAGAAACAGCACCATGTATTAGCTCAAACCGATGAAAGATGTGATCGGTACAAATTCAGGAGTGATTGGAAAAATTGGTGCTAGAACTTCAGAGTTCAAAACGAGGGCCTTCTTAATATTTTTTTAGTTTTTTTGAAAACACCATGACCGGTATAGCCGATGTTTCATATGTGGATTTTTTTGAGACCTTTCTGGGAAAAAAATGCACCTCAATCAGAGTTCCGAGTGAAAATTTATGCCCGTTTTATGGAGGATACCCCAAATCAGGTTTGGGTGGTGGTGGAAACTGCAACAGTAACGAATCGGTGGATGGAATTTTTTCGTAGATTGGTTTTCTGTAGATGGCAGCGGATGGAAGAAACAAAACTGAACCAAAACAAATCTAAACCAGCAACCAGACTCAACCTAGGACACGAACTCAGAACTACGGACTCAAAACTAAATTTTGCAAAAGGTTGAGCAAGGGTTGTAGGTCGGGAAAAGTAAAAAAAATTGTGGCTTTTTGTGGACGATAGGAGTGAAGAAAAATAAATCTAAAGGGCACACAAGTATACCTCGGGGTGAACCTGGAAATCTGATACCAAATGATAGGAGGATGCGTCCCGATCTTCCGAGAGGTATGGTAAACTTGATTGGGTGGAGATCTCGGCGTTGATGATCCAAGGCTCCGAACGAACGGAACCCTGCAATCACTACACCACTACTCTGTTGGTTATCACCCGTGTCACATGAATGACCTCGTCACGAAGGCTTATCCCTGCAAGCGCAATCAAGAACACAAGCGAGAACAGAGAAGTTGCAATCAAAACTGAATTGATCACGAATTGGAGTCTCACTACTGATGATCGGCGACAATGTTCAATGACAGGTTTTATCTAAGCAAAACCCCCACCCTAATGTGGTGAAGGCTGCTGTATGAAAAATATTTTAGGGGCTTGCAAGACTCCTGGACTCAACCCTAATCGGCTTCCACACGATACACGGGCCAGCAGCCCAAAAGACGGTGGCGCAGCACCGGATAGATTCTGGACACCCACTTGTTTAGCTGATTCCCATCAACTTAGAAGGACTTTTGAGGTGTGGATGGTTCTATTGGAAGCTTTATGAAATCACGGTTCCAACCATATATATAACGTCCAAATCCGACGCTGTATGTGTCCAGGACGTCAGTTTTGGTGCAGGCAGCTCCTGGAACCCGAGGTTGAGTCGAAGTCAAGTTGTACTTGGGCTCCTCCTTGGTGTGCACGTCCTATCTCCTCCTCCTTGACTCCTTGGACTCCTCCAAGCCCTTTCTGGTCCTCTCCGTTGTTCCTAATTAATAAAACATGCATGGAAACAAGCGTAAGTTCTGAAAAATAATTGACATGGTTAGAACGTACCTGGAGATCCAATGGTCGCGCACGTGCTCTAGTGATCGGTCCTTGCATTGTATGCAAAGTATAGATGTCCTCATCAGTGAACCTTGCTCAAGTTCACATGTTTTTCTTTAAGTACAACATTCGAACTATTGAGACTTGTAGTAGTCTCCTTGCTCTTGGCAAGTTCAAGTTCATGTGCTCTATTCTTCTCCCTCTCAAGCTCGAGGAGCTTCTCGAGATCAAGATTATTTTGCCTCTTACTGACAAGCAATTCCGCTTGTTCATCAAGAAGATCCTCCTTATCCAATATTTCATCAAAAAGCATTTTCATTGTAGCTATAACACTTCTGTTCAAACCTTTAAACATAAACTCATTTTCACAAGAACTCTCAAAGTTATCATCTTTAATATAGTGCAAGAAGGAAGTTTTAGATTTGACCTTTCTCTTGCCTTCCAAGCTCCCACGTTTGGCAAGAGTGGCTTCTTCATGGTTGTCTTCTTGATGGCAACAGTTGCCATCTCTTCATCACCTTCAGAGGAGGACTCTTTGTTGGAGTCCCACTCCTTGCCGATGTTAGCTTGCCCTTTGGTCTTCTTCTTCTTGAAGAACATCTTGTCATGTGGCTTCTTTTCCTCCTTCTTCTTCTTCTTGTCATCCTCCTTCTTGTATGGGAAATTTACAATGAAATGCCCATACTCTCCGCAATTGTAGCAATCCCTTTTAGTGCTTGTCTTTATTCTTTATTTTCCCTTGCCATCATAGTTGGGACCTCTTCTTGTTCTCGTCATCCTCTTGAACATCTTGATGACGAAAGACAACTCTTCATCATCCATGTTCGTGCTCTCTTCTTCTTCACCTTCATCCTCACTTGATTCTCGCATTTCTTTGCCCATGGTCTTGGATGAAGCTCTGAGGGCATCACCTTTCTCTATCGAAGAGGTCACCTTGGCAAGGTCTTGTACATGTTGGGCATCCTTTTCCATCATCTCATGGCTGATAATCTTGCCAAGCACCGCATCCGACGTCATGTTGAGGAAATTGGGGCTCTCCCGGATTAGGGTGCAAAGTGTGACATTCCTTGGCATGAATGCCCTTATTAATCTCTTTACCACCTCATGGTTTGTCAATTTTGTGCCTCCACAGGCACGACTCTTGGTGATGAGTGTCCTGAGCCTATTTTACATCTCTTATGGTGTTTCGTCATCTTCCATCGTGAACCAACCAAGCTTCCCTCAGTCATCTCTATCTTAGCCTCTCGCAAGAACTGATTGCAAGCTCAAGCCCAATCTGGAGTGTATCTAATATATACTTGGCAAGCTCAAGCCCATCAACCTTTATGAACTCTTCCTGGCTTAGGGTTGAGTTGAGCATGGCTGCCCCTTGAGCATTACGGTGGATTTGTTGTTCTTGCTCATAAGACAGCTCTCGATCATTCATTGGGATATATATACCTGTGCATACACTGTGCCATAGGCTAGGATTGAGAGAGATTAGATGCAATTTTATATTGTGCTTCCACATAGTGTAATTTGTGCCATTAAAGTGTGGTGGTTTGCCAAAGGTTACAAGTAATTAGAGTGAGAATTGAGGCGCTCATAGTTAACAAGGTATCGGGAGTAGTCTTGTTGACAACTCTTTGCCTTCTTCTCCCTTTTCAGTCTCTTCTTCTTCTTTGCCTCTTTCTTCATCTTCCTTACTTGGGCCACAAGGCGAGCAACTTCCTCATCTTGATCTTCCTCATCGGAGCTTGAGATGTCATGTGTTGAAGGAGTTCCATATGGCTCATGAGGTGTGGGGATGGATCCTTGAGTCTCTTGTGCATTGCTCTCATCGGCTTTGGTGTCATCCTCCTTTGGTGCTTGCTCGAGCGGGTCCTCGTTGCGGGTGGTGCTAGTCATCTTATCTCCAAGCGGTTAAGCCTTTCGCAGAGAAACCTGCTCGTCTGATACCAAATGAAAGGTGGCCTATAGGGGGTGAATAGGCAACTAAAACAAATAAGTAGCAATTAAAATTGCCCGGATCCCAAATTTTTGGATAAGTCCGAGATGGATCCATAATTGTTCGACTGTGCTTGGACAAGTTTGATAGGAGGGATATGTCCCAGCTCTTGCGCATGACTTGATCAAAGGAGGGATTTTTAGCAAGTCCATTGAACCAAAATGCAACCTAGCAGTTCTATGAGCAACATAACAAGTAAGTCAAATAGTAGAACATGCTAGAACAGATGGAGACATTTAAAACCTAGATTATCACAATGGAGAGTAAAACAATGTGGAAAGGTAAATGATACAAGGGACAAAGGGATTTTTCACCAAGGCTCGGTTTCACAAAGAAACTTATGTCCCCGTTGAGGGGTTCACAAAGGATCAGGCTTTCTCTAGACCTACCCTCACCAAACCACTACAAAGGTCAGTTTGATCTTCCACTATCTCAAGGGGTGATACAAACTTCCCGGACACGAAATCATCGGGCGACACCTAACCATTGCAACCATGTGTAACAAACACGAAAGAAAACTAAGACAAACAAAGCAAATCGAATTGATGCTCAACCCCAGAGCCACTTATACTTCAATCTCACAACAACTCTTTCACTCTACGAAAAAATCTCAAGATTTTGCCCTTGGGGGGGGGGGGGGGAACTAGGTGGAGAAGTGCTCTTGAGGAGTCCCGGGCGCAGGGGTGCATATGAGTGGTTAGGGTATTGTAACATCCGGTTCTAAAAGTGAACCAAGCGTGATGCATATGTGTGCTCAGGATGTTTAACACACATACACAAGTTATCCACAAATGTCTCGAATAATAACACTAATAATAGTACCTTATTGCAAACCAAATAGTCTCGAATACAAGTTCTAAACAACTACAGCTGAAAAACTCTAAACACTAAGACTCCCACTCCACAGGCACGCTTGACAGTAACACGCACGCCTAGAACTCCTCAATGACCTCCTGGTACTCCACGTCGACACTTGTGTCTGAATTTGTTGGGGGGAATAGCAAGCGTGAGCACACGTCCTACTCAGCAAGTGTGAAAAGGTATGACATGTAGCTTAAAAAAGGAATTATAATAAATAGTGGCTAATTGCATAAAGGTACATTCAAAAAAGTTGAAAATGTAATTATATCATCATTAAGTGAGGTCCTTCCAAAAATAACCCAAATAACAATAATTTCAACTTAAGTAACCAATACCAACAATAGTAATCCATAATCAACTCATATATGCTCATTTGTCTCATTTTCATCAATTCCATATACCAAAGCCAATTATTAGACCATTACCAATTCCCAATTCAATTCCAGTCATTAAACCATGTTCAATGTCCAAAACTCTAATCATGTGAGGGTCCAGGTTGCTCATAACCGGGAGCACGGCTATCATGATAGTTTTAAACACACTCTGCAGATGTTGTACAACTTTACCCACAAGTTAGTGATTTCATCATCTTTCAATGACTAAGAAATATCAATTATAATGTCTCACACTTCCTTAGGTGTGTGGCCAAGAGATCACAAAATAGCCTTTACAAAGTGTTTACTAGCATATTTAGACCCCATAAGGTTTCAGTGTTGGTGATGTCTCCAACTGAGCACATCTAACCAAGGACCCCTCTTGAGCCATTCGGATCCCACGGTAGTCCCACCAATCTCTAGAAACCCATCTGACTACCCCTTCTTCAAGCATTCATAATGGTCCAACTAATATTGGCAAATCAATAATTAGTCAACTAAGCCGCACCCATACTTGGCACTGTGGTGGCACTGTAAATCCGGGATGGTCACTCCACAAACCGGTCCTTAGATCTAATGCAAGCAAAACCATCGAAACAGTCCAACCCATTCCACATAACCGGCTTGCTTAGATCCCTAGGCACCATGTTTCTAAAGGGTCATTAATATCAATTCCCATCATTAAAGTTTTCAATAGCTCATAATCAAGCAATATGACTGTCTTCCCAGACCCAATTTGAGTATAGCGATGCAAAAGTGTCAAATACCCTTCCCGACTCTCTACATTGTGTTCAAGCAACAAGGGTTCTCATACAAAACTAGTAAACTCCTATAATTGTGTTTTCCCATCAGTTGACACAAGCATGCAATTTTGCAAACAAAACATTTAAAAACCTTGATCAAAATGATCAAGGACACTTGCTTTTCTCTTGAGCTTTGTTTGGATTGAAGGCTTCGAAACTCTAGTTCTGCAGGTCCTCGGAAGCACTCTCTACAGTGAGACCTTCTATCCCGCGTGACAAACATGCAAAACAACATTACAATCAATAATGCTCATATATTACTCAATATGTCATGTTATGCATGATTAAAGAAATTGTGAAGTAAAACTTGTTAATGAGTTGCTATTAATGTTTACTAAATAGTTACAATGGTTTCTAACAAGTTTGAACAAGTTTTGAATTGATTTGAGTCAATTTGGAACTAATTCAGCAATAACAGATTCATACACAGGACTAGTCCGCAGTCAGGACCGGACTAGTCCGGCCTTATCAGAACTGTGATTTAGGGTTTTTCTAATCAGCGAGGATTGGGGGTTAATTTCACGTGGAAAAGTGTATGTAAAGAGTGTACCACGTATTTAGAGATCCAAAGGTTGAGGATTGGTCGTGAAACTTGAGTCTTGACAATCTAGGGTTGGTGGAGATGAGTTGATGAAGATTTGGTGATGAAGAACGTGAATTGTCGAAAAGTTGATGAAGATCGATCTTGATTGATCCCTCTCCCTCTTCTTCTCCCCCTCTTTGCTTCTGGACTTCCTCTTGACGTCGGCGCAAGGCAAAAGGTGGCAGCAAGGGTTTTCAATGGTGATGGAGAGTTATGGGGTATTGGGTTGCTTATATAGTGTTGGAGAAGTAGGGCTTTGCGGTGAATTCCAAGTGGATTTCGGTCGGTGACGTGTAGGGGCGGAGGTGGGGTCCACTTGGGATCCTATGAGGTTGAGCAAGAAGTTCTTAGGCCCAACTAAGGCAATTACCCCATAACCAACTGTGGAAGAATAATAGAATCCGAGTGGAATTCAGCAGGATAGACTAGTCCGCAATAGGGACCGGACAAGTCCATTTTGGAACAAAAACTATTTACGACAAGCCCAGTTTACTGGCCGGACAAGCCCGGGGTGGCTAAACATAAGTCTTTCGGACAGAAAATTGGACAAGATCGGACTAGCCCGCTCAAAATCGGACAAGTACGAAAAACATCAGAATCTCAAAAGGTCTAGTCCATGCATTATGCCGGACATGTCCGGGCTTGAAGAAAACTGAATTTTACGAATAGATGGGAAATACCGGACAAGTCCGTGTTTGGGGTTGGACAAGTCCGTACTCTGACAGACTTGAATTCCAAATTACACCTAAAATCATTTTAATCTTGTTCCTTTTAAGGTTGCTTTATGTTAACCATGTATGAGGATGTATGCAATAAATTATGCATGAAAATGAGGGTGTTACAAACCCATCTCCCTTAAAATGAATCTCGCACTCGAGATTCGACGTGGAAGGAAAAAAGATAGGGATGTTCCTTCTTGAGATCATCTTCTCTCTCCCAAGTTGCATCCGATTCGGTATGATGCTTACATTGCACTTTGCACCATCGAATCACCTTGTTCCTTGTGACTCTCTCCCTGGTTTCCAATACTTTGACAGGTTTGCTTGCCATAGGTCAAGTCTTCCTCAAGCTCCAACTCTTCCATCGGTACATGCTCTTCCGGTACTCTTAAGAACTCTATGAGCTAAGAAACGTTAAACACATCATGAGCATCGGAAAGTGTGCTGGCATCTCCAACTTCTATGCTACTTCTCCCTGTTTGTCCAAATTCTTGAATGGTCCAATATGGAGAGGGGCCAACTTGCCTTTGACATTAAATCGCTTGTGACCTAGCATGGGTGACACTTTGAGGTATACGAAGTCTCCCACCTCAAAAGACAGGCTTCTTCGTCTATTATTCGTGTAACCCTTTTGTCTCGACTGAGCAGCTCTCAAATTTTCGCGGACTGCTTGGACTTGCTTTTTGATATCCTGGGTTACATCAGGTCCAAGCACTTGAGTCTCTCCTATTTCATTCCAAAACAAGGGTGTTCTACACCTTATCCCATACAATGCTTCATATGGTGACATCTTCAAACTTGCTTGATAACTGTTTTTGTAGGGAAGTTCAACATATGGCAAGCTCTTGTCACAACTTCCTCCATACTTTAATGCACAAGCTCTTAGCATATCCTCCGATATCTGATTTGTTCTTTCGGTCTATCCATCCATTTAAGGATGATATGCGGAAATTCAAGTGAGTCCCCATAGACTCGTGCAGCTTTTGCCAGAACCTCGACATAAATTGAGAACCTCTATCGGACACTATTTTCTTTGGCACAGTGTAAACACACTATCCTTCCATGTATAGTTCTGCCAACTTTGCTCCATTGTAGGTAGTCTTGTTAGGATTGAAATGCACTGATTTTGACAATCGATCCACAACAACCCATATTGAATCGTAACCTGCTGAAGTGCGAGGTAAACCAACTACGAAATCCATACAAACCACTTCCCACTTCGTTTCTGGAATCTTCAACAGCTACAATAATCTTGCTGGCCTTTGATGTTTATCCTTGACTCGTTGGCATACATCACATAAGGCGACATATTCAGCTATGTCCCTTTTCATACCATGCCACCAGTAGCGTGTCTTCGGGTCCTTGTACGTCTTCGTATAGCCGGGATGGATGGAGTAGAGCGAGTCATGTGCCTCCTTCAATATCAATTGTTGGAGACTGTTATCACTAGGCACAACAATCGCTTTCCTAGCCATAGAGTACCATGGTCATCCTCATCAAATCAGAACTCTCTCCCTTCTTAGATCCTTTCCTTGATTTCCATATTTCCTTATCCTTAGTTTGGCGTTCTCTTATTTCTTGCTCCGGGGTTGGATTTAACTCCATTTTTCCCATCTCATTCATAAATCCAAGATTTAACCGTTCAAACTCCTTGCATAGCTTGGATGGCAACTCCCTGACGGTGAGTTGGTGGCTTGCTCCCTTTCGACTCAAAGCATCAGCCACTACATTAGCTTTCACTGGGTGATAGTTGATTCCCACATTATAATCCTTAATGAGTTCCACACATCATCGTTGCCTCAAATTCAGATTGTTTGCGTGAATTTGTACTTGAGACTCTTATGATCCGTATAAATCTCGTATCTATGGCCAAGAACATAATGTCTCCAAATCTTCAACGCATGCACTACAGCTGCAAGTTCGAGATTATGCGTAGGATAATTCTGCTCGTGTTTCTTCAATTGCCTGGATGCATAAGATACTACTCGAGCTTCTTGCATCAATACACAACCAAGTCCTTGCCTTGAAGTGCCTCAATAGATATCAAAGCTCTTGCTCACATCTGGCAATACCAAAAGAGGTGTTGTTGTAACCTTTTCCTTAGCTCCTCAAAACTTTCTTGACAAGCTTGAGTCCACTCGAAAGGCTTCTCCTTCATTAATAGTTCAGTCATGGGCTTCGCTATCTTGGAAAAGTCTTTGATGAATTGACGGTAATATCCTGCCATTCTAATGAAATTCCTTATTTCCATGATATTCTGTGGCGGTTCCCACTTTAGCACATCTCTAAGCTTTCCAAGTCAATTGAGAATCCTCTGCCAGATATGACATGGCCTAGGAATTATATCTCTCTCAACCAGAATTGGCACTTGTTATACTTGGCATACATCTAGTGCTCTCACAATTTCTGCAATGTTAGCCTTAAATGCTCTTCATGCTCCTCTTCACTTTTCGAGTACATCATGATGTGATCAATGAACACTTCCACGAACTTATCCAAATACTCCATGAAGACCTTATTTATAAGATACATGAAGTATGTGGGTGCATTAGTCAATCTAAACGACATGACCGTATACTCATAGGATCCATACCGTGTCCTAAAAGCTGTCTTAGGTATGTATGATGTTCTAATCTTCATTTGGAAATATCCCGACCAAAGATCAATTTTAGAGAATATTCTGGCTCTTTTCATTTGGTTGAACAAATCCTTTATGGCGGGCAGTGTGTACTTATTCTTAACTATCACCTCGTTGAGAGACCGGTAATCTACACACATTCTTTGGGATACATCCTTCTTATCTACGAAAAGCACAGGGGCTCCCCATGGCGACGAACTTGGGCATATAAAACCCTTCTCTTACTGCTCTTGAATCAGCTTCTTGAGCTATTCTAATCCCTTAGCAGGCATCCTATATGACCTCTTTGCTATAGGTTCACTTCCAGGTATTAAATCAATGACGAACTCGATGTCATGATCAGGTGGCATACCTGGCAATTCCTTAAGAAACACTTCTGGGTACTCATGAACAACTAGAATTTCCTCCAAGGTTACTCCTCCTGCATGATTTACCATTGCCTTCTTGTTTGTCAGTTGAACTGCCTTGAATTCTATACTAACTCCTTCCTCATTTGTCAATTGCACTGTCCGAGTGGCACAATGAATTACTCTATTGTGCTTCCTTAGACAATCCATTCTAAATATGAATTCCAAGTCTTCCGAATTAATGACTATAAGGTTGGCAAGGAAATGTACCCCACTTATGGAAATACTTACTTTTGGACATACTATATTCGTCCTTATTTCTCCATCAGAAGATTTAACCAACAAAGTATACTTCAGGTATGATATGGGTATGCTATGATTTGCGACATACTTTGATGAGATAAATGAATGGGATGCTCCATAATCAAATAATATAGTAGCGGGGTTGGAGTTTGTGAGAAACATACCAATCACAACATCTTAAGCTTGCTGAGCCTCTTCTGCAGATACATGGTTCACTTTGCCACGAGCAAAATTATGTGATCCTCGGTGGCCTTGAGTTGCTCCTCCATTGGGTCTACGATTCTGCCTTGGAGCGTTGTTCATATGTTCGTGACCTGATCTTGGACCTTGATTTGCAAAGTAACCTGCTTGACCACGATTATATCAAGTATTTCCACCAGTGGCACCAGCAAAGTTAGGGCGAGGCAGATTCTGGGCATAGGCAGGCATATTTGGGTGTGGCACAGGCTGCATAGGTAAGTGAGGTGCTTGCATGGGCGAGCATGTTCCGGTCGCAGTGGATAAGCAGGGCGATATACAGCAGCAGACGCGTTGTAATATGGTGCAGCAGGCGATGCGTAGCGAGGACGGACATTGCTTCCTTGTGGTTGTCCCTAATATGGAATTTTCCTCTTGTGATCTAGCTCCATCTAACGGATCTTGTTCTCAACCAAAATTGCCTTGTCAACCAACTTCTGAAAATTTGCATAATCAGCAATTAGCAACTGAACTTGAATTTCATTGTTGAGACCCCTCATGAACAGGCACTGCTTCCTGCTATTAGTGTTGATGTCCTTTAGAGCATGTGTGGATAGTTGAGTTAATTTATTGAGATACTCACATTGATCCTTCCTTTCCCGGGGTTTTCAAATTCTTGTCTTCTCATTAACATGACTCCCTCTAGCATATAGTGAGAACGAAACTTCTCCTTGAGTTCAGCCCAGGTGATTCTCTCTTTATTTTCATGGGCAATGTAAGGGGATTCCAACCAATCTGCGGCAGCTCCAATCAACTGGTGTGAGGCAAAACGAACCTTTTCTCTATCACTGCACTAGACAATAGAATGTTTCTTCTCTACGGAATTCAGCCAGCCATCAGCTTCCATAGGGTCTGTGGCTCCAGCAAAGGTAGGCGGCCTGGTCCTCATGAATTCTCCCAAACGATCGTGGGGTAGCAGGGGTGACGGTGGTTGCGGCATGTGGGGCTGATTGTTGTTGCTAGCTTGCAGTTGTTCCATGGTCTGTGTCATGTTCTGCATGAACAGGTTCTGCATAGCCAATGACTGCTCAAGGTTGATAGCTCCCTATCCAAGTCCATTGTTGTTCTGGGGTGCTCCATTGTTCTCCTCCTCACCATTTGCATTCTTCTAGTTATGAGTCATTGGCATCTGTTGGTGAAAGAATAGTAGAGATAGAAGAATTTAGAATTTGAAAAGAAACGCTCTAACTATAAGCATCAAGGTATATGTAATTAACAACTCTTTTATTAATACTAATAATCCTATTAGAGGATGTGGACAAAGATCTCACAATTCTCTACTACGTGCGGATGTGGACAAAATGCTAAGCGTTCCAAAACTCGCACCAAGAATACAAGCACAAGCACACACCAAGAAAATTCAGCACACCACACTGAATATGACTAAAATGGTCTAAACGCTCTTCTAACTTCTATACAGGATACCCTAACTTAGTTATGTGAGCCGTAGCTAACCTGGCCGTGAGGCGGCGAAGGCGATGACGAGGCATACATGGGCGCACGCCAGGGTGAGTTGGCCGTCCATGTAGGCACTGGAGAGGTTGATTCACCATTGACCTCCATAGTGGCATGGACTTCGTCTTGCTTCTCCATGATGAACAGCTTCTTGCGGTGGTAACGGGTCTCTTCCATAGCATCATCATAACAATTTCTCAAGTTTACCAATACTTCCTGAGATCTATCAATGGCACGAGAACTGATTTGAGCTCCATCTTGCGGTCTTAAGACTTCCCTTGTCCCCTTCTTGTGTTGTGAGTGCAGCGCAAAGCTAGTACCTCCAACTTGCTCCGATAGATGTGGCACAATCTAGTAAGTGCATCCCAAGCAACATCATCAATAGCTTGCTCCCCAGTACAACTCCATGTGGACGCAAAATGTCAGGTGACCACCTCATCTTTGGCAAGAATAGTAACTTGAGCCCTCCATTCTTCACGTCCATTGCATGGAATCCTCTTGACATAATATGTTGTTATGGGGACATCAGAACAGCGGAGACGCACATTGAACTGCAAGAACCAATCAAAAGAGCACAAGCACGGTGAATAAATCAGTAGGTGAACTCGCTCCTAACTTCCTTTGCATGTGAGTTTGAGAATAGATTGATATGTGATGATTTAATTGTTATTAGGAACAATGGAGAAAATTAACAAGGGAAGGGAAGTGGACTTGGGAACGTGGAGAACTAGGGACGTCCACAAGTTGATGGAATCAGTTTACAACTCGGACTCGAGTTCAATTCGGAGTCCAGGAGCAGTCCACCTTAAAATGGATGCCCAGGATGCATACGGACTCCGTTTTTGACGTTCTACATATTCAAGGAAAGAGGAGAACATAAAATTTCCAATGGTTCTGGTCTCACTTCAAAATTCCGCCGGAGTAATCAGTAATCGTTGAATCAAGTCGAGTCCAGATTTTTGTCCGGTGCTACACCACCGAATCGGGTTTGGGCCTTGTATCCCGTATGAGTCCGTTAGGGACGCGTCTAAGAGTGCTTTGGATGAACCCTAGCCTTTAAATATTACAGCCACTGGTCATATTCAGGGAGTTTTGCTTAGATTAATAATATCATCTTTGTGAGACTCCAATTTCGCGATTTCAGATCGTGTCTTCGACGTTCTTGCTTGTGTTCTCAGTTGCACTTGCAGGGATTAGCCTTCTTGGCAAGGTTAAGCATGTGCAGCATGGTTGATAACCAACGGGGCAGTGGTGTAGTGATTGCAGGGGTATTTGAACTGCTTGAGTGCCACGGATCATCAACGTCGAGTTCTCCACCCCATTCGACTTACGTTTCGGAAGATCGGCCTAAACTACTCATCAATTGGTATCAGATTTCCAGGATGCCCATGAGGTATCTTCGTTTTCCTTCCATTAGATCAGTTATGTTTCGTACCTAGAGTCCATAGAAAAGCCACAAAAAAATTAAATTGATTTTACCGCTTCCTAGACTATAGTGCTCGTAGTTTTGTTTTTCAGTTTGCATTGTTGATTTTGCATTCGTGTGGTCGACTCTTTTTACTGGTTTAGCTTTGTGTTTTGGGTCCTAGTTATCGTGTTTTGTCCTTGTTTTCTTGCTGTTTGACACCTATTCCACAATCCCTAAACAACAAACCGATCTATCATGTTCATCGGTTTTCCCTAGCTAGCCGCCTTGTATGAACTCCCGCACCGCCATCCCTAGATTAGGTGACAAACCTTTGTGCCACTCATCCTTGAATCATCACACATCACCCCATTATTTGCTGTGCAAATTCCCGATCATTTTCATATCCGATTGTGAGTTTTGTTCTCAAAGCGAGTTGGAATCAACATCCAAAAACCGTAACTCGGACAACCTACCTTAAATCGGCCATAACTTTCGCATACAAACTCGAAATCGGGCAAAAAATTTTCAAATAAATCTACGCAAAATTAGATTGCCCAAATTGCCCTTGGAAGATAGGCTATCCGGCCTTCGAAGTTTCTGCACATATTTTTAAGATTCTTCTTGATTTTCTATAGGCCGCATATTACATCCAATTGAGCTGCAAATTTGTGCGATTCTTATTCTGGTGCTCCTGAGTAAAGAAAAAATAACAAAAAAATATTACAAAAAAAAAAGAAAAAATAGTGAAGAGCACACATATTAAAGCAATTGGCCTATACCACTTGGTGCTGTTTTGTTGGTTATATCATTTTGTCTTTCTTTTGCCTTGCTACTTCCTTGTGTTGTGCTAGGCCCTATAGCACTTTGTTGACCAGCAACAGTTTCCTACATTGAATACTTATTCAACTTTGTTTACCTGTTAACGATTTTATGCTTATTAGCCACCATATTGTGCCATCCAAGCTCCACCATTCTCTTGAGCATAACAGGTACCTTTGCAATCACCCCACGCTTCATTGGTTCATCTCATCGTCCACACCACCTGCTGTGTCGGTAAGAACACTTGTAAGAGCGTGGTAAGACGCTTGAGCGAGAGAGATTGTTTCTTCCACCTTTAACATTGTGACTATAGTTGATAGCGACAACATCTTTTTATTGTCTTTTGTTTCCTACTAACAATGGCAGAATAAAACAATGATGACGAATGTGTTCAAATGCTGAGTTATGTGATATGATGAAGGTGATGACGAATATGTTCGCCAGATACAATGCATCAACGAAGGAGTCAATGGCGAACATGACTCGCCAACTTGACGACCTTGCTCTTCGAATAAATACTCTTGAGGCTTTGTTGCCTCTCGCTGAAAGACATGAAGACAATGCTTATGATGATATGGAAGACCACAACAATCAACCAAGATTGTCACTTTATCGTCGAGGTATGGGAGGTAATAATCATCATAGCAATTACAATCGTCCTCCTGATGATCCTTTTGCTAAAGTGACGTTTACTATACCCTCTTTTTCTGGTGCTTATGATGTTGAGGCTTACCTTGATTGGGAGATGACAGTAGAGCAAAAATTTAAAGCCCATCTTGTTCATGAACAACATAGATTTCGTCAAGCCACTAGTGAGTTTAGACTTTGCTATCATATGGTGGAATGAACTTGTTAAAACTAGAACTGATCCTCCAACATGGGATAGATTATAAGAAGTTATACGTGTTCGATTGTTCCTCCTTCTTTTCAGCGGGACCTTCGCAAGAAATTGCAGTGCTTCGACCAAGGTAACATGTCTGTAGAAGAGTATTATCAAGAGTTACAAAAGGATATGCTGCGTTGTGGGGTAGTAGAGGACATGGATCATAAAATAGCTCATTTTTATGGGGGGTTAAGGTGTGAAATTTAGGAAATTGTTGATTACAAGGAATATGATACTGTTAACAGATTGTTTCAGCTTGCTATCTTGGCAAAAAAAGAATTGTTGGGCCGGCAACAGCAGCAACAATGCACGAGGAGCAACTTCACGTTGCATTCGACATCTACACCATCCAAAACAGCACCATCTTTGACCTTCCGTGCAGCGACTACACCATCCAATTGCGGCCAACGAACTACATTTGCTGCTCCACCCTCTCGTGTGCCGGAGGGTAGCAAGACGACATCATTCAAGCCTTCGTCGTCCACTCCTTCTACGAGTTGTACTTCTGACATTAAGTGTCACCGCTGCCAAGTACTTGGTCACATGATGAGAGATTGCCCGAGCAAACAAGCACACATAACACGCGATGATGGCGGGTATGATAGTACTTCGGATGTTGAAGATGAATATTATCTTGCTACTAACGTCGCAGATCCAAATGACGAACACTATGATGAAGAGGTACATGGTACAGCAGCGACGGAGAACTATAGGATCATCATTTTGCAGCGTGCATTGAGCTCCAAAGTGGAGGCCGACGACAAGCTACAACGACACAACCTCTTCCATAGGTTTCTCGTCGTCAAGGACTGCCGTGTACACACTATAGTTGATGGAGGTAGCTGCAATAACTTGGTGAACACAGACGTCATCAAGAAACTTGGTTTGACAACAAGAGCACATCCTCATGCATACCACATTGAATGATTCAACAACAGCGGTAAGGTTCAGGTAACACAAATAGCGAGAATATATTTTTCAATTGGTTCTTACCATGATTTTGCTGATTTTGAAGTCATGCCTATAGATGCTTGTTCTCTTTTATTAGGTCGTCCTTGGGAATTTGATACAGATGCTATTCATCATGGTAGAACTAATAAATATACTCTCATGCATAAAGGAAGGAAAATCACTTTGCTCCCCATGACTCCTGCTGAAATTGTGCATTTTGAGAAGAGTAAAATTTGTGATGGCAAAGAAACAAAACTAGAATCTGAAAAACTGCAAGTCATTAAGTTAAAATCACCATCGTTGCTCACAACTAAATCTGACCTTGCTGATTTATTCCATGCTAAGGGGATGTGCTTTGCTTTGGTATGCAAAGAAGCCATGTTTTCACTTTATGAATTGTCTATTGCATTGTCCCCTTCTATTTCTAACCTTTTGCAGGAGTTTGAGGATGTGTTTCCCTCCGAGATACCCCCTGGTTTACCACCCTTGAGAGACATTGAACACAAGATCGATTTAATTCCAGGAGAAAGTTTGCCAAATCATGTGGCATACAGGGCGAATCCAGAGGAAACTAAGGAAATTCAGCGATAAGTCCATGATCTTCTGGACCGCAGGTACATTCGTGAAAGCCTTAGCCCTTGTTTCGTTCTTGTTCTTTTGGTTCCTAAGAAAGATTGTAGTTAGCGCATGTGTGTTGATTTTTGAGCGATTAATAACATTATCATTCGATATCATTATCCTATTCCTCGCTTAGATGACATGCTTGATAAATTGAGTGGTGCGATCATCTTCACAAAAATTGACTTGCGTAGTGGTTACCACCAAATTAGAAAGCACTAGGAGATGAATGGAAAACTGCATTTAAAACCAAGTTTGGACTTTATGAGTGGTCACTCATGCCTGTTGGTTTAACTAATGCACCCGACACCTTTATGCGATTAATGAACGAGGTTTTACGTGCTTTCATTGGACAATTTGTGGTGGTTTACTTCGATGATATCCTCATTTACAGCAAGTCATATGATGAACCTCTTGATCATTTACGTGTTTTTTTATTGTTCTGAGAGACTATTTGGTAACCTTGAAAAGTACATCTTTGCACCAATCGAGTCTCGTTTCTTGGCTATGTTGTTTCCTCACAGGGAATTGAGAGGGATGAGGCAAAAATTGGGGCGATCACTAGCTAGCCAGCCCCAACAACCGTCACGAAGGTTTGTAGTTTTCTTGGTCTTGCAGGTTTTTATCGCCGTTTTGTGCAGGATTTCAGTACTATCACAGCACCTCTACATGAGCTAACAAAGAAGGGAGTGCCGTTTTGATGGGGCGAACAGCAGCAACAAGCTTTTGATGCTCTCAAATTGAAGCTTACACAAGCACCATTGGTACAACTTCCTGATTTTGACAAGACCTTTGAGCTAGAATGCGATGCAAGCGACATTGGTATTGGAGGCATTCCAATACGAGGAGGTAAACCCGTTGCTTTCTTTAGTGAAAAACTCCATGGTCCTTCTCTGAATTATTCTACTTATGATATGGAATTGTATGCCTTAGTGCGAGTATTACAAACTTGACAACATTATCTTTGGTCTAAAGGGTTTGTCATGCATTCTGATCATGAATCATTGAAGTACCTTAAGTGTCAAACCAATCTGAATAAACGACATGCTAAATGAATTGAGTTCATAGATACATCATTAAGCATAAGAAAGGGAAGGAAAATGTCATTGCCGATGCATTATCTAGACATTATACCATGCTGTCCCAACTTGATCATAAAATTTTTTGTTTGGAAACAATAAAAGCATTATATCATACTGACTTGGACTTCAAAAATGTTTTTGAAAATCGTAGAGAAGGAAGAACATGGAATAAATATGTGTTGTGAGAGGGTCTCCTCTGTTGTGCTAACAAGCTATGCGTTCCAGCTAGCTACGTTCGTCTACTACTTTTGCAGGAAGCACATGGAGGAGGCTTGAGGGGACATTTTGTAGTGAAGAAAACTGAGGACGTGTTGTCCACACACTTCTTTTGGCCGAAGATGAGGCGTGATGTTGAGCGCTACGTGTCACGATGCACTACTTGCAATAAAGCTAAGTCTCGCCTTAACTCGCATGGTCTTTATATGCTTCTTGTTGTTCCTAGTGTACAATGGGAGGATATTTCTATGGACTTTGTTTTGGGATTGCCTAGGACTAAGAGAGGGAGGGATAGTATTTTTGTAGTTATTGATCGTTTCTCCAAAATGACACACTTTATACCTTGTCATAAGAAGGATAATGCCTCACACATTGCTGATTTGTTTATGACAGAAATTGTTCGTTTACATGGTGTGCCAAATACCATTGTTTCTGATCGTGATTCAAAAATTTTAAGTCATTTTTGGAGAACTTTGTGGTATAAGTTGGGAACCAAGTTGCGGTTTCCAACTACATGTCACCCACAAACGAACGGACAAACCGAGGTAGTTAATCTAACTTTATCCACTATGTTGCAGGTTGTCTTGAAAACAAATTTAACGTTGTGGCAGGAGTGTTTACCACATATAGAATTTGCTTACAATAGATCCGTTCACTCCATGACGAAGGTAAGTCCATTTCAGGTAGTGTATGGTTTCAATCCCCGTGCTCATATTGATATACTACCTTTGCCTCCTTCTGAAACTATAAATTTGGATGCTACACGACGATATGGATGAATTCATTCTTAAGATGCATGAAACTACAAAGAAAAATATTGAAAAGATGAATGAGAAGTATAGGGTTGCATGTAGTAAAGGTAGAAAAGAATTAAAACTTGGACTGGGTGATTTGGTGTGGTTACATTGAGAAAAGAGCGATTCCCTGACTTGAGAAAATCTAAACTTATGCCACAAGCTGCTGGTCCTTTTAAGATTGTTGAAAAGATTAATGATAATGCATATCAGCTTTAGTTGTCTCCCGATTTTAGGGTTACTCCCACATTTAACATTTCAGATTTGCGACCGTACATGGGAGAAGAAGATGAACCCGAGTCTAGGATGACTCCAATTCAAGAGGGGGAGGATGATAAGGACATCAAAATAGCGGAGACGCACATTGAACCGCAAGAACCAATCACAAATAGCACGAGCACGGTTAATAAATCAGCAGGTGAACTCGCTGCTAACTTCCTTTGCATGTGAGTTTGAGAATAGACTGCTATGTGATGATTTAATTGTTATTAGGAACAGTGGAGAAGATCAACAAGTGAAGGGAAGAGGCCTTGGGAATGTGGAGAACCAGCTAGGATGTCCACAAGTTGATGGAATCAGTTTACAACTCGGACTCAAGTTCAACTCGGAGTCCACGAGCAGTCCACCATAAAATGGACGCCCAGGATGCATAGTAACTCCGTTTTAGACATTCTACATATGCACGGAAGGGGAGAATATAATCTTTCCAATGTCTCTGGTCTCACCTCAAAAATCCTCTGGAGTCATCGGGAATCTTTGAAATAGGTCGAGTCTAGATTTCTGTCTGGTGTTGCGCCACCGAATCGGGCCTTTGGGCATCGTATCACGTATGAGTCCGTTAGGGACGCGTCTAAGAGTGTTTTGGCTGAACCCTAGCCTTAAAATACTGCAGCCGCCGGTCATATTTTGGGGGGGGGGGGGGGTGGGGTTCATAGAACAATAATATTGCTGTTTTACGGTTTGTGAGACCCCAATTTCGTGATTTCAGATCGTGTCTTTGACGTTCTTGCTTGTGTTCTTGGTTGCACTT
This sequence comes from Tuctoria greenei, assembly GCA_036927565.1. NCBI lineage: Eukaryota > Viridiplantae > Streptophyta > Magnoliopsida > Poales > Poaceae > Tuctoria > Tuctoria greenei. The sequence continues at coordinate 29,698,716 of JAYESD010000010.1, forward strand.
GCATGGATTAGCCTTCTTGATGAGCTCAAGCATGTGCAGCACGGTTGATAACCAACGGAGCAGTGGTGTAGTGATCGCATGGGTATTTGAACTGCTCGAGTGCCTCGGACCATCACCGTCGAGTTCTCCACCCCAATCGACTTACCTTTTGGAAGATCGGGCCTAAACTATTCACCACTCCGGGTGTATCTTGCATAGATCAAGGAACTCCTTCATTTGCTTGGCTACAAATCCTCCATCGATGCCGTGGGAAGGAAATTCTTGGGCATCACGGTAAACTAGGCATTTGTCCTTCTTTCTGGCTTCACTAGGCTGTGATGCATTCCTTTGGGCTTCGGGTACTTCTTCGTATGCAGTGGGTTCCTCTTCTTCCTGCGGTTCATCTTCATTCTCCTTATGTTCTTCACCTTCCTCTTCCTCACTATCATAGATTTCCTCCATTTCCGGATCTTCCTCCTCATCATCAGAGGATTCCACCATCTCATGGTCTTCTTCCGTCATATTGGAATGTTCATGATCAAATTCTTTGGCAGGAGAACTCACTTCTTTCCCCTCTTGGGCTGGTTCCATTTGCGGCTCCTTGCGAGGCCTAAGCTTGCTTCCAAGGGGTGGCAAACTATCTCTCTTGCGGGCTATCATTTTGGTGTGATCCATCTATAAGAAAACACGAGAATATTAGAGGGAAATTAAAATATCAGTTATGAAATTGCAGCAGCCATAAATTGAGATAAGAGGATGTGCGTTTGCTCAAAATGATGGAGAAGTGGTAGAAATTGCAGCAGCAGCAGCAAAAACGCAAATTTTTCCACTTATGTAGCTAGTGGAATGTAAAATAATGCAAAACAGGCTAATTTTGAATAAGAAAGAAGTCCTACGTGATTTGTGGTGTCCATTATACCTTGGCATGTGACCTACGGTTAAAAATGGCTCTGATACCAATTTGTGACACCCGGTTCCGAAAATGAACCAAGCGTGATGCATATGTGTGACCACGATGTTTAACGCACATACACAAGTGATCCACAAATGATAAACAGATGCAACCATGTCTCTAATGATAACACTAATAAAAGTACCTTATTACAAACCAAATAGTCTCGAACACAAGCTCTAAACAACTGCAGCGGAAAAACTCTAAACACTAAGACTCCTACTCCACAGGCAAACTGACGGTAACACGCACGCATAGAACTCCTCAATGACCTTTGGGTAATGCATGTTGACGCCTGCGTCTAAATTTGTTGGGGGGATCGCAAGCGTGAGTACATGTCATACTCAGCAAGTGTGGGAAAGTATGACATGTTGCTTAAACAAGGAATGATAATAAACAGTGGCTAATTGCATAAAAGTACATTCAAAATAGTTGAAAATGCAATTATATCATCATTAAGTGAGGTCCTTCCCGAAATAACCCAAATAACAATAATTTCAACTTAAGGAACCCACACCAACAATATTAATCGTTAATCAACTCATAACTGCTCATTTGTCTCATTTTCATCAATTCCATATACGAAAGCTAATCATTAAACCATTACCAATTCCCCATTCAATTCCAGTCATTAAACCATGTTCAAGGTCCATAACTCTAATCATGTGAGCGTCAAGGTTGCTCATAACTGGAAGCATGGCTATCATGATAGTTTTAAACACACTTTGCAGAGGTTGTACCACTTTACCAACAAGTTCGTGATTTCATCATCTTTTGATGACTAAGTAATCTCAATTATGTCGTCTCACACTTCCTTAGGTGTGTGCCAAGAGATCACAAAATAGCCCTTACAAAGTGATTACTAGCATATTTAGACCCTACTGAGGTTTCACCAGTGGTGATGTCTCCAACTGAGCACATCCAATCAAGGGCCCCCTCTCGAGCCATTCGGATCCCAGGGTAGTCCCACCAATCTCTACCAACCCATCCAACTACCCCTTCCCCGAGCATTCATTATGGTCCAAATAATACTGGCAAATCACTAATTTGTCAGCTAAGCCATACCCATACATGGCCTTGTGGTGGCACTGTAAATCTTGGATGGTCGCTTCACGAATCGGTCCTTAGATTTAAAGCAAGCAAAACCACCGAAACGGTACAACCCATTCCACATAGACGGCTTGCTTAGATCCCTCAGAACCATGTCGCCAAAGGGTCATTAATACCAATTCTCATCATTAAAATTCAATAGATCATAATTAAGCAATATGATTGTCTTCCCAAACCCAATTTGAGTATAGTCATGCAAAAGTGTAAAATACTCTTCCTGACTCTCTACATTGTGTTCAAGCAACAAGGGTGGTCATACAAAACTAGTTAACTCCTACAATTAGATTTCCCATGAATTGACACAAGCATGCAATTTTGCAAACAAAACATTTAAAAACCTAGATCAAAATGATCAAGGACACTTGCCTTGCTCTTGAGCTTGGTTTGGATTGAAGGCTTCGATACTCTGGTTCTACAGGTCCTCAAAAGCATTCTCTACGGCGAGACCTTCTATTTCATGCGACAAACATACAAAACAACAACACAATCAATAAATGCTCATATATTACACAATATGCCATGATATGCATGATTAATGCAATTGTGAAGTAAAACTTGTTAATGAGTTGCTATTTATGTTTACTAACTAGTTACAATGGTTTCTAACAAGTTTAAACAAGTTCGAATTGATTTGAGTCAATTTGGAACTAATTCAGGAATAATAGATTCAGACACCGGACTAGTCCGCTCTCAGGGCCAGACTAGTCCGCCCTTATAAGAACTGTGATTTACGGTTTTTCTGAGCAGCGAGGATTGGGGGTCAATTTCACATGGAAAAAATCATGTAAAGAGTGTACCACGTATATAGAGATCCAAAGGTGGTGGATTGGTTGTGAAACTTGATTCTTGACAATCTAGGGTTGGTGGAGATGAGTGATGAAGATTTGGTGATGAAGAACATCAATTGTCAAAAAGTTGATGAAGATCGATCTTGATTGATCCTTCTCACTCTTCTCCTCCTCCTCGTTGCTTCTGGACTTCCCCCTGATGTCAGCGCAAGGCAAAATATGGCAGCAAGGGTTTTCAATGGTGATGGAGAGGTGTGGGGTATTGGGTTGCTTATATATGGGTGGAGAGGTAGCGTTTTGGGGTGAACTCCAAGTGAATTTCGGTGGGGGACGTGTAGGGGCCGAGGTAAGGTCCACTCGGGCTCCTCTAAGGTTGGGCACGAAGTTGTTGGGCCCAATTAAGGCAATTATCCAATAACCAAACGTGGAAGAATAATAGAATCCGAGTGGAATTCAGCAGGCCGGACTAGGCCGCAATAGGGACCGGACAAGTCCGTTTTGGAACAGAAACTATTTCCGACAAGTCTGGTTTATTGGTCGGACAAGTCTGGGGTGGCTAAATAAAAGTCTTCCGGACTGAAAATTGGACAGGATCAGTCTTGTCCGCTCAAAATCAGACAAGTTCACAAAAACATCAGAACCTCAAACGGACTAGTCCATGCATTGTGCCGGACATGTCCGGGCTCTGAAGAAAACTGAATTTTTGAATTGAAGGGGAATACCAGACTAGTGCGGGTTTCCGGCCGGACTAGTACGCACCCTGACAGACTTGAATTCCTCATTAGACCTAAACTCATTTTAATCTTGTTCCTTTTAAGGTTTCTTTATGTTAACCATGTATCAGGATGTATGCAATGCCTTATGCATGAAAATAAGGGTGTTACAGGTATGGCTGAGAGGGGTCAAGGTCCCCTATTTATAGCCAAAAATTATTATGAGCGTTGTTAGGTTGCCCACGTTAGACAAGTACGAAGATATCTCAGAGATGTCCGAGCTTAGGGGGCCAGTGATGGTACGACTAAGATTTAATTTTTGAATCAGTGCATAAAAGCCGTTGCGGATATGTTCGACATGGATTGGACATGTTTGGGAATCCAAGGTGTGGTTTTTGACTGACTTGTCCGAAAGTTGAACACCTCGGACAAGACACATCAGATATGTCCGACCACCTCGAATACGTCCGGGGTTTTGCAGGGCCTACTCAGATATGTCCCGTCAATCTCGGACAAGTCCGAGCGACCAAAAGACTTAGAAATTTTCTAAGTCAATGTTGATGAGAAAAGGTTTAGGCCCGATCTTCCGAAAGGTAATGGATAAGTCGATTGACGGAGATATCGACGTTGATGATCCGAGGCTCTCAAGTAGAACACGAAAAACCCCTGCAATCACTACACCACCGCTCCGTTGGTTATCAACCGTGCTGCACACGATTGAGCTTTCCAAGAAGGCAAATCTCTGCAAGTGCAATCGAGAACACAAGCAAGAACAAGATAGAAGCAATCTGAATTGCAAAGTTGGGGTCTCACAAGCCGAAGAATGGCGATATTATTGATCTAAGCAAAACCCAATTGTTCATGGCGGCTACTATGGAGTATATATAGGTGGTAGGACGTCCAAGGGGGTGTTGGGGTCGTGACCTAACCCTATGATACAAAAATAATGGACTTAGACTTGATACAAGGCCCAATGGCCCAATACGGTGGCGCAACACCCTGACAGATTCTGAACTCAATTTTATTTAAATGATTGCCGTTGACTCCAAATAAATTTTGACATGGGACCAGCTCCATTGGAAATGTTATCCTCTCCCCTTTCCTTGCATATGTGGAACATTGAAAACGGAGTTCGTATGCGTCCTGGGGGTCCGTTTTAGTGCGTACTGCTCCTGGACTCTGAGTTGGTCACGATTTTGAGTTGGGGTCGGTTTCCATCCTCTTTGAACGTATCCTCTGGTTCTCCACGCCCCTAAATCTTCCTCCAATTACTCCTTTAACTTCTCTATGGATCCTAATCACAATTAAGTCATTAGGTAGCAATCTATTTTCAAAAATATATAAGGAAACATATAAGAACGAGCTCACCTCTAAAATTAATTGGTGTGTGTGAATCCTATTGATTGCATCTTGTATGTTGAATGGAGTGTTGTGTATATGCATAGGAGTGATGTCCTCATCATCCTCCCCTTCTTGAATTGGAGTCGTCGTCGACTCGAGTTCATCTTCACTTATGTGTGAGTCCATATGTGCAACGCCATCAAATCCTCTTGTGTGCATCAAAGGAGGAGGCCAAGGTGGTGGACGACATAGTGCATCATCTCCATGTTCTTCATCAAATACGCATGCACATTGACTCGAGCCAGGATCCCAAACAAATAAACATCATGCCATGCTTGTATGTGCAATGACAATGTACATGATCTCATCAAAGGTTGTACAGTGCGGAATCGGACATGTCTAACCAGGGTGAGACACGTCCGGATCTGTGCAGCGAGGATTCGGATAAGTCTGACCCGACTCGTAGAAGTCCGAGAGTCCAGAAGACATGGAAATTTTATGTCTTGGCTATACAGTGACAACTAAGACATGTCTGACCAAGGGTCCAACAAGTCCGGAGTGGTGCAGTGAGAATTCGGATAAGTACGAGCTTTTAGCTCGGACAAGTCTGGACATAGGGTTTGTTGATTTTAATTGTTTACCAAGGGTTGAGCATTCATTGATTCCCTAAGTTTAAAAGAGTCGTGTCCCTTTTGATAGTACGGTTTCCTATAACTCAAGAAAATGGAAAAACCTAATTCTACAAGTCCAAGCTTTTCGCACGCCTTTTCTCCTTTTTTCAAGTATTTTCAATAAAAGCATTTTCCTTATATTTAATCTTTGCAAAATCTTAACAAATACATTAGTTATTTAATTGCTTATCATTAATCATCCGAAACCCACGATGATGAGGACATCTCTACTTAGCGTACAATGCAAGGACCGATCACTAGAGCACGTGCACGACAATTGGATCTTCAGGTATGTTCTAACCTTGTCAATTGTTTTTCAGAACTTACGATTGTTTCAATGCATGTTTTATTGATTACGAACAATGGAGAGCACCAGCAAGGGCTTCGAGGAGTCCAAGGAATCAAGGAGGAGGAGATAGAACGTGCACACCAAGGAGGAACCCAAGTACAACTTGACTTCGACTCCACCTCGCGTTCCAGGAGCTGCCTTCACCAAAACTGACGTACCGGACACATACGGAGTCAGATTTGGACGTTATATATATGGTTGGAACCGTGATTTCATAAATCTTCCAATGGAACCAGCCCCACCTCAAAATTCCTTCTAAGTTTACGGGAGTCAGCAAAACAAGTGGGCGTCCAGAATCTGTACGGTGCTGCGCCACCATCTTTTGGGCTGCTGGCCCGTGTATCGTGTGGAAGACCATTAGGGTTGCGTCCAGGGGTCTTGCACGCCCCTAAACTCCTTTATATACAGCAGCCGTCACCACATTAGGGTTGGGTTTTGCTTAGATACAATCTGTCATTGAACAGTGTCGCCGATCATCGGTTGTGAGACCCCAATTTCGTAATCAATTTAGTTTTGATTGCAACTTCTCTGTTCTCGCTTGTGTTCTTGATTGCGCTTGCAGGGATAAGCCTTCGTGGCAAGGCCATTCGAGTGACACGGGTGATAACTAACGGAGCTGTGGTGTCGTGATTGCAGGATTCCTTTCGTACGGAGCCTTGGATCATCAACGCCGAGAACTCCACTCAATCAAGTTTACCATACCTCTCGGAGGATCGGGACTCATCCTCCTATCAATTGGTATCAGATTTCCCGGTTCACCGTGAGGTATACTTGTGTGCCCTTTAGATTTATTTTGCTTCAGTCCCATCGTCCACAAAAAGCCACAATTTTTTTTTACTTTCCCCGACCTACAACCCCCGCTCAGCCTTTTGCACAATTTAGTTTCGATGTCCGTAGTTCTGAGTTCGTGTCCTAGGTTGAGTCTGGTTGCTGGTTTAGATTTTTTTTTGGTTCAGTTTTGTTTCTTCCATCCGCTTCCATCTACAAAAAACATTCATCCACCGATTCGTTTATGTTGCAGTTTCCAGCACCACCAAAACCTGATTAGGGGTATCCTCCTTAAAACGGGCATAACTTTTCGCTCGGAACTCCGATTGAGGCGCATTTTTTTCCCGGAAATGTCTTGAAAAAATCCACCTACATACACCCGCTACGCCGGTCACGATGTTTTGAAAAAAAAATAAAAAAATGAAGAAGGTCCTCGTTCCAAACCCTGAAGTTCCGCCACCAGTTTTTTTCAATCGCTCCTGAATTTGTACGGATCACATCTTTCATCAGCGGAACAGCGGCGGAACAACATCTTCACGCCACGACAGCTTCCTGTGCCATCCAAAGCAGTGCCCTCCTCGAGCGTACGTGCTTCTACACCACCATCCACTGGTATTGTATGCAGCAGCACCACACCTTCTACATCACGGGGACAAGATAACAGCAAGTCGCAAATGCCTCCAGGCGTTGCAGCAAAGGCGGATGCACCCAACACTTCGACAAGTCGCACCTCTAACATCAAGTGCCACCGCTGCCAGGGACTTGGCCATATGCAATGAGATTGCCCCAGAAAACGGGCGATCATTGCCACTGCTGATGTTGGGTATGTTAGTGTTTCTGATATTGAAGATGAAAATATTATTGCAACTAACATTTCAGGTTCAGATGATGGTTCTGAGGAGGTTCTTGGTACATCTGCATCCAACAACTATAGGACTTTGATTGTGCAGCGAGCTTTGAGTGCCACGGTTCGAGAGGACGACAACCGCCATGGTCACAACCTTTTCAACATGTTTCTCGTCGTCAAGGACTGTCGTGTACATACCATCATTGATGATGGTAGCTGCAGTAATTTGGTGAAAGTTGAGGTGGTCAAGATCCTTGGCTTGACCACACGGGAGCATCCCCACCCTTATCACATTCAATGGTTCAACAACAATGGTAAGGTAAAGGTAACACAAACAGCAAGAATACATTTTTCCATTGGTTCTTATCATGATTTTGCTGATTTTGATGTGGTACCTATGGATGCTTGCTCTCTTTTGTTAGGACGTCCTTGGGAGTTTGATACTGATGCTATTCCCCATGGTTGATCTAATAAGTATACTCTCATGCATAAGGGCAAGAAAATTGTGTTGCTTCCTATGAGTTCCACTGAAATTGTGCAATTTGAGCAGGATAAAAAGAATAATGCTAAGCAAAAGGGTGTTTTCAATTCTGAAATTCAGCAACCTATTAAGTTGAAAAATCCTATTTTGCTTGCAACTAAATCTGATCTTGATGATTTATATGCCTCTAATGGAACTTGTTATGCTTTAGTGTGCAAACATGCTTTATATTCCATTGAGGATACATCCATTGTCTTGCCACCTGTTGTGGCTAACCTTTTGCAGGAATATATGGATGTTTTTTTATCAGAGATACCCCCGGGATTACCACCTATGCGAGGCGTTGAGCACAAGATTGATTTGATTCCAGGGGAAAGCTTGGCAAACCGTGCCGCCTACAGGACCAACCCCGACGAGTCTAAGGAAATTCAGCGACAAGTCCAAGATCTTATGGACCGCGGGTACATTCGTGAGAGCCATAGTCCTTGTTATGTTCCTGTTCTTTTGGTTCTGAAAAAAGATGGCACTTGGCGCATGTGTGTTGATTGTAGAGCCATCAATAACATTAACATTCGTTATTGCTATCCTATTACTAGGTTGGATGACATGCTTGATGGGTTGAGTGGTTCTGTTATTTTCAACAAGATTGATTTGCGTAGTGGGTATCATCAGAATCGTATGGCTTTAGGTGATGAATGGAAAACTGCTTTTAAAACTAAATTCGGACTTTATGAATGGTTAGTAATGCCATTTGGTTTAACTAATGCGCCCAACACTTTCATGAGGTTAATGAATGAGGTTTTACGTGCTTTCATTGGTAAATTTGTGGTGGTTTACTTTGATGATATCCTTATTTACAGCAAGTCATATGATGAGCATCTTGAACATTTGCGTGTTGTTTTTAATGTCTTGCGTGATGCACGTTTATTTGGTAACCTTGAGAAATTCATCTTTTGCACTGATCGTGTGTCTTTGTTATGTTGTTACTTCGCGGGGCATTGAGGTGGACGAGGCAAAGATTGTTGCCATCACGAGCTGGCCACATCCTACTACGGTCACACAGGTTCGGAGTTATCTTGGTCTCGTAGGTTTCTACCGGCGTTTCGTGCAGGATTTCAGCACCATTGTGGCACCTCTCCACGAGTTGACAAAGCATGGAGTGCAGTTTCGATGGGGACCAGCACAACAACAAGCTTTCGATGTTCTCATGTCGAAGCTCATACAAGCACCATTGCTGCAACTTCCTGATTTTGAGAAGACCTTCGAACTTGAATGTGACACGAGCGGCATTGGCATTGGAGGAGTGCTAATTCAAGGAGGTAAAGCTGTTGCCTTCTTTAGTGAAAAATTGCATTGGGCCTTCGCTGAACTATTCTACATATGACAAAGAACTTTATGCTTTAGTGTGTGTCTCGCAAACATAGCAACATTACCTATGGTCTAAAGAATTTGTCATACATTCAGATCATGAGTCTTTGAAGTATCTTAAAGGACAAGCTAATCTGAACAAACGTCATGCTAAATGTATTGAGTTAGTAGAATCATTTCCTTACATCATTAAACATAAGAAAGGGAAAGACAATGTGATTGCCGATGCTTTATCTAGACGTTATACCATGCTGTCCCAACTTTCTCATAAAATCTTTTGTTTGGAAACCATAAAGAGGTCATATGCTACTGATTTGGACTTCAAAGATGCCTTTGAAAATTGTAGAGAGGGAAGAACGTGGCAAAAATTCCTGCTGCGTGAAGGCCTTCTCTACCGAGCTAACAAGCTATGTGTTCCAGTTAGCGCCGTTCGTCTTTCGTTGTGGCAGGAACCGCATGGAGGTGGTTTGATGGGACATTTTGTGGTTAAAAAGACAGAGGATGTGCTGGCCGCTCACTTCTTTTGGCCACGAATGAGGTGTGATGTGGAGCGCTACGTTTCATGTTGCACGACATGAAACAAAGATTTGAAGCCATACCTGGGTGAGGAAGATGAGCTTGAGTCGAGGACGACTCGAATTCAAGAGGGGAGGAAGATGAGGACATCTCTCCATTGCGTACAATGCAAGGATCGATCACTAGAGCACGTGCACGACAATTGGATCTCCATGTACTTTCTAACCTTGTCAATTGTTTTTCAGAACTTACACTTGTTTCCATGCATGTTTTATTGATTAGGAACAATGAAGAGGACCAGAAAGGGCTTGGAGGTGTCCAAGGAATCAAGGAGGAGGAGATAGGACGTGCACACCAAGGAGGAACCCAAGTACAACTCGACTTTGACTCCACCTCGGGTTCCATGAGCTGCCTTCACCAAAACTGACGTCCCGGACACATACGGAGTCGGATTTGGACGTTCTATATATGGTTGGAACTGTGATTTTATAAAGCTTCCAATGGAACCAGCCCCACCTAAAAATTCCTTCTAAGTTTACAGGAATCAGTGAAACAAGTGGGCGTCCAAAATCTGTCCGGTGCTGCGCCACCATCTTTTGGGCTGTATGCCTGTGTATCGTGTGGAAGGCCATTAAGGTTGCGTCCAGGGGTCTTTGTAAGACCTATGTGTGCTGAATACATTGGCTTGTAGTGAATACACTTGGCTTTGATGATAAAAGTTTTTAATATCACCAAAACACCTTTTTATCAAGGTCCGACTCTAGCTCCGAGCTACAGCAAGGTTCGACGATAGGTCCGGCTTGCTTTGGGTAGCTCCGGTTACGTTTGATGCTAGGTCCGACTTCTTCGTAAGGTCCGACCAGCTTTGGTTAGCTCCGGTGAGCTTTATCTTTAGCTCCGGCATATATTTGATAGCTCCGGCATATATTTGATAGCTCCGGCATATTTTCGTTAGCTCCGGGATGCTAAGCTTCGACGTACTTTGTCTAGCTCCGGGTTTTGGGTTGACTAGTTCCGACTAGTTTTGATAAGCTCCGGATCCAGGATCTACTAGTTTTTGATAAGCTCCGGATCCAGGATCTACTAGTTTTGATAAGCTCCGGATCCAGGATCTACTAGTTTTGGTAAGCTCCGGCGCTAGGTTCTACAAGCTTTTGTTAGCTCCGGCTCAAGCTCCGGGTTGCTCTGGCAAGGTCCGGAACTTGACCGCAGTGCTTCTGCTTTGCATTTGCAATGTCTCGTACTTGCTTTACTTGATTGGAAAGATTGCTTAGTTTTCATTTGCTAAGTTTTTGGTGCGTTTTGGATGATACGGTTGATATCGTTTCTACTGTGGTTTTGCAACATGCTTATGTGAGGTTCTCACGTAAGGTGTTGTGTTCGGAACTAACGTGAGTCAAGTCGAGGACTCGGGCTCGTATAGATTGGTTGTTTATTCATGTGCAGGTGTTGCTTGAGTTCAAGTCATGGCTGGTGACGGGATCCATTGGACTAGTCTCAGGAGGAGATGAGGTTCCAACAACCAAGTTCGGGAGGAACTGTGGTTGAGCGGGTCAGGAGGTCGCGCAGGATGATTGAATCAAGGGCAGTGCATATGAAGGTCGAAGGAAGGTGTTCGCACGTATGCATGCGGTGCATGACATGGCAATATGCTTCTAGAGACGGATTATGGAAGGAAGATCTGATCGGAAGGATCAGATCGTATCGGTTGAAGACTTTGGCTGCGGCAGAGTCGGTTATGGCTCAGTATGGGAAGTATCGAGTTGGTTATGTTAGGATTTCGTGTGTATCACGAATTTGAGTTGTTTAGGAATGTGGGATACGTTCCTAAGGTGTTTGGAAGTCTTAAGATTGCTTCTATCTGCGTATAGAAGAGTCCTAAGCAGTTATGGAAAGTTCCGATTGTGATCGGATAAGGATTGGAGTCCTAGTTGAGATTGGGATGGCCTAAGGGCTGGTTATATAAGCAAGGGAAGGCCAAATTTCGGGTAGATGACTTTGGAGCTGTTCCTCTTGTGTTCTATTGAATAAAATTCTTAGTTTGAATGAACTTTTGTGCCTTGTTCGTCCGACTTGTTCCAGACAAGTTTTACTCGTCGAGTTTCTGGACAGCACTACCTTTCGTCGGTGTTTTTATCATAACTCGAGTTTTACAGATTCAATTGACGTGATTCTTTTTGGGTTGTCTTCACAACTTGATTGTCTATCCTCTGTCAAAATTTCACGGTCATTGGATTTGTAGTTTCTGAGCTACACGAGTTTCTTTGCAGCATTACAGAAACTGTTTTTCTCGGGTAGGTCAGATTGACCATAGTCTGATCTTTCGATCATAACTTGAGTTTTTCTCGACGGATTTGAGTAATTATTTTTGTGTTGTCTTCGTGACTTGATTCTCTCTGATATATATCACTTTTGTCACGGTGAAACACGTTTAGATTAGTCTTATACACGATTTCTTTAACAGATCGTGTTTCTACCGAAGGGATTAGGGTTTTATTGTTTCCGCTGCGTAAGATTTTTAAATCTACCATTCACCCCCCCCCCCCTCTGGTAGCCTTTCACGTGCTCTTCGATCCTACAGTCTTGCATGCCCCTAAACTCCTTTATATACATAATCCGTCACCACATTAGGGTCGGGTTTTGCTTAGATAAAATCTGTCATTGAACAGTGTTGCCGATCATCGGTTGTGAGACCCCAATTTCGTAATCAATTCAGTTTTGATTGTAACTACTCTGTTCTTGCTTGTGTTCTTGATTGCGCTTGCAGGGATAAGTCTTCGTGGTGAGGTCACTCATGTGACACGGGTGATAACCAACGGAGCAGTGGTGTAGTGATTGTGGGGTTTCATTCGTTCGGAGCCTTGGATCATCAACGTCGAGATCTCCACCCAATCAAGTTTACCATACCTCTCGGAAGATCGGGACCAATTCTCCTATCACACAAGGGATCTAGATGCACTTACAGGTGCTACTCGACCTGACATTTCCTAATTGAGTGTGTCTACTGCTAAACCAGGAAATGGCCATTGGTGCGCGCTTGACCGAATTATGTGCTACTTGTGTGGCACAAAGAGTTATGAACTTCATTATATGGGGCACTGCAAAGTAATGGAGGTTTATAGTGAATCCAATTGGTTTCTGATGCTGATTAGATAAAGGCAACTAGTAGTTATGCCTTTACTCTTGGAGGAGTTGCTGTTTTATGAAGGTCGAACAAACCATTCTGACAAGGCCAACCATGGAAGCAAAGCTTACAACATTAGACACAACCTTTCTAGAAGCAGAGTGGTTGAAAAAAAACTCTTGATGGTGAAGTGATGAAAAAAACAATTCTAGCAATCCTTATGTACTGTAACAATCAAATTCATTGCAAAGGTGTCAAGTACAAAGGATAATATGAAATCCTAATACATGTCAAAAGGTGGTTAAAATGTCATAGGAAATTAAGGAACTTTGGAGTAATAGTCATTGACTATGTTCAAACAGCGAAGAATCTAGCAATTTCGTTTACAAAAGGTGTATCAAGAAATGTGATAGATAATGCATCGAATGAGATTGGATTGAAGCCCACGTGAGTTTCAAATAACAGTAACCCAAACCTATGTGATCGGAGATCACGTGAATTGGGATTTGGGAACAACAAGTTATATGTACGCAAGTAGATAATATCCTCTCTAGTGGGGATGGAATACTCTCTATTTAGTAAGAAAAGTTGACGTTAAGTCTTAATGTGTTCGGAGACTTAAGTGAGAGATACTGTCCAATAAAATATTCTTATAAAAACACACATATATGAGGCGCTTATTGGTCATAGTATGTGAGATATGGGACCTCTCTATGAAGATCATGAAAGAGACACAGGAGTATGACTTATAGGCTCCACTAGATGACTGGCCCAACGGGCGCCTAGTATTAGTTTGGTCTTGGAATGAAATAAGCTCACGTAAAACTATCAATTTAAGGTATAGTCCATTGTGTAGTTGTGATTTCATAGAATTTTTAGATCAAGATGGATATAAATTAATAGGTCTCCATCACTAAACTGGTATATCAAACAACAACATGGACATAAGAGAAGTCATGTTTGTGGTTCTTTTAGAATTTGGTGGGGGTTGTTGCAATATTTGGATCTAGGTCCAATTATTTCCTAATGAAATCCAAAAGCTAAAAGTAATTATTAATCCAACATGAAAACTTGAGGGGAGCAAGACAAATTTATAAGGGACAATTTTTCTACGTGTGGAATGTGTGAGATAATGATGGACTATAGTCACACATAAGTCATATGCACACGTGCGCATAATCCCGTATTTTTGCTTGACTTACCACCTGACTTGTGACTTGCAATGTGGCGACTAGCATAGTAATCCTGCTCTTATTTTTTATGAGACTGACATTAATATGACTTAACAGCTCGCAATTTATCCTGCAAATCAGTTACCCGATGGGTGATTATGTTTCAGTTATAGCATGCTATTTGTTGGTGTTTCGTATACTGACTAGTAAATCATCTTGAACATGCCCATATCCGTATTGATAGTTGCAAAAGACAAGAAATTTATTTTGGTTCGGGCAAAAAAGGCCCTACGCCAGAGGGAGTCCAACCGTGATCCTTGTCAGCTCAAAAGGCATAGAGAACAGATTACAAGCAAGCCTTGATCGTTTGAACTCTAGGAATGGTAATGCCTAAGAGAAACGTGCATGTAAGTGCGAAAGTAAAGCACATATGTAAATGCTTAAATAAATGCGTAAGCAGAGCGAGTACAACATGAATTTGTGCCCCCGTCCCCGGAGGAGGACTTGGGGCTCCTTTTATAGGGGGTCGAGGCGGTCCTATCTAACAGACATTCCTCATATTTGGTTCCGGTTGTACAATGTTCATTCTAGTTGCCCAAACTGCCCGGGGTGCAAAAGCTTCACCATCTTAACTTCTTCATTATCACCAAGGTTGCATCGCATGTGCAGAGTACTCATTCCTTTGCGACACATGCGAGGAATGACAGGTTTATCCTGCAAAGGGTCACATCGCGAGTTATCTCTTCTGCAAAAGTTACGGTGCCCACCATCTGCCTTAAATACAACCAACTACGCACCTCTCCCAGGCTCAAACCTTGAAGGAATCGTCTGACCGACCTCTGAGGTCGGGACTTGGGCAAGCTAGGTACCGTGACCTCGGCAGGCTGAGGCATTGGTGGTGGGACCCTCTGTGTTAGAGTATAGATAGGGTTCGTCATCACAATGTGGTCACATACCATCATCTTGTCCCGTGTATTCGTTACCTCAGTAAAGAACCCGGTTAGTAGCCCCCACATTTCCTTGATCGTCTCCCACCTTGACGCTTAGTCTTCCTTCGTGTGGAAAGCAAAGAGTTAGTCATTTCGTAAAGGATAAATAAAGCAGCGAGGTCATCATCTGTTCTACCTTTGTCATTTCGTACCATGATTGAAGTCCCACGCGAAGGAGAATCATGTTGATGCTTTGTCAGGAAGCACGCTCTACCGATGTGCGATCTTCATGCTTTTCATATCCCTGGTAAAGACATTGCCCCTAGGCTGAAGCCTGACGAGGTGGTCTCGTTCATTTCCTTCCACGAGCGATGGTAGGGGCTGTTGGCATGCCCTTTCTTCTGGTTGCTTCTATAGAAGTGGGGGGCTGGAAATCCAGCACCTGACGCCCCTCGATGTCCTCCATATCTCCATGTTCATCACCCTTTGCGGGGCCGACCTTGGCATCCCTCCCGATCCCTTACTTTGGATGTATGTCTTCTGGATGCAGCCGTCTTAGGAACCTGGCCTGCTTCCAACTGTAGGCCGTGCCTGCGTCAAGCTCCGTCCATCGAGGGAATCGAGCTACTTTGAGCTCTCTGCATCAAGCGATGTCAAGGGTTGGTGTCAGTCCTAGATCTATGTTCGAAACCACAAACCCGGGGTTCCATTATTCACAGGGAGACCTTCCAAGGTGCTAGAATCCTAGAGTCATCGTGTTACGAAGGCAGGGGAATATGGGCTGGAGCTATACATTAAGGTGGTAGGGATGCTAAAGGAGGATGGCCTTACGGGCACGATGGTTATCCGCACGTTCATCGAGCAGACGACTCAATCAATCCAAGCCCGAACGTCACTGTAATGGCTTTATGTTCTTTTAGATCCGGGGTCCATGCCCGAGGTGTCTGAGTATGATGTCTTCTGGCAGGTTGAGAGCCTAGTCAGGAAGAAGTCGGGAGCGACTAGGGTTGGACCGCCTTAGGTGGCGGTGGACCGGCCTACTACCTGGAGGTTTAGTAAGCCCGACTGTTGGAGTCTGGTTCTGGCAATTCTCCTTGCACTACTATTTGTAGACTGCAGAGCTTCTTAGTTCGGTTGCGGTGCGTGGAGATTATGAGCAAGATGGCAATTTGACACGAGGATTTACGTGGTTCGGGCCGCCTGAGCGTAATACCCTACTCCACGGGTGTGTGTTGTTGATGTATTGAGCGTATGAGCACTAGTGTGAGAGAGAGGCCAAAAAAGTCTCCCTATGTATCGCTCGGCCAGTCCTTTTATAGTACAAGGGTTGGCTGTTACATCATTAGCCTGACCCGACATGTGGCCCAGGCGGTTACTGATGCCTAATACACAGTTAAAATGTGCTTAATTCTCCTTAATAGCGTGGTAATGCCCCTTACTGGTATTAAGAGTCCTCCGATCGTGTGTCATTAATACAGCATTAATGACACACAATCAGGTCTTGAGGCCTTAATTGTCACTTGAAAGTCCGAGCCGTTGGAGGTCCACCAATCTGCCTATTGAGGTTGAAGGTCTAGCGGTTGGACGCGTGGCTCCGGAGCTTACCGTCGCGGACGAGTAGGTCCGGTGCCATTGTACACGTGTCGGTGCCAGAGCTTCCCTCTGTCGGGGGTTAGGTCCTGGGGTGCCACACAGGTATCTAGTCCGGAGCTTTCCCATATATGGATTGTAGCTCCGGGTTTATGATACATGTGGCGACACTGGGACTAACCATACGAGGGAGGCAGTTCTGGTTCCGAGTGACACGTGGGGCCTTCGGGGGTCTTCAACTCAGATGGTTGAAGTTCCTTTGCACTCTTTGAAGTTCCAAGGGGTATCTGGTACGCAGGGTACCGACAGTGGCCCCTGGGCCCACCTCTGGGAGAGACCTTTTGGATTAAGTCATTCTGCTGGAGGTGGGTCCATCTTTCGATATCTGCGCCGTGTCTTCAAGGGTTTTTGGATGTACCGTTGAGGTGATGGTTCGTAGTTATACCATCGCCGTGTGGCATCTTCAGGATGTGGCAGGTGAGATCTGTGCGTGCAGATCTCACGCAATTGAAGGTCACTGGTTCCCAATACAAAAATCGTATCGGTTCCGCGCGCCCTGTCAGGCCACCGCCCTTGTGTTTCCCGCCTCTCAACATGACAACTGTTCGCCTAGGGTAAGGACCTCGACCTGATTATTTGGGTGGCCCCGGCCCGCTTGTCATTGGCAGAGTGTAATTTTTGAAATGTAGCCTTGGCCCTTTTTCGGTTTCCATCCAAGGAATGCGGGGGCTTACTTAAGAGGGAAAGTGTGCATGGTTTGAGGGTTCCTTACGCCTTCATTTGAACTTGCGCTCGAATCCCCCAAACCTTCGCTTTCTCTTTTGCTCCGCTGTGCTGCGATGGAGTTGGGACTTCCCAAGAGCTGCATTAGGAGACAAAAGAAGTTGTCGAGGGTCCGGACCTTCATGGTTTGGTCCAGTGACTCCTTCGACCGCGACATCCGCTACGACAAGCTCCTCTTTGAGAAGGAGCGCGTCAAAGATATGGTGTACGTCCTTGGGGACACCATGGTGGGCGGATCCCACCTTTCTCAACATTCCTCTCGATGCTGTTAGACTTCTATCGTCTACAGTTGTACCACCTTGGCCCCCACTTTATTCTTCTTGTGTCAACATTTGTCAACTTCTGGGAGATGTGGGTGGAAATTCCCCCCTGCGTCGAGCTTTTCCATACCTTCTTCACCATCCACACCACCGACAAGAGTTCCGAGTATCATGGCTTCTACTACTTTGTGAAGCGCAAGAAATGCCTCTACAAGTACTTGAGGTCGTTTCCTTCTGGCAAGTGGGACGACTGGAAGAAGGATTGGATTATCGTCGCGGCAGAGGAGCACGAGAAGTTGGAGCTGCCTGAAGGTCTTCCCAATGTTGACACTGACGCATGGAGTGTGGTTCTGGTGCTGTCAGAGGCCTTCAACCCTACCTTGACCAGGATCCGCGAATGTGTGGAAGGAGGGGTGACCCCCCAGATTGTCTTCTAAAACTTTCTGGTCAACAGGTGGGATCCGCTGAAGAAGAGGGAGAAGCTTGCTTGGGCCCTCAACAGCGTGATGGATGATGACCGGATTGAAACTGGTCTGAAGTCCAATTTGGAAGGCGCTACTTTGGAGCTTCATCTCAAGAAGTTCCAGCATGGCATTGACGTCGAGGTCGACGACTTCACTCCGCTGGCGGCTTTCCTCCCTCTGAACATGGTGGCAAAGTTCAACAGGGAGCTTCGGAAGAGCATGCCGGTGCTTGACAACCTCGGTGAGGTAGAGAGGAGTCTAACCACCAGATTGGTGATCCGCGGAGCTTGTGAGGGTGGTCCCACTTCCGCCCCGAGCCAAAGAGCTGAAGTCATAGGCAAGGGCAAAGAGTTGGTTGAGCCCTCCAGCCGAAAGAGGAAGTTGAAGCACTCTGACGGGAGGTTCGTCAGACCTGCTCCTTCCACAACAACTCCTTCTCCATAGGGGAGGAGGTCTTCGACAGCGAAAACAACTCAAGCATCGGCGTCTCCCCGGGATGCCAGCTCCGACCGTGTGACTCCGGCCCCAGGGCCAACTAAGGGCTCTAGGTCCGAGGGTCCTTCTCAGTCGAGGGGGCCCCATCAAGGCGTCGCTGACGGTGGCAGCAAGCTTCAGAGAGCCTTCTGGAGTTGCTTCACCAGTTGCGACTGCGTCGGGCTCTGAGCGTCCGGCGAAGAGGTTCTGCGCTAGCTGGAGCAGAAGCCTTACAAGGTAAATTTGCTTTTTTACCTCAGTTTGTTACTTTTGTTGTAACCATATTTTGAGCTTCTTTATCCTTCATCCACGGGGCATCCAAAAAAGGGGCTGAAGCTCCGGTTCCTGTGACAGCAACTAATGTTGTGCAGGCAGAGGCTCCAGCTCCAATTCCAGCGCCGCCCCAGGTGGTGGCTGAGGTCGCTGCAGCTCTGGCGCCAGCTGTCGTGGTTCAGGAAGTCAACTCATCTCCCGAAGCTCCCATGGTAGCGTCGGACCATGGGAATGAAGACGTACCAGCGGCACCAGCTCCAGAGGCTGAAGCTCCAGTTTTGGATGCTGCGATGATGGATGCTCCGACCTCAAAGCTGGATGTAATTGCAGTTCGGGCCTTAGGGCCGGATGTTATTGAAGCCCCGGCGGCAAAGCCGGTGGTTCATGAAGTTCCGGTGCTTGAGCCGATTGTCGTGGAGGTGCCGGCACCCGAACCGGTGGAGGTCGAAGCACCAGCGCCCGAACCGGCAGTGGAGGAGGCACCAGCACCGGAGCCAGAGGTGGCCTCAGCTCCGGCCGAGTCATCAATGCCTACCAAGGAGGTGGTAGTTCTGGAGGTACCCGTGCCTGAGCCAGGGTGCCAAGAGACCGGTCCTCTGCATGAGGGACCAGTTGCTGATGACCTGGCGGCGGGAACTTCGCAGCTGACTCCGGAGGTAGAAGCTCCCGTTGCTGGACCTTCCTCGACGACGACTGAGGCACTCCCAGAGGGCGGCCCTAGTGCAGCGGAAGCTCAGGGGACCACTCTTGTAGAGTGGGACCCAATTTTTGTTATGGAGAACCCGCTGGAGTCAGTGGAGAGGACCCCGGCAGGTCCGAAGCCAATCCCCCAGTCGTTATCTATCAACAACGCCTTCTCCATCCTTCATCAGGTCCATCTTGCTTTTTATCACGGCAGCAAAGCCCTCGAGGAGGAGCGCCAAGCTCTTAGGACGTGGCGCAACCGACTCCAATTTAAGACCAAGCTAGCAAAGACAAGGCTGGCCGACGACAAGGAGTGGGTCCAGAGGGAGAAGGCCCAGATGGAGTACTGGGGCCAGCTGCTGGATGAGAGGGAAAACATGGTACGATCCCTCGACAATCAGTCCTGGGCTATATACGAACAAGCCCTGGCTGCTAATGGAGCAGCGAATGATCGCCAGGAGAAGCTCAATACCATCCACGAAAGCCTCTTCAAGCGCCTGGAGGGTCTTGACGAGCGAGAGAAGAAGCTCGAAGAGGAAGAGCAGAAACTCCTGGAGCTGAGGGATGACCTCGTGAAGAGGGAGGAGGGGCTCGCCAAAGGATGGCTCTGGGTGACAAGTGCCTTGTGGAGCGCACCCAAAAGCTGGAGGAGCGCTGCAAGAGCGAGGAGGAGAAGGCCTGGCAGCAGGGACAGGACCTTACCAAAAGGGAGGTCGAAGTCTCTGCCAGGGAGAAGAAGGTGCGGGGCCGGGAGAAAGACCTGGTTGACCGCTGGAACAAGATCCACGTCCGGGAGAAGGAGCTTGCCAACCTTGAAAAGCAAGTTGCTGAGGGTATTTAGCAGCACGCCAAGGAAGTTGAGCGCCTTGCCCGGGAGGGTTTTGTGAGACCTATGTGTGTTGAATACATTGGCTTTGACAATAAATGTTTTGAATGCTGCCATAACATCTTTTTAGCAAGGTGCGACTCTAGCTACGAGCTTCTACAAGGTCCGACAATAGGTCCGACTTGTTATGTCTAGGTCCGACATGTTTTTGGGTAGCCCCGGTGAGTTTTGTCTTTAGCTCCGGCATGTCTTTGATAGATCCGGCATGTCTTTGTTAAGCTCTGATATGTTTTGCTAGGTCCAACATATGTTGGTTAGCTCTGACATGTTTTTCTAGCTCCAACTTTTGGGGTTACTAGTTCCGACTAGTTTTGGTTAGCTCCGGCGCTAGGTCCGACTAGCTTTGGTAAGCTCTGATGCTAGGTTCTACTAGCTTTGGTAAGCTCCAGCTCAAGCTCCGGCTAGCTTTGGCAAGATTCAGAGCTTGACCGCAATGTTCCTGCTTTTATCTTGCAATGTTTCGAAATTGCTTTACATCTATGGAAAGATTGCTTAGTATTCATTTGCTATGTTTTTAGCGCATTTTGGTTGATATGGTTGTTATCGTTTTACTGTGATTTTGCAACATGCTTATGTGAGGTGATCACGTAAGGTGTTGTGTTCGGAACTGACTTGAGTCAAGTCGCGGACTTGGGCTCGTACTGATTGGTTGTTTGTTTCATGTGCAGGTGTTGCTTGAGTTCAAGTCATGGCTGGTGACAGGATCCTTTGGCCTAGTCTCAGGGAGGAGATGAGATTCCAACAACCAAATTCAGGAGGAATTGTGGTTGAGCGGGTCAGGAGGTCGCGCAAGATGATTGAATCAAGAGTAGTGCATATGAAGATTACTGGACGTCGAAAGAAGGTGTTTGCACGTATGCATGCGGTGCATTACGTGGAAACATGGTTCCGAAGATGGGATATGGAAGGAAAGATCTGGTTGGAAGGATCGGATCGTATCGGTTGATGACTTCGGCTGCGGCGGAGTCGGTTATGGCTTGGTATGGAAAGTATCGAGTTGGTTATGATAGGATTTCGTGTGGGTCATGAATTTGAGTTGTTTTAGGAATGTGGGATACGTTCCTATGGTGTTTTGAAGTCTTAAGATTGCTTCTATCTGCGTATAGAAGAGTCCTAAGCAGTTATGGAAAGTTTCTATTCGTGATCGGAGTAGAATTTGAGTCCTAGTTGAGATTGGGATGGCCTAAGGGCTGGTTATATAAGCAAGGGAGGCCAAAGCTCATGGTGCACAACGTTTGGGCTGTTCCACTTGTGTTCTATTGAATAAAATTCATAGTTTGATGGAAATTTTGTGCCTTGTTCGTCCGACTTGTTCCAGACAAGTTTTACTCGTCGAGTTTCTGGACAGCACTAACTTTCGTCGGTGGTTTTATCATAACTCGAGTTTTACAGATCCAATTGACGTGATTATTTTTGTTTTGTCTTCACAACTTGATTATCTATCATCTGTGAAAATTTCACGGTCATTGGATTTGTGGTTTCTGATCTACACGAGTTTCTTTGCAGCATTCCAGAACTGTTTTTCTCGGGTAGGGCAGATTGACCTTTGTTAGATCTTTCGATCATAACTTGCGTTTCTCTTGACGGATTTGAGTGATTCTTCTTGTGTTTTCTTTGTGACTTGATTCTCTCTGATAAATATCACTTTTGTCCTAGTGAAACATGTTTAGATTAGTCTCACACACGATTTCTTTAACAGATCGTTTTTCTGCCAAAGGGGTTGCGATTTAATTGTTTCCGCTGCGTAAGATTTTTTAAATCTACCATTCACCCCCCCTATGGTAGTTTTTCATGTGCCTTTGATCCTACATTTGGTATCAGAGCCACGGTGCTCCAATCATTGTGATTTGCACGTGTTTTTGACTAATCATCATGGAGAAATACTCCGCCAAACCTTGTGTATTTGCTGGTATTGATTTTCAGGTTTGGAAGGCACGCATGGAGGCTTTCATCCAGGCGCAAGTCTTCACAATATGGGACAAGGTGTACAAGCCTTACGAAGTGCCACCTAACAATCAAGTCACGGCCACAAACCTACATGACGGCGACAAGAACAACAAAGCCCGAAACTTGATCATCCAAGGACTCACTCAGAGCGACTTCGACCGCGTTGCACATCTCCGATCGGCATACGATGTATGGAGAGCACTTTCTGACTATCATGAAGGATCCAACATGATCAAGGAGGTAAGGCAAGACATGTTCAAGAAAGAATACATGCGCTTCGAGATGCAACCCGGTGAGTCCATCGATGATCTCTTTGCTCGCTTTAACAAAATTCTCGGTAACTTGCGTAGTGTCAACGTTAATTTTTCTAATGCTGAAAATGCTAGGCAGCTTCTTAGTGCATTAGACATGTCAATCAGGGAGATGAAAGTTACTTCTATTTGTGAATCTACTGTCACGAGTACACTTACTTTAGATGTGCTTTACTCTAAACTCAAAACTCATGAAATTGACATCTTATCACGTAAGAACCCAAATAAGTCTATTGCATTTGTCTCCCAACGTGATATGCCTAGCTCCGGCCAATCATCATCTTTCAATACTCTTGCTTTGTTGTCCTCACTAACCCTGGACCAGATCGAGGAATTTCCAAAAGAGGAGTTAGCACTAATCTCTACTAGGTTCTCAAAAGCATTGCGAAATGTGAGAACTAGAAGGAGAGGAAGCTCTGGACCTCAACGCTGTTTTAAATGTGGTAAGATAGGACACTTTCGTACATAATGCCCTAACCTTTCAGGTCCTACTACCCGTGAAAGAAAAATAGAACAAGGTCAAGACCACCTCCAAAAACCCCAACAATAAAAAGAAGGGTACCATAGGACGCAAGATGATTAATAGCTTCATCATTGCACTTCAAGAGCTCGGTTCAAGCGATGTAGACTTTGAAAGTGATGATGATGATGGCGATCTGGCCAACTTATGCTTCATGGCGGGCAAAACCAGATCAAGTCAGGAGGATGCAGAACACAACAGTGACAACGATGAGGTATGTTCTACTTGTAATGAAATGTGTGATGCAATTTCTCATGCAACTATTATTGTTAAGAAAAAGGACAAAAAGCTTAGACATAATGCTGCTAAAATTGAATCATTAGAATCTTAAATCAACCGTTTGAAAACATTGATTCCTAGTGATGATTCTTGTCCCTCATGTGATTTAATCTATGAACAATTGTCCACACTAAGAACTGCACACTCCTCCACTCTAGATAGACTTGAACTAGAAATTGAAAGGAACAAAGAGGTTGCTGCACTTAATAATAAAAACTTGAAAGATGCTAGCTGTTCTACAATTGATTTGCATTGTTCTACTTGTGATGATCTTGATAAGAAACTACAAGATGCTATGAATAAAACTTCTATATTGAATAATGCTTTACGTTCTCATGAAGTTAAATTTTGTTCCAATTGCAAATTAAAAGGAAAAACTTCATGTGAAAATTGTCTTGATCTGTCCAATAAACTTTATGACATGCATAGGACATTAGATCGGTTTTGTAATGGGAACAAGAACCTAAACTTGCTGCTGAATTCTTCCAAGTCCCGCAATAATAAAACTGGTTTAGGTTTTGATTCTCATGCTCATGCTAAGGAACAACCACCTAAAATTGTAAAGTCATTAGGAAGTGGTTTGATTCAAACTGTTCCTAGACAAAAAGAAGTGGTTTTCATATCTGCAGGAGTGTTGTCTCATTCGGTTTCAAATAAAAATGTTGTTTGCTCATCTAGACATGAACACAAAGTTAAATTTCATTGTACCAACTGTGGTAGAGATGGTCATGTCATAGATTTTTGGTATAGACTAGCTAAATAACAGAAAAGGGAAAATGATTGCTAGATCTCATAACTTTCATGCAAAATTTGTTGCACATATTAAACCTAATGTCAGGAACATGCAACCTGCTGTTATGAGTCAAAAACATTCAAAGTTTACCTCTAGACCTTCTGTTTTTGCCTCCAGAGCTACTGATGTTTGTGCTATACAAGTAACACCTTATAGGTTAGTAGTTAAGAACAAAAAACCTCAAACTTTGACGCATAAACCTGCTGTTTTATCTCAGCTTTCGCGTGTTTTTCTTGCCGCACGTCGTGTGACTCAGTACTGGATTCCTAAATGCCTCTTGACTAACCCCAGTATTGAGTCATCGACGTATTATGCTTCTATGTAGGTTACACGTTTGAGGAAGGAGAACATTTGGATTGTGGATTCAGGTTGCTCACGCCACATGACGGGTAACAAAGATTGGTTCTCCTCCCTCTCTTTTGTGTCACATGTAGAGAATGTTACTTTTGCCGATAATTCTTCAACTCCTATAATTGCTAAGGGTTTGGTTAGAGTAAATGGTCACTACACTTTGAAGGATGTGGCACTTGTCAAAAATTTGAAATACAACTTACTTTCTGTTTCACAATTGCTAGATGAAAATCTGGAAATTATTTTCAATAAAAACTGCTGCAAAGTTGTAGGTTCAAATAGTGAGCTTATTTTTAACATGTCTCAGTTTGGAAGTGTTTTTAAAGCTGATTTTGATATGTCTTCCTCTAAGCATAGGTGTCTAGTTGCTAATGATTCCAAAGATTTATATTTTTTGCATTGTAGACTTGGTCACGTAGGCCTTGATCATCTCACGTGTGTTAGTGCTCTTGATCGCATACGTGGGCTGTCTCAGCTTAAAGGGGACAAAGAAATTGTGTGCTCTTCTTGTAGACATGCTAAGATGGTTGCAGGTTCACATACTCCTCTCACAATGATCATGACAATTGAACCAGGTCAACTTTTGCACCTTGACACCGTAGGACCTTTACGTGTTCAATCCTTCGGAGGTAAATGGTATGTTCTTGTTATTGTTGATGATTATTCTAGATACTCTTGGTTTTACTTTATGGTGTCTAATAATGAAGTTTTTAGTCACTTTAGAACTTTATTTCTTAGATTATCAATTGATCACCCAGGATCTTTAAAAGCAATTAGAAATGATAACGGAACTTAATTTAAAAATCAATCTTTTGATCACTTTTGTGCTGAAAATGGAATAGATCATCAATTTTCTTCACCATATGTACCTCAACAAAACGTTGTTGTAGAAAGAAAGAACAGAACCTTAGTTGAGATGGCTAGGACTATGCTTGATGAATATCAAACTCCTAGCAAGTTTTGGGCTGATGCGATTGCAACCACTTGTTATGTCTCAAATTGTGTTTTCTTGCGCGCTAAGCTAGGTAAAACACCATATGAGCTCCGCTTTGGACATAGGCCTAGTGTTACGCACTTTCAAGTCTTTGGTTGCAAATTCTTTGTTAAGAAACATGGTAATCTTTATAAATTTGAACCTAGATCCATTGATGGCATGTTTCTTGGTTATCCATCTCATACTAGAGGCTACCGTGTGCTTTTACTTGACACTAACAAAATTGTGGAGACTTGTGAAGTGTCTTTTGATGAAGCTAGCCCAGGTACTAGCTCGAACATGGCAGGTCCAGATGCATATCCGCAGGGGGGGAGAATTTTCGTTGAAGATGAGGAAGAAGTAGAGCTGCTGCCCGAAAATTCAGCAGCTAATGACTTTTGTTCAGCTCCGGATGTTGATTCTCAACCAGCACTGACAACCATCATTGCTGATCCAGATCGTCCTCAAGTCACAAGCTCATCTATTTGTGATGAACATGAAGAAGAAGAAGAAGCTTGTGAAGTGTCCACTCTCCTCCGGGTTCTCAAAATTCATCCTCCACAAAAAATTATTGGAAGCTTGCATGAACGAGTTACGCGGTCCAGGTTTTGCGATCCAAAAACTCATGCTCATTCTGCTTTTGTTGCTTCTTTTGAACCCAAATATATATCACACGCACCCACTAATGAATATTGGATTATTGCCATGCAAGAAGAGTTAGAAAATTTTGAAAGAAATAATGTTTGGAAACTTGTACCTCCTCCTCAAGGTCACACTTTAATTGTAACTAAATGGGTGTTTAAAAATAAACAAAGTGAGGATGGGGTTGTGGTTAGGAATAAGGCTAGGTTTGTTGCTCAAGGTTTCACTAAAGTTGAAGGTCTAGATTTTGATAAACTTTTGCTCCTATTGCTAGATTATAAGCCATAAGATTTTTGTTAGATTTTTCTGCATCTAAAGGTTTTAAGCTATATCAAATGGATGTTAAAAGTGCTTTTCTTAATGGCTACATAGATGAGGAGGTTTATGTGAAACAACCACCGGGTTTTGAAAATTCAGATTTTCCTAATCATGTTTACAAACTGTCCAAAGCCTTGTACGGTCTCAAACAAGCCCCTAGAGCATGGTATGATAGGTTAAAAACATTCTAACTTGAAAAGGAGTTTACTGTGGGCAAGGTTGATAAAACTCTTTTTGTGCTTAAACATGGCAATGACTCATTATTTGTTCAAGTATATGTGGATGATATTATCTTTGCTTGTGCTTCTCATGATCTTGTGTCCATGTTTTCAGCTATGATGAGTTCAGAATTTGAGATGAGTATGATGGGAGAACTCACGTACTTTTTGGGGCTGCAAATCAAGGAAACCAAGGAGGGTACCTTTGTGCATCAAACGAAGTATACAAAAGACCTCCTAAGGCGCTTCAACATGGACAAAAGCAAGCCTCTTCGGACACCAATGGTAACAACAACAAGACTTGAACTTGATGAAGATGGTGAACCCGTGGATCAAAAAGAATATAGAAGCATGATCGGATCACTTTTGTACCTCATGGCATCAAGACCGGACATACAATTCAGCGTATGTCTTTGTGCACGGTTTCAAGCCTCCCGACGTGCTTCACATCATCAAGCCGTGAAAAGGATTCTCAGTTACTTACATGGAACTCAAGAATTTGGCATTTTTCTTCCTTCTTCGTCAACCGTTACTTTGAAAGCTTTTTCCGATGCTGATTTGGAGGTTGTAGGATTGATAGGAAAAGTACTTCTGGTGCTTGTCATTTTCTTAGTAATTCACTTATCGCTTGTTCCTTAGAAAACAAAATTCAGTTGCACAATCCACAGCCAAATCTGAATATGTAGCTGCTGCTAGTGCTTGCTCACAAATTATTTGGATTGTTCAAACACTTAAGGACTATGGGGTTGATCTACATAGTGTTCCACTGTTCTGTGATAACACTAGTGCCATTTGCATTGCTAAAATCCCCGTGCAACATTCTAGAACTAAGCACATTGACATTAGGTATCACTTTCTCTGTGATAATGTTGAAAAAGGAAACATTGTGCTTCACCATGTAGATACCGAATAACAATTGGCCGAAATTTTTAGAAAACCTTTGGATTTCACTCGTTTTTGTTACATTTGTAGTGAAATAGGGGTTATGCATCCTCATGGCTTACATTGAGGGGGAGTTTTCAAACCCTAGAGGTCTATGTGTGAATCTGAAATTAAAATAATATGAGCATAGTATTTCATACATATATGACTTTGTGATTCCTTTTACATACTAAAAGTTCTTACTACATTACTCGTGTTATACATTTTGTAGTTTTTGCCATGTCTAGTAATTGGAATAGTTACTTACACTAAATATGGTCATGGTTTCTTGCTGTTTTGAACTTGTTGCATCCTCACAAGTGTTTTTAATCATAAAGAATTAATCAAGTAATCAACTCACATGTTGAGTTTTTTATGAACAAATATAAGTTGAGAAAAGATCAAGAGAATATGCATGCATCGCACTTCTTCTTTTGAGATGGCTTATCGTTGCACTTAGATATGAACTTGGAAGAAGTTGTGTATGACTAAAACCATGTCCTTAAGCTTTTGATTGTCACATGACATAGGCTTGGCTTGGTTGGTTAGAATAAGGTAGATGGCATATAATCTCTCGCAAATATCATGTGATCTAAATTCGTGCTTTGAAAAATAATAAAATGGAGCAACTAGTGTCATGCTTTCAGGTTTTGAAATAGTTAAGTTTGTGAGATCATGACTTGCTTAAGTTGAAAATTACATTTGATATCTAGCATGGCTTACATTACTTTATGTATTTCATTGATGTGATAGTGTAAGTTACTTGATAGTATGACTTGGATAAGCTTTGTTTATATGTATATGTTATAATATGCTCATAACATTTGAAATTTCTCTTTTCGAACCTTGATGAATACATTGTCAAAGGGGGAGATATAATATGTGAATTTTTAAAGATAAGTATGCAAGGGGGAGAAATTGATTACACATTGCACATATTGATTACACATTGCACATATTCACAATTGTTTTTGGCACGATTCTTCGCAGGGGGAGAATTTCTTTTTCTCATTTTATTTCTATTTTATAAAGGGGGAGAAATTGCTTTAAAACATTTAATGTGAATAAGCAAATGTTCGGATCTTAAGTGGTGTTGCCAATGCATTCATCAAGGGGGAGATTGTGAGACCTATGTGTGTTGAATACATTGGCTTTGACAATAAAAGTTTTGGATGCTGCCATAACATCTTTTTAGCAAGGTCTGACTCTAGCTCTGAGCTTTTGCAAGGTTCGACAATAGGTCCGACTTGTTATGTCTAGGTCTGACATGTTTTTGGGTAGCTCCGGTGTGTTTTGTCTTTATCTCTGGCATGTCTTTGATAGCTCCGGCATGTCTTTGTTAAGCTCCGATATGTTTTGCTAGGTCCGACTTATGTTGGTTTGCTCCGACATGTTTTTCTAGCTTCGACTTTTGGGGTGACTAATTTTGACTAGTTTTGGTTAGCTCCAGCGCTAGGTCCGACTAGCTTTGGTAAGCTTCGGTGATAGGTTCTACTAGCTTTGGTAAGCTCCGGCTAGCTTTGGCAAGATTCGGAGCTTGACCGCAATGTTCAAGCTTTTATCTTGCAATGTTTAGAACTTGCTTTACATATATGGAAAGATTGCTTAGTATTCAGTTGCTATGTTTTTGCCGTGTTTTGGTTGATATGGTTGATATCGTTTTACTATGGTTTTGCAACATGCTTATGTGAGGTGCTCACATAAGGTGCTGTGTTCAGAACAGACTTGAGTCAAGTTGCGGACTTGGGCTCGTACGGATTGGTTGTTTGTTTCATTTGCAGGTGTTGCTTGAGTTCAAGTCATGGCTGGTGACAGGATCCTTTGGACTAGTCTCAGGGAGGAGATGAAGTTCCAACAACCAAATTCAGGAGGAATTGTGGTTGAGCGGCTCACGAGGTCGCGCAGGATGATTGAATCAAGGGCAGTGCATATGAAGGTTACTGGACATCGATGGAAGGTGTTTGCACGTATGCATGCGGTGGATGACGTGGCAACATGGTCCTGAATATGGTCTATGGAAGGAAAGATCTAGTTTGAAGGATCGGATCGTATCAGTTGATGACTTCGGCTGCCGCGGAGTCGGTTATGGCTCGTTATGGAAAGTATCGAGTTGGTTATGATAGGATTTCGTGTGCGTCACGAATTTGAGTTGTTTTAGGAATGTGGGATATGTTTCTAAGGTGTTTGGAAGTCTTAAGATTGCTTCTATCTGCGTATAGAAGAGTCCTAAGAATTTATGGAAAGTTTCGATTTGTGATCGGAGTAGGATTGGAGTCCTAGTTGAGATTGGGATGGCCTAAGGTCTGGTTATATAAGCAAGGGAGGCCAAAGCTCATGGTGCACGACTTTGGGGCTGTTCGTCTTGTGTTATATTGAATAAAATTCATAGTTTGATGGAACTTTTGTGCCTTGTTCATCTGACTTGTTCCAAACAAGTTTTACACATCGAGTTTCTGGACAGCACTACCTTTCGTCGGTGGTATTATCATAACTCGAGTTTTACAGATCCAATTGACGTTATTCTTTTTGGGTTATCTTCGAAACTTGATTATATATCATCTGTCAAAATTTCACGGTCATTGAATTTGTGGTTTCTGATCTACACGAGTTTCTTTGCACCATTCCAGAACTGTTTTTCTCGGGTAGGACAGATTGACCTTTGTTTGATCTTTCGATCATAACTTGACTTTCTCTCGACGGATTTGAGTGATTCTTCTTGTTTTTTCTTTGTGACTTTATTCTCTCTAATATATATCAATTTTCTCCTGGTGAAACACGATTAGATTAGTCTCACACATGATTTATTTAACAGATCATTTTTCTGCCAAAGGGGTTGGGATTTAATTGTTTCCGCTGCATAAGATTTTTTAAATCTACCATTCACCCCCCCCCCACCTCTGATAGTTTTTCACGTGCTCTTCGATCCTATAGGTTCCGAGCTTGTGGCGGCCAAGAGGTCCTTGGAAGAGATTCAAGGCTCAAGGGCTGCAGAGTCCCATCAAGTATGGGACTTCTTGGGCAAAGCCAATGACGCGCTGACGCCGCTGGGCTTTAGTCCCGTGCGTATAGACAATCCGGAACCAGAGCTGGACCATGCGTTGAAGGCGCTGAGCTCGGCCGGCAACAAACTCAACAAGATGGGTGATGTCATCATGGATCAGTTGGAAACTGAAGGAAAATCCCTAGCAAAGAATGTCGCAGAGTACATGCTGACGTGCTACACAAGTCGGGATCCTCACTTCCCACTAAATCCGGTGCTTGAAGGTCCCATCGACGGAGAGGGAGATACCGCCAAGACCAGCATGTCGGAGATTGACCAGAAGGTCGCCTCGTTCTTTCGTAGAATTTAGGACTTTCTCCTTGTAGCTCCAACTTGTATCTTCTCTTCTTTTCTCCTATTTTGTAATCTCTTGACTTAAGATCAATGAAATCCAAGAAATTTATGAATTTCATTTTTTGTCTTCAACCTTTGTCTCACTTGGCCCCCTGGTAGATGTACACAATTTGATTGTGAATATGTACCAAAAGGATGTAGCATTTTGTTGAAAACTTGAGTGCTTCGAACATGTAGAGTATAGGTCCGAAGTCGTCGACATCATGGGCCCCCTGACGTTGTCGGAGCTTAGTAGCTCCGGCAGCGACCACTGTCAACACGTAGAGCGTCAACAACAAACCCCATTGGGGTGTCCTTCTGCCATCTTTTCTTCAGGTTGACGGCTGGCCCTCTGGATTTGTCAGAACTTGGTAGCTCCGGTGATGCCTACAATCAGTGTTTGAAACATCGACAGCGGCCCACCATAGGGGATGTCGAAGCTTTGATAGCTCCAGCATCATCCACCATCATCATGAGATTTTTATTTTTCTTGCACACTGAAGTCAAGAAAAATAGTAAAATATATTTCTTATCTATAACTCATTTGCGGCTTACTATTCCTGAAAGAAATTTATAGGTCGACAGCAATTCTATATACAATCAAGTGCATTTGTTTATTTTCTCTAGGTCCGATCATTTTTTGGACTCACCTTACTCAGGCCTATCGGGGTGTAGGTAGAGTGGCGTACATAGGGTGCAGGACCAGGCTAAGTCAATAGCACACTCCAGACCTAGATTGGCTTGGTGTTCAGGCGAGTAGGCCATTCAACAATGTTAAGACCCGAAAGAATTAACAATGCAACTTGAATTATATATGAATTGTTCGAGCTAAATTTTCTTGAGAATTGCACTACTTTGTTATAGTCAAGAAAGAGAAAAATAAAAAAGAATGAGCCTGTACAAAATAAATGCACGTGGAGCCTGTTTTCAGATAGTGATGTCTTTCATTATAGGTCCGGGGTACAGGGGAGACAAGTACACTCTTAGGGTACGAAACCAGGCTAAGTGTGTTGCATTTCTTGTTTGACCCAGGGTAACTAGCTACACTTTTAGTTCGAAGAGTGTGTCAAGTGTTGCTTGAACTTTGCAGACCTTCTGGGAAGGTCCAGCTGTCCTCCTGGAGGAGTTACCCGACTCTGTACAATGATGCTATAACATACACCATATGTAATTATAGACACACCTCCGTGATATTAAGTGTAGAACTTATGGAGGTGCTCAATGTTCCAAGGATTAGGGGGCGGTGTCCCATCCTCGGTTGCCAAGCGAACACATCCGGGACGAGATACTTTGATCACTCAAAAGGGTCCTTCCCAGCTGGGGGAAAGTTTGTTTAACCCTTCTCGAGTTTGTATTCTCCGTAGCACCGGATCACCTTCCTCGAGTTGTCGGTTATGCACATGCCTTTGGCGATAGCGCTGGAGCGCTTGGCGGTATCGTGCATTTTGAACAGCTGCTCGCTACCTTCCCTCTTCAATGAGGTCAGGGTCTTCACACCGGAGCTGGTCCTGCGTGGCTTCTTCGAAGGTCCGAACCTAGAGCAACCCCAAGGTGATTTCCGGAGGAAGGACTGCTTCAGCTCCGTACATCAGGAAGTAGGGTGTCTCTCAAGTTGACCGGTTTGGAGTTGTCCTGTTTGCCACAAGGTGGGCGGAAGCTCTTCAATCCAGTTGGCTCCATGTTTTTTCAGACGCTCATATGTGCGTGTCTTGAGTCCTTTTAGGATTTCTGCATTTGCTCTCTCAGCTTTGCCATTGCTTGCCGGGTGAGCTACAGAAGCGTAGCCGACTTGAATGCCGCTTCACAATATCCTTGGAATGCAGAGCTTGTTAATTGGGTCCCGTTGTCAGATATGATCTTGTTTGGGACTCCAAATCTGCATACTATGGACTACAAGAAATTGATAGTTGATTGCTTGTTTATTGTCACAACTGGAGTTCCGACCATTTGGTGAACTTGTCGATGGCGACATACAAGTACTTGTAACCTCCGATGGCTTTTGGAAAAGGTCCCAAAATATTCATACCCCACCCGGCGAATGGCCATGTCGGAGGTATAATTTGTAGTGGTTGAGCTGGTGTGTGAATTTGCTTCGCATGGAACTGGCATGCTTTACATTTATTCACTAGCTCGGTTGCATCCTAGAGTGTTGTAGGCTAGTAAAAACCATGCTGGAAGGCTTTACCAACCAACGTGCGGGAAGACGCATGGTTCCCACACTCACCTCTGTGGATTTCTGTGAGGAGCTCGCGGACTGCTTCCCTTGTCATGCACTGCATTAGGACGCCGTTGGCACCACGCCGGTAGAGATCCCCTTCTACCAGTGTGTATCTTTTAGCCAATCTGACTATTCGGTCAGCGGATACATTGTCTTTAGGAAGGATGTTGTCTTTCAAGTAGCTCTGGATCTTCGAGATCCATGCATCGGAGCTAAGTTGAGCTTCTGTATCTTGCGTGTTGGGTTGCTCATAGCTTCCTGCAGCACCTATGACCCTTGATGGACGCCATGGTAACAGGGCCATCAGGACCGCCAGCTTCGAGGTGCTAGTCTCACCCCCTTCACCCAGTTCGGCAGGCTGACCTATTGGTCTTGACAATCTCCGGACAAAGGTTCCGTCGGGAGCCGGAGCTCCAGTTGAAGCTTTCGTCGAGAGTTCGTCAGCTTCAACGTTGTTGAGACGCTGGACATGGTAAAGATCCACGACTTCGAAATCCTTCTCAAGCTTCTGGACTTCAAGAAGATATGCAGCTAGTTGAGGGTTGTTCCAGCAGCATTCACCTTTAACTTGTTTTATAAAGAGCTGCGAACCACCCTTTGCCAATAGCTGCTTAACACCATATGATAGTGCCACATTGGGTCCATATATTAGTGCTTCATACTCCACCATGTTGTTGGTCGCCTTGAAGTCAAGGTGAACCATTTATTTGACCTTATCCCTGGTCGGAGCGAGGAAAAGGATTCCAGCTCCGGCCCCCTGCTTCTGCACGGAGCCGTCAAAGTAGAGAGTCCAGTGAGGCTCAGTGAAGACCGGAACCTTAGGTTTCGGTTTCTGCTCACTAGGGCCCCCAGGATATGATGGAGAGGGGGTCCATTCTGCTACAAAGTCTGCTAATGCTTGACTCTTAAATGCTTGTCTTGGGGCGAATTCAAGATCGAACTCGGCCAATTCCACTGCCCACTTTGCAATGTTCCTAGTAGAGTTGGGGTTATGCAAGATTGCACGCAGCGGATAAGAGATTACCATTGAAATCTTGTGAGCTTGGAGGTGGTGATGAAGCTTCCTAGACGCGATAAGAACTGCATAGAGCAGCTTATGCACCTCTACGTACCGAATCTTGGCGTCATGAAGCACCTCGCTGATGAAGTAAACTGGGCGCTGGACTGTCCGGACCCTCCGAAAGGGGCTCGTGGCTTCCTCCTCATCAACCCAGACACTCCAGGAGGGGTCCGGACCTTCTTCGGGGACCTCCAGGTTCTTGCGAGAGGAACTCAGAGCTTATTCTGAAGTGACCCGGACCTTCCTGGAAGGGTCCAGATCTTCTTGTTCAGCAACAGTAACTCCTTCATTTGAAGGAGGTTGATCCTCAGGCATCTCACCTCGAGGATCCGGGTATAGGGGCTGGGACCCAGACTCGCCTTCAGGTAGCTCCGAACCTTCTCGGAGGGGTCTGGATTCCTGAACTGGGGATGGTTCTGGTCATTCCGCAAACCAGGACCATGCTAACAACTTCGTCAGTTGCTGAAATGTAAAGCAGAAGTCGCTCACCAAGGTTCGGAGCTACCAAAGTTGGTAGAGTGGTGAGGAGCTGCTTCAGCTCTTGGAATGCCTTTTCCGCTTCTTCATACCATTGGAATGGTCCGGACTTCCTCAATAATTTGAAGAAGGGTAGCGCCCGTTCTGCCAGTAATGAGATGAAGTGGTTGAGGGCTGCTAGACACCCAGTCAGCTTCTGGACATCCTTGATGTGAGCTGGTGGCCGCATGTCTTCAATAGCTTTAATCTTTGCCGGATTTGCTTCTATTCCTCGGTGGTTCACCAAGAATCCAAGAAGCTTTTCGTAGCTAACCCCAAGGACACACTTGTCTGGATTCAGCTTTGTGCGTGTGATTCCCAACTTGTCGAGGACAGCTTGCAAGGTGTCAAGAAATGACTCCTTGTTCTTGATCTTGACGACGATGTCATTGATGTACACTTCCACTACATCTCTAATGAGCTCTCCAAAATTTTTGTACATGGCTCGCACAAACGTTGAAGCAACGTTTTTGAGACCGAATGGCATGGCAACGTAACAGTATAATCCATCTACTGTGATGAA
This sequence comes from Tuctoria greenei, assembly GCA_036927565.1. Taxonomy (NCBI): domain Eukaryota; kingdom Viridiplantae; phylum Streptophyta; class Magnoliopsida; order Poales; family Poaceae; genus Tuctoria; species Tuctoria greenei. The sequence continues at coordinate 29,734,201 of JAYESD010000010.1, forward strand.
GGCAATATGCTCTCCGTCTTCCCTAGACATTCTGATTTTATGATACCCAGAATATGTGTCTAGGAAACACAGTAATTCACACCCGGAGGTGGAATCCACTATCTGATCTATTCTAGGTAGTTGAAATGGATCCTTTGGGCATGCCTTATTTAGTGTTGTGTAGTCGATACACATCCAAAGCTTCCCGCCGGCCTTGGGTACAACGACTGGGTTTGCCATCCATTTTGGATGGAAGACTTCCCGAATGAATCCAGCTTCGAGCAACTTCTTCACCTCTTAATGTATGAAGTTCTGTAGCTCTATTGATTGCTTCCGAGGCTTCTGATGTACAGGCCGAGCGTCAGGATAAATCTTCAAATTGTGCTCAATCACCTCCCTAGGGATCCCAGGCATTTGTGAAGGTTTTCTGGCAAACACATCGACATTAGCCCGGAGGAAAGCGATGAGCGTGAGTTCCTATTTGTCGTTCAGACCTCCCGATATACGGGTGGTCTGAGCAGCGTCGGAACTAATTTGGACAACTTTGACGGGAATGTCAGTGTCGCCGCTTGGTTGCACACGAGGTGCAGAAGTTGAGCCTCGATGACGAATGCTCGGGGGCTTCGGAGCTTGCTCCTTTCCAGATTCTTCCTCGTGCACTGTAGCAAGCGCGTGGAGTTCCTCCAGAGCAGTAACTCCGACGATGCAATCTTCGCGGATCTGGATAACACCTAAGGGTGTTGGCATCTTGAACACTAGGTTGCCATAATGAGCAACAGCCATGAATTTGTACAAAGTTGGCCTGCCCAAGATGGTGTTGAATGGTAAGTTGATCTGCGCCACGTCGAAGACCAACTTCTCAGTCCTGCAATTCTCCCGAGTTCCAAAGGTCACCGGGAGAGTAATGGCACTGAGTGGAGTTATGGCCCCCGAACCTACTCCAAAGAAAGGTCGAGAGGGGCGAAGATCCGAATGTCAGAGTTGAAGCTTGACGAAGGCTTCAAAGCTTATGAGGTTCAGCCCCGATCCTCCATCCACCATTACGTTGTGGAGCTGGATGTTATTGATGGTCAGAGATACCATCAGCGAGAGTTGGCCAACTCTGATCATGTTCCAAGGGCAGTCCGAAGCATCGAAGGTGATGGAAGTATCCATCCACTTTCGATGAGGCTCCGCCCTGGCGGTGGGATCTATAGAGGCCATGTCCCGTTGCATTGTCTTGAGGACACGGAGGGAAATAATGTCCCATGGACCGCCAAAGATGGTGTTCATGGTCTTCCGGCGCTCGTTGTCGGAGACGTCGGAGTCGTCGTCAACGGAGGTGTAAACAACCTTCAATATCTTTTTAGGGTCCTAAAATCCTAACTCCTCTTCAGCCGGAGCTTCATCGACTTTTTGTTTTCCTTCCCTTTGACGGAAGGGAGCTTCTTCCTGGCGCTTGTTGTAGTGCTCAGCAAGGTTCTGTACCTCACGGCAGTTTTCCAAGTTGTGCCTATCCGTCTTATGTACGGGACACCACATCTTGGAGCTGCCATCGGCTTCAGACGACGGCCGAGGTCGTTTCTCAGGGCGTGGCCCCCGGCCACCCGGAGCTGCAGCAGCTGTAGCAGTAGGTGTGCCAGTCGATGGCTTCTTCTTGCCGTTGGACTTTTTATTCTTCTTATCACTCCCGGAGGTGGTGGCTTCACCCTTGGAGGACTTTTTGTTGGCCTCCGGAGGTGGTTGGGAGTGCATTTCAAGGCCCAAAGCGGCCTTGACGCACTTGTCTGCCAAGCTGAAGAGTTCCGTGACGCTGGTGACTTCATAAGTCGCCAGCTTCTTGAGCATTTTTTTATCTCGAATGCCTTCCTGAATGCTACAATAACAGAAGTGCTTTAGATAGAAGGAATGGTATTTTGTACCTAGGAGAACCTCTGGATGAAAGATCGCAAGGACTCTCCCCCTTTTTCTTGACAGCAAAAAGATCCAGTTCTGTGCCTGGTCGGGTGTATGAGGTCCCGAAATTGGCAGTGAACTGTTGGCACAACTCCGCCCAACTGTAGATGGAGTCAGGCAGAAGGCTCATGAACCAAGACCTAGCGGTCCAAGTCAAGGCCACAGGAAAATAATTGGCCATCACGGCCTCATTGCCCCCAGCCGCAAGGATAGCGGTGGAGTAGATTTGAAGAAATTCAGCGGGGTTGACAGTCCCGTCAAATTTCTCCAGCAGGTGAGGCCGGAACTTCTGCGGCCATCTGACCATGCGTAGCTACATGGCTAAGGCAGAACAGCCTCGTCGTACTCCCATAGGAATAGGGTTGTCCCGACCCTCTCACCTCTCGTGAGCACGCTCAATGTGGACGCGGTCGTCCTGTTGCCGGTAACGACGATCGAGCTCCGCCCGGAGGTCGTGAGTCGAAAGTCTTGTTACCGTGTGAGTACGTCGCGCCCTGGAAGGCAACAACGTCACCCATTGAGATGTAGCATGCCTCCTGTGCTATGAAGCTTGCGAACCGAGTCTACCCGACAAGGTCCGATGCTGTGAAGGGGCCCGCCCCGAGGGGGAGGAGCTTGATTGCTGATGCCAGCAGCTGCAGCTGCAACCAGATGATCCACATCAGCTCTCTAGTGCTTCATCGCACCCTGGGGCGCTCCTAGAGGTGGTTGACGTTGGAGAAGAGCACGTGCAACATTAAGCACGTGTTCGGGGTTGTTGTTCGCCGATGCAGTGATCGATGCGGATGCCCCATATTGACTTCCAGCTTGATTCGTCGGAGGGGATGGTGGCGGCGGTGGCATGACTCCTGCTGGGGCTACAGCACCTGCTGGCTGCTGCATGTTAGAGGGATTGCATCCAGCAGGTCGCTCAGCATGGTTACCGTTGGATGATCCAGCAGCAGAATTCACCATCTTTGAATCTCAGGCACCCCCCTACCTGGCGCGCCAACTGTCGGAGTATGGTTCCGACAATTCTCCCAGCACTACTATTTGTAGACAGCGGAGTATCTTAGTTCGGTTGGGGCGCGCGGAGATTCAGAGCAAGATGGCGATTTGACACGAGGATTTACATGGTTCGGGCTGCCTGAGCGTAATACCCTACTCCATGGGTGTGTGTTGTTGTATTGAGCGTATGAGCGCTAGTGTGAGAGAGAGGCCAAAAAAGTCTCCCTATGTATCGCTCGGCCAATCCTCATATAGTACAAGGGCTGGCCGTTACATCATTAGCCTGACCCGACATGTGGACCTGGCGGTTACTGATTCCTAATACACAGTTAAATGTGCTTAATCCTACTTAATAGCGTGGTAATGCCCCTTAATGGTGACATTATTGGTATTAAGAGTTCTCCATCGTGTGTCATTAATATAACATTAATGACACACAATCATGACTTGAGGCCTTAATTGTCCCTTGAAGGTCCGAGTCGTTGGAGGTCCACCAATCTGCCTGTTGAGGTTGAAGGTCCAGTGGTTGGACACGTGGTGTCTCCGGAGCTTACCATCGCAGATGAGTAGGTCCGGTGCCGTTGTACACGTGGCGTCTCCGGAGCTTACTGTCGCAGACGAGTAGGTCCGGTGTCGTTGTACACGTGTTGGTACCGGAGCTTCCCTCTGTCGGGGGTTAGGTCCGGTGGTGCCACACAGGTATGTAGTCCGGAGCTTTCCTATGTATAGATTGTAGCTCCGGTTTTATGATACATGTGGCGGCACTGGGACTAACCATACGAGGGAGGCAGGTTCAGTTCCGAGTGACACGTGGGGCCTTTGGGGGTCTTCAACACAGATAGGTGGAGTTTCTTTGCACTCTTTGCAGTTCCAAGGGGTATTCGTTATGTAGGGTACTGACACCGACCATCTGTTATACACGCCTAAAGATGGTGGTCCAGCGGAGGCGAAGGCCGGTGGGTACATCGGGAAGGGCAAAGAGAAGGTGGGGTAGTGAAGGTTGTTGTCGATGCTGGGAAGGGCAAGAGAAAAGCGCGGGCGACAATGTCTCATGGAGTTCCCTTGGCTGAAGACTCCGAGGTGGAGCGCGACTCGGAGATTGTCCCCTTGGTGCAAAAGAGGCTAGTGATGCCGGACGCGGGACAACCTTGAAGAGGATGAATTCGGACACTAGGCTGGACCTAACACCTTGCAACGCGCCGTGCGCCGCCACCCTGCCCTCGGGGCCTTGGTGTCGCTCTCCCTGACCTGGGCATCTGATGGCTCTGTGTCGTCATCCGATCGAGTCTTGGGAACTCCATCGGCTCTCCTAACTGGTTCGTTCCTTCCTTTTTGTCGTGTCCCAGTAACGGCATTCAGTGTCTCATCGAAGTTGGTAGTCCTCTATTCACCTCATGACCTCCTCTTCAATTCGACGGAGATGTCTTGTAGTCTTTATTGGCTTTTTGTCGCCGGAAGTATCAGTCGGGTGTGAGGCCCTTGGTGCAGAGTCTGTCGTGGGATAACCGTTTGCCACGAGTCCCCCTCCGTCCTTCGCGGCTCTAATCCTACGGGAGTCGGCGCCATCTTCTGATGGAGTGTCGGAGTCGGTGGTCCCAGAGGCGTCCCGTACCGTTCTATCAGTGCTACGCAGGCCATTCAAACCGAAGGTTGGGGTGGTGTCGGAGGGCATGCTGGTCATGGCGAAGCGGCCCGCCAGATGGTTTGATCTTTCGCCAAAATGTTAAGGATGCATAGACTCGAATGCAGCTAGGGAAGAGGTCGAGTGGGAGAAGCTCTACAAGGATGTCTCACATGCCCGCTCCCAGCTTTCTAATGCCCAGACGAACCTTGAAGCTTTACGTGTGAAGATCTCTGTAGTGCTCCGTCAACTAAAGGAGGCGGCTTTTGATGACTCCGCAGGTCGCGAATTGATCCTGAGGTTTGTGGGCGTTTCCAGTTTCAACCAAGCTAACCGTATTGTATCTTCTGTTTGTCAATGTTGACTCAGCAAGTAGCTGAAGGGATGTGGGACTCCCGAGGAGCAGGGCGTTGTAGGGTCTGGTAGGGGCCGAACGAGTGTCGCTGGAAGCCGAGCTCGAGCATGCCCAGGCGGATGCCATCGAGGCCTGGGCGAGCCTTGTCAGGGTAAGGTTATAATAGGGTAGTAAGACATACACCTAAGCAATCTACTATAATGGGTAAGGATGATCTATTGAAGGTTAAATTACGAGACGGTGCTACTCCTAGTGTGCTCTAATTACACATATACATAGCCTATTAGTGTACACATGAATATACTAATGTTCAGTACCGGGACTTTGTGATCCAACACATCGAGCACGGGTTTACCCCTGGAAAAACCAAGAAGATTCCCACAATGAGCCTGTGACGTAGCCGAACGTGGAGGAGCATGAAGGACAGATAGGCTGACACATATATCGCTATGTCAAAAGAGTAAGCCCTAGGAGAAAATAAATCATACTTTTGATCAAGATTTGTGCAAGTGTGATGCAATATTTGTGGAGTGGAAATACGAAGATGACTCCATTGTATGCACTCTCTTTATTGTGAGGATGAAACATGGCTACTTATTTTTTTTCCTCTTCTTTTCATGCACTTGTATGTGGGCATGCATTTTCTTTTTCTCTTCTTGTAGCCATGTCTTGTACTCTCTTTTTTTTTTCAAATATTTTGAAGAGAGTATTATGCATGAGAAACATGGAGTATATTTTTTTGTGGTGGAATAAAATGATGGAATTTTGCTAACTTCTAGTGTAGAAGTTTAGAATGTGATCGTGAAATCTTGATCTTAAAAGGTATGAAATGATTCTCACATAGGTTTATACTAGTTTGACTAGGCTCAATGTGACACCCGGTTCTGAATATGAACCAAGTGTGACGCATATGTCTGCCCAGGATGTTCAACACACATACACGAGTGCATCTCAAACGATATACAGTAAATTACCACAACACAAATTTATAAATGAGAACTTTTATTACAATATTCAAATAATCCTCAAATTATAGACTCTAATGATTATTATTATTAATAAATCTGCAGTGGAAATATTATAACTATGCAAATTAAGCATATGGTGTAGTGCGGCTCCAAGCACAACCACAGGCAAGTCAACAACAGCACACAATCTAGTGCTCCGCATTATCCTCACGGTACTCCCAAACATCACCTAACACTGTTGGTGGGAGAATAGCAAGGGTGAGCACATGTCGTACTCAGCAAGTGTGGGAAAATAATGACATTTAGCTTAAACAAGGAACAATAATAAATAATGGCTATTTGTTGAAAAGTACATCTAAAACATATAAAAAGCATCCTACAATGTCCATGTGAATTAATCCCGTCATATCCTAAATAATTAACATAATATGAATCTATCATCAATTATCCATCCATACACCAAATTCTTACCATAATCATTAACCATGTCCATTTGTCACAATCCAATCCATAACCATAACCAAACCATCCCAAATCCCAAGTTTCCCTCTAATCATGTAGGTCATCCAGCTGCTCTTAACTGGGAGCACGACTATCATGATAGTTTTTAACACTTTGCAGAGGTTGTACCACTTTACCCATAAGTTCATGATTTCATCAGCCGTTGGCGACTAAAGAAACCTCCCTTGTGCCAAATACACTACCTTAGGTGTATGGCCAAGAGATCACAAAATAGCCTTTACAAAGGGACTACCAGTATTCAGACCCACTGAGGTTTCACCGGTGGTGATGCCTCCAACTGAGCACATCCAACTAAGGGCTCCCTCCTGTGCCATTCGGATCCCAGGGCGGTCTTGCCACTATTGCAAACCCAACGGACTCCCATTCCCCGCTCCCCCTAAAGATCTGAACAATGCTCGCAATACACCTAATTAGCACCCATACTTGGCCTTGTAGTGGCACTATTGTCCTAGCTTATTCTCGAATGAAACAATCCTTGAATCTAAAGCAAGCAAAACCACCAAAACATCCAACCCAGTCCACAATCCATGCTTGCTTATATCTCCCAAGTCCCATTTTACCAATTAACCATGCCCATCAATTCTCATCATACATAAATGCATTAATTCAAAGCTAAGCCATTTGATTGTTTTCCCATCCCAATTAATTATAGCGAAGCAAAAATGTAAAATACCCTTTTCAACTCTAAACAATATGTTCCAAGCGACAAAGGTGGTCATACAAAACTAGTTAACTACTACAATTGGATTTCCCATCAATTGACACAAACATGCAGTTTTGCAAACAAAATATTTAAAAATAGGATCAAAATGATCAAGAACATTTGCCTTGCTCTTCATATTTGTTAGGATCAAAAACTTCAAAATTCTGGTGCTAGAGGTCCTCGACAGCACCCTCTAGAGCAATGTCTTCTATTCCGCGCAACAAACATAAAAAACAAACATTACAATCAATAAACGCTCGTATAATACTCAATATGCCATGATATGCATGGTTGATACAATTATGTGTTAATGCATGTTATGAAGTTGCTATCATTGCTTACTAACTAGTTACAATTAAATATTACATGTTACAACAAGTTATAAGTCATTTTGGAGAGTATTAAAGAAGTTCCAGAAATTTTCAAAACTGACAGACCGAACTGATCTGCTCCAGGGCCGGACATGTGTGTTCTAGAGCAGAAACGAAATCGGATTTGTCCGCACGGGGACAGAACAAGTCCGTTATGGCTAGGTTTTTGGTGAATTTTCAACTGGGGCATAGTTTGAGTTAATAAGAATCATAATTTACGTAGGAAAGATGAATCTAAGGTATTTACCGTGGATCCTAGGATCCAAAGTTCGAGAATTGGGTGCAACACATGGATCTTGACGTCTAGATCTAAAAAGATGACGAATTGGTGGAGAATGGACGAAGACGTCAATGAGTTCACGAAGATCGATCTCGCTTGATCCTCCTATCCTCCTCCTCCTTCACCTGGCTGCGAGCTCCTCTCCCGTCGATGGCAGCTCCCACTTGAAAAAGGGTTAGGGTTTTCTTCAATTGTGACAAAAGGGGTGGAAGGGTGGGTGGTGGGGTTTATATATATGGTGCAAGTGGTAGGGTTTGGGTGTAATTTCATGGTTTATGGCAGTGGAGGCCTTGGCGGGGTCCCACATGGGCTCCATGGAGGTTGGCCACGATGTTCTTGGGCCCAATTAAGGTAATTACCAAAAAGCTCATCGGGGAGGAAAAAATGAGTCAGAGTCAGACACACCGAACTAGTCCTCTAGGGTCTGGACAAATCCAATATTGAACAGAGAGTAGAACAGCCAAGTCCAGTGCAGATCCAAACAAGTCTGAAAAGAATGAGAAAGCAAAATGGACAAGTTCGTGGGTTTGTCCAATTTTAAAAAACCGGACAAAAATGGGGATTTACCGGACAACTCCGAAGGGTTCCAGTAATGAAGATCAGACAAGTTCGTACTCGGGAACAGACAAGTCCGGACAACATCCGAAGCATTTTCGGACTAATCCAGGGCAAAAAGCGGAGAAGTCCAGAAAACAGCAGACGAAAAATCGGACTAGCCTAGGGTCTAGTTCAGACAAGTACGCACTAACACAGGATTTTAGTTGCTATTTTTGTTCTAATTCATTTTAGACTTATTGCTTTTTAGTGTTGCTTAATGTTAAACATGTAATAGAATGTATGCAATGTATGATGGATGAAAATGAGGGTGTTACAAACCTACCCCCCCCCCCCCAAAAAAAAATGAATCTCTCCCTTGAGATTTGAGGTAGAAGAGAAGAGATAGGAAAATTCTCTCTTGAGATCAAATTCCAGCTCCTAGGTCGCTTCTGATCCTGTATGATGTTTCCATTGTACTTTGCACCATCGAATCACCTTGTTCCTTGTGACCCTCTCCTTGGTTTCCAAAATTTTGACTGGTTGCTCCGCATATGTCAAATCTGCCCCTAATTCCAATTCTTCCATTGGCTCTTGTTCTTTCGGTACCCTTAAGCATTTATTGAGTTGCAAAACGTAAAAGACATCATGAACATCATAAAGACGTGCTGGCATCTCCAGCTTATATGCCACTGTCGGTACCCTGCGTACCGGGTATCCTATGATACCACAAGAAGTGCAAAAGAGTTCTACCAATCAAACTTGAAGGCCTCCTTAGGCCCCACATGTCATATGACACCGGACCCGCATCCCTCATATGGGTTGTTCCGGAGATTGACGCATGTAATGTAAATTCGGAGCTAACCTCTCAACACAAGGAAGCTAACCTCCCAAACACAGTCGTTAAGGCACGTTATCACACTATTAACCATGCTTAATACCCATAGACAGTGTATTAGGCTATTTAATGCGCCAGGACCACATGTCAGGCCAGGTTAAGGATCTAACGGTCAGTCCTTGGTCTATAAAAGGACTGAGCCGCATGATACAAGGGACAGAGGCTAAGCTGAGCCAGAGACTACGCTTTCTAGCTATTCATAATACAACACACACACACACACACACACACACACACACACTCCGTGGAGTAGGGTATTATGCTCAGGCGGCCCGAACCATGTAAATCACTGGAGTCGCCATATTGGACTTGATCTTTGTGTGCCCCAGCCGAAACAAGAACCTCTGCGGGCTACACTTTGGTAGTATCGGGGGAAGTGTCGTTGCAACACTTCGACATTTGGTGCACCAGGTAGGAGAACAGCTTCCCGAGACCTCAAGATGGTGAATTCCGCCACAGGATCTTCCAACGGCAATCGTGCTGAACAACCTGCTGGAGGCAATCCCTCTAACGGTAAACAGCCAGCAGGTGACATTGTTCCAGCAGGCACTATAGAGCCACAACCGCCGTCTTTTCCAGCAAACAATGTTGGACGACAAGATGGTGCATTTGCGTCGATCACTGCATCGATGAACAACAACCCTGAGCACGCACTCATTGCTGCGTGAGGTCTCCTACAACACCCGCCGCCTCCAGGAGCACCCCAGGGTGCTATGGAGCAGTGGAGGGCTGATGTTGACCATCTGGTTGTAGTTGCAGCCGCTGGCATGAGCAATCAAGGTCCTCCCCCTTCGAGGCGAGCACCATCACAACGGCGGACCTTGTCAGACCGATTTGGTCTGCAAGTCTTGTAGTAGAGCAGACGTGCTACATCCCATCAGGTGACTTTGTTGCTGCCGGGGCCAGGAGCACCCACACCATTACCACGATTCTGACCCATGACCTGCGGTCGGAACTGGATTGCCGTTACCGGCAGCAGGACGACAGCGTCAATATCGAGCGTGCTCATGAGAGGTGAGAGGCTCGGGACAACACTGCTCGTCAGGGAGTAGGAGGAGGCTGTTCTGCCCTTGCCATGCATTTACGTATGGTCAGATGGCCACAGAAGTTTTGGCCTCACTTGCCGGAAAAATTCAACGGGACTGTCAACCCTGCCAAGTTCCTTCAAATCTACTCTACAGCCATACTGGCAGGAGGGGGTGATGAGGCCGTGATGGCTAATTACTTCCTGGTGGCTCTAACTGGGACTGCAAGGTCCTAATTGATGAGCCTTCCACACGACTCCATTAATAGTTGGGCGGAGCTATGCCAACAATTCCCTGCCAACTTTGGGAGTTCTTACACCCGGCCTGGCACCAAATTGGCTCCGTTTGTTGTAAAGCAGACATCGGGAGAATCGTTGTGATCATTCATCCAGCGGTTTTCTCAGGTATGGAATACTATTCCTTCAATCTCGAGCTCTTCTGTTATCATTGCATTCAGACAGGGTCTTCGAGATAAAAAGATGCTGGAGAAGATGGCAATCAAAGAAGTCACCAGCGTCTCGGAACTCTTCAGCTTAGCAGACAAATGCGCTAGAGTTGCGGAGGGCCGTGAAATGAACTTCAAGCCAGCTCCGGAGGCCAACAAGAAGTCCTCCAAAACTAAAGTCACTACCTCTGGTTGTGGCAAAAAGAAGAAGAAGCCCAACAGTAAGAAGAAGCCGTCGGTCGGTGCACCAGCCGTTGCAGCTGCTGCAGCTCCGGGTCACCGGGGGCCACACCCCGAGAAGCGACCTCGTCCTTCGTCAGAAGACGGCAATAGTTCAAAGACATGGTGTTCGATTCACAATACGGACAGACACAGTCTGGAAGAATGTTGGGAGGTCCAAAATCTTGCCGAGCACTATAACAAGCGCCGAGAAAAAGCTCCTTTCTGTCAGCGGGTAGAAAAACAAAAAGTCGACGAAGCTCCGGCTGAGGAGGAGCTAGGTTTCCAGGACCCCAAAAAGGTCCTGAAAGCCGTCTACAACACTGTTGATGACGATTCTGACATCTCTGACAATGAGCACCGGAAGACCCTAAACACCATCTATGGTGGTTCTTGGGACATCACCTCTCGCCGCATACTCAAGACAATGCGACGAGACATGGGCGTGGCAGCTTCCACTGCTAAGGCGGAGCCTCATCGAAAGTGGATGGATACTCCCATCACTTTCTATGCTTCGGACTGCCCTGGAAACATGATTGGGGTTAGTCAACTCCCGTTGATGGTGGCACCCACCATTAACAATATTCAATTCCACCATGTAATGGTGGACGGAGGTTCAGGGCTGAACCTCATAAGTTTCAAAGCTTTCGTTAAGCTTCAGCTCTGGCCTTTGGACCTTCGCCTATCTCGACCTTTCTCTGGGGTAGGTCCGGGAAACATGACTCCTCTCGGTTCCATCACACTCCCAGTGACCTTCGAGACTCAGGAGAACTACAAGAGCTTGGTCTTCGACGTCGTGCAGATCAGTCTACCGTTCAATGCCATTTTGGGCAGGCCACCTTTGTACAAGTTCATGGCCGCCGCTCATTATGGTAACTTAGTGTTGAAGATGGCAACACCCACCGATGTTCTCCGGATCCACGGAGATCGCACTGCAGGAGTTACTTCTTTATAAGAACTCTATGCGATTACCACAACGCAAGAGGAAGCATCCGGTAAGGAGCCAGCTCTAAACCCTCTGAGCATTCTTTATAATGGCTCTACCTCCGCACCTCGTCTGCAACCAAGCGGCGACACTGATGTTCCCTTCAAAGTCGTCCAAATTAGTTCTGATGCTGTTCAGACTACTTGTATATCGAGAGTTCTGAACAACAAATAGGAACTCACGCACATCACTTTCCCCCGGGCTAATGACGATGTGTTTGCCTGGCAACCGTCACAAATGTCTGGGATCCCTAGGGAGGTGATTGAGCACAACCTGAAGATTTACCCTGACGCATAGGCTGTACACCAGAAGCCCCAGAAGCAATCAATCGAGCGACAAAACTTCATCCGACAAAAAATCAAGAAGTTGCTCGAAGTTGGGTTCATCCGGGAAGTCTTCCATCCAAAATGGCTGGCAAACCTAGTTGTTGTACCCAAGGCCGACCGGAAGCTTCGGATGTGTATCGACTACACCACCTTAAATAAGGCATGTCCAAAGGATCCATTTCCACTACCTAGAATAGATCAGATAGTGGACTCCACCTCCGAGTGTGAGCTATTGTGTTTATAGATGCATATTCTGGATATCATCAAATCCAAAAGTCTAAGGAAGATGAAGAGCATATTGCCTTCATAACAGTAGATGGATTGTATTGTTGTACTGCCATGCCATCTGGTCTTAAAAATGCTTCTTCAACATTTGTGCGAGCTATGTAAAAACATTCGGAGAGATAATTAGAGACTTGGTGGTGGTGTACCTCGATGACATCGTCGTGAAGATCAAAAACGAGGAATCACTCCTTGACAATTTACAAGCTGTCTTCGAGAAGCTGCGCACCACGCGCACCAAGCTGAACCCGGACAAATATGTCTTCGGGGTTAGCTATGAAAAGCTTCTAGGTTTCTTGGTGACTCACTGGGGAATTGAAGCAAATTCGGTGAAGATCAAGGCTATAGAAGATATGTGGCCCCAGCCCGCATCAAAGATGTCCAGAAGTTAACTGGATGTCTAGCTGCGCTCAGTCGGTTCATCTCAAGACTGGCAGAACGTGTGCTACCCTTTTTAAAACACTTGAGGAAATCCGGACCATTTCATTGGTCTGTAGAAGCATAAAAGGCGTTTCGAGAGCTGAAACAACTCCTCACCACACTACCGATTTTGGTAGATCCTAATCCTGGTGAGCCATTACTACTTTGCATTTCGGTAACCACTGCAGTTGTCAGTATGGTCCTAGTTGTGGAAAGACCAGAGCCACATCAAGTACAGGAGCCCAGATCCCTCTGGGAGGGTCCGGAATCACCCGAAGGCATGTATGGGTCCCAGCCCCAGACACGGAACCTCAAGATGAAATGTTAGGAGGTCAATATCGTTCACCTGAGGGGATTCAACAGGTCGACCAAGATGATCGGGACCCTCCTAGCATAGTCCGGGTCGAACAAGAAGTAGTTTTGGACCCATCCGGGAGGGTCCAAGAAGTACAACATGAAGATCCGGAACACTCCAGGAGGGTCCAGCTCGATGGAGAAGTAGCTCTGGGTGCTTCTGAAAGGGTCCGAGCCGTCCAACGCCCCGTGTATTTCATTAGCGAAGTGCTCCACGATGCCAGGACAAGATACATTGAGGTGCATAAGCTGCTTTACGCAGTTCTTATTACCTCAAGGAAGCTTCCTCACTACCTCCAATCCCACAAAATATCAGTAGTAACTTCTTTTCCACTTCGTCCTATTTTGCATAACCCTAACTCTACTGGGAACGTTGCAATGTGGGTAGTGGAACTGGCCGAATTCGATCTAGAATTCGTGTCATGACAAGCAATCAAAAGTCAAGCCTTGGCTGACTTTGTGGCGGAATGGACTTCCTCTCCATCAAATCCTGGGGGCCACAGTGAGCAGAAACCAGAACCCAAGGTTCCAGTATTCACCGAGCCTCACTAGATTCTCTACTTCGATGGCTCCATGCAGAAGTAGGGAGCCGAAGCTGGAATCCTTCCCCTTGCTCCAACCAAGGAGAAGGTCAAGTATATGGTTCACCTTGATTTCAAGGCGACCAACAACATGGTGGAGTATGAAGCACTCATCTACGGACTCAAGGTGGCACTATCTTATGGTGTCAAACAGCTGTTGGTGAAGGGAGATTCACAACTCATTATCAAACAAGTCATAAGTGAATGCTCCTGTATCAATCCTCAACTAGCTGCTTATCTCCTTGAAGTCCAGAGGCTCCAGAAGGACTTCAAAGTCCTAGATCTCCACCATGTTCAACGTCTTCACAATGCTGAAGCTAACGAACTCTCGACGAAAGCCTCAATTGGATATCTGGCTCCTGATGGAATCTTCTTCTGGAGGTTGTCAAAACCAACAGCTCAGCCTGCCGAACTGAGCAAACGGGGCGAGACAACCACCACGAAGCTGGCAATCCCGGTGGCCCTGTTACCATGGCGTCCACCAAGGGTCGTAGGTGCTGCAGGAAGCTCCGAGCAACCCAACACGCAAGACTCAGAAGCTCAAGTAAGCTCCGATGCATGGATGTCGGAGATCTGGACTTACTTGAAAGACAATATCCTTCCTGAACACAGTGTATTTGCTGACCAGATTGTCAGATTGGTTAAAAGATACATGTTGGTAGAAGGGGATCTCTACCGACACGGTGCCAATGGCATCCTAATGCAGTGCATTTCAAGGGAAGATGGCCGTGAGCTCCTCGCGGAAATCCATGGAGGCGAGTGCGGGAACCATGCTTCTTCTCGCATGCTGGTCTGTAAAGCCTTCCGACATGGCTTTTACTAGCCTACAACACTACAGGATACGGTTGAGCTAGTGAAAAAATGTGAAGTGTGCCAGTTCCATGCAAAACAGATTCAAACACCAGCTTAGTCACTACAAATGATACCTCCTACATGGCCATTCATTGTGTGGGGCATGGACATCTTGGGACCATTCCCAAAAGCCATCAGATGTTACAGATTCCTGTATGTCGCCATTGACATGTTCACCAAGTGGTCAGAAGTAACTCCAGTTGCAACAATCAACAAGCAATTAGCAATCAAGTTCTTGAAGTCCATTATATGCAGATTTGGAGTTCCAAACAAAGTCATAACTAACAACAGAACTCAATTCACAAGTGCTGCATTTCAAGAATACTGTGAAGACCTCGGCATTCAACTCAGCTACGCCTCAGTAGCTCATCAAACAAGCAATGGTGAAGACGAGAGAGCAAATCCAGAAATCTTAAAAGGACTCAAGACACGCACATATGAGCGCCTGAAAAAGCACGGAGCTAACTGGATTGAGGTGCTTCCGTCCACATTATGGGCGAACAGGACAACTCCAAACCAGTCAACCGGGGAAACTCCATTCTTCCTGCTGTACGGAGCTGAAGCAGTCCTTCCTCCGGAGATCACCTTGGGGTCCCTCTGGGTGCGGACTTCGACAAAGCCACGCAGGACCAGCTCCGGCGTGAAGACCTTGACCTCGTCGACGAGGGAAGGTGCCTAGCAGCTGTTCGGAATGCACGTTATCGCCAAGCGCTCTGACGCTATCATCAAAGGCATGTGCGCAACCAACAACTCGAAGAAGGCGATTTGGTGCTTCGGAAGATACTAACTCAAGAAGGAATGAATAAACTCTCCACCCTGCTGGGAAGGTCCATTCTGGGTGATCAAAGTATCCCGTCCCGGATGCGTTCGCTTGTCCACTAAGGATGGAACTCTGCTTCCTAATCCTTGGAACATTGAGCACCTCTGTAAGTTTTATGCTTAGAATCATGGAGGTGAGTCTGTAATTACACATGATGTATGTTATAGAGTCAATAAACAGACAGAGGTAGGTCCACCGGGAGAACATCCGGACCCCTCCAGGAGGGTCTGGGAAGTTCAATTACACATCATACAGTCACTGTACTAAAAAGTGTAACTACCTACCCTGGGTTAGTACAAGATGTATAGCACACTTAGCTTGGTCCCACACCCTAGGTGTGTCCTTGTCTCCCCTATAATCTGGACCAATAATGAAAGACATTGTTGTGTGAAAACAGACTCCATGTGCATTTATTCTTGTACAAGGCTCGATCTATCAATTTATTGTTTTCAACCTTCTTGTCTATAATGAAGTTGTGCAATTCTTCTTGAGTTTTTACCCAAGTTATTCATATGCGTTGCAAGTTATATTGTTGATCACTTTGGGTCTTAACATGTTGTATAGTCTACTTGCTTGAACGCCAAGCCAACATAGGTTCAGAGTGTGCTATCGACTTAGCCCGGTCCTGGACCCTAAGTACGCCACTCTACCTACACTCCGGCAGGCCTCAGTAGGGTGAGTACTAAAAAAGCATAAGAATCCGGAAGGGTTACATCAATATACTTGTTACCATATAAAGTTACATCGAAATAAAACTCAAGTAAGAACAATAGGCCACAAACGATTTATAGACAAGAGGACAAATTTTACTTTTTCCTTGTATTTAATGTGCAGGGAGAACAGAAATTCAAAGCGATGGTGGTTGACGTCGGAGCTACTAAGCTCCAACAACCCCTGGGTGGCCTAACATCAACTATTCGTGCGGCGACATCAGGAGCTACCAAGCTCCGCCAATCCCACGGGGCCTGCCGTCGACGCATCATAAACTCAGACCTAAAATCTAAGAGTGCGAAGCATTCAAGTCATCAATATACTGTCAAATCCTTTGGTACATGTACACACTTCAATTGTGCACATATACCAGGGGGCCAACAAGACAGAGCACATTATATTGAAGAAAAAAATAAAGTGAAGTTCATGGAAAAATGGATTTCAATAATTTGAAGCACTGGATTAAAAAATTGGGATTACAGTAGAAGGCAAAAGGAAGAATTCCTAGTTACCGGAGGATCTAAGTCCTGCGGACGATGTGGCGACCTACCTCTTGGACGCTGGCCTTGGCGGCGTCTTCCTCTTCAGCAATGGGACCTTAAAGCACTGGGTCCATGAAGAATTGGGGGTCTCGGCTTACATAGCACGTTAGCACATACTCTGCGATGTTTGTAGC
The DNA here is from genome assembly GCA_036927565.1 of Tuctoria greenei. Lineage (NCBI taxonomy): Eukaryota > Viridiplantae > Streptophyta > Magnoliopsida > Poales > Poaceae > Tuctoria > Tuctoria greenei. The sequence continues at coordinate 29,751,050 of JAYESD010000010.1, forward strand.
CAAAGACATCCCCTCTGTCTCGAGCTGGTCTGCAATAGCGTCGCCCATCGTGTCGAGTTTCCTGCTAGGACCATTGAGGGCCACCAACACTCAGTCCAAGTCCAGCTCTGGGTTGTTCGAACGTACGGGGCTGAAGCCTAGTGTGTCAGTGCATCGTTGGCCCGCCCCAAGAAGTCCCACACTTGAATGGACTCCGTGTCCTTCAAGCCCCGCAGCTCCTCCAGCGACTTCCGGGCGGCCGCAAGCTCCAAACATTCCCGAGCGAGGCGCTCGACCAATTAGCATGTTGTTGCATACTCTCAGCAACTTGCTTCTCACGATCGGTCAGCTCCGTCTCCTGGAGGTGGATGCGGTTCCGCCTTTTCGCCAAGTCCTTCTCCCTACCTTCCACCTTCCCTTCCCTGGTGACGATGTCAGCCTCTCTTTTCCAGAGCTTCTGCCTCAGTTTCCAGTACTTCTCCTTTTCCTCTTTGCTCCATAGATCCAGCTTCTTGTTGCGATCTGTTAAATTCTATTCAGCCAGAGTCAATTTCTGGGTGACCTCTGCCTCCCTTTTCACAACATCCTCCTACAGCTCCAGGAGCTTTTCTTCCCTCGCCTCATGGTCCACCCGGCGCTTCAGGAGAACCTCGTTCAATTCATTGAGGTTTTCGTGACGCTCATCAGCAGCATCACGCCTCTCCTTGGTATGCTCAAGGATCTCCCTGGAGTTAGCGTCGAGCACCCGGATGGTGGCTTCCTTCTCCTCAAGCAGCTTGTCCCAGTATTCTAACCGGGCCTTCTCCCTCTTGATCCACTTCTTCTGGTCAGTCAGGCTCGTCTGGGCAAGCCTGGTCTCAAAGTTGAGTCTGTTGCTCCAACGCCTCAAGGTGTTGCACTCCTCCTCCAGGGCTTTGCTCGCATGATCGAAGGCGAGCTGAACTTGTCGGAGGCTCGAGGAGGCATTGTCTATGGACAATGCCAGAGGGATAGGCTCCAGACCTGTTGGGACCATCTCCGCAAGCTCCAAAGGATTTTCGATCTAAAAAATTGGGTCCCACTCCACAAGGGTGGTCCCCTAAACTCCTGTAGCACTAGGGCTGCTCTCTGGATGCCCTTCAGCAGCGACAGAGGAAGAATCGACTTGGGGAACTCCCACCTCCAGAGCAGAAGTTGAAGGCGCTGCTTCCGGGTCTTCGGTCGCCGGCTCCAAGGGTGGAGTACCTGTCTCCACCTCTTCATGCTGGTTCGGCCCTGGTTCAGACACCTCCAGGGCAATGGCTGGAGCTTCATCCATGGCCTCTACCACCGCTGGCTCAGGCGCTGGCACATTAGCTCCTTCCGGTTTAGCAACCGGAGCTTCAGGCATCTTCGGCTCAGTCGCGGGACCTTCAACAACTTTCGGCACAAGGGTCGGAGCTCCAATGATTTCTGGCTCAGTGGCCGGGACATCGATTACCTCTGGCTCAGCGGCCAGGGCTTCCACGACCTCTGGCTCAAAGGCTGGATTTTCTGGCTCCAGTACTGGAGCATCAGCCTCCGACACCAATGCCAGGGGTACATCTCCAACTTCTCCTTCATGGTCCAGCGCTACCACGGGAGCTTTAGGCGAGGACTCCGAATCCAAGTCCACGACAGCTGGTGCCGGAGCTGTCACGACTTCTGCCACCACTTGAGGAGGAGGCTCGGTGCTTGAAGCTGAAGCTTCGGCATGCCTAGCCCTGGTCGTTGCGACAGGAGCCAAAGTTCCTGACCCCTTCTTTGACACCCTAGAAATAAAGGGAAGAGAAGATTAAAGACACATCAAAAATAATACTAGCATTTTAAGGTGAGCAATCAATGCTAACCTAGGGATGCTACCACCCCAGTAGCCTCGAAACCTCTTATTCTGAGGTCCAGAACTAGAGCCCACCAAGTCTGGTGAGACAACGACTTCGAACCGCAGTTGAGGACTACTTGCGGCAGCTGGTGTCCTTTCAGCTGGAGCTTCTTTTGGCCGGGAAGAACTCCCAGGCCTGGAACTCTTAGCTGGCACTAAGGTCGGGGTTGACTGCCCGTAGCTGGTGCCTCATCAAGACGCCTCCATTGGAGAAGGTGCAGTCACAGAGGATTGCCTCTGCCGGGGAGAAGGAGCCACCGTAGAGGGAGCAGCCCTGATGGACCTATCATTAGCATGCTTCAGCTTCCTCTTCCGGCCGGAGGCTTCGGCTGGCTCCTTGCCCTTGCCCTTGCCTATGTCTTCAACCCACCGGCTCGGGGCGGAGGCAGGCCCTCCATCGGAAGCTCCTGGGATCACCACCGTGGAGGTTGGACGCCTTTCCACCTCACCAAGGTCAACAAGCACCGGCATCTTCCTCCGGAGCTCTCTACTGAACTGCGCCTCGATGTTCAAAGGAAGGAAAGCTGCCGGCAGAACCAAGTCATCGCCATCGACGTTTATCCCATGCTGGAATTTCTTGAAATGAAGCTTCAAACCTTCGTCATCCAAGTTGGATTTCAGACCATTTTAAATCTGGTCATCATCCATCACACTGTTGAGGGCCCACGCGAGCTTCTTCCTCTTCCTCAGCGGAGCCCATTTGTTGACCTGGAAGTTGCAGAAGACAATCTGAGGGATCACTCCACCCTCCACGCATTCGCGAATCCTGGTCAAGACGGGGTTGAAGGCATCTGAAAGCACCGGAACTACACTCCAAGTGTTGGTGTCAACGTTGGGGAGTCCTTCGGGCAGCTCCAAACTCTCATGCTCCTCCACTGCAATGATGACTCAGTCCTTCTTTCAGTCATCCCATTTACCGAAAGGAAATGACATCAAGTATTTGAAGGGCGGTTCTTGCGTTTTACGAAATAGTATAAGCCAAGAAGCTCAGTCGCCTTGCCAGTGGTGTGGATGGTGAAGAAGGTACGAAACAGCTCGACGCAGGGGGGAACACCCACCCACATCTCACAAAAGTGGACGAAAGTCACCACTAGAAGAAGAGAATGGGGGCCAAGATGATACAGCTGAAGACCGTAAATGTCCAGCAGCATTAAAAGAAATGTTGAGAAAGGTGGGATCAATCCCACCATGGCGTACAAAGAAAAGTACACCATGTCGCCATTACGCTCCTTCTTGAACGGGAGCTTGTCGGCGCGGATCGGGTGGCTGAAGGAGTCACTAGACCATCCCATATAGGTCCGGACCTTCATCAAATCGTCCTTTCTCTTGAGGCGGCTCTTGTGAAGACCCAACTCCATCACGACAAAGTGGAGCGAAGGAAGAGAAAGCTAGGAGAAGTTTGGGAGGCTCTGAGCACAAGTCTGATCGAAAGCATAAACAGTCCCCAAACCGCGCACACATTCCTTCTTAAGTAAGCCTCCGCGAATCTTGGATGGAAACTGCAACAAGAGTGGGGTCACATTTTAAAAATTTACCCCGTCCATGACGAATGGGTTCGGGGCCACTCGACGAAGAGATCGAGGTTATTACCCCAGGCGAACCGTTGTCATGATGGGTGGTGGGAGACCCAAAGGCGGCACCCTGATGAGGCACTCAGAACCGATACGGTTTCTGTATGGGGAACTTGTGCCCTTCAATTGCGTGAGATCCGCACTCAAAGATCTTATCTACCGCATTCATAACAAGCCATTTGGCGATGGTTTAACCCCGGACCATCGCCCCAACGGCACATAATGAGACTTTTGAATTCTAAGCGCGGGAATTAAGGATGGCCCCACCTTTGGTAGAATATTTTAACCCAAAGGGTTTCTCCCAAAGGTTTCTCCCTGCGTACCGTGTACCCTATGATACCGCAAGAAGTGCAAAAGAGTTCTACCCATCAAATTTGAAGGCCTCCTCAGGCCCCACATGTCATATTACATCGGACCCACATCCCTCATATGGGTAGTTCCGGAGATCGCGTGTAATGTAAATCCGAAGCTAACCTCTCAACCCAGGGAAGCTTCGCGATCAACACGTGTATAATGATCCCGAACCTAACCCCCAGCAGAGGGAAGCTACGGTGTTGACACGTGTACAACGGTGCTGGAGCTACCTCCCCGCAAAGGGAAGCTCCGAAGCTGCCACGGTGGAGCCTCCGGATATTCAACAACGAATACATTAGCGGATCTCCTTCAGCACGAACATTCAAAGGATAGTAAAACAGGCAGTTACAAGACTTGATTATGTGTCGTTAATGTTGTATTAAAAACACACGAGAAGCGCATTGTTAATAGAGGTAACACAGCCGTTAAGGCATGTTATCACACTATTAACCATGCTTAATACCCGTAGACAGTGTATTAGGCTATTTAATGTGCCAAGGCCACATGTTGGGCCAGGCTAAGGATGTAACGGTCAGTCCTTGGTCTATAAAAAGACATAGCCGCTTGATACAAGGGACAGAGGCTAAGCTGAGCTAAAGACTACGCTTTCTAGCGATTCATAATACAATAGACACACACTCCGTGGAGTAGGTTATTACACTCAGGCGGCCCGAACCACACAAATCTCTAGAGTTGCCATCTTGATCTTGATCTTTGCGTGCCCCGATCGAAACAAGAACCTCCACGGGCTACACTTTGGTAGTACCGGGGAAGTGTCGTTGCTATACTTCGACAGCCACCTCTCATCGTTTGCACAAAATCTTGAATGATCTAATATAGCAAGGTGCCAACTTGCCTCTGACGTTAAACCGCTCGTGACCTCGCATAGGTGATACTTTGAGATATACGAAGTCTCCCACCTCAAAGGTTATGTTTCTCCGCCTATTATCCTCGTAGCTCTTTTGTCTTGATTGAGCAGCCCTCAAATTCTCGCGGATTATCTGAACTTGCTTTTTAGCTTCTTGCAACACATCAGTTCCAAATACTTGGTTCTATCCTGTCTCATTCCAAAACAAGGGTGTCCTACACTTCCTCCCATATAGTGCTTCATATGGCGACATCTGCAAACTTGCTTGGTAACTGTTATTGTAGGAAAAATCAGCATATGGCAAGCTTTTGTCCCAGCAGCGTTCGTGCTTCAAGGCACAAGCTCTCAATATATATTCCAATATTTACTTTGTTCTCTCAGTTTGTCCATCGGTTTGTGGATTATATGCGAAGCTGAAATTCAACTTACTATCCATAGTTTCATGCACTTTCTCCCAGACCCTAGAGGTAAATTGAGAACCTCAGTCAGCCACTATTTTCTTTGAAACTCCATGCTGACATACGATATTCTCCATATACAATTCTGCTAGCTTCGCACTAGTATAGGTTGTCCAGACGGGAATGAAATGAGCTGATTTCGTCAACCGATCCACAATAACCCATATGCGGGTGTTGTCGTTTTCGTACTAATGTGAGTCAAGTCGAGAACTTGTGCTTGGATGAATTGTTTGTTTGTCCATGTGCAGGTGTTGCTTGAGGTCAAGACACGGCTGGTGATGGTGATCAATTGAACTAGTCTCAGGGAGAAGATGAGGTTGAACAACCAAGTTCGGTAAGAATTGTGGTTGAGTTGATCGGGAGGTCACACAACATGTTTGGGTCAGGAATAATGCATATGAAGGTATCATGGACGTCGGTGGAAGGTGTTTGCACATGTACAAGGAGTGCATGGACGTGACCACTGGTTCCAAAGTGTGATGAAGAGTTATGGACGTGAAGAGTTTGTCGGAACGGTCCAACCGGCTGAATTATGCCTCAGGCTGCAATTGAGACGGTTATAGTTTGTTTATGGAAAGTTTCGAGTTGGTTATGGTTATATTTCGTGTTGGTCACAAAGTTGAGTTGTCTTAGGAATGTGTGGGATGTTCCTATGGTGTTTTGTAACATCCGAAAAATTTCGATAATCGGAAATCACTCAGAATTAAAACTTCTCGATTTAAACTAGCTACGCTTAAGATGGAAGCGCTAATAGCAATTATGGGTTTATGCAAGGGGCGGAAAAAATAATTATTATAAATAAATAAAATCTAATAAAAAGAAATAGGAAGTGAATAAAAGGAACCAACCCATTAAATAGAGATCTTAGTGAAGAATCTAATTAGAGAAGAAAAGAAAACAAAACAATAAAAGAAAAGGGCCCAGAATCAGGAGCAACCCGCATAGCCTCCCTGTGGCCTAGCCTGCCTCGCCACGGCCCAACTCCTACAGCCCGTTTCCTTCTCCTCCCTCAGCCCAGTGGCACCACGGCCCACTCCCTCTCTCGTCCGTCCAGCGCGCGCGGCCCAGCCAGCCCCGCGTTGTACCGCCTCCCCCCTCCTCGCTTCTCTTCCACGCCCGACCGACATCCACCTTTCCCGCGACGTGACACGGTGGGGAAACTGCCGCGCCGCCTGCTCTCGTGCTGCACCGCCATCATCGCGGGAGCGACGCCGCCTCAAATTGCCAGCTTCCAATCATTACCCCAACGACCGCTCGCCCCGTCAGCTAAGCACCTGCGCGGCCGCACCAAAAGACGCGCCATCACCTTCCATCGGGAACCGCCATACGGGCCTATAAAACGGCCCTCACCCTCACCACTTTGCCGCAGTGCAACCCAACACATTCCACCTCACACCCCAGAGCTCGAGCACCCCTCTCGGAGTGGAATTTTGGAGCCCCCTTCTTCTCCCTCATCGCCGGTCGCCGAGCTCATCGCCGCCGGTACGTCCCACCATCCTATGATTACTCTCGCGGGTGCATTTTTTAGTAGCCTTAGCACACATATGATGCCTTGTCTCATGCCGAGAAATAGCTAGAGCAATGGTTGCCATCAAAACCTAGCTCCACCGACCGTTGAGCATGTTCGTGCTCCGGCGAGCCTGGCCACGCCAACACCCTTGCACCATTAGCTTTGTGAAACTTTAGAACGGCTAGAACATGGGTCAGTTTGGTCAAAGAGCTCTTAAAAAGAGGGAGCACCGGCAACCCTAACCGGGCCGCCGCACCTTGCCGTCGCAGGCCACCGTGGGGCCTTCCTAGGACTGGACGTGCCTCCTACACGGTTCATCGCACAACGTAGTACGTGTATAGTAAAAGGAACCGAAGAAACGCTATGCGTGATGCATACTCGCAGAGCTCGCCCGTGCCGCCATCGTCGACACGTCAGCGCCGCCCTTACAACCGCCGTCCTGGCCAGCCGCCGCCGCCGTTAGTTCTACCTCACCCCTAGGAATCCGCCACTAGGCCTGAGCATCTCGAACCTGATCGACGGAGGGATTTCGGTGAGCCACCGGCTAAGATTCTGCCGTGCGGCCGCTGCTCCCCTATTTCGGAGCCAAGGCACCCCTACCGTGCGAGCGTGGCACCGACGTGGCTGCCAGCAGGGCATCACGCGGGCGGGATTGCCACATCGGCCGAGCGGCGCGATGCTAGCTAGGCCCCGCGCCGCGCGAGGGGGAGCGTGCGCTCGGTCCATGAGGACCGTAGAGTCGTGGCCTGCCAGTGGGGCCCGTGGCCCACCTGTGCAGGGAACCCACGACCACTGCAATCTGGGCCCCTCAGCCAGCCCACTATCTCGGCTAAGTGCACGCGCGCAGTACGCAAAAAGTGAAGGGTCCCACTCGCAGTCACTGTCAACGCCCTGGAATTGCTAAGGATACCCGAGAATGTACCCAAGTATGTGAAAAACACATTTTTACACGGATAAAAATTCTAGAAAAATTTGTAAAAATTGTAGAGAGTTATTAGGAGATTTTAGCATGGAACTAGGGCACTAATAAACCTTACAAAATAGTATAATTAGTTAATAGCTATAAAAAAATATAGGAAAGCACATGGAGGATACCCAACAACTCACATAATCCCAAGAAAGATTTGGGAGACGACAACAAAAACTTAAATAAATAGTTCCTTGAATGTTTTCCCTGTATTAGACTTCTCTTGCTATGTATTTACCCACTTAGTTATATTACAGTGACTGAGGACATTGAGGAAGACCCAGAAGACCCGAATTTTGAGGAAGACCTCCTCGACGAATTCAAAGGAAAGATCTAACTCCTTGATCATATTTCACCTATGATTTGCAATCGCACCTATGGCCTGTTTTCATTGCATGACTGTATGTCTATTTTAAAATGTTGCTATGCTATGAACCACTTGATGTGGTAGCATGAGCTATGTTGATGACTGAGTATCGGTGTTAGCTACTAGCCAACGATAAACAGTAACACGATAGTTAATCAATATCAACGGCTTGAAACATGACATTGCATCAGTTACGATAATAGAAGTGACTATCACAATCCCCTCCTTGACCTTGACAACACAACCCCTTGACAACCTGATAGCTTCATCGCTGCGCTATAGCGGTGATGTGAGCACATCCTTGTTAGTACTATGCTTAGGAACCCCTGCGATGTTCACATCGTAAACCACTACACACTGTATACATGATTGTAAAATGTGTTAAAAGGTGTTTGGTGGTGTGAGTTAGGATATGGGTGGGAGATTAATGAACTGTGTGTGTGAGGGGGGAGGGTGGTCGAGGTGGGTATGGTGATAGAATGCTGAGGGCTCCCTAAGAGGGATACCAACTGCGGTTGTGTATTCGGTGTAACCCACAGATGGACACTGAGTGCTTCAGTAAGAGTCTGATGGCAATGTTGTGCTGAGTACTTCAGTTTAGTTCGATGCTGTGTGTTTTGAACTAGTCCTTTTGCCAAGGACGGATGGAGCCGCCTCAGAAATATAAGGACCGGTTCATTTGACCTCAACATAGTGATTTCATACAACCACAAAACCTGTATGGGCGGGACTCTCCCTACCTTTCTGGTAACTACCACTTGAGAAAACCTGGAGAGCTATGGAGGGCACGGTGGTCCAGGAAATGGCACGAAGACGGAGTGTTGTCCGGTGTCTGACTGGGTGGTGAATGCCCGAATAGCCCCTACATTGGGTCGAGGTGTGAATGTAGGGTTACTCGGGATAGATGGGATGAGCGTTGCGTTACTCTTTGATCCAGAGTACGTAGCCTGTGGGTAAAGTGTACAAACTCATCAGAGTCTTAATGTATTCGGATAGTTGTAGTCACAGTCTTGGAACACTATGCTTTAGGCTCCTTATGATTAGCATTAGTGCATCTCCTTGAAGTGTGTGTGTGGGTGGCCGAGGCTACTGTGTTTTGGGAAAGTGTTGGCATCGTGCCGGAGTCGTCAGGGCCATGGGCCTGAAGACTCATTTAAAAGTGAGGGAACTGGCGGGATGGTGTGAAACTCCCCCAAGGCCCGCCAACCATAATAATACTGATTCAACTACTTCTCCTTCTTATTGCAAAACTCTTTTCAAAGAGAACCTTGCATAAAATGCTTTTCAGCAAACCTATGCGGTATGGCCTCTCCTTCCTACAAGCCCCCAATGCATGAAACACCTCCCCTTGAGTAGTGTTAGGGCTTGCGGAGTATCTTATGTACTCACTCTTGCTTAATATGTTGCCACTTAGAAGATGATGAAGATGACGAAGTGTCGTGCGAGGATGAGGAATAGGTTTAGTCCTGCTCCCATGGATGCCTTAGGCAATGGAGCCGTATCAATGCTGTTATAGCTCTACTTTTATGTATCCAGTGACCCTGTTAAGTCACGACCGAATGTACTATAAGACAATGCTTGTAAGACTATAAAGGTTCTGTAATAAATATTCGTGTATGGAACTCTATACATTCTGTTGTGCGTACCAACTACTGATCCAAAGATTGGTACGAGAAGCACAAGTGAACCAACGAAAGGCGGGTCCTGACATGTTTGGAATACTTAAGATTGCTTCTATATGCGAATGGATGAGTCTTGAGCTGTAAAAGCACACGGTTGAGGAAAACCAGAGACGAAAATGCAAACTTAAAAATCGTAAGTTAAATTTAAAAGAAAAAGTTAAACTCAGAATGAATTATGTCAATTAATAACTGATGTCCCAAATAGGAACTTTCATAAACTTTGGAACCTAGTTAGAAAGTTGGTTATTGTACATGTGAACATAATAAAAAAAAAGAAAAATAGGAAACTTTCGAAATGGTCAAGTCAAAAATTGATGTGAGTCAAAACAAATATTTAAATCAATTTGAACAAGTGCAATCCAAATCAACGGTCAAGTTGTAAACACATTGACTGTAATACATGTTCTTCCAAAATCCATAATAAAGTCCCTGTACATGTTGCCCATGTATAAGGAATGTTCAAATGCAAATATAAATTGAAATCAAATGGTGATTTAATTTAAAACTAAATAAAAATAGTGTTTATAATTGATCAAGTGGCTGTGTTGAAGATTATGAATAAAGGATGAGATATGAAGCGAAATCATAATAATGGGCTTCAAGTTAAATTCAAATTTTAAACTCTATAAAGTCAAATTCCGAACCTGAATGTACAAATAAATTCTTCATGTCAAATTTAGTCAGCCTAGAAAGTTTAGTAATTTTTAGGCACCGTTTGCTATTTTAAATTGAGCTTCAAATTGTTGTTGTGGTGGCATGTGTATGACAGGTCGGCCCACCTACCAGCAGGCCCCACCAGTCAGCTTTATCAGCACCCTGTCGTCTACAAGTCATATACAGACCTCCAGGACAGAAAACAATAGGAAGATGGTGAAAACACACAATAACTAAAGTCACGACTGTTCTAAAACTTAGTGGACCAGTCTCTGTAAATTGACCATATCTCTTCATAGGAACATCCTCGAGACTAGTGGTATACATTTCGGGAAATGGCAGAAGATAATATACAACTTTGTAATTAAAAGTTTTTCCATATTCAGTCCAGAAAATTGCAGAATCTCGAGTTTATCTAATACATGTGTACAGGTGTTACCAGTTTCAGCCAGGAATTATCTGAAGTTTAACCAGTCATATCTTCTAGATTCCAAATATAACATAGACACATATACACATTTCCGGAAAGCTTAAGAAGTCATATACCTACTTTATTTTGAACATCAAAGCTAATTCTCATTGTAACTAGGTCAAATTCAAGTTATCCTCGAATGTACCGTCACAGTCCAGAATCGGGACAGATATGTGCATCATTAGTAAATTGCGAGCTGCAACTGATATAATGGTGCGAAGCTGTGAATGGAGGTAGTTCTGAGAAGCTGATGTTTTGCAGCTAAATATTGTGATTGAAACTTTGTGCATATTTTAAATATTGTTGACTGTTTTAAACTGTGGCTAGAACTCCCATTTTAGGGGAGGTTCGGTCGAAATTTGCCAAAAAAAAAAAAAGTCAGTTTTCAACACCCATAACTCGCAAACCCTTGATCCAATAGGATCACAGGAGTAACCGTTGGAAAGGATGGTGAGTCAGATACATTTCATTCCATTGGCTCCTGACTTGAAAAGGGCACCTGTATTTTCAAAATTGTGTTTGAAAGCAGACTGATAAATCTGGACAGAACACATTTTACTGAATGCTGAAATTTGAACCAACTTTACAAATCCATATCTCCTAAACCAGAACGGGTATGAAGACAAACAAATACTTTTTAGAAATATTATTATATGGTTTACAACTTTTTACATAAGAATAATTCCATATTTGGAACAGAACTGTATAGAAAATGTGGATCAAAACTGCTACTTTTTAAAGAAGTACTGCTGAAACTGCAGAAAAATCTGTCAACTAAAAATATCATAACTTGCAAACCAAAAATGATATGAAAGTAAATAAATACATTTTGGAAAGTTCATGAAGTGTACTTCGACTTTGTAATGCACCTAAACCTAATATTTCCTTTTATTTGACCAAAATCGAAGTTTTGTACAGACTGATCAGTTTTCAACAGAAAAGTGATCAGTTGGATACATTTCAGTTTGGGTCAAAATTTGGTTCTCGAATTCAACTTGAGAAACTTTGTAACAACACAGGTGTTGTGACTAAACTATTTATTAGTGTAATTGAGTGTTTGACTCAATCGAACCTCATTCCTCTTGTTGATTAGGTTTGTGTCCTATTTATGTGGTCTTGCCACATCGCATCTTGTGGTGGATGTGGGCATATATTTTAATTCTTCGAGTTGCATTTTTACCTTTTCATGAGTATCAATTAAGTAAGTTTCTTGCTCTTTTAGCTCAAAACTTTAAGGGGTAAGGAGCGCGCATGAGCAACCTAAGTATTTAATGACCAACTGAGTTACTTCGTAACACGTCAACAACAAGTGATCGAGTGGGAGTATCTCCTCAAGATACTCCAGCTCCAAGCACAAGATTCATTCATCACAGAAGAAAGGTGATTTTGACTTCACCTGAACTATCTAGGAAGATATCAATCACTACTACCTGATCGAGGAGAAGATTAAGTAAAGCGTCATTAGAGACAGCTCTAGCAGCCTCGACCTAAGTCTAGTGATGTTAGGTTATTGTGATGACTTAGTTAGCGGATCTCTCCTGAACACATGATTCAGCAGATCAACAGAAGCAGTTGGGTTAGTTGAAGATAGAGAGCAGTGATTAGAATACATGCAAGTGTGTCAACGTTATGATAGTGTAGTGAAAATTTCCACATTCCTTATCAATCACCTATTAAAACCTAGCAAATTAGATGTTACATACTTGCTCTTCGAATGTTATGCTCTTGCCACTTATGAGGGTTAGCCCACCTCACCTACTTATATATATACATAGCAGGTTAAGAATACTACGAGCTGAGAAACCTGAACCTTTGCAAATACACCACAATTCCCCTTGTTCTAAGTGGTGGTTAGAAGGTTTCAGGAAACTTCTTGCTGACACTCTTATTTTGAGACCATCGAACTTGGTTGATACGCGGAAGTACATCTCTTGTTTGGCATCTTTCATAACCAAGTTACTAAATCCTTGTGTATCTTGGATACTTCTGATCGGGTTTGAATTGTCTTACCTGTTTTTGCCCAAAACATAAAAATGAATGCATCATACCTTCTACATTTCTGGGCGGCCGACATTGCATTCTCTATGCACAACATCATCCAACTTGTGATGTATCATGAAACATGAATATTAATGAGCTTTGAGCAAGAATGTGTAACCCCGTTCAAATACTTAAGTAGTGTCTAATGGTCTCGAGTTGTGAACATCTTTATCGTTCATAACGCATTTTGCTTAATTCATTATCCTGAATATTACAAGAGAAATCAATTACGTAACACCCTTGTATCTAAATCACAATTGAGTCGTTGTCCTTGACTTGTTGAGACTCAATCATCTTGGTTACTGGAGACTAACTTTTTTGCGAGGAGTTACCCTATAACTTCTCTACTCGCGAGAACCTTGCATTCTCTCTACTCAGGAGATTATCACGTGATTGTCAAGCTGATGGAACTCCTTAATTTGCAATGCACGGTGACATTGTGTTGTCCAACCATCTTGTCATCACCATCTATCGACCATCTTTGTATCTTGATGACATAATAGAAACCAAACTTTAAAATCTCTTATGTCAATACAAAGTGTTTCATCCTTTGACTCATTTGTTGAGATCGCAATTCCTTGCGAGTTGATCATTCTTTGTTTGGATCTCAATATACCTTGATTCTTATTTCAGAAAGACTGAGTTAAATCCTTAAGGATGCAACCCAAGCAAAGTAAGCCACAAGAATAGCTACATCTTACATTATAAGACAACATTGTGATCATGGAAATCAAGGAGCGAAGATTGAATATCGTAGTCAAGATTCGGACAGTAATGTCTTCAAGTGAGAGCACATTTCTGAAGCCAAAGACTTATAGTCGAATGCATGTGCCTTATGGAAACATGAAAGTTCAGTTAAGAGAAAAGAAGAAGACTTCAAAACACCATCAGAGATGTACATGGAAAAGACATAGACTCTGCAGTTCAATCTCGCCTATATCAAGTAGCTTACTCGAAAGAAGACTTCTATAACTAGGAATCAGATGATGTGGTGCAGCAGACTGTTACGGATGAATCACACTGTCAAGGAACCGGTATGAAAAATGCAAAGAGTTCATCCATCCAAACATCAAATTAGTGATTATCATCACCAATAACTCTCCATACCATTGTTCACTAGAATCTCGGGACGAGATTTCTTTAAGGGGGAAGGGTTGTAAAAGCCCACACTTGAGGAAAACCAGAGACGAAAATGCGAACTTAATAATCATAAGTTAAATTTAAAAGAAAAGGTTAAACTCATAATGAATTATGTCAATTAATAACCGATGTCCCAAATAGGAAATTTCATAAACTTTGGAACCTAGTTAGAAAGTTGGTTATTGTATATGTGAATGTAATAAAAAAAGAAAAATAGCAAACTTCCGAAAAGGTCATGTCAAAAATTGATGTGAGTCAAAACAAACATTTAAATCAATTTGAACAAGTGAAATTGAAATCAAGGGTCAAGTTGTAAACACGTTGACTGTAATTCATGTTCTTCCGAAATCCATAATAAAGTCCCTGTACATGTTGCCCAAGAATAAGGAATGTTCAAATTCAAATATAAATTGAAATCAAATGGTGATTTAATTTAAAACTAAATAAAAATAGTGTTTATAATTGATTACTTTGTTGTGTTGAAGATTATGAATAAAGGATGAGTTATGAAGCGAAATCATAATAATGGGCTTCAAGTTAAATTCAAATTTTAAACTCTATAAAGTAAAATTCCGATCCTGAATGTACAAATAAATTCTTCATGTCAAATTTAGTCAGCCTGCAAAGTTTTGTAATTTTTAGGCACCATTTGCTATTTTAAATTGAGCTTCAAATTGTTGTTGTGGTGGCATGTGTATGACAGGTGGGGCCCAACTGCCAATACTACAAAAAGCATTTTCACAGGCGCCTCGATCATTCAAACACAGGCGGTCCGTAAAAAAATACGACTGGGATGATGAATGATACAATAACCGCCTGTGATGACAGAACATCACAGGCGATTTTAAGAAACAACCGCCTGTGTAAGTACATTATTTTCTCAGGCGGTTATTAATTAAGAACCTCATGTGATGTAGCAAACATGACAGTTGGTTCTTAATTAGTAACCGCCTGGGTAAATACATGATTTTCACGGGCGGTCGTTGTTTAAGAATCGTATGTACTGGTTCAATCATCACAAGCGGTTTTTATTGAAAAACCGCCTAGGGAAAGTCATTGTTTTCACTGGCTGCTTGTTAATTAAGAACCGCCTGTGATGCTGATAAGCTCCTGTCAAGCTAATCCCTTCACAGCAAGCTCTTGTAGATGCAAGTAACACCCGTGACTCATCATTTGGATTGTTGAAAGCATCAATCTGAAGCCTGACGATCCTTGGAAGGATTTTCCCATCCATTTGAAGGATTTCTTTCCCTCCAGTCCATTTGAAAACTTAGGAAGATGTTCCTTACTCAGTTTTAATGCCTAAATATAGTGACTAAAAATTAATACCTACTTTCTTAGTGCTTCACACAAGCGAGGAAGCGAACAACTTCAATCACAAATCTTATTCTTACACTTTCATAGGGATTTAACCTTAATTTTTCAAGCATAGATTTATCAAATAAGTGAAGCTTCCTTATCACACATGTTAATGATAGTTATAAGTGAAGGATGTGCCGAAGCTAACGAATTCTGAATCGGACCGAAGATAAAGAGATGTTCATATGAGTGCCAATGTCCAGGTTAGACAACGTGAAGCTATGATGGCAACCTTCAACAACATGAAAAGTGATGTTAAGGTTATGCTTGCATCAACCAAGTCATGTTGTGAGGGTATAACACTTGTTGGGGCAAGCATAACCATGATGCTCCAACATGTGTTATGCCCTCACAACATGCCTTGGTTGATGCAAGCATAACCTTGACATCACTTTTCATGTTGTTGAAGGCTGCCATCATAGCTTCATGTTGTCTAACCTAGACATTGTCACTCATATGCAGCATCTCTTTGTCTTCAGTCCCGTTGAGATTTTGTTAGCTTCGACACAACCTTCACTTCTAACTGCCATTAACACGTCTGATGAGGAAGCTTCGTTTATTGATAAATCTATGCTTGAAATATGAAGGTCAAATTCCTATGAAAAGGGTAAAAATAAGATTTGTGATTAAAGTTGTTCGCTTCGTCGCTTGTGTGAAGCACTAAGAGAGATGGTACTGATTTCTAGTCAATATATTCATCCATTAGAACTGATAAAGTAGCATCTTCGTATTTTTTTAAAATGGAGAGAAGAGAAAGAAATCTTTCAGGGCTTGTTTGGGTGTACTCAATCTAATTGGATTGAAGTGGATTGGGACTAATTTTATCCTCAATCCACCTCAAACCACTTATATTGAAGTGAATCCACTCCTATCCAAACAAGCCCTCAAATAGATGGGAAGTATCGTCAGATTTCAATTGAAGCTTTTAACAATCCAAATGATGAGCCTCGGGTCTTACTTGCATCTACAAGAGCTTGCTGTGAAGGGATTAGCTTGACAGGAGCTTCAAGAGTTGTGATTCTAGATGTTGTTTGGAACCAAGCTGTTGGAAGGCAAGCCTGATCATCATAGGTCAGAAGAAATTTATATACACATACAATTTGATAAATTATGGAACAGGTGAAAGTGATAAATATGATAGTCAACAAGCCGAAAAGGATCACTTGTCCAAATTAGTCTTCTCTACAGAAGCTGAATGTAATAATGTTCAAAACATGCTTTCTAAAGTTGAAATAAAACATTGTTCTAAGTTGATTACAGAGGATACAAATATATGCAATATATATCATACATTTTTTCCAACATTGACATCTTCTCACATATAGGGTTTCAAATCCTTTTTAATGCTTCTCTCTACGCGCTTGATGTTTTCTGGTTCGGTGAAAAGGTACATCTCTTCATACTCATTATATTACTCTTCATTATCTTCCACATTCTCAACCCCAACAATATTTTGCTTTCTAGAAACAACTACGTGCATCTTCTCAGTTTCTGGATCTTGTACATAAAAAACTTATGCAACACTATCGGCGAGAACCCACAGATCATCTTTATAATCCACTTTATTCAAGTCTACCAGCGTCACCTCATAATTGTCCACTTTGACACCATGAGGATGTTTGACCCATTGGCACATACATACGGGCATTACCATTCTTTCGCCATAATCGAGTTCCCATATTTCCTCTATGAACCCGAAGTATGTGGTATTCTGCCCTTGTGAATCTTAAGCCTCAATACGAACACCACTATTCTGTGCAACACTCTTACCGTCTTTTTCTTTAGTGTAAGATGTGTAGCCATTGATGTCATATGCTTGCCATGATGTCAAAGCAGATGGGCCAGAATCTAATTTCTTCATTGTTGCTTCTTCTATAGAGTTTCCGTATGGTATATTTTTGTTCATTAACCATTCAGTGAAACATCTTCTGTGTTGTTTCATGATCCAGTCCTCTTGTGGTCTTGGCTTTCTTTTGCGAAGGTCAATTTGGTGTTCCTCAATGTATGACTCAGCTATTGCAAGCTGTTGTAGTACACCAAAATGTGCACGGTGTACATTCTTGTAATCTTGAACGATAAAAGTTTTCTTACCCACTTTGCCTCTCCCACGCAGTATACACTCATGTACTGGTATAGACACACCTATCGGTTTTCCATCTTTGATGTAATCAGCGCAACCCTCAATCACTTCTTCGGTGGTGTATCCTTCCATAATTGAACCCTCTGGGTGAGCATGGTTCCGCACATAACCTTTTAATACTCTTAGATATCTCTCCAATGTAAACATATGATATAAATAAAGTGGCCCCAATGCTTTTATCTGATCAACCAGATGTATGATTAGGTGTACCAGCATATCAAAGAGGATGCTGGGAAACACATCTCAAGCTTGCACATATTCTCGATGATGTATGTTTTTAGATAGTCTAAATCTTCACGTGCTATCACCTTTTGTGATACTGCATTGAAGAAGTAACACAAACGTGTGATGACAACTTTTATATGCTCAGGATTGATGACTTCTATTGCAATGGCAAGGAATGCTGTCATCATCATGTGACAGTAGCGAGAATTATAGCCGAATAAAGACAAGTGTTTCATCAAGACTAGTTTGCGGATATTGGATGAGAAACTCGTGGGCATTTTGATCCCACGCAAGCATTCTCAAATTGCTTTTTTCTCTTCTAGTGTCAAGTTGTAGCTGGCTGGGGGAAGGCAATGCTTCCCGTTCGACTTTTCTACTGGATGAAGCTCTAGTCTCAAATCAAGATTTACTAGGTCCATACGTGAATTTAATACGTCCTTTGTTTTCCTCAGCATGTCTAGCAATGTCCCAATGATGCTGTCAAATACACTCTTTGTAACGTGCATCAAATCAATACTATGACAAAATTCTAGATTCTTCCAATACGGAAGATACTTGAAAAAAAATTGATTATTTTTTGAAAGCCATGTCAGTTGTATCACCCGAAGATGTACTTTTCTTTCTCTCGATTCCTTTACATTTTTCACCCTTACCGAAAGCAATATGAATGTTCTTGACCATTTCGAACACAAGTTTTCCACTGTAAGGTTTTGGTGCAATATCTTTTTTGATTTTGTTATAAAATTGTTCTTTCATCTTCCTATTCTTGTGTGTATTTGTCAAGAACCACCGGTGTCTCATGTACACCGTCTTTCTAGATGAAGTAAGGTATAAAAATCCAGTTCTATCCACGCACCTTACAAAACCTTTCTTCCCATTCATTTGTCCTGATAATGTAAATAGTCTGGGATAATCATGCACGATAGCAAATATCATCGGTCTTGGCGTGAAATACTCCGGCTTGTACTCATCCCATGTACGTACCCCTTCATTCCACAATTTCACCATATCTTCCATTAAAAGTTCTAAGAACACATCAATTTCGATGCTGGGTTGTTTCAGACCTTGGATAAGAACAGATAACAAGATATATTTCCTTTTGTGACACAACCACATCGGTAGGTTGTACATCGTTAAGACCACATGCCATGTGCTTTGTATGCTCCTTTTTTCACCAAATGGATTCATTGCGTCTGTACCCAAGGAAAATATTACATTTCTGATTTCCTTTGCAAATTCTGGATACTGAATATCAAAATTTTTCCACTGCGTTGTATCATTAGGGTGTCGGATATGTTTTTCTTTCTTCTTGTGCTGCTCGGAATGCCTCCCTAGGCTTTGAGAACAAATGCTTCAAGCGATCAAATACCTTTCTTGTCCTACATCTAAATAAGGCTTGTATGTGGAGCTTGGCAGGGATCAAGAGTAGGCATATTCGCAACACATATATTGCTAAGTCAAAAGAGTAAGCCTTAGGAGAAAACAAATCATAATTTTGATCAAGATTTGTGCAAGATCTATTCCATTTTCAGCATAGAATTGATCAAAAGATTGATTTTTAAATTCAGTTCCATTATCACTTCCAATTTCTTTTAAAAATCATAGGTGGTCAATTCATAATCTAAGAAATAAAGTTCTAAAGTGACTAAAACCTTCATTCTCAGATGTCATAAAGTAAACCCGAGAGTATCTAGAATAAGTATCAACAATCACAAGAACATACCATTTACCTCCAAAAGATTGAACACGTGAAGGACCTACGGTATTAAGGTGCAAAAGTTGTCCTGGTTTAGTTGTCATGGTCATTGTGAGAGGAGCATGTGAACCCGCAACCACCTTAGCATGTCTACAAGAAGAGCACACAATTTCTTTGTCCCCTTTAAGCTTAGGCAGCCCATGTATGCAATAAAGAGCACTAATACACGTGAGATGATGAAAGCCTACATGACCAAGTCTATGATGCCAAAAATATTAGTCTTTTGAATCATTTGCAACTAGACACCTATGCTTAGAGGATGACATTTCAAAATCAGTTTAAAAACTCTTCCAAACTAAGACATGTTAAAAATAAGCTCACTATTTGAATCTACAACCTTGCATCAATTTTTAGTAAAAATAATTTCTAGATTTTCATCTAGCAATTGTGAAACGGAAAGCAAGTTGTATTTCAAATTTTTAACAAGTGCCACATCCTTGAAAGTGTAGTGATTATTTACTTTAATCAAACTCTTGGTAATTATAGGATTTGAAGAATTATCGGCAAAAGTATACAAGTGACACAAAAAGAGAGGGAGGAGAACCAATCTTTGTTCCCGGTCATGTGGTGTGAGCAACCCAAATCCACAATCCAAATGTTATTCTTCCTCAAGCATGTAACCTACATAGAAGAACAATACGTCAATGACTCAATACTAAGTTAGTCAAAAGGCATTTAGGAATCTAGTACTGAGTCACACGATGTCTAGCAGGAATAACACGTGAAAGCTGAGATAAAACAGCAAGTTTATGGGCCAAAGTTTGAAGATTTTTATATCCAACTATTGACCTAAGAGGTGTTACAGGTGTAGCACTAAAAACAGTTGGTTTGGGAGCAAACTTTGCATGTTTTTGACTCACAACAGAAGGTTGCATGTTTGTGATATTCGGTTTAGCATGAGCAGTAAATTTTGCATGAGAGTTATGAGATCTATCTTGCATTTTTTCCTTTTTTCTGTTGTTTAGCTAGTATATAACAAAAATCTATAACATGACAATCGCTGCTATAGTCGGTACAATGAAATTTCACTTTCTGTTCATCTCTAGATGAGCAAGCAACATATTTATTAGAAACTGAATTAGACAACACTCCTGCAGATTTGAAAACCACATCCTTTTGTTTAGGAACTGTTTGAATCAAACCACTTCCTAATGACTTTACAATTTTAGGTGAATTTTCCTTATCATGAGCATGAGAATAAAAACCTAAACTAGTTTTATCTTTGCTAGATTTAGATGAATTCAGTGGCAAGTTTAGGTTCTTATTTCCATTACAAAACCGCTCTAGTGTCCTATTCATATCATCATGTTTCTTAGACAAGTATAGGCAGTTTTCACATGAAATTTTACCTTTTAGTTTGCAATAGAACAAAATTTACCTTCGTGGGTACGCAAAGCATTGTTCAAAATAGAAATTTCATTCATAGCATCATGCATTTTTTTATTTAGATCATCACAAGTAGAACAATGCAAATCAATTGTAGAACAGCAAGCATCTTTCAAGTTTTTATCGTTAAGTGCAACAAGCTTTCTGTTCTTTTAAATTTCTAGTTCAAGTTTATGAATGTGGAGGTATGCATACTTCTTAAAGAGGACAATTGTTCATATATAAGCTCACATGAGGAACAAGAATTATCACTAGGAATCAAAGATTTTAAACGATTAATTTCAGATTCTAGAGATTCAATTTTAACACCATTGTCCCTATGTTTCCGGTCTTTTTTTCTTAACTATAACAGTGGCACGAGAAATAGTATCACACATTACTTTGCAAGTGGGACATACCTCTTGTTGACAGTTCCTACGCACTACTAACAATTCATCTCTAGCAGTGGTTGCCAGAAATGCTTGTTAATATATTTTAGATTACACATATAAATCTGCAAGCGCACAGAAACTATCGATATAGCATTTCCCCTCTAAGAGTATTCCCAAATGGTGTCATTTATATTCTCCCAAAAGGAAGGCTAGATGAAAGTAAAGCAATCATCAAGTTGATAAGGTTAGGGTTATCTAGGAAAGGTTCTATCAAGGATGACTAAATGATAATTGGAGTAGTGTGACACACACAAGAGCAATCTATCCTAAGGTGATTGCCGGTACCCTGCGTACCGTATACCCCTTGGGACTGCAAAAAGACTAAAGTTACTTCACCTTTCTGAGTTGAAGACCTCCGAAGGACCCACGTGTCATGCGGGACCGGACCTGCCTCCCATCTATGGTTAGTCCCAGTGCTGCCACGTGTATACTGCAACCGGAGCTACGCCCCACACATGGGAAAGCTCCGGGTTAAACACCTGTGCGGCACCCTCGGACCTAACCCCCGACAGAGGGAAGCTCCGAGACCGACACGTGTACAATAGCACCGGACCTACCCGTCCCAGACAGTAAGCTCCAGAGCTGCCATGTGTCCAACCGCCGGACCTTCAACTTCAACAAGCAGACTGGAGGACCCCCAACGGCTCGGACGTTCAAGAGGCAATCAAGGACTTCAAGGCCCAATTAAGTGTCATTAATACCTTCTTAATGACACACGATCGGAGGGCCATTAATACTAGTAACGACACTGTCAAGGCGCTTTACCGCTCTATTAAGGGTAATCAATCTCATTAATTGTATATTAAGCATCAGTAACTACCAGGGCCACCTGTCGTGCTAGGCTAATGATGTAACGACCAGTCCTTGTACTATAAAAGGACTGGTTGAGCGATAGACAGGGAAGGATCCATGAATCTCCTAGGGGCTTCATCCATGCTCTCAGACTCTTCCATACTCGACTGTGACACACGCTCACAAGTGCTCAGAAGCTCAATACAACAACTACACACCCCGTGGAGTAGGGTATTACGCTTAGGCAGCCCGAACCACGCAAATCCTTGTGTCGACTTGCCATTGTGTTCTGAATCTCTGCGTGCCCACTATCAAACTACAAACTCCGCGGGCTGCCAACGGTAGTACCGAGAGAATTGCCGGAACCAGACTTCGACAGTTGGCGCGCTAGGTAGAAGGTGCCCGAGATTCAAGGATGGTGAACTCTGCTGCTAGATCGTCCAAGGGCAACCCTGCTGTGCAACCTGCTGGAGGCAACCCCTCCAACATGCAGAAGCTAGCAGGTGCTGTTGTTCCAACAGGAGTCATCCCACCGCCACCACCGTCCGCACCGGCAAATCAAGCTGGGCCGCGAGATGGGGCGTCTGCATCGGTCACGACATCGTTGAACAACAACCCTGAACACGCGCTCCATGCCGCGCGTGCTCTTCTCCAACGTCCACCTCCTCTAGGAGCATCCCAGGGTGCAATGGAGCAGTGGAGGGCTGATGTGGAGCATTTGGTTGCAGCAGTAGCCAATCGCATCAGCAACCAAGGTTCTCCCCCCTCGGGGCGAGCCCCATCGCACCATCGGACCGTGTCGGGTAGACTTGGTCCGCATGCTTCACAACACAGGAGGCGTGCTGCATCTCAACAGGCGACGTCGTTGCCTTTCAGGGCGCGACGTACCCATACGATAACCACGCTTTCAACTCATGACCTCCGGGCGGAGCTTGATCGCCGTTACCGCCAACAGGACGGCCGTGTCCATATCGAGCGTGCTCACGAGAGGCGAGAGGCTCGGCACAGTCCTGCTCCCGAGGGAGTAGGAGAAGGCTGTTCTGCCCTGGCCATGCACCTACGCATGGTCAGATGGCCACAGAAGTTCTGGCCTCACCTGCCGGAGAAATTTGACGGGACTGTCAATCTCGCTGAGTTTCTCCAAATCTACTCCACCGCAATCCTTGCAGCCGAAGGCAATGAGGCCATAATGGCCAACTACTTCCCCGTGGCTTTAACTGGGACCGCTAGGTCCTGGTTCATGAGCCTTCCGCCCAACTCCATCAACAGTTGGGCTGAACTGTGCCAATAGTTCACCGCCAATTTCGGGAGCTCATACACCGGACCAGGCACCGAACTAGGCCTTTTTGCCGTCAAGCAGAAAGGGGGAGAGTCCCTGCGATCCTTCATCCAGAGGTTCTCCCACGTATGAAACACTATACCTTCTATCTCAAGCGCTTCTATCATTGTGGCATTTAGACAGGGCGTACGAGACAAGAAGATGCTGGAGAAGCTGGTGACCATGGAAATCACCAGCGTCACGGAACTCTTCAGCTTGGCAGACAAGTGCGCCAAAGCTACGGAGGGCCGTGAAATGCACTCCCAACAACCTCCGGAGGACATCAAAAATTGCTCCAAGGGTGAAGCCACTACCTCCAAGAGTGGCAAAAAGAAGAAAAATTCCAACGACAAGAAGAAGCCGTCGGCCGGCACACCTACTGCTGCAGCACCCTACTGTGCAACCTGCTGGAGGCAACCCCTCCAACACGCAGCAACCAGCAGGTGCTGTGGTTCCAGCAGGAGTCATGCCACCACCGCCATCGTCCGCACCAGCGAATCAAGCTTGACCTCGAGATGGGGCGTCTGCTTAGGTCACGACATCGGCGAACAACAACCCTAAACACGCGCTCCATGCCGCGCGTGCTCTTTTCCAACGTCTACCGCCTCCAGAAGCATCCCAGGGTGCAATGGAGCAATGGAGGGCTGATATGAAGCATTTGGTTGCAGCAGTAGCCGATCGCATCAGCAACCAAGGTCCTCCCCCCTCGGGGCGGGCCCCATCACAGCATCAGACCGTGTCGGGTAGACCTTGTCCGCACGCTTCACAACACAGGAGGCGTGCTGCATCTCAACAGGTGATGTCGCTGCCTTACAGGGCACGACGTACCCATACAGTAACCATACTTTCAACTCACGACCTCCAGGCAGTGCTTGATCGCCGTTACCGCCAACAGGACGCCCGCGTCCATATCGAGCGTGCTCGAGAGAGACGAGAGACTCGAGACAGTCCTGCTCCCAAGGGAGTAGGAGGAGGCTGTTCTGCCCTGGCCATGCACCTACGCATGGTCAGATGGCCACAGAAGTTTCGTCCTCACCTGCCTAAGAAATTTGACGACACTGTCAATCCCGCTGAGTTTCTCCAAATCTACTCCACCGCGATCCTTGCAGCCCGAGGCAACGAGGCCATAATCGCCAACTACTTCCTTGTGGCTATAACTGGGACTGCCAGGTCTTGGTTCATGAGCCTTCCGCCCGACTCCATCAATAGTTGGGCGGAACTGTGCCAACAGTTCACCGCCAATTTTGGGAGCTCATACACCCGACCAGGCACCGAACTGGACCTTTTTGGTGTCAAGCGGAAAGGGGGAGAGTCCCTGCGATCCTTCATCCAGAGGTTCTCCCAGGTACGAAACACTATACCTTCTATCTCAAGCGCTTCTATCATTGTGGCATTTAGACAGGGCGTACGAGACAAGAAGATGCTGGAGAAGCTGGCGACCAAGGAAATCACCAGCGTCACGTAACTCTTCATCTTGGCATACAAGTGCGCCAAAGCTGCGGAGGGCCGTGAAATGCACTCCCAACCACCTCTGGAGGACAACATAAAGTCCTCCAAGGGTGAAGCCACTACCTCCGCGAGTGGAAAAATAAGAAAAAGACCAACGGCAAGAAGAAGCCGTCGGCCGGCACACCTATTGCTCCAGCTGCTACTGCTCCGGGTGGCCGGGGGCCACGCCCCGAGAAACGACCTCGGCCGTCGTCTGAAGACGGTGGCACCTCCAAGATGTGGTGTCCTATACACAAGTCGAACAGCCAAAACCTGGAAGGCTGTCGAGAGGTCCAAAACCTTGTCGAGCAATACCACAAGCGCCGGGAAGAAGTTCCTTTCCGTCGAAGGGAAGGAAAACAAAAGGTTGACAAAGCTCCGACTGAAGAGGAGTTAGGCTTTCAGGACCCTAAAAAGTTCTTGAAGGCTATTTACACCTCTGTCGACGATGACTCCGACGTCTCTGACAACGAGCGTCGGAAGACCATGAACTCCATCTTTAGTGGTTCATGGGACATCACCTCCCGCCGTGTCCTCAAGACAATGCGGCGGGACATGGCCTCAGTAGCTCCCACCGCCAGGGCGGAGCCGCACCGAAGTGGATGGACACTGCCATCACTTTCGATGCTTCGGACTGCCCTTGGAACATGATCGGAGCTGGCCAACTTCCACTCATGGTATCTCTGACCATCAACAACATCCAACTCCACCATGTGATGGTAGACGGAGGTTTGGGGCTGAACCTCATAAGCTTCGAAGCTTTCGTCAAGCTTCAGCTCTGACCTTCAGATCTTCGCCCCTCCCGACCTTTCTCCGAAGTAGGTCCGGGGGGCATAACACCACTCGGTGCTATTACCTTCCCGGTGACCTTCGGGATTCGGGAGAATTTACCGCACTTAGAAGTTGGTCTTTGACATCGGGCAGATCAACTTGCCATTCAATGCAATCCTGGGCAGACCATCCTTGTACAAATTCATGGCTGCTGCTCATCATGGCTACTTAGTGTTGATGATGCAATACCGGTAGGTGTTCTCTGGATTCACGGATATCGCACCGCCGGAGTGACTGCTCTGGTAGAACTCCATACGCTCGCTACAGCGCAGGAGGAAGAATCCTAAAAGGAGCAAGCTCCAAAACCCCCGAGCATTCGTCATCGAGGCTCAACCTCCGCACATCACGTGCAACAAAGCGGCGACACCGACATTCCCGTCAAAGTCGTCCAAATCGGTTTCGACGTCGCTCAGACCACCCGTATATCAGGAGGTCTGAATGACAAATAGGAACTCGCGCTCGTCACTTTCCTGCGGGCTAATGTCGACGTGTTTGCCTGGCAACCGTCACAAATGCCTGGGATCCCTAGGGAAGTGATCGAGCACAATCTGAAGATCTATCCCGACGCTCGTCCTCTACATCAGAAGCCTCGGAAGCAATCAGTAGAGCGACAAAACTTCATACGTCAAGAAGTGAAGAAGTTGCTTGAAGCTGGATTCATCTGAGAAGTCTTCCACCAAAAATGGTTGGCAAACCCAGTCGTCATACCCAAGGCCAGCAGGAAGCTTCGGATGTGTATCGACTACACTACACTGAATAAGGCATGTCCAAAAGATCCATTCCCACTACCTAGAATAGATCAGATAGTGGATTCCACCTCCGGGTGTGAATTACTGTATTTCCTAGACGCATATTATCGGTATCATCAAATCAGAATGTCTAGGGAAGATGAAGAGCATACTTCCTTCATCCCAGTAGATGGATTATATTGTTACACTGCCATGCCATTCGGTCTCAAAAATGCTGCTTCACATTTGTACGAGTTATGTACAAAACTTTTGGAGAGCTTATTAGAGATGTAGTGGAAGTGTACGTCGATGAAATCATCGTCAAGATCAAGAACAACGAGTCATTCCTTGAAAACTTGCAAGTTGTCTTAAACAAGTTGCGAGTCACACGCACAAAGCTGAACCCGGACAAGTGTGTCTTCAGGGTTAGCTCCCAAAAGCTTCTTGGTTTCTTGGTATTCCACCGAGGAATAGAAGCAAATCCGGCGAAGATTAAAGCTATTGAAGACATGCGACCACCAGCGCGCATCAAGGACGTTCAGAAGCTGACTGGATGTGTAGCTCCCCTCAGCCGGTTCATCTAAAGACTGGCAGAACGGGCGCTACCCCTCTTCAAGCTAATGAGGAAGTTCGGACCATTTCAATGGTCTGAAGAAGTAGAAAAGGCATTCTAGGAGATGAAGCAACTCCTCACCACCCTACCATCCTTGGTAGCTCCGAATCCTAGTGAGCCACTTCTGCTTTACATTTCGGCAACTGACGAAGTTGTCAGTATGGTCCTGGTTGCGGAAAGACCAGGACCACCCCACTTCAGGAGCCCAGACCCCTCCGGGAGGGTCCAGAACTACTTGAAGACGAGTCTGGGTCCCAGCTCCCAGACCTTGATCCTCAAGGCGAGACGCCGGAGGATCCATCTCCTTAAAATGGAGCCACTGCTACTGAACAAGAAGATCTGGACACCTCTGAGAAGTTCCGGATCACTTTAGAAGAAGCTATGGGTTCCTCTAGCCGGAACTCGGAGGTCCCTGAAGAAGGTCTGGACCCCTTCGGGAGGGTCCGGGTTGATGAGGAGGAAGCTTTGAGCCCCTTTGGGAGGGTCCGGACAGTCCAGCCCCTGGTGTACTTCATCAGTGAAGTACTACACGACGCAAAGACTCGATACCTAGAGGTGCATAAGCTGCTCTACGCAGTTCTTATTGCCTCTAGGAAGCTTCGCCACTACTTCCAAACTCACAAGATTTCAATGGTAACTTCCTATCCACTGCGTGCAATCTTGCATAACCCTAACTTTACTGGGAACATTGCAAAGCGGGCAACAGAATTGGCCGAGTTTGACCTCGAATTCGTCTCAAGACAAGCGATCAAGAGTCAAACATTGGCGGACTTCGTGGCGGAATGGACCCCCTCTCCGTCAAATCCTGGGGGCCCTAGTGAGCAGAAGTCAGAACCCAAGGTTCCGGTCTTCACCGAGCCTCACTGGACTCTTTACTTCGATGGCTCCATGCAGAAGCAGGGGGCCAGAGCTGGAGTCCTTCCCCTCGCTCCGACCGGGGAGAAGGTCAAATACATGGTTCACCTTGACTTCAAGGCGACCAACTACATGGCGGAGTATGAAGCACTAATCTATGGGCTCAAGGTGGCACTATCGTATGATGTCAAGCAGCTGTTGGTAAAGGGTGATTCACAACTTGTTGTAAAACAAGTCAAAGGTGAATGTTGCTGCAATAACCCTCAACTAGCTGCGTACCTACTTGAAGTCCAAAAGATTCAGAAGGACTTCGATGTCCTCGATCTTTGCCATGTCCAGCGTCTCAACAACGCTGAAGCCGACGAACTCTCGACGAAAGCTTCAACCGGAGCTCCAGCTCCCGACGGAACCTTCGTCTGGAGGTTGTCTAAACCTATAGATCTGCCTACCGAACGGAGTGAAGGAGGCGAGACCAGCACCTCGAAGCTGGAGGTCCCGATGGCCCTGTTACCATGGCGTCCATCAAGGGTCGTAGGTGCTGTCGGAAGCTCCGAGCAACCCAGCACGCGAGTCTCAAATCCTCAAGTTAGCTTCGATGCATGGATCTCGGAGATCCAGAGCTACTTGAAAGACAATTTCCTTCCTGAAGATAATATATCCACTGACCGAATAGTCAGATTGGCTAAAAGATATACACTGGTAGAAGGGGATCTCTACCGGCGTGGTGCCAACGGCGTCCTAATGCGGTGCATTACAAGGGAAGAAGGCTGCGAGCTCCTCACGGAAATCCATGGAGGCGATTGTGGGAACCACGCGTCCTCCCGCACGCTGGTCGGTAAAGCCTTCCGGCATGGCTTTTACTGGCCTACAGCACTCAAGGATGCAACTGAGCTAGTGAAGAAATGTGAAGCATGCTAGTTCCATGCAAAGCAAATTCACACACCGGCTCAACCCCTAAAAATGTACCTCCTACATGGCCATTCGTTGTGTGAGGGATGGATATCTTGGGACCTTTCCCAAGAGCCGTCGAAGGTTACAAGTTCCTGTACGTTTCCATTGACAAGTTAACCAAACGTTCGGAAGCAACTCCAGTTGTGACAATAAACAAACAATCAGCTATCAACTTCTTGCAGTCCATTGTATGCAGATTTGGAGTCCCAAACAATATCATAACTGATAATGGGACCAAATTCACAAGCTCTGCATTTCAAGGATATTACGAAGACCTCGGCATTCAAGTCAGCTACGCTTCAGTAGCTCACCCGGCAAGCAATGGCCAAGCCGAGAGAGCAAATGAAGAAATCCTAAAAGGACTCAAGACGCGCACATATGAGCACCTGAAAAAATATGGAGCCAACTGGATCGAAGAGCTTCCGCCCACCTTGTGGGCCAACAGGACAACTCCAAACCGATCAACTGGAGAGACACCCTTCTTCTTGGTGTATGGAGCTGAAGCAATCCTTCCTCCGGAAATCACCTTGGGGTCACTCCGGGTCCGGACCATCGATGATGCCGCGCAGGACCAACTCTGACATGAAGACCTTGACCTCCTTAAAGAGGGAAGGTGCCGAGTAGCTGTTCGGAATGCCCGATACCGCCAAGCTCTTCGGTGTTATGACCAAAGGCATGTTCACAGACGACAGCTCGAGGAAGGCGATCTGGCGCTACGGAGAATACAAACTCCCAAAGGGTTAAACAAACTCTCCCCCAGCTGGGAAGGACCCTTCCGAGTGATCAAAGTATCCTGTACCGGATGCGTTCGCTTGGAAACCAAGGATGAGACACCTCTCTCTAATCCTTGGAACAATGAGCACCTCCGTAAGTTCAACGCTTAATATCATGGAGGTGAGTCTGTAGTTACATGTGGTCTATGTTATAGAGTCATTGTACAGAGTCAGGTAGCTCCTCTAGAAGAACAGTCGGACCTTCCTTGGAAGGTCCGCAAAGTTCAGGCAACACTTGTCACAATCTCAGAACTAAAAGTGCAGCTAGCTACCTTGGGTCAAACGAGAAATGAAACACACTTAGCATGGTTATGTACCCTAAGAGTGTACTTGTTTTTCCTGTACCCCGGACCTATAATGAAACACATCATTGTGTGAAAACAGACTCAACGTGCATTTATTTTGTACAGGCTCAATATTTTTTATTTTTCCCTTTCTTGTCTATAACAAAGTTGTGCAATTCTTAAGAAACTTTAGCTCGACTAATTCATATATAATTCAAGTTGCATTGTCAATTCTTTCGGGTCTA
Source organism: Tuctoria greenei (assembly GCA_036927565.1). NCBI lineage: Eukaryota > Viridiplantae > Streptophyta > Magnoliopsida > Poales > Poaceae > Tuctoria > Tuctoria greenei. The sequence goes on from JAYESD010000010.1 coordinate 29,781,166, forward strand.
AACATTGTAAATGGTCTACTTGTCTGAATTCCACAAGCCAATCTAGGTCCCGAGTGTGCTATCGACTTAGCCTGGTCCTGCACCCTAAGTACGCCACTCTACCTACACCCCGGCAGGCCAAAGTAAGGCAAGTGCAGAAACGATCGGACCTGGAAAAAACAAGCCAGTGCACTTGATTGTATTTAGAATTGTGTTCGACCTAAAAATTTCTCTCGGGAATAGTAAGTCACAATTGAGTTATAGATAGGAAATGGATTTTACTGTTTTTCTTGACTTCAGTGTGCAGGAAAAATAAAGATCTCATGGTGATGGTGAATGAAGCTAGAGCTATCAAAGCTCTAACACCCCCTAAGGTGGTGTACTATCGATGTTTCAAACATTGATAGTAGACATCGCCGGAACTGCAATGTTCTGGCAAATCCAGGGGGCCAGCCGTCAACGTGAAGAAAAGATGGTGGGAAGACTCCCCAGTGGGGTCTGCTGTCGACACACCGCGTGTTGACAGTGGTTGCTGCTGGAGCTACCAAGGTCCAACAACCCCAAAGGACATGCTGTCAACGTTCTACGTGTTCACAAGAGTCACTGCCGGAGCTACTAAGCTCCGACAACCTCAGGGGGCCCCTACTATCGGCGACTTCGGACCTACGCTCTACAAGTTCAAAGCAAGCAAGTCTTCAACAATTGTTACATCCTCTTGGTACATGTTCATAATCAAATTGTGTACATCTACCAGGGGACCAAGTGAGACAAAGGTGTTGAAGACAAAAAATGAAATTCATAAAATTCTTGGATTTCATTAATTTGGAGACAAGAGATTACAAAATTGGAGAAAAAGAAGAGAGGATACAAGCGGGAGCTACAAAGAGAGAGTCCTAGACCCTATGGAAGAACGAGGCGACCTTCTGGGCAACCTCCGACACGCTAGCTTTGGCGGCTTCTCCCTCTCTGTCGACAGGGCCTTCAAGCACCGGGTTCACTGGGAACTGAGGGTCCCGACTTATGTAGCACATCACCACGTATTTTGCGACATTCTTCGCCAGGGATTGTCCTTCGGTTTCTAGCTGGTCCACGATGACATCGCCCATCTTGGTGAGCTTGTTGCCCGCTGAGCTCAACGCCTGCAACATCAAGTCAAGCTCTGGCTCCGGATCATCTGGATGCACGGGACTAAAGCCCATCAGTGTCAGCGCGTCATTGGCTTTTCCCAAGAAGTACCAAACTTGTTGGGACCCTGCAGCCCTTGAATCTAGCATCTGTTCCAAGGATCTCTTGGTCGCCGCAAGCTCTGAATTCTCCCAGGCAAGGCGCTCTACCTCTTTGGTGTTCTGCTAAATCTTTTCAGCAACCTGCCTTTCGAGTTTGCCGAGCTCCTCCTCCCGGAGGTGGATCTTGGTCCGACGGTCGACCAGGTCCTTCACCCAGCCCTGCACCTTCTTCTCCCTGGAAGCAATGTCATTCTCCTTCCTACGGAGGTCCTATCCTCGCTGCCAGGCCTTCTTCACCTCTTTCTCACAGCGCTCCTCCAGCTTCTTGGTGTGCTCCTCGAGACTCTTGTCACCCAGAGTTAGCCTCTGAGTAAGCTCTTCCTCCCTCTTCATGAGGTCATCCCGCAACTCCAGGAGTTTTTGCTCTTCATCTTCGAGCTTTTTCTCCCGCTCCTCAAGAGCCTTCCGGCGCTTGACGAGGCTGTCGTGGATGGCGCTGAGCTTCTCTTCGTGATCATTTGCTACATTATTAGCAGCTATGGCCTGTTCGTGGATGGCCTGGGACTGGTTGTCAAGGGATCTCACCATGCTTTCCCACTCGTCCAGCAGCTGACCCCAGTACTCCAACCAGACTTTCTCCTTTTTCACCCACTCCTTGTCATCGGCCAGCCTCAACTGCGCCAGCTTGGTCTCGAATTGGAGCCGGTTGTGCCACCTACTAAGGGTTTGGCGCTCCTCCTCAAGGGCCTTGCTGTCGTGGTAAAAGGCCACTTGGACCTGACGAAGACTGGAGCAGGCGTTGTCGATAGACAACGACATAGTGATTGGCTCCGGACCTATTGGGGTCTTCTCCGCTGGCTCCAGTGGATTCTCTGTGACAGAAATCAGGTCCCACTCTACAAGAGTTGTTCCCTGAGCTTCCATGGCACTAGGTCCGTCCTCTGGGATAACCTCGGCCGCCGCCGAGGAAGGTCCTGCAGCAGAAGTTCCTGTCTCCGTAGTCGGCTCCGAAGGTCCTGCCGCCTGGTCATCAACAACTGGTCCCTCAGGCGGGGGACCGGCAGCCTCCTCTTGGCACCCTGGCTCAGGCGCGGGCACCTCCGGAACCACTACCTCAGGATAGGCGTTGAAGGTTCGGCCGGAGCTGAAGCCACTTTCGGCTCCAACGCTGGCGCCTCTCCACCGCCGGTTCAGGCGCTGGTGCCTCGACTGCCATTGGCTCGGGCGCCGGCACTTCTTCGACAACCGGCTCAGGCACCAGAACTTCATCAAGACCGGGCTCTGGCGCCGGAACATCACCGACACCTAGCTCCACTGTCGGGGCTTCATCAACCAGTGGCTCCACTGCCGGGGCTTCAACAATATACGGCTCTAGGGCCGGGACTGCAGCTACCTTCGGCTCTAAGGCTGGAGGGTCCATCATCTAAGCATCCAAACCCCAAGCTTCAACCTCTGGGGCTGGTGATGCCGGTAAATCTTCATTCTCTTGGTCCGGCGCTACCACGGGAGCTTCAGGGGATGACTCGAGGTCAAGGACCACGACAGCTAGCGTCGGAGCTGACGCAGCCTTAGCCACCTCTTGGTTCGGCGCTGCGATTGGAGCCGGTGCCTCTGCCTGCACAACCTCAGCTATTGCTGTAGGAACCGGAGCTTCATCCCCTTTCTTGGGTACCCTGCGGATGAAAGACAAACAAACTCAAAACATGATTACAACAAAAACAATCAACTGAAGTAAAAAATCAAACTTACCTTGGAAGGCTTCCGCTCCAGCTAGCATGGAACCTCTTCACCGGACGCTCAGTACTGGACCCTGTCGCCACTGGTGTGGTAGCACTGGAAGGTTCCCCATTGCTTGCTCCTGCCATCAGCGACGTCTTGGTTGAGGTCCCCCTCGACCGGGAAGGACCTTCGGACAGCCTTCAATTGGCCCTGGTACAGGAGCCACATGGCCAGAGCTGTCATCCCAAGGAGATGCTGATGCTGGAGTGGTTGCTGCCATTGAAGACCTCCTCCGCCGAGGAGAAGGAGCTGCTGTGGAAGGAGCAGGTGTGACGGACCTCCCGTCGGCATGCTTCAACTTCCTCTTGCAGCTCGAGGGCTCGGCCAACTCCTTGCCCTTGCGTACGACTTCGGTTCTTGGCTTTGGGGCGGGAACAGAGCCATCCTCTGAAGCTCCAGGGATCGCCACCCCGGAGGTTGATCGCCTCTCCATCAGGCCCAAGTCGTCTAACAACGGCATCTTCCTCCGGAGCTCTCTGCATTCCTCTGGTATCATATTAGGAGGCAGGAAGGCCGCCGGTGGAGACACGTTGCCAGGGCCGATGTTCCCAGGATGGAACTTCTTTAGATGGGTCTTCAAGGCTTCACTGGCCATGTTGGTGTCCAAGCCGACTTCAATGCGGTTGGTATCCATCTCACTGTTGAAGGCCCAGGCAGGCCAGCTCCTAGCCCTTAGTGGGGCCCACCTGTTCGTCAAGATGTTGCCGAAGACCATCCGGGGGGTCACCCAACCTTCGACACATTCCTGGATTCTATCCAGATGGTGCCTATAATCCCTCGACAGCTCCGGCACATCACTCCAACTGTTGGTGTCGACGCGAGGAAGGCCTTCAGGCAGCTCCAGCCTCTCGTGTCCCTCGGCGGTGATGACCACCCAGTCTTTCTTCCAATCATCCCACATGTCGGAAGGGAAGGACCTCAAGTACATTAGGGGAGAGTTTTTCGCTTCACAAAGTAGTAGAAGACGATGAACTCATCACTCTTCCCGGTCGGGTGGACAGTGAAGAAGGTCTGGAACAACTCCACGCAAGGGGGCACACCCACCCAAATTTCACAAAAGTGGATGAAAGTCGCTACTAGCAAGATTGAGTGGGGGCCCAGATGGTGGAGCTGCAGACCATAGAAATCTGGCAGCATCAGAAAGAAAGTGGAGAAAGGCGAGATCAAACCCGCCATGGCGTACACAAGGAAGTACACCATATCTCTGGCTCGCTCCTTCTCGAAGGGAATCTTGCCGCAGCGAATGTCATTGTCGATGGAGTCACTGGACCATCCCCTGTAGATTCTAACCTTGGACAACTCCTTCTTGCTCCCAATGCGGCTCTTGGGGAGTCCCAACTTCATCGTGGCACAGCGTGGCGAGAAAGGAAAAGCAAGCGAAAGTTTGGAGGATTTGAGCGCAAGTTTGAATGAAGGCGTAAAGAATCCCCAAACGGTATGCGCTTTCCTTCTTATTTAAGCCCCCGCAACACTTGGATGGAAACCGCAGAGGAGCCGACGATACAGTTCAAAAACTTCACCCTTCCAATGACAAGGGGGCCCGAGGCCACCCCAACAATCAAGTCGAGGTCCTTACCCAAAGCGAACAGTTGTCATCATGAGAGGCAGGAAGCCCGAGGGAGGCGGCCTGACAGGGCACGCGGAATCGATACGGTTTTTGTATCGTGAACCGGCGACCTTCAATTGCGTGAGATCCGCACGCTCAGATCTCACCTGCCGATACCTGGGTATGCCACGTGGTGATGGTTTAACTACGAACTACCGCCAACGGCACAACCGAAGACCCTTGAAGGCATGGCTCAAAAACCGAAGGATGGACCCACCTTGGGTAGAATGACTTCATCCAAAAGGTCTATTCTAGACATGGGTCCAGGGGGCCACCGTCAGTACCCTGCGTACCGTATGCCCCTTGGGAATGCAAAAAGACTAAAGGAACATCACCTGTCTGAGTTGAAGACCTCCGAAGGCCCCACGTGTCATGCGGGATCGGACCTGCCTCCCTTCTATGGTTAGTCCCGGTGCTGCCACGTGTATACTGCAACCGGAGCTACGTCCCACACATGGGAAAGCTACGGGCTAAACACCTGCGCAGCACCCCTGGACCTAACCCCCGACAGAGGGATGCTCCAGTACCAACACGTGTTCAACAGCACCAGACCCACTTGTCCCCGACAGTAAGCTCCAGAGCTGCCACGTGTCCAACCGCCGGATGTTCAACTTCAACCAGTAGACTGGAGGACCCCCAACGGCTCGGACCTTCAAGAGGCAATCAAGGACTTCAAGACCTGATTAAGTGTCATTAATACCATCTTAATGACACACGATCGGAGGGCCCTTAATACCAGGAACAGCATTATCAAGGTGCGTTACAACACTATTAAGGGTAATCAAGCTCATTAATTGTATATTAAGCATCAGTAACTGGCAGGGCCACCTGTCGGGCCAGGCTAACGATGTAACGACCAGTCTTTGTACTATAAAAGGACTGGTCGAGCGATACACATGGGAGGATCCCTGACTCTCTTAGGGGCTTCTTCCATGCTCTCAGACTCTTCCATACTCGGCTCTGATACATGCTCACAAGTGCTCAAAAGCTCAATACAACAACTACACACCCCGTGGAGTAGGGTATTACGCTTAGGCGGCCCGAACCACATAAATCCTTGTGTCAACTTGCCATCGTGTTCTGAATCTCTGCGCGCCCACTACCGAACTACAAACTCCACGGGCTACCAACGGTAGTACCGGGAGAATTGCCGGAACCAGACTCCGACAGGGATAAATGAGGTAAAGAGAGACTAGGCTAAGGGTTAGGTAGTGACTCCTACGATGCTTCTAATGTCATATACATAGCCTAAGTTAGTTACTAATGATGATGTTAATTATGAATTCTCATGCTAAGTGGTTTAACACATCGGGCACAAGTTTACCCCTAGCAATACTAGGACGACTGCCGCCAAGAGCTTGTGCCATAGCCGAACATGGAGGATTACAAAGGATAGATAGGGCTGTCACCACCTACTACCTATCTTTTCAATCTATGGGTCTACGAGACATTCAACGCTACTCTCTATCGTAGCACCATGCTAGCATATTAAGTAATTACCTTAAGAGCCTAGGCACAAGCCAACCTGAGGCAATGAACTAAATCATCGTTGAACCAATGTTAATTCATAGCATAGGTGATTCATGTTAACATAATCATGTCATAGCTAATTAGACTACAGTGGGGGTTTGTAGTGTTTATGATGATATAATGACAATGGTATAGCATAATCATAAATACTACTCCTACCACATACATGGAATCCACAATCAAACATGAAGCACTTCACCCAAGTATATAAACAATAGAAGACTAAAGATATCATCTTTATTAAGAACAAAGTCACAAATACATATAGGAATATAAGAGCCATACCTTTCCCAATTAGGAATTAGGAAGAGACTCTTTCTACTCCTCTCCTACTTGGACTATGGACTAGAGACTCTCGTTTCTACGGCCTATACTCCTCTAAACCTATGGAGAGTAGTGGATACAATGGATGAATACTCAAGTGGTGTGTGTTGAAGTGAGGGGTCCTATTTATAGCTTGGAGAACGGTCGGTTCCCGCCACCAAAAGCGCGCCAATCAGTCACCCATGACTTCTTAAAGCCGGGAGGAGCCAACACGTGGTATTTGACCGGGTTTGGCACCACTCCCTAGTCGGCCCACCTGGTCTCAGCCCAGTCAAGGCTGTGCTTCCTCCAGGTCTAAGCCATGTTGGTGCCATTAACTGATATTGGTGCTACACCGTTGGATGGCCATATATACTTATGTTTGGGGGCCATTTGATCCATGTGGTGCCACATATCATCGCTTGATTGGCTGGAATGATATTTTATAGGATCCATCCCCTTGTTTCACTTCAATCCTGCATAAAATCCCTGCATGCACTACTTTCTCCAAAGACAGGTGGAATTGGTTAAATATAAAGGTGATGTGTGCAAGAAATAATACTTCCTTCACATAATTGAGATATATTGACGGGTGAAATTGGTATATAGCAGCCATCAACAAACTCCCCCAAGCTTATCCTTTGCTTGTCCTGAGCAAAGTCAATACTTTAGGTTGATGATCAGAAGTTGCTACAATGTTCTATTTTTCAAAAGTACCATGTGCATAAGAAAATACTCTACCTAGTATTGTGAAAATTGGCATGGTACTTCACCCATCCTAGGTCATTATGGGGGTTATGTCATCTCCTATTCATGGGTGGTTGAAAGATAGAACAGCAAATGGAGCACACATACCCTAGAAATCAAGTTTCACTAAAATTCTGGAGAGTTCAATTTAGATTTTAAGTATCTCAATTTGATTCTCTCGGTCTCTCCTTTATGTGTAGCGGAAATACGACCTCACCAAGGCATTGTGCCTAAATTCATCCTACCTCTACATAAGGCTTATATGTGGAGCTTGGTAGGGAATATTGTAGGCATATTTGCAACACATAATATTGCTAAGTCAAAAGAGCAAGCCTTAGGAGAAATCAATTCAAAACAATTTCATTCAGGACTTGTGCATGTGTGATGGGATGAAGTGGATGTGGATATTTGAGATGACTCCTTTTTGAGTTGACTCTCTTATTTTGCAGGGATGAAACATGGCTACTTTTTTTTTATCTTGCTTATGATGTAAGCATGCATTTTCTTTTTCTTTTTATTTTTCTTGTAGCCATGTCTTCTACTCCATTTTGATGCAATAAATTTTGGAGAGAGTACTAAGCATGAACGATATGGAGTTTCTTTTTTATTGTGGAATGGTGGAAATTTGCTTACTTCAAGTGTAGAAGTATAGCATGTGCAGCTGAAGTATTGAATTCAAAATGTAATGAATGAAATCTCACATAGGTCTATGCTAGTTTGACAAAGATCAATGTGAAGACAAATAGCATACGCATAAGGTATATCAATGTACTGTATCATATGGCTTTGGTAGGTATTTCCAATCAAATGAAAGTAACTTAAATCTTTTTATAATTTCTCCAGACATCTAAGTTTCACTTTCAAACTAGGAATAGCAGCCCTATCACTATATCATATCTCACAACAATATAGAATGGATTAAGCTTTTACCACCCACAATTTCCAAATCAAGTCTAAAGCAATTTTAGCCAATGAGAGCAATATGTTGGAGAGTAGTAAGTTGTAAACTAGGGACTTAGGAAATTTAAAATAGAGCAACTATTCATCACTCCATCGATGTGAATTCCAATCCATTCTTACTGCACATCATTTATTTTATTTGAAAACAAATGTATCCTACATATATACTTTTTGTATATGCAAGGTGAATGATGGTTGAGTGGAAAATAAATATGCAAAGTGTGTGATACAATTTACCTCAAGTGGCGGTCCTCCCCCAAGCTTGTTCTTCACTCACCTCCGTGATGAGGGTTGAACCCTTGATATATGCCGCAATATCGGCTTGTTGTTGTTGTAGTGCTGAGTTGAAGATGGTGAATTGAGCGTCCATGTGTTGTTGCCAACATTGGGTACCTTGGACATGCCCTTGGATAGTGTTGTAGATGTCACCCATTCTCACTTCAAGCTCTTCCATATGCCTAGTGAGATCCGTCATTCCTTGGCTATAGTCACGATGACTTCTAGCCGGAGAGGAACGACATCTTCTCATGGACGTTGGCGACAAGATGCTAGAGCTTGAAGTGGATAGGGGTGGCTACCATGTGGCACCTGGCCATCCATGCCAAGACGAACCTTCTGTCTCATACGATGGAGGTTGAGTCCATCCGGGTGGATCATCAATTGGGTTCTCTTCCTCTTCGTACTCATGGACCATGGAGGTCGTAAGAGGCATGGCCGCTCCCCTAGTATGGCTTCTAGTTCCACTGCCAAAGACATTGCTTCTTCGTGCTTCCTCGATGGGAAGAAGGTCAATACTTAGCCTCTGACATTTGTACAAATGATAATCCGGGTTTGGTAACCGAATTTCATTGACAAAGCTGGGATAATAAAATAACAAAGAGCCATCTCGATCATGCTTAAAGGTATGTCATTGCACTAAATAATCTTCATCAATTAATTCTCTTTCATTTGCAATATACTCAAATGAAGAATATTCTAGTGCTCCTACCCCAGTAGCAATACTAGTAATCAATTAAGTGCATTCAATTGACCCTGTTCTTGAAATGTAATCTAAGCATTGTGTCATCATGGCAACAACTGGAGCAACTTTTATCTTTTTAATCATGGCAAACAAAATTTTCAGTTCATCATCACGCACTATCCTTACGTATCCTCTAGGGAACATAGTCATAGTCACCCATCTATGCATGAAGCGTAAAGTAGGGTTGTGTAAGTGGCTATTCCTAGGTTTACTACATCTGACCTCACAAGTTAAATCTTCCCAAAAACTATGTTTGCTAAACTTAGGCAAAACGTCGAAATCTAGCAAACATCGTCTATGGAAGCCTAGGATTTCACTTAATTCTTTCTGTAGGATATTTTATTCTTTTTGAAATAATATAAAAGTAATACCATCAAATCCTATTTTGAGTGTGCAAAGGAATTGTATGGATAGAAGGCATGAACCTCTCTCCTCTATGTGAGCAAAGTTTTCCCATCCTAGTGCACGCCAAATGGAAAAGAATTCGGAATCCATACCTATTTTGGAGATCAAATGCGGATCAAAAGCTTTCATATGAGAAAACTCACGATCTTGGAGGAGCTTGTGTGCTTGATCTTCAACTTCACTTTGTATGTTGAGGTTGTCGTTGTGAAGAAGATGAAGAGGGTTGCTTCTCTCACCCTTGGGAGTGTCTTCACCTACACTCCTCCATGAATTTGGTGTAGCAATGGAAGAGTGGTGTGCCCTTGAGCCTCCACCATGGCTTGAGCTTGCATCCTCTTTCATCTTTCGAAACAACCTCTTCATCCCTTTCATGGCCACAACAAACAACAAAACAACAAGGCAAAAACACCAAAGAGGTGATGTTAGTGAAAGCAAAACCCCCGATAAATTTTCCCTTGAAGTACTTGAGAGAAAATTGCGAATGCAAGCAAAAGCAAATATTTTTGAGTTGGGAATTGATCAAGAGCACTTTAATGAAGAGCAAGAAAAACAATGTGAGCGAGAGTGACTTCGGGGGGGTATAAAATGAGGTGAAGTGTGAGGAGAAGTGCCCCTCACGACCACCATTTGTAGTGTGCACTCCCCAACGGTCACTAGGGTACCAAATGAAGTTGTTGGACGAGAGAGAGCCAAAATAGTCCTTCCCCTAGTCGGCCGAACAGGGGGGTCAACCGAACTGACAAGTGGGCCCCCTTTTCTTCCTTGTGGTAGGTGGCTCCCCAATAGCTATGGGATTAGCACATTGGTGAGTTACCACTTTTGCAGCTCAGAAAAATTGTTTTCCGAATAGAAACTCTTTTTTCAAAACCCAACAATTTTATTTTTGTGAGAATAAAGAAATAAAAAAGATAGTTGAGAATATAAGATTCTCAACTTACTAAGAAAACCAAATATGCAGTGGAGGAAAATCAAACCAAATGGGGAAAACCAAATAAGGAGAAAAGAAAGACAAAGAAAAGGATAACTACCAATTTAACCTATTATCTAGATCTCACCACCGTCCGATGAGATGGACATTCCTCCTTCTTCATTTATTGACATCTGGGCCTGGAGGGATGGGCTCAGACGACGTGTCTTGCTTCTTCTACCATACCTTCCTTGGTGACTTGGTGGACTTGGGCCTTTGCGGAGGCCCAGACTTTTTCGTGTTCTTGGGGTGTCAGCGCGGATGATAAGACGGGTTTTCCGCATAGATTAAATTCCTCATGACTGCAATGAGCAGGGCCACCTTTAGAGGTATGATTTCGACCTCTTGAATGTGCTTAACATTCGACTCATACTTGATACGGATCATGGAGCATTGCTCCAATTTTGGGCGAAAGTTAAACTTCTCCTCCTTGCTATTGATATGGAAGTGGATTTCTCCAAGTCCCACATCTATGCAAGCCTTCGCGTTGCTTAGGAATGGTCGCCAAAGAATGAGCAGAGTATCCTTCTCGACCTCCATGTCAAGCACCACAAAATGCACGGGTGTGAAGCAATTCTGGATTTTCACCGGAACATCTTCAGTGATACCCGCTGGATAACGGACTGAAGAATAAGCGAGTTGGAGCTGCATTGGTGCTGGAGTAAGTTCCATGAAATTCGGCTTGTCGAAAACCACCTTGGGCATCACACTCACACTTGCTCCAAGGTCACAAAGGGCCTTGTCAAAGTGGTGAGCTCCGATTGAGCATGAAATTGTAGGACGTCTAGGATCCTTCAGCCAGTAGCCTCTTGTAGAGAAATCATGTCGGCACTTTCAACAGGAGGTTCGGGTTGTCATGGCATCTTGACATTATCCAGTGGAGGAACAACAGCTACCGGTTGAGCCAACCGAGTTTCCAACATCTTGTTGAAATTCAATTGATTTTTGAAGCCAGAGGATAGTCCTTCAATCTTGGCATTTATGCTTTCTAGGGTCTTGTCATGGGCCGACAGCTCCATGTATAGCCTCATTGATTTTTGCTAGGCAATGGTGAATGTGGCCTAGAGGGGGGGTGAATAGGCCTTTTGAATTCCCTGCACACTTAATAGAATCGTCAAAACTTGGTTGGCCAGACTAGTCCGGTCGGGTGGGCGCACTTGTCCGGTGTGCTAAATATATGTGTGTTGATCAAGTGTTATTTAGGAAACTAAATTTCTGTAGCAGCGGAAATGAGAACAACTAATATTTTATTTGAGATTAATATAAGAATGCAGGTAAAACTTATAATTGCCTTAGGTTGATGTTTTAGCACTCAAGTGATCTAGTGAACAAAATTTAAATGAAATAAGGCGCAAGACACACGAATTTTTTCCAAGGTTCGATCTCACCACGAGATCTACGTCCTCGTTGAGGAAGCTCACACAGAGCCGAGTCTCCAACCCTTTCCCCCTTCAAGTCACCATGAAGGCCGACTTGATTCCACTATCACGGGTAATCACTATGTTTGTGGGGCAACCTCACACATTGAGGGCTCCCACAAGAATTACAATGAAATAAGTGATCAAATACACTCAAAAGTATTACAATGCAGAGTATGAGTGTAGAAAGATCAAACCCCGAGAGCTCGAAATGAAAGAACGACGATCTCCCAATCCCGGATCCAAGTGTTCAATTGATTTCACTCTTTTTGCACTTTAGATGTGTGGGGAGATGTGTTTTGGGCTCTTGGGACAATGTGGCGGCACTAGGGTTTGTTCTTTGATCAGTATTCGACATGTTGTGTTAATAGGAAAGTTGTGGACTCTCTATTTATATGGTTTCGAAAAGGTAGCCGTTGAAAAACCCTAGCACCGGACTAGTCCGGTGCAAGTCTAGACTTGTCCGGTCTCAGTGCATTTTGAAGTCCAGAAAGTCTGCCGGACTAGGCCGGTCCAAGCTCGGACTAGTACGGTCCTGTGTGAAGGTGAACTCCAGAAAGTTCAACGGACTAGTCCGCGGACTAGTCCGATCTCCACATATGGGAGACTCTAGAAAGGTAAACGGACTAGTCCGGTCCCTCAACATGAGAGACTCCAGAAACATCAACGGACTAGTCCGGTGGACGCACGGACTAGTCCCGTCTCCCAATAAGTGAGATTCCAGAAAGATGAATGGACTAGTCCGGTCCATGATCGGACTAGTCCAGTGCTCTATGAAAGTTAGGTTAATTTTAATCCCTTACCCTCGCGCAAAGTTGTGAGCTCTTGGAGTGTGTCTTTCATACACTCCCTATACATTCGAAATCTAATTTTGTCTTCCAAGCTTCATCAAAGTATCTCTCTTTGAACACCACTTCATTTTTCACCTTTTTGTGCGCACCGAGCTGTTTCACTTGTTTGTCCTGCAATCATCTCAGTAGTTTCATTAGGATCTCATACGTTTGTCATCAATTAGCCAAAACCCACAAGGGATATCCTAGATGCACTTACAATCTCCCCCTTTTTGGTGATTGATGACAACCATTTGAGATATCACAATTGAGAATAAAATCTTGATTTTAATAAGGTGTGCACATATGAGAATAATGATAAGTCCACAAAAAGCTTCTCACATATGCACACACCTTATGGTGGGGTGCCTAACAGGTGTGTGATCAACAAGGTGTAATGAAGTAAAGGTAATCAATAATGAGCATAGAGATAATCATCCAAGCAACAATAAGCATCACACATAAGAGAAGAAATAGTGCATTACAAGGTTTTAAAATAAGTACATGTCCTTGATCACAAAAACATAAAGACACCAACTAGAGATGGTGTCAAACTACTAGTACCAATCTCTCCCTCTTTGACATCAAGGCACGAAAAAGGGAAAAATTGAGGGGAATCACTCATCGCCACTCTCTTCTTCAGTCTCGGTCCGGTCCTCATCTTCACCACCATCATCATCATTCGCCGGAGCAGACTCTTCCTCAGAGTCCTCGAAGGCGGGTGGGGATCCCACCGGCTCAATCTCCAGCTTGTCACAGATAGCTTTGATGTTGGCATTGACATATTTTTGATGCTTCTTCTGCCTGACTTCAATCTTGCGGAAGCAGGCAATGATAGAGTTGAGCATTTTGAGCACACCACTGGAGGATTCATGGGCAGGGGCAGAGCTAGGAGGAGCAGCTGAAGATCTTGTGGCATTCACAACATGTGTTTGTTTAGTCCTCCATTCAGCTTAAGTGGAGGGAGGTGCGTCAGGAGCCGAAGGAAGAGTGTACTCGGTGGGCTTTTGCGGTTTCAACCCCGTATGGTGAACATCCTTGAAGAACTCAAGTCCAGTCACCTTCTCAATCATGAACATGATGTACCGGGCATACCCGCAGGATCTGTGAGTGATTGAGATGTTCACAATGTCATTGTAGATGTATTCAAAGACATTGAACGGTCTCCTCCCACCAATGACCTTCATTAGGGTCCTCAAGGTTCCTTGAATAGTCCCCGCATCTCCATCTTTCGGGGCTATTGTCTTCCTCAAAATTTTGTTGAGGACCACATAGAAGGACTTCAAATATTTGCTGTTGGGAGGCACATAGGGCATCCTTGTGTCATAGAGGAACTTGAGCTCATCCTTCTCCAAGGGTTGCAAATTGAGGATGACAAGATCAAGATCCAGAGTATGTTCAAGGTGAAGAATTCTTGCAAACTCATCATAAGTAACACTATACTTGTAACCATGAGTCATCCAAGCTAGAACTAGAAAAGTTGAGAGTTTGGCTTTAGGGAGAAATTTACCGAGATTTGAAGATTTGCGTTGAAGGAGCATGAATCTGTCCGGATGAGTTTGGATTGGAGTATCAACTCGACGAGGGGAGGGTTTCCCACGGAGAAAACTTGGATTTTGAGGGCTCAACTCGAAAATCACTTTTGGGGGCTAGGGTTTGAGAGGTGAGGGTTCAACTCAAAGTGGAGGGATGTTTGAAACGGTTTGGTATAAATATCCGCAAGTTGTTTTTCAGTTCTAACATGTGAAATAGCAATGTCACCTTTTAATGAATGATCTCTAAGAAAATGATGACAGATATCTATGTGCTTAGTTCTTGAGTGCTCTACCGGACTGTGTGCAATTTTTATAGCACTTTCATTGTCACATAGAAGTGGGATATGGTTAAGATTGTAGCCATAGTCCCTAAGGGTTTGTCGCATCCAAAGTAGTTGTGCGCAACAGCTACCAGCTGCAATATATTCTGCTTCTGCTGTGGAGAGGGCAATGGAGTTTTGCTTTTTAGATGACCAAGATACCAGGGACCTACCAAGAAACTGACAAGTCCCTGACGTGCTCTTTCTATCGACTTTGCATCCTGCATAGCCGCCATCGGAATACCCTATCAAGTTAAATTTGGATCCTTTGGGATACCAAAGGCCCAAGTTGGGTGTGTGCACAAGGTACCTTAGGATTCTTTTTACCGCAACTAAGTGACACTCTTCAGGTGCAGCTTGAAACCTTGCACACAAGCAAACACTAAGCATAATATCTGGCCTAGATGCACATAAATAAAGTAAGGAGCCAATCATGGACCGATATACCTTTTGGTCCACATTTGGACCATCTTCATTAAGGTCGAGGTGTCCATTAGTGGCCATGGGTGTCTTGATGGGCTTGGCATTGTCCATATTGAATTTCTTGAGAATGTCTTGTGTATATTTGGTTTGGCATATAAATGTACCTTCTCTTAGTTGCTTCACTTGGAATCCCAAGAAGAACTTCAATTCGCCCATCATTGACATCTCGAACCTATCCGTCATAATTTTGCTAAATTCTTCACATAAGGATTTGTTAGTGGATCCAAAGATAATGTCATCAACGTAAATTTGACATACAAATAAATTATCATCACAATGTTTAGTGAAAAGTGTATAGTCAGCTTTACCAATTTTGAATCCATTCTGAATTAGAAAATCTCTAAGACACTCATACCAAGCTCGAGGAGCTTGTTTGAGGCCATAGAGGGCCTTACGCAGTTTGTAGACATGGTTGGGATACTTCTGGTCTTCGAATCCTGGTGGCTGCTCCACATAAACTTCCTCCTTGATTGGGCCGTTTAAGAAAGCACTTTTGACGTCCATTTGATACAGCTTAAAATTACGGTGAGTAGCATATGCCAATAAAATATGAATGGACTCAAGTCTAGCTACAGGAGTGAAAGTTTCATTGAAGTCCAAACCTTCGACCTGAGAATAACCTTTGGCCACCAATCTTGCCTTATTTCTTGTTACTACTCCATGTTCATCTTGCTTGTTCCGAAAGACCCATTTGGTTCCAACTATGTTCGCCTTTGATCTCTCCACCAGCTCCCATACTTCATTTCTCTTGAAGTTGTTCAGCTCCTCTTGCATTGCAATCACCCAGTCTGGATCCCTTAAGGCTTCTTCTACCCTGTATGGTTCCAGAAAAGACACAAAAGAATAGGATTCACAGAAATTTGCAACTCGAGATCTAGTAGTTACTCCTTTAGCAATATCTCCGATGATATTGTTGACAGTATGGTCTCTTTGCACGCTCTGGTGTACTCTTGGGTGTGGAGCTTGTGTAGTTTCTCGTTCTTCATTATCTTCATGTGCATTGTCTCCCCCTAGATCATTGTTTCCATGATTGTCCTGATCTTCTTCATCTTCCTCCTCTTGATCTTGTGCAAGAGCTCCCCCTTGATCATTGCCTCCATGTTGAGGTTCATCTTGTGCATTTGAGTCGAATGTTTGCTCTTGCGGTAAGATATCACCAAGTCCCATTTTCTTCAGTGCTTCATATGGAGCTTCCTCTTTATCTAGCACACACTTATCAACTTGCTCCACTTGTGAGCCGTTAGATTCATCGAACACTACGTCACGTGCTACTTTAACAAGGCTGGACACCTTGTTGAAAACATGATAGGCGTAGGCGTTCAACTCATAATCGAGCAAGAATCCTTGATCAGACTTTGAAGTGAACTTCGAGGCCCTCTGTTTCTTGTTCATAATAAAACATTTGCAACCAAAAACTTTAAAATAGGAAACATTAGGCTTTTTACCGGTAAGGAGCTCATATGGAGTTTTCTTCCGTAGTCGATGGAGATACAGTCGATTTGTGACATGGTAAGCGGTGTTCACCGCTTCTGCCCAAAATTGATTTGATGTCTTGTATTCATCCAACATAGTTCTCGCCGTTTCGATCAATGCTCTGTTCTTCCTTTCTGCCACTCCATTTTGTTGAGGGGAGTAGGGTGCCGAGAATTCATGCTTTATCCCTTCTTCATCGAGAAACTCTTCAACTTGGAGGTTCTTGAATTCTGTCCCGTTGTTATTTCTGATGTTCTTTATGGTTGATGAGAATTCGTTCTAAGCTCTTTTCAAGAATTTCTTGAGGATCCCCTGAGTTTCAGATTTATAATACAAGAAAAATACCAAGGTAAATCTTGAAAAATCATCAACAATTACTAAACCGTATTTGTTACCGCCGATGCTGATATACGAAACTGGACCAAAAAGATCCATGTGGAGGAGTTCCAGCGGTCTTGCGGTAGTCATCACATTCTTGGCGGGGTGTGGTGCTCCGACTTGTTTTCCTACTTGACTAGTGCTGCACGGCCTGTCCTTTTCAAAAATCACATCCTTAAGACCACGGATGTGATCACCTTTTAGAAGTTTCTGCAGATTTCTCATCCCAACATAGGGTAGCCATCTATGCCACAACCATCCCATGTTGGTCTTAGCAACCAAGCAAGTGTTGAGTTCGGCTTTATCTTTGTTGAAGTCAACTAGATAAAGCTTGCCCTTCAACATTCCATTGAATTCAATCGAGCCATCGCTTCTTCTAAAAACAGTCACACCCTCATTAGTGAATAAACAGTTGTAACTTTTGCCGCATAGTTGGGATATTGACAAAAGGTTATAATCTAGAGAATCTACATGTAAAACATTTGATAAGGTATGTTGAGAGGATATTTCAATGTTACCGCTACCAAGGACCTTTCCTTGGCTGTTGTCTCTGAAGTATATGCCTTCACCTGGATCCTTGTTGTACTCGTACTCTACAAACATGCCTCTCTCTCCGGTCATGTGATTTGTGCATCTGCTATCAAGTACCAATTTTGTTCCACCGGAGGAGTAAGCCTGCAAAAAGAATTATTCCTTTGTTTTAGGTACCCAAGCTTGCTTGGGTCCTCTCAGGTTAGTCACAAGAGTCTTGGGCACCCAAACACAAGTTTTCAAGTCCTTGTGGCGTGGCCCTGTATATTTGGCAATGACTTCTCCATATTTGGCTTTCATAAGAACATAAGAAGCGTTAAATGTACGAAACAATATTTGTGGTTCAGATTCATGAGATTTTTCCTTAACAAAGACGATTCTATTCTTAGCATGATTAGAAGTAGACATATGTTTGTTCTTATCAAAACCAAGGCCATCTTTGACATTAGGAGGTCTAGTGACCATATATGCACTGCGTGCATATTTTATCTTCTCCTTATCAACGATGCCGCTCAGAGGGGCATGCATATTATGAGAAGTTGAAGTATTAGAAATAATATTCTTCTTACTAGAGCAAGTTCAAGTTCCGATTGTTTTCAAACTTATATCTTTGGGGGAAGAGCTCCTGGAGGATGAGGAGTCACTTTGCTTGAGCGACTCAACTTGCACCTCAAGGATCTTGTTAGCTTTTGACAAGTTAGCAAGTTCTTCCTTGATTGCAATATGCGAGTCTTCTAGCTTTGAGTAAGTTTCCTTACTCAAGGCTAGCTCAACTTCAAGCGACTCGTTCTTCTCTCTTTCAGCTCGAGAAGCTTTTCAACTTCTTGATATCTCTTCCTTTCACGGACGAGCATATCTTCTTGTCGGTCAAGAAGTTCTTCCTTTTCAAAAATTTCGTTCGACAACATTTCCATTTCTTTAGAACAATTTTACTTAATCCTCTAAACATTTCTTCATTATCACTAGAGCTGTCAAAGTCATCAATAGAGGAATTTAGCGTAGGAGGAGTAAGCCGTACCTTTTTCTTGCCTTCCTTAGCCATAAGGCAAGTGTGGTTGTTCATGTCCCATCCTACCATGTTTGGAAAGAGTGTGGCCTTCATAGTAGGTTTCTTGATTGCGATAGTGGCCATTTCTTCTTCTTCATCGGAGGAGGACTCATCGTTTGAGTCCTACTCCTTGCCAATGTGAGCTTGATGGGTTTGTCTTCTTTTTCTGATATTTTTCTTCTCTTGAGATCTTGTTTCCTTCTTCTTTTTGTTTTCTTCATAAGGGCAGTCCACCATGAAGTGACCATACTCTCCGCAGTTGTAGCAAGTGCGTCGAGCCTTGGATTTTCCTTTATCCTTGCTTTTGCCTTCATTTGAGTTGTTGCCATGTCTGCTTTTCATCAATCGCTTGAACTTCTTGATATAGAGTACCATTTCTTCATCATCAAGATCGGTGCTCTCGTCACTTGTATGCCCATCGTCTTGATCTTCACGAGCTTCTTTGAGTTTGGGTCGTCATGTTGCTTTGAGAGCAACCTCTTTCTTTTTGGAGGAAGTGAGTTCGGCCAAGTCTTTGACGTATTGTGCCTCTTTCTCCATCATTTCATGGTTTATGATTTTTTCCAAAAACTCATCGGGAGTCATTTTGTGAAACTCGGGGCTTTCTCTAATCATTGAGCAAAGTTTGACATTTCTTGGCATGAAGGCTCTAATAATTCTCTTTACTACCTCGTGATTTGTCCATTTCTTACTTCCATAGGCACGTATTTTGTTGATGAGTGCCTTCATCCGGTTGTACATGTCTTGAGGTGATTCGCCTTCTTCAATAGCAAATCTCCCCAACTCTCCTTCAAGCATTTCGATTTTAGCTTCACGAACCGATCTATTTCCTTCGTGAGCTGTCTTGAGTGTATCCCAGATTTCCTTTGCACTTTCTAAGCCATCAATCTTGGTGAATTCCTCTCTGCTTAGTGATGATGTGATCACGGCGATAGCTTGTGCATTTACGTGAATCTCTTGTTCTTGTTCTGGGGTGAGTTCTTCATCTGTGTCTGGGATGTCTATGCCAGTGCAAACAATGTTCCACAGACTAGGATTTAGGGATATTATATGCATCTTCATGTTGTACTTCCACATTGTATAGTCGCTTCCGTCGAACTGTGGAGGTTTTCCCATAGAAATGGAAAGATAACGGTTGTTCGAATTGAGACGGTTGTAGTTGTAAGGCTGTCGGGAGTAGTCGTGATGACCACTCCCCATCGTCTTCTCTTCTTCTTTTCCCTTTTGTCCTAGCAGTTTCTTTCTCAGAAGTGCCTTTACTTGTCGCACTTCTTCATCATCGTGTGGGCTCTCTTTCAGCACATCAAAAGTTTTAGTTTCTTGTTCCTCCTCATTAATGTTCATCTTCGAGATATTGTTGTTCTTCTCAGAGGCCATTGATCTCTTCGAGATGTGAGTATCGTTGGTGGAGAACCTTGCTCTGATACCAATTGAATGTGACCCAGAGGGGGGTGAATAGGCCTTTTGAATTCCCTTCACACTTAATAGAATCGTCAAAACTTGGTTGGCCGGACTAGTCCGGTCGGGTGGGCGGACTTGTCCGATGTGCTAAAAATATGTGTGTTGATCATGTGTTATTTAGGAAACTAAATTTCTTTAGCAGCGGAAATGAGAACAACTAATATTTTATTTGAGATTAATATAAGAATGCAGGTAAAACTTATAATTTACATAGGTTGATGTTTTAGCACTCAAGTGATCTAGTTAACAAAATTTAAATGATATAAGGCGCAAGACACACAAATTTTTCCCGAGGTTCGATCTCACCACGAGATCTACGTCCTCGTAGAGGAAGCTCACACAGAGCCGGGTCTCCAACCCTTTCCCTCTTCAAGTCACCACGAAGGTCGACCTGATTCCACTATCACGGGTAATCACCAAATTTGTGGGGCAACCTCACACGTTGAGGGCTCCCACGAGAATTAAAATGAAAGAAGTGATCAAATACACTCAAAAGTATTACAATGCAGAGTATGAGTGTAGAAAGATCAAACCCCAAGAGCTCGCAATGAAAGAACGACGATCTCCCAATCTCGGATCCAAGTGTTCAATTGATTTCACTCTTTTTGCACTTTAGATGTGTGGGGAGATGTGTTTTGGGCTCTTGGGACGAAGTGGCGGCGCTAAGGTTTGTTCTTTGATCAGTATTTGACGTGTTGTGTTAATAGGAAAGCTGTGGACTCTTTATTTATAGGGTTTCCAAAAGGTAGCCGTTGAAAAACCCTAACACTGGACTACTCCAGTGCAAGTCCGGACTTGTCCGGTCTCAGTGCATTTTGAAGTCTAGAAAGTCTGCCGGACTAGTCCTGTCCAAGCTCGGACTAGTCCGGTGTTGTGTGAAGGTGAACTCCAAAAAGTTCAACGAACTAGTCCGCGGACTAGTCCGATCTCCACATATGGGAGACTCCAGAAAGGTAAACGGACTAGTCCGGTGGTACAACGGACTAGTCCGGTCCCTCAACATGAGAGACTCTAGAAACATCAACGGACTAGTCCGGTGGACGCACGGACTAGTCCGGTCTCCCAATAAGTGAGATTCTGGAAAGATGAATGGACTAGTTCGGTCCATGATCGGACTAGTCCGGTGCTCTGTGAAAGTTAGGTTAATTTTAATCCCTTATCCTAGCGCAATGTTGTGGGCTCTTGGAGTGTGTCTTTCATACACTCGCTATACATTCAAAATCTAATTTTGTCTTCCAAGCTTCATCAAAGTATCTCTCTTTGAACACCACTTCATTTTTCACCTTTTTGTGCTCACCGAGCTGTTTCACTTGTTTGTCCTGCAATCATCTCAGTAGTTTCATTAGGATCTCATATGTTTGTCATCAATTAGCCAAAACCCACAAGGGTTATCCTAGATGCACATACAAATGGCAAGTCCTCTCATGTTTGGTTGATTTCCATTATTGCCATTGTTGTTGTACCCTCCTTGAAAGAATGGGCGTGGCTGGCCCCAACCTTGACCTCCTGGATGATAGCCATTGTTGTTTCCATTGTTGGCTACGTATAGGGCATCCTCACGGGTTTTTGGGTAGTCATTACACAAATGGCCCATGTTGCCATAGACTTCACAAGTGATGTGAGAGTCTAAGGCATAGGCATTGCCACATACCTCACCATTGCCTTGTCCATCAATCTTCTTCATAAGGAGGTCCAATTTGGCAGTGATGATGTCCACCACCTTCAAGGTGTGCATGCTTCGCTGGAGCATATGGAGATGCTCGTCGCTCCAACCCATGTTTGACACCATCTTCTCAATCAAATCTTTGGCATTGGGCAACGTCAATGTGAAGAAGGCACCTCCAGCAGTAGCATCAACATGGTCACGGGCACAAAGGATCACCCCATTGTAGAAGTTTTGATGATAATCCAGTCATCCATCCCATGGTGGGGACAGGCTGGGATGTACTCCTGAAGCCTTCCCCAAGCCTCGGGAATGGATTCCTTGGCATCTTGCTAGAAGCTGGAAATTATTCCACGTAGGCCATTGGTCTTGCCCAACGGGAAAAACTTGATGAGTATGTCGTAGAACGATTTTCCCAAGTGTCTATAGCACTTCGGTTTGCCTAGAACCACTGTTTCGCTCTCCCAAGAAGAGAGAACAAAAACAACCTAAGACAGACAACATCAGGGGATACGTCCTTGATCTTAAAAGTGCCATAGATGTAAAGGAACTGTTGCACCTGAGCATTTGCATCCTCGTTAGCCTTCATACAAAATGGGTTGTCTTGCACCGTAGTCATAAGGCCAGTCTTGATTTTGAAGTTTATGTCTCCTGTGTTAACAGTGGGCCCAACAGGCACATTGTTAGTAGAGGGAGCCGAAGAGTCATGAAGGGTCTTCTGGGCCATTAGCGTTTTGGTTGTTGGTGCAGTTTTGATGGCTTGATTTGTCGCTCGAAGCTTCTGAGGAGTAATAACATGAGGTCGATCTTTTAGAAGGGATTTGGGATCTTCAACAAAGTTACCAGCAAGCAGAAACCAGACATACACTACCTTTTTTTCGTATAAAATGCAAAAACAAAGAAGGGTTATCCTACTAAAACGGACCAGGGTCCTATCCTATTCAATCAATCAAGCAATACTTCGGCTACCTTCCCTGGCAACAACGCCAGAAATGCTTGTTTACGGTTCCTACGCACTACTAACTATTCATCTCTAGAAGTGGTTGCCAGAAATGCTTGTTAATAGATTTTAGATTATACATATAAATCCACAAGCGTACGGAAACTATCGATGAAGCATTTCCCCTCCAAGAGTATCCCCAAAGAGTGTCATTTATATTCTCACAAAAAAAAGGCTAGATGGAAGTAAAACAATCATCAGGTGGATGAAGCTAGGTTGATCTAGGCAAGGTTCTATCAAGGATGGATAAATGATATGGGGTAGTGTGACACACACAAGGGCATTCTATCCTAAGGGGATAAATGAGGTAAAGTAGGACTAGGCTAAGGGTTAGGTAGAGACTCCTACGATGCTTCTAATGTACATATACATAGCCTAAGTTAGTTGCTAATGATCATGACAATTATGAATTCTTATGCTAAGTGGATTAACACATTGAGCACGGGTTTACCCCAAGTAATACTAAGACGACTCCCGCCAAGAGCCTTTGGCATAGCTGAACGTGGAGGATTACAAAGGACTTATAGGACTGTCACCACCTACTGCCTACCTCTTGAATCCATGGGTTTACAAGACATTCAATGCTACTCTCTATCCTAGCACCATGGTAGCATATTAAGAAATTACCTTAAGAGCCTAGGCACAAGCCATCCTAAGGAAAGGAATTAAATCATCATTGAACTAATGTTAATTCATATCATAAGTGATTCATGTTAACATGATCATGTCATAGCCAATTAGACTATAGTGGGGGTTTGTAGTGTTATGATGATATAATGACAGTGGTATAACATAATCATAAATACTACTCCTAACACATACATGGAATCCACAATCAAACATGAAGCGCTTCATCCAAGTATATGAACAATAGAAGACTAAAGATATGATCTTTATGAAGAATAAAGTAACAAATACAAATAGGAATATAAGAGCCATACTTTTCCCAATTAGGGATTGGGAAGAGACTACTTATACTCCTCTCCTACTTGGAATATAGACTAGAGACTCTCCTTTATACAGCCTATACTCCTCTAAACCTATAGAGAGTAGTGGATACAATAGATGAATACTCAAGTGGTGTGTGTTGAAGTGAGGGGTCCTATTTATAGCTTCGAGAAGGGTCGGTTCCCGCCACCAAAAGCGTGTGAATTAGTCACCCATGACTTCTTCAAGTCAGGAGGAGCCAACATGTGGCATTTGTTTGGGTTTGGCGCCGGCCACACCCTAGCTGGTCGACCTGGTCTCAGCCCCGTTGGGGCTATGCTTCCTCCAGGTCTCTGCCATGTGGGTTTCATTGACTGATATTTGTGCGACACCGTTAGATGGCCTCGGATACTTCTATTTGTGGGCCATTTGATCCATGTGGTGACACATGTCATTGCTTGATTGGCTGCAACGATATTTTATAGGATCCATCCCCTTGTTTCACTTCAATTCTGCATAAAATACCTGCATGAACTACTTTCTCCAAAGGCAAGTGGGAATAGGTTAATAGAAAGGTGATGTGTGCAAGAAATGATATTTCCTTTACATAATTGAGTTATATTGACGGGTGAAATTGGTATATAACAGCCGTCAACACCTCTTCATCGTCGCTGTTGTGTTCTGCCTCCTCCATACTTGATGTTGAGGTGCCCGCCATGAAGCACATATTTTCCAAATTCTCTTGATCTTCATCACTTCCAATGTCCACGTCGCTCGAGCCAAGATCTTAGGTTTATGAGATAAAACTGCTTACCAATTAGCGACCTGTAAAACCCTTCTTATTGTTGTTGTTATTTGTAGAGGAGTGCTTCGTCCATGTTTGCTTTTCATCACGGGAAGTAGGACCTAGAAGGTTAGTACAATCCATACGAAAAAAGTCCTGTCATACCACATTCGAAGCATCATTGAGATCCGACACTTCCTCTCATTCTAGTTCACATATTTTGCAATGCTTTTGACAACAGAGTGGAGAGAAGTGCCAGCTCCTCTTCTCAAAATTCTTCAATCTATTAAGGGTTAAAGAGGACAAGAAAGCAATTTTACCACATGATGAAGATTGGATAGAGCTAGGCATGTCACATCAAAAAACAAATGCAAGAGAATTGTTGGCGTTCTTACGTGAGATTATGTCAATTTCTTGAGTTTTTAACTTGGAATATAACACCTCTAATGTAAATGTACTCATGACAGTGGACTCACGAATAGATGTAACTTTAATCTCCCAAATTGACATGTCTAACGCACTTAGTAATTGCCTAGCATTTTCAGCATATGGAAAATTAACGTTGACACTACGCAAGTTGCTGAGAATTTTGTTAAAGCGAACAAAGAAGTCATCGATTGACTCATCGGGTTGCATCTTGAAACGCATGTATTCTTTCTTGAACATGTCTTGTCTCACCTCCTTGATAGTGTTGGATCCTTCATGATAATTACATTGAACATTACAAACATTGAATGCAGATCGGAGGTGGGCAACTCGATCGAAGTCGCTTGAGTCAATCCTTGTATGATCAAGTTTCGTGCCTTGTTGTTGTTCTCAATATCTCTCATGTTCGTAGCGGTGGCTTGATCGTTTGGCAGAAAGTCGTAAGGCATGTACACCTTTTCCCATATTGCAAAGCCTTGCGCCTGGATGAAAGCCTCTATACGTGTCTTCCAAACCTCAAAATCAATGTCACTAAACACATAGGGTTTTGCGGGGTATTTCTCCATGATGATTAGTCAAAACACATGCAAATCACAAATATTAGAGCAACGTGGCTCTGATAACAATTGTAGGATTGAATAGCACGTGAAAAAAGCTACCAGAGGGGGTCAATGGTAGATTTA
The DNA here is from genome assembly GCA_036927565.1 of Tuctoria greenei. Classification (NCBI taxonomy): domain Eukaryota; kingdom Viridiplantae; phylum Streptophyta; class Magnoliopsida; order Poales; family Poaceae; genus Tuctoria; species Tuctoria greenei. Next base: position 29,806,649 of record JAYESD010000010.1, read on the forward strand.
ATCTTTTCCAGCGGAAGAAACGAGAACCCCTTGGCAGAAAACCTATCTGTTAAGAAACCGTGCATGCAACTGATCTAAACATGTTCAACCATGACAAAAGTAGTAGATATTATATAGAATTAAGTCATGAAGACACGACAACAAGAATCACAGAAAACCGTTGAGAGAAACTCAAGTTATGATCGCAAGATCAAACAAAGGTCAATCTGTTATACCCGAGTATAAATAGATGTGCAACACTACAAAGAAACGCGTGTATATCACAAACTATAAATCCAATGACCATGAAATTTTCATAGATGATATATAATCAATTTTTGAAGACAATCCAAAATGAATCACATCAATTGGATCTGTAAAACTAGAGTTATGATAAAAACACTGAAGCAACGTAATGGTGTGCAGAAACTCGATGAGAAAAACTTGTCTGAAACAAGTTAGACGGACAAGGCACAAAAGCGCCTCTAAAACTACGATTTTTATTCAATAGGTCACAAGAGGAACATCCCAAAGTAGTCTCAAAGGACCTTTGACCTCCCTTGCTTATATAACCAGTCCTAAAGCAACCCAATCCTAAATAGGACTCTAATCCTACTTAGTTTCAACCGAAACTTTCCATAACTACTCACGACTCTTCCATATTCAGATAGAAGCAATATTAAGACTTCCAAACACTTTAGTAATGTATTCCACATTCCTAATACAACTCAACTTTGTGACCCACATGAAATCTAACCAAAAGAAACTCGAAACATTCCATAAACGGGCCAGGACCACCTCAGCTGCAGCCTGAGGCATAAACCAACCGGTTGGACCTTTCAGACGAATTATTTATGTCAAATTCTCTTCATCACGCCTTGGAACCATGTTGCCATTTCCATTCACTCCATTCACATTTGCAAACACCTTCCAACAATGTCCATGATACCTTCATATGCATTGTTCTTGATCCAAACATGCAGTGTGACCTTGGCTGTTAAACCTCATCTTCTCCCTAAGACTAGTTCAATGGATCCCGTAACCAGCCATGTATTGACCACAAGCAACACCTGCACATGAATAAACAACCAATTATTCCGAGCACATGTCCTCGACTTGACTCACGTTAGTCTGAAAAACAGAACACCTTACGTGAGTACCTCACATAAGCATGTTGCAAACCATTGCAAGATAATACCATACTTTACCACCAAAACACAACAAAAAATTAGAAAATGAATACTAAGCAAACCATACCATAAGCGTAAAGAAAATTGCAAGTTAAAAGAAGAACCACTGCGATCTTGCACAAGACCTTGCCAAAACTAACTGGACCTTTCGCCAGACCTAGCCAAAGCTAATCGGACTTTGCGCCGGACCTATCCAAAGTTTCTCGAACCTCATGTCGGACCTACCAGAGCTACCCAAAGCAAGCCAGACCTATCTTTGGTCCTTGCCGGAGCTACCCAAAACATGCCAGGCCTATCGTCGAACCTTGCCGGAACTACCCAAAACATGCCAGACCTATCGTCGGACCTTGTCGGAGCGCGCACTTAGAGTCGGACCTTGTTGAAAAGGGTGTTTTGGTAATATTCAAAACTTTTATCACAATAGCCAATGTATTCAGCACAGATATGTCTCACATTATCCTAACCTTTTTTTAGATGCAAATGTGGTGGAAAGAAAGAATAAAGTAAAGAAATGCAAATGGGGTGTGATACAAGTTACCTCAAGTGGGGTCCTCCCCCAAGCTTGTTCTTGGTCAAGCTCCGCGATAGAGGTTGAAACCATAGTGGCGGATGTAGGCCATGAGGTTGGCCTAACCTTGTTGCAGTATGGCTTTGGCATTGGAGGGTTGATTGTCGATGTTGGATTGCCTTCCATGGGTTCTATGAGTGTGGTCGAGGAGAGTGTTGTCGATGTCGCTCATCCACATCTCAAGGTTTCCATTGGTTGGATGTACCTTGTTATTCCTAGGCTAAGGTAATGATAACCTTTAGCTACAAAAGAATGATGTGCACTCAACATGCATTGAGTGTGTTACGTCATTCTTTGGCTAAGGTGTATCGTCCCTTCCTGCCATAAAGAAATAACTTGTGCACCTCATGCATTGGGTGTGATCTGTCATTCCTTGGCTAAGGTAATGATAACCTTTAGCCACAAAGGAGTGACGCCCAACATGTGTTGGGTATGATTTGTTGTTCCTTGGCTATGGTACAACAAACCTATAACCTCAAAGGGATGACGTGCACTCAACATGGTTAAGTGTGATCCATTATTCCTTGGCTAAGGTATAAAATACCTTTTGGCCTCATAGGAACAACTTGCACCCAATATACATTGGATGTGATCTTGTCATACCTTTTAGCCACATAGGAATAACTTACATCCAATGATGGTGGCTGTGGACGGCTGTTATATACAAATTCACCCGTCAATATAACTCAATTATGTGAAGGAATTGTCATTTCTTGAACACATAACCTTTCTATTTAACCAATTTCCACGTGTCTTTGGAGAAATAGTGGATGTAGGGAATTATTGTAGGAAATGAGGTAAAAGAGGGAGAGCAATCCCATAAAATATCATGCCAGCTAATCAAGCACCGACATGTGGCACCACATGGATCGAATGGCCCACAAACAGAAGTATTCGAAGCCATCCAACGGTGTAGCATGCATATCAAGGGATGGGACCCATCTGGCAGTGACATGGAAAAAGCACATGAGAAATAGTGCAGAGACCAGGTCGGCTAACGCCCCTAGTCGGCTGACTTGGTCCTAGCGCCAAATTCGGTCAGAGGCCATATGTTGGCTCCTCCGGCTTGAAGAAGTCAGTGGTTACTGATTCGCGCACTTTTGGTTGTGACAACCGACCCTTCTCCACTTGTACAGAAGACCCCCTCCCCTCAACACACATACAAACACCATGTGAGTATTCATTCTGTTGTATCCACTACTCTCCATAGGTTTAGAGGAGTTTAGGTTGTAGAGAGGAGATCCTCTAGTCCATAGTCGTAGTAGAAGAGGAGTAGGAGTCTCTTCCCGATTCCTAATTGGGAAAGGTATGGCCCTCATATTCCTATTTGTATTTGTGACTTTACTCTTAATAAAGATGTTATCTTTAGTCTTCTATTGTTCATATACTTGGATGAAGTGTTTCTTGTTTGATTGTGGATTACATATATGTGGTAGGAGTAGTATTTATGATTGTGCCATACCATTCTCATTATATCATCATAAACACTACAAACCCCCACTATAGTCTAACTAGCTACGACATGATTATGTCAATATGAATCACTTATGCTATGTATTGACATTGGTTCAACGATTGTTTAGTTGATTGCCATAGGATGGCTTGTGCCTAGGCTATTAAGTTAATTACTTAATACGCTATCAAGGTGCAAGGATAAATAAGTAGCGTCGAATGTCTCATAGACCCACAAATTGAAGAGGTAAGCATTAGGTGGTGATAGCCCTATCTGTCCTTTGTAATCCTAAACATTCGATATACCACAGGCTCTTGGCGGGATTCGTCCTAGTGTTGCTATGGGTAAACCCGTGCCCGATGTATTAATCAACTTAGCATGAGAATTCATAATTGATATGATCATTGGTAACTAACTTAGTCTATGTAATATGTATATTAGAAGCACAATAGGAGTATCTACCTAACTCAAAGCCTAGTCCCTCTTCGCCTCATTTACCCGCTTAGGATAGAATGCTCTTGTGTGTGTCACACTACCTCCAATTATCATTTACCCATCCTTGCTAGAACGCAACCTAGACTAACCTATCCTCTTCAGTTGATGATTGATTTGCTTCCACCCAGCCTTACTTTGGGAGAATATAAATGACACACTTTGGGAATACTCTTTAAGTTGAAATGCTACATCAATAGCTTTCGTCCGCTTGCGGATTTGTATCTGTAACATTAGTAGCCTTCAACAAGCATTTCTGACGCCATTGCGAGGGATGATTTGTTAGTGTTACTTAAGAACTATCAACAAGCATTTTTGGTGCTGTTGTCGGGGATGATTTGTTAGTGTTACTTAAGAACTATCAACAAGCTTTTCTGGCACTATTGCCGGGGAAGGCAGTCGAAGTATTGCATGATTGAATGAATAGGGATAGGACCATAGGTAGGTTTTAGTAGGATAACCCTTCTTTGTTTCCGCATTTTATGTGAAAAAAGGGTAGTGTATGTCTAGTTTCCGCTTGCTGGAAAAGTTTGTTGAAGATCCCAAATCCCTTATGAGAGATCTACCTCGTGTCATTACTCCTCAGAAGCTTCGTGTGGCAAAGCAAGCCAGCGTAACTGCACCAACAACTGAAATGCCAATGGCCCTGAAGACCATTCGTCAGTTTTTGGCTCCCTGTGCTAAGAATGTACCTGTTGGGCCCACTGTTAACATCGGAGATGTGAACGTCGAAATCAAGACTGGTCTGATGAATATGGTGCAAGCCAACCCATTTTGTGGGAAGGCTAACGAGGATGCAGGTGCTCACCTGCAACACTTCCTTGAGATCTGCATCACTTTTAAGATCAAGGATGTATTCCTGATGCTGTCCGTCTTAGGCTGTTTCCGTTCTCTCTTCTTGGTAGGGCGAATCATTGGTTCTACACAAAACGAAGTGCTGTAGACACATGGAAGAAGTGTTCTATGGCATTCCTCGCCAAGTTCTTTTTGTTGGGCAAAACCAATGCCATGTGTGGAATAATTTCCTACTTCCAGCAAGATGCCAAGGAGTATATTCCCGAGGGTTGGGAAAGGCTTTAGGAGTACATCATGGTCTGTCCCTACCATGGGATGGATGATTGGCTCATTATCCAAAACTTCTACAACTGGTTGATCCCTTCTGCTGGTGACCATGTTGATGCTGCCGCTGGAGGTGCCTTCTTCTCATTGACGGCGCCCAAAACAAAAAATTTGATTTAGAAGATGGTGTCAAACATGGGTCGGAGTAACGAGCATCTCCATACCCGCCAGCAAGGCATGCACACCTTGAAGGAGGTCGTCATGATCGCTAGCAAATTGGACCTCCTTACGAAGAAGATAGATGGACAAGCCAATGGTGAGGTATGCGGCAGTGCCTATGCCCTATACTCTCACATCACATGTGAAGTCTGTGGCAATATGGGCCATTTGGGCAATGAATGCCCAGAAACTCGTAAGGATGCCCTATACGTAGCCAACAATGGGAACAACAATGGCTATCGTCCATGATGTGAAAGGTGGAGCAACCAAGCCCTTTCTTTAAAGGAGGGTACAAAAACAATGGCAACAATGGAAATCAACCAAACTTGAGAGAGCTTGCTATTGGCCAATTGAAGATCAATGATTCTCTATCCAAGAAATTGTTGGCTAATGACAAGACCTTAGAGAGCACCAATGCCAAGATTGAAGGATTATCCTCGGCCTTCAAGAATCAACTGAGCTTCAACAAGATGTTGGAAACTCAGTTGGCTCAACTAGCAGGCCCTGTTCCACCAGTGGAGAATGGCAAGATGCTAGGACAGCCTGAACCTCTCGTGTAAAATGTCAACATGATTTCTCTACGGGATGGCAACTGGCTGAAGGACCCGGATGTGCTACAATATCTTTCTCAACTGGGGCTCACCACTTTCACAAGGCCCTTTGTGACCTTGGAACAAGTGTGAGTGTGATGCCCAAGGTGGTCTTTGACCAGCTGAGCTTCGCGGAGCTTACTCCAACACCAATGCAGCTCCAACTGGCTAATTCTTCAGTCCATTATCCAGCGGGTATGGCTGAAGACGTTCCGGTGAAAATTCGGAATTGCTTCATACCCGTGGATTTCGCGGTGCTTGACATGGAGATCGAGATGGATACGCCTCTCATTCTTGGGCACCCATTCCTTAGCACCACAAGAGCTTGCATAGATGTGGGAGCTGGAGAAATCTACTTCCATATCAATGGGAAGGAGGAGAAGTTTAAACAAATTCAAGCGGTTGAAGTCACACCTCCGAAGGTGGACCTGTTCATTGTATTCATGTGGAAATTGATCTATGCAGAGAACCCGTCTTATCTTCCACGCCGACACCCCAAGAAGACAGAAAAATATGGGCCTCCCCAAAGGCCCAAGTCCACCAAGCCGCCAAAGAAGGAATGGCGGAAGAAGCAAGAGAAGCCGTCCGAGCCCATCCCTCCAGGCCCCGATGTCAAGAAATGAAGAAGGAGGAATATCCATCTCATCGGACTGTGGTGAGACCTAGCCAATAGGTTAAATTAGTAGTTATCATTTCTTTGATGTTTCTTTTCTCTTCATTCGGTTTTTCCCCATTTAGTTTGATTTTCCCCACTGCATATTTGGTTTTTCTTAGCAAGTTAAGAATCTTTTGTTCTCAACTATCATTTTTTCTTAATTTTTCACAAAAATAAAATCGTTGGGTTTTTAAAAAGAGTTTTTATTCGGAAAACAATTTTTTGAGCTGAAAATGTGGCATTTCACCAACGTGCTGATTTTATAGCCGTTGGGAAGCCACCTTCCAAAAGGGAGAACCGGGGGGGCCATATTGCGCTTCGGCAGACCCCCCTGTTCGGCCGACTAGGGGAAGGGGCCATTTTTTGCTCACTCTCCTTCAACGGCTCCATTTGATTCCCATGTGACCGTTGGGGAGTGTACACTATAAATGGTGGCCGTGAGGAGCAGTCCTCTTCACACTTCACCACATTACACACCTCCCCAAAGTCACTCTTTGCTCACATTGTTTTTCTTTCTCTTCATTGAAGCACTCTTGCTCAAATCCAATCAAAATGATTTGTTTTTGTATGCATTTGCAATTTGCTCTCATGTTCTTAAGGAAAAATTTGTTGGGGGTTTTTACTTTTACTAACATCACCTCTTCTGAGTTTTTGCCTTGTTGTGTTCTTGTTTGTTGTGTCCATGAAAGGAATGAAGAGGTTGTTTGGGAAGAGGAAGGAGGCTGCAAGCTCAAGCCATGGTGGAGACTCAAGTGCACGCCCCTCTTCTGTTGCTACACCAAGTTCACGGAGGAGGAGTGTATGTGAAGACACTCCCATGGGTGAGAAGAGCAACCTGCACCAACTCCTCCACGATGACGACCTCAACATACAAGTGAAGTTGAAGATCAAGCACACAAGCTCCTCCAAGATCATGAGTTTTCTCATACCAAAGCTTACGATCTGGATTTGATCTCCAAAATAGGTATGGATTCCGAATTCTCTTCCATTTGGCATGCACTAGGATGGGAAAACTTTGCTCACATAGAGGAGAGTGGTTCACGCCTTCTCTTCATACAATTCCTTTGCACACTCAAAATAGGATTTGATGGTGCTTCTTTTACATTATTTCAAAAAGAATACAACATCCTATGGAAAGAATTAAGTGAAATCCTTGGCTTACATAAACATTGTTTGCTAGACTTAGACACTTTGCCTAAGTTTAACATACAATGTTTTTGGTACGAATTGACTAATGAGGTTAGATGTAGTGCACCTAGGAATAGGCAATTGCACAATCCTACTTTACGCTTCATGCATAGATGAGTGGCTATGACTATGTTCCCTAGAGGAGATGTTAGAACAGTGTGTGATGATGAGCTAAAAATTTTATTTGCAATGGTTAAAAAGATAAAAGTTGCTCCAGTTATTGCCATAATGACACAATGGTTAATTTACATTTCAAGAACAGGGCCAATTGAATGCACTTTATTTATTACCCGTATTGCTACTAGGGTATGAGCACTAGAATATTCTTCATTTGAGTATATTGAAAATGAAATAGAATTAATTATTGAAGATTATTTAGTGCAAGGACATACCCTTAAGCATGATCATGATGGCTCTTTGATGTTTTATTATCCCGACTTTGTCAATGAAATTCGGTTACCTAAGCTGGATTTTCATTTGTACAAATGCTGGAGGCTAACCACTGACCTCTTCCCAACGAGGAAGCCTGAAGAAGTATTGTCTCTGGCAGGGTAACTAGAAGTCGTGCAAGGAGAGCAACCATGCCTCCGACAACCTCTATGGTCCATGAGTACGAAGAGGAAGAGAACCCAATGGGTGATGCATCCAGATGGACTCAACCTCCATCGTATGAGACTGAAGGTCCGTCTTGGCATCGACGGCCAGGTACCGCATGGGAGCCACCCCTATCCACTTCAAGTTCTAGCAGCTTGCCTCCAACGTCCATGAGAAGATGTCATTCCTCTTCGGCTAGAAGTCATCGTGACTATAGCCAAGGAATGACAAATCTCACTAGACAAAATTTTGTCCTAAGCCTGTTGTTTTTCATACTACACATGTCACACCTCGTAGGTCAGTACATGGGTGCAAAAAATCTAAAACTTTTACTCATGAACCTGCTGTATTTTCTAACCTTTCGCGTGTTATTCCTGCTAGACGTCGTGTGACTCAGTACTGGATCCGTAAATGCCTTTTGACTAACCCCATTATAAAGTCATCGACTTAATGTGCTTCTTTGTAGGTTACACTCTTGATGAAGGAGAAAATTTGGCTTGTGAATTCTAGTTGCTCATGCTACATGATAGGTAACAAAGAATGACTCTCCTCCTTCTCTTTTATGTCATGTGTAGAAAATGTTACTTTTGTCGATAATTCTTCAACTTCTATAATTGCTAAGGGATCTATTGGAGTAAATAGTAACTACACTTTAAAAGATGTGACACTTGTTAAGAATTTGAAATACAACTTGCTCTATGTTTCACAATTTCTACATGAAAATCTTAAAGTAACTTTAACCAAAAATAGCTGCAAGGTTGTAGATTCAAATGTTGATCTTATGTTTATCATGTCTCGGTTTGGAAGAGTTTTTAAAGCTTATTTTGATATGCCAACGTCTAAGCATAGGTGTCTAGTTGCTAATGAGTCAAAAATCTTATATTTTTGGCATCATCGACTTGGCCATGTAGGCTTTGATCACCTCACACATGTTACTGGCGATCGCATACGTGTGTTGCCTAAGCTTAAATGGAACAACGAAATTGTCTGCTCTTCTTGTAGACATGCTAAAATAGTTTTAGGTCCACATGATCCACTCACAATGACCATTACAACAACACCGGTACAACTTTTACACCTTGACACCACATGTCCTTCAGTGTTCAATCTTCTGAAGGTAAATGGTACGTGCTTGTAATTGTTGATGATTATTCTAGATACTCTTGAGTTTACTTTATGGAATCTAAGAATGAATATTTTAGTAACTTTAGAAGTTTGGTTCTTAGACTTTAACTTGACCACCCAAGATCTTTAAAACCAATTACAAGTGATAATGGAACCGAATTTTAAAACCAAACATTTAGTCACTTTTGTGCTTAAAATGGAATAGATCATAATTTTCTTCACCGTATGTACCCCAACAAAATGGTGTCGTAGAGAGAAAGAATAGAATCTTAGTTGAGATGGCTAGGACTATGCTTGCTGAATATTAAACTCCTTGGATGTTTGGGGCAGATGCAATTGCAACAACTTGTTATGTCTCAAATTGTGTTTTCTTGCGAGGTAAGCTAGGAAAAACCATATATGAGCTTCGGTTTGGACATAGGCCTAGTGTCACACATTTTAGTCTTTTTAGTTGCAAATGCTTTGTTAAGAAACAAGGTAATCTTGATTGATTTGAAGTTAGAACTATTGATGGCCTGTTTCTTGGTTATCCCTCTCATACTAGAGGTTACCGTGTGTTTTTACATGACAATAACAAAATTATGGAGACTTGTGAGGTTTCTTTTGATGAAGCTAGCCCAGTTACTAGCTCAAACATTGCTGGTCAAGATGCATATCCGCAAAGGGAGAGTACTTTCATTGAAGATGTGGAAGAAGTGGTGTTGCTGCCCGAAAATTCCGAAGCTAATGATGTCGTTCATGCTCCTGATTTTAATCTACGACCAGCACTAATGACTACTACTACTGATCCAAATCACCCTCAAGCCATAGCTCATTGTTGATGATGAACAAAAAGAACAAGGAGATTTTGAACTGTCTACTCCTCTTTGGATCCTCAAAACTCATCTTCCACGACATATTAATTGAACCTTGCATGAACAAGTCACTGTTGGTATGTCTTATGAAAATAGACTAATCCGCAAGCGCACAGAAATACCAATGTAGAACTTCTCCTTAAAGATTATTCTCAAGGGTATCGAATCAAAGGAACGTGTGTGAGATCTCCTAACTTGTCCTCCCAAGGACACATAGTTTGTTTGGTAGGCAAGGAATTGAGTTCAATGGTTTGAAATCTGGGCCATAGTAGTCTACGGCAGCTGCTTCGGGCACGGGTTTACCCTTAGCAACACAAAGACGATTCTCGCCATGAGTCTATAGCATAGCCGAACATGGAGGATTACTATGGACAGATAGGGTTGTCACCACCTACTATCTACCTCTTCATTCTGTGCGTCTATGAAATATCCAATGATGAACTCTAACCAAAGCACCATGCTTAACTTCTAATTCACAACTCTAATCATCTCGAATACAAAGCTACGACTAGAGCCTCTAATAAATTAAAGCAGTGAACTCACAAGTAGTTACGTAAACTTCTATAAAATAGAAATCAAACTAATATTTAGTTTACAAAAATTTCTTACTCGATTCCGACAGAACTTCCGTAGAGCTACAAGTGTTTAAGGGGGATTCGACAAGCCCAAGCCTCCTCCATCTAGGTCCTCCTCACTCTCCTTCTATTTGGCTGGCCACTTGGGCAACTCTAAATGTTATGAGTGGAGTACTATTCTCAAACTTGTGGTGTGTGGTGAGGAGGTATTTATACATGAGCTCAGTCGGTTTGGCGCCACAATTAGCGTGCAAATCACTCGTTACCACCATCAGGGAGCTATGAGGAGCCAACACGTCGAGGCTGATTGAGTTTAGCGCTAGGGCAAAGTCGGTTTAGCTAGGGGTCGGCTGACTTGGTCCTGGTCCCCCCTCGGCTGACCCTTTCTCGTGTGAATCACCGTTGGATCTATCGGATACGACTAGAAATGAGTCATGGATCCATGTGATGCCATGTGTCATTGCCTGATTGGTCAAATGACAACTTTTAGGATTGCTCCGGGCACTCTTGGGTATTTTGGGGCTTAATTCACCTGCATTCCAATAGAAACCAACACTTGTGGAATTTGTTAGTTTTAACTCCTACCACTATGTCATGTTCTTTACTTTATAATCTTTATGCAGTGAATTGACAGTAAAATTTAGCATTTAAGGACCGTCAACAAACTCCCCCACACTTAGTCATTTGCTCGTCCTTGAGTGAAGGAAAGAAGAACTAAGTGCTAATATAAAATAGTGTTGATATTATGAAAGAAGTATACAAAGTAATTTAATTCATACCTTTGCTTTTGAACCCTTTTTGTGGTGTGGCTATCACATCATCTTGGGCATTTGAGAGGTGGAACGGTTGAGTGCATCTCACCCAGACTACCTCCTGCTGAAATGACTTCAATAAATTGCTATACCTCAAATATCAAAAGGACAATGCATTTTCTTCCTTTATTGGATTCTCTCAAAACACTCAAAGTGTTTGAATCTTCACCATGGCATAATTTTTCCACTTTTGTCCCTACAAGTAAATACGGCTTTTTGTGGAGCTCGGTAGGGGTAAAGAGTAGCACACTTGCAATTCATATATTACTAAGTGAAAAACAAGATCCATAAGAGAAGACCATGGAATTAAAATCATTGACTTTGGAAATTCTTGTGCACTTATTATGGATGCTGGATGATGGATGATGAATTTTGATGATAAGTCCCATTTAATCACTCTCTTTTTGTACAAGGATGAAGCATGGCTACTTATTAGCTCTCTTTTCTCTTTTTTTAATTCTTTTAGAGCTCTTATATCCATGCCTTCTACTCCTTTTTACGCCTCTTTTTAAATCGAGAGAGGACTTTGCAATAATCTCATAGAGTATCTTTTGATGGTGGATGGATGAAAATGATGAAGTATGGCTGAGTGCAAAAGAAATTCCTAATCAAAGATTTCATGCAAGTCACTCAATAGGGTCAAGAGTTTGACAAAGTTCAATGAAAATGCAAAGTGGCATGTGCATGTGGTTTTCAATAGTTATGTCATATGGCCTTGGTGGGTACTTAATTTCCAATGAGAGAGGAAGGCAAAACATTAAGACTTCCAAATTGTGCAAAATTCAAAACCAATTTCAAACAAGCATGTGTTTGTCCACAGGTTCATTTTACTCACCATATCACACCAATCAAAAACTTAGATGACATGTTATCATAATTAATTATATGGGTCCAGAAACATGGTAGTGAAATCAAAATACATGGTATACGAATCTCATATTTAAGAAAATTGCATTATTTATGTTGATTGAGTTGATTTTAAATTGATTTTTCATGAATGCGTCAAAATTTTCAACTCAAATTTCAGTGAATCATAAAAAGTGATGGATAAGATATTCGAACCAACGCTTTGTAGTGAAACGGACCCGAGAAAGGCCGCTAATAGGTCGGCTAAGCCAGGGGGTCGGCCAACCTCTGGTTGCCCCCCTGGTGCTCCGCTTTGTCGTGTGGTATCGCATGTATGTTTGCGACATGTCTCTGTTTGAAACGCGTGATCCATAAATCGCGAAATCACGGAGGGACTCCTCCCCACAATTATTTACTAGAATCTTTATTGGACAAAAAGGCATTGACAAGACAAAGGGAGCTTTACGGTGTAAGCTGAACCGGTAAGATCTATTTATTGAACTCAAAATGGGGGTGCTTGAGTGAAAATTTAAATTGAAAAGTAGGTATCCTAAGATAGAAGATGGGACTTGAGCAAGGTGGAAATTATAATGATGTTGTAGCACCGAGGGATTGGTTGGGATTCTGTGTGCCATATGGATTAGCTTTATAATGGACCCACTTGTTGGACATCGAGGAATTACGTGGAATTTTAAAGAACAGCGGGAAAATCGATTAAATTTACCATGTCAGCTTCCTTTCCAAATCATCTCGAGAATATAAGAAGAATTTGAGATGGTGCCCATTTACCTTAAATAGGTTTCTTGTAGGTAGTTCATTATGCCCACAATGTGTCGAGTAGTTTATCCTTCCAACCTGTTTCCATTCCATGTCGGTCTTTTGCAGAATATCTTTGATTTGCTTGTTAGATGTTTATGTTTCACCGCTTGTTTGTGGGTGGTAGGGAGTAGAAATATAATGTTATACTCCAAGCTCCCTCAAAAAGCTCTAGAAGGTCTTATCAATGAAATGAGACCCTCCATCACCTATAACCATTCTGGGAGTGCCAAAGTGTGGGAAAATGATCTCATGGAACATTTTCCTAGCTAGCTTACAATCAACATTTCTACAAGGCAATGCCTCTACCCATTTTGACACATAATCAACGGCCACCAGAATATACTCTCAATTATAGGACTTATACCCCACACATCGAATAATTCGACTTGGAGATTATATGCGAGGGGCATGGCATTACAAGCAGTGATTTCTCCATGCTTTTGGAATTTCCAACATCGGCGAATGAATTCCTTGGTATCTTCATACATAGAAGGCCAATAGAATCCACTTTGTCATATCATTGCCTGTGTACGGCAAACACCGTAATGGCCTACGTAGGGGCCAACATAGAATTTTTCAATGATTTTAGTGCCTTTGATTGTGGGGACACACCTTCTAAGAAGGCTATCATCACAAACTCGATAGAGATATGGATCATCCCATAGGTGTCGACGACTCTCATAGATGATCTTCTTTTTGTTTTCCCCTAGTGGTACGTACCCCATGACCATGAAATTCATGATATCCGCATACCAAGGGTGAGAATCGGTCACCTTGAGCAACATATCATCACGTAGGAAGGCATTAATGGGTACATCCATGTGTTGCGTGACTTCCACACGTGAGAGATGATCCTCAATGGAATTCTCCAAATCAAATTCTTGGAGTAGGAGAATCCATCGGATTTGCCTGGGTTTAGCGTCCTTTGTGGTGAGCAAGATTTCAACGTTCCATGGTCTATGTAGATAACGACATTGGCTCCAACCAAATAAGACCTAAACTTATCGATAGCAAAGACTACTGCGAGGATCTCTTTTTTCGTAGTGGCATAATTGAGTTTTGCTCCTGTTAGAGTCTTGCTGGTGTAGGCTATGGCATGATGCTTCTTATCTTTGGTTTGGCCTAAGACCGCACCAACAGCAAAATCGTTGGCATCACACATGATTTTGAATGGAAGCGTCCAACCAAGGTGTTGGATGATTGGAGCTGATATAAGTGCCTTTTTGAATGTTTCAAAGTATTTAAGGCACTCCTAATAGAAATCAAAGGGAGTACCCTTAGCTAATAGGTTTGTGAGGGGTCTAGCTGTCGGTACATTGCATACCGGGTACCCCATGATACTGCAAGAAACGCTAAGGAGTTTCCCCCGTCCAAATTGAGGACCTCCGAAGGCCACACGTGTTACATAGCACTGCACCCGCCTCCCTGGTTTGGGTAGCTCTGGCATCGCCATGTGTAACACGAGGCTGGACCTAACCCCATTCATAGGGAAGCTCCGGTCTTGCCACGTGTCCAGTGACACCGGGCCTAACCCATTGTAGAGGGAAGCTCTGGTGCTGCCACATGTATTGTGGCTCCGAACCTGCCTCCCCACAATGGGAAGCTCCAGAGCCGCCACGTGTCATGCCTCCGGACCTAAGACAGCAATGAAGAGATTGGCGGATCTCCAACGGCACGGATATTGAAGGGACAGTTAAAGCTACAGTTATAGGACCTGATTGTGTGTCATTAATGACACACAATCAGAGGACCCTTAACAACAGTACCACCGCCATTAAGGCGCGTTATGATGCTGTTAATTGTGCTTAATATTCGCGGATCATGTATTAGGCAACTAACTACCACTAGGGCCACATGTCAGGCCAGGCTGATGTACCGGCCAATCCTTAGACTATAAAAGGGCTACGCTGCACGCTACAGGTGAGAACCAAGCTCACACGCTCACAAGCGCCTGACATTCATACATAAAAAACACATCCCGTGGAGTAAGGTGTTACGCTCAGGCGGCCCGAACCACGTAAAACTCTTTGTGTCACCGTCTTGTTCACGCACACCCCAACCAATCAAGAACCGCTGCAGTCTACTATCCAGTAGTACCGTGGGAAGTGTCAATCGCACTCTTCGACATTTGGCATGCCAGGTAGGGGCTCCTTGAGATTTTAGGATGGTGAACTATGTCGCAATATCGTCCAATGGCAACGCTGAGCAACCTGCTGGAGGGAACCCCTCCAACGTGCAACAGTCAGTGGGTGTTGTTGTCTCGGCGGGCGTCGTACCACCACCACCACCTACTCTAGTTAACAATGCCGGATAGCAGGATGAGGTATTGGCGTCGATCACTTCATCGATGCACAACAACCCTAAGAACGCGCTAATTGCAGTGTGAAAGCATCTAGGCCCCCACGAGGTACGGTTTCGGTGATTAATGACAACCGTTATTTACTACTAATGAGTTTGTGGATGCGAGGTTTCATGTACAATGAATCAAACGTCTATCAATCAATCATAAATGTCATCTACTGCTCATTGGATGCAAAAGGAGACCCCTCAACGAACTAACCTAAGGGGTTAATCGGAAACAAATGAAGAACTCGTACAACGACGCAACCTTATCAAAATTGGCAACACAAGAAGCTTCATATCCATCAGAAGAGCCATACAAACAAGTGTTCAAGAGGTCACAAGTCCAAAATCCAAAAGATCAGTCCAACTCAACTCGAAGGAAACAAATTGTACACACCGGATCATCCGGTGATCTGAAGAATGACTGCATCGGTCGATTTGGACTCAACAGAAGAAGAAGACC
Organism: Tuctoria greenei; assembly: GCA_036927565.1. NCBI lineage: Eukaryota > Viridiplantae > Streptophyta > Magnoliopsida > Poales > Poaceae > Tuctoria > Tuctoria greenei. The sequence goes on from JAYESD010000010.1 coordinate 29,822,473, forward strand.
TCAGAATGAAGTACACACCGGATCATCCGATGTGTATCCAGTGAACATCGGATGAATACAACAGTAAGCAAATTTTCTGAAGTGTTCTGAAGGACTGAACACCGGATCATCCGATGATGAAGGCAGATGCACATCGGTCGATTACAACAGAAGCAAATTATCAACTCAACCAGACTGAAGATCTATTCATCGGATCCTCCGATGATGAAGAAGGTGAAGCATCGGTCTAATAACGGTCATTTCTGACAGAATGACGTCAGCTTATCAAATTAGACCGATGCTCATAAAAGGGGGTCATCGGATCATCCGATGTACACAGAAAAAGTAATCAGCCCACTTTTCCAACGGCTAATTCGGTTGGGCTGAGTATTTAACCCCCTCCCACCAGTCATTTCGAAGGGGCTGAACAACAAGAGCACCACTACACATTCCCCAAGTGTCCAAGATTTAGAATACTCATTTTCACACTCTTGTAACCCTTTCACACCTCAAGATATAGGCTAGTTCCTCTTAGAGTTAAGCTTGTGTGCGTCCTCTCTGGGTGAGTGGAGACTCTAGAGTAGGGAGAGCCGTGAGAAAGTGCATTCTTGGTGATTGCACTCACCTTGTATCAAGAGGAGAGTGAAGAGATCGCTCCGGAGCTTGCCGAGACCATTGTGGAAGCCCGGAGGATCGAAGTTGTACAAGGCTTGAGCTCCACCTTGCCAAGAATGGCAAACGGAGGAAGTTAGTGGATTCCCTCGTCTCGGTGACTTGGGAGTGGCAATACCCTTAAGTGGGTGCCACAACGTGGACGTAGGTGGATCCTAGTGATCTCACCGAACCACGGGAAAAATCGACGTGTCCCCGTGTCTTCGAGCGTTTGCATTCCTCCTCCCTACTCCCTTTACGATTACGCAATTCTCATTTCCGCACTTAATTCTCTTAATTGCACTATTGGCTTGCTTAGAGAATTAGATTTTACTTAAGCTTTAAATTGACTTAAAATTTGAAGTAGCCCAATTCACCCCCCCCCCTCTTGGGCATTCGATCCCTACAATTGGTATCAGAGCGAGGTTGCTCATTGGATCATTCTAGCTTCACCGCTAGAGAGCAAAAATGGCCAAGAATGGGGGTTCGGTTCCTACCTTCGAGGGCAAGAATTTTGCTTATTGGAAAGCACGCATGCGCGCTTACCTTGAGGCAATTTCTCCCGAAGTGTGGGAAGCGACCCATGCGGGGTTTGGCAACCATGAATATATTGGTGATCAACTAAAATGGGATGCTAAGGCTAGGAATGCTATTTATGAGTGCATTAGTCAAGATGTATTTGCTAGAATTGCTAGTAAGGAAAAAGCTTGTGAAATTTGGGCTTGCTTGATTGAGATCCATGAGGGTTCCTCTCGTGTCAAAGAGCTCAAATATCACTTGCTTAAATCCAAGTATGATGATTTTAAAATGCTTCCTCATGAGAATGTTAATCAAATGTTTTCTCGCTTAAATGTACTCATTGAGGAAATTAATGCTCTTGACATTGCTTCTCTTGGCAAGGGACTCATCAACCGCAAGATCCTCATGCTACTTCCCAAGCCCAAGTACAACATCATCAACTCAATGCTCCAAAAGGAGTCACTTGACAACATTGAGGTTTCGGAGCTCATTGGAGAGATACATGCTCATGAGATGAGTGTGCTTGGAATGATGGAGGAGTCATCATCATCAAAGACCATTGCTCTCAAGGCCTCAACCAAGAAGACACATACCAAGAAGAAGAAAGTGGTTGAGCCTAGCTCAAGTGAGGAAGAACAAGCTACAAGTGAAGATGATGATGATGGTGAGCTTGCATTGATGATGAGGAAGTTTTCACGTCTCAACTCAAAGATTGCCAAGAAGGGATACTCGTTTGATCCCAAGAAGAAAGCCTTCTTGCCAAGGAGAGATGAAAACAAGACGTGCTACAATTGTGGCAATCAAGGCCACATATCATATGATTGTCCAAGACCGGACAAGAGGAAGGACAAGGGCAAGCATCGCAAGCTAGAAGAGAGTGATGATGATGAAGATGCAAAGCCCAAGCGCACCTTTGGAAAGAAGAAACTTGACAAAGGCAAGAAGACCAAGCTCTTTCCAAAGAAGAGAAGGGGACCTCAAAAGGTCTTCATGTGCGAAGCAAATGAGTGGGTCACCGATGAAGAAACAAGTGATGATAGTGAAGATGAGGAAGAAAACTTGGCAAGCCTCGCTATCGTCAACAAGGATGACTCACCCCTTCCTCCACCGCCTATGTGCCTCATGGCGAAAGGTAACACAAAGGTATGTGATGACTCAAGTGATGATGAACTTTCTCCCGATGAACTAGCATCTATGATTAATGAATATCATGCCATTATCAAAAGGGAAAAGGCTAAGGTTAAGGCACTTGAGCTAACTCGCGCTAAGCTAGAGGGTGCCAACCTCGATTTGCAAGACAAGTATGTCACCATACTTAATGAGCATGAAACGCTCAAGTCACATGTCAAGCAAATCGAGGAGGAGAAGGCTCAAATCAAGCTTGAGTTCCATGAGCTTGACTTAGCTAACTCGGCACTATTGGCTAAGCATAACGAGTTAGTTCAAGAGCATGAGACACTTAGTCTTTCCTATGAAGCAATGGAACTAAAATTGAATAACTTGAAGAAAGAAACTCTTGATGGCAAAACACCCGCTAGTTCACATGCCACTAACAATTTGCATGAGTCTTTGCCATTGAAAGCTAATAGGGAGAAGGAGCTAATGGACGAGATCGAAAGTCTCCGCACTAGTGTGGCTAGACTTTCCAAGGGAGAGGACAAGCACAAGGAGATCCTCTTCCAACAAGCTAAAGGCTTCAACAAAAGGGGACTTGGGACCTTCCCTACGCCCAACAAATGGAAGGTGCCCTCACCGGAGCTTAGGACAAGCTTCATCAAGGAAGTGGGATCCTATTGCCAACATTGTGAGGTCACCGGACATCACACTAGGGAGTGCCCTCTTCCCACTCGTCCTTCTCCAAAATTACCTCCTAACTATTCATCTACTTTCAATGATTGTCACTATCTATTGAGCAAAGTAGGTGGAAAGGTGAAGGCGAAGTTCATTGGCAAAAATATCAAGGGCATGAAGGGGAAGCTCCCCAAGCAACTTTGGGTCCCAAAATCACTTGTATCACACATACAAGGACCTAAGTTGGCTTGGGTTCCTAAACTCAAAAACTAACTTCATGTGTGTAGGTGAACTACAAAGCCGGAGGAAAACATTGGGTACTCGATAGTGGGTGCACTCAACACATGACCGGCAATGATGGTATGTTCACCTCCATAGAAGACCCCGGCAATCATGAACAAGTCACCTTTGGTGATAACTCAAAGGGGAAGGTAATTGGCTTAGGTAAAATTGCAATTTCTAATGACTTGTCCATTTCGAATGTGCTTTACGTTAAGTCTCTTAGCTTTAATTTGCTCTCTATTGCTCAACTTTGTGATCTTGGACTAACGTGCACATTTGACAAAGATGGTGTTGTGGTGTCTAGTGTAGCTAGCAAAGAGCTAATATTCAAGGGCTTTAGGCATGGTCATCTATATTTGGTGGACTTCTCCAACAAGAGCGCAAGCCTAACCACTTGTCTTTTCACCAAGACAAGTTTGGGGTGGCTATGGCATCGGAGGATTGCTCACATAGGAATGAGCAAGCTCAAGAAGTCCTTCAAGCTAGGGATGGTGACCGGCGTAAAGGACGTGACGTTTGAAAAGAACAAGCTATGTAGCGCATGTCAAGCCGGGAAGCAAGTGGCTTCGCACCATCCGATGAAGACAATGGTGTCAACCTCCAAGCCGCTCGAACTACTTCACATGGACCTCTTCGGACCGTCCACCTACCAAAGCCTTGGCGGTGACAAGGGTGAAACCCCGGAAGTCTTCAAGACCTTTGCAAAACGAGCTCAACGGGAATTCCAACTTCCCATCATCAAGGTTCGGAGTGACAACGGCACCGAATTCAAGAACTACAATATTGGGGAGTGGTGTGACCGTGAAGGAGTCAAGCACGAATTTTCGGCTACATACACCCCTCAACAAAACGGTGTTGTTGAGAGAAAGAACAAGACACTAATCACCCTCGCGAGAGCCATGCTTGATGATTATGGGACGTCGGAGAAGTTTTGGGCGGAAGCGATCAACACGGCATGCCATGCCGCAAATAGAGTCTACCTTCATCGACTTCTCCAAAAGACTCCCTACGAGCTCCTCATTGGGAGAAAGCCCAACATCTCCTACTTCCGGGTCTTCGGATGCAAGTGCTACATCTACCGCAAGAAAAGACTTGGTAAGTTTGAAAGAAGGTGCGATGTTGGTATTTTCCTTGGTTATGCGTCAAACTCAAAGGCATATCGAGTATTCAACCAAACCTCCGGGTTAGTTGAAGAAAGTTGTGACGTTGAGTTTGATGAGACTAATGGCTCCCAAGAGGAGAGTTTTGGTCATGATGATATAGATGATGAGCCTCTACGAGAAGCTATGAAGAACATGACCATAGGAGACATCAAGCCCGAAGTTGAGGAGAGCCATGATCAAGGGGGAGCTTCAAGTCCGAACATCAACACCTCCATGGCGCCTCAAGTGGATGAAGAAGAAGACAAAGATGATCCATTGCCTATGCAAGACCAACAAGCAACACAACACCAAGAAGAAGATGAAGTCCAAGATGAAGTCCAACCACAAGACGAGCAAGATGCTTCACCACCACCAAGTGACTCACAACCGTTGATGAGACATGGGCGTATCTCCAAGGCACATCCAATGGATCAAATCATTGGAAGTCCTTCACGGGGAGTAAGTACTCGTTCACGTCATGTTGCATCTTTTTGTGAGCACTACTCTTTTGTGTCGTGTGTAGAACCCAAAAGCATTGAGGAAGCTCTCCAAGACTCCAATTGGGTGATGGCTATGCAAGAGGAACTCAACAACTTCACCCGCAATGAAGTTTGGGTGTTGGAGGAGCGACCCAAGGACAAGAATGTGATTGGAACAAAGTGGGTCTACCGCAACAAGCAAGATGAGAATGGCGTGGTGGTCCGCAACAAAGCTAGGCTTGTGGCGAAGGGATTTGCTCAAGTTGAAGGTTTGGATTTTGGGGAGACATTCGCCCCGGTAGCACGGTTAGAAGCTATCCGCATACTCCTTGCTTTTGCTTCTCATCATAATATCATGCTTTATCAAATGGATGTTAAAAGTGCATTTCTCAATGGCTATATTAATGAACTTGTGTTTGTTGAGCAACCTCCCGGGTTTGAGGACCCAAGAAACCCTAACCATGTCTATAGGCTAAACAAAGCACTGTATGGACTCAAGCAAGCTCCAAGGGCATGGTACGAGCGCTTAAGGGACTTCCTCGTCATGCAAGGTTTCAAGATTGGGAGGGTGGACACTACACTCTTCACCAAGGACATCGACGGAGACTTATTTCTTTGTCAAATTTATGTCGATGATATTATTTTTGGCTCAACTAACAAAGCTCTTAGCCATGAGTTTGGCAAAATGATGTCTAGGGAATTCGAGATGTCAATGATTGGAGAGCTCAACTTCTTCCTAGGATTTCAAATCAAGCAACTTCAAGAGGGGACCTTCATCCATCAAGAGAAGTACACTAAGGACCTCTTGAAGAAATTTGAGATGGGAGATTGTAGCTCAAGAAGCACTCCAATGGCGACAAATTGTCATCTCGACGCGGACATGGACGGTAAATCTATTGATCAATCTCATTACCGTTCCATGATTGGTTCATTGCTATATCTTACCGCATCTAGGCCCGATATTATGTTTAGTGTGTGCTTGTGTGCTCGCTTTCAAGCGGCACCTAAAGAATCGCACAAGAAGGCGGTCTTTAGGATACTTCGGTATCTCAAGCATACCCCAAGTGTAGGTTTGTGGTACCCCAAGAACGCTAGTTTTCATCTCTTAGGTTACTCGGATTCGGACTTTGCCGGATGCCGTGTAGACCGCAAGAGTACCTCCGGGGGTTGCCACTTACTTGGACGTTCCCTAGTTTCTTGGTCGAGCAAGAAGCAAAATTCCGTGGCTTTGTCCACCGCGGAGGCGGAGTATATAGCGGCCGGTGCATGTTGTGCCCAAATCCTATATATGAAGCTAACCCTCTTGGACTTTGGAATTAAGTTTGGTTGTGTGCCTCTCCTTTGTGACAATGAAAGTGCGGTTAAGATAGCTAGAAACCCCGTTCAACACTCCCGCACTAAGCACATTGATATTCGCCATCACTTCTTGCGGGACCATGAGGCTAAGGGAGAAATCTCTTTGCAAGGTGTTAGGTCCGAAGAACAATTGGCGGATATCTTCACCAAACCACTTGATGAGAAAACTTTTTCTAGGCTTAGAAGTGAGTTAAATGTGCTAGATGCATCTAACGTCATGTAAATTGCCATGTTCATGTAAGGTTGCATGTCATATAGGTCTTGCCTAACTCCCAAAGGATAGGGGTGAGCTAGAAATAGTTTTTCCCTGAGGAAGCCTTTGGAAGGTTTAAACTTGGCAAGATAGATTTATTTTATGCCTTGCATGATCCCTGCCATATAAACTTGCACTCATTTAATCTCTTGCACTATAATTTGTTTGGCATTGCATACGGTAGAATTGTCACAAAGGGGAACCCACATCATGAGAAGGAGACTTGTTTGAAATGCAATATCTCAACTCATATGATGTGGAAAGAGCAAAATTCTAAAGGAACATGCTTTAATGAGATAGAAGTTTTCATACTCTACCTCTCAAAGCATGGGTCTTACATCTTATTTGGATATTTTTTTTTTCCTCTATTTTTTCTCGGTGTTTCATTTGCATTAAGGTCTAGCCAAGCTATTGGCATATTAGCTTCTTGAGGGGTAAGGGGTTGCCCAAAAAGTCCTAAGACATGTGTTTCTCTTTGATTGCGTGTTTGGTCAAAGGACATATATGGGCATTCTTAGTTTTTCTGTAGTCATCGGATTATCCGATGCTAGGGTCAGCAGCTACATCGGATCAATTGGTGCTTCAGTTCAACGAGCAGATCAGTCAGAACCAAGAAATCGACCGATGAGTTCATTTCAGGAAACATCGGAGCATCCGATGTTCAATCCTCTGTTACCCTGATGAATTCGACCGATGATCGACGTAGCAACGTCGGATCATCCGGTGTGCAAAGAGAGTTTTTGGACTAACTCTCTGTTGAACTCGACCGATGACCACCTCCCTTGCGCATCGGTCGATCCGGTGTTCGCGTAACGGCTAGGTCATCGGGTTCCTATTAAAAATCGTACGGCCGCCGCTTCGACTTCCTCACTCCGCGCCGCCACCCCTTCATCGCCGCGCCTCCTCCGCCGCCTCGTCTCCCGCACCACCGACGCGCCTCCAGCCGCCGCCGTGCCTCCAGCCGCCGCCGCGCCTCCAGCCGCCGCCGCGCCTCCAGCCGCCGCCGCGCCTCCACCGCCGCCGCGCCTCCCGCGCCGCCACCTCGGGCCGCGCCGCCGCCGTCGCCCCTGCCGGCTGCCGGCATCGCTGCCGCCGTCGCCCTCGCCGGCTGTCACCACCGCCGCCGCCGTCGCCCCTGCCGGCTGTCGCCACCGCAGCCGCCTCGTCGCTAGGGTTCCCACGAACCACGCGACATCGTCAAAATCGCTGCGTCGCCGTTCGTCGTTCATCCTTTTCGTCGCTAAGGTTTGTTCCGTGCCGTGCGACATCCGTCATTGTTTCTCATCGATCATCTTTTCGCTAACCCTAGCCCTCTCTTTTGCATCAAGATGGGCCGTGATCGCAAGGACAAAGGCAAGGCCATCGAGGAGCCCGCAGCGAAGAAACAGAGGCTCTCGAAGGAAGCTCGCCGGGCAGAGTTGGCCGCTCGCGCCGCAGAGGAGCGTGAGCGCGGCCGTCGCGGTTCCTTGCGGATCCGCGAGTCTCGGCAGAGGCAGCAGCGGCCCACAGTGCAGCTCGTGCCGCCCGACGACTCTGAGGACGAGGAGGAGACTGAGGTGACGCCACTGGTTCGCCGGCGCACCGTCAGGACCCGAGGGGGAGGTCAGACCCCCACTGCGAGTCAGCGTCCCACTGCTGCCGACCGCGCAGAGGATAGAGAGGCCCAGAGGGCCATCTACGAGATGGATACCGCTGCCAGAGTTGCTGAGGATGTCAGGCTTACAGATTATCGCAAGCTCAAGGCAAAACAACTGAAGAAGCTCAGATGGACAGTATTGCCAGAGGAGTGGTTCCCGCAGCCCAGGGACACTAGGGTTGATCCTCGCTTTTGGACCCTGACACAGGCGTCCCTGTACGAGACGTACAGGCGTCGGGGCCATAAGCTGTTCCAGCACACCTACATCGACTGGAATCAGCTTGCCACAGCAGTTGGCCACGGGATCAGGCCGTTCTTCGAGAGGTACAGAGGCCTTGTGGACCTGCTCTCACGCCAGAGGAGCGCTTACGTGGAGGAGTGGGTTCGAGTCTTCTACGCCACTCTCTATATCTCAGAGGGTCGGCGCTCGATCCACTTCATGTTTCTGGGGCAGCAGCACACCGTGTCTCGAGAGCGACTGGCACAGCTACTTGGAGTGGACACGCACCTCACTTGCCTACACGAGGTGGTCTACGGTGGAGCCGACCCGCCAAGGAGGCCGCTGACAGGGGGAGTGTCACCACCGTTTGAGGAGATCAGAGGTCTGTTCACCGCTCCGTTCACGCCAGACCAGCCGAGGGTGCCAGCTCTCCTCACTCCAGCCGCTCGGACAGTTCACCACATTCTCAGGCGTACCCTTCTACCGAGGTCCGGCTACCTAGAGGGCTTTACGAGCCTCCAGCAGACCATCCTGTTCTATGTGATGAACGGGATGGAATTTGATATCGTGGACATCTTGATCTGCGAGATGGAGGACGTGATCACTGACAGAGTCGGGATGTTGAGGCAGTTGGTCTACGGGCATTGGATTTGCCGTCTGCTGTTCCTGCTAGCACCTGAGGACTCGCCAGCCACTGCTCCCCTGACAGAGCTCCACGCCACTCGGCTCGGCCACTACCGAGTGCCTACTCCTGGAGATCGCCGCCTTGGCCGTCCAGTCGAGCGTCAGGTCAGAGCTCGTCTCTCTGAGGAGGACTGGACCGAGTTAGCTCAGGAGGATGAGGCGCTCGCTCAGGCTGAGGCTCAGGGAGGTGGACTTGAGCACGTGTGGTCAGACAGTGACACCAGCGACAGTGTTGAGGAGTACTTCCCTCCTCCGCCTCCTTCTCCGAGGCAGCACGACGCGGAGGCGGGAGTTTCCACTGCTGCACCACCGACGCCTCCACCAGTGTCAGAGGCTCAGGTGTCCCAGCCGTCCGAGCTCACCACACTGCTCCAGCAGATGGTCGAGCAGCAGCGGCAGGACCGGCTTGCAGCCGAGCAGGCCAGGGCAGAGCAGGCTGCGCGGCTCGCAGAGCTTCAGAGGCAGCAGACAGAGATGCAGCTAGAGATGGCTCGCCAGAGGCGCGAGGACACAGACCGGTTCACGAGCTTGGTGGATCAGATGCACCAGAGGACCCTGGACCAGCAGCAGCAGACTCAGCAGGCTATGATGGGCATCCTGGGGTTGATCACCAACCTCTACCAGCAGACCGGGATAGCCCTTCCGCCCCAGCAGCCGGGTCTTGGTCAGGCTCCAGCAGCTTCTCCACTGGCACCCACTGCAGCTCCAGCACCGGCGTCGCCTGTACCGAGCTTCAGCATGTCACCTCTTCTAGCCTCGTCAGTGCCGTTCCAGTTCTCACCTCTACCGGCAGTACCTTCACCACCGGCGCCAGCAGCACCAGCAGATCCCCCAGCGGCGCCAGCAGCCCCAGCAGCGTCAGCAGCTCCAGCTCCTCCCGCTCCAGCGCCAGCACCTGCGACCTCCACCTCGAGCAGCTCCGACGACAGCACCGCCGACGTCGACCGCTTCACCGTCGCCCCGAGCGCTCCGGAGTCCTAGGTACTCCTCTTCCCTTTTTGGTGTCTTGATGCCAAAGGGGGAGAAGAGTTAGAGTTAGGGGGAGTGTCTTGGGCTTAGGGGGAGTGCTAGTTATCTATTTGCTTTCAGTCTTTCTTGTTATTTGCTTCTATTTGAGACTTGATTGTTATCATTTGCTACTATTTGTAATTCAGTATGCTACTTCACTCTTATGATTTATATTTGATCACTGTTTGAGCCTCCGAGCTCCTTGTGTTGCATGTTGTTCCGATTACATTTCTTTATGAGCATTGCGTTTGCGTTTCAAATTTCATTACTTTTATGCTCTACTCGTTGTGTTGTCATCAATCACCAAAAAGGGGGAGATTGAAAGCATCTAGGCCCCCACGAGGTACGGTTTCGGTGATTAATGACAACCGTTATTTACTACTAATGAGTTTGTGGATGCGAGGTTTCATGTACAATGAATCAAACGTCTATCAATCAATCATAAATGTCATCTACTGCTCATTGGATGCAAAAGGAGACCCCTCAACGAACTAACCTAAGGGGTTAATCGGAAACAAATGAAGAACTCGTACAACGACGCAACCTTATCAAAATTGGCAACACAAGAAGCTTCATATCCATCAGAAGAGCCATACAAACAAGTGTTCAAGAGGTCACAAGTCCAAAATCCAAAAGATCAGTCCAACTCAACTCGAAGGAAACAAATTGTACACACCGGATCATCCGGTGATCTGAAGAATGACTGCATCGGTCGATTTGGACTCAACAGAAGAAGAAGACCTCAGAATGAAGTACACACCGGATCATCCGATGTGTATCCAGTGAACATCGGATGAATACAACAGTAAGCAAATTTTCTGAAGTGTTCTGAAGGACTGAACACCGGATCATCCGATGATGAAGGCAGATGCACATCGGTCGATTACAACAGAAGCAAATTATCAACTCAACCAGACTGAAGATCTATTCATCGGATCCTCCGATGATGAAGAAGGTGAAGCATCGGTCTAATAACGGTCATTTCTGACAGAATGACGTCAGCTTATCAAATTAGACCGATGCTCATAAAAGGGGGTCATCGGATCATCCGATGTACACAGAAAAAGTAATCAGCCCACTTTTCCAACGGCTAATTCGGTTGGGCTGAGTATTTAACCCCCTCCCACCAGTCATTTCGAAGGGGCTGAACAACAAGAGCACCACTACACATTCCCCAAGTGTCCAAGATTTAGAATACTCATTTTCACACTCTTGTAACCCTTTCACACCTCAAGATATAGGCTAGTTCCTCTTAGAGTTAAGCTTGTGTGCGTCCTCTCTGGGTGAGTGGAGACTCTAGAGTAGGGAGAGCCGTGAGAAAGTGCATTCTTGGTGATTGCACTCACCTTGTATCAAGAGGAGAGTGAAGAGATCGCTCCGGAGCTTGCCGAGACCATTGTGGAAGCCCGGAGGATCGAAGTTGTACAAGGCTTGAGCTCCACCTTGCCAAGAATGGCAAACGGAGGAAGTTAGTGGATTCCCTCGTCTCGGTGACTTGGGAGTGGCAATACCCTTAAGTGGGTGCCACAACGTGGACGTAGGTGGATCCTAGTGATCTCACCGAACCACGGGAAAAATCGACGTGTCCCCGTGTCTTCGAGCGTTTGCATTCCTCCTCCCTACTCCCTTTACGATTACGCAATTCTCATTTCCGCACTTAATTCTCTTAATTGCACTATTGGCTTGCTTAGAGAATTAGATTTTACTTAAGCTTTAAATTGACTTAAAATTTGAAGTAGCCCAATTCACCCCCCCCCCCCTCTTGGGCATTCGATCCCTACACAGTGCGTACTCTTCTTCAACGACCACCACCACCAGGAGCACCTCAAGGTGCGATGGATCAGTGGCGTGCTGATGTGGAACATCTGGTTGTAGCTGGAGCCGATGGCCTCTGCAACCAAGGTCCTCCCCCTTCAGGGTAGGCAACTTCTCAACATCGGATCTTGTCTGGAATACTTGGTCCACAAGCTTCACAACACCGGAGACGTGTTGTGTCTTAGCAGGCGACATCGCTACCCTCCAGGGCGCATTGCACTCACACCATGTCGTGAGACTTGATGCAAGATCTACGATCGAAGATCGACTGCCGTTATAGACAGCAGGACAATCGTGTCCACATTGAGCTGGCTCATGAAAGGCACGAGGCTCGGGAAAACCCTCCTCCAATGGGAGTAGGCGGTGGCTGTTCAGCCTTGGCCATGCACCTATGCATGGTTCGCTGGCCTCAGAAGTTTCGGCCTCATTCGCCAGAAAAATTCAATGGGACTGTTAACCCCACCGAGTTTCTCCAGATATACTCCACAACCATTCTCGCAGCGGGTGGCAATGATGCTGTGATGGCCAATTACTTTCCAGTGGCTCTAACTGGGATGACCAATTCCTGGTTCATGAGTCTATCGCCCAACTCGATCAACAGTTGGGCGAAACTATGCAACAAGTTCACCACCAACTTTTGAAGTTCCTACACCCGACCTTGCATAGAACTGGATCTTTTTGTTATACAGCAAAAGTGAGGAGAATCGATGCGATCCTTCATCCAACGGATTTCTCAGGTACGAAACACCATCCCTTCCATCTCCAATGCTTCTATCATTTTGGCATTCATACAGGGTGTTAGAGACAAGAAGATGATAGAGAAGCTCGTGACGGAAGAGCTCACCAGCGTCAAGGAACACTTCAGCTTGGCCGACAAGTGCGCCCGAGCTGCAGAGGACTGTGAAATGCACTCCAAGCCAGCTCCGGGGGATAACAAAAAGTACTCTAAAGCTTAAGCCACTACCTCCGGTAGTGGAAAGAAGAAGAAAAAGTACAACGGCAAGAAAAAGCCATCGACCGCCACACCTACGACTGCGGCAGCTACAGCTCCTTGTGGCTTGGGGTCATGCCCCAAAAAGAAACCTCAACCTTCGTCAGAAGACGGCGGCGGTCCAATGATGTGACACCCGGTTCCGAATATGAGCCAAGCATAACACATATGTGTGCCCAGCAAGTTCATCACACATACACGGTTGCATCAAAAATGATATATGGAATTTAACCACGTCTTAACTATTAAATAAGTACTTTATTACAATAATCCAATAGTTCACAAATGACAAACTCTAATTAATGCATCGGAAAATAAACTAAGCAGCACGACTCCATTCCACAGGCAATTGACGGTGGTACGCAACCTAGTACTCTGTGTGATCCAAAGGGTACTCCCAATTATCTCCAGTAGTTTTTGGGGGGATTGCAATGGTGAGTACGTGTCGTACTCAGCAAGTGTGGAAGTAGATGACATGTGGCTAAACAAATGATTGAAATAAAATGGCTAATTGCAGAAAAGTACATTTCATAAACATGTAAAAGCAGCCTATCATGTCTATGTGAGTTTATTTCCCTTCATGACTCAAATAATTATCATACCATAAATCCAACAATTATTATTTACCATCACAATAAATTTAATACCAGCCAACAATTAGTTTAATACCATATGCCAATTATATGTTCTCTCATGTACCGACTATACTCAAGTGACAACCAAACCACACCAACCAACCCGAAATTCCAAGTCCAATTCTAATTCTAGTCATGTAGGTCATCTAGGTGCTCTTAACCGGGAGCATGGCTATCATGATAGTTTTTAACACTCTGTAGAGGTTGTACCACTTTACCCACATGTTCGTGATTTCGTCACCTTTCGATGACTAAGAACCTTTATGTTGTCATGTCACACTTCCGTTGGTGTGCAGCCAAGAGATCACAAAATAGCCTTTCTAAATGGACTACTAGTATGTACGGGCCCACTAAGGTTTCACCGGTAGGCTTGAATCTCCATTCTCCCACCCACGGGCCTCCTCGTGTGCCATGCGGATCCCAGGGTAGCCCTCCTCGACTCCCATTCCCCGCGCCATGCATAAAATACTAGCAGCACTCCTAATTATTCACCTACGCTGCACCCATACTTGGCCTTGTGGTGGCACTGTTGTCCTGGCATATTCTCACATGAACCGGTCCTTAGATCTAAGGCAAGCAAAACCACCGTATCGTCCAACCTATTCCACAAAACCATGCTTGCTTTGATCTCCTAAATTCCATGTTGCTAAATTAATAATCATCTTATTACCATCCCAAGTTCTCATAATTAAGTTGTCAATACATTATTTAAGTTACCCATAACCCATGTAGCGATGCGGTGCAACAAGAAAAAAAATTACCCATACCCGACTCATGATGTATATCCCGCCGACAAGGAATGGCAAACAACGCTAGTAACCTCCTACGTATGGGTTTCCCATCATATTGACACTAGCATGCAAGTTCGCAAACAAAAAATTTAACAAAACGAGATCAATATGATCAAGGACACTTGCCTTGCTCCGACGGATGTGGATGCTCAAGCGCTTCAAAGTCTTGGTTTTGGAAATCCTCATATGCGGCCTCTTGAGCACATCCCTCTACGTGTGATCACACATACAAGAAAATACATACAAATCAATATGATGCACACAAATTAATCAACATGCAATGACATGCCTGCATGAAAGGTTCAATAATTAATTAACTACAGTTGCTTATTATTTAGATGCAACTAGTTCATACGTGTTCATATGAGTTTACGGGCGTTTTAGCAGGGATTAATGTTGCTGAAAATAAAAAGATGGTGCAACTACGATCAAATTACGTCTATTAGATTCAATACGTTCGCTAAAATTCGCATCGGAAAACGTGGCCTACCGTAGATGTGATGGCTTCGAAGATCGCGGGATGGGGACGATGCGTAGATGAAGTAGATGGCGCAAGGGTCCTCTGCGGCACGACGACGGCGACGTGACGAACTCTGGCGGACGACGACACCCTCCTCTTCTCTTTTTTTTTCTCTCTTCTTCCCCTGGCGGCGCAGCTCCTAGTGTCTTTTATACGTTGCTAGGGCTTTTTTTTGTTCTGGCGGTGCTGTTTTGTGGTGTTGAAGGAAGTATGATGCCCTGCGGCCGTATATAAAGCCGACAGGGAGTCGGTACCGACTCAGTACCGTGGCTCACGGCCGACTCGGCCTGGCTCCGGGGCGCGCGCGCGGTCGGCCGGCCAGCTGGGCGCGTGCGGGGCAGTGGTGCGGGGGTGTGCAGGGCCAGGCGCGAGGGCACGCGCGCGTTAGGCGCGCCGGTTGGACCGGCTCGGCCTGGCTGGCGGGGCGGTGGTTGACCCCCTTTTTTTCTTCTTTTTTTATTTACATATATTATTACTGTATATATCATTTATTTATTTTTTATTTTTTAGGTTTCACAAATATATAAATATATTTTTAGATGTATATTATTATTATTATATTTGTCCCCTAATACATGTTTTATATTTTTATTTTCTTTTTCTTCTTTTGCTACACATGTTTGTACATGTATGTTTTATATTTTATTATCTTTCTTTTATTCTATTAATGTTTAATGCATGAACATGTATGCAATGCCTGATGCAAAAAAATTGCGGGTGTTACGAAAGATGTGGTCTCCGATCCACAAAACGGACAAACACAGTCTGGAAGATTGCCGGGAGGTCTAGAACCTGGTCGAGCGCTACAACAAGTGCCGAGGAGAAGCTCCTTTCCGTCAGCGGGAAGGAAAACAAAAATTCGATGAAGCTCCGACTGATACGGAGCTATGCTTCTAGGACCCTAAGAAGGTCCTGAAGGTTGTGTACAACACACTCGACGATGATTCTAACGTCTCCAGCAAGGAGCATCGGAAGACCCTCAACACCATATATGGGGAGTCAGGGGATATCACTTCTCGCCGCGTCCTCAAGACTATGCCACGAGAGATGGTTGTCGCAGCTCCTACCGGCAGAACCACATCGGAAGTGGATGGACACTCCCATCACTTTTGATGCTACGGACTACCCCAGGAACATGATCGAAGCTCGCCAACTGCCATTGATGGTGTCTCCAGCCATCAACAACGTCCAGCTCTACCATGTATTGTTAGATGGAGGGGCGGCGCTCAACCTCTTGAGTTATGAAGCATTCTTGAAGATCTAGCTCCGAATATCGGACCTTTGCCCCTCACATCCATTCTTTAGAGTAGGTCCTGGGGCCATCATCCCTCTCGGATCCATTACACTCCCAGTGACCTTCGGGACACGGGAAAACATCAGGACCAAGAAGCTGGTCTTCGACGTTGCACACATCAGCTTGCCCTTCAACATCATCCTAGGTAGGCCTACCCTATATAGGTTCATGGCCACAGCTCATTACGACAATTTGGTGTTGAAGATGCCGACACCTTTAAGCGTTCTACGGATCTGCGAAGATCGCACTATGGGTGTCACTGCACTAGAAGAACTTCGCGCGCTTGCAACAGTGCAGGATGGAAAACCTGGCAAGGAGCTAGCTGCTCAACCTCCGAGCACTTGTTACCAAGGCTCAACATCCGCACCACGCGTGCAACAAAGCGGTGACACGACGTTCCCACCAAAGTCATCAAAATTGGTTCTGATGCTGCCCACACTACTCGTATAACGGGAGGTCTGGACAACAAATAGGAACTCGCGCTCATCACTTTCCTCTGGGCGAATGTTGACGTGTCTACCTAGAAACCGTAAAAAATGTCTAGGATCCATAGGGAGGTGATTGAGCACAGCCTAAAGATTTATCCCGATGCACGGCCAGTGCACCAGAAGCCCAGAAGCAATGAGTGGAGCGGCTAAACTTCATCCAGCAAGATCTCAAGATGCTACTCGAAGCTATTTTATCCGGGAGGTTTATCATCCAAAATGGCTAGCAAACCGAGCCGTTGTACCCAAGGTCAATGGGAAGCTTTGGATGTGTATCGACTACACCACCTTGAATAAGTCAAGTCCAAGACATCCATTTCCACTACCTAGCAAAGATCAGATAGTGGACTCCACCTCCGAGTGTGAGCTACTGTGTTTCCTTGATGCCTATTATGGATATCATCAGATCCAAATGTCTAGGGAAGATGAAGAGCATACTGCCATCATAACAGTAGATGGGTTGTATTGTTATACTGCCATGCCATTCAGTCTCAAAAACGTTGCTTCAACTTTTGTGCGAGCTATGCACAAAAAATTTGGAGAGCTCATTAGGAATTTAGGCACTTGGTGGAAGTTTACGTCAATGACATCGTCGTGATGGTGAAGAACAAGGAGTCACTCCTTGACAACCTGCAAGCTGCCTTCGACAAGCTGCGCATCACGCGCACCAAGCTGAACCCGGATAAAGGTGTCTTCGGGGTTAGCTCCGGGAAGCTCCTCGGATTTTTGGTGACCAACCGAGGAATTGAGGCAAACCCCAACGAAGATCAAGGCCATTAAAGACATGCGTCCCCCAACCCGCATCAAGGATGTCTAGAAGCTAACTGGATGTCTAGCCGCGCTCAGCTAGTTCATCTCAAGACTGGCGAAACTTGCACTTCCCATTCCATAGGTCCAAAGAAGCAGAAAAGGTGTTCCAAAAGCTCAAGCAGCTCTTCAACACACTATCAGTATTGGTAGCTCCGAACCCTGGTGAGCCCTCTACTTGCTTTGCATTTATGCAACTATGGAGGTTGTCAGCACGGTCCTGGTCGTGGAAAGACTAGATCCATCTCCAGTTCTAGGAGCCCCGACCCCTCCGGGAGGGTCCGGAGCTACCTGAAGGTGAGTCTGGGTCCCAGCCACCAGTCACGGATCCTCAAGGCAATATGCTAGAGGATCAACCTCACTCATTTGAGAGAGTTCACATCGTTGATCAAGAAGATCTAGACCCCTCCGTGAGGGTCTAGGTTGAACAAGAAGAAGTTCCGGACCCCTCTGGGAGGGTTTGGGAAGCTCAACAAGAAGGTCCACACCCCTCTGGGAGGTCCGAGTAGATAAGGAAGAAGCTCTGGGCCCCTCCGGGAGGGTCTGGACTGTCCAGCGCCAAGTGTACTTCATTAGTGAAGTACATCACAACGCGAAGACTCAATACATTGAGGTGCATAAGCTGTTTTATGCAGTTCTTATTGCCTCAAGGAAGCTTTGTCACTATTTCAAAGCTCACAAGATATTAGTGGTAACCTCCTATCCACTGCGTGCCATACTGTACAATCCCAATTCTACTGGGAACACCGCCAAGTGGGCAGGCGAGCTGGCAGAAATCGACCTCGAATTCCGGCCACAACAAGTTATCAAGAGTCAAGCCTTGGCTGCTTTTGTGGCGGAGCGGGCATCTTCTCCTTAAAATCCTCCGGGCCCTAGTGAGCAGAAGCTGGAACCGAAGGTCCCGGCTTTCACCGAACCTCATTGGACTCTCTACTTCGACGACTCCATGCAAAAGCAGGGGGCTGGAGCTGGAATACTTCTCCTCGCTCCGACCGGGGAGAAGGTCAAATACATGGTGCACCTTGATTTCAAGGCGACCAACAACATGGCAGAGTATGAAGCTCACATTTATGGGCTCAAGGTGACGTTTTCCTACATCGTCGAGCAGATGCTAGTGAAGGGTGATTCGCAGCTCATTATCAAGCAAATTAAAGGTGAATGCAGCTGCAACAACCCTTAACTCGCTGCTTATCTCCTTGAAGTCTATAAGCTCTAGAAAGACTTCCACGTCCTGGACCTCTGCCATGTCCATCGTCTCAACAATGCAGAAGATGATGAATCTTGATGAAAGCTTCAACCAGATCTCCGACTCTTGATGGAGTTTTTGTACGGAGATTGTCAAGACCAACTGCTCAACCACATGAGCTGAGTGAAGGGGGAGAGACCAGCACCTCGAAGCTGGCAGTCCCGGTGGCCATGTTACCATGGCGTCCACCAAGGGTCGTAGGTGCGGCAAGAAGCTCCGAGCAATCTAGCACGCAAGACTCCGAAGCTCAAATTAGCTCTGATGCATGGATCTCGGAGATCCGGAGCTACTTGAAAGACAATGTCCTTCCCGAAGACGGTGCATCCGCTAATCCAAACATTATATTGGCTGAAAAAATACATGTTGTTAGAAGGATATCTCTACCAGCGCAGTGCTAACAGCGTCCTAATGCGGTGCATCGCAAGGGAAGAAGGCCGCGAGCTCCTTGGGGAGATCCATGGAGGCTAGTGTGGGAACCACGCATCTTCCCGCACGCTGGTCAGTAAAGCCTTTCGTCATGTATTCTATTGGCCTACAACACTCCAGGATGCAGTTGAGTTGGTGAAAAAGTGTGAAGCGTGTCAGTTCCACGCGAAACAAATTCACAATCCGACTCAATCACTGCAAATGATACCTCCTACATGGCCATTCGATGTGTAGGGGGTGGACATTTTGGGACCTTTCGCAAAAGCCGTCGGAGGTTACAGGTTTCTCTATGTTGCCATCGACAAGTTCACCAAGTGGCCCGACGCCACACCAAGTGTGACAATCAACAAGCAGTCAACTATCAAGTTCTTGAAGTCCATAGTCTCCATATTTGGAGTTCCGAAAAGAGTCATCACTGACAATGGAACCCAATTCACAAGTGCAGCATTCCAAGAATATTGCGAAGACCTCAGCATACATGTCAGCTACGCATCAGTGGCTCACCCGGGAAGTAATGGCCAAGCCGAAAGAGCAAATGCAATAATATTGAAAGGACTCAAGATGCGCACATATGAGCGCCTAAAGAAGCACGGAGCCAACTAGATTGAGGAGCTTCCGTTTGCACTGTGGGCGAGTAGGACAACACCTAGCCAGTCAACTGGAGAAACCTCCTTCTTCTTGGTGTACGGAGCTGAAGCGGTCCTTCCTCCGGAGATCACCATGGGGCTGCTCCGGGTTTGGACCTTCGACAAAGCCGCCTAGGACCTTCTCCGACCTGAAAACCTTGACCTCGTCGATGAGGGAAGGTGCCAAGCAGCTGTTCAAAATGCATGTTATCACTAGGCGCTCCGGCACTATCAACAGAAGGCATGTGTGCAACCGACAGCTCGAGGAAGGCGATCTGGTGCTACAGAGAATACTAACTCGTGACGGGATGAACAAACTTTCCCCCAGCTGGGAATGTCCATTCCGAGTGATCAAAGTTTCCCGCCCCGGATGCGTTTGCTTGACAACTAAGGATGGGACCCCGCTTCCAAATCCTCGGAACATCGACCACCTCCATAAGTTTTATTCTTAGTTTCACAGAGGTGAGTCTGTAATTACACACAATGTACGTTATAGAGTCTATACACAGAGTTGTGTAGGTACTCCGTGAGAACATCCGGACCCCTCCAGGAGGGTCCGGGCAGTTCAAGCAACACTTAACTCGGTCCCTGTACTGAAAGTGTGGCTGACCTACCCTATGTTTGAACAAGATGAATAGCACACTTGGCCTGGTTCCGAACCCTAAGTGTGCCCTTGTCTCCCTTGTAATCTGGACCTATAATGAAAGACATTGTTGTGTGAAAATAGTCTCCACGTGCATTAATTTTGAACAGGCTCGTTTTCTCTTATTATCTTTTCCTTCTTGTCTATAACGAAGTTGTGCAATTCTTTTTGAGCTTAGGACCGAGTTACTTATATGTTGTACAAGTTATATTGATAATTTTTGCAGATCTAAGAATTGTTAGATGATCTACTCGCCTTGAACGCCAAAGCTATTGTCAAGTCTGGAGTGCGCTATTGACTTAGCCTCGTCAAGCACCGTAAGTATGCCACTCTACCTACATTTTGATAGGTCTCAGTAGGGCGGGTCCAGAAGGCATTCAGATTCGGAGAGATTACATCAATGTACTTGTTATCATATTGAGTTCCTTTGGATCTAAAATTCAAATAAGAATAGTAAGTCGCAAAAGAGGTATAGACGAGAGGATGAATTTTATTGTTTTTCCTTGTCTTTGATGCGCAGGAAAAATGAAAACTCGTGACGATGGTGGACAATGCCGGAGCTACTAATCTTCGACATTCCCCAATGGGGCCTGCCGTCGACATGAAGCATAATGACGATTCAAGCGAAGATGGTGAAGAAATCACACCGAGGGTATTCGCCGTCGACGTATTCTAAGTTGATGGTGGATATCGTTGAAGCTGAGAAGCACCGACGATCCCAGGGAGCCCACCGCCGACATTTCTATGCGTTGATAGTGGGTGACGTCGAAGCTACCAAACTCTAACAACGTCTGGGGGCCCACCGTCGATGTTTTACGCGTTAACAGTGGGTGCCGTCAGATCTATCAAGCTCCGACACCTCCTAGGGGGCCCGCTGTTGATGTTTCATGCGTTGACAGTGGGTTCTGTCGGACCTATCAAGTTCATACACCCCTGGGGGACCGCCGTCGATGTTTCACGCGTTGATAGTGGGTGCCGTTAGACCTACCAAGCTCTGACAACTCCCAGAGGGCCCGTCGTCGATGCAATAAAGGGTCCTTGGAGTTGTCGGAGGTAAACTTCGGACAAAAAGGCTAAGCGTTCTGGGTACAAGTTTGAAACTTTCAAGTCATCAACACATTATCAAAACCTTTTGGTACATGTTCGCAATCAAATTGTGTACATCTACCAGGGGAGCAATAAGATAAAGGACAATGCATTGAGGACAAATATAAAATGGAATTCATTTATTCAAAGAGTGGATTTCATTCATCGGAAGTACTGGATTACAAAATGAAGATTACAGTAAAAGGCAAAAGAGAAAGGTCCTACCTACTGGAGGCTCTAAGTCCTGTGGAATAACGAGGAAACCTTCTCGGCAACTTCTTGGATGCTGGCCCTGGCGGCATCTTCCTCTTCGACGATGGGCCCTTCAAAGACTGGATCTAGAGGAAGTTGGGGGTCTCGGCTCTTGTAACACAACAGAACATATTCGGCAACGTTCTTAGAAAGAGATTTCCCCTCCGTCTCCAGTTGGTCGGCGATGATGTCACTCATCTCGTCGAGTTTGATGCCAGTAGAGCTAAGTGCCACCAGTGTCTGGTCCAGCTTTGGTGCTGGCTTCTCAGGACATACCGGACTAAAGCCAAGCAGCACCAAAGCTCTGTTGGCATTCCCTAGAAAATCCCACACCCGCTGGGACTCAGTTGCTCTCGAGATCCGCAACTCCTACAGTGATGTTCTTGCCGCCGCAAGCTCTGAACTCTCCCAGGCGATGCGCTCAACCTTTTTGGCATGCTGCTAAATACTTTCAGCCACTTCCCTTTCGCGGTCAGCGAGCTCCGTATCTCGGAGGTGGATGCGGTTACGTCATTCGGCCAGGTCCTTTCTCCTTGCCTCTTACCTTCCCCTCTCCGGTGGCACATCAACTTCTCTTTTGGAGAGCTCTTGCCCCAGTTTCTAGTGCTTCTCCTACTCCTTCTTGCACCGCTGATCAAATTTCTTGGTCCGGTTTGCCATGTTTTGCTCTCCCAGAGTTAGTTTGTGGGCGAGCTCCCCCTCTCTCTTCAAAATATCCTCTTGCATCTCCATGACTTCTCTTCCCTCTCATCGAGGTCGCTCGGCGCTTCAGGAGAATCTTGTTCAAAGTGTTGAGGCTGTCTTGACGTTCGTCAGCAGTATCATTGCTCTTTATGGCATGCTCAAGAATTTTATGAGACCTAGCATTGAGGTCCCTGATGGAGGCCTCCCTTTCCTCTAGCAACTAGCCCTAATATTCCATCCGAGTTGTCTCCTTCTCAACCCACTCCCGTTGGTCGGCAAGCCTTGTCTGCACCAGCTTGGTTTTGAATTGAAGTCTGTTGCGCCAATGCCTCAAGGTGTGGCGCTCTTCTTCGAGGACCTTGCTGTCGTGGTTGAAGGCAAGCTGGACGTGATAGAGACTAAAGCAGACGTTGTCAATAGACAATGCCAAAGGAATAGGCTCCGGGCTTGCTGGGGTCATCTCCGCCTGCTCCAAGGGGTCTTCAAGTACAAAAATTGGGTCCCACGCCACAAGTGTGGTCCCCAGCGGTCCAATGGCACTAGGGCCGCCACCGGAAGCTCTTCTGCTTCTACCGACACCGACGAGGGCCCCACCAATATAACTTCAACCTCTGGGGCTGACACCGAAGGTCCCCTCGCTGGATCTTCAGCCGACAGCTCTGTACGTGGAGGGCCCGCCACCGACTCCTATGGGTGCTCCGGCTCAGACATTGTCAGCTTGGGAGTAATCACCTCTAGGGCGGACGATGGAGCTTCGTCCACAGTCCCCACCACCGTCGTCTTAGGCGTCAGTACTTCCACTGCTCCAGCTCAGGTGCCAGAGCTTCAATAACCTCCGGCACACAGGCTGGAACTTCGAGCACCTCCGGCTCGACCACCATATCTTCAACAACTTCCGGCATAGGCACTTGAGCTTCGGTTACGTCTGTCTCAAACGCTGGAGCTTCTGCCATCTCCGTCTCCTTCTTCCGAGCTTCAACCACTAGTGCTGCAGCTGTTGGCGCATCTTCATCAACTTCTTCCTCGTGGTACGGCATTACCACGGGAGTTTCTAGCGTCTCTCCTGGATCCAAGTCCACGACAGCTGGCGCCGGAGCTGCCGTGTCTTGTGCCACCACTTGGGGAGCCATAGGGGTTGAAGCCGGAGCTTCCGCACGCTCATCCTTAGTCGCCGCAACAGATGCCGAAGCCTCAGACTTCTTTTCTTGGCACCCTGGAAACAAAAGATCGGGAAAATGAAAGACATGATTGGCACTTCAGGGTGAGATGAAAATGCTTACATGGGAATGCTACCGCACCAATCACCGCAAAATTTCTTCTTCTGAGGCCCAGAGTCAGGGCCCACCAGATCTGGTGAGGCAAAGACCTCGTACCTTGGCTGGGAGCTAGCCGCTGCAGCTGGAGTCTTCTGAGCCGGGAGCTCCCTCGGTTGGGAAGGACCACTGGACCTGGAGCCGGCAGCTAGCACTGGGGCCGGAGTTGATTTGCCGGAGCTTGTGCTCCTTAAGGATGCCGACATGAAAGGAGGTGTGGCTGCGGAAGATCTGCTTCACCGGGGAGAAGGGGCTGTTGTAGACGGAGCTGACCTGACGGAGATCCCGTCACCATGCCTCAACTTCCTCTTCGGACTGGAAGATTCGGCGGGCTCCTTGCCTTTGCCCTTGCCCATGCCCTTGCTAGTGTCATCATCCTTCCAGCTTGGAGTAGTGGGGGCCACCCTCTCTGAAGCTCCAGGGAATGCAACCCAGGAGGTACTACGTCTCTCCACCACGCCTAGGTCGTCCAGCATTGGCATCCTCCTCCGGAGCTCCTTGCTAACCTCTAGAACCATGTTTAGAGGCAGGAAGGCAGCCGGCGGAGCCAGGGCGTCGCGGGAGATACCTCCATTATGAAATTTCATGAGATGGATCTTCAAAGCTTCATCATCCAAGTAGGTGTTCAAACTGACTTTAATTTGGTTATGATCCATTTCACTATTGAAAGCCCATGCGGGCCACTCCCTAGTCTTTAGCAGAGCCCACCTGTTCACAAAGAAATTGCCTAAGACCATTTGGGGTGTCACTTCTCTATCTAGCATTCTTGGATCCTTTCCAGGATTGGCTTGTACGCTTTTGACATCTCTAGAACTATGTTCCAAGTGTCGGTGTCGACATTGGGAAGGTCCTTGGGCAGATCCAACCTCTCGTGCTCCTCCACTATGATGATTACCCAATACTTTTCCAATCGTCCCACTTGCCGTAGGGGAAGGTCTTCAAGTACTTGAAGGGGCAATTCTTGCGCTTCACGAAGTAGTAGAACCCAATCAGCTATGTCCTTTCTATGGTAGTGTGGACCATGAAGAAGGTCTGCAATAGCTTAATGCATGGAGGCACGCCCACCCACATCTCGCAGAAGTGGACGAAGGTCGCCACCAGCAAGGGGGAGTGGGGGCTGAGATGATAAAGCTAGAGGTCGTAGAAATCCAACAGCATCAAGGGAAAGCTCAAAAAAGGTGGGATCAGACCCACCATGGAGTACGCTCAGAAGTACACCATCTCTCCGGTGTGCTTCTTCTTGAACGGAAGCTTGCCGAAGTGGATGTCCTTGTTGCAAGAGTCGCTGGACCACCCCATGTAGGACCGGACACTCGACATCTCTTCGTTGGTCTTGATCTTTCTGCGGGGAAGACCCAACTCAATCGTGATAAAGCAGAGCAAAATTTGGAAAGGCTATGCAATGGTTGGGAGGCTCTGAGCGCAAGTTCAATTGAAAGCGTAAAGAATCCTCAAATCGTGCGGGATTTCCTTCTTTAGTAAGCCTCCGCAATGCTTGGATGGAAACCGCAATAGGACTGAAATCACATTTTAAAAATCTACCCTATCAATAATGAATGGACCTGGGTCCACTCCGGTGGAAAGTCCGAAGTTATTACCCCAGGTGAACTGTTGTCATGATGGGAAGATGGAAGCCTGAGGTCGGTGGCTTGACAAGGGACGCGAAACCGATACGGTTTTTGCAATGGGAATCGGCGACTTTCAATTGCGTGAGATCCGCAAGCAACGATCTCACCTGCCGCATTCAAAAGAAGCCATGCGGCGATGGTTTAACAACAGACCATTACCCCAACAACACATCAGAAAACCTTTAAGCTACAGCACGGGAATCAAAGATGGCCCCACCCTGGTAGAATAACTTAACCCAAAGGGTTTCTCCTGGAGGTGGGCCCAGGGGCCACTTTCGTAATCCTACGTACCGGGTACCCCATGATACTGCAAGAAACGCTAAGTAGTTTCCCCCGTTCGAGTTGAAGACCACCAAGGGCCACACGTGTTACACAGCACTGCACCCGCCTCCCTCGTTTGGGTAGCTCCGGCATCGCCACGTGCAACACGAGGCCAGACATAACCCCCTTCATAGGGAAGCTCTGGTCTTTCCACGTGTTTAGCGACCCCGGATCTAACCCGCAATAGAAGGAAGCTCCAGTGCTGCCACGTGTATAGTGGCTCTGGACCTGCCTCCCCGTGATGGGAAGCTCCGAAGCCGCCACATGTCAAGCCTCCGAACCTGAGATAGCAACGAAGAGACTGGCGGATCTCCAATGGCACGGGTATTCAAGGGATAGTTAAAGCTACAGCTACAAGACATGATTGCGTGTCAATAATGCTATATTAATGACTAACAATTAGAGGACCCTTAACAATGGTGACGCCGCCATTAACGCGCGTTATCATGCTATTAATTGGCTTAATATTCACAGATTGTTTATTAGGAAATTAACTACTGCCAGAGACACATGTCGGGCCAGGCTGATGTAACAACCAGTCCATAGACTATAAAAGGGCTACGCCACATGCTGTAGGGGACAATCAAGCTCACATGCTTACAAGTGCCAGACGTTCATACATACAATACACATCCCGTGCAGTAGGGTTTTACGCTCAGGCGACCGGAACCACGTAAAACTCTTCATGTGACCATCTTGTTCATAATCTCATGCGCGCCCCAACCAATCAAGAACCTCCGCGGGCTACGATCTAGTAGTACCGGGGGAAGTGTCGGTCAGACACTTCGATACTAGCAATTTTGGAGAAGTCCTGCCCCGCGTGACCTAAGAAGCTATGGATTCCCCTAATATTGACGGGAGGTGGATGTTGTTCAATAAGTTCAATTTTTTCCTTGTCCACCTCTATCCCCCTCTTGGGCACTAAGTCTCCAAGAACGATACCTTCATGGACCATAAAGTGTCACTTCTGCCAATTACGCACCAGATCCTTCTATTGGCATCTTTGTAAGACCTTGTCTAATTATTCCACAAAATGATCAAAAGCTTTTCCATAGACAAAAAAATCGTCAATGAAAACTTCCATGGTTTTATTCTGGCTGCACTAAAATCAAGAACAAAAAAACAACTCAAAATGGGTTGCGTTAGCCAAAAGCATATGAGTATTAAGGCAAATGCAATGAGTATTAAGGCAAATCTTTTTGGTTTGAATTAGGAAGATGAATTTTAGTGTTATACCCAAAGTTCATATCCAAATAAATTTGTTTCCTAATTCAAAATTTAATTTTACGATGGTTGGAGATTTTACTTTACAACATCAAGTGAAAATTCAAACATGTTAAATGTGAATGCAAGGTCTGATGAGAAATTCAAATATGCAAATGGAAAATCAAATATGAGATAACTACAAATTAACATATTGTCAAGGACCCACTGAATTTTTAAAGTCCGATGAGCAGGACATACCTCTGTCCTGTTGAACATGGTGATGTGTCATCCATACCCAAAAATGAAGGTGTGGATGACTTCTCTTTTTGACAAGCCAAACCTTATTTGGCTGCCATGTGGACAAGTGGGGCCTTTGGTGGCTCCGGCTTCGTCATCGCCTTTGATGTTGTGCAATTCTTTTTCAGTTTTCGTCCAAGTTATTCATATGTGTTACAAGTTATATTGTTGATCTCTTTGGATCTCAACATCCTGTATAGTCTACTTGCCTGAACGCCAAGCCAACATAGGTCCGTAGTGTGCTATCGACTTAGCCTGGTCCTACACCATAAGTACGCCACTCTACCTACACCCCGACAGGCCTAAGTAGGGTGAGTAATAAAAAACATACAGATCTGTGAAGATTAAATCAATATGCTCGTTACCATATTGAGTTTCTTCGGATTTAAAACTCAAATAAGAATGACAAGTCACAAACGATTTATAGACAAGAGGACGAGTTTTACTCTTTTCTTGTCTCTAGTGTGCAAGAAAAACAGAAATTCATAGCGATGGTGGACGACGCCGGAGCTACTAAGCTCCGACATCCTCCAAGGGGGCCTTCGTCGATGTTTTATATGTTGATGGTGGGTACCATCGGAGCTATCAAGCTCCGACAGCCTCAGGGGGCCAGCCGTCGACTTATCAGAGACAAAGACTTCAGACCTAAAATATACAACTTTGAAGCGTTCAAGTCATCAACATACTGTCGAATCCTTTTGGGACATGTACACACTCAAACTGTGCATATATACCAGGGGCCAACAAGATACAGCACAATATATTGAAGACAAAGTGAAATTCATGGCAAAAACATTTGGATTTCATTAATTCAAAGTACTGGATCACAAAATTGGGATTAAAGGAAAGGGCAAAAGGAAAAGGTCCTAGCTACTGGATGATCTATGTCTTGTGGAAAAACTAAGCAACCTTCTCAGCAGCCTCCTGGACACTAGCTCTAGCGACATCCTCTTCTTCGGCAATGAGCCTTTCAAAGACTGGATCGAGAGAGAACTGGGAGTCTCGGTTTCTGTAACACGCCAAGATATACTTGGTGACGTCTTTAGCCAGAGATTTCCCCTCTGTCTCAAGCTGATCAGCGATGACATTGCCCATTGCGTCGAGTTTACTGCCAGCAGAGCCAAGCGCCACCAGCGTCTGGTACAGCTCCTGCGCTGTGTCCTCCGGGTGTACTAGACTGAAACCAAGAGGCACAAGGGCCCTGTCCGCACGTCCCAGAAAATCCTATACCATCAGGGATTCAGTTTCCTTTGAGCTCCGTAGCTCCTCCAGTGACCTCCGGATGGCCGCTAGCTCTGAACTCTCACGAGCGAGGCGTTCCACCACTTTTGCATGTTGCTGCATATTCTCAACAGCCTGCTTTTTGCGGTTGGTTAGCTCTGTCTCTCTGAGGTGGATGCGGTTCCGTCGTTTGGCTAGGTCCTTCTCCCTGCCCCTCACTTTCCCTTCTCTGGCGGCAATATCAGCCTCTCTTTTCGAGAGCTCCTGCCCCAGCTTCCAGTACTTCTCCTTTTCTTTCGTACTCCACATATCCAACTTCTTAGTGCGCTCTCCAAAATTTTGCTCAGCCAGAGTCAATTTCATGGTGAGCTCCTCCCCTCTCTTCAAAATATCCTCTTGTTGTCCCAGGAGCTTATCTTCTCTCGCATCAAGGTTCGCTCAACGCTTCAGGAGGACCTCATTTAATTCATTGAGGCTTTCGTGATGCTCATCAGCAGCACCACGCCTTTCCTTAGCTTGCTCTAGGATCTCCCGAGAATTAGCATCGAGCACCCTGATTTCGGCTTCCTTCTCTTCCAATAGTTTGCCCCAGTACTCCATCCAGGTCGTTTCCCTCTTGACCCACTACTTCTGATCAACAACCCTCGTCTGAGCAAGTGTGGTCTCAAAGTGGATCCTATTGCGCCGGCGCCTCAAGGTATGGCACTCCTCCTCATGGACCTTGCTCTCATGATCGAAGGAGAGCTAAACTTGTCCGAGGCTTGAGCAGGCATTGTCTATGGACAACACCAAGGGAATGGGCTCCGGACCTACTTGAGTCATCTATGCCTGTTCCAGGGGATTCTCCATAACCAAAATATTGTCCCACTCTACAATTGAGGTACACTCGGCTCCTGCAACACTGGGGCCATCCTCTGTAAGCTCTTCGGGTGTAGTAGAGGAAGAACCCGCTGGGGGAACTCCTACCCCCGGGGTCGACGCCGAAGGTCCTACTGCATGAACTTCAGTCGTGGGCTCCGAGGATGGAGAGCCTGCCTCCACTTCTTCATGGTGCTTTGCCTCGGGCATGGGCACCTCCGTAGCAGTTACTTCAACTATGAAGGGGGTTGGTCGTTGGGGTTTCAGCCGAAGCCATTTCCATCACCAGTTCAGGTGCCGGTACCTTAGCTACTTCCTTCTCAACTGCTAGAGCTTCAACTACCTCTGGCTCGGCGATCGGAGCTTCGACCATCTCTGGCTCAGTGGCCAGGACTTCAACACTTCCAGTTCAGCGGTCGGAGCTTCAACGACCTCTAACTCAGGTGCTGGAGCTTCTGGCAGCACCGGCCCTGCAACAAGTTATGGTGCAGGAACTGGAGCTTTGGTAACCTCTAGCTCAAATGTCAGAGCTTCGGACATGTCCACCTCTCACATTGGAGCCTCTGCCTCTAGCGTTGTTGCTGGCCGTGCATCTTCAACTTATCCCCCGTGGTCCCGGGCTACCATAGGAGCTTATGGCGATGATTCTAAATCCAAATCCATGGCAGCTGGCGCCTGAGCTGTCGTGACCTCAGTCACCACTAGAGGGGGCGCGGGGCTTGAAGCAGGAGTTTTCGTCCACACTATTTCAGCCGGTGCGATAGAGGTCGGAGCTTTAGACCCCGACTTTGGTGCCTTGCAGTCAAAAAATCAGAAGATTCAAAACATGATAAAAACAAGAATGGCAAATCAAGGTGAAAAAGTAAAACTTACCTTGGAAAGCTACCGCACCAATCTGTGGGGAACCTCTTTGCCGGAGCCTCTGAACCGGAGCTTGCTATGGCTGGCGCGGGAGGAGCTCTATAATGCTGCCTGGAGACTACAGTCGTCATTGGTGTTGCCCCGGCCGAGGTCTCTCTTGGCCGCGAAGAACCTCCGGACCTGGAGCCCCTCGTTGCCACCGAGACTGGAGTCGACTGTCCGAAGCTGGCGACTCTAGAAGACGCTTGCCCCGAAGGTGGTGAAGCCACACATGATCTCCCTCACCGAGGAGAAGGTCTTGTTGTAGATGGAGCATGCCTAACTAAACTCACATCAGCATGCTTCTGTTTCCTCTTCCGGCTGGAAGACTCAGCTGACTCCTTGCACTTGCCCTTGCCAATGTCTTCAACCCTCTGGCTTAGAGCAGAGGCAGAACCTCCTCGGAAGCTCCGGGGATAACAACCCTGGAGGTCCGGCGTTTTTCTACCTCACCAAGGTCGTCTAGCACTGGCATCTTGCTCCGGAGTTCCCTGCTGATCTCTGGAATCACGTTTAATGGCAGGAAAGCAGCCGGCGGAGCTAAGGCGTCACTGTCAACAAGCACATGCTAAAATTTCTTGAGATGGAACTTTGAAGCTTCGTCATCCAAGATGGATTTCAATCCAGCTTCAATCCGGTCGTCATCCATCATACTAATTAAAGCCCAGGCAAGCTTCTCCCTCTTCCTCAGTGGAGCCCACTTGTTCACCAAGAAATTTTCGAGGACAATCTGGGGGGTCACTCCACCCTCCACGCATTCTCGGATCCTTGTCAAGAAAGGGTTAAACGCATCCGACAACTTCGGAACTACGTTCCAATCTTCGGTGTCGATGTTGGGGAGTCCTTGGGGCAGCTCCAACCTGTCGTGCTCCTCCACTACAATGACGATCCAATCCTTCTTCTTGTCGTCCCATTTGCCAGAGGGGAATGACTTCAAGTACTTGAAGGGGCAGTTCTTGCGCTTAACGAAGTAATAGAAGCCAACCAACTCCGTCCCCTTGTCGGAGGTTTAAGCTGTGAAGAAGGTCCGGAACAATTCCACGCAGGGAGGCACGCCCACCCACATCTCACAGAAGTGGACGAAAGTGGCCATGAGCAGAAGGGAGTGTGGGCCGAGGTGATGCAGCTGGAGGCCGTAGAAGTCCAGCAACATCAGGATGAAGCTCAAGAATGGTGGGATCAGTCCCACCATGGTGTATGCCGAAAAGGGGAGCTTGCCGACGCGTACTAGGTGGTTGAACAAGTCACTGGACCATCCCATGAAGTTCTGGACCTTCATCAGATTGTCCTTTTTCTGGATGCGACTCTTGGCAAGACCTAACTCCATCATGGCAAAGTGGAGCAATGGATAGGAAAGCTAGGCGATGTTTGGGAGGCTCAAAGAGCAAGTTTGATCGAAAGCGTAAAGAGTCCTAAAAATGTGCATACTTTCCTTCTGATGTAAGCCTCCGCGATGCTTGGATGAAAACTGCAATGAGAGCAGGGTCACATTTCAAAAATCTACCCCGTCAATGACAAATTGGCCCGGGGCCACCCCTACGAAGAGGTTGAGGTTATTACCCCAGGCGAACCACTGTCATGATTGGCGGCAGGAAACCAAAAGGCGGCAGCCTGACAAGGTGCTCGGAACTGATACAGTTTTCGTATTGGGAACTGGCGACCTTCAATTGCGTGAAATCTGCACTCAAAGATCTCATCTGCCGCATTCAAAGCAAGCCACGCAGTGGTGGTTTAACCCCAAAACATCACCCCAATGGCATATTCAAAGACCTTTGAAGTTACAAGGAGAGAATCGAGGATGGCCCCACCTCCGGTAGAATAATGACCCAAAGGGTTTTCCTAGAGGTGGTCCCGGGGGCCACTGTCGGTACCCTGTGTACTGGTTACCCCATGATACCACAAGAAGTGCAAGAGAATTCCAATTGTCCGAGTTGAAGGCTTCCTCAGGCCCCACGTGTCACATGGCGTTGGACCCGCCTCTCTCATCTGGGTAGCTCTAGACTGTCACGTGTAATATAAGACCGGAGCTAAACTCCCGCATAGGGAAGCTCCAGCGTTGACACGAGGATAATGACCCCGGACCTAACAACCCGTAGAGGGAAGCTCCGGTGCCGCCACGTGTATATCAGTTCCGAACCTATCTCCCCACAAGGGGAAGCTCCAGAACTGCCACGTGTGGAGCTTCCAGACCTACAACACCAACAGAGTCATTGGTAGATCTCCAACTGCATGGACATTCAAGGGACAGTTAAAGTGGCAGTTACAAGACCTGATTACGTGTCATTAATGCTATATTATTGGCACACGATCAGTGGACTGTTAATAGGGGTAACGCAGCCATTAAGGCACGTTATCATCATGTTAATCACACTTAATAGTCATAGATTGTGTATTAGGTTATTGAATGCGTCACGATCACATGTCGGGCTAGGAAAATGTTGTAACGGCCAGTCCTTTGATTATATAAGGACAACGCCACACAGTACATGGGGTGGATCCAAGCTCACACGCATACTAGTGCTACAGACTTACTCAATACAACAACACACACACCCTGTGGAGTAGGGTATTATGCTTAGTGTAAGTGCATCTAGGATATCCCTTGTGGGTTTTGGCTAATTGATGACAAACATATGAGATCCTAATGAATCCACTGAGATGATTGCAGGACAAACAAGTGAAAGAGCTCGGTGCACACAAAATGGTGAAAAATGAAGTGGTGTTCAAAGATAGATACTTTGATGATGCTTGGAAGACTAAGTTAGATTTTGAATGTATAGGGAGTGTATGAAAGACACACTCCAAGAGCTCACAACTTTGCCCGAGGGTAAGGGATTAAAATTAACCTAACTTGCACAAAGCACCGGACTAGTCTGATCATGGACCGGACTAATCCGTTCATCTTTCTGGAATCCCACATATAGGGAGACCGGACTAGTCCATGCATCCACCGGACTAGTCCGTTGATGTTTCTGGAGTCTCTCATATTGAGGGACCGGACTAGTCCGATCGTGGACCGGACTAGTCCGTTGAACTTTCTGGAATCTCCCATTCGTGGAGATCGGACTAGTCTGCAGACTAGTCCGATGAACTTTCTGGAGTCACCTACACACAGCACCGGACTAGTCTGAGCTTGGACCGGACTAGTCCGACAGACTTTCTGGACTTCAAAATGCACTGAGACCGGACAAGCCCGGACATGCACCGGACTAGTCTGGTGTTAGGGTTTTTCAACGGCTACCTTTTGGAAACCCTATAAATAGAGAGTCCACAACTTTCCTATTAACAGACACGTCGAATACTGATCAAACAAAAAACCCTAGCACCGCCACTTCGTACCAAGAGCCCAAAACACATCTCCCCACACATCTAAAGTGCAAAAAGAGTGAAATCAATTGAACACTTGGATTCGGGATTGGGAGATCGTTGTTCTTTCATTGTGAGCTCTTGGGGTTTGATCTTTCTGCACTCATACTCTGCATTGTAATACTTTTGAGTGTATTTGATCCTTCATTCGTTGTAATTCTCGTGGGAGCCCTCAATGTGTGAGGTTGCCCCACAAACTTGGTGATTAATCAAGTCGGCCTTCGTGGTTACTTGAAGAGGGAAAGGGTTGGAGACCCGGCTCTGTGTGAGCTTCCTCAACGAGGACGTAGATCTCGTGGTGAGATCGAACCTCGGGAAAAATTCGTGTGTCTTGCGCCTTATTTCATTTAAATTTCATTCACTAGATCACTTAAGTGCTAAAACATCAACCCAAGGCAATTATAAGTTTTACCTGCATTCCTATATTAATCTCAAATAAAAATATTAGTTGTTCTCATTTCCGCTGCTAAAGAAACTTAGATTCCCAATCAACACTTGATCAACACACATATTTTTAGCACACCGGACAAGTCCGCCCACACGACCGGACTAGTCCGGACAACCAAGGTTTTACGATTCTATTAAGTGTGCAGGGAATTCAAAAGGCCTATTCACCCCCCTCTAGGCCACATTCAATTGGTATCAAATCCAGGTTCTCCACCAACGAGACTCACATCTCGGAGAGATCAATGGCCTCTGAGAAGAACAATGATATCTCGAAGATGAACATTAATGAGGAGGAACAAGAAACTAACACTTTTGATGTGCTGAAAGAGAGCCCACACGATGATGAAGAAGTGTGACAAATGAAGGCACTTTTGAGAAAGAAACTGCTAGGACAAAAGGGAAAAGAAGAAGACAAGACAACGGGGAGTGGTCATCACGACTACTCCCGATAGCCTTACAACTACAACCGTCTCAATTCAAACAACCATTATCTTTCCATTCCTATGAAAAAACCTCCACAGTTTGACGGAAGCGACTATACAATGTGGAAGTACAACATGAAGATGCATCTAATATCTCTAAATCCTAGTCTATGGCACATTGTTTGCACTGGCATAGACATCCCGGACACGGATGAAGAACTCACCGCAGAACAAGAACAAGAGATTCACAGAACTGCAAAAGCCATCGCTGTGATCACATCATCACTAAGTAGAGAGGAATTCACCAAGATTGATGGCTTAGAAAGTGAAAAGGAAATCTGGGATACACTCAAGACAGCTCACGAAGGAAATAGATCGGTTCGTGAAGCAAAAATTGAAATGCTTGAAGGAGAGTTGGGGAGATTCTTTATTGAAGAAGGCGAATCACCTCAAGACATGTACAACCGGATGAAGGCACTCATCAACAAAATACGTGCCTATGGAAGTAAGAAATGGACGGATCATGAGGTAGTCAAGAGAATGATTAGAGCCTTCATGCCAAGAAATGTCACACTTTGCTCAATGATTAGAGAAAGACCCGGGTTTCACAAAATGACTCCGGATGAGTTGTTGGGAAAGATCATAAACCATGAAATGATGGAGAAAGAGGCACAATACGTCAAAGACTTGGCTTATCTCACTTCCTCCAAAAAGAAGGAGGTTGCTCTCAAAGCAACATGCCGACCCAAACTCAAAGATGCTCGTGAAGATCAAGACGATGCGCATACAAGTGACGAGAGCACCGATCTTGATGATGAAGAAATGGTACTCTTTATCAAGAAGTTCAAGCGAATGATGAAAAGAAGACACGGCAACAACTCAAATGAAGGCAAAAGCAAGGATAAAGGAAAATCCAAGGCTCAACGCACTTGCTACAACTGCGGAGAGTATGGACACTTCATGATGGACTGCCCTTATGAAGAAAACAAAAAGAACAAGGAAACAAGATCTCAAGAAAAGAAAAACTTCAGAAAAAAAAGACAAACCCATCAAGCTGACATTGGCAAGGAGTGGGACTCAAACGACGAGTCCTCCTCCGATGAAGAAGAAAAAATGGCCACTATCGCAATCAAGAAACCTACTATGAAGGCCACACTCCTTCCAAACATGGGAGGATGGGACATGAACAACCACACTTGCCTTATGGCTAAGGAAGGCAAGAAAAAGGTATGGCTCACTCCTCCCACGCTAAATTCCTCTATGATGACTTTGACAGCTCTAGTGATAATGAAGAAATGTTTAGAGGACTAAGTAAAATTGCTCTAAAGAAAATGGAAATGTTGTCGAACGAAATATTTGAAAAGGAAGAACTTCTTGACCGACAAGAAGATATGCTCATCCGTGAAAGGATGAGATATCAAGAAGTTGAAAAGCTTCTCGAGCTTGAAAGAGAGAAGAACAAGTCGCTTGAAGCTGAGCCAGCCTTGAGTAAGGAAACTTACTCAAAGCTAGAAGACTCACATATTGCAATAAAAGAAGAACTTGCTAACTTGTCAAAAGCTAACAAGATCCTTGAGTTGCAAGTCGAGTCGCTCAAGCAAAGTGACTCCTCTTCCTCCAAGAGCTCTTCCTCCAAAGATATAAGTTCGACAACAATCGGAACTTGCACTTGCTCTAGTAAGAAGAATATTATTTCTAATACTTCAACTTCTCATAATATGCATGCCCCTCCAAGCGGCATCTTTGATAAGGAGAAGATCGAATATGCACGCAGTGCATATATGGTCACTAGACCTCCTAATGTCAAAGATGGCCTTGGTTTTGATAAGAGCAAAAACATGTCTACTTCTAATCATGCTAAGAATAGAATTGTCTTTGTCAAGGAAAAATCCCATGAATCTGAACCACAAATATTGTTTCATACATTTAACGCTTCTTATGTTCTTATGAAAGCTAAATATGGAAAAGTCATTGCCAAATATACAGGCCACGCCACAAGAACTTGAAAACTTGTGTGTGGGTGCCCAAGACTCTTGTAACTAACCTGAGAGGACCCACGCAAGCTTGGGTACCTAAAACCAAGGAATAATTCTTTTGGCAGGCTTACTCCTCCAGTGGAACAAAATGGGTACTTGATAGCGGATGCACAAATCACATGACCGGAGAGAGAGGTATGTTTGTAGAGTACAAGTACAACAAGGATCTAGGTGAAGGCATATACTTCGGAGACAACAGCCAAGGAAAGGTCCTTGGTAGCGGTAACATTGAAATATCCTCTCAACATACCTTATCAAATGTTTTACATGTAGATTCTCTAGATTATAACCTTTTGTCAATATCCCAACTATGCGACAAAGGTTACAACTGTTTATTCACTAATGAGGGTGTGACTGTTTTTAGAAGAAGCGATGGATCAATTGCATTCAAGGGAATGTTGAACGGCAAGCTTTATCTAGTTGACTTCAACAAAGATAAAGCCGAACTCAACACTTGCTTGGTTGCTGAGACCAACATGGGATGGTTGTGGCATAGACGGCTAACCCATGTTGGGATGAGAAATCTGTAGAAACTTCTAAAAGGTGGTCACATCCGTGGTCTTAAGGATGTGGTTTTTGAAAAATACAGGCCGTGTAGTGTGTGTCAAGCAGGAAAACAAGTCGGAGCACCACACCCCGCCAAGAATGTGATGACTACCACAAGACCGCTGGAATTTCTCCACATGGATCTCTTTGGTCCAGTTTCGTACATCAGCATCGGCGGTAACAAATACGGTTTAGTAATTGTTGATGATTTTTCAAGATTTACCTGGGTATTTTTCTTGTATGATAAATCAGAAACTCAGGGGATCCTCAAGAAGTTCTTGAAAAGAGCTCAGAACGAATTCTCATCAACCATAAAGAACATCAAAAGTGACAACGGGACAGAATTCAAGAACCTCCATGTTCAAGAGCTTCTCTATGAAGGAGGGATAAAGCATGAATTCTAGGCACCCTACTCCCCTCAACAAAATGGAGTGGTCGAAAGGAAGAAAAGAACATTGCTCGAAATGGCGAGAACTATGTTGGATGAATACAAGACATCAGATCGATTTTGGGCAGAAGCGGTGAACACCACTTGCCATGCCACAAATCGACTGTATCTCCATCGACTACTGAAGAAAACTCCATATGAGCTCCTTACCGGTAAAAAGCCTAATGTTTCCTATTTTAAAGTTTTTGGTTGCAAAGGTTTTATTCTGAACAAGAAACAAAGGGCCTCGAAGTTCGCTTCAAAGTCCGATGAAGGGCTCGGATATGAGTTGAATGCCTATGCCTATCGTGTCTTCAACACGGTGTCCGGCCTTGTTGAAGTAGCACATGACGTAGTGTTCGATGAATCTAATGGCTCACAAGTGGAGCAAGTTAATAAGTGTGTGCTAGATAAAGAGGAAGCTCCATATGAAGCACTAAAGAAAATGGGACTTGGTGATATCTTACCACAAGAGCAAACATTCAACTCAAATGCACAAGATGAACCTCAACACGGAGGCAATGATCAAGGGGGAGCTCTTGCACAAGATCAAGGGAAGGAAGATCAAGAAGATCAGGACAATCATGGAAACAATGATCTAGGGGGAGACAATGCACATGAAGATAATGAAGAACAAGCAACTACACAAGCTCCACACCCAAGAGTACACCAGAGCGTGCAAAGAGACCATCCTATCAACAATATCATCAGAGATATTGCTAAAGGAGTAACTACTAGATCTCGAGTTGCAAATTTCTGTGAATCCTATTCTTTTGTGTCTTTTCTGGAACCATACAGGGTAGAAGAAGCCTTAAGGGATCCAGACTGGGTGATTGCAATGCAAGAGGAGCTGAACAACTTCAAGAGAAATGAAGTATGGGAGCTGGTGGAGAGATCAAAGGCGAACATAGTTGGAACCAAATGGGTCTTCCGGAACAAGCAAGATGAACATGGAGTAGTAACAAGAAATAAGGCAAGAATGGTGGCCAAAGGTTATTCTCAGGTCGAAGGTTTGGACTTCGATGAAGCTTTCGCTCCTGTAGCTAGACTTGAGTCCATTCGTATTTTATTGGCATATGCTACTCACCATAATTTTAAGCTGTATCAAATGGATGTCAAGAGCGCTTTCTTAAACGGCCCAATCAAAGAGGAAGTTTATTTGGAGCAGCCACCAGGATTCGAAGACCAGAAATATCACAACCATGTCTACAAACTGCATAGGATCGAGATGTCAATGATGGGCGAATTAAAGTTCTTCTGGGGATTCCAAGTGAAGCAACTAAGAGAAGGTACATTTATAAGCCAAACCAAATATACACAAGACATTCTCAAGAAATTCAATATGGACAAAGCCAAGCCCATCAAGACACCCATGGCCACTAATGGACACCTCGACCTCAATGAAGATGGTCCAAATATGGACCAAAAGGTATATCGGTCCATGATTGGCTCTTTACTTTATTTATGTGCATCTAGGCCAAATATTATGCTTAGTGTTTGCTTGTGTGCAAGGTTTCAAGCTGCACCTAAAGAGTGTCATTTAGTTGCTGTAAAAAGAATCCTAAGGTACCTTGTGCACACACCCAACTTGGGCCTTTGGTATCCCAAAGGATCCAAATTTAACTTGATAGGGTATTCCGATGCCGACAATGCAGGATGCAAAGTCGATAGATAGAGCACGTCAGGGACTTGTCAGTTTCTTGGTAGGTCCCTGGTCTCTTGGTCATCTAAAAAGCAAAACTCCATTGCCATTTCCACAGCAGAAGCAGAATATATTGCAGCCGATAGCTGTTGCGCCCAATTACTTTGGATGCGGCAAACCCTTAGGGACTACGGCTACAATCTTAACCATATCCCACTTCTATGTGACATTGAAAGTGCTATAAAAATTGCACACAACCCAGTAGAGCACTCAAGAACTAAGCACATAGATATCCGTCATAATTTTCTTAGAGATCATTCATTAAAAGGTGACATTGCCAT
Organism: Tuctoria greenei; assembly: GCA_036927565.1. Lineage (NCBI taxonomy): Eukaryota > Viridiplantae > Streptophyta > Magnoliopsida > Poales > Poaceae > Tuctoria > Tuctoria greenei. The sequence continues at coordinate 29,861,745 of JAYESD010000010.1, forward strand.
TTCACATGTTAGAACTGAAAAACAACTTGCAAATTTTTTTACCAAACCATTGGATGAGAAAAGGTTTTGTGAACTTAGGAATGAAGTTAATATTCTCGACTCTCGAAATGTGGCTTGAAATGTTGCACACCTGGTTGAAACTTCAAATGTTACATTTTATTGCTAAAACTGCCCCCCACCTCTTTTTCTCCTAAGAAAACTATTTTTAATGAAGAAATCTTGGAATTTATGACCATGTTTTTGTGTTGATTGCTTTCTGGTCATAATTACCAAGATTATTTGCAAAACTTGTCCTTGGATCACTATTAGTTATCTTATATACTCAGTTTTTCCAGGGACACCGGGCTAGTCAGGTTTGCCACCGGATTATTCCGGACAGTCCCTCCTTCTAGGTTTTCCAGGGGCACCGGACTAGTCCGTCCTCTGACCGGACTAGTCCGGTCGGCCGCGTATATAAGCAGCTGGCCGGCCCAAAACCGTTTCAAACCTCCCTCCTCTTTGAGTTGAACCGTTACCTCTCAAACCCTAGCCCCCAAAAGTGATTTTTGAGTTGAGCCCTCAAAATCCAAGCTTTCTCTGTGGGAAATCCTCCCCTCGACGAGGTGATACTCCACTCCAAACTCATTCGGACAGATTCGTGCTCCTTCAACGCGAATCATCAAATCTCGGTAAATTTCTCCCTAAAGTAAAACTCTCAACTTTTCTAGTTCTAGCTTATTTCTTTTGATTCCAAGGAAGTACATTAGCTTCAGAGATGTATTCCTTTCACCTTCATGCTCCTTTGCATCCTTAGATAGAAGTTATGATTCTAGTTTTGTTAGGGTTCTTATGCCAGGCCGGACTAGTCCGGCTCCTAGGTACGGACTAGTCCGGTACACCGGATAAGTCCGCACTCTGAAACCGGACAAGTCCAGTCTCTGACATTTGAATCCTCACATCACCTTCATTCTTAGTTCATTCTCATCTAAATCATGAACTCCTTGTTAGGCACGATGTCCTCAAGATTAGATGACAGCTCCTTCCATGTTGATGAAGAAGTTGAGCGCGAAAAAGTGAAGAGAGCCAAGGAGAGGTACACGAAGAAAATGCATGATGTAAATGTGCACTCTCCACCCTCCGATGACAACTTGCCCAAGAAAAGGAGGGTAGTTGTGAAGGAGGCCCAAGGAAAGGCTGGTGAGAGCTCCTCAGGGCCAAAGAGGACTCTCAACAAAGGAAAGGGGCTTGCTAGTGGTCCCATTGGACCCCTAAAAATGAAGAACCCAAGTCACCGCAACAGGCATCACTCAAGTAAGGATTTCACTGGAAAAGGGGGTGAGCTTGCCGATAGCTTCAGGCAGGTTAATGTGTATGCTCAACCTCGGCAATGCTCAGACCCAAGATTTTGGAGCAACTTCCATGCCGACTACTACGAGCATGTGTACATGAAGATGAAGAATCTCGTTGTGAAGAGTCAATGGGTAAACATTGGGTACATGCAGTTGAAGAAGTATACTGCCTTCCGTGAGGTGGTTGAGTCCCTGGAGAGGCACGTACTGAAGGAACTGTTTTCCTTTGAGAATGATTGGAACAATGAGGTCATCACCCAATTCTACTCCACCCTCTACTTTGCTCGTGGTGATGGAGACAATCTCACATGGATGACTCATGGTTCCAAGTATAGTGTCACTTATGATGAGTTTGCGAGAATCCTCCACCTTGAACACACTTTGGATCATGATCTTGTTATCCACAATCTGCAACCCTTGGAGAAGGATGAGCTCAAATTTCTCTATGACACAAGGATGCCTTATGTCCCTCCAAATATCAATTATTTGAAGCCATTCTATGTGGTCCTCAACAGAATTTTGAGGAAGATAATAGCCCCGAAAGATGGAGATGCGGGGACTATACAAGGAACTTTGAGGACCCTAATGAAGGTCATTGGTGGGAGGAGACCGTTCAATGTCTTTGAATACATCTACAATGACATTGTGAACATCTCAATCACACTAAACAGATCTTGCGGGTATGCCCTGTACATCATGTACATGATTTAGAAGGTGATTGGACTTGAGTTCGTCAACGATGTTCACCATACGGGGTTGAAACCACAAAAGCCCACTGAGTACACTCTACCTTTGGCTCCTGATGCTCCTCCATCCCCTGAAGCTGAGAGGAGAACTAAACAAACTCGGGATGTGAATGTCACAAGATCTTCAGCTGCTTCTCCTAGCTCTGCACCTGCCCCTGAATCCTCCGGTGGTGTGCTCAAAATGCTCAGCACTATCTTTGCCTGCTGCCGCAAGATTGAAGTCAGGCAGAAGAAGCATCAACAATATGTCAACGCCAACATCAAAGCTATTTGTGACAAGCTGGAGATTGAGCCGGTGGGATCCCCGCCCACCTTCGAGGACTCCGAGGAAGAGTCTGCTCCGGCGAATGATGATGATGGTGGTGAAGATGAGGACCGGACCGAGACTGAAGAAGAGAGTAGCGATGAGTGATTCCCCTCAAATTTTCCCTTTTTCGGTGCCTTGATGCCAAAGGGGGAGAGATTGAGACTAGTAGCATGAGACCATCTCTAGTTGGTGTCTTTATGTTTTTGTGATCAAGGACATGTACTTATTTTTAAAAACCTTGTAATGCACTATTTCTACTCTTATGTGTAATGCTTATTGTTGCTTGGATGATTATCTCTATGCTAATTATTGATTACCTTTACTTCATCACACCTTGTTGATCACACACCTGTTAGGAACCCCACCATAAGGTGTGTGCATATGTGAGAAGCTTTTTTGTGGACTTATCATTATCTCATATGTGCATACCTTATGAAAATCATGATTTTATTCTCAATTGTGATATCTCAAATGGTTGTCATCAATCACCAAAAAGGGGGAGATTGTAAGTGCATCTAGGATATCCCTTGTGGGTTTTGGCTAATTGATGACAAACATATGAGATCCTAATGAATCCACTGAGATGATTACAGGACAAACAAGTGAAACAGCTCGGTGCACACAAAAAGGTGAAAAATGAAGTGGTGTTCAAAGAGAGATACTTTGATGAAGCTTGAAAGACTAAATTAGATTTTGAATATATAGGGAGTGTATGAAAGACACACTCCAAGACCTCACAACTTTTCGCGAGGGTAAGGGATTAAAATTAACCTAACTTGCACAATGCACCGGACTAGTCCGATCATGGACCGGACTAGTCCGTTCATCTTTCTGGAGTCCCATTTATAGGGAGACCGGACTGGTCCGTGCATCCACCGGACTAGTCCGTTGATGTTTCTGGAGTCTCTCATATTGAGGGACTGGACTAGTCCGATCGTGGACTGGACTAGTCCGTTGAACTTTCTAGAATCTCCCATCCGTGGAGATCGGACTAGTCTGCGGACTAGTCCGATGAACTTTCTGGAGTCACCTACACACAGCACCGGACTAGTCCGAGCTTGGACCGGACTAGTCCGACAGACTTTGGACTTCAAAATGCACTGAGACCGGACAAGTCTGGACTTGCACCGGACTAGTCCGGTGTTAGGGTTTTTCAACGGCTACCTTTTGGAAACCCTATAAATAGAGAGTCCGCAGCTTTCCTATTAACACACACGTCGAATACTGATCAAACAAAAAACCCTAGCGCCACCTCTTCGTCCCAAGAGCCCAAAACACATCTTCCCACACATCTAAAGTGCAAAAAGAGTGAAATCAATTGAACACTTGGATTCGGGATTTGGAGATCGTTGTTCTTTCATTGCGAGCTCTTGGGGTTTGATCTTTCTACACTCATACTCTGCATTATAATACTTTTGAGTGTATTTGATATATTCTTTCGTTGTAATTCTCGTGGGAGCCCTCAACGTGTGAGGTTGCCCCACAAACTTGGTGATTACCTGTGATAGTGGAATCAAGTCGGCCTTCATGGTGACTTCAAGAGGGAAAGGGTTGGAGAACCGGCTCTGTGTGAGCTTCCTCAACGAGGACGTAGATCTCGTGGTGAGATCTAACCTCGGGAAAAATTCATGTGTCTTGCGCCTTATTTCATTTAATTTTCATTCACTAGATCACATAAGTGCTAAAACATCAACCCAAGGCAATTATAAGTTTTACCTGCATTCCTATATTAATCTCAAATAAAAATATTAGTTGTTCTCATTTCCGCTGCTAAAGAAACTTAGATTCCCAATCAACACTTGATCAACACACATATTTTTAGCACACCGGACAAGTCCGCCCACACGACCGGACTAGTCTGGCCAACCAAGGTTTGACGATTCTATTAAGTGTGCAGGGAATTCAAAAGGCCTATTCACCCCCCCTCTAGGCCACATTCACTTAGGCGGCCCGAACCACATAAATCTCATGCGTCATCATCTTGTTCCTGATCATCGCGCGCCCAAACCAATACAAGAACCTCCACGGGCTACATTTAGTAGTACCGGGGGAAGTGTCGTTTAACCACTTCGACAATATCAAGTATGAATTCCCATGCTAAGTTGATTAACACATCGGGTACTGGTTTACCCCTAGCAACACTAGGAAGACTCTCGCCAAGAGCATGTCGCATAGCCGAATGTGGAGGATTAGAAAGGACAAATAGGGTTGTCACCACTTACTGCCCACCTCTTCAATCCGTTGATCTACGAGATATTCAACACTACTTATTTATCCTAGGACCATGCTAGCATATTAAGTAATTACCTTAAGAGCCTAGGCACAAGCCATCCTAAGGCAATGAACTAAATCATCGTTGAACCAATGTTAATACATAGCATAAGTGCTTCATATTAACATATTCACGTCATAACTGATTAGACTATAGTGGGGCTTTGTAGTGTTTATGATGATATAATATGAATGGTATGGCATAATCATAAATACTACTCCTACCACATATATGGAATCCACAATCAAACAAGAAACACTTCATTCCAAGCATACGAACAATAGAAGGCTAAACATAACATCTTTATTAAGAGCAAAGTCACAAATACAAATAGGAATATGAGGACCATACCTTTCCCAATTAGGAATTGGTAAGAGACTCCTTCTAGTCCTCTCCTACTTGGACAATGGACTAGAGGCTCTCCTCTCTAAAGCCTAAACTCCTCTAAACCTATGGAGAGTAGTGGATACAATAGAATGAATGCTCAAGTGGTGTGTGTGTGTGTGAAGTGAGGGTAGGGGGTCCTATTTATAGGTGGAGAAGGATCAGTTCCCGCAACCAAAAGAGCGTGAATCAGTCAGCACTTACTTCTTCAAGCTGGGAGGAGCCCGCATGTGATGTTTGACCAAATTTGGCGCCAGGACCAAGTCGGCCGATCTGGTCTCTGCACCATTTCTCGTCTGCTTTCTCCAGGTCACTGCCAGGTGGGTCCCATCCCTTGATATAGGTAGAAGACCATTGGATGGCCTCGAATACTTCTTTTTGTGGGTCATTCAATCCATGTGGTGCCACATGTTGGCGCTTGATTGGATGGGATGATATTTTATAGGATTGCTCCCCCTCTTTTACCTCATTTCCTGCAATAATTCCCTGCATGCACTATTTCTCCAAGGACAAGTGGAAATAAGTTAAATAGAAAGGTGACAAGTGCAAGAAATGACAATTTGTAAGACCTATGTGTGCTGAATACATTGGCTTGTAGTGAATACACTTGTCTTTAATGATAAAAGTTTTTAAATATCACCAAAACACCTTTTTTTATCAAGGTCCGACTCTAGCTCCGAGCTACAGCAAGGTCCGACAGTAGGTCCGACTTGTTTTGACTAGCTCCGGCTATGTTAGATGCTAGGTCCGGCTTCTTGGTAAGGTCCGACTAGCTTTGGTTAGCTCCGGTGAGTTTTATCTTTAGCTCCGGCATGACTTTGATAGTTCTGGCATATATTTGATAGCTCCGGAATGCTTTTGCTAAGCTCCGACGTACTTTGTCTAGCTCCGGTTTTGGGTTGACTAGTTTTGACTAGTTTTTGGTAAGCTCCGGTGCTAGGATCTACTAGTTTTGGTAAGCTCCGGCAGGTGCTTCATTGTACTAGTTTTGGTAAGCTCCGGCGCTAGGTTCTACTAGCTTTTGTTAGCTCCGGCTCAAGGTTCGGGTTGCTCTGACAAGGTCCGGAACATGACTGTAGTGCTTCTGCTTTTCATTTGCAATGTTTCGTACTTGCTTTACATTGTTGGAAAGATTTCTTAGTATTCATTTGCTAAGTTTTCGGTGCGTTTTGGTTGATATGGATGATATTGTGTTACTGTGGTTTTTGCAACATGCTTATGCGAGGTTCTCACGTAGGGTGTTGTGTTCGGAACTAACTTGAGTCAAGTCGAGGACTTGGGCTCGTATGGATTGGTTGTTTATTCATGTGCAGCTGTTGCTTGAGTTCAAGTCATGGCTGGTGATGGGATCCATTGGACTAGTCTCAGAGAGGAGATGAGGTTCCAACAACCAAGTTCGGGAGGAAATGCGGTTGAGCTGATCAGGAGGTCGCGCAGGATGATTGAATCAAGGGCGGTGCATATGAAGGTTACTGAACATCGAAGGAAGGTGTTCGCACGTATGCATGCGGTGCATGACGTGGCAACATGGTTCCGAAGATGGGATAAGGAAGGAAAAGATCTGGTGTGAAGGATCGGATCGTACCGGTTGATGACTTTGGCTACGGTAGAGTCGGTTATGGCTCGGTACGGAAAGTATCGAGTTGGTTATGTTAGGATTTCGTGTGTGTCACTAATTTGAGTTGTTTAGGAATGTGGGATACGTTCCTAAGGTGTTTGGAAGTCTTAAGATTGCTTCTATCTGCGTATAGAAGAATCTTGAGCAGTTATGGAAAGTTAGGATTCGTGATTTGAGTAGGATTGGAGTCCTAGTTGATATTGGGTTGGCCTAAGGGCTGGTTATATAAGCAAGGGAGCCCAGAGCTCGTGGTAGACGACTTTGAGGCTGTTCCTCTTGTTTTCTATTGAATACAATTCATAGTTTGAAGGAACTCTTGTGCCTTGTTCGTCCGACTTGTTCCAGACATGTTTTACTCGTCGAGTTTCTGGACAGCACTACCTTTCATCGGTGGTTTTTTCATAACTCGAGTTTTACAGATCCAATTGACGTAATTCTTTTTCGGTTATCTTCAAAACTTTATTTTCTATCACATGTCAAAATTTCACGGTCATTGGATTTGTGGTCTATGATCTACACGAGTTTCTTTGCAGCGTTTCAGAACTGTTTTTTCTCGGGTAGGGCAGATTGACCATTGTTTGATCTTTCGATCATAACTTGAGTTTTTCTCGACGGATTTGAGTGATTATTTTTGTGTTGTCTTCGTGACTTGATTCTCTCTGATATCTATCACTTTTGTCACGGTGAAACACGTTTAGATTAGTCTCACACACGATTTCTTTAATAGATCATTTTTCTGCCGAAAGTGTTTGTGGTTTTATTGTTTCCGCTGCGTAAGATTTTTAAATCTACCATTCATCCCCCCTCTGGTAGCTTTTCACGTGCTCTTCGATCCTACAATTGGTATCAGAGCCACGGTGCTCTAATCATTGTGATTTGCGCGTGTTTTTGACTAATCATCATGGAGAAGTACTCCGCCAAACCTTGTGTGTTCGCTATTATTGATTTTCTGGTTTGGAAGGCACGCATGGAGGCTTTTATCCAGGCACAAGGCTTTGCAATATGGGAGAAGGTGTATAAGCCTTATGAAGTGCCACCTAATGATCAAGTCACGGCCACAAACCTACGGGACGTCAACAACAACAACAAAGCCCGAAACATGATCATCCAAGGACTCACTCAAAGGAACTTTGATCGTGTCGCGCACCTCCGATCAGCATAACCAAAGCTAGTCGGACCTTACCAAGAAGCCGGACCTAGCATCTAACGTAGCCGGAGCTACCCAAAACAAGCCGGACCTACCGTCGGACCTTGTTGTAGCTCAGAGCTAGAGTCGGACCTTGATAAAAAGGTGTTTTGGTGATATTTAAAACTTTTATCATCAAAGCCAAGTGTATTCACTACAAGCCAATGTATTCAGCACACATAGGTCTTACAATCTCCCCCTTGATGAATGCATTGGCAACACCATTTAAAATCCGAACATTGGCTTATTCACATAAAAGTTTTTGAAAACAATTTCTCCCCCTTTGTAAATCAAAAGTAAAAAGAGAAGAAAATAAAAATCTCCCCCCCTTTATTATCTCTTCATGCTTATCTCTCCCCCTTTGACAATGTATTCAGCAAGTCATGAGCATATAAACAAATTTTCTCTCCAACTTTAGTTGTTATGACCATATTATAACATATACATATAAACAAAGCTCATCCAAGTTATACTATCAAGTACCTTACATTATCACATCAATGAAATACATAAGGTAGTGTAAGTCATGCTAGAGATCAAATGTAATTTTTCAATTTAAGCAAGTCATGATCTCACAAACTTAACTATTTAAAAACCTGAAATCATGACACTAGTTGCTGCATTTTATTATATTTAAAGCATAAATTTAGATCATATGATATTTGCAAGAGATTATATGCGCATCTGCCTTATTCTAACCAACCAAGCCAAGACTATGACATTTGACAATCAGAAGCTTAAGGAGATGGTTTTAGTCATACACAACTTCTTCCAAGTTCATATCTAAGTGCAATGACAAGCCATCTCAAAAGAAGAAGTGCGATGCATGCATATTCTCTTGATCTTTTCTCAATTTATATTTGTTCATAAAAACTCAACATGTGAGTTGATTACTTGATGAATTCTTAATGATTAAAAGCATTTGTGAGCATGCAACAAGTTCAAAACAGCAAGAAAGTTCGACCATGACCAGATTTAGTGTAAGTAATTATTCCAATTACTAGACATGGCAAAAACTACAAAATGTATAACACGAGTAATGTAGTAAGAACTTTCAGCGTGTAAAAGGAATCACAAAGTCATATATGTATAAAATACTATGCTCATATTATTTAATTTCGGATTCACAAATAGACTTCCCAAGTTTCAAAAACTCCCCCTCAATTTAAGCCATGAGGATGCATAACCCCTATTTCACTACGAATGTAACAAAAACGAGTGAAATCCAAAGGTTTTGTAAAAATGTCAGCCAATTGATGTTCGGTATCTACATGGTGAAGCACAATGTTTCCTTTTTCAACATTATCTCAGAGAAAGTAATACCTAATATCAATGTGCTTAGTTCTAGAATGTTGCACGTGGTTTTTGGCAATGCAAATAACACTAGTGTTATCACAAAATAGTGGAACACTATCTAGATCAACCCCATAGTCCTTAGGTGTTTGAACAATCCAAAGAATTTGTGAGCAAGCACTAGCAGCAGCTATATATTCAGATTTGGTTGTGGATTGTGCAACTGAATTTTGTTTTCTAGAGGACCAAGCAACAAGAGAATTACCAAGAAAATGACAAGCACCGGAAGTACTTTTCCTATCAATCCTACAACCCCCAAAATCAGCATCCGAAAAAGCTTTCAAAGTAACGGTTGAGGAAGAAGAAAGAAAAATGCCAAATTCTTGGGTTCCATGTAAGTACCTGAGAATCCTTTTGATGGCTTGACGATGTGAAACACGTGGGGAAGCTTGAAACCGTGCACAAAGACATACGCTGAATTGTATGTCCGGTCTTGATGCTGTGAGGTACAAAAGTGATCCGATCATGCTTCTATATTCTTTTTGATCCACAGATTCACCATCTTCATCAAGTTCAAGTGTTGTTGCTGTTCCCATTGGTGTCCCAAGAGGCTTGCTTTTGTCCATGTTGAAGCGCCTTAGAAGGTCTTTGGTATACTTCGTTTGATGCACAAAGGTACCCTCCTTGGTTTGCTTGATTTGCAGCCCCAAAAAGTACGTGAGTTCACCCATCATACTCATTTCAAATTCGGAACTCATCATTGCTGAAAACTTGGACACAAGATCATGAGAAGCACAACCAAAGATAATATCATCCACATACACTTGAACGAATAATGAGTCATTGCATTGTTTATGCACAAAAAGAGTTTTATCAAACTTGCCCATGGTAAACCCCTTTTCAAGTAAGAATGTTTTTAACCTATCATACCATGCTCTAGGGGCTTGTTTGAGACCGTATAAGGCTTTGTACAATTTGTAAACATGATTAGGAAAATCTGGATTTTCAAAACCTGGTGGTTGTTTGACATAAACCTCCTCATCTATGTAGCCATTAGGAAAAGCACTTTTGACATCCATTTGATATAGCTTAAAACCTTTAGATGCTGCAAAGGCTAACAAAATTCTTATGGCTTCTAATCTTGCGACAGGAGTGAAACCTTGAGCAACCAACCTAGCCTTATTCCTAACCACAACCCCATCCTCACTTTGTTTATTTTTAAATACCCATTTAGTTCCAATTAAAGTGTGACCTTGAGGTGGAGGTACAAGTTTCCAAACATTATTTCTTTCAAAGTTTTCTAACTCTTCTTGCATGGAAATAATCCAAGATTCATTAGTGAGTGCGTGTGATATATCTTTGGGTTCAAAAGAAGCAACAAAAGCAGAATGAGCATGAGAGTTTGGATCGCAAAACCTGGACCGTGTGACTCGTTCGTGCAAGCTTCCAATCATCTGTTGTGGGGGATGATCTTTGTAAAAATGTAGGGGAACAGATGTCTCACAAGCTTCTTCTTCATTAGGTTCATCGTAGATTGATGAGCTTGTGACTTGTGGACGATAAGGACCAGCATCGGTGATAGCCGGAGCTTGTTCAATGTTCGTAGTTGGACTCGTGTCAACTTCGGAACTACCAGGCAGTATCACCGGCCCTTCTTCATCTTCGAAAATACCCTCCCCCTGAGGATATGGATCTGGTCCTGCAACATCGGAGCTAGTACCTGGGCTAGCTTCATCAAAAGACACTTAACAAGTCTCCACAATTTTGTTAGTGTCAAGTAAAAGCACACGGTAGCCTCTAGTATGATATGGATAACCAAGAAACATGCCATCAATGGATCTAGGTTCAAATTTATAAAGATTACCATGTTTCTTAACATAGCATTTGCAACCAAAGACTCGAAAGTGTGTAACACTAGGCCTATGTCCAAACCGGAGCTCATATGGTGTTTTACCTAGCTTAGCACGCAAGAAAACACGATTTGAGACATAACAAGCGGTTGCTAACGCATCAGCCCAAAATTTCCTAGGAGTTTGATATTCATCAAGCATAGTCCTAGCCATCTCAATTAAGGTTCCGTTCTTTCTTTCTACAACACCGTTTTGTTGATATACATATGGTGAAGAGAATTGATGATCTATTCTATTTTCAGCACAAAAGTGATCAAAAGATTGATTTTTAAATTCAGTTCCATTATCACTTCTAATTGCTTTTAATGATCCTGGGTGATCAATTGATAATCTAAGAAATAAAGTTCTAAAGTGACTAAAAACTTCATTCTTAGACGCCATAAAGTAAACCCAAGAGTATCTAGAATAATCATCAACAATCACAAGAACATACCATTTACCTCTGAAGGATTGAACACGTGAAGGTCCTACGGTGTCAAGATGCAAAAGTTGACATGGTTCAGTTGTCATGATCATTGTGAGAGGAGTATGTGAACCTGCAACCATCTTAGCATATCTACAAGAAGAGCACACAATTTCTTTGTCCCCTTTAAGCTTAGGCAGCCCACGTATGCGATCAAGAGCACTAACACGCGTTAGGTGATCAAAGCCTACGTGACCAAGTCTACGATGCCAAAAATATAAGTCCTTTGAATCATTAGCAACTAGACACCTATGCTTAGAGGAAGACATATCAAAATCAGCTTTAAAAACACTTCCAAACTGAGACATGTTAAAAATAAGCTCACTATTTGAATCTACAACTTTGCAGCAGTTTTTATTGAAAATAATCTCTAGATTTTCATCCAGCAATTGTGAAACAGAAAGCAAGTTGTATTTCAAATTTTTGACAAGTGCCACATTTTTCAAAGTGTAGTGATCATTTACTCTAACCGAACCCTTAGCAATTATAGGATTTGAAGAATTATCGGCAAAAGTAACATTCTCTACACGTGACACAAAAGAGAGGGAGGAGAACCAAACTTTGTTACCGGTCATGTGGCGTGAGCAACCTGAATCCACAATCCAAATGTTCTCCTTCCTCAAACGTGTAACCTACATAGAAGCACAAAACGTCAATGACTCAATACTGGGGTTAGTCAAAAGGCATTTAGGTATCCAGTACTGAGTCACACGACGTGCAGTAGGAAAAACACGCGAAAGCTGAGATAAAACAGCAGGTTTATGAGTCAAAGATTGAGGTTTTCTATTCTTAACAGTTGATTTAGAAGTTGTTACTTGTTTAGAGTGAAAACCAGTAGCTCCGGAGGTAAAAGCAGAGGGTCCGAAGGCAAAAAACTGAAGCTCCGGAGGGAACAACAGAAGATCCGGGAGCTCTCGGAGCTATCGGAACTATCGGAGCTGCTTTTGCGGATTTCTTACCAGAAGGTCCGGAAGCTACCTTTTCAAATTTCTGACTCACTAAAGCAGGTTGTGTTTTTCTAATTGCATGAAAGTTATAATATCTAGCAATTTTTCTTCCCTTTTTCTGTTGTTTAGCTAGTCTATAACAAAAATCTATGACATGACCATCTCTACCACAGAAGGTACAATGAAATTTAACTTTGTGTTCATGTCTAGATGAGCAAGCAATATTTTTATTTGAAACCGAATGAGGCAACACTCCTGCAGATTTGAAAACCACTCCTTTTTGTATAGGAACTGTTTGAATCAAACCACTTCCTAATGACTTTACAATTTTAGGTGGATGTGGCTTAGCATGAGCATGAGAATCAAAACCTAAACCAGTTTTATTATTATAAGACTTGGAAGAATTCAGCAGCAAGTTTAGGTTCTTATTCCCATTACAAAACTGATCTAATGTCCTATGCATGTCATCAAGTTTATTGGACAGATCAAGGCAATTTTCACATGAAGTTTTTCCATTTAATTTGCAATTGGAATAAAATTTAACTTCATGAGAACGTAAAGCATTGTTCAATATAGAAATTTCATTCATAGCATCCTGTAGTTTCTTATCAAGATCATCACAAGTAGAACAATGCAAGTCAATTGTAGAACAACTAGCATCTTTCAAGTTTTTATCATTATGTGCAGCAAGCTCTTTGTTCTTTTTAATTTCTTCATCAAGTCTATCTAGAGTGGAGAGGTGTGCACTTCTTAATGTGGACAATTGTTCATAGATTAAGTCACACGAGGGACATGCATCATCACTAGGAATCATAGTTTTTAAACGGTTAATTTCTGATTCTAGTGATTCAATTTTAGCAGCATTATCCCTAAGCTTTTTGTCCTTTTTCTTGACAATAATAGTTCCACGAGAAATAGCATCACACATTTCATTGAAGGTAGAACATACCTCATCGTCTTCACTGCTGTGTTCTGCATCCTCCTGACTTGATCTTGATCTTGCTTTGCCCATCATGAAGCATAAGTTGGCCAGAGCGTCATCATCTTCATCACTTTCAAAATCTACATCACTTGAACTAAGTTCTTGAAGTGCGGTGATGAAGCTGTTAATCATCTTGCGTCCTATGGCACCCTTCTTCTTCTTGTTGGAGTTACCAGAGGAGGTCCAGACCCTGCTTTGTTTTTCTTCCCGGGTGGTCGGACCTGAAAGGTTAGGGCATTCTGTACGAAAGTGTCCTATTTTACCACATTCAAAACATCGTTGAGGTCCGGAGCTTCCTCTCCTTCTAGTTCTCACATTTTGCAATGCTTTTGAGAATCTAGTAGAGATGAGTGCCAACTCCTCTTCTGGAAATTCTTCGATCTGTTCCAGGGTTATTGAGGACAACGAAGCAAGAGTATTGCAAGATGATGATTGGCCGGAGCTAGACATATCACATTGTGAGGCAAATGCAATAGACTTGTTTGGGTTCTTACGTGCTAGGATGTCAATTTCATGAGTTTTTAGTTTAGAATAAAGTACATCTAATGTAAGAGAACTCATGACAGTTGATTCACGTATAGACGTTACTTTCATCTCCCAAATTGACATGTCTAATGCACTAAGGAGTTTTCTAGCATTTTCAGCATCTGAAAAATTATCATTCATGCTACGCAAGTTGCTGAGAATTTTATTGAAACGAGCAAAGAGGTCATCAATAGACTCACCGGGCTGCATCTCAAAACGCATATATTCCTTTTTGAACATATCTTGTTTTACCTCTTTGATTGTGTTGGAGCCTTCATGGTAATCATAGAGAGCGCTCCAAACATCGTATGCTGATCGGAGGTGTGCGACACGATCAAAGTCGCTTTGAGTGAGTCCTTGGATGATCAAGTTTCGTGCTTTGTTGTTGTTGTCGACGTCCTGGAGGTTCGTAGCCGTAACTTGATCGTTAGGCGGGACTTCATAAGGTTTGTACACCTTTTCCCATATTGCAAAGCCTTGTGCCTGGATGAAAGCCTCCATGCGTGCCTTCCAAACCTGGAAATCAATACCAGCAAACACACAAGGTTTGGCGGATGATGATTAGTCAAAAACACGTGCAAATCACAAAGATTAGAGCACCGTGGCTCTGATACCAATTGTAGGATCGAAGAGCACGTGAAAAGCTACCAGAGGGGGGGTGAATGGTAGATTTAAAAATCTTACGCAGCGGAAACAATTAAAACCCCAAACCCTTTCGGCAGAAAAACGATCTGTTAAAGAAATCGTGTATGAGACTAATATAAACGTGTTTCACCGTGACAAAAGTGATAGATATCAGAGAGAATCAAGTCACAAAGACAACACAAAAAGAATTACTCAAATCCGCCGAGGAAAACTCAAGTTATGATCGAAAGATCAGACTATGATCAATCTTACCTACCCGAGAAAAACAGTTTCTGATAGAAAGAAACTTGTGTAGCTCAGAAACCACAAATCCAATGACCGTGAAATTTTGATAGATGATAGACAATCAAGTTGTGAAGACAACCCAAAAATAATCACATCAATTGGATCTGTAAAACTCGAGTTATGATAAAACCACCAACAAAAGGTAGTGCTGTCCAGAAACTCGACGAGTAAAACTTGTCTGGAACAAGTCGGACGAACAAGGCACAAAAGTTCCTTCGAACTATGAATTTTATTCAATAGAACACAAGAGGAACAGCCCCTAAAGTCGTCTCTCTCGAGCTTTGGCCTTCCCTTGCTTATATAACCAGCCCTTAGGCCATCCCAATCTAAACTAGGACTCCAATCCTAATGCGATCGCAATCGGAACTTTCCATAACTGCTTAGGACTCTTCTATACGCAGATAGAAGCAATCTTAAGACTTCCAAACACCTTAGGAACGTATCCCACATTCCTAAACAACTCAAATTCATGACCCACACGAAATCCTAACATAACCAACTCGATATTTCCATACCGAGCCATAACCGACTCAGCTAGCAGCCTAAGTCTTCAACCGATACGATCCGATCCTTCCGATCAGATCTTCCTTCCATAATATGTCTCTAGAAGCATATTGCCACGTCATGCACCTCATGCATACGTGCGAACACCTTCCTTTGACCTTCATATGCACTGCCCTTGATTCAATCATCCTGCGCGACCTCCTGACCCGCTCAACCACAGTTCCTCCCGAACTTGGTTGTTGGAACCTCATCTCCTCCTGAGACTAGTCCAATGGATCCCGTCACCAGCCATGACTTGAACTCAAGCAACACCTGCACATGAGTAAACAAACAATCCATACGAGCCCAAGTCCTCGACTTGACTCACGTTAGTTCCGAACACAACACCTTATGTGAGCACCTCACATAAGCATGTTGCAAAACCACAGTAGAAACGATATCAACCGTATTCAACCAAAACGCACCAAAAACTTAGCAAATGAATACTAAGCAATCTTTCCAATCATGTAAAGCAAGTATGAAACATTGCAAATGAAAAGCAAAAGCACTTAGGTCAAGTTCCGGACCTTGCTAGATCAATCCGGAGCTTGAACCGGAGCTAACAAAAGCTAGTAGAACCTAGCGTCGGAGCTTAACAAAACCTAGTCAAAACTAGTCAACCCAATACCGGATCTAGACAAAGTGCATCGGAGCTTAGCAAAAGCATGCCGGAGCTATCAAAGACATGCCGGAGCTAACAAAGACATGCCGGAGCTAACAAAGACATGCCGAAGCTAAAGATAAAGCTCACCGGAGCTAACCAAAGCTAGTCGGACCTTACCAAGAAGCCGGACCTAGCATCTAACATAGCCGGAGCTACCCAAAACAAGCCGGACCTACCGTCGGACCTTGCTGTAGCTCAGAGCTAGAGTCGGACCTTGATAAAAAGGTGTTTTGGTGATATTTAAAACTTTTATCATCAAAGCCAAGTGTATTCACTACAAGCCAATGTATTCAGCACACATAGGTCTTACAGATTCAAAAGTACGGACAGGGCTGTAACCACCGGCATACATGGACTCTACAATCAAAAAACAAATGCTTTATCCAAGTATATGAATAAATAAATAGTAGAGGTGGTTCCGCCACAATTAGTGCGGGAATCAGTCTTCACTGCCTTCAGGGAGCCATGAGCAGCCAACACATGGAAGTTGACACAGTTTGGTGTCAGGTTGAAGTCAGCCGAGCTAGGGGGTTGGCCGACCTTGTTCTGGCCCCCTCGACAGTGCTTCCTTTGGATGACTGATATGTGGGCCCATGCTCCATCCCAGCATGACTTGATGTTGGATTCCCTCATATATACCTCAGAATGGTCCATGGATCCATGTGATGCCACATGTCCTCTCGTGATTGGCTGAGGTGGCACTTTTCGGGATTGTTCCCCTCATTCTCCATAATTTCTACATAAAAACTCTTGCATGAAATATTTCTCCAAGTACAAGTGGAATTATGTTAATTCTAACTATGATGTGTGCAAGAAATATTTATTCCCTCACATAATTGAGTTATATTGACTATCGAAAATGGTATTTCGACCGTCAACGATGCTCGACGTGGCTTCCTCTTGGGGAGGCTCATTAATACACGTAATGAAGGAGGCACTTTCTAGAATTCGATCTAGAAGTTCATTTCCTTATTCCGTTGTCTTATAGAGGAAATACCCTTCAGCCGTAATGTTGAGATATAGGGCACATTCTTTGTTAAGTCTCATGAAAAATATTGTAATAATAGTGGATCAGGGATTAACAAATCTAAGCCAGAATTTCGCAAATGCGAAACCTATCCCAAGCTGCACCTATCAATTCCTTCTCCATCTGTTGGAAGCCTAGTACTTCCATGTGTACGGAAACAATTCAGGATATTAGAACGAAAACAAGACAAATTTTGTCTCGTAATTCTCTCCAATCACTGTTTGTTTTTCTAAAATTATAGGTGTACCTTTGTTTTGCTTTTTCTTTGAGAGAAAAGAAAACAACTTCCATTTGAGAGTTTCTCGTGTCATGCCTTTAATTAAAAGGCAAGAACACAATTGTTCAAACTCTCGCAGATGGTGGCAAGGGTTTTCACAATCCGTTCTTGACAAGGATTATTCCCGAACCTTGGATATAAAGCCAGGGAAGAGTTCATAGTTGGTTGAGCAAATAGGTTTCGCTGACGGCGGTGGCTCGCAGAACTCGCCCTTTAGAGTAGAATAAGAAAGAATGGTGGGCTACTCCATATTGCTGGTGAAAAGGTAACAAGTAAAGAAAAGAAAATAGATATGAGGGAGAACGAGGTTCGAAGATCAACAACAACCGTTCCCCAGCAACAGCACCAGAAATTCTTATTGGCATTTCTTATGAAAACAGACTAATCTGCAAGCGCACGGAAATACCGTTGTAGGACTTCCCCTTTCAGAGTAATCCCAAGGCTCTTGAGTTCAAGGAATGTGTGTGAAATCTCCTAACTTGTTCTCCCAAGGACACAGTATGTTTGGTAGGCAAGGAAATGAGAGGAATTCAATGGTTTGAAATCTAGGTCACAGTAGTCTACGGCAGCTACTTGCTTCGGGCATGGGTTTACCCTTGCCAACACCAAGATGATTCCCGTGGCGAGCCTATGGCATAGCCGAATGTGGAGGATTACTAAGGATAGATAGGGCTGTCACCACCTACTGTCTACCTCTTCAATCCGTGGGTCTACGAGATATTCGTTGATGAACTCTAACCTAAGCACCACACTTAAGTTCTAATTCATAACTCTAATCATTTCAAATACAAAGCTACGACTAGAGCCTCTAGTAAATTAAAGAAGTGAACCCCCAAGTAGTTACATAAGCAAACTACAATAAAATATAAATCAAACTAATACTGAATTCACGGAAATTTTATACACGATTCCGACAGATCTTTCGTAGAGGTACAAGTATGGAAGAGGGACTTGGCAAGCCCCAGCCTCCTCCTCCTAGCTCCTCATCACTCTCCTTCTACTTGGCTCTAAACCTTATGAGTGGAGTACTATTCTCAAACTTGTGGTGTGTGGAGAAGTGAGGGAGAGATGGCGTATTTATACACGAGTTCAGTTTATTTGGCACCACAATTAGAGCCCGAATCAGTCGTTACCACCATCAGAGATCCATGAGGAGTTAACACGTGAAGGCTGACCAAGTTTGGCACCAGGGCCAAGTCGGCCGAGCTAGGGGGTCGGCCGACCTTGTCCTGGCCCCCCTCGGCTGTGCTTTCTCGGAGTGGCTGCCAGGTGGCCCTGATCGCTTTCCTGCGTGAATCTCTGTTAGATTTCCTCGGATACGCCTCGTAATGAGTCATGGATCCATCTGATGCCATGTGTCATCGCCTGATTGGTTGAATGGCAACTTTTAGGATTGCTCCCTGCATTATTTAGTATTTTGGTGTTTAATTTTGGGGTTTTTGAAATAGTTAAGTTGTGAGATCATGACTTGCTTACATTTAAATTACACTTGATCTCTAGCATTTCTTACACTACTTTAGTATTTCATTTATGTGATAGTGTAAGTTACTTGATAGTATGGCTTGGTTGAACCTTGTTTTATACGTATATGTCATATTATGCTCATAGACAATTAAAATTTCTCTTTTGAACCTTGTTGAATACATTGTCAATGAGGTAGAAATTGTTCACACATTGCACATCGACAATTGTTTTGCACATTTCTTCTCAGAGAGAGTGTACATATTTAGGGGGAGAATTTTCTTAAAGGAGAGGTTTATTCTCATTTGATTTTTATTTTTCAATAAGGGGGGAAATTTTCTTTTTGTCAAAACTTGTCATGAAACGTGAATGAGCCAATACTCGGATTCTAAGTGGTCTTGCCAATGCATTCATCAAGTGGGAGATTGTGAGACCTAGGTGTTGAATACATTGGCAGTTTTGTTAAAAGTGGGGGTTTACATGCAAAGTTCTGAATAAACCTGACAAACTGAATTTGGAGTGTCCGATATTTTCATATGTGCATTCGAGTGAAAAAGGTTACCCTCATTTGAAATGCACAACATGCTTTGAATTGTCTGAAAATTCTCCTAAGAATCAGAAGTAACAATTAATGTCGACCAGTTCAGACTTTGCGAACTTTTCTATGCATTTCGGAAGTAACAATTACAGTTGATCAGTTCAGACCATCTGAACTTCCTACTTACTGAAATAATCGTGGGGTTGCTATGTTTTTCACTTTCAATGTTTCAAACTTGTTTTTTTTTTGCATATGGGTAGTTTTCTTATTATTCATCTACTATGTCTTTATGTGTTTTGGTTGATTACGGTGGATATTATTTTGCTATATTTGCAACATGCTTACGTGAGGTGGTCACATAAGGTTTTGTGGTTTTTGGACTAATATGAGTGAAGTCAAAGACTTGTGATAGAAAGAATTGGTTGTTTGCTCATGTGCAGGTGTTGCTTGAGGTCAAGACATGGCTAATGATGGTGATCTAATGAACTAGTCTCAGGGAGAAGATGAGGGTCAACAATCAAGTTTGGGAGGAATTGTGGTTGAGTTGATCGGGAGGTCACATATCATGTTTGGATCAAGAACAATGGATATGAATGTATCGTGGATGTCGTTGGAAGGTGCTTGCACGTGTGCAAGGAGTGCATAAACATGGAAACATAGTTCCAAGGCGTGATGAAGAGTTATGGAAAAGAGAAATTGGCCGGAACGGTCCAACCGGCTGAATTATGCCTCAGGTTGCGGATGAGGCGGTTATGGTTCGTTTATGGAATGTTTCGAGTTGGTTAAGGTTAGATTTCATGTTGTCACGAAGTTGAGTTGTTTTTGTAATGTGTGGGATGTTACTATGTTTTTTCTAAGTCTTAATGTTGCTTCTATCTACCCATGGAATAGTCTTAAGCAGTTATGAAAAGTTTTGGTTGAATCCAAGTAGGAGTAGGAACTTCTAGTTGGATTGGAGTTGCCTTAGGGCTGGTTATATAAGAAAGGGAGGCCAAGGCTCGTGGGTGTATGACTTTTGGATATTCCTCTTGTATTTTTGGTGAGTAAAGTTTGTAGTTTAGAGGAGCTTTTGTGTCCTGTTTGTCTGACTTGTTTTTAGCAAGTTTTTCTTGGCGAGTTTCTACGCAACCAATGTTGCTTTGGTGTTTTGATCATAACTCGTGTTTTACATATCCAATTGACATGATTATTTTTGTGTTGTGTTCACAACTAAATTCTCTATCATCTGTTCATAGTCATCGGATTTGTGGTTATTGTGATACATGACTTTCTTTGCGGCATAGCAGATTTTTTTACCTCGGGTAGAACAGATTGACCTTTGCTCAATATTTTGATCATAACTTTAGTTCTACTCATTTTTTTCATGTGATTATTTTTGCAATAGTATGTGATTTCATTCTCTACAATATATACTTGTTTTGTCACAGTTGAACACGTCCAGATCAGTTGCGCACATGGTTTCTTTATTAGATTGGTTTTCTGCTGAGGCTTTTTGTAGCTTCCACTAAAAAAATTTTAATCTACGATCCACCTCCAAGTAGATTTCACATGCTCTTCGATCCTACGCCATCTCGCTCCAATTGTAGTCCACTCTTGCACAACCATCCTCTGCCCTCATACATTTTAGGTTGGGCCAAGTCGGGTGCATCACCCGTCGGATCCACTTCCTCATGGTACTCATGGCCGGGAGTAGATGTGGAAGCATCTCCATGGCTTCTCTTCTTGAATGGTTTCTTGTGACCCTGCCAGATACATTACTTCTACAAGCCTCTTCAATAGGTTGGAGAGCAATGGTTAGTTGTTGGCATTTGTATAAACAAAAATCGTGGTTAGGTAATTGAATTTCATTAACATAGTCGAGATAGAAAAACACCATGGATTCATCTAGATCATGTTTAAGAGTGAATCCTTGCACTACATAGTCCTCATCTATCAAGTAGCGACTTGTTGAAGTATATTCAATTGAAGCATTTTGCACAGCCCCTACATTCATAGCAATGCGGGTAATTAATAGTGTACATTCAATTGGACCCGTCCTTTTAGTGTTCTCTAACCATTGAGACATCTTGGCTTTAATAGGAGCAATTTTAATCTTTCTAGCCCTGGCACAAAGTATCCTAAGTTCCTCTTCGCGCACAATTCTAACATCTCCTCTAGGGATCATAGACATTGCCAACCATCTATGCATGAAGCGTAAAGTGGGGTTTTGCAAGTAGCTATTCCTAGGTCCCGTACATGCTATCTCACTAGTCAATACTTGCCAAAAAGAAGTCGACTGAACGCATCATAGTTCAGTGGCTCGGAGAGTTACCCCTACATAGGGAGGAATTGCATGTTGAGTTGAGTGAGACGTAGAGCGAACGTAAGCTGCCGGCAGGCACTCCTCCTCCGGCATCCACACAGACCAAGAGCGACAGCAAGCTGCCAGTGGGCACCCCGCCTCTGGCATCCACTTAGACTGAGAGTAAAGACATCCTACCAGCGGGCACCCTGCCCTTGGTGTCCACCGAGACTGAGATTGAATACAAGCTGCCGACAGACATCCTATCTTCGGCTTCTACCCAAACCGCTTACCCCAATCTACTGCTGCACCTCCTGCCATCATCGGAAGACCACCCTTTCCTGCTGCTCTACAAATCACTATTGGTGATCTCTTTGCCATCAGTGCAGAATTCTTTTGAGGGAATGCTGATTGGCTATGAGTGTTTACATTTCTTACGTCACAGATGATCTCTAGAAAGAGATAAGGTCTGAAAGTGCACGGAAACTGTCGTGTAGCATTTCTTACGTCACAGATCATCAAGCTATGGGATACTAATCAATTATCAAGACAGGGGTAAGTTGATAATATATGGCTAGTGTGACACACTCCTAAGCAATCTATTCTAAAGGGTAGATGGGTCCTAATAGAGGTTAGACTAAGAGATGGGGAGTTTCTCCTACAATGCTTCTAATATACATATGCATAGCCTAGGTTAGATACTAATGACCATATCAATGGTGAATACTTATGCTAAGTTGTTCAACACATCGAGCACGGGTTTAACTCTAGCAATACTAGGACAACTCCCGCCAAGAGCCTGTGACATAGCCTAACATGGAGGATTACAAAGGACAGATAGGGTTGTCACCACCTGCTGCTACCTCTTCAATCTGTGGGTTTACAAGACATTGAACGCTACTTAACTATCCTAGCACCATGCTAACTATTAAGTAAATACCTTAGGAATCGGGGCACAAGCCATCCTAAAGTAATGAACTAAATCATCGTTGAACTAATATTGATACATAGCACAAGTGATTCATATTAACATGACCATATCATAACTAATTAGAGATATGGCATAACCATGAAGACTACTCTTACCACATATATGGAATCCGCAAAGAAATGCTTCATCATAGTATACGAATAAAAGAAGACTAAAGATAATATCTTTATTATGCATAAAATCACAAATATGAGAAAAGATACATAAGCCATACCTTTCCCAACTTGGACTTGGGACTAGAGGCTCTCCTTTCTATAGTCTAACTCTATAAAGGACTAAGAGAACTAGTGTATAAAATAGAATGATTCTCAAGTGGTGTGTGTTGAAGTGAGGGGTGAGAGGTTCTATTTATAGGTGGAGAAGGGACAGTTCCCGCCACCAAAAGCGCGAGAATCAGTCACCACTTACTTCTTCAAGCCGGGAGGAGCTAACACTGTGGAAGCTGACCGAGTTTGGTGCTAGGACCAGGTCGGCCGACTACCCTAATCGGCCGACCTGGTCTTTGCACCGTTTCGCGTGTGTTTTCTCCATATCACTATCAGGTGGGTCTCATCTCTTGATATGGGTGCTACACCGTTGGATGGCCTCGAATACTTCTGTTTGTGGGACATTTGATCTATGTGGTGCCTCATGTGAGCGCTTGATCGACTGGTATATATTTTATAGGATTCATCTCCTTGTTTCACTTCAGATCTGTATAAAATACATGCATGCTTCAATTTCTCTATGTACAAGTGGAAATATGTTAAATAGAAAGGTGGTATGTGTAAGAAATGATATTTCTTTCACATAATTAAATTATATTGACAGGTAAAATTGGTTTATAATAGCGGTCAACAGTGAGCAAAAGGTCAGTTCTACACTGGTGCCCCTTATCCCCCACCATTGCTGGCATCCCCATCCCTGCCGGATGCATCCCAGGTACCGTTAGCATCCTCCACTGATCTGTCTCTGTCTGCTCTATCAGCGGAAGTCACGCTGCTGTTGCAGCCATTCCTTGTCGACTACAGGCCTAGGCGAGCGGGGTTAAGTCATTAGTCTAGCGGGAGTTGATGAAAAGCTATCGCTTCTACCTTTGCTTCAATTCTCTGAATCATAGAAGGATTGTGTCTGGTCATTGGCGGAGCCAGAGCCAGAGCCAGTGAGAAAGAAATCCCACTCACGACTACAGCTTCAAAAGCCTTTTCAGGTGCTGGTTTCTTCGTCCAGTGATCGTAGTTCCCTTCCGCTCCTTACTCCAGTGGTAGTCGCCATGCCGCTCACCTCTGGAGACCAGGTGGACAGTGGCTGGTGAGCAATCCAGCTCCCGCAGTTGAGATCCTGCTCTACGGCGACGGCGTCATTGGAGAAGCACATGAAGGCATTGATTACTCCAAATACGCAGATTGATTCTGTCAGGCATGCATCGAATGTTGGATTACATTAACCGAAGTGTTACAGCAAGATCAATATGGAAGCATTGAGTGCGCCGGAACAACTTGGCGAGTTGGCTGCTCCGAGGCGGCAAAACCCGAGGCTGAAGTATGTGATTGTGGTTCCTAACGGCCAACGTGTCCATAAGCATGCCGAATTGGCTGAAGAAGAAAACGATAGTAAAAAACATTCCTCGAAATGGAAACTAGTCTACTAAAAAAGGTGCGCTCGATGAGAGAATAAATTAAGGAAGCCATTGATACGTCAACAACAGTCAGGACCAAAAGAGGCGCCGTCAGCCTGGGCATTGCTACTACAAAAGGTGCTGAAGGGCAGATGCTATCGTTGTCTTGATAGAACCCACACAGTTGCTCAATGTCGAGAGCCTCAGCGTTGCATCACCTACCTTGATACTGGCCATCTCGCCCGCTAATGCCCGAGTGGGATGGCTGCAGCGCAGTGCACCCACGTTTGCTAGAAGAAAAGTCAAAAATCTCAAACCTAAAAGTGCATCTAGGCATTCATTGTGAATTTTAGTTGATTTATGATAAACAAATAAGATTCTAACAAAATTGTTAAGATGGGCGCAGATTTTAAAAAATTAAGAGGAAAGCTCAAAAAGAAAGGAGAATGAGGAATCAAAAGGAAAAGAGCTCATGAGCTGAAAAGATTAGATCATTGTGTATGGAGTGTGTTGGAGAAACACACCCCAAGAGCTCAAGTTAACAAACAATTTAACTCACTGCACAATTCAAAGGAAACCGGACTACTCCGATGTCTATCGGACTAGTCCGATATGTCTCTGACTATAAAATGGACAAGTCTCTCCAGTGCAGACTTGTCGCAAGTACTCTAGAGTACACAGCACTGGATAGTCTGATATCGCCATGGACTAGTCCGATAATCTTCTGACTAAAATCGGACAAGTCCTCCAGGTTCGGACTTGTCCTTAGACTCACAATTTTTCACGACAACGGACAAGTCCGATATCCATCGGACTAGTCTGAAAACTGTATGACTAAAATCGGACAAGTCCTCAAAGTGTGGACTTGCCCTCAATTCTATATGAGGTTCACCACACCAGACTAGTCCGATATGTGCCAGACTAGACTGAAGACTTCAAGTGCCCATATCGGAGTAGTCCTCACATTTACAGACAAGTCTGATATTTCTGAACAATTAAGGTTTTCCACACGCCGCACACCAGACTAGTCCGGAGTCCACCACGAACTAGTCCAGACATCGCAAACCCTAACGGTAACTTTTGGAAACCCTAGTATAAATAGAGGTGTACGGCTCTACAACCATATCTCTCGACTCCCTACGCCATCACACCTCCCAAGAGCCAAAAATGCACATCTCTCCACACATTCTAACCCTAGATAGATCAAATCTTTGAGGTTAGCAATTGATCAAAGGAGAGACTTGTTCCACACAATCTTGAGCTCTTGGGTTTGAATCTCTTGCACACTCTTATTGTTTATTGCATGTATTTTGAGTGTGTTTAGTGGTGTTCGTCATTGTAAATCTTGGGGAGCTCTTAACTTGTGAGAAGGTCCCTTGAAAAAGGTTATTTGCTCCTTTGTGATTAGTGGAAGAGAATCGACCTCCGTGGCGATTCAACGAGGGTAGGGTTGATGAAGACCTGGTCCTCCGTGGACTCCTCAATGTGGATGTAGGTTTCCTTCGTGGGAATCAAACCACGGGATAAAATCGTGTCTCACACTTTTTGTTTCATTATTCATCGTATTCTATGGTTTGCTTAACTCTGTGTAACTTACATTGAAACATTGAAATCAAAGTTAATCTATGTCGTACCTAGTCCCATTGTTGTGATACATCCAAGTTACAGATTACTTTCTGCTGCATAGGGCACTAGAATTGAAATCATCGATCAAACCTGATCGTTCTAGTCCACGTACACCGGACTTTCTGCACAGTACCGGACAAGTTTGATCTCTCTGTATTTGATCGATTTGTTAAGTGTTTCAAGATCCGACAAAAGTTCAAAAGCCTATTCACCCCCTTTAGGCTACATTCAAATTGTATCAGAGTCGGACTATTCAAAAGAGACTCGCCGCTCCAAGAGAAGATGTCGGATGTCAAGAATGTACACAAGAACTTCAACAACGAGAAGGGTGATGAAGAAGGAACACAAAAGCTAGAGAAGCTTCTCGACGTCATCTAAGATTGTGAGGATGATGACAAGGAGATGTTTGAACTCAAGGAACTCCTAGAGAATAAGGCACTCTCCCCGAAGGGGAAGAAGAAGATCGAGGATGAAAAAAAGAAGGGGAGTAGTCACACCGACTACTCCCAATATCCTTTTAATTATGATCGGTTAAGTTATAACAACAATCATTACTTGTCAATTCCTTTAGAGAAAGCACCTTTCTTAGATAGCAATGATTATTCTATGTGGAGAAAAAACATGAAAATGCATCTCATATCTCTTAACCCAAGTTTATGGCATATAGTGTGTACAGGGATAGATATCTCGGATGATGATGAAGAGCTGACTCCAAGTCAGGAACAAGCTATTGATCGGAAAGCTCAATCTGCAGCTGTTATCACATCGTCACTAAGCCAAGACGAGTTCACCAAGGTGGATGGACTCGAAATTGCCAAGGAGATATGGGATACTCTACAAACCGCACATGAAGATGATCGTCATGTACGCGAAGCCAAGATTGAAATGATTGAAGGCGAATTGGAAAGATTCGCCATTGAAGAAGATAAGTCACCACAAGATATGTACAATCGATTGAAGAATCTTATCAACAATGTTCAAGCATATGGCAGCAAGAAGTGGAATGACCACGAGGTCGTAAAGCTAATTCTTAGAGCATTCATGCCTCGCAATGTGACTCTTTGCTTGATTATTAGAGAAAGCCCCGGGTATGGGAAGATGACCCCAGACGAACTTCTTGGCAAGATCATCAACTTTGAAATGATGGAGAAACAAGACAAGCATGTCAAAGAAATTGCCGATCTTACCTCGGCAAAGAAGAAAGGAGTTGCTTTGAAGTCAACTTGCAAACCCTCATCAAAAGAAGCTCGAGAAGCACATGGAGAAGACGACAGCGATGATGAAAGCAGCAAAATTGATGAAGAAGACATGATCTTGTTCATGAATAAGTTCAAGAAAATGATGAGAAGAAGACAAGGTAATATCTCAAAGGAAGAAAAACAAAGGTACAAACAAAGACCAAAGATTAGGCGCGCTTGCTATAACTGTGGAGAGTATGACCATTTCATAGTGGATTGTCCACATGCAAAAAAGAAGAAGACTAAGGACAACAAGCCTCATCCAAAGAAATTTTCAAGAAGAAGAAGCAATTGGGCCAAGCGCACATAGAGAAGGAGTGGGACTCCAATGATGAGTCCTCATCCAAAGAAGAAGAGGAGATGGCCACCATAGCCATCAAGAAGACTTCCAAGAAATCCACTCTCTTCCCAACCATGGGCGCATGGAAAGACAGCAACAACACTAGTCTAATGGCAAAGGAAGGTAAAAGAAAGGTAACAACTAAATCTTCCTCTTCGCATTCTTTTTCTAGTGATAGTGATAATTCTAGTGATGATGAAGATATGCTTAGGGGTTTAGACTAGAAAACTGCTGCTAAGATGAAATTTCTTATGGATAAGCTTGTTTATTAGGAGGAGCGAGTTGATCGTCAAGAAGATATGATCATCCTGCAAAAGGAAGAATATCTTAAGATCAAAAAGCTCCTTGAGCTTAAAAAGGAGCAAAGCAATTCATTGGAACTTGAGTTAGCTTCAAGCAAGGAAGCTTGTTTGAAGCTAAAAGACTCAAACGTGGATACCAAGGATGAACATGCTAACTTAACCAATGTTAACAAGATCCTCGAGGTACAAGTTGAGTCACTGAAGCAAAGTGGTTCTTCATCCTCTTCGAGCTCACCGTCTCAACATATAAAATCTGAAAATGTTATTGCTTGTACATGAGCTAAAATTGACACTAACTTGGAAGAAAAGTCAAACTTGACAAAAGACAAACATCCTTCCCGAAGTGGCATATTTGACAAGGAGAAGGTCAAGTATGCACGCAATGCATACTTGGTCACAAGCCCTCCTAATGTCAAATATGACATTGGGTATTCTTGTAGTGAAAAGCAAAATGCTAGAGGCCACAAGAAAAAAATATGGAACGTATTGCCTTTGTCAAGGGAAACACCTCTCAAGTTAGAAAACTTAATAATGTTGATAAGTTTAACATTGTGAACACATATGAACAACAAGTTTTATTTAGAACATTTGACGCTCCATATGTACTTATGTAATATTGAAAGAGTTTATGCCAAATATGTTGGGCCAGACCATGGGAACATCAAGTCTCATGTGTGGGTGCCCAGATCACTTGTGAACAAACTCAAAGGACCCAAGCAAGCTTTGGTACCTAAGACCAAGGCATAATTTGTCTTTTGCAGGCCTATTCATCCGGTGGAGCTAAATGGGTGCTCGACAGTGGATGCACCAATCACATGACCAGAGAAAGAAGAATGTTCGTGAGATATGAAGAAAATGAAGATCCAAGCGAAGACATTTACTTTGGAGATAACAGTTAAGGAAGGGTGCTTGGTACCGATAAAATTGCAACATCAAAACATACTCTTTCTCATGTTTTACACGTTGATTCCTTGGATTATAACCTTTTGTAAATATCTGAATTATATGAAAATGGTTATAATTGTTTATTCACTAATGAGGGTGTGACCGTCTCTAGAAGGAGTGATAACTCAGTTGCATTCAGGGGCGTGTTAAAGGAAAAACTTTATCTAGTTGACTTCAACAAAGATAAAGCCGAACTTGATACATGCTTGATTGCAAAGACCAACATGGGTTGGCTGTGGCATAGACGGCTAGCACATGTTGGTATGAGGAATCTTCAAAAAATCCTTAAAGGCGATCACATCCGAGGTTTAAATGATGTGGTTTTCGAGAAAGACAGGCCTTGTATCGCGTGCCAAGCCGGGAAGCAAGTAAGAGCACCCCATCCCGCGAAGAATGTCATGACTACAACAAGACCGCTTGAGCTCCTTCACATGGACCTATTTGGTCCAATTGCTTACATAAGCATCAGCGGTAACAAATACGGTTTAGTCATTGTTGATGATTTTTCTCGCTTCACGTGGGTTTTCTTTTTGCATGATAAAGCAGAAACTCAAGGAACCCTCAAAAAGCTCATCAAGCGTACTCAAAATGAATTCTCATTGAAGATCGAGAACATACAAAGTAACAATGGAACGGAGTTCAAGAATACCCAAGTTGAGGAGTATCGAGACGACGAAGGGATAAAGCACGAGTTTTCAACACCATATTCTCCTCAACAAAACAGAGTAGCCGAAAGGGAGAACCGAACCCTCATTGAGATGGCAAGGACAATGCTCGATGAATACAAGACTTTGGACCGGTTTTGGTCCGAAGTAGTTAACACCACTTGTCGCGCCATAAACCGACTCTATCTTCATCGGTTGCTCAAGAAAACTTTGTATGAACTACTCACAGGTAACAAGCCAAATATTTCATATTTTTGAGTCTTTGGTTCTAAATGTTATATTTTGAACAAGAAGCCTAGGACTTCAATGTTCGCTTCGAGGTCCGATGAGGGTTTCTTACTTATCCATGATTCGAACTCCTACGCCTATAGTTTCTTCAACAAGGTCTCCGGACTTGTTGAAGTAGCACGTGACATGGTGTTCGATGAAACTACTGGCTCTCAAGAAGAGCAAGTTGATCAATGTGTGCTAGATAAAGAAGAAGCTCCATGTCAAGCATTGAGAAGAATGGCGTTGGGCGATGTTTGACCACAAGTGCCACCTCCAAATGCGAATGAAGAAGATGAACCACAAGTGGAGGAAAATGATCAAGGGGGAGTTTTCACAAAAGATCAACCTCAAGAAGACCAAGGTGATCAACACATCAATGAAGGCAACCATCTAGGGGGAGAAGAAGATGATGACTATGAAGATTCAATATCACAAGTGCCCAATCCAAGAGTACATCAATGCATACAAATAGATCACCCCGTCGGCAACATAATTGGTGACATCCAAAAGGGAGTAACAACTCGATCTCGTATAGCTAATTTTTGTGAATTACTCATTTGTATCCTCTCTGGAACCACACAGGGTTGAAGATGCATTAAAGGGTCCGGATTGGGTGGTGGTGATGCAAGAAGAACTGAACAAAGTGTGGGAACATGTTAAAAGACCCAAGTTCAACGTCGTCGGTAATACATGGGTCTTCCGCAACAAGCAAGATGAACACCAGGTGGTGACAAGGAACAAGGCACGACTTGTGGCCAAATGGTATTCACAAGTCGAAGGTTTGGATTTCGACGAGACTTTTGCTGCCGTAGCTAGGCTTGAATCGATTTGTATATTACTTGCATATGATACTGACCATGATTTCAAGCTTTATCAAATGGACGTGAAAAGTGCCCTCCTCAATGGACCAATAAAGGAGGAGGTGTACGTGGAGCAACTCCCAAGGTTTGAAGATCAAGAGTTCCCCGACCATGTATACAAACTGCGTAAGGCTCTATATGGACTCAAGCAAGCTCCTAGAGCTTGGTATGAGTGCCTTAGAGATTTTTTGATTCAAAATGGCTTTAAGATTTGTAAAGCTGATTACACCTTGTTTACTAAGCATTTCGATAATGATTTATTCATTTGCCAAATCTATGTTGACGATACTATATTTTTCAACTAACAAATCTTTTTGTCAAGAATTTAGTAAGATTATGACAGATAGATTCGAGATGTCCATGATGGAAGAGATGAAATACTTCTTGGGATTCCATGTGAAGCAACAAAAGTACGGGACGTTCATAAGTCAAACAAAGTACACTCAAGACATTCTCAAGAAGTTTGGAATGGACAAAGCAAAACCCATAAAGACTCCCATGGCGACAAATGGACATTTGGATCTCAATGAAGATGGACCAAACGTGGATTAAAAGGTATATCACTCTATGATTGGATCCTTACTTTATTTATGTGCATCTATGCCTGATATCATGTTGAGTGTATGTTTGTGTGCAAGATTTCAAGCCAATCCTAAGGAATGTCATTTGACAGCCGTAAAAAAGAATATTGCTATGTTTAGTTCATACACCCAACCTAGGCCTTTGGTATCCTAAAGTTTCAAAAGTCAATCTCATGGATACTCTGATGCAGATTATGCTGAATGCAAGGTAGATACAAAAAGTACCTCCGGTACTTGCCAATTTCTAGGTAGATCCCCAGTTTCTTGGTCCTCCAAGAAACAAAATTCCATTGCTTTATACACGGCCGAAGGAGCGTATATTGCAGCCGGGAGTTGTTGTGCACAACTCCTTTGGATGCGGCAAACTCTAAGGGATTACGGTTACAATATGAGCCATATTCCACTCCTTTGTGACAATGAGAGTGCCATTAAAATTGCCCATAATCCCGTTGAGCACTCTAGAACCAAACACATAGACATCCGATATCACTTTTTGAGAGATCACTCAATGAAAGGAGACAGAGCCATTTCCCATGTCAACACTAAAAAACAACTAGCCAATATCTTTACCAAGCCACTTGATGAAAAAAGCTTTTGTGAACTCCGAAATGAACTAAATATCCTTGATGCTCGGAACGTGGCTTGAAAACTTGCATACCTGTATGCCACCTTCAAAATCATGTTAACTGTGTTGAAAAATCATCTCTGTCTATTTTTCTCCGAAAAACTATGTTAATTACTTGATCTTGGTGAATTATGGTCATAGCTAGATTGTTGTATGTTTACTGATCATATTCATCAAGAATATTTGTGTGTTCTTGCCCCCTATTTTCTTCTAAAGCACCTTCGGATATATATGAAAGGTCTACTTTTTTTTGTCCGGGTGACCACTGACTAGTCCGTGCATTGTAGATTAGTCCGCAGAGTGTCTGCTAGGTCAGACTAGTCCGGTTAGACCACATACTGATCGGATTTTTCGACTCCATAACTCTAGGGCTGACGCAACCCTAATCTCCTTCCTCCTCACAACTCCTCTCACATTCTCTCTCCTCACTCAAGTGCTCCCAAGGAGATTTGGCAAGTCCTCAATCAAATCCATACAAGTTTTGGTGGGATTTGATCTCCAATGCAAGGGGATCGAAGACCCCAAACTTGTCCACATCAAAACTCCTTCAACGCCGTGAATCGAAGGATTTGGTAAAATTTACCTCCAAACCCTAGTGAAACTTGTGTAGAGGGGGGTGAATAGGATTAATCGACCTGAAATGACTTAATCAAATGAAATCAGCACCCAGGTGTGGGACCGGAATCTCGACATCCAAAGATCTCATTGGGTGGTTTCGTGCGATGCGACACCCAACAATATACAAGAAAGGAACGAGAATAAAATACAATACCAAGTATTTATTTATAAACACAGCGGATGTTTTACAATACTAAGTGAAAAGGAAAGAAAACTATACATCATAGCTACGTCTCGGCACTAGCTATGCAAAAGCAAAGTCATCCATGTCCTGGATGCTTCGCACTAGCAACACCAAACTTATGACGGCGTGCAGGGTTCCCACTCGGCTGTAAACTATGGAGGGGGTGCAGCCTCGTCATCGAACCCGTCATCAGTCGTATAATCTGCAAAAACTTGTTAACTGCAAACGTGAGCTTAAGGCTCAGCAAGACTAACCCGTCTCACTAGACATATGCAGGGGTGAATACTAAGCATAGGTAAGGAATAGCATAAAGGACTCGCCTACAAGTGGATCCTTATAGTCATGTTTTAAGTAGCACATGACATTCTTCAGGAACAACACATCATAGACTCCACAATCAAATAAGAAATGTTTTGCCGATGATATGACATGCCCAAAACACATAATGCTATTACAGGTAAAGTATGGGGAAACTGTAAACTTTTAATTGTGATATCTCTAAGCCATACATGGTTGCAAAACAATTATAATTCAATACATCATATACTTTTGGCTTCTTAGGTATTTACTACGTCACGTCACAGTGAACAAGTGGTACTCTATTACCGCGAGGGACGCTGATTGCAATCAGGACACACCCGGACAACACGACACGTACGCACTTTCGGAAGCGCCAGCGAGTACATAAAGCAGTACCTACATAACACTTCAGTACTAGTCGTATATGGCCACCTTTCACCCGACGCTCGAATGCTGAACCGGTCGATCCGTCATGAGCAGGTGGTCACTGCATGGGGCGTACTCTAACGTGCCCACCAGCTGATTTACACCTTGCTACCCTCAACCCACGCCTATAAAACAGAACAGAATGCCTCGACAAACTAGTATCAAGCCACATCAGTTTACTGGAGCCCATTTCTCGCGTATGTCACGCGTACAATTCAAGCTTGTCCAGCAGGGCTGCACACTGCACGGGCCTTAATTGACATGGACAGAGCTATGCGACCAAGACCACCTCTTGTCGCTTCCTACTAATCTCTGGCCGGTCTCCATTTCATATTTATAATTCATCTCTTGTCCAATTCATCCCAAGTGATAAAATCCTATCTCGCGAGTAGATTCCAACTACTCGACTTTTGTGTAAAATCCCACTTAATTCCAAATATGAAATTCAGTTGTCAGTTAAGTTCAAACTTAATTAGGTTCAAGACATGGTCATGTGCATAAACTTGAACCTATTCAATTCTTTCTTTTTCTCATGTTTAAAATTTTATTAACGTGAGAGACATACTACACCAATAATCTTAGAATAATTCAAATATCATCTCTGCAAAATTTTGAATATTTGAATGGGGCTTGCTTGGGCAAATCAATTTATAGTACCTCATATACTCAAATAATCAAAATGGAATATAGCTACTGTATACACATGCCCTATCATAAATTTTCAAATCTAAGGCTATAATTTTTTCTATAGTCTTCTAAAGTTACAAATAAGCTCCTTGAAAAGTTTCATGAATTTTGGAGTCTATTTGTTATTTTATTTGAGACGCTCAGCGAATTGAGTCAAGTTTAAATTCAATTCAAAATCTGGTCCAAATATACTTGAACATAAAGATCTAAACACACCATTGCGTTAAGCACATTTTTCTTGACTTATCCATGAAGTTTCAGGATTATTGGAGTCCATTTACTATTTTAAAATGAATTACTAAGTGGGCAGTGGCTGTGAGGCTGACTGGTGGGGCCCACTAGTCAGCAAACCACGTGCAGCCGAAATCCAGCGCGCGCTGCGCGCGCCACCGCGAAGGCATGCACCAGAGCGACGACGTTAGCTTTCCCTCCTCCAGATCCCTACAAATATCACTCCCTGCTCCTCCTTATCACTCCCCCGGTTGATCTTTTTTCCTCCCTGACGCTGAGCCGGCGCTTTGCTCCATTTCGCCCCCGTGCGCAACATTCCGACCGCCGGCGCTGCGCGGCCATTGCCGGCCAACCGGAAGATCCTCTCGCCAAGCTCTCAACAGCGAAGTTGTTCCCCACTCCCTCCTCTATCCTCTGGTTCAATCCCTTTGTTGTTTAGTTTATGTTTTGGCAGGTATTTTGAAGCTAAACCGGAGCTCGCCGTCGAGGTCACCGTGTGCCGTCTCTGTTCCATGGTGCCAGGCTGCTGTGAGCCGTTTCGGTCTTCGACTTTAACAGCAAAGTGGTGCGCCTGGACACGCTCTGCACGACGGTGAAAGCCATTCCTCATTTACGTGAGTATCGAGCAACTTATCCAATTTTTAATCTCGGCCGAAGCATATGAGCTCATTAGGTTTCGGTTTCAATTCGGTGTGCACACATAATTATTCTTCACAATTGCTTGAGAATAGTTTCTTCATTTCCTTACGCATCCTCTCAAACTGGAATCATCAAAGATGATCAACCCTAGCTCTAGAATCATGATTTTCTCCTTCCGCCATTAAGAAACCGCTCCTGTCGCCGTCGACGGTTGTTTGCTGGCCATTACACGATGATTGCACCTCCCTATAACTTCCCTCATGGTTCCATGATACTTCCCCAACTTTTTCCAAAGGTTTTAAGCACGGGGTGACGGTTCCGACACGGCCGGAACCCTAGCTGCCGTCGTCGCCAATGCGCCGCCGTTTCCGGTCGTCGGCAAGCTTCACCGACCCCACCATCGTGCTCAGCGCATGCTTTTAGGGTTGGGCACCAAAGGCTAGGCGCGGAGGTGGCCGGGAACTTGGTTCCGGCGAGGCTCACCGGAGCGCGCCGCCGCTGTAGCCCCGCGCGCCGCCCGCGTCGAGAGGTTGACGATGACACCGCGGGCCCCGCGTGTCAGCGTCTGTTAGCCCCCATCGGATCCGGTGTGTTTAGGGATTTGTTGTGGCTACGCGGTATTTCTCTGTGGTCCCCGTGTGGTTTGAATGCCACTGGTCCATTTTAAAACGGTGGGGCCCACTCTTTAATTCAAATAAGAATTTAGTTCCAGATTTGGCTCCAACTTAGAAAATCCATAACTCTTGGTAAACTGATCCAAAAATCTTCAAACAAATTTTGTTTGAAAGCCCTTGATCTCTAGTCTCTGTTAGGACCAATTAGGATTTGTGAAACTTAATTTTAAATTCTGTAGATAACAATCGTACCGAATACAAATACAATTTTTCCAGATGAACTTTCCACTTGAAAAATTCCCGAAATTCACATAAAATACACCATCCTGTTCTTAATTACCAGAAAATGTTTGGGAGCCATTGCACCTGTATAACCCTCTGTATAATTCATTAACCATTTTCAGTCATTAAATTATTACAGACGTTCAGTTGCTTTATTGTGTCCGAAATTTGGACTGAACCTTCCATTAATCATACACTGGTTCATATAAAAATTTGGATTTAATTGACTAGTCTCCTGGTCCTAAATCAGTTACCAACTGAATGTTAATTGAAAAGCTAAAATTTCAGTTATAAAATAATTCCAGAAATTTTTGCCAACTTTGAAATTTAATATCTCCTTCATCAAGGCTTAGAAAGTTATGAAACCAATTTTGCTATAACCAGGACAACGTCCTCTATCATTATCATCAACTGGCAGCTATGTTCAAGCTACAGTTTCTTCTCTAAAATTGTTGGAAGTTTATTGCTTACCATAATTTTAGAGACAACAAACTACTTTGATCATCTCCTGTTCTTTGCAAGAGTATTCCTTGTAGTCCCTAACATCTACCATAAAAATCGTAAAGCCATAGAAGATCATCCACTCACTATAACCATAGTTAGAAGCTTATGAACTATATATACATTATAATTTACTAGCATTCATATATGCATGTCGTGTAGTGATCGATATTGATGATAAGTGTCGCTTCGAGGAGAAGGTCAGGGTGTCCACTTGAAGTCCTTGGTGGAGTATTCAGAGAAGGACCACTAACAATTTACATTTAATCGAGTCGCAAACTAAGGCAAGCCCCGGTTTGCATTTATAATCTTTTCAAAGTTTTCCAGTTTTATTCATTTACGTCTTCAGTTGATATTATGCATTACGTATCAGGTGTTTGATACTCCACCTGCATATCCACAAATCCTATGGGAGGGTTGGAAAGTTTTAC
Organism: Tuctoria greenei; assembly: GCA_036927565.1. Taxonomy (NCBI): domain Eukaryota; kingdom Viridiplantae; phylum Streptophyta; class Magnoliopsida; order Poales; family Poaceae; genus Tuctoria; species Tuctoria greenei. The sequence goes on from JAYESD010000010.1 coordinate 29,898,380, forward strand.
AGCTTGACATGTAGAACTGCCAATGCTAATGTTGTAGATATACCGGTAGAAGTCGAGTAGTTGCAATCTACTCGTGAGATAGGAATAACAGTTCACATGAGGGTGAAAATGAAAGAATGACTTACGAAATGAAAATGAGACCGGGAAGGGGAAATAGGAGTCGACGAGCTGGAATCTCGGGCTCATAGCCCTGCCTTTGTCGCTTGAGGACCGTGTCGTATGCGGCACTGTTGGGCAAGCTTGAACTGTACCGGTTTCATAATGGCATATGGTCCCAATAAACTGATGTAACCCCAGACTGTAGTGTGTAGACTCCTCGGCTGTCCTTGAATGGAGATGCGTAGGCATAAAGTTGTAAATCTTCTAGCGGGCAACTTCGACGTTTCCGTGCAGGGGACCTTTTGCTCGGGATGAAGAGGTTTGTCAACATTGGCGTCTTGGGTGAAAGGTGGCCACACATGACGCGGGGAGGAGAGCACGTATGTGTCTCCCACGCGGGTGTGCGTGTCGTGCAGTCCGGGTGTGTCTTGATTGCAATCACCGTCCCTCGCGGTTATTTGAGTACCACTTGTCTGTCGCTTTTGTGACGTAGTAAATACTAAAGAAGCCATAAGAATATGTTCTATTGATTATAATTGCTTTGCAACCTTGTGTAACTTAGAGATAGCAAAATTAAATTTTACAATTTCCCCATACTTTAGCTGTAATAGCATTATGTGCTTTGGGCATGTCATATCATCGGCAAAGCGTTTCTTGTTTGATTGTGGTGTCTATGATGTGCCGTGCTTGAAGAATGTCATTTGCTACTTAAAACATGATTATAAGGATCCACTTGTAGGCGAGTCTATTTATGCTATTCCATACCTATGATTAGACTTTACCTTGCATATGTCTAGTGAGACGGGTCAGTCTTGCTGAGCCTTATGCTCACGTTTGCAGTTAACGAGTTTTTGCAGGTTATACCATTGATGAAGGGCCTAACGACTATGCCTTACCCTTTCGGGTTCACGGCTAAGTAAGAGCCTTGCACGCCGCCAATATCTTTGCGTGATGCTAGTGTAAAGCGTCCGAGGGCATGGACAGCTTTACTCATGCATAGCTAGTGCTGAGAGCAAAGTATGAGGTGTAGACTTCTTTCCTACGTTATAAATTGTAAAACTTCCGCTGTGTTTATAAATCAAAGACTTGGTATTGTATTTTATTCTCGTTCTTTCCTTGTATATTGTTGGGTGTCGCATCGCATGACACCACACAATGAGATCCTTGGATGTTGGGACTCCGGTCCCCACATTCTGCCAGATCCCTATGAATATAAGCATGGCAGTTACTACACAAGTCTGTGAGCTATTCTAACAACTCCATGGGTTATTTGGTCATGCAAGTGGATGTCAAACACCTTAAATGTAATGCACAAATATCTAAAGACGTATGGTGAGTGAACTTTAATGCAAACCGGGACTCGCCTAAATGCGGGTCCGAGTCTATGTTAGTCTCCGGCAGCTGGACTTCCAAATCTTTCGGCTGCTCCTCAACTTCAGTTACTACACGTTATGCATATACTATATATGAATGACTTTGAAAATAAATAATATGTTTAAGGACACAATCTACTATCTTGTGAATCAGATAAGATTATGATCTTAAATGGCTTTTGGACGTTTATGGTAGATACTAGGGACTATAGTGGAGACTCTTGCAAAGAACAAGAAATGATCAAGGAAGTTTGTTGTTTTTTAAAAATTATGGTATGCAATAACATTCTCCGAATTTTGGTTGAAATTCTAGAGGGCTATCATGGCTACCAGTGGTTGTAACATGTAGAGGGGGTCTCAATGGCTCTAGGAAAATTTATTTCACAATTTTTTGAGATTCCTATAGGGAGAAATTTATTTTAAAAGTTTGGAGAATTTCTAAAATGTTTTCTGTATTTTTCCCAATTTTTCAATTACATAGAGATCTGGAACACTGATCAACCTAGTAAATGAAGTCCAATTAACTTGAACATTTTACTCGAGATCAAGTGTTTTATTAAGAGTGTTTTGAACAAAATTGGGATTTTTTAACAGAACAATAGTAACTAATTTCCCAAGCAGTTAGATCAAAGGAATTAATTATATACATTATGGGAGTTTCATGTCCAATAAATTGCGTCACTGCAAATTAGAGATTGATATGAGTTTACCAAAATTTATTTAGAAATTTTTGAGCAATTCTACTAGGAGTAATGAATTTTAGAAGTTTGATTGAATCCTGGAATTATTTTTGAATTGGAAAATTTAAATAAAGCAGCCGGACCCACAGGTTTAAAATCAACCAATCAGGGCTGGGCCGCACCGAGGGCCACGGGGTTAACCCGCGCAGCTGCACCAGATCCGGGCCACAGCTGATCCCGCGCGAGGGAATCAGTCACTGACCTGTGGCACCAGCGAGGCTTTCGTCTACCTCGCGATGCGCCGCTTGGCCACGGCGGCGCTGCACCGACGAACTCGCCGTGATTGCTGCGTCGACCTCCACTCGACTCGGCCCTGACCGCCCAGCCTTAAAATCGATCGCACAACACGATGGTGAGGTCCAATCACGGCGGCGACAGCCAGAGATGGCGGCGCGACGGCGGCGGCAGAGCTAGGGTTTCAGCAATGGCCGGAATCGCTCGGGATGGTGCAAGAGGCTCGGGAAAAGGCTATAAATTTTCCTGGAAGCACGAGGATGATGATTTGGAGGTTAGAAACGGTTGACATCGCCGGCAAAGATGAGTTCGGCGGTGAATCGCGACTTTTTCACCGGCGGCAACCAAAACTTGCCTAACACAATCAACACTCGATGGATTTCAAATCTTATTGATCCAGAGTGTTCGAAGGGAAATAGTGAAACTATCCCTTAACTATGATCAAGAATTATTAGATGTAGAAAATGAATTAAATCCCAAACCTAGAGACATAGGTATGAACTATCGTCAAGAAAAATTGAAATAGGAATGCTACAAGGCATGGCATGGCTTGAAATTTGGTGAGCACGTTTAAGGCGCGATTACACACCTTTCTCTTGTAGAAGTTGGGGCCTGAAGAGGCTTCCTCCGGCTTGCCGACGGTGGAACTGGGGCGGTTCTTTGCGGCTTCTCCCGCGGTCGTCGGAAAACTGCGGAATACCGCACAACCGGGAGGGGAAACACCGAACCAAAAGATGGAGAAGGTGCGCAAGTATGTTGTGCACAAGTTTGCTAAAGAACTCATGATTTATCTTTGGCTAGACTGCAAGTTATCATTGAATTCTCGAGGTGAGGTCGGCGGCGCGCGAGCGGAGGGGAAAACTCGAAAAGGAGACGGGAAGAAGTGAGGTGAGTGGTGTCAGGCGGTGGCGGTGGCTGCGGCTTTAAGGTGCGCGACGAGCAGGCAAGCAGGAAGCTCGCTGGAAGCATTGCATGGCATGCAGTGTCGAGTGGAGCGGCGACGGAATTTCGGCAGCAGAGCACTCACGTACATGTGCCTATGACTAGTGGGTCCCACTGCCCCTTAAGCCTATCCTCTTTGGAACTTTAATTCCCTCACCAAACTTGATCCAAAAATCCTAGATCTTTGTGGAGAAGCCAAATTGAATGTGTAGAGTCAGATTCTAAAATTAGATTTCAAATTTGGACAAGTTTCAATTGGAATTCAAATTTAAATTTGAATTTGTATGAAATTCAATGGAGTCACTGAATTAAATAGCAATTGAGCTTCAAAAATTATGAAAATTTGCAGGGGTACTATTTTTAATATTATGGGGCCATGGAAAAATCTATAGCCCCAAATTTGAATATTTTGAGAGGGCCCAACTTTACAGTAGCTATATTCAAGTCTTGGAATAATTTGAATATATTTAGTACTGCATATGGTTTTTGCCCTGGCAATTCTCATTCAAATAAATTCCAAAATTTGTAGAAAGGTCACTTGAATTATTCTAGGTCATTGGTGACGTCCCATCTTCATGTTAATAAAATTTAAGTATGAGTAAAAGAAATATTTTTGATGTGATCAAGTTCATGTGTACAACCATAACTGAGCTCCACTATGGTTGATAACCAACTGGTAGTTGAACTTTATATTAAGGAAAAACTGGGATTTTACACCAGGGGCCAGACTAAGTCCGGTTTAGGGGCGGACTAGTCCGATCAGCCTGCAAAGGGAGACTAAAACGAGATTCTGATGAGTTTTAAGCAGATTTTTGTGAAACAAAACGTGGAAGGATAATCACGTTAATACTAGCAACTATCAAGATAAGTGAATCACAATAGCTAGCAAGATATAGGCAAATATTATTAAAATGAGCAATTAGCGATGAACCTAAGCCTAGAACGATTTTTGCAATTAACAAATAGTAAAGCACATAAGTGATACAAGGATTTATCCCGAGGTTCGATTCCAAACAAGAATCTACATCCCCGTTGAGGAGCCCACGAAGGACCGGGTTAAACAACCCTTCCCTCACCAAGTTTACCACAAGGGCCTAAGTCGGTTCTCCACTATCACAAAGGGGCAAGTACAAGATTCGAGAGGCTTATCACAACCTGAGGCTCCCACAACGAATATGATCAACAAACACAAAGATTATCTCGAGCCACATATCACAAAGACTCAACACAGGTGCAAAAGATCAAATCGAGAGGCAAGAACGAAGTTCTTCCTTCTCTTCTCCTCACAAATCTCCAATCCACATTAGAATAAACTCAAGAGGGTGAGAATGCAAGAGAGAGGGCTTAGAATTGATCTAGGAATGTTGTAGCAGTGCTAGTGTTTCAGAGGGGGTTAAATGAACCCGGGGTTCTTCTATTTATAGAAGTCCCGAGCTCATACTGCTGACCTCAGCAGAAGGCGGACTAGTCTGACCTCCGGCCCGGACTAGTCCGATCGATTGGGACCACTGACTTCTGGTCAGGTCCCGACAACTGTCGCACTATGCAGCTATCATCACGATAACCGCAAAAATTCCAAATTCAAACGACAACTTAACATCGGACTAGTTCGATCTCACACAGGACCATCTAGTCCGGGTGAAAACAGACTAGGCTGGACATCACAGACTAGTCCGTCCTTCAGAACTTAGTCGCCACGACGCTCCTCACTCATCTAGGCGAACTAGTCCGCCGCAAAGCGGACTAGTAAAAACTGAGAAAGAACCTTTTGGTCCGTCTCAAAATAGACTAGTGTGGCTAGCCTAGGACTAGTCCAGCCAATAGGGCGGACTAGTCCGTCCTCCAGAACATAGTCATGAAACTCCTCTCCAGGACAACAACGGACTAGTCCGTCCCCAGACAGACAAGTCTGAAGTCAGTTAGGACCTCTTGGTCCGCCCCTGCACCGGACTAAGCCAGCAGGAAGCAGACTAATCTAGCCTCCTAGCCGGACAAGTTCGACCCTCCTATCAGGGCACTCCAACACTCTTCTCTCAAGGGGTTTAATCTCTAATTTTGCTTTGCGCTCCCAATGCACTTCAGACACACAAACACACCCTCCTACATCTATGGCTAGTCTAAACTCGACTTAACTCTTCGAGTTGTCGACACTGCTTTTTTCATCCTTTTCCTATTGAGGGTTACGTGCTCCAATCAAGTCCACACGTGTGTTTAAGATCATCTGAGCTCATTAGTCACTTAATTATCGTCATCAATAATCCAAAACCTATGGGGATACTAGTTGTACTTTCAATCTCCCCCTTTTTGGTGATTGGTGACAACACATTAAGTTTCAACATAAAAGAGTATAAAATTTGGTTTTCATAGCAAGTGAGTATATGAATTACTCCCCCTTAATGTATGCATCATTATAAGAAGATTGAAGGAATTTTTCATATACACACATGTTATGGTGGGGTGCCTAAGTGATGTGCTCATAACTTGTGCATGGAAC